>JALAZF010000214.1:8750000-10000000 GCA_022829125.1 Lathyrus tuberosus
TTGGTGCAATTGACACCAACTGATGAAGCAATTAGCCTTCGATGGGCCTTCACTAGCTACGTAATGATGTTTGCTGAGAGACATCATTTTACTTCGACTATGGCTCCGTTTGCTGACAGAACAATTGGCCCTGAGTGGTTTACACGACAATTCCCCCTGCAAACCAAAAAAGATGAAAACATCTTCCTAAATGTCTGGGAATCCTTTTTGACCCCTAGGCTCCTGTTCTCCCACCGCAATACTACGAAACCCCAGATTGCCTTAATAGTTTATCAACCTAACTTGGTTGCCAGGCAATTTGGCCTAATTCAAATCATGCCTCGACCTCTTTTCCCTAAAAAAGGGGCCATCATTTTCTACAACTCCTTCCACGACGAAGCCACCAACAGGGAATTGTCGAACAAGCTGACTGGCGAATCTTTGGATATTCGACCGGTGGTTTTTCAACCATCATTCCTTTGCACTCCTGAGTTCGACACATGGTGGAGGGAATACTATGCTACCAAGTTTTTCGACGTAAAAGCCTTCATCACTCATCTGACGAATGCTTTTGCTCTTGTGCAGGAACGGACTAAAAAAGGTACACAAAGACACATCCAAGAAATACAAAAATTTCGAAAATATTTTGAAACCGTTTACAGACCTGATGATCTTAGTCGAACCATACGCGAAGCAGCGGTTACTTTAAAAGAAAAATTCACGGAGAAGTTGGAGAAGTTGACACTGCCTCCACACATTCGACCAGAAGTGCGTTACAACTTGGCTTTCAGCTATTATCCTCCTAAATTTCCACCTGTACCATCTGCTGAATTTGGTGTGGCTTTAAGTCCTCCATATCCAGATTGGTTCACATGTGGGAATCATATGAAAATTCTTCGTGAAAGTTATAAAAAACATGCTAAACGCGTGGTTGCGACTAAGTATCATCTGGATAACTACCCAGGGCACCTTCATATTGGAATAGAACACGTTCGCGTGGAAGATCCCATTCTTGAAGGTGTTAACAACAACACGAATTTTGTCATTTTATTATCACATATTTCTCACTGCCTAACTTTCCCTTTTTTTTTTAGCTGTGAAAGTGCCTGCCAAGAAAGCTTCCGTCGAAACTCCACAAAGTGCCACCCAGACACCTTCGACTAAGGTATAAATCTCTTCCTCTTTTGATCTATTCTTTTATTTTTTAAGACACTCACTTTTTTTTTGTTTTATATGATCAGGTAAGTCAAAAAACCTCTACATTCCAAAAAAGAAAGAAAATACCAGAGATAATCCCTGTCGAAGAGTCCAGTGATGAGTCTCCATCTCCAAATCCCTCTCCTCAAAAGAAGAAAAGACTGCAGAAAATTGCCTCACAAAAATCCATTGTCAAATCCTCTAAAAGGGAATCTTCTAGCAGTCCTGCTACAAAACATCAGATGAAGGATACGGGGAGTGGAAAGTCTAGCTCCAAAACTGAGACTTCTAAGGTAAATTTCAATCTCGACCCTTCTCGTTTATTTTATTTCATTTTTAACTTAGAAATTTTTCTTTTGATAGAAGCCAAAGGTCGTCGAAAAACAACCCGAGACAATCCAGGAGGAGGCAGCCCGAGAGGAGGACACTCCCATCAAAGAACCTGAGAGACAAACGGTCGAAGCATTCGACACTACTGCGGGAGCTGATTCTGATAACAACTCTCCTTCTCATCCTGGATTACACGCTGAGCAGCAAAAAGATGATGACGTTGAAGCAGACACTTCTGTCAAAGGAGATCCTGAAGAGAAGACTGCTGACGAAGAAGATCTGTCGAAGCAACAAGAAGCTAGGCGAACTTCAGAGCATAGCAACCAGCCTACTCCTGACCAAACTCAAAGGAGTTCCCAAACAACCGGTTCGACTAGTCTTTCTCATGAAGAGCTTGAAAGTCTCAAAGTGCAGAAACCCCTGGACTACCTGAAAGCCATACTTAGCACCAGATTCAACTTTAAAGACTCTTCCTACAGCAGTTCGACTACTTCTGGAGCCACTTCTGAAGTGCAGTCTCTACCCAATATCATGACTCAGATCAAGGCGAAGATCCTTGATGTTGACTTGTTCCAAGTTCTAGAGGAGAAAGCCACTGCTCCAATGGAGTTGAAGAAACTGTTGAAGCAAGTTAACGTCTTGGATGCTTCTGTCGAAGTCTACAATTTTGTGATAGAGCTGACAACTGTGATTGACTTATCCAGCGCAGATCTTCACCGTCGAAGGGACTTATGTCAACAAATCTCTAAAAAAATGGACCAACAAGCTGCTGAATGGAACTCTGTTTCTGTTTCGACAAATAAGGTTTCGAAACTACAAGAGCTTTCTGAAGCCTCTGTCAAGAAGATTGCTACTTGCCATAACCACATTCAAACATGGAAGAAACAAATAGCAGTTCTCCAAGAGAAAATTTCCAAAGAGGAGGAACTCATAGCTTCTATCCAGCAGCCTAGGCAAAGCGAGATTGATGAAGAGTTGAAGGTTGGCATTCAACACGCAGAGACCGCTCAAAAGATCAACCAAGAGATTGAAGTTGCCCATATTCACAGGAACCTCTGTGATCGTCGACTTCAATTTCAGAAAGACAAATTTACCGCTTTGAAGGCACAGTTTGCAAACCTTCAGCTTTAGTCGAATTTTCCTGTCAATTTCTAGCCCTTTGAGGCTTTATTTGTAATGATTTAACGCCATCTGTTTGGCAGCACAATATTTACTTTCAATTTCCATTTTATTCGACTGCTATCTTTATTTCCTGCAATATTGGTTTATACCTTTTCAAATATTTGCCATTTATTTTTAATATCCTTTCGTCTTTCCCCATTTCTTCGACCTCATATGCGCCATTAGAAAATATTTTCAAAACTTTGAAAGGTCCTTCCCATTTGGGAGACCATTTTCCCATAACTCTGTCTTTTCGATCCATAGGAAGAATTACCTTCCACACATAATCACCAATTGAAAAAGTCTTAAATTTTACTTTTCTATTGTAGAACTTTTCGACTCTCTCTTTTTGTCTCTTTATGAGATCTAAGGCACGTAGCCTTTCTTCGTCTAAATCAACCAATTCATCCATCATCATACTCCAGTATGTCTCTGATGGGATCTGATGATGCCTTTGAACCCTAACTGATTGCAAATACAATTCGACTGGCAAAACTGCATCATGCCCATAAGTTAATTTAAATGGAGTCGAATTGGTTGCTTCTTTAGGAGATGTTCGACAAACCCATAAAATTTGATCTAAGGTATTATGCCAATTTTTTGGCTTTCTACCTACATGCTTTTTGATCAAATTTATTACTACCTTGTTAGCTGCTTCGACTTGTGCATTAGCCTGAGCATAATAAGGTGTCGAAGTAAGGAGCTTAAAACCTGTATCCTGTGCAAACTTCTGCATCTTTCGACCAGTAAACACAGATCCTTGATCTGTTGTTATTGTTTCCGGTATCCCAAATTTGTAGATTATATGCTTTTGGATAAAATCCATAACTGCTTCTTGATCTACATTTACCAATGGTATGGCTTCAATCCACTTAGTAAAATAATCTACTCCAACTAAAATGTACCTTTGCCCTTTTGAAGAAGCTAGTCGAATTTCACCAATTAAATCTAACGCCCAACCTCTGAACGGCCAAGGTTTTACAATCGAATGTAACTCACTTGCAGGAACGTGTGGTATGCCTGCATGTACTTGGCACTCTTGACACCCTTTTGCAAATTCGACATAATCCTTTAGCATTGTTGGCCAATACATCCCTTGTCGAAACAATAACCATTTCATTTTGTGGCCTGCTTGGTGTGCGCCACACGTTCCACTATGCACATTTGACAACGCTATGTATGCTTCATTTTCGCCTAAGCATTTCAACAAGACTCCTTCCGCAGTCTTCTTGAACAATTCATTGCCAAAAAGTACATAACTTAAAGCTCTATATTTTACCTTTCGTTCGACTTTTTGATTTGGATCTTGCAAATATTCTTTGATGGGTTTTCTCCAGTCTTCGACTTCTGCATCATCTACGCTGCAGATCTCATAATTCTCCTCGTCGCCATATCCCAATTTTATTGTCTCTAAATCTGATGGGGACAAACCTACAGATATGACTCTTCCTCTGACTTCAATGGCTTTTTCTAACTTCTCCTCCGACACTTTGTATCCTGATGCCAGTTGAGCAAGATCATTCGTCTCTTGATTCTCCATCCTGGGAATGTGCCTAAAAACCACATTGTCGAACTTCTTGAGAAGTCTATTTGCTATCACGAAGTACATTATTAGATTCTCTTTCACACATTTGTACTCCTTAGTCAACTGCTTTATTACCAACTCAGAGTCACCCATTATTTCGACTCTTGTTGCCCCCAATTCCAACAAGATTTCAAGTCCAGCAATCAAAGCTTCATATTCGACTTCATTGTTCGAACATAGCCCTTCGACTTTGTACTTGAACTTTGTTGGAATTTTGTCAGGAGAAATAATCACCATCCCAATACCAAGTCCATTCTTATGCCTGGAACCGTCGAAATACAGTTTCCATGGTGCTAATTCGACGTACTCCATAGTTTCGACTATAGAGTGGTCAGCTATAAAATCAGCCACCACCTGTCCTTTCATAGCCTTTAAAGGCAAATATTTTAAGGAGTATTCTGTTAGAGCCAAAGCCCACTTTCCAATTCGACTATGCAAAATAGACTTAGACAACATATGTTTTATTACGTCGAAATGAGAAGATACATATACATCAACAGGCTTTATATAATGCTTCAATTTCATACAAGAGAAATATACACATAAACATAGTTTTTCTATAGCACTATATCTAGTTTCAGCATCATTTAAGACTCTGCTGAGATAATAGATGGCCCTTTCGACGCCATTCTCATCCTCTTGACACAACATACTTCCTAATGTCTTGTCTGATGCAGAGATATACAACCTCATGCTTCTTTCCCTACAAGGGGACATCAAGATTGGAGGACTAGCCAAGTACTCTTTGATTTTGTCGAAAGCCACTTGTTGCTCTTGCCCCCATGTGAATTCTTCTTTCTTTAGTCGAAGTAGAGGAGAAAAGGGTTGTGTCTTTCCACTGAGGTTGGAGATGAAACTTCTTAGAAAATTGATCTTCCCTAGTAGAGATTGCAATCCCTTTTTCGTTGATGGCGCTTTCGCTTCCATTATAGCTTTGGCTTTGTTTTCATTTATTTCGATCCCTTTCTTGTGGACCACAAAACCTAAAAAATCACCCGCCTGCACACCAAAAGCACATTTAAGGGGATTCATCTTTAGACCAAACTTTCTCATCCTCTCAAAGGATTGTCGAAGATGGTCAATATGATCTTTTCCTGAAACAGACTTGATTACAATATCATCAATGTAAATCTGCATAAACGTCTCAATAAAATCATGGAAAATTGAACTCATAGCCCTTTGGTAAGTGGCTCCAGCATTCTTTAAACCAAAAGGCATCACTACCCATTCATAAGTTCCAATTGCTCCAGGACAACAAAAAGCTGTCTTAGAAACATCCTCTTCAGCAATAAAAATTTGGTTATAGCCAGAGTATCCATCCAACATACTTAGATACTCGTGACCTGCTGCAGAATCTATAAGCATTTCTGCTACTGGCATAGGATATTCATCCTTTGGGGTAGCAGAATTTAAATCTCTAAAATCAATGCATACCCTAAGTTTGCCATTTTTCTTAATAACCGGAACTATATTTGCAATCCAATCAACATACCTGGTAGTGCGGATGAAGTTGCATTTTTGAAGCCTTTCGACCTCTTCTTTTATTTTCGACAGAACTTCTGGTGCAAAGCGCCTTGGAGTTTGCTTGACTGGCTTCTTCCCTTCTATGATTGGCAGCTTCAATTCGACCAAACTTCTGTCCAAACCAGGCATTTCGTCATAATCCCATGCAAAGCAATCTTTGAACTCCTTCAACAACTGGATTATTTCGACTCTGAACTGAGGATCCATCCTTGCGCTTATGTAGGTTGGTCTTCTTTCTGCCCCCAGTCCCAAGTTGATTTCTTCTAAAGGATCCTGCGCCACCATCTTCAAGTTGTTCGACACTGGATCTTTTTCGAATCCCAAAGGTTCGTCGTCATAAATGGCGTCAAGTTTCTGGTGTTGCCATTCGTCTATTTGGTTGTTATCATTATTTTCCTCGACGTCTTTTTGAAGACATTGTTCATTTGAATCTTCATGATTGGCTTCGACAACCATGTATTTTACCTCGGCCTCCAGAGTCGCTTTGAATTTGTTTTCGGCTATGTAAGCCGTAATTTTGTCGAGCGCTGCTTGTTCACTCATCATCATTGTCGAACTCATTCCCCCGTCTTGTTGGCGCTACGTTGGTAGTCCCCCACATGTAGTTAGAGTCACCAATGACTTCCTTATCCCACTGAAAACCATGTGTAGGATGGAGATACATGGAACAGTACGCGTTGTCCGTTGCCTTCAAGTCGAATTTAGCTGGACTGCAAGGAGGTATGTGGGCTAAGTTTTTGTCGAAACTTCGATCGCTTACATTGTTCACTTCGGACATGAAGTAACTTTGGTCTGCTTCTATGTTCTCGACGATTCCATCTGGCCTCCAAATAACTATTCTCTGGTGCATCGACGAAGGAACAGCACCTATACCATGGATCCATTCTCTTCCCAACAGCAAGTTGTAGTTTGCCCTAGAAGCAATGACTATAAACATTTTTGGCCTCGTTATAGTACCAACTGTCAGATCCACTTGAATAACTCCCATGGTTGTTCCTACCTTTCCTTCGTAATTCGACAGAACCATGTTGTGGGGCTTTGCATCCGAGTCATCTTTGCCAATCTTTTTCAGCATGAAATGGGGCATTAAATTCACAGCGGCACCACCATCCACTAGGATCTTGTTCACGCCAACACTCTCAATCTTTCCTTTGATAAACAAAGGCTTCAAGTGCGCCTTCATGGAATCGTCTGGTCTTTCGAAGAAAGCATTTTGCTCTTCGACACAACCATTATTCATTACGTAGTAGCACACGGGCTTGTGCACCATCGTTTCCTCCTCTATCCCATCCTCTTCATCTTTGACTTCCATGATCCTATCATAGTCTCTGGGAAGGACTGAGACCACATTACAGGCAACGTCGAAGGATGCCTCCGAATCTGACTTGAAATCATCTGTCATCTCGTCATCCTCCAACTTCTCCTCTTTGGGCACATTTTGCGCTGCCACGCTGTTTGGTTTGATTTGCTGGAGAGGCTTCTTCTTGTTTGCCATTTGAGCGTTGCTGCTACATTCTGCTTCGTCCTTGTTTCCAGCCACTTTTCTCATCATACCTTTTTCAGTAACTTCTTTCTCAATCCTCTTTTGCCTTTGGAACCTCCTCCATTGGGATCTCGACATGGGGTTCTTCCCTTTATAATTCTCTGAAGGATATGGCCTAGGTTTATATTTTTCCAACTCCTTCTTGTTTTCCATTGAAGTGCCTCTCTGCACATCGAAATCCTTCCACTTCTTCTGGCCTTGGGCATCTCTGATGGGTTGAACCCATTTGTCATCTATCACTTTGTTTGATGGCTTGTAATTGCCATAGTGTCTGTCTCCGTGCCTCCATTGGTGGTGCTCACTCCTTCTTGGATCATGTCTTGTCGCTCCCCCATTTGCCTTCCTTCTTGCTTGATCTATTGTCTCCAAGTTGGTGGCAGCCTTTCTGTCAAAAATGGAACTGCAACGAGGGCATAGCATCACGTCACTCTTCCTTCTCTGGCACCTTTTGATGAATTCGACCAAACTCTCATCTTCTTTGGGGTACGCCAGCTTTTGGTATTCCTCTCGACGTTGATCTTCATCTACTGCTGCCTGAGTTTTCTGCGAAACTTCTACCATATTGATTCCCACATTTTGCTTGTCAGCAATGGTTAGTCTGTTCATTTTTTCAATGAGCTTTTCCTCTTCGACTCTGTCCTTCTTTTTCGTCAGGTCGAACTTCCCTTCCGGGCAGCAGCACCAGGATATGTTCCTAGGAGCATGCTTGCAGCAACATTTGTTTGACTTTTCTTTAGGATCCTCCTCTATTCTTCGTAGGATCCCGTAAGTCCCAGATTTCCCACGGCCATGTACAACTTTTTCTTTCATTTCTGTTACTTCCTTGTCGAAAGGTCCCATGATGTTGATGCAGTAATTTGCAACATCAGCTTCCTTCGTGTTGTCAAGATCAAGGCCTTCAGTAGCCTTGTTTACAGCAATGAAGTCCTCAGTAACTTCTTCCTTGGCGATAGGGGAATCACCATCGTCATCAAAATCACTTCCCCAACCAGTTGGTTGGATTTCACTGATGTCGGTGTGATATGTTGCAGGAATAGTGTACTTCACCAGGTAGTCAAATTTTCCACTTGGCTGTCCCAAGCAATCCCAGATTTCTCCTGGTCGAACCACCACATCTTCAGCAACACTGTCATCGTTCTTTTCGTCAGAACCCTCTGTAGTTTTCTTCAATTTCTGATTGTCAAAGCTTTCAATAATTTCGACCTTACCTTCATCGTCGAAGTCCTCAGCGACTTTAACTGTGTTTTTGTTGTCAAGATCTTCAGTGACTTTGACTTCATTATCGTTGTCGAAAGCTTCAGTACCTTGGACTTCGTTTTGGCCTGCAAGATCTTCAGTAATCTCGACCATGTTGACACTGGTGTCGAAACCTTCCATAGCCTCCACCATCTCGAAACTGCCATCAGAAGCAACTTCTATCTCCACCATATTCACAGTGGATGGTTCAGCATAGTGTGCTTCGACAACCTGCATAGGATTCGAATCGATCCCCATTTGTTGTTTTGGCTTCTCGCCAAACTTCAGCCTTCCATCACGGATAGCATTCTGAACTAGATCCCTGAAAAGAAAACATTGAGATGTTTTATGACCCAAAAAGTTATGGTACTTACAAAAACCCCTCTTTTTCTGTTGTTCGACAGGCGGTTCTTTAGCGCCTGGTGGCTTTATTAACTGACCATCTTTGACCAATAAATCAAAAATTTCGTCACACTTGGTGACGTCGAACGTATAAGTTCGTTTAGGAAACTTATCATTCTTTTCATGTTCGACTGGATTTTTTCCATTCGACGGAGCTAGTACTTTACAGGCATATGGTGGGCCTGACTTTAGTTCTGCCAGATCAATTTCTTGTTCGTCGAACAAAATTAGTTCATTTTCGTCACCATCATCATCCTGGCATACTCCCACATAGGCCACTCTTTCCTTTTTATTTTTATTTGATCTGAATTTCTCAGCTTTTAGCCTTTCGATCTGTCTTACCCTATCTGCTAATTGTGCCATATCTCTTAAATATTGAGTGTCTAATTTCTTCCTTATAGAATAATCTAGACCCCCTGCAACCATTTCGACTAACTCTCGTTCTGGCACTTGTGTGAAACATCTTGCCTTAAGCAACCTGAACCTATTTAGGTAATCATCTATAGGCTCTGAAAATTTCCTCTTAACACTGGCTAATTCCTTCAAACTTATCTTAGTCTGACCCATATAGAATTGTTCATGGAACAATCTTTCTAATTGGGTCCATGTGAATACAGAGTTCGCAGGCAAGGATGTAAACCAGGTGAATGCATTTTTTGTCAAGGAACTTGGGAAGTACTTCATTTTCAAATTTTCATTATTGACTATTTCTCCTGCTTCTATTAGATAACGCGCTACGTGCTCTATAGTAGATTCACTAGTATCTCCTGAAAACTTAGTAAACTTAGGAACTTTCCATCTTGGGGGTAGTTCCTCTTGCAGAATGTGTTCTGACAATGGGGAAGTATAAGTAGGCCTTTGCAAACCTATATTTACACCGTTTTGGGCCATTATCCTTTCGACCATGGCTGTTATATTATTTTCGACAGGAAAGTTATTATATCGTATTCGCTGTTGCAACACATCATCAGCATCTTGGCCTCTCTGGACTATTACCCTCCTAGGTTCTTGTTGAACGGGGATTTCGACACGAGGTTGTTCGACCACTGCCTCTTGGTTTCTAGGGTTTGCCTGAGGATTCTCTAAAGGCCTTTGATTTATCGTGGGTTCCTCTTCGACATTTACTACTTGGTTTTGAATCACTTGTTCTCTTTGTCGTGTTTGAGGAACACCAAAAAAGTCAGCAATGCGCGTCATTTGCGCAGCCAACAATTGGTTGGTTTGGGTAGTGTTTTGTATTAAAGGGTTAAACACTGCTCCCATTTGTTGAGTCAACATTTGGACCATATCATGATTACTTTCGTCCATTTGTTGTCGGATTACTTGCGCAGAATTATTGGTAATTGCTGGCATTTGGAAATTTGGTAGGGATTGGTTCAATCTACTCATATTTCCACCATATCCTGATCCTTGCAATGGTGAAGACATGTGGACCATGGCGTCAGAATACAAGGGTGGTGCACTTTGCAAGTTTGACATCACTGACGTTGGCATTCCATATGGTTGTTCTCTTCTGAACATAGGCATGGAAAAATTTGTCTGGAATGGCCTAAAATTTTGTCCTCCCGGAGGAGGCGTCCCCAAAGGCCTTGAATGTCCCATTGTGGAGGAACTAGGCATACTTTGGGAGAGCGAAACCGCTGGTATAGATCCTGTTGACGAAGGAATAACCTCCTCCAGAACAGGGTTTGAATCCAAATTTCCCCCTGTCGAAGATATAGGGTTGGAAACTGGAATATTTTCATTTGGATTTGGATTAGGATTATTTGATTGATTCGCCATTTTCCTTATTCTAGTTCTTTTGGGTCTCTCTACGTCAGATACGGCTAATTTACCGCTTCTTAGTCTCATACAACGAAGACAAAACCTTAATAATTTTTTTTTTTTTAAGTTTTATATTGCACTGGTCCCACCGGGTGTGCCAATTTGTTCGCTGTTGATCTTGGCGAACAACCTCTGGTTTACCAGAATGGTGAAATCTGGGTTACTTGCAGGATTAACCAAACAAATCCTAGGACGTCGGGCGAAAACTTAGATCAACGTGATAAATTTCAAATTAAGGATAATATCTTGGTTCTTGGTTTTATGTATTTAAGTCTCTTGGAATAAAAGATTTCAACTAACTCTAGAGGAAAGTTTGAGATAAAAGAAAATGACTTTGAAAAGAACTCTTAAAGTAAAATGGCGAAGAAAGAACTTTAAAATAAAATGACGAAGAAAACATAAAGATGCTGGTAAATGTAAAGGAATTGGTAAAAAGACTTTGATTGATAAAGAAATTAAAAGATGGTGTTTACACGTACATTTTCCAAATAACTCTTTTCTCTCACACGGGTACTTTGAGTAATTGCAGGAAGTTTTGTACAAGTTTTTCACACCGAATTCTAATAACAACTATCCTATTTATAGATAAACAAAATAACTGCTACTAACGACTAAATCCTAAATCTTCGACATCTGGCCTTCTGCATGTCTCCCTTTCGCCAGGTGCTTCCACGCGTCTTCTGCCAAACGTTATAATTCTCTTGAATTTGAATCTTCAAGTTATGTCGAACCAACACGCCCTTTCAGACTTGTCGAATTGTCGAACTATTGCAACCTTCTTCATACTTGTCCAAACTTTTTCCATTTGCAGAAATCTTTACTTGACGAAATGTCAAAACGTTGTCCTGTCGAAGGATGTTGAAGAATATCTCCCAAGTAGATATACTCTTTCAGTTGTACTTTTTGGCATGTTCCTCCATTTGTCGAAAACAACTTTTTACATATTGAATTCATGGCGTCGAAAATACGCATATATGTACGGACAGGTTACGGTTCATTACTTTTTTTGGGCCAAAATTGGGGTGGGGGACCAAAACTGTTAAAAAAAACAGGGGGACCAAAACTGTGAATTTTGAAAAACATGGGGACCAAAACTGTATTTTAGCCTAATTTTTATCAATTGCCACCAGAAAATAAATTATCCTTAATTGCTTACTACATGAAAGGTGAAGCTTTGGGCTGGTTTAAATGGATGCATCAAAACCAATTGTTGACAGATTGGTTTAGCTTTACTAAAGTCTTAGAAATACGTTTTGGCCCTTCAACTTATGACAATCATCAAGCAGAATTGTTCAAGTTAAAACAAGATGGGTTTGTTGTGGATTATCAAGCTCAATTTGAAAAATTAGGTAATCAGGTTGTTGGTTTACCTCAAGAAGCTATTTTGAATTGTTTCATTTCTGGTTTATCTCGAGAAATACGCAACGAAATGGCAATACACCGTCCAGTTTCCATTTCCTAAGCTATTGGCCTTGCCAAACTTATTGAATCTAAACTAAAAGAAACCAAGCCAAAATTCTCCAAAACCTTTAACCAAACTTACACTAGACTTAATCCCAACACACCCACATCTCCAACGTCCAAAACACCTCAACCACCTTCTCACCAAATCACCCTAAATGCCACTACTTCCAACAACCATATCTCTACCAAACTCCTCATCAAACATTTATCCCAAGCTCAATTACAAGAATGACGTGCTCAAGGCCTAAGTTTTAATTGCGATGAAAAATTTACAGTTGGTCACAAGTGTTCTTCCAATAGATTTCTATTACTTTTGGCCGATAAAGATGCATTGGAGCAGCAAGATACTACCCAAGACAGTAGTGGCATTTAAATTGAACCAGACCCTAATGATA
The DNA here is from genome assembly GCA_022829125.1 of Lathyrus tuberosus. Lineage (NCBI taxonomy): Eukaryota > Viridiplantae > Streptophyta > Magnoliopsida > Fabales > Fabaceae > Lathyrus > Lathyrus tuberosus. Next base: position 8,762,641 of record JALAZF010000214.1, read on the forward strand.
CTTATTTTCAGCTATCAACTCAGGCCTTGACAAGCCAGTTTTCACCACAAACTCTAAAGTTCAAAGGCCTAATTAGGGGACTTTCTATAATGGTTTTAGTCGATACCGGCAACACTCACAACATCATGCAACCTCGAATTGCACAACATCTAAACCTCCCAACTAAGCATATCCCTCAATTCTCAGTTATGGTGGGAAATGGATCCCATTTACAATGTGAAGGGATTTGCAACAATGTTCCAATTGACCTTTAAACAAAACCCTTCAACCTATCATTCTATCTTTTACCTATCGAAGGCGCCGATGTTGTTCTCGGCATGGCTTGGTTAAGAACACTTGGTCCATCTGTCATACCCCAAATTTTGACCACCAAGATTTCCCATTATTGTGCAAGTCATCACCACAATATGGATGTATCTTCATGCCTCATCAATCTCCTCAAAGATGGTTGAGCATTCACCACAATCAAGAATTAGGGTTTTGAGCCCTCTTAGAGCACCTAGACAAAGGATAAATCAAGGAATGACATGATCTTCAACTTGTCTAACCTCTCAAATACCTATACAGGATCAAGAGGACTACCACATCAATAATCAAGAACAAGGTTGCAACATTCCAAGTGGATCAAGCCTCGAGATCGCCAGTGTCACCAAATTAGGGTTTTTGATCGACTGAGGCCTCCAGATGAAAACTTTCATTTGGGCATGAGTCAATGCTTCAAAGCACAACCCAAGATACTCCAAGGGACCTCATGAACCCAATCATCAAGTCAATTTAGCCTCAGGGGATGCATTCATAAAAATCAGGAATTAGGGTTTCTTTACCTAATTCACCCCTAAGTTGACTTTTGAGGCAAAGCATGAGCCAAGACCTCAAGACATGAGTTAAAGGCCTCAAATACACCACATTGATCCATTTGCAACAATGGATTAATCCAAGAAACTTGATTCACAAGTTTCAATTTCATCTGGACCACAATTAGGGTTTCAAGAAAAAAGTCAACTGTACTTTTGACTTTTGACCTAAACATGTTCCCAAACCTTGGGACATGATTCAATACACTCTATAACACCTATGGAATCCATCCATTAGGTTTGATTTAGGTCAAGGACCTGATTTCACAAAGGATCGCACAGTTTGGATTTCATCCGATAAAAAGTCAACTGTGCACAAAATCAAGTTTGACTTTTTGGAATTTTTCATAAATATGATCCCCCTAAGTCCAAAACAATGTTAATTTGTGACATTGATCATCATCCATAAAGAAAAATCAAGAAAAGTGAGATTTCTTGCAAAAGGGGCAACCTTGAGAAACCAAAATTTTTCTAAGTTATGGAATAAAAGTGGTTTTGGTACCAACTTCCAAGGGCCATAACTTGAGATCCAAGCAACCATTTTGGGTGATCCAAAGCTCGATTTGTAGGTCTTGCTACACTCTACAAAACCTTCAACTACCTCAGACTCCAATTCTTTATGGATTTTAAGTTATGGAGTGATCAAAATGACAAAAACATGAAAATAACACTTTTTCCAACACTTAGTGAAAATCCGCCTAAGTTACCAGCCTTGAACATCAATGTTCATGAGGTTTTTTCAGTTGGATCCAAATAGTTTCAAAACAAACTATGATCACACATGTTTTGTATCATATGAGGGCTTTCTAAAAAGCACAAGAGCCTTCCATAACCCAACCTGAGCAGGGAGATATGAATCCCTCAAAATCACCATTTCCAACTGTCCTAGGCAAGGAAGATTTTGTTGTTTTGCTCGATTTGGGGAAATTGAACAACTCCAAGCCTTGTCATCATTTTTGACACATCTGAGGATAAAATAAAAGGAGAATGATCTGATCCCCAAGCCTCCAAAGTCCAAGAATCTACCTTAGCCATAACAAACCTAAAAAGGCTAAAAAGGTGTCAAGACTCCAATTTTGTTTCAATGCATTTAATGGATACACCAAGGTGGCATGGACTGACATATTTCTAACTGAATGAGTCAAGGATCAGCACTGAATCATAGGACCACAGGCCTGTGCCCTAACCTCAAGTCAATGGCTAGAGGAGACTTGAGATTCCTTTTGCTCAACATTGGCCAAAGGCCTGCTGCAACTGCCATTCACTATTTCTTGTAAAACAAACTTTCTCTACTATAAATAGAGCTCATTTGTGCTCAGTTTGAGTACACCAAAGCACTACAACACTTGCTTTCCTCAAAATCCCTTTCTTTAGGCCAAAATGCCTTCTTTTGCAAGGTATCTCTGAGTTTTTGAGTTAGAGAGCAATTCCACCACATCTCATGATCCAAACACCTCTAATATGTTGTATCTAAGCTGTTCAAACACTCACTTGTGACCTGAAACACCAAAATCACAAAGTCCACTTCAAAAACCTCAAAATTGGACTTTTCTGCATTTTTCAAGCCATGTCTTGATTCAGTCAATTCCAAAATCCTAAAACACACTCTAAATATCATCCTCAAACTGTCCCAAATGGTTCCCCTCATTTGGAACACCATTTGAGAGAGTTGCCATATTGGTCACTTTTGCCCCTTTTGCAAGAAAATGCCACAACTTGTTCCTGAGGATTCCAGCTGGTTCTAATCATTCTAAAAGCTTCTAAGGGATTAATTGAGAGTGTCCAAAGCATCAAATTACTTCTGGCACAAGGACCTTGGCAGATAACACAAAAAGCTCCAAGAGGTAAGTGCATGACAACTTGAACTCTTTGAATTATGCATTCCTTTGATGTCCATTGATCTTAAACATCTCATACATGTTGTATATGTTGTGTTTGAACCAATTTTCCATGTAATTCTTGCCTGTACCATGAGATAACATAGAACATGCAAAAATAGACCTATTTTGAAATCATTATCGAATTTTGAGGAGAAAACATTTTCTGAAAAACCAAGGGCACCATTGGATTCCTTGTGAAATTCTAGGCTAGATGCACCTAAATTTTGTCCCAATCCATGGAGAAATGAGAAAGTTAGAGACTTCACGTAAATTGCCCAAAAGCTTGCCTTGCCTTGCCTAGGCCTAGAAACAAGGCATGCCTTATGAATTAATGGGGTGGTTTTGATACACGGATGTATCACCACCCCAGTGGTAGCGCGCATGTGTGTTTGTTGCCAAGGCCGTGGGTTCAAACCCCACCCAGACTATTTTGCCATTTTTTATGTTCTTGCTATTTTCCATATTTCCATATTTTTGTTAATTAATTGAAAAATTAATTTATCTCTCAATTTTAATTATTTTTTATTGGTTCTTTTTTTGAAAATTCACAAAAACATTAAAATATTTTATTCCATGAAAATTTCACAAAAATATTATTTATTTCATATATTTGGTATTTTTGCAAAGAATTATATTTTTATTTGTTTTTAAACATTAAAAATATTTCTTTCACTTGGTTTTGTAAAATTCAAATGATTTTTAAATCATCTAATGAACGAAACATGATTTTCCAAATATAAATCCAAGGTCACAACCTTTTTTTCACATATTTGATTATTTTAATTGAATTTTTATTCAATTAAAATACATTAAAAAACCAAAAATTAGGGTTTTGATCACTATCACCCTAACAAATCTTTTCAAACACTTTGGGCCTCTAATAGAGTGTAAGACCCAACCCCCCTTTGTACATAAGTAATTTTGGGCCTCAGTCATTGTATAAGTCCCATTGTGTTTTCAAAATCTCGGCGCGATCGTCGCTTTTTCAAAACATTTTCCTTTGGGCCTACCCTTGTGTTGTAAGTCCCATTTCTTTTCTTTTTTTCAAACTTTTGGGCCTCTCCTTGAGTTGTAATACCCACCCCTTTGTACAGAATACCTTTTTTGGGCCTCAGTCATTGTATAAGCCCCAGTACAGTTTACTGATCAACGGTACGATTACTGTTTTTCATCTGGGTCTCTCCTTGAGTATAAGCCCCAACAATCTTTTCAAAAACAACTTCCCTTTTGATTTAGGTTCAAATCCATAGTTGTTATCAAAACTTTCTTTAATTTCTTGAACAACTAACCATACAGCTGTTACAACGGAAGCTTGCTCGCCTGTAAGTTTTATTAGCTTTCATTTACTCGCTTTCATATATATATATAACTGTATTGCTGAAAGATTGCTCACCTGTAAGTCCTTCTTTCATATCCTTTTGAATACTTGTAATATATCACTTGTATATATACTAGTATATTTACTTAGAGTTTTCCCCGGCAACTAGGTCTAGAACTAGGCAAAGCCAGTTGGTCACTCTTTAATACAGTCAAAACTAGATCCCCATAGGATTTCCAGATACAGTCTTGCCTTCTCTTGGGCTTAAACAATATGGAACAAAGAGAAAGGCATTATTCCCGGTGAAACTTTTCTCAGACTATCACTATTAAAAATTGTCAAAGAAATTCAGTTCCCCAGAGAGGATTAATTCTCGGTGAAACCTCTCTTGAATTTCTTCAAACCCTAGAACTGTTCACTATAGAAAAGATTATTTTTGGTGAAACTTTTCTGGAACTATTCTTAGGTTTGGGACCCACAGGCTTCCTAAAAGCATCCCCGCCTCCTCTTGGGCTTTATACAAGGACCCTCCGGCTTATTAGAAGTTTTCATGCCTTCTCTTGGGATTAACACAAGGACCCTAAAGACTCTTAAAGGTATAGGACATAACTTAGTCATCCTTTGCTAGAGCAGTCTTTCCAGTGTCAAAACATCAAACCATTTAAGGGATTGGTCCTCATCCCTTAAAGCACCTGTCTCCTCTTGGGCATCATACAAAAGATAAAACTCATATACACCAGTAGACTTGGATAGTCTAAATCCCTCTTTAGATCTCAAAGACATTCTCAAGTTCCTTACAAACATAGGAGAAACCATGGTCATTTTTTATCAATCTCCAGTAGAGTTAAAACCCATGGGTTCTGAAACCCAGTCTTTCCCCTAAAATTCCCTAGCCAGGGTCAGCTTATCATCAGTATAACACTATCCCAAATCAGAACCTCAAGGTATCTGATATCTCAACCCTTCTGTAAATCCTCAGCAAGAGTTGATTCCCCATTTGGACCTGCCTCTGGATCTCAATAATCCTCAACAGAAGACAGCCTCATCTTAGGATTTGTATAAAGATTTCTTTCTTTGTTCTTCCCCAGCAAAGATATCCTCCTCTTAGGCTTTGTATAATGATCCTTCCTTTCCTCAGCATAGTTAGCCTCCTCTTGGGCTTTGCACAGAGATTTTCCCCAGCTGAGCTAACCTTTTCAGACTCTCTTGTTGAGTCAATCACCTTTCAGACTCTCTTGTTGAGCCAAACCCTTTTCAGCCTCAATCTTGGGCTTTGTACAAGACACCATATAAATTTCTCTAAGTAGAGTCAATTCTCTTTTCAGCCTCAATCTTGGGCTTTGTACAATACATATAAAGATTTCTTTCCCACAGAGTCAGTCTTCTTTTTAGCCTCAATCTTGGGCTTCGTACAAGACACATACAAATTCTTCCCAGCGGAGTCAAAATCCCTTTTAGCCTCAATCTTGGGCTTTGTACAAGACAGACAAAATATTTCCCCGGAAAAGTCAACTTTTAGCCTCCTCTTAGGCTTTGTATAATGATATCCCCAAAAGAGTCAGTCTTTTCTTTTCAGCCTCAATCTTGGGCTTTGTACAAGACAGATATAAACCCTCTCTTGTTGAGTCAGTCTTTTTTAGCCTCCTCTTAGACTTTGTATAAGGACTTCCCTAGTGGAATCAATCAACCTCTTAGCTTCAACCTTGGGCTTTGATCAAGGCACACAAAAATCAACATCCCCTCAGAGGAAATCAAAATCTCACTGTAGGAAGACATTTCTCTGTTTATCACTCTTCAAAACAGAAAATCAAAACAAACCCTAAATCCTAGATAACTGTTGTAAGTGGCACACTTGTTGATTCAAATATCCAAGCTGTCGTCCATCTCTTATCCTGGCCAACTCTCTCTTTCATCTAATTGCTGTAAGCAGCAAGCCTCTGGATTATTTACATCCACGCCACTGTCCCTCTCTTAGTCTGAAAGATTCCTAAGGAAAATGGCATTGCTCAAGACTGAGTTAAAGTTTTCTCCTTTAGGACAAATCCCATATAAAGGAAATTATGGCATTGCTGGATTCACATGTCCCAGTTAAAGTAATCATCATTTATAAACAGTCACCCAACAATTGTGATAAACAGACAAGATGTCTCCCCTTTAGAGATGACAAATTCTCTCTCAAACAATCCCTTTAGCTTCAATCTTGGACTTTGAACAAGACACAAATAACCTCTAGCTTCAATCTTGGGCTTTGAACAAGACACCAAAACATCTTTTTCCTCCCATAGAATAGGAGGAACTATGATTGCTCTGATTTCCCTGTTTCTTTAACGGGAATACGTAAGCATAAGATTGTGAAATCTTAGCGAGCATAACAATCAAAACTCTAGATCCAGTATCTTCATACCAATCCAAAATCTTAGGTCCAGTACCTTACCAAAAACATCGGAAAACCCAAACATTAACAAAAATTCACTCACTCTCTCTCTCATATTTCCCAAGAAACTTTCCCCGACCCATTTCCAGATAAACACCATCAAGTACAAAGCAGAACCTAAAACTAACAACCTGTGGATAACCACATATAGGATGGGTAATTGACAACTCCACATTGTATAACCTGACCTCGGACCCGCGAATCTCTTTAAGCATTTGTTCAGTTAAACATTCGCGTGCAAGGTTAGTTTGAGATAGCTTCCCTTTCCCTTTCAGCTTCACGGGATAAATAAGAAATCAGAAAGTAGCACCCCACTTCGCCTCATTGAGGTGAGGAGAAACCCACACCTGTGCGATAATGTGGTCGCGTCAGCGACAAAAATCGAACGCTACAGCAAAATGGCAACTTCAATGGGGACGACATTTTGTCTGTTTAGGACTAGGATTATAGTTCTTAAGAGGTCTAGGATGTTAGTTTTAGGAATCATACTATATATATATATTAATATCTATATATATATCGTTTTTCCTACTTGATATTCGTGTTTATTTTTTTGCTAATGGGAATGTGAGTGATGTTGCATGCAGAAAGTTTGAGTGATACCTAAGATAGGTGATGGCAGAGACGAGCGGTCTTACAGGGAGTGAATCCCGAATAAGTTGTCCCGGTAGACCATCAAATTAGTGGAGGTACCCTTTGCGGATTCAATTCCTAACGACTTCGGTTGTGAAAGCAGATTGTTCGATTGTGGTATCCGTGAAACTGAGGATTTAGTAGACAGTAACCATGTGGCTATTTAGTAGTGCGGTAGCTATCAGAAATAGTTGTCACGCGATACTACACTCAATTGAGATTACCCTAAGATGCTACAGCTCGCTCGGGTGAACCAGCCTGCTGTTGTTATCCCAAGGGGGGTCAATGATTTTGAGTACAGGTACAAAAATTCACCATAGTACAACCTTTGGGGATGGGTAGAGCCATGACTCCATGCTCGTGACGCTGAACCTTTGAACCCATGTTTTTTCTATGTTTTTTGTGCTGCATTCATGCATTCATTTAAAAAACTTTTAAACAAAGAAAAAAATCTTCTTTTTTAATCTATCTCTTTTTTTCAAATTAAACTAAAACAATGATTGCAAATATCAGAGAAAATGAATGCGTTATGGATTTCGGTAGAAGGAAGACGCACAAGTATACCTTCAAGGTTCCAAAATTAGCGGATTTAAGAGGGTTGGCAAGGATGATCACCAACCCTGATACTTTCAGAGCTAAGTAGGGAGGACTGCTGTCTCTGTTAAGAGTCCATGTAGTTGAAGGAATCCTGTCCACGCTGATTCAGTTCTACGATCCAGTTTATCACTGTTTCACATTCCCAGATTATCAACTAGCACCAACACTAGAAGAGTACTCTCACCTAACTGATTTACCCATCACTGACCAGCTCCCTTTTCTGGACTGTAAGAAATTCCAAAAGATCAAACCATTGCAAGAGCAATCTATTTGGACGAGTCAGAAGTCAGGACTCACATGACCACTAAGGATGGAATCCAGGGTTTACCGGCCAAGTTTTTGATAGAGAAAGCCCTGTACTTTGTCAGTATAGGAAACGTTACTGCTTTCGAAGATATCTTTGTTCTACTCACGTACGGGTTATTCCTTTTTGCCAACATAGATAACTTCGTCGATACCAATGCTAGTACGATATTTCTGATTGGAAACCCCGTACCGACCTTGATCGCAGATGCTTATCATTCTGCACACTTAAGGAATTTTTACGGCGAAAGAATGATCACATGTTGTGTACCCTTGCTTTACAAATGGTTCACTTCCCATTTACCCAAGTCTGCTGCTTTTGGGGATCATAAGAGTACTATGCGTTGGTCACAGAGATTCATGTCTCTTACCAACTCTGACATAGACTGGTACAATCGAATCTATGACTGGATAAGGGTTATTGACAAATGTGGAAACTTCCCTAATGTACCCCTCATAGGAACTAAAGGAGGAATCAATTATCATCCAGTTTTAGTTCGTCGTCAACTCAGATACCCGATGAGGCATATCCCGCGTAATGTTCATCTGGAAGGTCTTTTCTTCAAGGAAGGAGAAAATGATAGGGCACTAAAAACAGAAATAGTGCATGCCTGAAAACATGTTCACAGGAAAGGAAGAGAGTCTCTAGGAAAGCCAGACTGTGTCTCTGTGGAACCTTATCTCCACTGGGTACAAACTAGGGCCCTCATGTTGAGGATGCCTTACCCTCGCCAAGAAGTTCTTCCGTTGAGGGAATCTGTCCTTTATTTTATGTCTGATACAGAAAAACTCCAGGTCACTCTCAACAAAGTTCAACGGGAAAATAAATCTTGGAAGAACAAGTACCGTATTCTCAATGTAGAGTGTACCAAAATTCAGTAACTGTTAAAAGAAAAGGACGCTATGATTAGGATATTAAAGCAACATGCTGTAGAAAGTCAGGAAGACCGAAGAAATTTTCTCGCTCCTTTCACTTGGCAAAGGACTAACAACCCGACAACGGCTCAAGAGCCCCGGTCAAAGAAGAGGAAAATACCAGAACCAGCACCTGAGCTCTCCTCAGAGAGGACTCAAGATCCATAAGCTTAGACTTTTCCTTTTACAGCACTTTGTAAAATATTGTTTTTCCATTTCTGCAATCTTTCAAAGTCAATAAAACGGGGTCTCCCCACTGTATGATATTTACAATCTAATTGTTGAAGTTTCTTTTTTATTATAAAACAAAAAATTTAATATATAATCATTGCATATCATTCATCATTCTCGCATAACGTATTCTTCTTACCTTCGAATCTTACGTCAGTGTCACGATTCTAGAGTCAAACTGTCCCATTCGTACAATACTCGGGCCAATCGACAAAAGAAAATGGATGATCTCGAGGAAGAGAACAGAGAGCTGAGAGAAGTGTTGTACCCCAAATTTTACCCTCCGATATTCTGATCGTTTGCATATCCTTTTTATTGGTCTCTGTTTTCGCATTTTAGTAAACATATCAATAATCATGCATTTTTTGTTAGAATTTAATTTGTTTTATTTCTTTTTTTCACTAACTATTTTCAATTATCTTTTTTATTACTTTTAGTTTTATTATTATTATTTATTTTTTTTTTATTATTATTATTAATTTTATTATTATTAGTTTTATTATCATTATTAGTTTTATTATTATTAGTTTTATTATTACTAAGCTTTATTATTATTATTATTATTACTTTTATTTTGTTTATCTTCATGGTAAGTGGGAACCACTCAATCATTCTAACACTTCACATAGATTGCCAACTTGGATTTATCAATGACCAAAAATCATTCTCACACTTCACTCATCAATGGCCAAGAATCATTCTCATAAAGTCACATGGATTGCTACATCAACACTCCCACTTTATTCACACTATAAATAAGATCTCTCTTTCTCTCATTGGACACACCAGATTCACCCCACACAAAGGCTGAATACTCTCTTAATTTTCTCCCTCAATTATTCTTGCAAATTTTCTGGAGAGAAGGCTCGTCTTCATTTTTCCATAACTCGTGTCATTGAAGAGGCAGCGGACCGTCTCCACTAGGTAACATTCACCTCTTTTATTTCTCCGTTTTCAAAGTACCATGATCATTTATCTATGTTGTTATCAAGTTCATTAGCATGTTAATATTTTTCTGGAAAAAGTATTGTAATATCCTATAATTTTTGTTTGGTTTTATTATGAATGATGTTTAAAAGATAAGATAAAAATTCAAAAGGACAAAAAACATGCTTCATCACCACCCTTTTATTATTTCATACTATTTTTATTTTATTTTCCATTTATTTCTTAATTTTGTTTCTCTAGTTTTTATTTTAGGAGCACTTTGAATTTTTAGTTTCAATTTATCATGTTATTTCTTGAATTCATAACTTTTTCTTTCGAATTTTGTTTTGATTTTTATTTTTTGCTTACGATCTTTATTTCGATTTTTAGGGCCAATGATATTACAAAATCATGACTTAGTTGATTTATGCAAAATGACTAAAAAGTCTTGATATGTATGAGGCTCATTTCTTTATTTTTGTTGGTCAATGAAAGTCAAAAATCTAAGATTATCGATTCATCGATTTAAATCTTGATTAAGACGAGACCAACCTTATTTTTTCATTCCGGTCTCATTATCTTTATTTTGGTCGATGACATAACAAACTTCATGGTTTGGTTGACTTCATTGAATCAACAAAACTTTGATCAATATGAGACCGCTTTCTCTTTATTTCAGTTTCATTCACTTTTTAGTCGATGAAAGTCAAGAATCATTGATTATCGATTCCTCGATTAAATCATGATTAGGACGAGACTAATTCTATTTCGTGTTCTTAGCAAGCAAACATAACATAACACAAACTTAGCAAGAGGTTCCTGTAGAGTACTACAGATACTTAGGGTGCTAATACCTTCTCTTTGTATAACCAACTCCCGAACCTTAGATCTCCCCCCTTTAGGTTTTTCTAACGATCTTGAACCTTTCCTTTGGATAAATCAAAGTCGGTTGTAAAAGAAAATGATGCAAGTTAATTAATAGCTTGTTATGCGATTTTCACCACAACAGAAATGGCGACTTCACTGGGGAATCAGTTAGACCTATTGCTGGTCCTTTCCTAAGAGGGTTAAGCCAATCTTGTTTTTATGTTATTCATGTTTGCTTATTTACTTGTATATGCTTATGTATGTCATATTTTCTTATATACTTGTATCTTTGTTCTTGCTTTATTATCCTGTTTATTTTGGGTTATCATGATATCTATGAGTGAGATAAGTCCTAACCCAGACTTGAGAGAACACATATGTTTAGGAACCGTGGACATAGTCAAGGGAACTTCGAGGGAGAAATCCCAAAGGAGGGAACTTGAAGTCCACACTCAGTTGAGGCCCTCTTGGAGGTGGTAAATGTTGAACGAGCAATCGTGAATGCGTTACTACTTTCGACCTAGGAGCCAGAGATACTGATGACCATTAGTTACCATTTACCCCACCTGGCCTATTTAGGATGTAGTACGATGACTGTGAGGGAGTAATCCTAAATAGTTGCTACGCGATACTACGCTCAGACGAGACTCTCTTGAGGATTTTATCGATCACCGAGCAATTGGGAAATTGATAAAATCCAAAAGATGGGTTGTCGACTCTGGGAACTTCTTAGAATCCTGTTCTACAGTTTATGAACCCTAGTACACACCCAGTGGTTGGTTCTTTACCCAGACTCCATGTCGTGATCTCAAACCTTTGATCTTGTTGCATGCGTTTTGCATCCTGTTTGCATTGAATTGTATATCATTTGCATCTTTGCATGACTCATTGCATGCGTCTGTTTACCCAGCTACTCATTTCCAGTGGTCTCTATCTTCCAGTGTCATCTGTGAGTCGTCAAGCTGATTCCTCGACACCAATACCGGACTAGAGCTAACTACAGACGAAAGATATCAGAGCAAGAGGTACACAACGCTGAGGTCCGAATGGAAATCGATGACCTTAAGTCAAGCGTGACCAAACTCACTGAGATGATTCAAGTTTTGATTGCTAGGGGAGATCCACCCCAAAGGACTGTCATCCAGGAAGTTTCAAGCGCTGATCCTCCACCAGTTCAGATGCCGCCTTCAACGTGGCCAGAGTTTGGTTTGCCACACAACTATTCTCCACCTCTTGCATCTACTACTATGGTTGGTCAGACTACTATGCCTGTCTTTCAAGCTCCTGCTTTCGCCGAGCCCAGACCCGTGATCCATGCTGTTCCACAGACTGTTCGAGCTTCTTTCGAGAATCCCCTCTATGAGTACAATGCTGCCAGTGCTCAAGGTGAAGACCGTGAAGACTTTGTTGAACCTGAAGTTGTTCGAGACCAGTTTCAGAGCATAGAGAAGAGACTCAAAGACGTTGAGGGTACTGATTTCTTTAATGTGGATGCAGACAACATGTGCTTAGTATCAGACCTTGTTATACCTGCTAAGTTCGTAACTCCAGATTTTGTGAAGTACAAGGGTCACTCTTGCCCAAGAGCTCATTTGGTCATGTATCTTCGCAGGATGACTGCTCATGCCAAGAATCAGAAGTTGCTTATCCACTGTTTTCAAGACAGCTTGAGTGGAGCATCACTTAAATGGTACATGGGTCTCGAGCAAAACTTTATCCATAGCTTCCAAGACCTCACAAATGCCTTCATGAAGCAGTATAAGTATAACCTCGACATGGCTCCTGATCGTCGTCAACTGCAAAACATGTCTCTGAATGATAAAGAGTCTTTCAAGGAATATGCTCAACGCTGGAGAGAGTTGGCTTCCCCGGTTGAACCTCCTTTGGCTGAGAAAGAGTTAACCGGAATGTTCATGGATACCCTGTCCCCATTCTATTGGGAGAAAATGGTTGGAAGTGTTTCCTCCAATTTCACTGATTTGGTTACTATTGGCCAAAGATTAGAGGAAGGTCTTAAGAAAGGAAAAGTATCCAATGCTGTTGAATCTTCTAATGCTGTGAAGAAATCATACGGGAACTTTCAGAAGAAGAAGGAAGATCAGACTAATGCTGTCATGGTTGAAGCAAGAAGGCCTCGTCCCCGACCTCAGTATGTTGTTCACCCTGTTGTTGCTGCTGTTACTCCTGTGGTCACTGCACCACGACCAACTCAAGCTTTCCAACGTCCGGCTGCAGGACAGAGGCAGTATCGTAATAGGGGTCAATTTGATCCCATTCCCATGACTTACACTGAACTTTATCCTGGTTTGGTTCAACAAGGTTTAATTACCACAAGGCCTCTGCCTCCTCCTCCAAATCCTCTTACAGCCGGCTATAGGGCTGATCTTCATTGTGAATACCATCAAGGTGGTGCAGGCCATAACTTGGAAAGTTGCTTTGCATTGAAGGCTAGAGTACAAGAGCTGATAAGGATCAAAATCCTCTCCTTTAAGGACAATCCCAATGTTCAGAACAATCCTCTGCCAGGGCACGCCAAGTGAAGCTTTAGTCGACTTCAGCATGCTATCCTCCTAAAAGCCAGTGTTTCAGACAGGACAGCTCATCCTTGTGTTGATTAGTCACTAGGCCTTTGTTTCTTGTTGTTTTCACTTTCTTTATTTTGTAATGGGTGTTTGCTTTCAAATTATGTTTGTACTTTCACAATTAATGAAATGAGCACTGCAACTTTTGATTCAATTCATTTGTGTTTGCTATTTACTTCTTATTGCTTCCTCTTTCATGAAAAATAAAATAAATAAAAATTTTGTCCACTTTCTGTTGATTATGCAAAGATTGGGTGGAGGATGATGAAAACGTTATACCCATAATTGCTGTTGGTATGCTTTTAAATCAAAACTTTGCTGACGATGTAAGGCATTGTTTCAGTTCCCCAAACACTGGAGAAATAAGGAAGTTAACCCCTCTTTAACCCCTTCGAGCCTAGAAGTAGGAGTTTCTTTCTTTACAAATAAAAACCCGCAATTTTAACTTGGGGCAGGGTAGTTCTCAGTTAACTGGGTTGTGCATTCAATTACAAGAGCAGCATTCAAGACGCCTCTCAACAAAGTTCACAAATGTTCCTTCGCACACTGCAAGCAAGTGTCGAAGATGTCTTTCAAGTCAAACGCCAATGATGATTCACTGTAATCCTTAAGCCAGGCAGTCACTAAAAAAAAGACAAAAAAAAGAAAAGAAAATAAGAAAGAACAAGCTTGTATGACAACCAAAAGTTGTAAGGAAGCAGTGATTTCCATCTCAAGTCCATTGAATTTTGAACCATCATCGTTATCATCAGTGCAATTCCTAACTCATGGGAATTTGAGTGCATAGTTTGAGTTAACTGAGCATAGGACTGAAGTTCATCACGTAGATTGGGTGGGTACAAATAAACTTTGAGCCTTTATCCTTTGTTTCTTAAACCATGAACCAGGCCACATTATAACCCTCAAAAGACCTAACTGAAGCAAGGTTATTTTGAAAGTATACTACAGCAAGGTTGCGTAAACTGACTCCAAAAGATCTTTGTAGGTCACCTATTTTGGGTATTACACCCTTTGCTTAAACGTTTCACTTTAATGTATTGAACCACCGTGTTCTGACCAGTATCCCATATACTTTGCACCTCTTTCAAAATGATTTTGATTTCAAAAGTTGCATGAACTCTGCATTTACCATGTTTGTACAAATACTTTTGTTTGCAAACTAACTTTTCTTCTCAAGGAATTTTCAAACAAATAAGAAACTTGGTCGGTGATCCAATCAGGGGCAAGTTCCTTCCACATCCTGTTGAGAATCAGTTCAAGATTTGTGGTTTAATGGCGACTTCTTAGAATTGGTTTATACAGAAGATTTTGTAAGGCTCAGGCTGGGGCAAGCTTTCTCAGTGTACAGTAAAATAATCAGCTTTCAAGACTCAGACTGGGGCAAGCTTTCTAAGAGCACCATGAAACAGTCATTTCAGAATCAATCAAACTGAAGCAATAATCAGCTTATCTACAACAGTCAGCTAATCTGAGGCACTTTACTTGAAGAATCCCCAAGCAGCTCTTCATCCTTCCTACGAGGATCATCAATTTGGATATAGTTTACCAGTGTGGCAATGATGTGTTCAGCAGTTGCATCTCTAGTCCCAAGCGGAATGGCAGTGATCTCCGTGTGGAGGAATCAGTCTTCCAGTTTTGTCTCCTTCACAAAAGAGTCGTGTTGTGTCGTCAGCATCTTCATCTGCATAATTCATATACGTATGCATATCATGAGTGTTTCATCCTCATTTCCATTTCTCCCGAGGTCGTATCATTATCCACGTCTTACCTTACCTAAACGTTACCTGTCCTTTTCATTCAGTGCCATTCCTGAATGTTGTCATTATCTTGCGCATCTAATCCTGTTGATAGATGTTTATCTTCTCTCATTCCTGTGCTATTCCTGGATCTTTATATTCTTTCACTACAGTGCCATTCCTGGATATCTTTCTCACTATCATTTGATGCCATTCTTGAATATAGTGATTTGCCTTTACTTTCAGTGCCATTCATGAAAGTTCTTTCCTCTTATCCAATGTTTTCTTGGGTATATCTTCATCCATTCAATGTTGTCTTGAATACTGTGGTTCCTTTTGTCCAAGGCTTTCTTAGATTTCTATCCTATTCACTTTTATCTAAAGCCATTATTAGATATTGTGAGTTATACCTTTCATTCAAAGCCATTATTGGATGACTGGTGTCCTTTTGTCCAACGCTTTCTTGGATCCTTGTTCACTCTTATCTAAAGCCATTATTAGATATTGTGATTTATACCTTTCATTCAAATCCATTATTGGATGTCGGTTTCTCTACCATCCGATGCCTTTTCGGATGTGTCTCTCTTTCTGATATTTTACCAGATCGAGTCTTTGTTCACTTTCATCCAAAGCCATTATTGGGTGATTGGCTCCTTTGCATTCAATGCCATTCTTGAATGTAATCTTTGTTCACATTCATCTAAAGCTATTATTAGATATTGTGAGTCGTACCTTTCATTCAAAGCCATTATTGGGTGATTTGGTTTCTTTGCGTCCAATGTTGTCTTGGATCCCTACTTTGTTCACATTCATCTAAAGCCGTTATTAGATATTGTGATTTATACCTTTTGTTCAAAGCCATTATTGGATGACTGGTTTCTTTGCATTCAAAGCCATTCTTGAATGTAGTCTCTGTTCACATTCATCTAAAGCCATTATTAGATATTGTGAGTTATACCTTTCATTCAAAGCTGTTATTGGGTGTCTGGTTTCTTTACCATCCGATGCCTTCCAGGATGTGTCTCTCTTTCTGATGTTTTTTCCAGGTCGGGTCTTTGTTCACTTTATCTAAAGCCGTTATTAGATATTGTGATCTATACCTTTCATTCAAAGCCAGTATTGGATGTCCGGTTTCTCTACCATCTGATGCCTATCCGGATATGTCTCTCTTTCTGATATTTTTCAGATAGAGTCTTTGTTCACTTTATCTAAAGCCGTTATTAGATATTTTGATTTATACCTTTTGTTTAAAGCCATTATTGGATGACTGGTTTCTTTGCATTCAAAGCCATTCTTGAATGTAGTCTCTGTTCACATTCATCTAAAGCCATTATTAGATATCGTGATTTGTACCTTTCATTCAAAGCCATTATTGGATGACTGGTTTTGTTTTTGCCATCTGATGTTTTTCCGGATGTGTCTTTCTCTGTCTTTTCTGGTTTTTCTTGAAGATCCCGTTTGAACTCTTCAGTATAAGAAAATCCCAGAAAATCTTTTGTTGGTGTCTATCCTTTTATTCTAAATTGATCCCCAGGGGAGATCATGTCTTTTTTCTGGTTCATGCCCAGTAAAGAGTGTACTTTCATTTCCCTAGTATCGTCCGGTCACCTATAAACCTGTCATCCATCTCCTTGGACTTTTCCCCTAGTGGAGAGCCCCTCTCTGGCTCCCATCCCCAGTGAGGGCCTGTAGGATTTCCTCTTTATTTTTCTATCCCCGGTGCATCCTTAGAGTCTCCCCAGTGAGTCTATCGTTGGACAGTTTGTATCCCCAGTGAGTCTTTATCGTAAATGCTAACCTTATCCTTCCCTAGTAGGCTCACCTGTGGTGGATTGCCCTTCATCCTTGGTGTTTTGTTTGTCTGCCCCTTTGCATTTAGCATTCCATCATTTTCATCATATTAGAGTTCATTGCATGTCAGCATTTTTTTCCATAGCATTGCATGTCAGTGCGTCTGAGGGCAAAATTTTCAGTTATCTATATATAAATACCTTCCACCGTGATTTCATGAAGACTATCATCACTCATGTCATCCGGTGAAGATATTTAAATAGGGGCAACTGTTGTACCCCAAATTTTACCCTCCGATATTCTGATCGTTTGCATATCCTTTTTAATGGTCTCTGTTTTCGCATTTTAGTAAACATATCAATAATCATGCATTTTTTGTTAGAATTTAATTTGTTTTATTTCTTTTTTTCACTAACTATTTTCAATTATCTTTTTTATTATTTTTAGTTTTATTATTATTATTTCTTTTATTATTATTATTATTATTATTAATTTTATTATTATTAGTTTTATTATCATTATTAGTTTTATTATAATTAGTTTTATTATTACTAAGCTTTATTATTATTATTATTATTATTATTATTATTATTATTATTATTATTATTATTATTATTACTTTTATTTTGTTTATCTTCATGGTAAGTGGGGACCACTCAATCATTCTAACACTTCACATGGATTGCCAACTTGGATTTATCAATGACCAAAAATCATTCTCACACTTCACTCATCAATGGCCTAGAATCATTCTCATAAAGTCACATGGATTGCTACATCAACACTCCCACTTTATTCACACTATAAATAAGATCTATCTTTCTCTCATTAGACACACCAGATTCACCCCACACAAAGGCTGAATACTCTCTTAATTTTCTCCCTCAATTATTCTTGCAAATTTTCTGGAGAGAAAACTCGTCTTCATTTTTCCATAACTCGTGTCATTGAAGAGGCAGTGGACCGTCTCCACTAGGTAACATTCACCTCTTTTATTTCTCCATTTTTAAAGTACCATGATCATTTATCTATGTTGTTATCAAGTTCATTAGCATGTTAATATTTTTCTGGAAAAAGTATTGTAATATCCTATAATTTTTGTTTGGTTTTATTATGAATGATGTTTAAAAGATAAGATAAAAATTCAAAAAAGACAAAAAACATGCTTCATCACCACCCTTTTATTATTTCATACTATTTTTATTTTATTTTCCATTTATTTTTTAATTTTGTTTCTCTAGTTTTTATTTTAGGAGCACTTTGAATTTTTAGTTTCAATTTATCATGTTATTTCTTGAATTCATAACTTTTTCTTTCGAATTTTGTTTTGATTTTTATTTTTCGCTTACAATCTTTATTTCGATTTTTAGGGCCAATGATATTACAAAATCATGACTTAGTTGATTTATGCAAAATGACTAAAAAGTCTTGATATGTATGAGACTCATTTCTTTATTTTTGTTGGTCAATGAAAGTAAAAAATCTAAGATTATCGATTTATCGATTTAAATCTTGATTAAGACGAGACCAACCTTATTTTTTCATTTCGGTTTCATTATCTTTATTTTGGTCGATGACATAACAAACTTCATGGTTTGGTTGACTTCATTGAATCAACAAAACTTTGATCAATATGAGACCGCTTTCTCTTTATTTCAGTTTCATTCACTTTTTAGTCGATGAAAGTCAAGAATCATTGATTATCGATTCCTCGATTAAATCATGATTAGGACGAGACTAATTCTATTTCGTGTTCTTAGCAAGCAAACATAACATAACACAAACTTAGCAAGAGGTTCCTGTAGAGTACTACAGATACTTAGGGTGCTAATATCTTCCCTTTGTATAACCAACCCCCGAACCTTAGATCTCCCCCCTTTAGGTTTTTCTAACGATCTTGAACCTTTCCTTTGGATAAATCAAAGTCGGTTGTAAAAGAAAATGATGCAAGTTAATTAATAGCTTGTTATCCAATTTTCACCGCAACAAGAAGAAATCGACGCTCTGAAAGAAGATCTGAGGAAACTTCACAGTGACATGCAATCCCTGGCAACAGCTCTGAGACAACAACAAAGGACTGTGATCTCAGAGATCGCATCTACGCCCAGAGTGGAGACGTATGATCCTCGGTACAACATGCCTAAAGATCGTCCCTGGGGAATGCCTATCAACTTTATCCCTGAAGGATATATTTTGCCGGTCACGGAAGACCCGGAAACTGCAGCAGGAACCGCTGGGCCTGAAGGTTACAAACTTCAGGAAAGCAAAGATGCAAGGGGCATGACAGCAACTCCTGAAGGTTGCAAACTTCGGGATAGGGAAGCACCAAGAGTCACGGCCATAATGACTATACACTACAACAAAAAGGACTTATAACATCTCACCTTAGACAGCGCTTTATTACAAAAGCGCTGCTATAGGTCAAAAACACGGAATCTATTAATTTAATAAAGGAAAAGCGCAAAAAAATATAAGACCTTAGACAGCGCTTTAGTGAAAAGCGCTGTCTAAGGCCTTTTAAATTTTTAAAAAAATTTAATGGAAAATATTAGACAGCGCTTTCCTTAAAAGCGCTGTCTAAGGCCTTTTAAATTTAAAAAAAATATAAGACCTTAGACAGCGCTTTTAAGGAAAGCGCTGTCTAAGGTCTTAAATATTTAAAAAAATAAAAACAAAAGCGCTGTCTAAGGCCAATCTTAGAAAGCGCTTTTAAAGCGCTGTCTAAGGGCCACCTTAGAAAGCGCTTTGTTGAAAAGCGCTGACTAAGGTCTAATAAAATTAAAATATATGAATATACTCAGTTTTCATTTTCAGTTTTGCGCTCTTTCTTCTCCCTCCCCTGTTGCGAACGGATACTTGCGAACCTGAGCTAAACCCTTGCCGTCGTCCACCGCGCCGTCGTCCACCGTTCCTCCCTCATTTCGCGACTCCGACGACCTTTACTCCACCGTGACCGTCTGTTCCTCTCTCATTTCGCGTTTTCGTCACTCAGTTTGGAAGTTTAAGAGTTTCAGATTATTACACATTTTATAAGGTATGCTGATAATGTTGCTGTTGATAATGTTGTTGTTGATGTTGATAATAATGTTGTTGTTGATGTATTACACATTTTACACGTTTCAGAGTATTACACATTTTACACGTTTCAGAGTTTCAGTTTGGAAGTTTCAGAGTTTCAGAGTTTCAGTTGATAATGTTGCTGATAATGTTGATAATGTTGTTGTTGATGTTGATAATAATGTTGTTGTTGATGTTGATAATAATGTTGTTTATGTTGTTGCTAATGTTGGACTGTTGCTAATGTTGATAATGTTGCTAATGTTGTTAATGTTGTTGCTAATGTTGGACTGTTGTTGGATATAAGAATAAAATATGTGCTAACTTCATTTTTGGTGATATAGGAATAGAATCAATGTTATTTAGACTCCAACAAAATCCAAAACAAAGGATAAGCGGATTCCGGAGCATACCGAGTCCGTTGTCTCAAAAAAAGAGGTACATCACAATTATATGCATAGAAAATGATAAATTGGATATCTTATACTTCATCTAACAAATTATATGATTTATAGCTGCCTGGTAAAGTGATTAGCAACGTTTCAACGCAAAAAACTGTTGGTGCTAAGAATACCAGGGTTAGAAAACAACCTATCGGCAAGGTTAGGACGTGCCTTCAGACCTTTCTACAATTAATGACGGATATTCCGACTGGAGGTGTTCGTCTGATAACTATGGAGAAAGATTTGTATGGCTTTGAATTTGACCAGAATGTTGGTAATGAAGACTTCGAGCAAGTTTTCCAACATACAGAATTGGGCGTCACTGTTGTCAATATATACTTGAGGTATATCCGATCTACTTTGGTAATTGAACAACTTATTTACTTTATTTTTCAAATGAATATTCTAATGTTAATGATGTTTTTATTTCAGGTTTCTGTATGACAGTTTTATGCGCCCCCGGGGATTGGAGCAAAGATTTGCATTCTTATGCCCCAGCGCTGTCAACTTAACCGAAATATTGACGAAACCAAATGAGGTCCATGCGTATATACGCAACGTCTTTATGGACAACCAAGAAACGGAAAAGTTGTACTTTTTACCGTTTAATACTGGGTTAGATTTTCATTCTAAATTCATCTATTATATTTTTTTTTGTATTTTGACTTCGTGTAGAAAGTTTCTATCTAACACTTGTTTAATCTTACAGTGGACATTGGTTGTTGGTTGCAATCAATCCTATCCGCGGAGTAGTGTATTATCTGGATTCCGTAGGAAATGATTGGACCACATACCCGGATATGAAGGACTGTATTGACACGTAAGTGAAATTGTTCTAAATAGAAATGTGTATATTTATTTATTTATGTGAATTGTTCTAAATATTCATTTATATTTTATTAGCACTATACAAGCATTCCTAGAACATCGGGGAATCGACCACACCATTACATGGAATTATGTGAAGGTATATTAATTATCACATGTTTTATTATATTAGTGATGCTTACTTGATAAAACTTAGAATTTATCCATATTTTATTTTCATTTGTAGTGTCCTCGGCAACGCAATCAAATAGATTGCGGCTATTTCATGTTGAGATTTATGAGAGACACTATTTCGTTGGATCGAATGGAGATTCCACCCGATGTATGTATTTCTAACTTATGAGTTATTTTAACACATATCTCTCATATTGTCTAATGAAATAGTTAAAACTAAATCAAACTATATGTCATATTATTATGTAGTATTTTGAAGAATTCAGGAGTGCTACTTACACAAAGGCTCTATTGGATGAAATCAAAGAGGAGTGGTGTCAATACATTATGGAGCTCGGAATTTTACAAACTTAAGGTATAATATTATACTCTTACTTTAATTGATGAGAATTTTAATATGTGTAACTTTGGTTGGAGTAATGCTTTGGTTGGATGCAATTTTGGTGTATATACTTTGAATTGCAATTTTGGTGTATATACTTTGAATTACAAACTTTGAATTACAATTTTGGATGCAATTTTGGTGTATATACTTTGAATTACAATTTTGGTGTATATACTTTGAATTGCAATTTTGGTGTATATACTTTGAATTACAAACTTTGAATTACAATTTTGGTGTATATACTTTGAATTACAATTTTTGGTGTATATACTTTGAATTTTAATACTTTGAATTACAATCTTTGTGTTTTCAGGACCTATAATGTAGATTGAAGCAATGTTTTGGTTGGATGCAATTTTGGTGTATATACAATTTTGGTGTATAAGTAATATGTGCATTGTAGAAAAAATGCTTTGGTTGGAAGCAATAACTTTGGTTGGAAGCAATGCTTTGGTTGGATGCAATTTTGGTGAATAAGTAAAATGTGCATTTGTAGAAAAATGTAATGATTTGTAATTATAAATAGGTGTATATACAATTTTGGTTTGTAATTTTAAATATATATATTGGTATGAAATGCCAATTTTGGATATATAATTTTGGTGTAGAAAGGCCAATGGTTTGAATTGCCAATTCTGAAAAAAATTGCTGGTTGAAAATTACAGGTCAAATTCTGGTTGAAAAAACCTGGTAAAATTGTGGTTAAAAAAAAATTATATAAAATTTCTCGTACACCTTAGACAGCGCTTTTGGTGAAAGCGCTGTCTCAGGTCCACTTTAGACAGCGCTTATGGTGAAAGCGCTGTCTAAGGTGTACTAAAAAAGTCAAAAATGGAAGGTCTTAGACAGCTCTTATGGTGAAAGCGTTGTCTAAGGTGTACTAAAAAGGTCAAAAAAGGAAGGTCTTAGACAGCGCTTTTGGAGAAAGCGCTGTCTAAGGTGTACCAAAAAAGTCAAAAAAAGGTAGGGCTTAGACAGCGCTTTTGACGAAAGCGCTGTCTAAAGTAATCCATATAATGTGAAAAAGCGCTGTCTAAAGGTACCATAGACAGCGCTTTTCATTAAATACACGCCCCTTTAGACAGCGCTTTTGGTAATACCAAAAGCGCTGTCTAAACCTATAGCGTCGCTGGTTTATACAGCGCTTTAAAGCGCTGTCTAAAGGCTAAAAAAGCGCTGTCTAAAACCGTTTTTGCGCTAGTGATACCACAACCGGTGGTACACACTGTCCCGGAAGGACAGATTCCACAAGTAATCTCTGGTGGAAACGAAAAATATGTATGACATAATGAATGAGTTCCAGGAGCAATTTCTGGAGATGCAGAAGGAACTGCATGCCATTTGCGGCCAGGATTTATTCGGAGAGGACGCTGCAGACCTTTGTCTGGTCCCCAATGAGAAAATCCCGCACAAATTCAAGGTGGCCGACTTTGAAAAATATAAGGGCAACTCTTGCCCTCAAAGTCATTTGGTGATGTACGTTCGAAAGATGTCAACTCAGACAGAGAATCAACAACTACTGATCCATTACTTCCAAGATAGTTTAACTGGTGCCGCACTTAAATGGTACATGACTTTAAACGCACCAAGATCGTCACTTTCAGAGATCTTAGCAATATCTTCGTTCAACATTATAAAAAGTGTGAGTAGTATGGGTAATAGTCTCACATTGGCTAGAAATGTGAAGACTTGAGCATATATAAGTGGGAGAACGCATACACCTATCACCTTAAGGTTTTGGGTGAGTATGTGGTGTGTCTCTCACAAAGGTGTTGCTCTAAAAAAGAAAGTCCCACAATGTTCAATGCTCCCTAATGAAAATCTCTCCCAACAGTGGTATCATGAGCATTTGGTTCAAGTGAAGGACCGACTCACTTGTATCGAAGTACTCCCCACGGGTGGTGGTTAGGAGGTGTCCCGTTGAAGAGTGTTAACGGAGGTACAAGTGCATGTGGATGAAAAGAGCTTCCACTTATGGGGAAACATTGTAGGAACACAAGAAAGGGGGTTTGAATTGGGTTTCATGTTGCGGGGAAACATTGGGGAATTGTTGTGGGGAAACATTGGGGAATTGTTCCCCATATTAAAAAAAAAAAAATTACTTCTGTTGACACTCTTCAACGGGACACCTCCTAACCACCACCCGTTGGCGAGATTTGTTTTAGTGTATATATTACTTACATGTACATTAGATTGTAAATAAAATATTACATGTGCCAAAAAGAGTGTCATTGGAAATTGACTTGTATCTATTGATCTTGACCTGATTTCAATAATTTTTAAAATAACAATTTGAAAAAAAATATTATTTGGTAAATTTAAAAGGGTTAAATATACAATACCCCCCTGCAATGTTAGCGATTTCTCATTTTAGCCCCTGGCAAAGTTTTTTTTTTAAAAACCCCCTCATCTTATTTAGATTCTCTCACTTAGGCTCCTGGCTGCCATATTGCAGCAAAGATTCATTTCTATTGCTTACGTGGCATGCCACGTGGCATTTTTAATATTATTTTATTATTTTTTTTATTTTTTTTATTTTTTTTTTATTTTTTTTATTTTTTTATATTTTTTTTAATTTTTTTTTTAATTTTTTTTAATTTTTTTTTTACTTTTTTGTTTTATTTTGTTTTATTTGTTTTTATTATATTTTTTATAATTATTTTTTCTTTTTTTTTTATTTCTTTTTCGTTTTTATTTATATATTTTTTATTTTTTTATTTTTTTTATTTTTTGTTTTTGGACCTAATTTTTATTTTTAATTCTATTTTAAACAAATTTTTATTTTAAAAATTACACTAGTGCAGAAAAGACTTTTTACATCGGGCGAAAAGCACATTTTACATCGGTTCTGGGTCCGATGTAAAGTCAAGCGATGTAGTAAATCAAAGACATTTTACATCGGGCCATAGTTTGATGTGAAAAATACATCTACTACATCGGTTGACTATTAAGTCTGATGTGAAATATGGGTTTAACTTTTTTTTATAGAAATAAATGCACATTTTACATCGGTTGCCTTCCTGACCCAATGTAAAATGTATGTTTTTACATCGGTTGCCTTTCTGGCCCGATGTAAAATGTTTTTTTTACATCGGTTTCCTTTCTGGCCCGATGTAAAATGTATGCTATCTTTCTTAAAATGTATGTTTTTACATCGGTTGCAAGGCGAAAAAGAAATAAAAAAATTATAATAAAAACAAATAAAACAAAAAATAAAACAAAATTAAAAAAATTTAAAAAAAATTTAAAAAAAATTTAAAAAAAAATTTAAAAAAAAATTTAAAAAAAAATAAAAATAAAATATAAAAAATATAAAAAAAATATAAAATAAAATAAAATAAAATAAAAATAAAATAAAATAAAATAAAATAAAATAAAATAAAATAAAAAAAAAAATAAATAAATATAAATAAATAAATAAATAAATAAAATAATAAAATAATATAAAAAATGTCACCTGGCATGCCATGCCACGCAAGCAAGAGAGAGGAATCTTTGCTGCAATGTGGCAGCCAGGGGCCTAAGTGAGGGAATCTGGATATTAAGAGGGGGTGTTTAAAAAAAAAAAATTTACAGGAACTAAAATGAGAATTCGCTAACATTGCAGGGAGGTTTTGTATATTTAACCCAATTTAAAATAATACGAATAAAAAAAAAATTTATCCAGTCAGCAAATGTCACGTGGGCAGATTCCTTCGCCACATGTGCAGATTCCTTCACAGGGGGAAGTGAAAATAAAATCTTGTTTTGGTGAGGGGACGTTCAAAAAAATATTACTTCAGAAGACAAAAACAATTCTCGCTAATTTGGCATGGGGTGGAGTATATTTATCTCTAAGATTAAAAAATAGTTTTTACACTAAATAGTCTTATCTTGAAACATCTATACTTAAAATATGATATTATGAAACAGTGGGAGACAAATCCTTAGGTAAATGCCCTTAAAATTTGGATATCCTTACCCAAAAGTACAAAGATAAAGCCATCTCAAAAACACATGTCATAGCCCTACATGTATCAATAGTTTCATCCCGAATTGATCATTGCCTAAACGTCATCCTTAACTTCACCCTTATAAATAAACGATAACAAGAGAAAACTAAAGCCACATTTATTCACAAGCATATAGTGTTCTGAGAGAATTCATATTTGAAATCACAAAAACTCTCCAGAAAAACCAACTAAAATGGATTCCAGTCCTAATCATACCCAAAAACCACATGCTGTATTCGTACCATTTCCAGCACAGGGTCATGTGAATCCTTCCATGCAGTTAGCCAAACTCTTCCGTTGCAATGGTTTCCACATAACCTTTGTCAACACTGAGTTCAACCACAAACGTTTGATTAAATCTCTTGGTGAAGAGTTTGTGAAAGGTCTCCCGGATTTTCGATTCGAGACCATACCAGATGGTTTACCAGAATCAGATAAGGATGCCACACAGGATATTCCAACGTTGTGTGCTTCAACCAGGAAAAACTGTTATGGTCCATTCAAAGAGCTTGTGATGAAGCTCAACACTTCATCACCATATCCAGTGACATGCATAATTGCTGATGGAACTTTTGGGTTTGCTGGGAGAGTGGCTAGAGATTTAGGGATTCCAGAGTTACAGTTATGGACAGCTTCTGCATGTGGCTTTGTGGGATATTTGCAATTTGAGGAACTTGTCAAAAGAGGAATTCTTCCATTCAAAGGTAAATTAAATTATTATTTTTTTTAAGGTGAATTCTTATCTATCCATTTTAAAAAGTTGGGTGGAGTTATCCATAGAGTAAATTAGACTATATTACATTGGAAATCTAAAAAAATTAAATTATTAAATAAATAATTCAATATAATAAAATAATATAGTATTATTAGATTGGTTGAAGGTATACTATCTAACTTTTTGTGATGAATAATAAAATTGTTCTTTTTTATTAGTTGGTTTTCTATGTTGCATCTTTTTATAGTTTGTGCTTTTGATGTTAAACCTGAAATTAAAATATTGGGAAAATCTTCACAATTTAACTTATCAAGAACAATAGACTACTAGCCTCTCTACTTTTGTGGTTTCTATTATAGTAAGATGAATATCGCATCGTATAAAAAGTATTCCGTGCCCAATATAATATCAGATATGCTATATTGCACTAAAATTTGTTATACCGTATTGACACCGTAGCTATTGTAAACCAATTTTACTGTGACACAAAAACTAAGGAAAGAAAAACATTATTAAAAAAATAAAGGTATGTCAAACTGTATATATATATATTTTTTCTAAAAGCAATTGATATTAATAACAAATATAAGGGGTATTCGAATCCGTACAAACGATGCTCAAAAAATACAACAAAAGAAATTCACCACCAAACTCAAATTACCTTAAGCAACTAATAGGATCAGAACAAAAGGCTAAAAAATTTGAGTTGGGATAGAGAATTTCTCCATTGCAGGACCAAAACCAAACAACATATTTAATGTTCCAAACAATATCGTTAACGCTACTTCTCCCGTTTTTGAAAATGATATCGTTTCTACTCCTCCAAAGAATCCAAATAACCGCCAACCAAATTGTTCCAAAATTCAACCTTCTCACGGAAGCACCGCCCCTCCCACACCAATTCACAAAGAACTCCCATAAACACCCATTAAACATCACATTAGCACCACACCAATTGGAAATGTTCTTCCACACCAAGGCAGCAATAGGACAAACAAACAGAAGGTGATCAATATCCTCTAAATTTTGATCGCACAACACACATTTATAATCGATATCAATCATACCTCTCCTAATGAGCTGATCTTTGGTTGCGATTCTCTTCCAACAAATCTTCCACCCAAAAGCCGACACTTTAGCATAAACTTTAAGCTGCCACAAACACCGAAATGCTTTCGACTGCAATATATAAATACCGTATGGTTGTAACTTTTTAGTGTAATCCTAGCGTTTCTCTATAAATATACAACAAAAAATACCCCAAGTAAGAAATTATGCTAATGTAAATGTGTTCGAGAAATATATTTAGACACCAAAATATTATACTTGTTTTATTTGACTTTGGCTTGAATAGTTTATTTTTTTTGTTTGTTTTTGTTTTTAGAATAGTTTAATTAATTTGAGATTTTGAAATGGATAGAGAAGGTGTCAGATTGTTTCATAGGCTTTGAAATACTCACATCTACGGTTTAGTCTGACCAATAAAAAATTATTATTATTCATTTAAAAGGTTAAATATCTTGTGTTGCTCACAAACATCTAATATTTTACTTTTAATTATTTTTTTATTTTTTTTTAAAGAATGAATATTTTAAAAATTTCCATTCACATTTTTTATCTCTCATATAATTTAACGATGATTTTTGCAATTTAGCGATAGAAATAGTGACAATTTAAAAGACAGTTTACAACTTATCGATGAGTTAACAACAATTTTAATAAGAAATATTAAAAGTGTGGGTAAATTTTTTTAAGAAAACAATTCTTTGAAAAAAAATTAAAAAATTAAAAATAAAATATGAAATGATTAGAGGACTACAATCATATTTATTCTTATTTAAAATTATAAGAGACATGTTTAGTACTCCATCTCTTATAAATTATAAGATTTTTAAATTTTTTATGCAAATTAAAAAAACATAATTATTATATGTAAAAGAAAAATGATATATAATTTTACAATATTGTTCTTTATTTATTATAAATGATTGAAATTTAAAAAATTAGAAAAAGAAATAATAATAAATGAGGTGGGAAGAAAATTATTAATGGTAATTAAAATTGTTAAATAACTAATTTATATTTTGAAATAGTAATATCTTAAAACTCTAGAGGATGACATGTCTGGTGAAAGTTAAAATTTTAATAGTCTTTTTTTTTTTAAGATTTCAAATTCTACTACTAGTAACAATTTTGTGTTAGAACAAGCTTTTAAAAAAGTTTGAATATTTTAAAATAAATAAAACAAATAAAAATCATTTTCATTATTGGAATATGTTTGAATATTTTTAACATATATAATTTTTTAGACTAAAATACAGTTTTGGTCTCTCTGTTTGTCAAAATTCACGGTTTTGATCCCCCTATTATTTTTTTTAACAGTTTTGGTCCCCCACCCCAATTTTGGCCCAAAAAAATGATGAACAGTACCTGTTCCGTACATGAACAGTACATGTCCGTACATGAACAGTGAGGGGTGGGGGACCAAAACTGTTAAAAAAAAAATAGGAGGACCAAAACCGTGAATTTTGACAAACAGAGGGACCAAAATTGTATTTTAGCCAATTTTTTATTTATTTTAAATATAATACTACTATTGTAGTAAGAAGGAGAATGAAATTATAATATTAACCATAGTTTTAAAAATCGGACCGGACCGGCCGGTCGGACCGGTTGGACCGAGAATCGGCCAGGTAATCGGTCGGGTTCGATTGTTGGATCGGCCATGTTGTTGAACCGGTGAGAACCGGTGTGAACCGGTGCGAACCGGGAAAACCGGCGGTTCAACTGCTTATTTTAAAAATAAAATAATTTTTTTTTTTATTTTTTTTATTTTTTTATTTTATTTTTTTTTTAATTTTTTTTACTCAAATACATAGGAACTTTTCTTCAAGAATAATAGTAATCACTCATTTAATTCAAGTGATACACAAATTAAGTTTTGTAATATCCACAAAACTATTTTTACTATTTTGTATTTATATTGATTGAAAAACCATCATACAAATATTTGTATAGAAATTTAAGAACACAAATTAAGAAACTAAATATAATATAATTTTAGACTTAACTAATTTCCATTATATATATATATATATATATATATAGACTTGGAAAATTTATTATTTAAAATAATGTTAATATTTGTATTGTTTTAATTATTAACATTAAAACTTATTTTTTATTAACATTAAAACTATGAATTTAAATTAGACTCTGTTTAATTTAGACTCTGTTTAAAATTTACAATTAGACTATTTTAAAATTTGAATTTAAATTATGAACTTGTGAATTTATGATATGATCTTTTCAAAAAATTTAAGTGCTAGTTATAGTTTTTAGAGAGTGAATCATCCGGTTCGACCGGTTTTACTGGTTTTATACCTATTATAATGACATGTTTATTCAACCGAGTTATCCGGTTTGGTCATGCGGTTCGACCAATAACCCAGTGGTTCGACCGATAAACCAGTAAACCAATACCCTCACCGGTTTGATGATCGGTACGGTTTTTAAAACACTGATATTAACTACTCTAAATAATTATATTTTATTTTAGTCTATCCAATCAAATAAACTTTTGGTGAATTTTAAGACCGATTACCGTTACCCATTAAAATAAATATTTGAAAATCATATTTCAACCGTTAAATAAATTATTTGAGGACATCAATGTTAAAATTGGATTCCTTTTTTTTTTCTGTTTCTACACGGTATTCGTCATATGAGTTCACATGTGAACAAAATTGCACTAAAAGGGTGCTCGCCAACTGAGATGGCGAGCACGTGAAGGGCCTATTATTTTTTGTTTTTTAATTTTTTAATAATTTGTTTGTTTTAATTAATTAATTTAATTGTTTAAAATAATATATATTAATTAAATAATAATATAATATTAAAACAATTATTATTTTTTTCAGAAGATTAATTTTCTTTAAAAAAACAGATCATTCACGTGTTCGCCACCTTCTTAATGCAATTTAGTTTACATATTCGTGAATCCATAGGATGAGCACTCTACAAAAATAGATATGCTTTTTTTTTTTTTTTAAAAGAAGTGTTATGGTATTTATATTTTCAAAAGAATAGAACAGTAAAAAAGTCTCTACTTCTACTGTCTCTGTCACACTTATCTTCGAATCTGACCTACACAGTCTGACACTATACAATACAGTAGTACAAAATTTCAATCAAACCACGTGAAAGCAAAATAGAAAATTGATACACCAATCACTACTCCCTAGTAGTGACCTAATGAATGAATTGGACTGACGCAGACACTTGTTAGAGAAGGACACGTTTGAACTTTGCGACTGGAAGATACTTATAAAACAATAATATAATGTGTGGACGAGATGGAACAATTGTCACTATATACGTAGTGTAGTAAACCAATGGTTAATTTCTGAAAATGACATTACCATTAAGGTGTTCTAATCAAATATTTTGATAACAATTTTTATTCTGAAAATATCTTTGTATATTTATTTCATATTGAATTTTATAACTAAAGAAAGGTGGATATATGGTGAGAATTGTTAAGAGTTAAAACTGCCATTTCCAGAATTTTAAACAGGATAGTAGATTGATTGGGGTGAAAAAAGTTAGTACTTATACAAAACAAAACAATACTTATACAAAACAAAACAAGATCGATCGATTTAGATTTGAATTTGATATTTTAAATTATAAAATAAATTAAATCATTTAAAATTTATTGAACCATTACATTTTAATTGAACGATCATTGAAATTTTGTATGTGTGGATGTGTGATTAATGTGACTTTAGAGAATTCAATTTTCTTAATTTGTGATGTGTAAACATTCTATTTAAAAAAGCAAAATAAATAAACAATAATGATATTATTTTGATATTTATATTTTGAAACTTGATTAACTTGTTTTTATCAAATTTTTAGATGAAAATTTTATGGCCGACGGTACACTGAATAAAAGTTTAGATTGGATCACGGGAATGCAAGATATCAGACTAAAAGATATTCCAAGTTTCATAAGAGTGACTGATTTAAGTGATACTATGTTCGATTTCTTGGGTTCTGAGGCACAAAATTGTTTGAGGTCATCCGGAATCATTATTAATACATTTGAAGATTTGGAAGGTGAAGCTCTTGACAATCTTAGAGCTAAAAACCCAAACATATATAGCATTGGCCCAATTAACATTCTTGGTAAGCATTTTCCTGAGTATGAAAATGGTTTTAAAGCAAGTGGTTCAAGTTTCTGGAAAAATGACCCAAAATGCATAAAATGGTTGAATAAATGGGAACCTTGCTCAGTGCTATATATTAATTACGGAAGTATAACTGTTATGACAGATCACCATTTAAAAGAGTTTGCTTGGGGAATAGCGAATTGCAAGTTACCATTTTTATGGATAATGAGACCTGATGTAGTAAAGGGTGAAAATGCCACCTTGCCACAAGAATTCTTAGATGTAGTTAAGGATAGAGGATACATAACTAGTTGGTGCTTTCAAGATCAAGTTCTTGCTCATCCATCAGTTGGGGGATTTCTAACTCATTGTGGTTGGAATTCAACACTTGAAACTATTACTTATGGCGTGCCTACTATTTGTTGGCCTTTCTTTGCCGAACAACAAACAAATTGTAGGTATTTATGCAACATTTGGAAAATAGGGATGGAGATTAATTACGATGTGAAAAGGGATGAGATAACAAAACTTGTCATAGAGCTGATGAAAGGACAAAAGGGAAAAGAAATGAGACAAAAGAGCTTAGAGTGGAAGAGAAAAACTACAATTACTACTGAATTGGGAGGATCGTCATATAATAACTTTCATAAGTTAATTAAAGAGATTCTTCAACACAATGTCTTTTGAGTGCTCTTATATTTTAATATGAAAAATATGGTGTTTGATTACTTTCAATCAAAACATTTTTTATTTGAGCTTAAATTATTGTTATTTAACTCATCTGAATTTAGTATTATTATGTATTAGTGTTGGGAGTAAGTGTAATTTTGTATTTATAATGTTACAATTAGATCACAAATATAGAAAGGATGAATCCCGTGATAGTTTTAGAGAAAAAACTTCGTAATAGAAAAGAGAGTTGAGCGAGACGAGATGAGGTCTACCAATCCAAAGAGTTACCTCTTCGGCTTGATAACTCGAGTTATAAAGAAACGATTTTTTTAGGAAGCTTGGATAATCTCACCCATCCCTTTTTGACTATGCAACTGACATCTATTGGTGAGCATAGTCTTTTCCCTGATCTAAAAAGAAAACGAATGCAAAAAATCAAACTCACATTGACTTGGGAGTAGATCTCTCAATGGATTTGGAAGACACGCACTTCAAAAAAAACACCCTCATTAGTTCCCTTTAGAAGTAAGGTCGCACCTTTTCTCTCGAACGAGTATTTTTTTTAAGGTAATGTGTAATACCCTAAATCCTAAAACTTACTTAAAAATATTCACATGACAATTTAAGGTGTAACCAACGAAAACCCTTCAAAAACATAACAAATCATATGAAACCACACAACGGAAAAACATTTCATAGTAACTTCATAAATAAGGTGATAAATTCCAAAACAAAAAAATCAACATCATCATAAAAACATAACAAACTCTCGTCCCCAATGTTACACGATCAGAGCACTAAAACCCACTAATGTAAATAAAGTGATAAATAATAAAGCAAAGAGTAACTCCAACAAGCCACATTCCACACACAACAACAATGATCACTCGTGAGTATCTACAAGATGTCTATGGTGGACAACATGAAACAAATTGGTGAAAAACAACATTCAATATGAACAATGTAAAGAATGTGAAGGTAGAGAAACATACAACACAACACACATTCAATACACAAATCAACATTATCAATGTCTCACACTCGAATAGGATATACACATTATGTAATATTCCATATTCCCTTAAATGCTCAATTGGGTATTAGTTGAGGTCAACTGAGTTTCTATGTACTCTATCTTTTGTCAGTTAGAACAATTATAGCTCCTAAGTGCTCTAAATATTGTTAGTTAAGATTAATAGAGTAACCAGTGAACTCTGAAAAGATCAATAATTATTAAAAGAGACACACCAATATTAATAAGTATAGGAGGAGACAATTTGATAACATTAATAATTGGTCAATTGGTATTGGAAGAAAAAATATCAAATGAGATATTTATATCATTATATATATATATATATATATATATATATATATATATATATATATATATATATATATATATATATATATATATATATATTTGTGTGGATAAGAAGAAAAGGAAAAAAATAGTAAGAAAATATAGAAAGAAGTGGAAAAAGAGAAAGGGAAGAGAAAAGGGGAAAGAAGAAGAAGAACTCATAGAAGAAGAAAAGGAAGTTCATGAATTCATCATCATCATCAACCCATCCCAATTTCTTTATCACATGCATCTCCATGGTGAGTTCCATAGATAGTTTAACTTGGGGGAAAATGTATGAAAATGGTTGGGAAATTAGGTTTGTGTGATAACATGATGATTTTGATGAATTGCATTCCTATTTTTGTTGTACCATGTTGAAATTAGTTATTGGATGTGTTATGAACACGTGGGTTTAGGGTTTTGGTCATTGTTACCCTTAAAATCGCGTTCTGCAGATTCTGAGTTTCTCTTGCGTCGTCGGGCGAACTGATTTCTGTCAGCATCGTCGGGCGAGGTTTGGTGAACAAAAAGTGAGCTACCTCGTCGATTGCTCATTGGACGACCATGAGAGCATGCAGAATTTGAGTTTCTTGTTTTTCACATAACTTGAGAACCGTAACTCGGATTGAGACATAAACCGAAGCGTTGGAAAGCTATTCCAATGCTCTACGTGATAGAAAGTAGAAATCTGGGTATATGTTATTTATTGATAGAAAAGAAATGAATTGAAGTGAATGTGGAATAATATGTGAACGGGTAAAGATGAACACCTAGTATTTTGAAGGACACCATGAGAATTGGGTTGATATTTGGTGAAGAACCTTTGTTCCAAAAGTCCTATTTGGTGAGGAGCTTGGCTCCTAAAGTTCTATTTATTGTGAGACCATAAATTAACCAAAGAATCTTGGCAGAAAATAGTAACGTGTATGTTTATGAATTATATGTTGATATCTGCCATATATATTGTTGTTTTGCTTATGTGATGCATTTCATAATTTATGTTTGAATTATTGTTTTATCTTGTGATTGTATTGGTTGTGTAATAACGTGTTTAAACTCCGATGAAGATGAATGAGGAAACCTAGGAGAATGATAACGTGAAAATGTAATAATTTATTTCGACTCGATTCGCATGCAATTTAATTTCGTTTTATTATGTTTTCGTATTATTATGTCGTGTTATGTTTGTGTTTCAGGTATTTGTCGAATAAGAGCATCCGTGTGAGAAAAGTGGGAAAAGAGCAAGAAAATGAAGAAAAAGTGCAAACTCTGCAATTTTACTGATACGGTGTTCGCCGTGGGCAAACGGTGTTCACCGTGAGCAAAGGGTGTTCGCCATCCCTAGATGGCATTCGCCATTGGCATGGCGTTCGCCATTACCCCACGGTGCTCGCCTTTATATCGCTGACAACCATTTTTCAACAGTAGCAGTTTTTGGCAGTTTTAGGGAGTTTTAATAACTCCTTTTCCCTCCTTTCTCTGATTTTGAAACCAAGGGGAGTTAAGAGCCATATTTCTCTAAAATAGGACCCCTGGAAGAAGTGACATGGCATCTGTAGCGAGCGATTTTGGACGCGGTTCTTAAGCACTGGTCGCTCTCTGCGGTTTGAGCTTACTACAGGTCAATTCATTTTTTATCCTATTGAAGCTGATGAAGGAAGGGAAATAGATGTCTCCAATTAACCCTGCTTTGCATACTGAGTTTAAACAGCGGTCTGTTAGGTTAAGAATGCTATCAATGTGGGGTGGCCTTTGTACTGGTTATTTGTATTTTTATTTTGACATAAGGTTTCTGGCGGGGAACAAGGATTAGGATGTTAGGACTGATGCTTTTGAATTACTGCTTTTGATTGATGGAGATATGGGATTTTGGGTTTTTTGTTGATTGTGCTCGCTAAGATTTTTCTTTCAATCTTATGCCTACGTATTCCCGTTTACCGAAACAGGGAAATCAGAGTGTTCGTAGTTCCTCCCATAATGGGAGGAAATGGTTGTTTTTGTGTCTTGTTCAAAGCCCAAGACGTGAAGCGAAAGGTAGTTTGTACCTTGTTCAAAGCCCAAGATGTGAAGCTGAAGAGTCTATTTGTGTCTTGTTCAAAGCCCAAGATGTGAAGCTAAAAGGGTTTGACTTTAGAGAGAATTTATCATCTCTAAAGAGGGGGTTGTATGTCACAACTGTTTGTAAAGGAGAATTACTTTAACCGGGATGTGTGAATCCGACAATGCCATAATTTCCTTTATAGGGGGTTTTAACCTGAAGGAGAAGACTTTAACTCAGTGTAGAGCAATGCTATCTTTCCTTAGGAATT
The DNA here is from genome assembly GCA_022829125.1 of Lathyrus tuberosus. Lineage (NCBI taxonomy): Eukaryota > Viridiplantae > Streptophyta > Magnoliopsida > Fabales > Fabaceae > Lathyrus > Lathyrus tuberosus. The sequence continues at coordinate 8,798,803 of JALAZF010000214.1, forward strand.
TCTCATGCTAAAAGAGGGACAGTGGCATGGATATAGATGATCCAGAGGCTTGCCGCTTACAGCGATTAGATGAAGGGGAAGAAGTGGTTGATGTTTATGTATTGTGAACGAGGCACAACTTTGATGCTAAAAGGTTGATTGGATCAACCAGTGGTTTTCTTATACAAAGCCTAAGAGGAGGCTAATATGTGTCTCGTACAAATCCCGAGAGAGAGGCTAAAAGGGGTTGATCCTACAAGAGGATCTTTTATACTCAACAAGAGAGTGTTTTTGTATCTCGTACAAAGCCCGAGATGGAGGCTAAAAGGTTTGACTCAACAAGGGAGTTTTTGTATCTCGTACGAAGCCCGAGATGGAGGCTGAAGTTTGTTTGGCTCAATAAGAACCTTTTTGTATCTCGTATAAAGCCCGAGATGGAGGCGAAAGGGGTGATTGACTCAACGAGGGAGTCTCTTATGTGTCTCGTACAAAGCCCGAGAGAGAGGCTAAACGTTGTTTGACTCCGCTGGGGAGAATCATTGTACAAAGTCCAAGAGGAGGCTAAGGTAACTGTTTAAGTGACAGGTCCAGTATACTAATTTTGAAAGACAGAATCAGTTCTTATATGAGCAACACTGTACTCAGGGATTTGATTTGAGGATCAGGGATATTTCCTTCTCTTTGAGGAAACGGGAAATCCAAAGGGTATTGAGACTGTCTGAGTCTGCGGGTTTCCTTCCTATTTAACGAAGGGGTCACTTGAGAATGTCTTTGAGACTCAAGGAGATTAGACTGTCCAAGTCTAGAGTTTTATCTTTTGTACCATGCTTTGAGAAACAGTAGTAGACTCTATGAAAGGACTGTTCTATGAAGATGATTAAGTTATGTTCCTATACCTTTAGGATGTCGTCGGGACAATTTGTACGAAGCCCAAGAGAAGGCTGGAAGATTTTAAGAAGCCGACGGGTCCTTGTACGAAGCCCAAGAGGAGGCTATCATTCCCGGAGGAAGAGATCATTATACGAAGCCTAAGAGGAGGCGGTGAATACTTCTAAGAAGCCGACGGGTCCTTGTACTAAGCCCAAGAGGAGGCGGGGTTGCTTTTAGGAAGCCTGTGGGTCCTTGTACGATGCCCAAGAGGAGGCCGATTGCTTTTAGGAAGCCGATGGGTCCCCAAACCCCGAGAAATTCAAGGCAAGCTATTCACAAGGAATATATCAAGTCAAGAAAGTTCGAGAATTTGGAAGAAACTCAAGAGATGCCATTCACGGAGAAAAGATCATCTCTGGGGAGTAAAGCTTCTTGACAAATGCTTTTAAGAAGCCTGTGGGTCCCCAAACCCTGAGAAATTCAAGGCAATGCTATTCACCGAGAATAGATCAAAGTCAGGAAAGTTCGAGAATTTGGAAGAAACTCAAGAGATGCAATTCACGGAGAAGAGATCATCTCTGGGGAATAGAGTTTCTTTGACAACTTCTACAAGTGACAGTCTATGAAAGGGTTCACTGAGAATGTTGCCTTTCATGTCTCCATATTGTTTAACCCCAAGAGGAGGGAAGACTGTGTCTGGTAATCCTATGGGGATCTAGTTTAGACTATTTCTAAGAGTGATTGAAACGGCTTTACCTAGTGCTAGACGTAGTTGCCGGGGAAACTCTAAATATCTATACTATTATTACACAGTTGATATGAGTTTATGAAAGAAGACTTACAGCGAAACAGCCCCACAATACAGTTATATATATATGAGTTTATGAAAGGAGACTTACAGTGAAACAGCCCCACAATACAGTTATAAACATATGAAAGCGGTAAATGAAAGCGGGTAAACACTTACTCGGTTGTAGAGCTTCCATGCTGTTTGGCTAGTTGTTCAACAAAGAAAGATTGAAAACAACAGTATATTCAAAATCAAAGGAGAAAGTGCTTTGAAATAAAAATGGTTGGGGCTTACAGCTCAAGGAGAGGCCCAGAGTTTTATCAGTGAGCGCACTATTGAATTTGTACAGAGGGACTTATACGAGTGACTGATGCCCAAAAAGGTTTTCTATACAAAGGGATGGGTCTTACACTCTCTCAAGAGGCCCAAGTGAGTTTTAAGAAAAGAAATGGGTCTTACTACTCGAGGGTAGGCCCAATGGTTAATTTTGAAAAGGGCGACGATTGCGCCGAATTTTTGGAAACACTGTGGGACTTATACAAGTGACTGAGGCCCAAAATTTTGGTATTTGCAAAGGGATTGGGTCTTACACTCTATTAGAGGCCCAAAGAGTCTTGAAACATTTGAGTATGATTAAAAATCAAAGAAACCCCAATTTTCACTTTTTAAAAGTAATTTTTCAAAGAAAATTAATAAAAAATGACAAAAATTCAAATAAGTTTAAATAAACCACTTGCGATTTTTGGTTAAGGTTTGAAAAATGAGGTTTTAATCACAAGATGATTTAAAACTTATTTATTTTTGATTTTCAAGATGAATGTTCACTTTTAAAATGTTTAAAAACAATTAAAAATGAATTTATTCACAAAAATACCAACTATATTAAATAAATAATATAAATTTGATTTTTTTGTAGAATAAAATATTTTACTATTTTTGTGATTTTTGAGAAAAAGAACCAATAAAAAATAATCAAAATTGAGGGAGTTATTAATTTTCCAAATCATTAAAAAATAATATGAAAAATGAGAAAATATGAAAAAGTGATAAAAAAAAAGGGTTTTGGGTCTTACACTCTATTAGAGGCCCAAAATGTATTTTTGTACAAAAGATGGGGCTTACAACTCAGGGAGAGGCCCAAAATATTTTCAGTTTGAAAATGGCGATCGCGCCGAGATTTTTAACGTATCGGGACTTATATAATAACTGAGACCCAAAATTGTTTCGTTAAAAAAGGATTGGGTCTTACACTCTAATAGAGGCCCAAGTGTTTAAAAATGAAAAGAAATGGGACTTACAGCTCAAAGAGAAGCCCAGTTGATTTTCGTTTGAAAATGGCGATCGCGCCGAGGTTTTCTTTTAATGCAAAGGGACTTATACAATAAGTGAGGCCCAAAATTATTTTGGTTAAAAGGGGATTGGGTCTTACACTCTAATAGAGGCCCAAAGTGTTTGAAAAAGATTTGTTATGGTGAAAATCAAAGAAAACCCCAATTTCATTTTTAAAGGCATTTTTCCAAGAAAAATTAAGTAAAAAAATGATTAAAATATCAAATAAAATCATTAAATAATGATTAAGGTTTATGAAAAAATATTTTATCCACATAAATATTTAAAATCATTTTGGTTTTAAAAATCAAGAAAAAAAAATCATTTTAAAAGCATTTAAAACAATTTAAAACACTATTTTTAAATATATTAAAAATACTATTTTTAAATATATTAAAAATAATACATTTTTTGTGATTTTTTGTGGATTAAAATATTATGGGTTATGAATAGGAAAATGATGATTTTTTGCTATGTAAAAAAAATTGGTTGAGTTTTGAAAATAAAAATAAGAAAAAGAGGAAAGATGTCACAACATCATCTCCGACATCTCTTACGGGGTAAAAACTAGTACCGAAACTTTAATTTTCAACACGTTTTTTATCAAATTTCAAACACTCATAACTCTCAATTTTTATCGGAATCAAAATCCGGAAGTACCTATCTTGACCGATTTTTCGCAAGGAATCCAATGGTATTACTCACGCACACGGAAAATCAACACAAAAAACGCAGAAATTAAAAAAACCAGAACTGTTATCGATTGAAAACATCGTTCCGCGTCGAATTTCCAACACGCGTAGCTCTCTCGATTTTTATCCGAATTGAAATCCGTAAAAACCTATCTTGACCGATTTTTCGCAAGGAATCCAATGGTATTACTCACGCACATGGAAAGTCAACACACAAAACGCAGAAATAAAAAAACCAAAACTGCACTGTTTTGAAAACATCGTTCCGCGTCGAATTTCCAACACGCGTAACTCTCTCGATTTTTATCCGAATTGAAATCCGTAAATACCTATCTTGACCGATTTTTCGCAAGGAATCCAATGGTATCGCACATGCATGCTAAAACTCAACGTACAAAACGCAGCAATTAAAAAACCAGAACTGCTACTAATTGAAAACGTCGTTCCGCGTCGAATTTCCAACACGCGTAACTCTCTCGATTTTTATCCGAATTGAAATCCGTAAAAACCTATCTTGACCTATTTTTCGCAAGGAATCCAATGGTATTACTCACGCACACGGAAAATCAACACACGAAACGAAGAAATAAAAAAACCAGAACTGCACGTTGTTTTCGGCGCCGTTTCGCGTCAAATTTCCAACGCGCGTAACTCTCTCAATTTTCATCGGAATTGAAATCCGTAAAAACCTATCTTGACCGATTTTTCGCAAGGAATCCAATGGTGTTACTCATACACACTAAAACTTAATGTACATAACACATCAATCAAAAAAACCAGAACTGGACATGATTTTAAAACAACCAAAATTCCACATATAAACATGTTAAAATGCAAACAGTGGAAGGATCACAACATAAATATTAAGAACTACATTTTTGCCTCAAGAATTGTTCAATATGATGCATGTATGTGGACAACAAAGGAAAACATGATTCAAAGAATTCAAGTTGTGAATTTTACCTCTTTTTTGGAGATTTTGGGCAACCTGCCAAATGCTTTGTTCCAGAAATGATTTGATGCTTTAGACAACCTCAAATGACCTCTTAGAAGCTTTTAGGATGGTTGGAATCGGTTGGAAACCTCTGGAGCAAGTTTGAGCACTTTCTCGCAAAATGGTCAAAAGTGGCCAAAATGCCAACTCTCTCAAATGGTGTTCCAGATGTGTGGCACCATTTGGGACAGTTCAAGGATGATATTTAGAGTGTGTTTGAGGTTTTATCTGGTTTGGAAAGTGACTGAATCAAGACATGGCTTGAAAAATGCAAAAAAGTGCCATTTTGAGGTTTTGAGAGGTGACTTTGTGATGTTGTGATTACAGGTCACTTGTGAGAGTTTGGATCACCTACATATGATGTTTATGAGGTGTTAGGATCATGAGTTGTGATGGAAATGCTCTCTAACTCAAAAACTCAGAATTTCCTTACTAAAGAAGGCATTTTGGAGTGAAAGAGAGAATTTGAGGAAAGCATCTGTTTGATGGCTTTGGTGTACTCAAACTGAGCACAAATGAGCTCTATTTATAGTAGAGCAAGTTTGTTTTGCAAGCAATAGTGAATGGTGGCTGCAGCAGAGGTTTGGCCAATGTTGGCCAATGAGAATCCAAGTCTCCTCTAGCCATTGACTAGAGGTTAAAGCACAGGCTGCTGGTTCCCTAGTTGTTGGAAGAATCTTGACTGAATTCAGTTGAAGGAAGATCAGTTCATGCCACCTCTAAGCATCCATTAAATGTTCCAAACCAAAATTGGAGTTTTGTCCCTCTTTTAGGGATATCTAGGTTTTGGCATGCTTTTTTTTGGTTCCTTGGACTTGGGAGGTTCATGGATCAGATCATCCCACTTGGATTTGATCCTTAGATGTGTCTAAAATAATGACAAGGCTTAAAAATTCGTGTGGCACAAAAAATGTGCAAATCTGCCCTGAAAAATTCAGCTGCAGCAAGCCTTTTTGTAAGATCCATAACTCCCTGCTCGAGTATGCTACATGGACGTTCTAGGACTTTTCGGAAAGCTTAGATGGTGTACTTCAACTTTGATGTTTGACACTAGACCTGGTTCAACTTGGATCATGGAGAAAAACAGACTTGAAGTTGGGACATTGTGCTGAAATTACAAGGCAGATTTTTGGCTAAGTGCTGAAAGATGTGTATTTTAAGTTTTTAGCCATTTTGATCCAACCATAACTCAAAATCCATGATGAATTGGGATGAAGTGTAGTTGACACTTTTATAGAGGGCCATGAGGGCTACAAATCCATCTTTGGATGGGGAAAAATGGCTTTGTGGCTTAGGAGTTATGATCCTCCAAAGTTGGTACCCTTGCCACTTTATTCCATAACTTAGAAAAATTTCTAAGTTTTTATGGTTACCCCTTTTACAAGTTATCCCACTTTCTTTGATTTTTCTTGATGAATGATGATTCCAATCACACATTAACATCATTTTAGGGTTAAAAAACCATTTTTATGAAAAATCTCAAAAAGTCAAAGTTTGACTTTTGTGCACAGTTGACTTTTTATCAAATGAATTCCAAACTGTGCAATCCTTTAGGAAATCATGTCCTTGACCTAAATCAAAATTGATGGACATGTTCCATGGGTGTTATAGGGTATATTTAATAGTGTCCCACGACTTGGGAGCATGTCCTGGTCAAAAGTCAAAGCTACAGTTGACTTTTCTCGCGAAACCCTAACTGTGGTTCAGATGAAATTGAAACTTGTTGCTCAAGCTTCTTGGGTCATTCCATTGTTGCAAATGGATCAACGTGGTATGTTGGAGACCCTCAAATCATGTCTTGAGGTCTTGGCTCATGATTTGTCCCAAAAGTCAACTTAGGGGTGAATTAGGTCAAGAAACCCTAATTCCTGATTTTTGATGTATGCATCCCCTGAGGCTAAATTGACTTGATGATGGAGTTTATGATGTTCCATGGAGCATTTTAGGTTATGGTTTGAAGCATTGGCTCATGACCAAAGGAAAATTTCCATCTGGAGGCCCTAGTCGACCAAACCCTAATTTGGTGACACTGGCGATCCTGAGGCTTGATCCACCTAGAAGGGAGCAGCCTTGTGCTTAATCCTTGAAGTGGGAGTCCTCTTGATCCATTGTGGATATTTGAGAGGCTATACAAGTTGAAGATCATGTCATTCCTTGATTGATCCTTTGTCTAAGAGCTCTGCGAGGGCTTGAAACCCTAAATCCTGTTTGTAATGAATGCTCACCCACCTTTGGGGAGACTAATGAGGTATGATGGTTCCTCCATATTGTGCCTATGATTTGCACAATGATGGGAAATCTTAGTGGTCAAAATTTGGGGTATGACAGCATCCAAGTTCGTGCGCGGAAGCGCTGTCGAATTTGTTCATAGTTTTAGGCAGAAATCACTATTATAAAATGAGTAGTATTCTCACATCGAGGAACTACTCCACCATTAGTATCTAGGCCCGCAAATTATGTAATAATTGGATCAATCTTGCCGTCATCTTATTGAAGTTTATTTCCAGTTCTGTTTATTCAAGTCTCCATTTATTTTCCTGCAATTTACAGGTTCTTTATTTATCGCTTTATTATTACTACTGTTCTGTTTTTAGAATTGTCAAGCATGTTGTCCTTTATTATAATTATCATGTTTAGTTTGTTTTTGTTTAATTCCATGTTTTGCTAAATTGTCCTGAGTCCGCCGTATGAGGACCGTCGTTATCGACGGGACTCGGTAGAAATTATAGGCCCGAAATTGTGAATGTATGTCATTTTGGTTTTAATTTCCAAGTTTAATTTAAGTAGCTTTGTCACGAGAGTGAGAGATAATTTAACATTGTTTTGTCACGAGAGTAAGAAGCAAATAAAGGTTTAAGCCAAGATCCGCGAGTGCGTGAGGAGTGAATCAGATAGTGGGAATTAGGCATCATATCTAAATACAGCGAGAGCGCTTTAGATAGCGATTAGGATATTATTGGCTTTCAAAGTGTGTTTCTTAGTTACCGGGCGAGCGAGAGCAAAATCTTGGGATTAAGAAGTATGACTTTAGTTAAGACCGCGAGAGCGTGAGACGGAGCCTTTAAGTCGGTATATTCTACGGAATAGGCGTCTAGTCGTAATTAGCACCCGTATTCTATAAATCCTTTAGGTGCGCGGAATTCATATTTCGGGCTCGTTTTAGTATTATTTTCAAACCTTTATTAATTAGCGTTTATATTTCCGTTCGTACTATTTTAATCCTAGCCTTAGCTTTACATCGCAACAATAGATAACGGTAGGTTAACATTGGTTTATGTGGGTTCGACATTCTTTTATATTACTTCGATATTTCCGTGCACTTACGGACGCATCAAGTTTTTGGCGTCGTTGCCGGGGACCAACAGTAAATATTGTTATTCCGTTGTTGCACTGTATAGACTAAGGCACTCTTATCTCTATAGATATGTATCACCCAAATTTTATCTATGATTACCACTCTCAATATCTCGAGGAACCGCACCCAAAATTCCTCTACGATTACCATTCCCAAAATTTTGAGGAAATGCAAGAATCCCATAAATCCAATTTCGAAATACTAATGGAGGATTTCAACTCGACACTAACTCATTCTCACCCAAATCACCACTCCCAATATTTTGAGGAACCGCAAGAATCCCATAATTCCAACCTCGAAACATTAATGGAGGATTTCATTGAAACAACAACTAATTCTAGGCTAGAATCTATGATGGAGCGCTTAGTGGAGACCCAAACTCTCCAGAATGAAGAATTTAGAAAACAACATCTCGATACTTATGAAACCTATAGGCAGATGAACACTGTGGTCGAGTCTCTCACGACTCACACTGAGGCATTGGAGACTCAAATCTCTCTGCTTGCCCAGACACCTATAGGACCCTCCCTTGAGAGACATGTGGATGTTGTAACAACCAGTAGTGAAAAACAAATTGAATATCCTAAGGAGAGTGATGATGAGGTTGAGGAAAGTTCTAGTGAGAAACCCGTAGAGATTGAGAAAAATCCACCGACGCCACCCGAAAGGGAGGTTGTCAAAGAGGTAGAGAAGGAAGCATCTATTGTTGTTCCTCATCCCTATACCCCACCTATTCCTTTCCCGCAAAGGTTTGTAGAAGCTAAGGTAGACTCCCAATCAAAAACGTATATGGAGGTATTGGAAGATATCCACACCAATGCACCTTTGTCTGAGGTCCTGCATAAAAAGAGAAAGTTAGAGGACCATGAAAATAGGGATATCATGACTGTTAAGAACGTAAGGTTAACCTTTAAGGTGGTGGATGAAAGAACTAAGCCTAAACTTGAAAAACTGATACTCAGGATAGATCCAGAACCACCACCACAAGTTCAAAAGAATGAACCACCATATAGAAGGAAGAAATGAAAAGGTGAGGGATATGAGAGGTGGCTTGATAAAGGGCCATGGGAACCGAAGTTTACTAAAAGTTCGATCGAGAAATCATTCTTGAGAGAACCACCATGAGTGCTTGCACTCCTTAGCCATCGAGCTATCGACATTAAACAAAGCTCTGCATGGTAGACAACCTACGAGGTTTTTATTTTTAGTTACTATGGTTGTTTGTTTGAATTTGCAAAAAATAAAGAAATATATTGCTTGTCACGTCTCAGCTACATCTAGGAGAAAATCCTCTAGATGACGATCCTGGAGATGAGCTGGTGCCCACGGACATTCCTACGAATGTCGCTGCTGGTGGTGACACCGACGATGAGTATGATAGGAGAGAGCATGTCTCTCCCATCCATAACTCACCTCTTCCTCGTTCCTTGTATGGTCATGTTCCACCTGCACACACCGCACCATATTTTTATAACACTTTTTGCAGGTACTTCCTCTAGAAGCGAGCAATATGATGAGCTGGTTCAAAAACTTCACAAACAAAGGTATCTCAAAATGCCCGCCACCGAAGCAGAAGTGGTCAGTGAAGACATGGACAACAAGAGCAGGATCAGAGTATATTTGGCCATGGTGACACGCAGTAGCATTCATACAGGTTCTATCTTTCCTTTTTCCACCTTTTATCAAAACATTGAGGACAATGTTTGGTTTATGTGTGGGGGAGGAACTTTACCGCTTTGATTTTACCGCTTTCTAGTTAGGTTTATTATTTGCTAGTTTATTTCATGCTTTTTGGAATTCTATCTGTTTTTAATGTTTTGTTGAGTCTTTGCATGGGTTTTCAAGTTTTTATGTGTGGTTTTCACTTGTTATTCAATTTCCCCAAAATTTTAAAAAAAAAATTAATCTCCAACTATTTTTTTTGTTTCGACTCATGGCACAACACCCTGAAAGTATATAGGTTGTTTAGGCTGTGTTAGATAGACTTGGGAAAGTTTTGTAAATATCGGTATTGTTCCTACACCTTAGATTCCCTAAGTATGTGATATTGATTTAAATAGACATTATGCCAAGACCTTATGCCTAGTTTCTTAGAAGTAGCCTCTTGATTAGTTTATACTAGCAGTCAACACTATCCTTGTGTACAAACTAAGTAACGAACCGATGCAAATATGTGTTGATCTCAAAAATATGAATAATGTAATTTTTATAGAAAAAACGAATGAAAGACATGTTCCCGCTAAGTTAGGTGGTCCTCACCCGACCATTTAGCCTAAAGGTTCGGACTCTTGAAATTCGTAAGCAAAAGAAAACATAATGTGCGAAAAAGAAAAAAAAACTGAATGTCGAGATCATATAACACAAACAGGTTCGCTTACCATGTAAGTACAAAGGATAATGAGCTTAATGTGATTGCGCGAGAATGAAAAAGAGGTGAAATAGGATGAAGGATGTAGGTCGAGTTATAATTTCATGATTTGAATTGATATTGCATAGGAAGGGAGTCTTTGTCCGCAAATGTGGAAATGTGTCATTACGATATCCTTGTTTTAACTATTTAGTACCTATCGATCAAACATTAGCCTAGCAGCCACGTATGATTAGAGTCTCGTTGTGCTTATGTTTCAAACCGTGCTTATTTTCTTTTTACCATTTTCTTTTTACCATGTTGGTTGATTGCTTGAGGACAAGCAATGGTTTAAGTGTGGGGGTGTTGATAACGTGAAAATATAATCGTTTATTTCGACTCGATTCGCATGCAATTTAATTTCGTTTTATTATGTTTTCGTATTATTATGCCGTGTTATGTTTGTGTTTCAGGTATTTGTCGAATAAGCATACGTGCGAGAAAACTGGGAAAGAGCAAGAAAATGAAGAAAAAGTGCAAATTCTGCAATTTTACTGATACGGTGTTCGTTGTGGGAAAACGGTGTTCGCCGTGAGCAAATGGCATTCTCCATCCCTAGATGGTGTTCGCCATTGGCATGGTGTTCACCATGACCCCACGGCGTTCGCCATAATGTTGCAGAGATCAGTTTTTCAACAAGAGCAGTTTTTGGCAGTTTTAGGGAGTTTTAATAACTCCTTTTCCCTCCTTTCTCTGATTTTGAAATCAATGGGAGTTAAGAGCCATACTTCTCTATAAATAGGACCCTAGAAGTAGTGCCATGGCATCCAAGTTTATGCGTGGAAGCGCTGTCGAATTTGTTCATAGTTTTAGGCAGAAATCACTATTGTAAAATGAGTAGTATTCTCACATCGAGGAACTACTCCACCATTAGTATCTAGGCCTGTAACTTATGTAATATTTGGATCAATCTTGTCGTCATCTTATTGAAGTTTATTTCCAGTTTTGTTTATTCAAGTCTCCATTTATTTTCCTGCAATTCACCGGTTCTTTATTTATCGCTTTATTATTACTAATGTTCTGTTTTTAGAATTGTCAAGCATGCTGTCCTTTATTATAATTATCATGTTTAGTTTGTTTTTGTTTAATTCCATGTTTTGCTAAATTGTCCTGAGTCCGGCGTATCAGGACCGTCGTTACCGATGGGACTCGGTTGAAATTATAGGCGCGAAGTTGTGAATGTATGTCATTTTGGTTTTAATTTCCAATTTTAATTTAAGTAGCTTTGTCACGAGAGTGGGAGGTTATTTAACATTGTTTTGTCACGAGAGTGAGAAGCAAATTAAGGTTTAAGCCAAGATCCGCGAGAGCGTGAGGAGTGAACCGGATAGTGGGAATTAGGCATCATATCTAAATACAACGAGAGCGCTTTAGATAGCGATTAGGATATTATTGGCTTTCAAAGTGTGTCTCTTAGTTACCGGGCGAGCGAGAGCAAAATCTTGGGATTAAGAAGTATGGCTTTAGTTAAGACCGCGAGAGCGTGAGGCGGAGCCTTTAAGTCGGTATATTCTACGGAATAGGCGTATAGTCGTAATTAGCACCTGTATTCTACAAATCCTTTAGGTGCGCAAAATTCATATTTTGGGCTCGTTTTAGTATTATTTTCAAACCTTTAGTAATTAGCGTTTATATTTCCGTTTGTACTATTTTAATCCTAGCCTTAGCCTTACATCGCAACAATAGATAACGGTAGGTTGACATTGGTCTCTGTGGGTTCGACAATCTTTTATATTACATCGATATTTCCGTGTACTTACGGACGCATCAAGTTTTTGGCGCCGTTGCCGGGGACCAACAGTAAATATTGTTATTCCGTTGTTGCACCGTATAGACTAAGGCACTCTTATCTCTATAGCTATGTATCACCCAAATTTTATCTATGATTACCACTCCCAATATCTCGAGGAGCCGCACCCAAAATTCCTCTATGATTACCATTCCCAAAATTTTGAGAAACCGCAAGAATCCTATAAATCCAATTTCAAAATACTAATGGAGGATTTCAACTCGACACTAACTCATTCTCACCCAAATCACCACTCCCAATATTTTGAGGAACCGCAAGAATCCCATAATTCCAACCTCGAAACATTAATGGAGGATTTCATTGAAACAACAACTAATTCTAGGCTACAATCTATGATGGAGCGCTTAGTGGAGACCCAAACTCTCCATAATGAAGAATTTAGAAAACAACATCTCGATACTTATGAAACCTATAGGCAGATGAACACTGTGGTCGAGCCCCACACGACTCACACTGAGGCATTGGATACTCAAATCTCTCTGCTTGCCCAGACACCTATAGGACCCTCCCTTGAGAGACATGTGGATGTTGTAACAACCAGTAGTGAAAAACAAATTGAATATCCTAAAGAGAGTGATGATGAGGTTGAGGAGAGTTCTAGTGAGAAATGCGTAGAGATTGAGAAAAATCCACCGACGCCACCCGAAAGGGAGGTTGTCGAAGAGGTAGAGGATAAAGCATTTATTGTTGTTCCTCATCCCTATACCCCCGCCTACTCCTTTCCCGCAAAGGTTTGTAAAAGCTAAGGTAGACTCCCAATCCAAAATGTATGTGGAGTTATTGAAAAATATCCACACCAATGCACCTTTGTCTGAGGTCCTGCATAAAAAGAGAAAGTTAGAGGACCATGAAAATAGGGATATCATGACTGTTAAGAACGTAAGGTTAACCTTTAAGGTGGTGGATGAAAGAACTAAGCCCAAACTTGAAAAACGGATACTAAGGATAGATCCAGAACCACCACCACAAGTTCAAAAGAATGAACCACCATACAGAAGGAAGAAAAGAAAAGGTGAGGGATATGAGAGGTGGCTTGATAAGTGATAACGCGAAATTATATCGTGTGTTTGACTTGACTAGCATGAATTTTTAGCTATGTTTTATTCGCTTTTTCCCAATTTATGCTTTATATTACCCGCATTTATTTATGTTTTTCGGGCACTCGAGTCGGATCCGAATTTATCGGAAAGTGAAAATTTAATGAATAATTAAAGAAGAATTGATGAAGAAAAATAAAATATGATGGAAAGAATTAAGAAGGAGAGAAAGAGGAAGGAAAAAAAGAAGAAAAGAATAAAATAAAAAGGTGGGGCCCACCACAAACAAAAGGTGGAAAGTGTGGCGAGGGCCACACTAAAAAGTGGAAAAGTGTGACAAGGGCCACACTAAAAGGAAGGAAAAGTGTGGCGACCGTCACACAACATGTGGCGACCGTAACGCCTTTTACAGTGTGACCCTCGTCACACATCACGTGGCGACCGACACAACTTATTTTGCAGATTTTATTTTTCACAACGATGACCACTCAGCAACTGATCCCACGTTTCCACGTTTCAACCCAGTCTTCCTGATTTTTCTCCACGGAGCCACTTCCCCTATTTTCTCTCGCTCTTCAGTCTTTCTCGGATGCACTCTCTCACCCGTTTCTCACGCGCACCATCCGAGAATTTCTCAACTTCAACCCAGTATAAATAGGAAAGGAAACCCCTATATGAAGGGGGATGAATTTTAGCCAGAGTTTCCTTGCTTTATAATTTCTTAGGCAGTTTTCATTCACGATGTAAACGAAATAGTTCTCAACATCGGGGGACTATTCCCAATATAGTCTTAGGATTTATTTCTGCATTAATTTCTGTTTTGGATTTAAGCCACCGGTGTATTACGATTCTAGTCGATTACAGGTTCTATTTTATTGTTTACTTTACTGTCTTCAATTAATTGCTTAATTATGTCTTGCCTTATATTAAATTATTTTAAATCGCTTATTATGTTTTCGTCTAATTCAAAAACCCAAAATTGTTTATTTGTTTTCCTATCTATGTCTAGCTAAATTGTCCTGAGTCTGGCGTATGAGGACCGTCGTTACCGATGGGACTCGGTAGAAAATAATAGGTGCGAACTTTTGATTAGAATTCTGTTTTGGTCTTAATTTCCAAGTCTAATTTAAATAGCTTTGTCACGAGAGTGAGAGGTTATTTAACACGATTTTTGTTACGAGAGTGAGGAATTAATTAAGGTTAGAGCCGGCACTGCGAGATCGTGGGGGTCGAATCGGATAGTGGAAATTAGGCAACATATCTAAATACAGCGAGAGCGCTTTAGATACATTTAGGATATTATTAGCTTTCAAAATATATTTCCTAGTTACCGGGCGAGCGAGAGAAAAATCTTGGGATTAGGGAACATGACTTTAGTTAATACCGCGAGAGCGTGAGGCGAAGTCTTTAAGTAGGTATATTCTACGGAACTAAGTTATAGTTGCAATTAGTACCCGAATTCTACAAAGTCCTTTAGGAACGCGGAATCCATATTCCAGTCTCCCTCTTCTATTATATTTTCTTAGTTTTATTTTAGTTCTAGTCTTAGTTTTCCTTTAATCATATATCATTAGCCTTAGCTTTACAAAGCGACGATAGATTACGGTAGGTTGACATTGGTCTCTGTGGGTTCGACAATCTTTTATATTACTTTGATATTTCCGTGCACTTGTGGACGCATCAAGTTTTTGGCGCCATTGTCGGGAACCAACAGTTAATATTGTTATTCCGTTGTTGCACCGTATAGACTAAGGCACTCATTACTATGTATCACCCAAATTTTTTCTACTATCACCACTCCAAGTATTTCGAGGAATCGCAAGAATCCCATAATTCCAACCTCGGAATACAAATGGAGAATTTCTATGCATCACTAACTCATTCTCACCCAAATTACCTCTACAACTACCAATCCCTACATTTTGAGGAGTCGCAAGAATCTCATAATTCCAACCTAGAAATGTTAATGCAGGATTTCAATGCGACACTGACTCACTCCCAATATCTCGAGGAACCGCACCCAAATTTCCTCTACGATCACCATTCCCAAAATTCGAGGAACCACAAGAATCTGTTAATTACAACCTCGAAACATTAATGGAGGATTTCATTGAAACAACAACTAATTCTAGGTTAGAATCTATGATGGAGCACTTTGTGGAGACACAAACTCTCCAGAATGAAGAGCTTAGAAGATAACATCTTGATACTTATGAAAACCTTAGGCAGATAAACACTATGGTCGAGTCCCTCACGACTCACACTGAGGCATTGGAGACTCAAATCTCCCTATTTGCACAGACGCCTATAAAACCCTCCCCTGAGGAGCATGTGGATGTTGTAATAACCGTTAATGAAAAACAAATAGAGAATCCCGAGGAGAGTGATAATGAGGGTGGGGAGAGTGATAATGAGGGTGAGGAGAGTGATATTGAGGTTGAGGAGAGTTGTGGTGAGGAAGAAGTAGAGATTGAGAAAAATTCACTAGAACCACCTGAAAGGGAGGTCGTCAAAGAGGCAGCGAAGGAAGCACCTAATGTCGTTCCTCCTCCATATACCCCACCAATTCCTTTCTCTTAAAGGTTTGTGGAAGCTAAGGTAGAATCCTAATCCAAAACGTATGCGGAGGTATTGGAAAATGTCCACACCGATGCATCTTTGTTTGAGGTCACGCATAAAAAGAGAAAATTCGAGGACCATGAAACTAGGGATATCATTACTGCTAAGAGGGTAAGGTTAGACTTTGAGATGGTGGATGAGATAACTAAGCCCAAACTTGAAAAGCTAATACTTAGGATAGATCCAGAACCACCACCACAAGTTCAAAAGAACGAACCACCCCACAAAAGGAAGAAAAGAAAAGGTGAGGGATATGTGAGATGGCTTGATAAATGGCAATGGAAACCGAAGATTAACACTCCCAACCGTCGAGCTATCAACGTTAAACAAAGCCCTGCGTGGGTGGCAACCCACGAGATTTTAATTTAATGTTTTCCTTTTATTGTTTGTGTTTGCAGAAAATAAAGAATTGTATCACTTGTCACGTCTCAGCTACATTTAGGCGAAAGATCTCTAGATGAAAATCCCTTAAAATGACCTGGTGCCCACGGGCATTCCTATGAATGTCGCTGCTGGTGGTGACACCAATGTTGAGTATGATAGGAGAGGGCATATCTCTCCCGTTCGTAACTCACCTTCTCCTTGTCTTTTCGCATGGTCAGGTTCCACCTGCACACACCGCACCGTATTTTTCTAACATTTTTTGCAGGTACTTCCTTCGGAAACAGGTATGATGAGCGGCTTCAGTAAAGTGAAGTTTTAGAAAATTCATATAACTCGTAGTACAAGACGCCGGAGTAGAAGTGGCCAGCGAAGACAGGGACAAAATGGGAAGAATCAGAGCGAATTTGGTCATGGCACTCATACAGGTTCTATCGTTCCTTTTCCACCTTTTATCAAAACATTGAGGACAATGTTTGGTTTAAGTGTGGGGGAGGAACATTTACCGCTTTCTAGTTAGATTTACTGTTTTCCAGCATGATTTTAAATTTTTTTCTGTTTTAAATGTTTCGTCCGTCTGTGCATGTACTGTCGAGTCTTTATGTTGATTTTATGTTGTTTATCGATTTTCCCATTCTCTTGAGACATACCAAATATTTTGAAAATTTTTGAGTTAAAAATAGTGTTTCTTTTGAAAATCTTAGGTTACAGACGAAATTGAGGTTAGATTGTGAGACTTGGGAAAATTCTACAAGATCGGTATCGATCTAACACCGTGAGCCTCCCAATTATGGAAATCAATTTGAGTACTTGTTATGCCATAGCCTTAAGTGCTCACCCCTTTAGTAGTCCCTAAGTAGTTTATTTAGCAGTTAGCACCATCCTAAGCACGCGCTAAGTAGGAAGCTGGTGCAAATAAGTGTATGATCTCAGGCTAAAAAGGTAAATTAAGAAGTGAAAAAAATGAATGAATGAAAAGAAATGTTCCTTCTAAGTTAGGTGATCCTCACTCGATCATTTAGCCCAATGATGCAAACTTCTTTATTCTATTGATATTTAAGCCAATGTGCAAAAAAAAAAAAAAAAAAATGACGATAATGAGATCATAGTCACTAACAGGCTATCCTACCATGAGTGTGAAAGGATAACAGACTTAATGTGATTGTGCCAGAATGAAAAGGGATAAAAGAAGGATGAGTGAGTTAGGCTTAGGTATAATGACATGATTCGGATTGGTTTGTATAGGAGGAAGGTTGATGACTGCAAAAGCAAAATCGTGTTGTTACGATATCCTTAGTGTGTGAGCAAGTACCTATCGACACAAACTTAACCGAAGTAGAGTTGGTAGCTTAGGATGAGTATCCATATACACTATTTTTGTCGCGAGTCATGGTTTGCTTGAGGACAAGCAAAGGTTTAAGTGAAGGGGTGTTTGATAACGTGAAATTATATCGTGCAGTTGACTTGACTTGCATGAATTTTTAGCTTTGTTTTATTCGCTTTTTCCCGATTTATGCTTTATATTACCCGCATTTATTTATGTTTTTCAGGTACTCGAGTCGGATCGGAATTTATCGGAAAGTGAAGATTTAATGAAGAATTAAAGTAGAATTGAAGAAGAAAAAGAAAATATGATGGAAAGAATTAAGAAGGAGAGAAAGAGGAAGGAAAGAAAAGAAGAAAAGAATAAAATAAAAAGGTGGGGCCCACCACAAGCAAAAGGTGGAAAGTGTGGCAAGGGCCACACTAAAAAGTGGAAAAGTGTGATGAGGGCCACACTAAAAGGAAGGAAAAGTGTGGCGACCGTAACGCCTTTTAAAGTGTGACCCTCATCACACATCACGTGGTGACCGACACAGCTTATTTTGTAGATTTTATTTTTTATAGCGGTGACCACTCAGAAATTGATCCCACGTTCCCACGTTTCCACGTTTCAACCCAGTCTTCCTGATTTCTCTCCACGAAGCCACTTCCCCTATTTTCTCTCGCTCTTCAGCCTTTCCCGGATGCACTCTCTCACCCATTTCTCACGCGCACCATCCGAGAATTTCTCAACTTCAACCCAGTATAAATAGGAAAGGAAACCTCCATTTGAGGGGGGATGAATTTTAGCCAGAGTTTCCTTGCTTTAGAATTTCTTAGGCAGTTTTCATTCACGATGTAAACGGAATAGTTCTCAACATCAGGGGACTATTCCCAATATAATCTTAGGATTTATTTCTGCATTAATTTCTGTTTTGGATTTAAGCTACCGGTGTATTACGATTCCAGTCGATTACAGGTTCTATTTTATTGTTTACTTTACTGTCTTCCATTAATTGCTTAATTACGTCTTGCCTTATATTAAATTATTTTAAATCGCTTATTATGTTTTCGTCTAATTCAAAAACCCAAAATTGTTTATTTGTTTTCCTATCTATGTCGAGCTAAATTTTCCTGAGTCCGGCGTATGAGGACCGTCATTACCGACGAGACTCGGTAGAAAATAATAGGTGCAAACTTTTGATTAGAATTCTGTTTTGGTCTTAATTTCCAAGTCTAATTTAAATAGCTTTGTCACGAGAGTGAGAGGTTATTTAACACGATTTTTGTCACGAGAGTGAGGAATTAATTGAGGTTAGAGTCGGCACTGCGAGAGCGTGGGGGTCGAACCGGATAGTGAAAATTAGGCAACATATCTAAATACAGCGAGAGCGCTTTAGATACGTTTAGGATATTATTAGCTTTCAAAATATATTTCCTAGTTACCCGGGTGAGCGAGAGCAAAATCTTGGGATTAGGGAACATGACTTTAGTTAATACCGCGAGAGCGTGAGGCGAAGTTTTTAAGTTGGTATATTCTACAGAACTAAGTTATAGTTGCAATTAGTACCTGAATTCTACAAAGTCCTTTAGGAACGCGGAATCCATATTCCGGTCTCCCTCTTATATTATATTTTTTAGTTTTATTTTAGTTCTAGTCTTAGTTTTCCTTTAATCAAATATCATTAGCCTTAGCTTTACAAAGCGACGATAGATTACGGTAGGTTGACATTGGTCTCTGTGGGTTCGACAATCTTTTATATTACTTTGATATTTCCGTGCACTTGCGGACGCATCAATAAATGGCCATGGGAACCAAAGTTTATTAAAAGTTTGATCGACGAATCATTCTCGAGAGAACCACCATGAGTACTTGTACTCCTTAACCGTTGAGCTATCGACATTAAAGAAAGCTCTGCGTAGGAGGCAACCTATGAGGTTTTTATTTTTAGTTACTATGGTTGTTTGTTTGAATTTGCAGAAAATAAAGAAATGTATTGCTTGTCACGTCTCAGCTACATCTAGGAGAAAATCCTCTAGATGACGATCCTGGAGATGAGCTGGTGCCCACGGACATTCCTACGAATGTCGCTGCTGGTGGTGACACCGACGATGAGTATGATAGGAGAGAGCAGGTCTCTCTCATCCATAACTCACCTCTTCCTCGTTCTTTGTATGGTCATGTTCCACCTGCACACACCGCACCATATTTTTACAACACTTTTCGCAGGTACTTCCTCTAGAAGCGGGCAATATGATAAGCTAGTTCGAAAACTACACAAACAAAGGTATCTCAAAATGCCCGCCACCGAAGCAGAAGTGGTCAGTGAAGACATGGACAACAAGAGCCGGATCTGAGTATATTTGGCCATGGTGGTACGCAGTAGCATTCATACAGGTTCTATCTTTCCTTTTTCCACCTTTTATCAAAACATTGAGGATGATGTTTGGTTTAAGTGTGGCGGAGGAACTTTACCGCTTTGATTTTACCGCTTTCTAATTAGGTTTATTATTTTCTAGTTTATTTCATGCTTTTTGGAATTCTATCTGTTTTTAATGTTTTGTCGAGTCTTTGCATATGCTGTCGAGTCTTTATGCGTGGTTTTCACTTGTTATTCAGTTTCCCCTAAATTTTAAAAAAAAATTAATCTCCAACTATTTTTTTGTTTCGACTCATGGGACGACACCCTGAAAGTATATAGGTTGCTTAGGCTGTGTTAGATAGACTTGGGAAAGTTTTGTAAATATCGGTATTGTTCCTACACCTTGGATTCCCTAAGTATGTGATATTGATTTTAATAGACCTTATGCCTAGTTTCTTAGAAGTAGCCTCTTGATTAATTTATACTAACAGTCAGCACAATCCTTTTGTACAAACTAAGTAACGAACCAATGCAAATATGTGTTGATCTCAAAAATTTGAATAATGTAATTTTTATAGAAAAAACTAATGAAAGACATGTTCCCGCTAAGTTAGGTGGTCCTCACCCGAACATTAAGCCTAAAGGTTCGGAATCTTGAAATCCGTAAGCAAAAGAAAACATAATGTGCAAAAAAGAAAAAAAAACTGAATGTCGAGATCATATAACACAAACAGGTTCGCTTACCATGTAAGTACAAAGGATAACGAGCTTAATGTGATTGCACGAGAATGAAAAAGAGGTGAAATAGGATGAAGGATGTAGGTCGAGTTATAATTTCATGATTTGAATTGGTATTGTATAGGAAGGGAGTCTTTGTCCGCAAATGTGGAAATATGTCGTTACGATATCCTTGTTTTAACTATTTAGTACCTATCGATCAAACATTAGCCTAGCAGCCACGTATGATTAGAGTCTCGTTGTGCTTATGTTTTGAACCGTGCTTATTTTCTTTTTACCATGTTGGTTGATTGCTTGAGGACAAGCAATGGTTTAAGTGTGGGGGTGTTGATAACGTGAAAATATAATCGTTTATTTTAACTCGATTCGCATGCAATTTAATTTCGTTTTATTATGTTTTCGTATTATTATGTCGTGTTATGTGTGTCTTTCAGGTATTTGTCGAATAAGAGCATCCGTGCGAGAAAACCGGGAAAAGAGCAAGAAAATGAACAAAAAGTGCAAATTCTGCAATTTTACTAATACGGTGTTCGCTGTGAGCAAATGGCATTCGCCGTCCCTATATGGCGTTCGCCATTATGTTGCAGATAGCAGTTTTTCAACAACAACAGTTTTTGGTAGTTTTAGGGAGTTTTAATAACTCCTTTTCCCTCCTTTCTCTGATTTTGAAACCAAGGGGAGTTAAGAGCCATATTTCTCTATAAATAGGACCCTGGAAGCAGTGCCATGGCATCCAAGTTCGTGCGCGGAAGCGCTGTCGAATTTGTTCATAGTTTTAGGCAGAAATCACTATTGTAAAAGGAGTAGTATTCTCACATCGAGGAACTACTCCACCATTAGTATCTAGGCCTGCAACTTATGTAATAATTGGATCAATCTTGTCGTCATCTTATTGAAGTTTATTTCCAATTCTGTTTATTCAAGTCTCCATTTATATTCCTGCAATTTACAGGTTCTTTATTTATCGCTTTATTATTACTACTGTTCTGTTTTTACAATTGTCAAGCATGTTGTCCTTTAGTATAATTATCATGTTTAGTTTGTTTTTGTTTAATTCCATGTTTTGCTAAATTGTCCTGAGTCCGGCGTATGAGGACCATCGTTACCGACGGGACTCGGTAGAAATTATAGGCGCGAAATTGTGAATGTATGTCATTTTGGTTTTAATTTCTAAGTTTAATTTAAGTAGCTTTGTCACGAGAGTGAGAGGTTATTTAACATTGTTTTGTCACGAGAGTGAGAAGCAAATTAAGGTTTAAGTCGAGATCCGCGAGAGCGTGAGGAGTGAACCGGATAGTGGGAATTAGGCATCATATCTAAATACAGCGAGAGCGCTTTAGATAACGATTAGGATACTATTGGCTTTCAAAGTGTGTTTCTTAGTTACCGGGCGAGCGAGAGCAAAATCTTGGGATTAAGAAGTATGGCTTTAGTTAAGACCGTGAGAGCGTGAGGCGAAGCCTTTAAGTCAGTATATTCTACGAAATAGGCGTATAGTCGTAATTAGCACCCGTATTCTACAAATCCTTTAGGTGCACGGAATTCATATTTCGGACTCGTTTTAGTATTATTTTCAAACCTTTAGTAATTAGCGTTTATATTTCCGTTCGTACTATTTTAATCCTAGCCTTAGCTTTATATCGCAACAATAGATAACAGTAGGTTGACATTGGTCTCTGTGGGTTCGACAATCTTTTATATTACTTTGATATTTCTGTGCACTTGCGGACACATCAGAGACAAGTAGGTAAGTAAATTAGTAAGATAATTAGGATGTGAAATGGTTTAGATAGAGATGCTTGGACGTGATTGTACCGCAGTGTGTGCAACAGACAAGTAGTCACGTGATTGATGACTAATATGCTTTGTATAGAACTTGTTGTGTTGTTATGTGATTAAGGTGAATATGATCACCTTGTGATTGTTGAATACAACCACGTTGTGTTTCTATTTAATCACGTAGTCGGAAACAACCCCTTGATTGTGCTATCCAAAGTCATGATACTTATATAGATTAAGATTGGGATGAATGCATCGATACTTCGCATTAACCAAATTGGTTAGAGTCCTATATGTTCAACTAAATGGGTTAGAGTCCTATATGTTCAACCAAATGGGTTAGAGTCCTATAGTGCGATCAAATGGGTTAGTGTCCCAAAGAAGACGTGGTCAATCCACAAGGAAGTTGAAGTATGATACAAGGATCTGTGACCCGTGTCGAGAATCCTAGACGTAGGGTTGGCCGGGGAAATATGCCTTGGTACAGTTTCCGAACTAGTGATTGTTTGAGTTGATGAACTCAAAAGACATGTTTCCAAACATTGTGAGCTTTGTAAACTCAAGTCTCATCCCTTTTTCCCTTTTGACTTGAGGTAGGATTTGATTAGAACCCTATAGAGCCGAGTGAACCCATAGGATAGAGGAACTCACTAAGATTATTATCTAACCCATATATTGTTGTTACTTTTTAGGTATTGTTTACATGTTTAGTATACAAGAAGAGCTATGCATTGATGATTTGAGGGAAGCTTTTATTGTAATCTTCCGCTGTGAATTAATGTACAATGACGGATATTGTACTTAGATCTTAGATTTTATTTTTTGGAACTTTCCATATCTTGTACCATAGGTTGTCTTTATTGTTTTGTAAATGGTCAAGTATGTAAATGATGCCAATAGGCACTTATGATTGTGTCAGTACCAGATAATAACACTTGTATGATATTATTATAGATATATATTATACGGGCTATTACACTTTATTCACAACAACTCATTAACTACATCATTTATTCTCAACCAATTAACAACACCATGAACAATCAATAACATATTCAAACATGTATGCAATATACTCAATAACTGACTCATTGTGCATGTGGTACCATTCATGGATATCATATGTCCATCTCGCTCCTGAATCCCTACCATAGGACCAGAGCACACCAAAATCATTATTGATTCATCACCATAGAATGAACAACGCTTCACTGATTCCTCTTTACGAAATACAACTACTTGCTCCTGAATCCACACCATACAACTACTCGCTCCAAAGGCCGGTCAATCTGAAGTAAACCGTTCCAAGAATTGGTTAATTAGAGGCAAACCACTGCAAGATTCAAACACTAGGACAACCCATGTCAAGTCATGCTATGTGTCATACTCCAATTTTGCCCCTGAATCAATAAATCAATACATTCATCAAGATCTTTTCATCATCTGTATATCATAGCATGCATTTCATTCAGCATTACGCTTAGAAGTCGACCAGAATAAAATTTCGGTTTTATAGATCGGGCTTGCAGCTATCCGGACCGGCCCAACACATCTTGAGGCATGAGGCAAAATTTTAAATTAAATATTTTAATATAATAGAAATATTTTTATTTTAAATTAATATATTTTAATTTTAGGTCTTTTATGTAAGAGAACTTACAAATTATTATTTATAAGTGTGACTTTTAACAAAATCGTCTTTGAGGGCATGCAAGGTGAGCCACCGCACATGCTCCAAAAAATTTCACGGTTAAGTCGTGTTTAAAAATTACCTCAAAAAATGTTGATTATAAATAAACCTTAAGATAATAGGATCCTATTTATTTTCTGCAGTTAAACCATAGTAAACCTACGTAGAATAGAATTTCTGAACACTTAAGACAAATTTGATTTTTAAATTAATCAATTATATAATACACATTTGAAATTATTATTATTATTATTATTATTATTATTATTATTATTATTATTATTATTAAATTTTAATAAATACTATTATTTAATTGGCATAGAAAATAATTTCTAACCATTTTTCTTTAAAAAGTCAATTAGTTAGTATCATATAGCCATAAAAAATAGGCTCTAGGCAGTAGCCTTGGTGGCCTACCCTAGGGCTGCCCCTGGAAGCTGTAAGTTTTATTGATCTACGGTTTGCGTAGTTTAACCTATCATGCTCATTTAATTTTTTCGATCCCGTTTAGTTTGCATTTTAATCAACCAGGGCCTTTTCAACCAATAATTTTTTATTGCGAAATTAAATCCTTACTTGTTTATTTTCCAGAACTTTATTTTACGTATATTATTTCAATGTGTTCATTTTATTTTTTTGCGCATTTTTGCGATCAATTTTTATTCATTTTAATTTCTTTTATTTTTATTTGTATTTATCCAAATGTCAAGAAAAAATAAATAGAGACAAATATGTGATCATTTGATTTTTATTTGTCTTTATAAAAAAAATGTGGATTTTATTTCATTTAATTCATTTTAGATCCAAAATATCTAGGGGCATTTTAGGTTTTTTTAATTAATTCAGGGGCATTTTATTTCATTTAATTCATTTTGTAAGGACTATGATGTTTCTTGCTCCTCTAATGATTCTTATAATGAGGAGTTTCATCTCTTCTGGTCGTAGTCGGCTCTGGACTGACAATGTGAGCTCTTCGGGATACGACTTCTTAAACATTGTTGCCTCGTGGAGGTGCGTTGTGGAGGCTTACTTCAATAAGAAGTAACCTTTCTTCAACTTATGAGTTTTGTTGTCGAACGATTGTGAGATATTGGATCAAACTTGAAATTCTGGCCTATGCAGACAGCAGATGTCCTAACACATGTCAAGACATTGTGCTACATAATCTTTTAAACTTGGAGGTGCAACAGCAGACTGATACCTTGAATATCAGAACTGCACACTCACAGATGTCACGACATCTGATCTAACATGTCAGTCAAGAACATTAACAAAACTGTAAATTGCAGAATGTTAAATAAGACAGTAATTGTTAACCCAGTTCGGTGCAATTAACCTACATCTGGGGGATACTAATCCAGGATGAAGACTTCACTAACTGTAGAACTGTTACAAAGCTAAACTCCCCCGTTTACAACTTTATACCTAACATCTACCCCATGAACATCTTTACCAAGGTTAAAATCAAACGTTTAGACCCCTGATACGAGATACCCCACTCACATCCCAATCACAACCTATGATATCTCTGTCTTCTGCCAATTCAGAACTGTCGCGGTTTCTGGACCTTCAAGTTATCTTGGACTTGCTTCAAAGCTTCATCCAAGAACAATACAACAACCATTACCTACAGGTTTCTGGTTGTGTACATGTACCTATGCCTTCCACCCTACATCCCATAATACAGAATAGAGACTTACAACTCCTAAGAGAGCCAACGACTCTCAAACCCTAAACCCTTATTCAACACAAAGGAACTAGGTTACAAAGTTATAAGTGATACAAAAGTACAGTGCTTTTTAACCCTAGGTCTAAGTCTCCTTATATAGTCTTCTTTTTGTCTTGGGCTTTCAATCTTTGATTCTGTGTTCCCTTGATCCGTTCCTTAATTTTTGCAACAGATTAAAACCTGCTAACTTACCAAGTCAGTCAGGATGTCGAGACATTTCCTTCGACATCTTTTTCTTCTGCAGATTCTTCAAGTTTATCATCAGAATGTTTTAGCAAAATTTAGTCAAACAATAGGTGCTTTCAATCTCCCCCTTTTGACAAATTTTGGCTAAAACAAACATTTTCTTCTGCATTCTGCAAACAGCAAGGCTCCTTCATCAAGACTTCTTTATCTTCATAATTGATTAGAGCTAAGGTCTGAGAGAGTCCCCCCCTCAATATATTCCCCCTCCTTCCAAGAGAGATCTTGTGAACCAGAAGATTCCTCCAGAAAAGAAACAACAGTTGTAGGCTTCGTAACACTGAGAGTATAGATTGCGTAACTCAGGTCACAAGACACAACTTGCTTCACAACTCAGATCACATAACACAAGGAAAAATAAAGATTGTTAAGATGTTATAACATCTTTAACCAACATTCTTGCAAAACAACTGCAGGAATGTACCCAAACCCATACAGCATCAGAAAACCATTCTCCCCCTTTTTAGCCAAAACTTGGCAAAGGTGACCAAGACATCCCCAAACCCAGACACAACATACCCAGATTTTGAAGAACCCCATCTGCCACCTACCCAAGGAGAGTATTGAGACTAAAGAAGATCAAGGCAATCCTATTTATAGCCGAGCCATTTCCTTAGGAAGTAACGAACCCAGGAACATAACGTTGGTCAATTAAAAGGACCATTAATCGAAGGTAATAACTCCACTAATAGCGCTTTGACCAAGACTGCTTTGCCAGTTTCTTCTTTTGAGAACGCCGGCCAAAGAACCTATTACATGCAAACATGTTCTGTAACAATATCCTGACATCATGTCAGACATTGTTTGTTCTTCCCAGACTCTTCTTCTGATTTGATAATATAGAGACGTCTTCACAAATATATGATCCCAATCTGCAAGAGAAAAGTTAAATTCTCCCAGACTCAGTCAATGATTCTTGAGCATCCAATAAGAACCATTCAAGTATGCATTGCCAAGTTTCCCACAACTTGCAACAATACTCTAATGTCAAGACATCCTCCTTGACATCTCAGTTTGCTTGACGCACAAATGCAAATTGGAACTTCAACAATAATGTCAAGCCATCCTCCTTGACATCTCAGTTTGCTTGACGCACAAATACAAACTGGAACTTCATCTCAGATCAAGAGGCCTCTCCCCCTGACCAAGGTAACGGGTGCTCCTCCGCAAAACACCCAAGCTAATGACTGGAAAACATAAGACGCATCTTCATATCTTCAAGAGCGCACCCTCTATTCAACACACCTACTAAACGCAACCATTAACTCTTTATTGTTCCCTCTGACAAGAAACAATAATCACTCACACATGATCACTATCATGCTACCCGTGAGGAAGTGTATACCCACCATAACAAACTCTTGGCTTGAGATCAATGTCCCATTGATCCCCCTCATCCTGAAACCATCTACACACCACACAAGCTCCTATTGAATTCTCATGTATAGACCTCCAGTTGCTTGAGGCACAAACCAATTGAATCAGAATGCTTCACATTCCTCAAAGAGACGCACAAGGCCCCTTAGTTTGTTATAACGATGTCAGCTATCGTATGCATGCTCCAGAACTTCACAGATGCTAAACTGATCCACTACTAGCATGACTTGCTCCAAGGGCTCCAACGTTGTATGCAAGATTTTCCACTGACCTCACCCAACCAGCAATAGAGATAAACACCCCACAATCCAAGACAGTCATTCCTTATCATTCTCCCATATGATAACCTGGAATACTTCTGATTTATGGTGAATCTCCACTTCTGAACGCATTCAGGAAACAGACTTCCATGAAATCAACACATGATCCACTTCAGTCTTCACAAACACTTACATCCTCCTTCCAAGGGACCCTTCTACTTCATCATTCTCCCGGATAATCATGTAGATACTTCTTGCACACGATGCAAGTAACCAGTTCATCATAGAACCTGAAATCCTTTACCAAGGATAACTATCCCAAAGATGCTCTAACATCAGTTATGACATCTTTCACACATCACAGACACCACACACCATGGTTCTCGATATACTCCACCACCGGACTTACTATCAGCATAATAATCCACACTGAAGATCTTCACACAACACTGCACCACCAACTTGAACAAAGAAGACTTCAGAAACCCAGAGAGAAATAAACTCTCATCCACCAAGAAGGTATGCTTTCATCCTCAACCCAAAACTTTTTCCATAAGCTCCCAGAGAACCAGAACCTCCTTACAATTTTAACTAACTACTCTTCTACAAAAGAGCAATCAGTTTCAAGCATCCTGCTTGAACGCACATTATGAAACCAATCAAATGCCACCTTTTGATTGACCTCACTCATCTTCAGAACTCCCACAAGATACCCTGATCTATTAATGAAATCAGATCTTCAAGTCACATAAACTACTTGCCCTATAGCAAGACATCTTGGATCCACCAAGCCTCTTAGTCATGTAACATCTTCTCATCCACAGCTCCCGCAAACTGCGTGAGATAGACCTTTTTGAAGAATCCATCACTCCCATTCTCCTGTAGATCACCTTATCTTAAGCTGATGTGCCCCATCACCAGCTGAGACTTCAGATGTTAAGCTAGATGTCAGAACATTTTGATATGACATCCAACTGTTGAATTCAGCTCGTCCTTCTGTCACTTAGAAGAACCTCTTCCCTTTGCAGAAACAGATTTCCATGCTCTCACAGACTTGATTCAACAACCAAGTTTTGAGTAGACAACCTCCATTCTGCTTTGAAACTCCAAAGACTTCAAACCTGCCACATATGAATCTTTAGAAAATAAGTAGTCCAAGACTACCCCATAGCAATACCAAAGAATACCACTTCCCTTAGTAGAGCCGTCAGTAGAAAGCCAGAGATAACTGCCAATTATCCTCGACCTTCACAACCAGAGCAAACTGTCGCAGTGAGAATTGGATACCAAGCTATTATATTAACTTGAATCGCATTTCTTTTATTTCACCACTGTCTTTGATTTATCCAAGGGAAGGGAGAAAGATCGAATACCCACAATGCAATGCAAATGCAAACTAAGATTCTAAAGGTTCGGGGGTTGGTTATACCTAGGGAAGGTGTTAGCATCCTAGATACCTGTAGTACTCTACAGGAATCTCTTGTTTTATTATGTTATTTGTTTTCTGTTTTGCTAAGGGTTTAAGGGTAGGTGACCTAGAATTCTATTCCTACGTGTGCTCGACAAGATATCGCATCTTGTGCCTACATATCCTGTTGGGAAGGAATCATAGCACATGTAGTTCCTATCTAAAGGATTCTAAAGTTGTTTAGAAGTTTAGGAGAAAAGATGAGTCATCATCTTAAGAAACCACCACAGTTTTGAAAATGGTTTGTATTTGTGGGGTATGGGATTGTATGTCCCTTCTTTGAGATGATTCACATCTAATTCTCTTGTGTGGAGAATTAGGTGAGCTAAATTTTGATTGTGGAATCAAAATTAGGGGGGACTAACTTAGGAAGTCTATTCTAGAGTTGTCTAATATAACTTATCTTAAGGATGTCGAGACTTATGATGCAAATGAAATGCACCATGCACAATAATTTGATTACCATGCATGGGATTTTCCCTTGGATATTAATGCAATCAATTATTAAATTTAAGCGAGAGTGCTAGCAAAGTGGTGCTAGTCTTGTGTCTAGTGACAAAAAGGTTGAATGCGATGCCTAAAGGCGATCGACTTACATGGGTAGAAAATGGGCTTGACGTTGGATCGAGAGTTTTTTCGTTTTGAAAAGGTTTAGACATAATAACATGCATACAAGCAAAGGCAAGCAAATAAATTGTATAAGCAAGACATGATAAATAAACATATCAGCATACGATTCACTCAGGCGCGTGATGGATCCTAAATAGGGTACAATATAAAAGATTACGTTGTTATCAATATAAAAGGTTATTAAGTTTATTTAAAGTTGAAAAAGGTTTTATTATTATGTGTTGCGATGCCATTATTAGTTTCAAAATATTAACAGTTATTTTAGTATTTTTAGAAAAAAGGTTTCGCATTTATCTTACAAGTTATTAAAGATTATTCTAAAAAGGTTAATTATTTTTATAAAAGAGAAAGGTTTAATTATTAAGAGTTATTAAGAAAAATCTTATTAAGGGTTTTTATTACTAGTAGAAAATTATTTTAATATTAAAAAAAGGTTTTATTATTAAGTTTAAATTGGTACCAAAAAAGATTATTTAAGAAGTTTTATTAATTAGGAAAGATTTTGTTAAAAGGTAATATGAACTTACTACCTTAGAAAAAACTTAATTAAATTAGTTAATTCAAATTCTTAAAAAGGTTATAAAAGAGTCTATATATTTGTTTCTCTAAAAAGGTTTTGTTTAAAAAACTAATTAATTAGAAAGGTTAAACATGAATATTGAGTTTAAAAAAAAGTTAAATTAAAAAACAGATTAAAATTTAATTAAAACAGAGGGGTTTGGTGTGATGCGGGGGAGAGGGTCTATCGTAGACCTTCAGATCATGATCGTATGATGTGTGTGAAGTGCGACCTGGCGCTTAAATGTGAAGGTGTACCATGAAATTCCCGTGCGGTAATGTACGAAATCAAACGCTAAAACAAAACGCACAATGGGAAAGGAGATAGAACGTCCTCCTCCCTTTCTTCCCCTTTCTCGTTCTCTCGCCGTTCTCTCAGAAAAGGGGTATGTGAACCCTACTTGCGCCGCCACCATCATCTTTCCTTCTTCTCTCTCGATTGAACAAAAAAAGCCAAACAAACCCTAACCCCAACAGACCAAATACCCCATCATTCTCATTATCGATTGATTACATATTATAATAATGAAGGAAAGCGATAAAAAATGGAGGAGAGGAAGCCCACGGTTCAGAATATCTGAAGGTAAGCCAAATCGATCCTCCTCTCCTTCCTTGTGTGTTCGATTGTCGCCTGCTTGATGTTGTTTGCCTGATGTTGTTGCAGTTGATTTTGAACTCGTCCCATGTTCGTGTGTTTGCCGCAGTTGTTGTTGATGTCTATGATGTGTAATGATGTGAATTCTGTACTCTTCTCCTTTTCGCTGTGTATGTTCCGATTTTCTGGTGCAAAATCCTGATGATGCGTCTGATGTATGTGCGAATTCTGCTGCAATGTGTGTATGAGTTTTGTAGATTTCTAGGAACTTTGATGCTGCGAGTGAGTTTTTGAGGATTTCTCAGTGGGAAGGCTGCGTGTGTATTGGCCTTTTTGAAAGAATTGGATATTGAGGACCTTCTGTGTGTAATGTGTTTGTTTCTGGTTTTGAACCTTTGTATGTTTTTGGGAATCGTTTTGTGATGATTTAGATATTGGTTGTATAAGGTTTTGAATTTCTCCCCCCCTCTTGTGCGTGTGAATTCCTCTGATTTTATAGGCTCAAAGTTTTGAACGGTAACTTCTGAACTTAAATGTGCATTATCCTGTCAGGATTTCTTTTGGGAATGATATAATTGTGTCTTGATGTGGTTTTAATGATGAAAGTATTTCCAATTTCATATTGACACGTTTTCCAGTAAAGGAAGGCCTTTCCTTTTTCATGTTATTGTGTCTGAAACAAGTTTGTTGGTTTGGAAGCAACGTGATATTGCCTTGATTGCCATTATAATAATAGATGTCCGTTATGTTGACTTGAATTTCTTATTATCCCGTTTGAAACATGTTATTTGGTTTTGGACAAGTCTTTAATTGTTGTCTAACCAAAGTTTCCATGCGTGTAGATTGTTGGTCATGAATTCTACCTTCTGATATTGTACGTACTGCCATAACTCGATTGTTATTTTTGCTCTTCGTGGGTTTTCAACCTCTACTGCCTATAGTTTAGAAATGTTGGTTGTTATCTGAATGTGTAGTAGTATATGATTGTGAATTTTAGGATTGCCTTTACGAGGTTAAACAAATGTGTTATGGCTCTATTGTAACAGGCCCAGAGGAGCTGCTGTGTATTAAACTTGAAGTGGTAAAGAGTTTGGAGCAAGAAATTGGTGCGAATTTATTTGGTGTGGCATGAAGAAAATTGTCTAGGTCTTCTCATGGAGCACTGAGTTTGGCGCGAAGACGATGACATTGAGGGGAAATTGGACTGAAGGTCAGCAAAAGGGTAACATCCTGATAACTCTTGACTTTATTCATGGTTGGAAGCTTCTCGTGATTTTATTCATATGACTGGTAGTAGTATCATACGGCTATTGATGTCCTAATTGAAAATTCGTTTTGGGACGTTTGCAACGACAGTGGAAGTAATGCTAAAAGTTTCAAATTGATGAATTTTTGTCTTAAAATGAACACGTCAAGTCTTCTTTTGGAAAAAAGATGATGATAATTCATGCTGGAAATGTTTGATTTTGGCATACAGCAGTCTGACATCATTTTGTTAATCAATGTCTTGGTGCTATAATTGACAGTAAGTTGACAATACAATTTCATTATATCCCAACTTTTCCTAAATAGTGAGAAAAAGGTTGTAACAGGTATGATTGATTTGGAGGACCAGGTTGAGGTTAAGCAACAAAAGAGGAGGGACCGTGCCACGTACGCAGAGTGGTTTCGGAGCACTAGTAGCTTGACAATGTATTTTAGGAATTAGAAAACAGTAGGAAGCTTGTAACCTGTGACACTCTTAAGAAATCTTGTAAACTCTTGTAAGATTCATGTAATGAAACATTTGTGACTTTGGGCTTGCAATGCCTTAGCATAGAATGTAATTTGTAAATTTCATTTGCTCTTGGCACTTTAATTAGGTATAGTTAGATTATGTGTCAGAACATGGACTCATCTACCAAAATATATATTTCTCCTCTTTTCACATTCAATCCTTGGTAGAGCAGTGTTTGAAATAAGAGTTACTACTCAATGAACGTAATTCTTTTTAGCAACTCCTAAGTTGAAATAGTAATGGATTTCTTAAAAAGGACCATCCATGTTGACATGTATTCTGATTCTTGAACATGTAGTAATGACATACCAATAGATGCATACAGCAGAAGTTACTTGGATTCATACACATGAGAAAAAGCCTTAGGCATCACGTGATGTGACCTGATCAATCTCACTATGAATAGTTGGGGTAATCTTCTCTTATTTCTTGATACTTATTCAAGATTGTCTCCTTCCTTTAGTGTCTCTTTAACTTTTCAATCCGTGGTTTCACTATATCTTTGAATTCATGAATTATTTTGTAACCAAACCTTGGATGCCTTGAGTGTGTAACGATCTCTTGAACTTTATCCAACTTGTAAGCTTTGCGTTTTTTTGTGGATATAACGAATCTTGGGAATAAGCTTTAGAATTGACTTGAAAAATGAATTAATCATAACTTGCACAACTTAATCACTTAAATATGATCTTGAGACAACTCGAGGATTTGATTGTCGCTTTGTAGCATATTCAAGTTATGCTTTGAATCAATTTAAATTTCCATGGGCAATGCCTTGTATACGTAACGTGAATTTGAATCATTTATGTATTTCGAATTAGGCTTTGTAATATCTTGATGAACTAATATTTCCTAACAAAACTTGGTTAAAGCAATCCACTTCTTCATTAACAAAAGCAAACGAGCAAAACTTAAGGATAGTAAGGACTCTCAATCTTTTATCAATGGCCAAAACATCTTGAACATTTTTAAAATCCCGCTGATCTTCAAAAAGGCTTGAAGGATCTCCGACAGTTTTAAGAATAAAACTATCTTCTTGGAACTATGACATGAGCTTCATACATGAATCATATGATATAGAATCGTGGGAGCTTTCATCTGGGCTTTAAAGCTTGTGACACAAGGGGCTTGAAATTACATCCTGGAATCCAAACTTCTAATTCCTTCCCAAAGTGAACTTTCCTTGATGAACCATATTTAGAAGCATAAAGCATACACATATCTTAACCTTTGAGGAGCTTACAGAGGGGAAAATACCGGCTTGTAACCTAACTGCCAAAAAACAGTGACTAGCCTTTAGGGACCAATTCCATATCAGAGGGTATAAGGATCTAGTATTCTGTGGGGAGGCTTCTGAGAAATTCGAAGGAAGAAAAGGCTTTGTAGTGGCTTAGGGACCAGAAAGGGAAATGGCACAATCTCACAGGAATCCACACACATCTTGCAAGGACCAGGGAACCCCCACAAACACACACACACACAACACAACCTTCAAGTCTTTGAACCTTCTGCAGCAGCGCCTGTACTCATAAATGAAACAAATAGACAACAACTAGGTAAAGTGGTTAGTTATGCACAAAATGGTGACTAATATGTTATGCAAAGAACAGAGCGGGGATCTTAGGGTCAAAAATTAGGGTGTGACAGATGCCCCTATTTAAGTTTCTCCTATTCGGATATATGGAGATTGAAATCTTCGTCTCGACGAGATAGGAGGGACTTAAATACGAACATACACAATTTTTGGCCCTTAGATGCCACCAAATGCACATGATATGGTATGAAATGCAAGACAGAGATCCTGTGAGGAAAAAAAAGTCACAGGGGATAACAGTAGTTGAAACGCTGAAACACAGCTAAAGAAAGGAAGACCCGATGAGGAACGACTTAGTAAAGCAAGACTCCACGGGGGAAAGATCTAACTCCATTGGGGGAAAGAAACTACCAACTGACAATCACGAGGTAGCTTAAGCATAGGGTGGTGAACTTGCGATGAAATCTTCTAACAATATCCACTTGAAGAGACTGTTGTCATGGTCAACATGAAGAATTTTCAAGAGATATCCACTGGAGGAGTCTATTGTTGAGACTTAGAACCTCTTCTGAGAATACCTTATCTGAAGGTTTTATTGAAAATCGGTGTCCATTATCAAAATGTTGTGGAACCTGCTGAGAAAAGAAATGACTATTTGTCAAAGTTGAAATTAACCAGGGAATCTACTGCAGAGATCCTAGAAAGAAACGACTGTTTGTCGAAGTTTGAAATTAACCAGGGAATCTACTGCCGAGATCCTAGAAAGAAACGACTGTTTGTCGAAGTCTGCTGGAGATATACTGCCGAGAATAACCATAGAATTTACAATGAAATACCTTCTGCCGAGGTCTTCTGGAAATCTTCTGCCGAGAATGACCAGGGAAATACCTACTGCCGAGGTCTTCTGGAAATCATTTGCTGAGAATGACCAGGGAAATACCTACTACCGAGGTCTTCTGGAAATCTTCTGCTGAGAATAACCAGGGAAATACCTACTGTCGAGGTCTTCGATCAAGTACTCCACTTGAAAGGGTAGAAAATAAATCATTGCTGCGAGGTTGTCTACCTCAAACACAAATCTTGAAATAAAAATGGTACAAGGTTGTCTGCCTCAAGCAAAAGTCTTGAACTCCTCCTGAAAAGGTGAATACTTGTTGGAAAGTAACTTCACAGGGGATTGGGATTTCACTGGAGATCTTATGACTTCAGCTGGAATCCATAACTTGTTGGAGATTTGGAAGTTTCACCGGGGATCTTCAAAAGAGATGCGGGACGGCTGACTTGTAAAATATGTCTTCTCAAATAAAGAGAAAGATCATTTGAATCTTCACCAAACTTCTCGAAGAGATGCCATTTGATGGAAGCAAATTGGATTGTGGACCTACTAGGGAGAATACCACTGAGAAGTAATATTGCTGGAGTTGAAATTCGTTGAAGCAATAAAATTCTTGTAATAGGGATTCTCAAATAAAGAGAAACACCTGGAAGGTCTTCAATGGGTTTCTCTGACGGATTTCCGGAGAGATAACATTTGATGGAGAAAAGTTGATAATCTGATAACTTCATCGGGGATAGACAAAATGTCCTGAGGAGACTGCCATTTTTCATCCGGATAGAAAATAGAGCTCAAATAAAGAGCTACCACTTGTTGTCCAAGTTTAACTCCCATAATATTGCTGGAGAAGTAACCTCTGTCTTCCATAGAGGTCTTCAAATAAACTCTTCTTGGGGAGACAAAGTGCAAAATAAATGCACGCTTAGTTTGGGTTCAACACCCTAGAAATATCCAAAAAATGTGATTGTCAGGGACCAAAGTTCAATCCAGAAAGTAACTGGAGAGAAACGGTCAAGCA
Organism: Lathyrus tuberosus; assembly: GCA_022829125.1. Taxonomy (NCBI): domain Eukaryota; kingdom Viridiplantae; phylum Streptophyta; class Magnoliopsida; order Fabales; family Fabaceae; genus Lathyrus; species Lathyrus tuberosus. The sequence continues at coordinate 8,834,962 of JALAZF010000214.1, forward strand.
TGACTCCATCCAGTGACGAATGACCTCAATCGGGGTTTATCTTTATCCAGAAATGGAAAAGAAAACTAAAGCAACCATCTTCCATGAGGATCGAACTCAGTGGGGAATTAGAAAGAATGTGCTCTTGCTGCCTAGGGCTGATGACTCTACTTGGAGGGAGCAGACAAACCCAGTCACTTGGAGATAAGCGCAACCAAAGCGACAGAACAAACAAACAAACACAAAAATGCAAAAAAATGCACAAATGCCATGCATCTAAATGAAAGAATACCATGCTATGCTTATGCTCATGCTGACAAAACCACGAAGAAAAAGAAAACAAAGCTGGAGATGAAATAAACATCCCGATACAGATACTCGGCCGATTTTCATAAGATAAGAAGCATCGATGGGGATGAAAGGAAAGCCATATATGGGATCACAGTCCTACTTCAAAGCTTCAAATCTCTGGGGAAAAGGAGAACACTCCACTTGGGGATGAACAACATAACTTCATTTAGGATTGTCAAGATGAACCCTGTGATTCTATTGGGGATGAGAAAGATTCACTGGGAACGAATCAAACTCAATGATCGAAAAGACTTCATAGGGGATAAAATAAATATCCACTACGAGCTAAAGTAATCTGAATGAGCGTTGTAACTGGATAAAATAAATATCCACTTCATCGGGGAAGCTGGAATCGATAATAGTTGAAATGTCAGAGATAAAAACTTTGAAGGGATGAAATAAACATCCGCTTTCACTGGAGAAGATTGCAATAGCGAGAGAATCCATTGAGGAGTGAAATAAAAACACCCGCTTCGCTGGGGAAGGTTGAAGTTGTAAGAAAGTCCACTGAGGATTCTTCGGTTGCCAACTGGAGAAACCTTGCGTCAAACGTGCCATGAATTCTTGAAATAGAGATCCACCAGGGAATAATCGTGACTACCTGAAGCGAAGACTTACTGGGGAGTCGTCACATTACTTGGGATAGAAATAAAGTAGTTCTGTTTTGGTGATCTGCATGGTAGTCGCCATTTTGAACAACAGTTGCTGTGAATGGATGAAAAGTAATCTTCACTTCTCAAATGCCCCAAATCACATGGTTTGTGAGAAGAAGTCATCCCAAGAGGATTTTACAGAAAACTTGGTATCCAAAATGCTCCAATGTTTCCAACTCTTGGAGAGATTCGTCGAATCTCGACGTAACTGCCCCTGATCGACTGTGCTCTGTACAACTGAATCTTCGAACTTGGAGAGATTTATCAAATCTCGACGTAACTGGCCCAGACTGACGGTGTTCTAAGTCTTCAAACTTTCCCCTTGGGGTCAGACTGTGAAAGAAACAATTGGGAAATAACTTGCCTCTGCTCAGCAAAGTCTTCAGAGAATGTGCCCCTGGATACAGTCATCCTTTTGTAGAGACTCGCCATTTACTCTTCAAAGTTACATGTCTCAAAGGATTAAGTTCATCGCTGATGCTCGTATGCTAGCTTCTATGATGTCAAGCAATGTTAGCAAGCAAAAAAATGTTAATTGATAATGCAACATATGTTTGTCTTGAAAATTTTATTAAAAGATATTTTGGTGGTTGAATTACCGATTTTAGAATGCCAACACAAGTTTGAGCATAGCTCATAGGAGTCATGAAACGATATCTCAATGAGTATGCTTTTTGGAATAAACCTTGCTTCAATAAGGTCATTTGAGGGTTGTAATATGGCTTGGTTCACGATTTAAGAAACAAAGGATATAAGGCTCAAGGTGTGTTTGTGCCCACCCAATCTTCGTGATATTTTACTCCATTTTTTTAACTGAAAATTACCCTGCCCCAGGTTATGAATGAGGTTTTTTTATTTGGAGAAGAAAACTCCTACTTCAAAGGCTCAAAAGTGTTAACGAGGGTCTATCTCCCTTATATCTCCGGTGTTTGAGAATTTGAAACAATGCCTTATATCACCAGCAGAGTTTTATTCAAAAGTATACAACAAGAGATCTTGCATTTTGATTTCATCATCCTCCTTCCAATTCTCTGCCAAGGCGATAGATTGGGTAGCATTGGCATTATAAAATGGAAAGAACATTTAAAATGAGTGAAACGAATGGATTTCTTCAAGACAAACATTATTCATTGCATTAATTATTCAAAATAACAAGTTCTTACACGCAAAACATGCTTATAATCAAAGAAATAACAACAAATGCGAGCAAATGAATAAATAACTTAATGATCCTGGGAGTAAGCTTTGCTCTTGATTCCATTGCCTTGGAAGGAAATTCTCGAGTCTTCACGTCCGTCAGCATAAAGCTGTCCCATTCACCACTGGGTCTCCTCTCTTGAAGGTCAGCACTTTATCGTTGATTATTTCTTGGACCTTTTCTTGGAAAACCTTACAATCTTCAATCGAATGCCCCAACACTCCTTCATGAAATTCACAACTGGTATCTGGATTGAACCAAGGAGGGCGAGATTTCATAGATCTGGTCTTTCTGGGTGTCATCACTGAGTTTCGGACAAAGTAAGACCACAATTGACTGTAAGTCATTGGGATTAGGTCAAACCAATGATCTTTTCTTCTGGACTATTCAGAGGTCTCTGCTGACCCTGACGCTGATTCTGGTGATTCACGTTCTGAATTCGTGGATTTTGACATTTATTATAAGGAGTCAACCTTCGTCGTTTGTTCGGACGTCCATGAGGTAGTGATTGCTGGCACTGAACAGGCGCTGCATACTGACGTTTGTGATAAGGCACCGGAACTGGAGCTTGTAAGGTTTAGGGAGAGTCCAAAATTGCGTTAACTTTAACGCTCCTTTCTTCTTGGGAACCACTCACAGACTTTTCTTCATTAGCTTGTCTATTCGAGACGTCTTTAATTTTCCCACTTTTGAATGTGTTCTCGATGTTTACTCTGATTTCCACAATTTTAGGGAACTCTAATGGCACAACGCCTATCATTCTGACATAATAAGAGTCCGACAGTGTTTTTAGAAACATCTTGCCCAGCTCCTTCTCTTGAAGTGGTGGCTGAACTTGGGCTGCCAATTCTTTCCACGGTTGTGCATATTTCCTGAAGGACTCGTTGTCTTTCTGACTCATGTTCATCAATTGGTCACTGTCTGGAGCCATATCCATATTGTAATTATATTGCTTCATAAAAGCGTTAGCTAAGTCTTCCCAAGACTGAATACGGTTCCTTTCTAGCTTCATATACCACATCAAGGATGCCCCTCTTAGACTTTCTTGAAAGCAGTGAATCATCAGCTTGTCATTGTCGGCATAAGTGGTCATCTTTCGACAAAACATCGTCAAATGGTACCTTTGACAACTAACACCCTTGTATACCTCGAAGGTAGGCATTTTGAACTTCGGGGGAAAAACCACGCCCGGAACTAGACACAAGTCAGGAGCCTTAAAACCAGATGCGTTAGGTCCTTTCAATATCTTCAATTGCTCTTGGAGGTCACGAAATCCCTTTTCAATTTTTCCCAATCTAGGATCATTCACAGTTGCCGCAGGAAGGATGTTCTGGGGATTTGGCATATACCTCAAAAAGCGGGAATCTCCTTCATTAACTTGACCAACCAGGTTATCTTGCACAGGCTGAGGTCGAAAAGGAACATATATTTGTGAAGCATTGACGTCAATAGGAAAACCGTACATCGGGTTAGTCATCACTCTGAAGCTTGACATGGGATCCATATTTTGTGTTCTATCCATTATCCCCAGTAACTACTCCAAGTTCGAGGCGAATGCCAGAAGTTCAGCTGAGCGACACGAAGACAGAAAACTGAATAAGCTGAGGTAGAGAAAAGATATATGCAAAATGATGCAATGCTAAAGATGCAATACGAATGCAGCAACTTTCATGGAACTCAGTTATTTATAATCATCAAGGAATATCAAAAGACTCGTTTCTTATAAAAAAACGGTTGCAACCATTAGTATCAGAATACTAAAAGATCGATTTGTTACAAAATTGATTACAAACGCATCTGTACGTCTTACAAGAATCATAACAGAAAAGCTAAATAAAAGCTAATAAAGAAAGATCTACGAAGACTCTTCCAACGGTCTTATCTTGAGTCTTTTGATTTCTTCTTCCATCTGAGCTTTTTCAAGACGAGTAGAGTAGAGTAGAAAGAAGTAGAGCTGAATCAGAGTAGCAAGAAGTTCCATATCAATCTTCACATTCAACAAAGATAATAATTTCCCATATATACTCTTGAATCCTTCTTTATCTGTCAACGAGGTCTTCAGTCTCCTTAGGTCATCCAGATCATGACTCTTGTAAGTGTACTTCAACGTTTTCCTTTATTTATTTTTTTTTTATATTTTTTATATTTTTTATATTTTTTTTAGAGTCCATGATATCCCTACGATGTTTACAAACAAGACTAAGTTCCATGAATCTTTATGATATGATGCTAATGAATGCAGGGATGCAAACACATAAAGCACAAAGCACAAAGCACACACAAGCAAACAAACAAGGAGTCCTAGGTTTGAAAGGTCTTGAGCGTGGAGCCAAGGTCTAACCATCCCAATAGGTGTGTACTATGGTTTCAAATGTACCTTCCGAATGGGTTCTACAAAGTTCCCAGAGTCTACAACCCATCTTTCGATTATTATCGATTTCCCAATTACTTGGTAGTCAATAATATTCTCAAGAGAATCTCGCCTGAGTGTAGTATCGCGTATCAACCATTTTGGAATTACTCCCTCATAGTCATCGCACTACATCCTAAAAAAGCCAAGTTGGGTTAAAGGTAACTACGGTTCTCAATATCCTGGGCTCCTAGGTCGAAAGTAGTAATGTATTCAAGATATCTCGTTTAACAAATACCACCTTCGAGAGGGCTCAACTGAGTGTGGAATCTCAAATCGACTTCTTTGGAATTACTTCCTCGAAATCTCCTCGATTATATCCACGATCCTATCTTATATGTGCTCTCAAGTCCGGGTTAGGACTTATCTCACCACTCAAGTGTAACAAGCCTGCCAAACAGAAAATCCAAGCAAACAGATAAACAAAGATACATATATATACAAGTATAAACAAATAACATAAAAGAAACAAGTTAGGGGGAACCCTCTTATGAGATTTCCCCAGTGAAGTCGCCATTTCTGTCGCAGTGAGAATTGGATACCAAGCTATTATATAAACTTGAATCGCATTTCTTTTATTTCACCACCGTCTTTGATTTATCCAAGGGAAGGGAGAAAGAACGAATACCCACAATGCAATGCAAATGCAAACTAAGATTCTAAAGGTTCGGGGGTTGGTTATACCTAGGGAAGGTGTTAGCATCCTAGATATCTGTAGTACTCTACAGGAACCTCTTGTTTTATTATGTTATTTGTTTTCTGTTTTTCTAAGGGTTTAAGGGTAGGTGACCTAGAATTCTATTCCTAGGCGTGCTCGACAAGATATCGCATCTTGTGCCTACATATCCTGTCGGGAAGGAATCAGAGCACATATAGTTCCTATCTAAAGGATTCTAAAGTTTTTTAGAAGTTTAGGAGAAAAAATGAGTCATCATCTTAAGAAACCACCACAGTTTTGAAAATGGTTTGTATTTGTGGGGTATGGGATTGGATGTCCCTTCTTTGAGATGGTTCACATCTAATTCTCTTGTGTGGAGAATTAGGTGAGCTAAATTTTGATTGTGGAATCAAAATTAGGGGGGACTAACTTAGGAAGTATATCCTAGAGTTGTCTAATATAACTTATCTTAAGGATGTCGAGACTTATGATGCAAACGAAATGCACCATGCACAATAATTTGATTACCATGCATGGGATTTTCCCTTGGATATTAATGCAATCGATTATTAGATTTAAGCGAGAGTGCTAGCAAAGGGGTGCTAGTCTTGTGTCTAGTGACCAAAAGGTTGAATGCGATGCCTAAAGGCGATCGACTTACATGGGTAGAAAATGGGCTTGACGTTGGATCGAGAGTTTTTTCGTTTTGAAAAGGTTTAGACATAATAACATGCATACAAGCAAAGGCAAGCAAATAAATTGTATAAGCAAGACATGATAAATAAACATATCAGCATACGATTCACTCAGGCGTGTGATGGATCCTAAATAGGGTACAATATAAAAGATTACGTTGTTATCAATATAAAAGGTTATTAAGTTTATTTAAAGTTGAAAAAGGTTTTATTATTATGTGTTGAGATGCCATTATTAGTTTCAAAATATTAACAGTTATTTTAGTATTTTTAGAAAAAAGGTTTCGCATTTATCTTACAAGTTATTAAAGATTATTCTAAAAAGGTTAATTATTTTTATAAAAGAGAAAGGTTTAATTATTAAGAGTTATTAAGAAAAATCTTATTAAGGGTTTTTATTACTAGAAGAAAATTATTTTAATATTAAAAAAAGGTTTTATTATTAAGTTTAAATTGGTACCAAAAAAGATTATTTAAGAAGTTTTATTAATTAGGAAAGATTTTGTTAAAAATTAATATGAACTTACTAACTTAGAAAAAACTTAATTAAATTAGTTAATTCAAATTCTTAAAAAGGTTATAAAAGAGTCTATATATTTGTTTCTCTAAAAAGGTTTTGTTTAAAAAACTAATTAATTAGAAAGGTTAAACATGAATATTGAGTTTAAAAAAAGTTAAATTAAAAAACAGATTAAAATTTAATTAAAACAGAGGGGTTTGGTGTGATGCGGGGGAGAGGGTCTATCGTAGACCCTCAGATCATGATCGTATGATGTGTGTGAAGTGCGACCTGGCGCTTAAATGGGAAGGTGTACCATGAAATTCCCGTGCGGTAATGTACGAAATCAAACGCTAAAACAAAACGCACAATGGGAAAGGAGATAGAACGTCCTCCTCCCTTTCTTCCCCTCTCTCTTTCTCTCGCCGTTCTCTCAGAAAAGGGGTATGTGAACCCTACTTGCGCCGCCACCATCATCTTTCCTTCTTCTCTCTCGATTGAACAAAACAAGCCAAACAAACCTAACCCCAACAGACCCAATACCCCATCATTCTCATTATTGATTGATTACATATTACAATAATGAAGGAAAGCGATAAAAAAACGGAGGAGAGGAAGCCCACGGTTCCGAATATCTGAAGGTAAGCCAAATCGATCCTCCTCTCCTTCCTTGTGTGTTCGATTATTGCCTGCTTGATGTTATTTGCCTAATGTTGTTGCAGTTGATTTTGCACTCGTCCCCTGTTCGTGTGTTTGCCGCAGTTGTTGTTGATGTCTATGATGTGTAATGATGTGAATTCTGTACTCTTCTCCTTTTCGCTGTGTATGTTCTGATTTTCTGGTGCAAAATCCTGATGATGCGTCTGATGTATGTATGAATTCTACTGCAACGTGTGTATGAGTTTTGTAGATTTCTAGGAACTTTGATGCTGCGAGTGAGTTTTTGAGGATTTCTCAGTGGGAAGGCTGCGTGTGTATTGGCTTTTTTTGAAAGAATTGGATATTGAGGACCTTCTGTGTGTAATGTGTTTGTTTCTGGTTTTGAACCTTTGTATGTTTTTGGGAATCGTTTTATGATGATTTATATATTGGTTGTATAAGGTTTTGAATTTCTCCCCCCCTCTTGTGCGGTTGAATTCCTCTGATTTTATAGGCTCATGTAATGAAACATTTGTGACTTTGGGCTTGCAATGCCTTAGCATAGAATGTAATTTGTAAATTTCATTTGCTCTTGGCACTTTAATTAGGTATAGTTAGATTATGTGTCAGAACATGGACTCATCTACCAAAATATATATTTCTCCTCTTTTCACATTCAATCCTTGGTGGAGCAGTGCTTGAAATAAGAGTTACTGCTCAATGAATGTAATTCTTTTTAGCAACTCCTAAGTTGAAATAATAATGGATTTCTTAAAAAGGACCATCCATGTTGACATGTATTCTGATTCTTGAACATGTAGTAATGACATACAATAGATGCATACAGCAGAAGTTACTTGGATTCATACACATGAGCAAAAGCCTTAGGCATCACGTGATGTGACCTGATCAATCTCACTATGAATAGTTGGGGTAATCTTCTCTTATTTCTTGATACTTATTCAAGATTGTCTCCTTCCTTTAGTTTCTCTTTAACTTTTCCATTCGCGGTTTCACTATATCTTTGAATTCATGAATTGTTTTGTAACCAAACCTTGGATGCCTTGAGTGTGTAACGATATCTTGAACTTTATCCAACTTGTAAGCTTTGCGTTTTTTTGTGGATATAACCAATCTTGGGAATAAGCTTTAGAATTGACTTGAAAAATGAATTAATCATGACTTGCACAACTTAATCACTTAAATATGATCTTGAGACAACTCGAGGATTTGATTGTCGCTTTGTAACACATTCAAGTTATGCTTTGAATCAATTTAAATTTCCATGGGAAATGCCTTGTATACGTAACGTGAATTTGAATCATTTATGTATTTCGAATTAGGCTTTGTAATATCTTGATGGACTAATATTTCCTAACCAAATTTGGTTAAAGCAATCCACTTCTTCATTAACAAAAGCAAACAAGCGAAACTTAAGGATTGTAAGGACTCTTAATCTTTGATCAATGGCCAAAACATCTTGAACATTTTAAAATCCCGCTGATCTTCAAAAAGGCTTGAAGGATCTCCGACAGTTTTAAGAATACAAATATCTTCTTGGAACTATGACATGAGCTTCATACATGAATCATATGATATAGAATCGTGGGAGCTTCCATCTGGGCTTGTAAGCTTGTGACACAAGGGGCTTGAAATTACATCTTGGAATCCAAACTTCTAATTCCTTCCCAAAGTGAACTTTCCTTGATGAACCATATTTAGAAGCATAGAGCATACACATATCTTAACCTTTAAGGAGCTTACAGAGGGGAAAATACCGGCTTGTAACCTAACTGCCAAAAAACAGTGACTAGTCTTTAGGGACCAATTCCATATCAGAGGATATAAGGATCTAGTATTCTGTGGGGAGGCTTCTGAGAAATTCGAAGGAAGAAAAGGCTTTGTAGTGGCTTAGGGACCAGAAAGGGAAAGGGCACAATCTCACAGGAATCCACACACATCTTGCAAGGACCAGGGAACCCCCACAAACACACACACACAACACAGCCTTCAAGTCTTTGAGCCTTCTGCAGCAGCGCCTGTACTCATAAATGAAACAAACAGACAACAACTAGGTAAAGTGGTTAGTTATGCACAAAATGGTGACTAATATGTTATGCAAAGAACAGAGCGGGGATCTTAGGGTCAAAAATTAGGGTGTGACACAAACACTATGCTCCAAAGCACCTGGATCAGAAATAAATTGACCCAACTGTAACCATCAAGATTATGATGTCTTCATAGTCTTCCATCTCCATCTTCAACAGCATCACCATCTGGACAAGTCATTCACAATACTTTCTAGGAACAAATGCTAAGCCAATAATCCCAGGTCAACACCTAGGAGACTTTTGAGCGAATACAGAACCCCTCCCATGATTCTCCAAGCCTCTGATGAAAAGATGTCAGAACATCTGACAGAACATCCTTAATCTTGACTTTCAAGGATAATTAATTAAATACATGTGGATTCCACAAGTAGCAATTGATCTTAATTCCTTGTACAATAACCCTTCTTCACTATTGTAGTTGAGCTCCACCAGATCATGTCATGAACACTTATAAAGTATTCAATCATTTTCGCAAGTATCTTCTTCAATGACAATGTTGAGATACCAAGGCTTCCACCCTTGACTCAAGTAACTAAGACTTTCTCTGAACAAGTCTCATTTACCTCAACAAATCTTCAATCAGATTAGATCCACTCTTAGGGTCAAGAGAGATGAATCCTTCCTTGCTGTTTTTGGATGGTGAAAATAAATCACCTCCACGTTCTTCAGATTGTGTCTCAAGGAAACACCTTCTAGTCAGAAGAGTAACTAGAAGACTCCAGATACACGACATAGATGCCTTTATGAGTGGACTTGAGAGAATTCTCAAGTATCTTTGACAACCTAGCCGACCAAACATTTATCAAACTCCTAGAGCTAGAACCTGATAAACTTTAACTTAACTCCTCTCCTCTTCAACTGACTTCAAACTGCAACAGGAAACCAAGCTTCCAAGTACCAAGTCATCATACCAGATATCTAACCACAACTTCCTTCACTCTATTGCTCCCGACTTTGGAATAAAAGAATGCAGATATCTTCAAATATAGAGGCCGGCGATTGAGACCTTCCACCAACTGTCTTCAGTAACAACTCCAGAATCCTATAATTCTAGAGCTCTTCCATCAGAAACACATGCAGTGGAACCACCAAGGAACAGATCCTGCTTACCCTAATAAGATGTCACAACATCTTATAAGACACACCAACAAGAGAACTAGCCACTTCTTCTGTAGTTATTGTAGAATCTCCTCAGCAACATGAACAACCTTCGAGTTGCTCCCTTCGATCCAGAACATCCATCTCATCCATTAATACCCTTGGGTATGTTTGAGTTGATTGATCTGATCTCTAAAACTCCTCCATGTTTAAACGCCAGAAAGTATCTCCCAAAGATCTCATCCAGAACCAGACAGGATGCCTGCTCTGATACCAATTGAAATTCTGGCCCATTCAGACAGCAAATGTCCTAACACATGTCAACACATTGTGTTACATAATCTTTTAAACTTGGAGGTGCAACAGCAGACTGATACCTTGAATATCAGAACTGCACACTCACAGATGTTACGACATCTGATCCAACATGCCAGTCAAGAACATTAACAAAACTGTAAATTGCATAATGTTAAATAAGACAGTAATTATTAACCCAAGTTGGTGCAATTCACCTACATCTGGGGGATACCAATCCAGGATAAAGACTTCACTAACTGTAGAACTGTTAGAAAGCTAAACTCCCCCGTTTACAACTTTATACCTAACATCTACCCCATGAACATCTTTACCAAGGTTAAACTCAAACGTTTAGACCCCTGATATGAGATACCCCACTCACATCCCAATCACAACCTGCGATATCTCTGTCTTCTGCCAATTCAGAATTGTCGCGGTTTCTTGACCTTCAAGTTATCTTGGACTTGCTTCAAAGCTTCGTCCAAGAATAATACAACAACCATTACCTACAGGTTTCTGGTTGTGTACATTTACCTATGCCTTCCACCCTGCATCCCATAATACAGAGTGGAGACTTACAACTCTTAAGAGAGCCAACGACTCTCAAACCCTAAACCCTTATTCAACACAAAAGAACTAGGTTACAAAGTTATAAGTGATACAAAATTATAATGCTTTTTAACCCTAGTTCTAAGTCTCCTTATATAGTCTTCTTTTTGTCTTGGGTTTTCAATCTTTGATTCTGTGTTCCCTTGATCCGTTCCTTAATTCTTGCAACAGATTAAAACTTGCTAACTTACCAAGTTAGTCAGGATGTCGAGACATTTCCTTCGACATCTTTTTCTTCTGCAGATTCTTCAAGTTTATCATCAGAATGTTTTAGCAAAATTTAGTCAAACAATAGGTGCTTTCAAAACTCTAGTTAAGCATGTCATCGAAGTCTGTTCACATGCTGTTGTCGAAGACCTACATGCCGTAGTCGAATTGTGTTCTAGTATGTAGTTGTCGAATTTGGCCTTGTGTTAAGGATCCAATTATTTAAGTTAGCTTGTACCCTAAGTTAGCTTGTAATGGGTAATTGTTAAAAAACCCATTAGTTTAGTATGTTAGATTTATTATAAATAGCATACTAGTCTTTCATCTTAAGTGTGGTGTGACAAATCCTAATTAGGGTGAGAGGGTTATTTGTTATTCTTGAGTACTTGTAATCTGATTTCAAAAAAAGGTAAAGAATATCAGTTATAACCAATCCTTGTTTTTTTCCTTGTTAACCCTAACCCTTGCGTGTTTCTTGCCTATAAAGAAAGTTAGTATATTTTATTATAAGGCATCCTAATTCACAACAAATTAGTTCGGTGAGCGTGGAGAAAGATGTCTTCAACAAAGTATGAGATTGAAAAGTTCACCGGAGTGAACGATTTTGGTCTGTGGCGCTTGAGGATGAAAGCCCTACTGGTTCAGCAGGGTTGTTTGGAAGCGTTGAAGGGAGAGAAAGCCATAGATGTTGCGTTAACGAAAAAATAAAAGACAGCCATGATAGAGAAAGCCCACAATGCAATATTGTTGAGCCTTGGTGATAAGGTTCTTCGACAGGTATCAAATGAGACTATGACATCGGGGTTATGGTTGAAACTTGAAAGTTTGTACATGACCAAATCTCTGGTGATTCGACTCTACCTGAAGCATGCTTTATATTCATTCAAGATGAGTGAAGACAAAGTGTTGGCTGAGCAGTTGGATATGTTCAACAAACTGATTCTTGATCTTGAAAATATTGATGTGAAGATCGATGATAAAGATCAAGCATTGTTGTTGTTGTGTGTTTTGCCCATAACACATGCTCACTTCAAAGAAGCACTCTTGTATGGAAGGGAGTCCCTGAGCTTTGAAGAAGTTCAATCAGCCTTGTATTCTAAGGACCTAAACGAATGAAAGGAGCATAAACCTTCGACGGTGGGCGAAGGTTTGGCTGTTAAGGGAAAATTCTTGCGAAAGGATGATAAGTTCGACAAGAAGAAAGGTAAAAGCCAACAGAAGTCTTATAGTGGCGAAGCATCTGGTATTCGATGCTATCACTGTAAGAAGGAGGGCTACACAAGAAAAGTGTGCCCTGAATGCCTGAAAGATCATGGAGGTAAAGATAATGGCAACGCATCCATTGTTCAAGATGATTTCGACACATCTAATGTTCTTGTGGTTTCAACCGGCGACTCAAGAAAGGAGTAGATTATGGATTCAGGTTGCACTTGGCACATGACTCCAAACAGAGAATTGTTCGAGGAGCTATGTGATCAAGATGATGGATCAGTGCTGCTGGGAAACAACAAAGCTTGCAAATTGCAGGCATTGTATCTGTGAGATTCAAGCTCCATGACAAGTCAACAAGGTTATTGACTGAAGTCAGGTATGTACCTGATTTGACGAGAAATTTGATTTCTCTTAGTGAATTTTACAAGAAGGGATATGTTTTTGAAGAAGAGAAAAGTATCTTAAGATTCATGAAGGGGTCGAAGGAAGTCTTGAGAGGCGTAAAGAAATAAGGCTTGTATTGAGGCTGAAGTTGTAAGTGGTTTGACAAATGTTTCATCCACGAAACCTTTGTCGAAGACAGAAATTTGGCACATGAGATTGGGCCATGTCAGTGAAAGGGGTCTGGTCGAATTAGGGAAACAAAAATATGCTTGGAGGAGACAAAGTCGAAAAGCTGAAATTTTGTGAACCCCGTGTACTTGGAAAGTCTTGCATAGTGAAGTTCAACAAAGGCAAACAAAGAACTCATGGATCCCTTGATTACATCCATGCTGATCTTTAGGGGCCTGCAAGGTGTCCATCACATTCAGGAGCAAGGTATTTTCTATCCATAGTTGATGATTATTCCAGAAAGTTATGGGTATTCATCCAGAAGACTAAGGATGAAACTTTTCAGAATTTCAAATGTTGGAAGACTCTGGTCGAAAATCAGACTAGAAAAAAGGTCAAGAGGTTGAGAACCGACAATGACCTTGAATTTTGCAATGAGGCGTTTGACAATATTTGTGCTGCCTCATGTATTGCAAGGCACAAACTACTGTAGGTACTCCACAACAAAATGGTTTAGCGGAAAGGTTTAATCGAACTATTTTGGAAAGAGTAAGATGCATGTTGACTAGTGCTGGATTAAAGAATGTGTTTTGAGCTGAGGCTGTTTCGACATCAACATATCTGATAAACATATGTCCTTCGACTGTGTTAGATATGAAGAAACCTGAAGAAGTTTGGCCTGGACATCCACCTAGTCTCGACAGACTAGGAGTATTTGGCCATGTGGCCTATGCTCGCATTAGGCAAGACAAGGTCGAACCTAGAGCTCTAAAATGCATGTTCATGGGATACCCTGAAGGAGTCAAAGCTTATAGGCTATGGTGCCTAGAGCCAGGTCACAGGAGGTGTATCACCAGTCGAGATGTAGTTTTCAATGAAGCAAAGATGACTTTCAAGAAAACTGATGATGCTGACAAAGAGCTGGAACAGGGAGAGATTCCTGTTGAGGTGGAGCATGTTGATGCTGAATTGCGTATCCTATATGAAGTCGAAGAAGAAGCAGAAGCTACTGTCGAAGATGAGGAGATTGATAATGACTACCTGTTAGCAAGAGACAGGTCAAGGAGAGTCATCAAGCCACCTCAGAGACTTGGGTATGCAGATCTTATAGCTTATGCCTTAATCTCTGCAAGTGAGGTTCTCGACGAAGAACCTTGAGACTATAAGGAAGTTATAAGGAGTCGAAAGAAGACTGAATGGCTGAAGGCCATGGATGATGAGATGAAATCTCTTCATGATAACAACACCTGGGAAATGATCAAGTTAGTCAGCTGTAAATGGATTTTCAAAGTTAAGGAAGGAATCGAAGGAGTGGCGTCAAAAAGATACAAGGCAAGATTGGTCGCTAGGGGGTTCACTCAGAAAGAAGGTGTCGACTTTAATGATGTATTCTCTCTTGTTGTGAAGCACATGTCCATTCAAATGTTGCTTGCCACGGTGGCACAGTTTGACCTTGAACTGGAATAGATGGATGTGAAGACTGTATTCTTGTATGGTGATCTAGATGAAACAATCCTGATGAGGCAACCTGAAGGGTATATCGAAAAGGAGAAGGAAGATTATATGTGCAAGCTGATGAGAACTTTATATTGACTGAAACAATCTCCTTGATAGTGGAATAGGATATTTGACAAGTTCATGGCACGTATAAGTTTCATTAGAAGTCAGTTCGACCACTGTGTTTACTTCAGATTTTGACCTGGTAATTCATTTGTTATTTTGTTGCTTTATGTGGATGATATTCTAACAGCAAGCAACAATGTCGAAGATGTAATAAGGGTGAAGGCTGAACTCAATAAGGAGTTCAAAATTAAGGATATAGTAGCTGCGTCTAGGATTCTTGGGATTGACATCCGACGAAATAGAAAGCAGTTGAAATTATGCTTATCTCAAGAGGCATACCTACGGAAGATTCTCAAAAAGTATGGTAGTCGAATTCAAAGCCTGTTGTGACTCAGGAAAACCCTCAATTCAAGCTGAGTATAGATTAGTGTCCCAGTACTGATGTCGAAAGAGGTTATATGAATAGCATTCCATATTCTAATATAGTTGGTTCTTTGATGTATGATATGGTATCTACTATACCTGACATAGGATATGCAGTAAGTCTTGTAAGCAGGTACATGGCGAATCCTATAAAGGCTCACTGGCAACCATTGAAATGGATACTAAGGTACATAAATGGGTCTCTAAACAGAGTTCTAATTTATGGTGGAGCCTTGGGTGAAGATAGTAAAGCAGAAATTGAAGGATATGTCGACTTTGATTACGGAGGTTGTATGGATTCTAGAAAATCTATTTCTGGATATGTGTTCACTATGTTTGGGACAACAATCAGTTGGAAAGCAACACTTTAGAAGGTTGTTGCCTTATCAACTACTGAAGCGGAATATATCTCCCTAACTGAAGTTGTGAAGGAAGCATTGTAGCTTGAAGGTTTTGCAAATGAGCTGAAACTTCAAGGTCGAGTTGTCACTGTTAAATGTGATAATCAAAGTGCAATACACCTGTCGAAGAATTCAGTTTATCATGAGCGAACCAAGCACATTGATGTGAGGCTGCATTTCGTCAGAGGGGTAATCTAGTGTGGAGAAGTCCAAGTGCTGAAGGTTTCGACAGATCATAATGTTGTTGATATGATCACCAAGACGTTGCAAGTTTTTCCACTGTATGCAGTTGATAAAGCTGCATAAAGAAAACTAGTTTGTTTCTTGATGTTATAGAGTTAGACCCAAGGTGGAGATTTGTGAGATATTGGATTGAACTCTAGTTAAGCATGCCGTCGAAGTCTGTTCACATGCTGTTGTCGAAGACCTACATGCTGTAGTTGAATTATGTTCTAGTATGTAGTTGTCGAATTGGGCCTTGTGTTAAGAATCCAATTGTTTAAGTTAGCTTGTACCCTAAGTTAGCTTGTAATGGGTAATTGTTAAAAAGCTCATTAGTTTAGTATGTTAGGTTTGTTATAAATAACATACTAGTCTCTCATCTTAAGTGTGGTGTGACAAATCCTAATTAGGGTGAGAGGGTTATTTGTTATTCTTGAGTACTTGTAATCTGATTTCAAGAGAAAGTAAAGAATAACAGCTATAACTAATCCTTGTTGTTTTTCCTTGTTAACCCTAACTCTTGTGTGTGTCTTGCCTATAAAGAAACCGAGTATATTTTATTTTAAGGCATCCTAATTCACAACAACAATGTTATACACGTTTTTCAATAGTACATTAGTGCCTTGCAGTCCAAGGTTAACTCATAGTAATTGGAGGCCAAGTAAGCCTTCAGACCTTGAGACCAGAGGTGGAATTGGAGGAGCGATCAAAAGAGCTTGAATAGTTCCAGCGATATGAGGGATCTGGATCATATTTGTATGTAACAGATCTTCTTATCCATGTATCACAACATTTCGCTAAGGAGGTTAAGGTGATTTTTTAACATCTATTTGAGCAGTAGTTGTGGCCGTGACGTCACATTCTTGCCTAGTTGCGGAGCGAGTGGATTTAGATCCATCCATTACTTGGAAGTGTAAGAGTTAGAGATCTAGAATATCAGAAAATCAGAGTTGAAGCGATGCTTGATCAAATCGATTTTGATGGATCTTTGCATTCAAATTCAAAGGCTCTTAATTCGATAATTTATGGAGGTTGTGAACTAGTGAGTTGAAGAGCGATAATGGAGTTTTGGAGAACGCATAAATCAGAAGTTGATTTCCATAGGGGACGCCACTAATCCTCCCGAGAACCAGAAAAGGATCGAGGATTGGAAGTGATGGTGGTTCTTAGCTTATGGCGCAGAGGAAATGAGGATGACCTACAAGGTTAACACTCCAATACTCAAATGTCAGTATGTGAGGAAGAAAAGTGGATTCAAATTATAATTGAAACTTGTTACCTGAATTTGACACATTTTCCATATATACTAGAGAGGGAATAACTAACTTGTTAGTAGCTTGAAGTGAATTGTGGAGAATCGTTGGATACACTTAAGACTTTGATCATGTGTTGGCTAACAAGATGGTTCTCGTATGCTGAAAGGTTCAGGAAGAAGTGAAATTCCTCCTTAATAGTTGGAGGAATCGATATGATCGGCTCAGAACCATCACTATTAAAGAATTTCTTGAAAAACACACAATCATCAACAATATATTTATCATACCCATTATTTTCCTTGAATGAATGAAATTTTGTATACTAGTATTGGAGTGTTTTCTTTAGCCCATACATTATAATATGTGAATCCCACTTGAAAAGGGAGTCCACCGAACAATTTTACACTCCTTTTTTTTTCTTTCTTTCTTTTTAATATATACCCTAGTTTATTTAACACAATTATATTAAAATTAATTTAATAATAATAAATTTTAATTTTTTTTTCCAATTTATCATATTTTTTAAAACTTTTAGAGTTTAATACTTTAACCAAATTATAAATTTTGTGCTTTTCATCTAGATCTAACAGGGAAATCCAATGTGCATCATGAACTCTTTCGTGAGTCACCCTGTGAGAATATTAACATCTTTAAAGAAAGAGACAATAATTTAGCAAAAAATAATCTGTTGATTTATATTTTCTTTAATTTAATCTAATGAGACGCTGTGCATAGCCAATAACATGAAGGAAAAAAACAATTATACACCACTCACCAGTCCCTAGTAATCGAAAGTATAGTGACCTAATGAATCAATTGGACAAACGTATAAACTTGTAAGAGAAATAAATAGTATGAACTTTTCAACTAGAAGGTACAAACAAAATAAATAATAACAATTTAGTGTAGGTTTGGATTAGAAGACCCAGAATCAATTTTAGAGGTGCAAAATTGATTTTGAATGATTTTGAGATTTTTGTTTTATCAAAGATAGAATTGATTGTATTTCTAGAATTGATTTTACTTGAAACTAGAATTTGTAGTTTTTATCTCCAGAATTGATTCTGGGTGATTTTTACACTGAAATTTATTATTTAACTCACTTTTAAATAAACGTATCCAAACATAAATCAATTATGCTAAACTTAATTCTATTAAAATCAATTCTACCAAATTCAATTCTGTTAAAATTAATTCTATTCACCGCTAATCCAAACTAACCCTTAGTTTGTGATGAGATGGAACAATAGTTACTAATCTATTGGAGATTGAATTCTTGCTAAGCTAATGTTCGCATACTTCTTTATCGGATGAGTCATAATCCATTCTTTTCAATAGTCACTAGATAGTTATAGTAAACCAATGGTTAATTTCTGAAAATGACATGTGTTCTAGTCAAATATTTTGACAACTATTTTTAATTTAGAAAATAGCTAGGTTTGTTTTATCTTTAAAATATATATATTTTATTTTAAAAAATGATTTTTATAAATTTTTTTAAAATATATTATGAAATTTTAAAATTCATTTTTTTTAAATTGGAAACTCAATTTTAATATCTTATAACGTAAATATAAATTATTGAAAATGAAAACATAGTCGAAATTGCAATTTTTTTAAAAAAATTATATATTATTTGAAATAGTTTCAAGTGATTTTTTAAAAATTTTAATATTATAATTTTTAAATAAAATGATAAATATCTAAAATAATATTTTAAGAACAATTTTCAAACAAAGTTTAAAAAGCTTATTTTCTTAATTTTTTTACACAAAAATGTATAATATTTTAAAATTATTTTTAAAAAACTGAAACAAACAATTGTTAGAGTGTCATTAAGAGATTATAATCTCAATCAGGATGCTTAGATTGATTGGAATGGAGCGAAAAGAAGTTAACACTTATATATTAGTATAAGTCTCTTAAATATAGAATTTAATTAGAATGCATTAAAAATCGAAAGTGTGATGATATTTTAGATTGTCAATTAATTATAATTATTAAACTTTTATATATGTTTGACTTCTTTTTAATCACATGAAAAATTATTTATGAATGATTATAATATTTCGATGTTGTAAATTTTTTTATTCTGCCGTTTCGTAACAATTAATCTCTTAAATATATACGATTTATAGATTATTAAAATAAAATTATAATTTAATTTTACCAATATAGGACAATAAAAACAATTAAAATTGTATAATCTTTCATTCATTATTGCTAACAAAAAAATGATTTTTATATAAGTCGAGGATAATTTAAATTTTTTTTAAATATTTATTTAATTCTTTTTTAAATTAATTATTAAAAATTAATATCTTATCTATCTTATTTTATGCCATGTTCGATTATTATTATTATTTATATTAAAATTCATTTAATTAATAAAAAATATTTATGATTATACAACTCAGAAATTAATGAATAAAATCAAAAGGAAAAGCATGTTGGCATGAAGACCAACAAGCACGAAGACCTGATCATATATAATTGCACCGTTTTTATTATCTTCTTCCCATTAATTTGATTACAATACGTTGCGATGGAATTCTTTGGTAAATACGTGGTGCTATATAGCACTTCTTAGGGTGTGTTTGGATTGGCGTTAAACAGAATTGATTATAGTAGAATAGAGTTTGGTAGAATTGATTTTAACAGAATTGAGTTTAGCAGAATTGATTTATGTTTGGATACATTTATGTAAAAGTGAGTTAGACAATAAATTTCAGTGTAAAAATCACCCAGAATCAATTCTGGAGGTAGAAGCTACAAATTCTAATTTCAAGTAGAATCAATTCTGGAGGTAAAATCAATTCTACTTTTGATAAAAACAAACACCTCAAAATCACCCAGAATCAATTCTACACCTCTAGAATTGATTCTGGATCTTCCAAAAGTCAATCCAAACATGCTATGAGATTAAAAATATATAATGAGATAATAGTTTTATTTTGTGATCATAAAATAATTATAAATTGTTCATATCACCATACAATTATAATATAACCAATTAAATAATACTGATATGAAATTGTCTTATTAACCAACTTCATAATTTCATTAACCAATTTTTTATATTGAATTAACCAACTTTGTTTTACTACTAAATTATTTTTACATCAGAATATTTATTAACCAAGTTCATAATTTTATTAACCAACTTTTTACATTGTATTAACCAACTTTATTTTATTAGTAAAAATTATTTTTAATATCTGGGCCTTTATTAACCAACTTCATCACTATATTAACCAAGTTGATTTACTATTAAAAGGTACTGTTCACAGACACTCTTTATATCACTAATCATGTACGGTTGTACTATTCATGGACACTGTTTACGCACTATTCAAATTACTGTTCCCATACTGTTCATAAAATATATTATTTTATTTAAAAATTATTGTTGGTGTATATATTTGGTGTAAAATGTAGTGTATGAATAGCATGGCTGTTTCATTTAATATCATTTATCTTAGATTTCATCACTTATTATTTTGTAAAAAAAAAAAATAGAAATATAGTATTTGTCTCATGTACTATTGCTTTGTATTATTATCGATATTATTGATCAATATTTATTATGTTGTTTAGTGTTTATATATATATATATATATATATATATAGCTTAAATAGTGTTTTTGTCCCTGTAATTTTTTTTTTTTGTTTTAATTTCTATATTTCACATTTGCGTTTGTTTTAGTCCTTAAAATCAAAATCCGCAGGAAAATCTGCAGGTAAATCCGCAGGAAACCTTCGGATTTTCCTGCGGATTTTGGCTTTAGCGACTAAACAACAAGCAAAAAGTAAGATATAGGGACTAAAAAAAAAAATTACAGGGACGAAAACCAAAAACTCGCTAACTTACAGGGACGAAAATACTATTTAAGCATATATATATATATATATATATATATATATATATATATATATATATATATATATATTGTTAACCTTTCTTCATCCTATCCTTCTTACCCTATTTGTATCACCATGTCTTAAATTGTATTTTCACAATAATTTCTAAAATATTTTTACAACAAGGTGGTCCCTAGAAAGGTCGCACAAACCATAGGACTCGGAATGAAAACCCCCGGCCGTAGTAAATTCTCGCAGGACGGAAGTATTCTCAAGCGAGTCACGATCTGGGATGTGGCTCTCGTGGTAACCCAACGTGCAAAATGCAGGCCTCACGACTATCCACGTTCTAGCCTATGTGTATGCTAAGCCCGATGTTAGGATTTTTCTCTCCAATAATATCTACCCATCCCAACAACAGCAGAAAATATAGCAGATATCCAGAGTATACAGTATATGAATATTCAAAGCAGTAAAGAAATGCAGTAAATAAACATAAAGTTAAAGCAAGTAAAATAAAGCGAGTAAAGCGCAAAAAGATAAACACCCAAGCAAGCAAGGAAGGCAAAAAACACTAGGCGAGACCCTAACTTGCAAGAGCAAGGACTCCCCAGCAGAGTCGCCAGCTGAAGCTAACGGGATTATACCTGAGTGAATCACTCACTCAAAGATACAATAGAGTCGCCACCGAACTTTATTTAGTCCTAGAAGACAGAGAAAATATCGATAAAACCGAAGGGGAAGAGAAACGGGTCAGGGGGTCGGTTATGCGAGAGGAAGGTACTAGCATCTCACGCATCCGTCGTACTCAACGGGAACCATTTCGCTTTCTTCTAGGCTTGGACGGGTTATTTATCTAACGACTTCTATCTAAAAAGAGGAGAGAGAAAAAGAGAAAAAGAAAGAAAGAAAGTGCTCGCAGAGGATTAAGGCCCTCGTGCCTACGTACCCTCATAGTGCAATGAGGAAATCAGAGCACCGTAGTTCATGGAACCAGGGACAGAGAAGAAGAATGGAAGAAGGTGGAAGTGTGCTCGCCAAGATCATCGCGATCTTGTGCCTACGTATCATATATTCGAATGAATGCGGAATCAGAGCATCCGTAGTTTAGGGAACTAAGACGGAAAAGGAAAAGGAAATGTGGTGTCAAAACTAAGAGCGATAGAAGTAGAGAGAATCCCGCCGGGGATGCAAAAGAATTGGTGTTAAAACCAAGAAAAGAATGCAAAGGGAAAGAGTAGTAACTGAGCTGAGGATAAAGTGCAAGAATGATATAGAAACCAGGAAGATAAAGGATAAAAAAGATAACTGAGACTCCACCGGGGAGTAAGGGAACAAAGTGATTGTGCTGGGAACCAGAGGGTGAACGACCCTGTTGGGGATCCAAAAACAAGAGAATAAGGGTTCGGTATGTTAACTGACTGGCAGTAGTTAACCGAAGAAAAAGAGATAACGACTCTGGTGGGGAGAAAAAAGTTGGTGTCAACAGATAGGTTGTGATGAACCAAAAGGAGAGAGTACTGAACCAAGAGAAGGTGCTGACTCTGAAGGGTTTTCGGTATATCAACTAATAAACAGTTGTTAACCGGAGAGGAAAAGAGTAACCGTGCGGGGAAAATAGGTCTTAACAGATAGACTGTGATCAACCAAAAGAACGGGTGTAGAACCAAGCGAAGGTGGTGACCAAAATAACGGGTGTGGAACCAAGCAAAGGTTGTGACCCAAGGAACGGGTGTGGAACCAAGCAAAGGTGTGACCCAAAGAAACATGTGTGGAACCAAGCAAAGGTTTTGACCCAAAGGGGATGTCAGTACCGACTGAACAAACAACAATTGACCAACAAAGAAGGGTATTGAACCAAAAGAGGTTGCTAACCTTTGGGAATTCGGTGTAAACAGAAATACTGTGATTAACCGAAAGGATATGAGTGATTAACCAAAGGTAGGTAATTAACTCGAAGGGGCTAAGTATTTTAACAGACAGGCTGTGATTAACTGAAAAATGGGTGATTTACCAAGAGAAGGTGATTAACCCAAGAGGAAACTCATAATGCTAATAGATAGACTGTGGTTAACTGAGAAGAAGTGCAAATTGGTGTTTTAACTGACAGACAGTGGTTAGCCAAACAAAGGGAGAAGAACCAAGAGAAGGTTGCGAACTCCGTAAAAGTCTCGGTATTTAATAGGAAGTTGTGTTTAACCGAAGGAAAGGGATTGAAACTCTTCTAGGGAATCAATAAGCAATGATTGACCACAAGGGAAGAAATATTGAAAGAGAGATTGAAAGGAGCAAGAGTGATCTAGGATCGACTCGGCTGGGGATGAGATACGCTACTGCTTGGAGATACATGTGACTAAGCCAGGCATAGGGTCATTCGTCCCCTACCTGAAGTAGTTAGAATGAGAGTAGGAATTATCCATTCTCATTCCTTCTCTAACACACAGGGTGTAGTGCAGAAAATGAAACGGACAGCGTAATAGCTCCAATTTGTACAGTGCTCCAGTGTCGCGCGAAACTCCGACTCCGCGGGGGAAGAGAGAGAACGAAAGCTCTAAAGAAGGCCTAAAAAGAAGCGCCAAAGGAAAGATTAATAATCGAAATGAAGTTTCGATTAGTTAATCAAAAGGGAAGAAAATGCTAATAAATTTCCAAAATGAATTGAAAAAAATTATTAAAGCAAAGGGTGCATTATTGATTATACAAGATTAAGCTTATTCTTTGAAGAACAAACTTAATTCAAACATGAATTGAAATGCAAAATAGTACTAAATGACATTCAATTAGGCATCACAAATCATGCTACCATGTGATTAAAAGTGTGCGAGAATGATCATGTTCATATTATGCCAAGAATGTGCACAAATACACAATTGATAAAATCGAGCAGTGGAAAATTCACAAGCATGCTTCATACTGAAGTGAAATGACTCATAAAATATCCATAAAAACCAATCGTATCAAGCCCTAGGAAATAGGAGAGGAAAGAACAGCAAACACACTTGAAAAAGCATGAAAATCTACCTCTGTTACAGTGTTAATCGGTTAACCATATGTCGTTAACCAGTTAACCACTTGAAAAGTTCAAAAACGTGAAAAAAAAAATGGTTAACCGGTTAACCATATGTGGTTAACCGGTTAACACTGAAGCAGTGGCAGAAACTTGATTTTTTAAAAGCACTTTTAGTCACTTATTGATTGTGCAATCACTCCTATACTAGGGCAAATAATTATGCACGAAAATCAAGTTTAACAACAGCAAAAAACAGCAATGGAATCAATTGACTCATCAAGATCATGGATCAAATAACAGAATAATCAATTCACACACAAAAGTATCGAAACTACATCGCGAATGATACGAAAACTTTCGAAACAGTAAAATGTGCAAAGAAGGACCAACCTACAAGGCTGAGATGTGCCTTGGATGTTGTTGCAAATGAATCCTGATGAAGATAATCAAAGAAAACCAGAGGAATCTTCAATTATGGCCGAATCGTATCGAAACCGAGCAAATTGCGACGAAATCTCCAAAATACGAATGCGCACTGTAGAATTTTGAATCAAACACTTGAGATGAATCCAAAAGCCAATAAAACTCCAAAAAATCAAGTAGTATTGTAAGATGATGAAGGTTAAGCTCAAGAAATAATCACTTCCAAGGTGGAAGTGAATCTTCAATAGTGAAGAGCTATGGTGAGGTTTGGAAAAAAAATGGAGATGAAGATGAAGAAGTTGCAGAAAAATTCAGAGAGAATGTGAGAGAATTGAGATTGAAGAGAGTGAGGGTTTGTGAAAATGATTGTGTATTGTGAAAAATGATTGAAGCTTTGTTTATATAGAGTTTTGGTTTGGAGTTGATAGGTTTGGAATGTGCTTTGGATTTAGCTTTGGAGCTAGCTTGGGAGTTAGTTACACTTGACTCACCGAGTCAGCGGTTAACTCAGTTAGTTAGGTAGTTAACTCGGTGGAGCAATCCCAATGTGAATCCAAATCAATGGCCCGTATGCTTGGAAATTAAGGAACATGTTGCACTTAATTCAAAGTGATGTGTTGGAATAAATGTAAGTGGAGTTTCTTGAATGGTCTTGAACTGTCTAGAGTGTTCCACACAATGCTAGAATAGAATAGACCAAAAGAGAGTGGAGAGAGTTGCTGAAAGATGATGAAAATGATGAATTTTTGCTGAAATAGAATGTGTTAATCGATTAACCAAATAAGGTTAACCGATTTACAACTGTCCAAAAGCTGAATTTGGCACTTTAAAAGGGTGTTAACCGGTTAACACCATATGGTTAACCGGTTAACCAGTCAAAAATTGCCCTATTTTGCTTGAAAATGGTGTTATGACCATGGTTCCAATTTCCGACCTCTTGCTTTGATAAATAGGCATAGAAACCCTTGTTTTGTGCTTGCGTTGATGATGTGATGATTTTGTGAGGATGCGATTAATCGGGCTTGGAGAACCAGAATATTCCTGCAACAAAACCACAGAGAAAAAGTGCTAATGCGTATGCCAGCGATGCGAATACACATGCTTATGCAAAAGGCAAAAGGAGGTCAAATTTCGGGTTATGACAGTTGCCCCTATTTAATCCTCTTGGACCTGAATGTACGAATTGCGCCAGCTTTTCGATGATTCGAGGTAGAAGGGGATTAAATAAAAGAGTAACTCGAAAATTTGACCGACGGTGACAAAAGAAAAGGTGCAAGTGTAGAGAGTTTGATAGGTGAGAATTTTGGCTGAATATCTGCTCAAGAGATGGATCCGGCCAAAAGGGAGTATGCTTGATGCATATGTTATGTATGTGTTGTTCTACATGATGCTTGGTATCATGTCATGCAAAGGTGCTAGTTGAGGTGTTATGCGGTGGCTAGGCAAGAATTACAGCAAGACGAACTTGACATCTTCAATTGGGGAAAGAAATCCACAGATGACGACTCCACTGGGGAAATAACTTAGAGATCCCAGATTTCCAAGTTATTACCACCCTTGCTGGGGGTGAAAGAACCGATACGATCTTCAAACCACGACTGATTCTTTCTGGGGAATGACTTTCCAAGGTCTAAAAAATTTCCTCTGCTTGGGGAAGAC
Organism: Lathyrus tuberosus; assembly: GCA_022829125.1. Lineage (NCBI taxonomy): Eukaryota > Viridiplantae > Streptophyta > Magnoliopsida > Fabales > Fabaceae > Lathyrus > Lathyrus tuberosus. The sequence continues at coordinate 8,860,948 of JALAZF010000214.1, forward strand.
AAGAAACCAAAACATACCACTACTGGGGAATGACAGTTTTGACCTGCTGAGAAAGATGCCCGACCTTTTGCTGGGGGACAAGAGAACAATCAAGTTTCCACTTAAGGGCACAACCTGGCCACTCTACTGGGGACCTTATGGATCTGTTAGGGAAATGGAAGGTAACCAACCTTTCCGAAGAAACATAATGGCGCTTGCTGGAAAATGATGGCTCTGCTGAGGAAATGACAACCCCTTCAAAGAATCATAATTACGTTGGTCGAGTATTAGGCTTGCCAATGGATATTACCGATTATCCCGTAGGAATTACCAGTGAACTATGCAATGCATAATGCTTTCTCCATTGGTTTAGCTTTTTATTATTCTCCATGCTTTATAGTATTATGTGATCGCAAATAATCGTTTATTTTGCAAACAAAATACTGAAATGAAAACAATTGAGAAATCAAGTGATGCATTTTTTATTGAATGTGAAAACTATGTACATAAATGTGTACGAGGATACAAAAAATCCTTGAGGAGGAAATTTACAAAAAAAATTGAGAAACAAAAGTAACGGCAAAGGGAAATTATGTTTTGCATTGATTACAACATTGGCTACCATCCACTGTAAGTCTAGGTTCTAACACCTTACGCCAGTTGATGATGATTTGACTGCTCTGTTACCGTCTGATGTCCAGCTATGACAAAGAGAGACTCAAGTGTTCATAGTCAAATGCCTTTGTCCCTAATTTTTGTCTGGACATATTTCTATTTTTTTCGTCCACCGGGATACCCATTTTTGCCTAAGTCTCCCTTTCGGGTTTTCAACTTAGCGGGTTGTTATTGTTTTTTGCATGGTCCCTAACTTTTGCATGGACATTTTTTTTCAGTCCATCGGGGCGCTAATTTTTTCCTAGATTATCCTTGCGGATGTCAATCTAGCGGACTCTTTATCCATTTTTCTCAGGCATAGTATTTTTTAACTATATCTGAGTTCACGGGCGATGGCAACTCCTCCCCATCCATGGTGGTAAGGATCAGGGCTCCGCCTGAGAAGGCCTTCTTGACAACAAAGGGTCCCTCGTAATTGGGAGTCCATTTTCCGCATGGATCCGAGTGAACAGGTGAATACCTCTTGAGCACGAGTTCGCCTTCTTGGAACGCTCGAAGGAGAACTTTCTTGTCAAAAGTTCGCTTGAGGTGTCTCTGATACAATTGACCATGACAAACGGCTGTAAGGCGCTTCTCTTTGATGAGATTTGAAAGCACCTTTGGTTTGACAGAATTTTGGTAAAACAATTTTAATGATAAAGATGAAGAAAGCTAGCCCTGAAGAAAAATGTCGAAGAAGATGTCTTAACCTGAAGATATGACATCCTGAAGTACTGCACTGATTTAGCAGGTTTTAAATCTGTAACAAATATGCCCAAGATTTGATGCGCTGTCTAGGAATGGATCGAAGACCAGAAGATTGAAGCCCAAGGAAACTGAAGCTTATAAAAGAAGACTTAGACCTAGGATTTCATATGCCTTTTGTAACCTAGTTCTCTTGCATAAGAAACAAGGGTTTAGGGTTTTGAGATTCGTTGGCTCTCTAGGTTGTAAGTCTCCCTTTGTATCAGTTGATGCATTGTGGCAGATATAGGTGTCGCACAGATTTATAAGCCTTGAGGTATTGGATTGTGTATTGTTCTTGGATGAAGCTTTTAAGCAAATATGAGTTAGCTTGTTTGTCAAGTATGCTTGACAGAATTATGTATTGACAAGGATGATGTAGAAATCACAGTTGGTGATTAAGGGAAGTGAGTGGGGTATCTCATATCAAAGAGGTTGTTCTTTGATAAAGTCTTCATTGGGTAGAGATTAGGATATAAAGTTGTAAACGGGGGAGTTTAGCTGTGTAACAGTTCTACAAATAGTGGAGTCTTCTTCCTAAATTGGTATCTCCCAGATGTAGGTGAGTTGCACCGGACTGGGTTAACAATTGTTGTGTGCTTTATCATTCTGCAAATTTACTTTTATGCTAGGGTTCATGATAAACATGTTGGATCATATGTCGTAACATCTTTGATTCTTCAGTTCTGATATTTAAGGTATCAGTCTGCTGTTGTTCCTCTGCATTTAACCGTTTATGCAGAACAATGTCTTGACATGTGTTAGGACATCTGCTGTCTGCATTTCCAGAATTTCAATTGGTATCAGAGTAGGCATCCTGTCTGTTTCTGGATGAGATCTTTGGGAGATACTTTCTGGCGTTTAAATAAGGATGAGTTTTGAATATCTTATCAATCAACTCAGACATACTCAAGGGTATTAATGGATGGGATGGATGTTCTGGATCGAAGGTAATAACCCAGAGGTTGTTCATGTTACTGAGGAGGTTCTACAACAACTGCGGGAGAAATGGCTAGTTCTCTTGTTAGGGTGTCTTATAAGATGTTCTGACATCTTATTAGGGCAAGCAGGATCTGTTCCTTGGTGGTTCCACTGCAAGTGTTTCTGATGGAAGAGCTCTAGAATTATAGGATTCTGGAGTTGTTACTGAAGACAGATGGTGGAAGATCTCAATCGTCGGCCTCTATATGTGAAGATATTTGCATTTTTTTATTCCAACATTGGGAGCGATGGAATGAAGGGAGTTGTGTGGAAGATGTCTGTTATAGTGACTTAGTACTTGGAAGTTTGGTTCCATGGTACAGTTTGAAGTCAGTTGAATAGGAGAGGAGTTGAGTTTAAGTTTATCAAGTTCTTGCTCTGGGAGTTTGATAAATTATTGATCGGCTAGGTTGTCAAAGATACTTGAGAATTCTCTCAAGTCCACTCATAAAGGCGTCTCAGTCGTGCATCTGGAGTCTTCTAGTTATTCTTCTGACTAGAAGGTGTTTCCATGAAACACAATCTGAAGAATGGGGAGGTGATTTATTTTCACCATCCAAAACAATAAGAAAGGATTCATCTCTCTTAACCCTAAGGGTGGATCCAATCTGATTGGAGTTCTCAGAATCGTTGAGGTAAATAAGATTCGTTTAGAGAGAATCTTAGTTACTTGAGTCAAGGGTGGTAACCTTGGTATCTCAACACTGTTTGTCAAAGAATATACTTGTAAAAGATTGAATACTTGATAAGTGTTCATGAAGTGATCTGGTGGAGCTTAGCTACAACAGTGAAGAAGGGTTATTGAACAAGGATTTAAGATCAATTGCTATTTGTGGAAGTCACAAGTATTTAATTGATTATTCTTGGAAGTCAAGATTGATGATGTCCAACAAGATGTTGGAACATCTCATCATCAGAGTTTGTGCAGAATCATGGGAGGGGTACTGCATACACTTTAGCATTTGTTTTAGTCTTGGGTGTTGACCTAAGAATCGACTTCAGTCTGGTGTGGCAGAAGCATGTGTTGACCTAAGAATCGGCTTCAGTCTGGTCTGGACTTTGATGCTGTTGAAGATGAAGATGAAGACATCATAATCTTGATGGTTGCTTCTTGGATCAGCTTATTTCTGATCTTGGAGGAATGAGGTGCTAGTGATGGCACATCTTGGATCCGTTTATTTCTGATATGGGTACTTGGGAGCATGGGATCTTGCTCAGCTTGAAGATCAAGGTTAAGTGGTAGTTTTCTCTGACTTTCTACAGACTGTTCTACTAAGGAAAGTGGCATTCCTTGGTATGGCTATGGTGTAGTCTAGGACTACGTTTTATTCTGAAGATTTAGACGTGGCAGGTGTGAAGTCTTTGGAATTTCAAAGCAGGATGGAGGTTGTCTACTCAAACTTGGTTGGTGAATCAAGTCTATGAGAGCATGGAACTCTTGTTCTGTAATAGGGAGGAGGTTCTTCTAAGTGGCAGAAGGAGGAGCTGAATTTAGCAGTTGAATGTCGTATCAGAATGTTCTGACATCTAGCTTAACATTAGAATCTCAGCCGATGATGTGTCACATCAGCTTAGGATAAGGTGATCTACAGGAGAATGGAAGTTATGGATGCTTCAAAAAGGTCTATCTCATACAGTTTGTGGAAGCTGTGGTTTGAGAAGATGTTACATGTCTAGAGGCTTGGTGGATCCAAGATGTATTGCTATGGAGCAAGTAGTTCATGTGACTTGAAGATCAGATTTCATTAGTGGATTAGTGTATCTTGTGGGAGTTTTGATGAAGAAAGAGATCAGTCAAACAATGGCATTTGATTGATCTTTACTGTGCATTCAAGCAGGATGCTTGAAATTGATTGCTCTTGTGCAGAAGGGTGGTTGGTTGAAAATGTAAGGAGGATCTGGTTCATATTGAAGCTTGTGGCAGAAGTTCTCAATTTATGGAAGATTACCTTCTTTTGGTGGATGAGAGTTTATTTCTCTCTGGGTTTCTGAAGTTCTCTTTGTTCAAGCTGGTGGCGACTTGTTGTTTGAAGATCTTCAGATAGTAAGTCCAGTGGTGGAGCATGTCAAGAACCATAGTGTGTGGTGTCTATGATGTGTGAAGGATGTTCTAACTGATGTTAGAACATTTTCTGGGTTGGTTATCCTTGGTGGAGGATTCTTAAGTTCTGGTCTAGGAACTTGTTGGCTACATCATGTCTAAGGAGTATCTATCTTGTCATATGGGAGATTGATGGAGTAGAAGAACTGCCTTGGGAGGATGGTGTAGAGAAGACTGAAGTGGATCATGTGTTGATTGCATGGAAGTCTGAATATGGACATTCACCAATTGATCATAAGTATTCCATGTTATCATATGGGAGAATGATGAAGGAATGACTGTCTTGGATTGTAGGGTGTCTATCTATTGATTAACCTTGCTAAGGTCAGATGAAAAGCTTGTGGAGAGGATATCGCCCCTATTAGCAAGTCATGTTAAAAGGAAGTGGATTAGTTTGGCATCTGTGAAGTTCTAAAGCATGTATACGGTATCTGACACCGTTGGAAGAAAACAAACTAAAAGGTATGATATCTCTTTGAGGAATGTGGATCATTCCAGATCAATTGGATTTTATCTCAGGGAACAAGGAGATCTATACATGAGAATTCAAGAGGAATTCGTTTGGTGTATGGATAGTTTCTGGAAGAGGGTGATCAATGGAGCTTTGATCTTAATCCAAGAGTTTGTTAATTTAGGATGGTGATCCTAATGAGTCCTCACGGGAAGCATGATGGTGTTCATCTGTGAGTGATTATTGGTTCTTGTCAGAAGAAGCAATAAGTGGAGTTGATGATTGTGTTCAGCAGGTAGGTTGGACAGAGGGTGCGCTCTTGAAGACATGAAGATGCGTCTTATGTTTTCCATTCATCAGCATGGTGTTCATTGGAGGAGCACTGGCTGTCTTAGATAGGGGGAGTTGCTCCTTGATCTAAGATATATTACTGCAGGGGTGCAGTTCAGGTTCCAGTTTGTATTGTGCGTCAAGCAAGCTGCGATTATGTTTCCATCCTGGGAGGATGAGAAGTCAAGAAGAATGTCTTGACATTAGTGTACTATTGTAAGTTGGGGGAAACTTGTCAGTACAAATAACATGGTTCTTAATGGATGCTTAAGAATTATTGGTTAGCTCTGGGAGAATTTATTTTTCTCTGCAGAATATGATCATAAGACTGTGAAGGTATTAATCAATACAGAAGTTCTCTTTGGGAGGCAATGTCTGACATGATGTCAGAACATTGTTAAGGACATGTGATAAAAGTAACTGGTCTTGTGGTCGGTGGAGAACATGCGTGTTTATCGTAACTTACATTATTCTTGGACGGGTTTATTCAAAGAAGAAACACTCAAAGCATTCTTAACCGATGCACATTGGTATTAGTGGAGTTACATCCTTGGATTAATGAGGTCAGTGAATTTCCATTGCTATTTTCAAAGGCTCGTTACATTCGAAGGATTTTTCTTGGTTACTTAAGGGAGTTCTTGGATCAGTTTGTCTCAGACTATGTCATCTTTGTGGTGTGTTCAACATGTCTTTTGTTTAAGTCTGGATTAGTATTGGTTGGGTATGGGAATGTCTTGGTTACCTTTACCAATTTTTGGCTAAAAAGGGGGAGTATGAGTCACGGGAAAAGGGAATGTGCGTTGCAAGAACATTGAGCAAGGTGTTGGCTTTATCATCTTGTATGTGTTTCTCTTGTGTCTTGTGACTTGAGTTAAGAATCAAGTTGTGTCTTGTGACCTGAGTTACATGCTTTATGTACTCAGATTCACAAATACTACAACTGATCTCTGGAGGGGGAGTGTGTTTGAAAGGAGTGTCCAGGAGTCTGGTGTTTCAGACTTTCTTCTTGTCTCTTTAGGAGTCTCAACTCCTGGACCTTTCTCAACTTCACTCACCCTAAGAAGAGGAAGGTTGTGTTATCTTCCTCCTCATGTACACTAACATGCTCAGTATTCCAATCATAACCGCCATTCAAACTAAAAGGAGTTTTAGCCAAAATTTGTCAAAAGGGGGAGATTGAAAGCACCTTTGGTTTGATAGAATTTTGGTAAAACAATTTTAATGATAAAGATGAAGAAAGCTGTCCCTGAACAAAGATGTCGAAGAAGATGTCTTAACATGAAGATATGGCATCCTGAAGTACTGCATTGATTTAGAAGGTTTTAAATCTGTAACAAATCTGCCCAAGATTTGATGTGTTGTCTAGGAATGGATCGAAGACCAGAAGATTGAAGCCCAAGGAAACTGAAGCCTATAAAAGAATACTTAGACCTAGGATTTCATATGCCTTTTGTAACCTATTTCTCTTGCGTAAGAAACAAGGGTTTAGGGTTTTGAGAGTCGTTGGCTCTCTAGGTTGTAAGTATCCCTTTGTATCAATTGATGCATTGTGGCAGATATAGGTGTGGCACAGATCCATAAGCCTTGAGGTATTGGATTGTGTATTGTTCTTGGATGAAGCTTTTAAGCAAATCCAAGTTAGCTTGTTTGTCAAGTATGCTTGACAGAATTCTGTATTGACAGGGATGATGTAGAAATCACAGTTGGTGATTAAGGGAAGTGAGTGGGGTATCTCATATCAAAGAGGTTGTTCTTTGATAAATTTTTCATTGGGTAGAGATTAGGATATAAAGTTGTAAACGAGGGAGTTTAGCTATGTAACAGTTCTACAGATAGTGGAGTCTTCTTCCTGGATTAGTATCCCCTAGATGTAGGTGAGTTACACCGAACTGGGTTAACAATTGTTGTGTTCTTTATCATTATGCAAATTTACTTTTCTGTTAGGGTTCATGATGAACATGTTGGATCAGATGTCGTAACATCTGTGATTCTGCAGTTCTGATATTCAAGGTATCAATCTGCTATTGTTCCTCTGCGTTTAACCATTTATGCAGAACAATGTCTTGACATGTGTTAGGACATCTGCTGTCTGCATTTCCAGAATTTCAAGATTCAGCTGGTCGTATCTGGATTGGGCCCATTCGGCTTCATTATGATCTGCTTCCATGATGACTCTGAGCGAAGGAATTTTGACTTCAACGGGCAAAACAACCTCCATACCATACACAAGCGAATACGGAGTTGCCCGAGTAGAAGTGCGGACTGAATTTCTATAGCCATGTAGCGCAAAGGGAAGCATTTCATGCCAATCTTTGTATATCTTGACCATTTTCTGTACAATCCTCTTGATGTTTTTGTTTGCTGCTCCGACGACGCAATTCATCTTGGGCCGGTAAGGTGAAGAGTTGTGGTGCCTGATCTTAAATTTTTGACACAACTCTTTCATCATCTTGTTGTTTAGGTTGCTCGCATTGTTAGTGATAATGCTGATAGGAATGCCATAGCGACAAATTATCTCTTTCTTGATAAATCTGGCAACCACTTGTCGTGTAACATTTACGTAAGAAGCAGCTTCAACCCACTTGGTAAAGTAATCGATAGCAACTAGAATGAATCGATGACCGTTGGAAGCCTTCGGTTCGATCATTCAAATCATATCAATACCCCACATAGAGAAAGGCCAAGGCGAAGTCAAAACATTCAGGGGAGTTGGAGGCACGTGGATCTTGTCACCATAGATTTGGTACTTGTGACATCTTTTGGCAAATTTGTAACAATCTACCTCCATCGTTGTCCAATAATACCTAGCCCGAAGGATCTTCTTGGCCATAGCAGGACCTTTAGCATGTACACCCTTGCAGCCCTCATGTATGGACCTTATGATCGTGTTTGCTTCGTGTCTATCCACGCATCTAAGCAACACAGAATCATAATTCCTCTTGTACAGTACACCACCACTTAAGAAGAATCTGGCGCAAAGCCATCTAAGAGCCTTCTTGTCAGTGATAGTAATACCCTGGGGATATTCCTATTTTTCTAGATATCTCTTGACGTCGTAGAACCAAGGATTGTCATCAGACTCGTCCTCGATTGCTAAATAGTGTGTTGGTTCGTTCAAATAATCAATGTGGATAGTAGGAGCTTCATTCTTCCACTTGACTTTGAACATGGAAGCTAGGGTGGCAAGAGCATCGGCTAGTTGATTTTCCTCTCTGGGAATATGATGAAAAGAGATTTCGTCAAAATAAGGAATCAATTTCGCGATATGCTTTTGGTACGGAACCAGCTTGGAATCCCGAGTCACAAAATTCCCTTTGACTTGGCCAATAACCAAAGCAGAATCTCCGTAGACCTCAAGAATCTTGATTCTCATGTCAATTGCCGCTTCAAAACCGTAGATACATGCTTCGTATTCAGTCATATTATTGGTGCATGCAAAGCATAATCTTGCGGTAAAGGGAAGGTGAAAACCTGTTGGAGAGATGAGGATAGCACCCATTCCATGACCTTTAGCATTGGAGGCACCATCCAACACGAGCGTTCATCGCGCCCCTGGTTCGGGTCCTATGTCAGGGTCTGGAGTCTCATAATCTCTGATAAATAGAACATCCTCATCGGGAAAGTCAAACTTCATTTGTTGATAACCCTCCACAGGTTGATGAGCAAGGTAGTCAGACAAGACGCTCCCTTTTATTGCTTTCTGGGTAACATGTTGGATATCATACTCAGTTAACATCATTTTCCACCGAGCGATCCTTCCAGAGACAACAGGCTTTTCGAATATGTACTTTCTCGGATCCATTTTGGAAATCAATAAAGTAGTGTGGCAAATCATGTATTGTCTTAGGCGTCGAGCGTCCCAGACCAGAGTACAACAAGTTTTCTCCAAGAGTGAGTATCTGGTCTCACAATCAGTGAACTTCTTGCTCAGATAGTAAATTGCATGTTCTTTTCTGCCAGTGTCATCATGTTGACCCAATACACATCCCATTGATTCATTGAGAATAGTGAGATACATGATTAAAGGCCTACCAGGAACCGGCGGTACTAAGATCAGTGGCTCTTGTAAATATTGTTTTATTTTGTCAAAAGCTTCTTGACAATCATTGTTCCATTCGACCGATTGATTTTTCTTAGTAATTTGAACATTGGTTCACAGGTAGCCGTCAAGTGAGAAATGAATCTGGAGATGTAATTAAGTCTGCCCAGAAAGCCACAGACTTCTTTTTCTGTTTTGGGAGGCGGCATGTTCTGAATTGCCCGAACCTTGTCAGGATCAACTTCAATGCCCTTCTGACTCACAATAAAGCCCAACAATTTACCAGATCGAACTCCGAAGGTGTACTTCGCAGGATTCAACCATAGTCTGAACTTCCAGAGTCTATCAAACAGTTTCTTCAGATGAACTAGGTGATCATCTTCAGTTTTGGACTTGGCAATCATATCATCCACGTAAACCTCAATCTCTCTATGGATCATATCGTGAAAGAGGGTTGTCATGGCACGTTGGTATGTTGCCCCTGCATTCTTCAAACCGAATGGCATGACTTTGTAACAATATGTACCCCATGGCGTGATGAAAGTGGTTTTCTCCATATCAGCTGGGGACATCTTGATCTGATTATATCCTGAGAAACCGTCCATGAACGAAAAGACAGAGAATTGCGCTGTATTTTCTACCAAGACATCAATATGAGGCAGAGGAAAATTATCTTTTGGGCTTTCCTTTTTTAGATCTCGATAATCCACACACATTCTGACCTTCCCGTCTTTTTTCGGAACCGCGACGATGTTGGCGATCCATTCAGGATATTCGGAAGTGGCCAGGAATCTAGCATCAAGCTGCTTCTTTACCTCTTCTCTAATTTTGAGTGCCATGTCGGATCTAGTCTTCCCGAGTTTCTGCTTGATAGGAGGACATCCGGGCTTGAGTGGCAAGTGATGTTCAACGATGTTGGTATCCAACCCAGGAATATCTTGATAGGACCAGGCGAAGATATCGACATACTCTTTCAATAACTTGACCAGTTCGGAGTGTACATGCTTAACGAGGGATGCGCCAACCTTGACTTCTCTTCAGACCTCATCAGTACCAAGATTAACAACTTCCACTGGCTCTTTGTGTGGCTGAATCTCTTTTTGCTCGTGCTCAAGGAGCCTTGCTAGTTCAGCCGGTAATTCACAATCTTCCTCACCATCTTCTTCGGCTTGGTTGATTGGAATCCCAGAATTATAATGGATGTTTTCCATGTTGTTATCAATGCATTTATTTCTTCTGCATGTTTATGAATATGTTTAGAATGAGCTAATTTGAAAAGGTGAAAATAAAAGAAACTTTTGTCGTTTGTTTGTGAAAAAGTAAAATAAAAGAAAGAAAATAAAGCATGTTTTTTAATGCAAAAAACTTTTATTTATTGATCACATAATATTACAAAAGAGGGAGGCCCTTTACAAGCTATCCACTCGTCTCGGGCGAGTACGAGGGAATGAGAAAGTAAAATGCATTACATGTTTGTTGGGAAAACCACATGAATCAGAGTAGATGTCCAATTGTTGAGCTTGAAACCCAGCGGGCACTTGCGCACAAAGCTTGGAATCTGGTTACTAGGACCAGCATCATCAATGGCTGCCACGATGTCACCATTTTGAAAACCCGCGCTATTAAATTTGATCAAGTTGTGCTGCTTCTGACCAAGTGAGCTAGATTGTCAACCAGGACGATAACCCAATCCAAAACAATTATGCTTTTCAACCACGTCAATCACATGCCCCTAGCCAAGCAAGGCACCTTTCTCGATGGTCTCTTTGGCACTCTTGGCAGATGACAAAGTCATTTGCGGTGATCTACTTTGACTAGTTGAAGCAGAGCTGATATCTCGAACTCGAGACACTGCAATGGTACCTCAGCTATGCCTTCATCGGTCTCGGCGTATCGGAAAGATGATAACTCGCTTACAATCAAATCCTCTTCACCACAGACGATGACCAGCTGATTGTCAAACATGAATTTCAATTTCTATAGTAAAATGGAGGTAACTTCCCCTGCGGCGTGAATCCACAGGCGACCCAATAGGCAACTGTATGTAGGATTGATATCCATCACTTGGAAAGTAATGGTAAGCAAATGCGGTCAAACCTTAATGGGTAAATCCACTTCTACAATAACTTGCCTTCGAGAACCATCAAAGGCTCTGACGATTAATGTGCTTGGCCTCATATCGCTTCCTTCCACGAGTAATTGGCTCAATGTTCCCTTAGGCATCACATTGAGTGAATAACCGATATCCACAAGAACACGAGATAATAAGGCGTTCATGCAGGTTACGGATATGTGCAGTGCTCGATTGTGGGTGGCTCCCTCAGGAGGTAATTCTAATTCATTAAAGCCCAAGTATCTGCTTGCAGTTATATTGGCCACTACATCATCGAACTCGACAACATATATATCATGCATCACGTGGACAGTAAACTTTCAACAAAGTTGATCTATGCGCGGGCGAGCTCATGAGTAAGGACAAGATTGAGATCCTTGAGGGAGTCTGTCCCAGCTGATCCACAATTTTAAAGTCACTTTTCTTGATCAACTTTAGGAACTCTTGATCATCGATCGTCTTTTTGTTCTTTGAAACATCCTCAGGCGGAATGACTGGTACTGGTGCAGTAGTAGATGCCCTTTGTTGAACAATAGGGGTTGTAGATACAGGCTTCTCCTTGGAAGAAACAACAGTTGGAACATGTACAGGCTTTGTAGTGACCTTCGGAGCGAACACTCATCCACTACGAGTCATACCTCCAGCGGTGGTATCATTCACAATCTCAGATTCAGCAAACCTAATCTCTTGACCTCCAGAAAACACAGTAGACCCATACCTCCAAGGTACCTCCTTAGAATTCTGATATGGAAACGGTTTTGACGGGCAAACAACGATAGGTTGTACTTTTTTTTTAGGGGATTCAACAGGAGCCTTCCTATAGATAATGGTGAATGGCTCGATAGTAGTGACTTCCTCAACAGGCTTAGATTTGGCAAATTGAACTTCACCTCGATTCACCAAAATTTGGACGCAACCTTTCAGCCTTCGACACTGGTTGGGATTATCGTCGCAAATCTGACACTTACCATGCAGTCCTTTCAACAACCCATGTTCATTCAATCTCTTGATAATCACAGTCATCAGGGTCTTGACTTCATCAACATCCATGATCAACTCAGCCTTTGAATTATCCTCAATCATGTCAACCGTAGGTCCACTGTGATTGGACAATGGATTGTACTGAATGTTAGGACCTTTCTCAGCAAAAGTCAAAATCTTTCGATCAATGAGCTCCCGAACCTTGGTTTTGAAAACAATACAGTTCTCTGTTGCATGTCCTATGTATCTAGAGTGATAAGCACAAGACGCATTTAGATTATGCTTAGGGTTGAATGGAGAAATTATAGGTGCGATCTCTTAGGGAACAATTTCCCCTTGATGAACCAAGTAAGGGAACAACTCAGTGTACGACACCGGAATTCTGTCGAAATTTGGGCGCTTATGATTTCCTTGATTATTGTTGTTTTGTCAGTTTTGATTGTTTTGTTGAGACTGTTGTTGACGTTGCGGTTGTTGATGATTCTGAGTATTTTGAACTGGTTGTTGCGGATGATACTGGTACGGAGGTTGTTGATATTGTGCAGCAGTAATGTACGGATATGGATAGTAAGGCATGAGAGCCATGGGTGCCTGATACTAAGGAGCGACTTTAGCTGTCACAGCGTTGGCTTCACCTTCCTTCTTTTTTGACTGACTGTTCTGAGACTTTCTATTGGCCGGCTACTGGGAAGCAGCTCTTGGAATCTTTCCAGTCTTCAACCCGTTCTCAATCCTTTCACCAATGGTTATGATGTCAGCAAAGTTCGATGAAGAACTACCCACTATTTTCTCATAATAGGATCCTTGCAATGTACCAATAAAGATGTCAACCAGCTCATTGTCAGAAAGAGCAGGTCGCACACGAGATGCCATCTCACGCCATCTTTATGCATATTCTTTAAATGTTTCAGTTGATCGTTAAGACTGGTTTTGCAACTGTAGTCTGGTAGGCGCCAGATCAAGATTGTATTTGTATTGTTTTAAGAACGCTTCAGATAGATCCCTCCAAGTACGAACTTTGCTGCGTTCTAGGCCCATGTACCAATCCAATGAAGCACCAGACAAACTATCTTGAAAACAATGAACTAACAATTCATCATTATCAATATAGTTGCCATCTTCCTACAGTACATAGTAATGTGACTACGTGGGCAACTCAAACCTTTATACTTTGGAAGCTCAGGTATCTTGAATTTCTGCGGCAGTACCACATTTGGAACCAAACATAAGTCTTTGGCCTCCATTCCAAAAGCAGAAAACCCATCAATAGCTCGGATACGGTCTTCCAACAACTTGTAACCAACAGGACTATCTTGATCAGCAGGCCTGACAAAAATCTGAGGATTTGGCAACTGAGATGCGGCTGGAGCGTGCACTTGCGGGTAATGAACTGAGAAGGATATACCAATCCCTGATTCACCATCTGTCCATCATTCTGATCCATATGAACACCAAACGGATAATTCTGAGGAGGCACCACAGCGACTGAAGATGCCCCAGGGTAGAGCATTCCAGAATGAATAGCAGTTTAAACAGCTTGGGATGAAACCGGAACATGAATAGGAGGACCCATATACACATGCTCATCGTCATCAGGAGTTTCAATGTCAGCCAACATAGAAGTCTGACGAGTCTGAACCTGAAGGTTCTCATGATCATCACTCACCACCGAAGGTGGAACCGGAGTAGGCATACCCCACGAATATGCAGCAGCATTTCCATTAGACATGGGTGCAACAAAAGGTTGATATGGCACGAAGGCACCATTATTTGCGATTTAAGGAGTGAAATTCGGAGGCATACCCCAAGGAAAAGCAGCAGGCATCTTGTTCAATCTATATTGAGAGTTTGACGGATGAACAACAGGCTAAATCACATGCTTAAGCGACACTTCAATAGTAGCAGGAGAAGATATAATAGCCAGAGTGGCAGTAACAATAGGAGGAACAGTCACAACAGGGGTGACAATGGTTGCATCAGTGGCAGTTGCAACAACAGAAGTAGCACCAACAACGTCCTTTTGAGCAAGAAGGAACTCCATAATAACATCCATGTTGGTCTAAAACTGATCCATCTGACCTTGGAATTGAGCCAGAGTTTCCTTATAGGCAGCATTCTCAGCTTCGAAATCAGCCATGATTCTGGTTTTGCTTGAGTGGGTAAAATACCGATGTCGAGTCGTCGTCTTGCTACAAGGTTGAGACGGACAGGATAAGCAAAGGTTTTTCGGACGAAGGGACGTGCATATGTGTGCATGAATGTATGTAATGCATGCAAAATAAAGTTTTAAAAATTCTAGGAATTTGTAAAGTTATCTTTGTTAACAATAATCATAAAGCATACAAGTAAAGGTGCAAAGATAAGATTGGCAAGCAACTTCATTCCTTCAACACTAAAGGAAAGAAGTACAAGTCAAGTATAAATCAAATATCTGCCTTTTGGGCTATAAAAAAATCAGCCTAGATCCTATCAAAAATCACCCTACAAACAGACAAGAAGTGGAAAACATCCCAAGGAGTCTTATGCGGCAACATATCAGCATATGCAACCCTCAACAACCCAGGCAAGTCCTCAAGTGCGTGCTTAACAAATCTGGCTACACGGTCGTGTCTCTCACTCCAATACTTCGCATCCTTCATGAGGTTGTGCAACAAAGAATGATTAGGTCCCTGAAGCATATCCTGAAGAAAGACCTCTTTTTGATCGAAGAGAACTTGCAGATGACGGCTTTGTTACTCCCAATGAGTACTCTTTATGTTGATCTGATTGATCTGCTCTCGGCTCTAATGTGCTTGATCTTGCAGCTTCTGGATCTCACCGAAGGCTTTGTCGAGCTTATCTTGACATTGAGAAAAGTCCTTTGCCAACTGATTAGCATGGTCTTGCACACTTTGCAGCTTTGTCTTGTACTCTGATAACTTCCCTCGAAGCTCTTCAAGTTGCTTCTTGTAGCTTAACTCATCCTTGTAGGCTTGATTCTGAGTGTCAGCGAGTTATCTATTCTTTGAGGTAAGTCCCTCATAAGTACTCTTCAAAGCATCACCCATTTTCCTTCGCTTATTCTGTTCCACCTCCACCTCTTTGAGCATACGCTCACGCTTCTGATGGAGCTCAATCTGTAGACTTTCCGTCTCGGATGTGACTCTATCAAGGTTGAGACAAAGATCAATATTCTCCTTCTTCAACATCTCAATAGTCTTCTTGAGTTGGTCGACTTCAGATGGAGGAACAATGGGAAGTTCAGGAAGCTTGGCATTCATGGAAGGCTCGGAAGAAAATAGTAACAAGATCTCTTTGACGCGCTCTTTGACCCAAAGTGTGTAAGCTTCCTTGGCTATGCAATTCTTCTTACCCAAATTGGCTCTTCCTTCAAGATAAATCTGAGTCCAAGCGGCACTAAACCTCTTTAGCAACCCCATGTCGTCAACCCCTTCATGAAAGATGAACTCTTCCACTACCTCAGGATCTGGCTTGGCAACCATAGGATATCCCAACTGTCAGAAGGCAAGTTTCGGATTATAGTTAATTCCGCCCTTTGTACCCAAGAAAGGCACATTGGAGAATTTCCCACAATGAAGAATGATCTTAGTATCGTCGAAGACTCGAGAGTACCAAGAAATGTCATCAGTAATAAGAGACATGATTCGCTGAGACCACTTGAGATTACCCTTATTCTCAACAAAAGGGCCTTTCTATGGAAGGTGCGACATGAACCATCGGTATAGAAGAGGAGCACAATAGATAATGGTTCCCTTCTTCTTTTCATTTCTCGAATGAATAGAATGATAGGTATCAGCAAGGAGTGTCAGAACAGGGTTCTTGGACAAGAAGATACTGATGGCAGTCTGATCTACAAAATCCTCCATGTTCGGAAATATGACAATCCCATATATTAGCAAAGCAAGAACTGCGTTGAAAGCCTTCCAGTTTCCATCTGCAGCAAAGCAAGTGGCCTTGTCTACCTGAAACTTCGAAGCAAACCCTTGAATACCATTCCCTTTGGTCTTGAGATTAGCTTCCACATCCTTCTTACTAATGCAAAGAGCATCAGCAATAAGGGGAAACTTCGGACAACCGCTGGTGTAGACAAAGGGAACCTGCCTCTTGATCTCAACCCCCAAGATATGAGCATACTCCTCGAGTGTAGGTGCTAGCTGATAATCCTGAAATGTGAGACACCTAAGTGGCGGATCATAGAACTGACCCAGTGTATGAATGGCGGTGATGTTGACTTCAGTGTTGAGGATGGCCAACAGATTACCGTAACCGTCTTTGAAAACCCCTCTGTTATCTTCAACCACACGGGATGCTAAACCTCTCAAAGTCTTCAGCTTAGGCTCCAAAAACTTGTAGCTAAAGATACCTCAGCAACTAGTACTCATTTCTATGATAATGTCAACAAAGAATAAGCCTTCGAATAACCTGGAAATGCACATGCAAAAATCAACTTACATGATGAAATTATATGCAACACAAGAACAAGAAGCCAACACTGTCTGAACAATCAAATCTGAACAATTCGAATATCTGTATATAATTCTGTGTCAGTACAAAATCTGATGTGCATAAGAGAACAAAGGTATGAAGAGGCTTATTTTCCTGCAAAAACCCATATCCCCTTATAGGTGTGATCTAGACACAACAAGGTGGTCCCTAGAAAGGTCGACCAAACCATAGGACTCAGAATGAAAACCCCCCGCCGTAGTGAATTCTCGCAGGACAGAAGTATTCTCAAGCGAATCACGATCTGGGATGCGGCTCTCGTGGTAACCCAATGCGCAAAACGCAGGTCTCACGACTATCCACGTTCTAGCCTATATGTATGCTAAGCCCGGTGTTAGGATTTTTCTCTCCAATAATATCTACCCATCTCAAAAACAGCAAAAAATATAGCAGATATCCAGAGTATACAACATATGAAAAGATAAACATAAAGCTAAAGCAAGTAAAATAAAGTGAGTAAAGTGCAAAAAGATAAACACCCAAGCAAGCAAGGAAAGCAAACAAAACTAGGCGAGACCCCAACTTGCAAGAGCAAGAACTCCCCAGCAGATTCGCCAGCTGAAGCTAGCGGGATTATACCTGAGTGATTTGCACACTCAAAGATACAACAAAGTCACCACCGAACTTTATTTAGTCCCAGAGGACATGGAAAATATCGATAAAACCCAAAGGGAAGAGAAACGGGCCAGGGGGTCGGTTATGCGAGAGGAAGGTACTAGAACCTCACGCATCCGTCGTACTCGACGGGAACCATTTTGCTTGCTTCTAGGCTTGGACGGGTTATCTATCTAAAGGATTCTATCAAAAAAGAGGTGAGAGAAAAAGAAAGAAAGAAAGTGCGCGCAAAGGATTAGGGTCCTCGTGCCTACGTACGCTCATAGTGCAATGAGGAAATCAGAGCGTCGTAGTTCATGGAACCAGGGACAGAGAAGAAGAATGGAAGAAGGTGGAAGTGTGCTCGCCAAGATCATCGCGATCTTGTGCCTACGTATCATACATTTGAATGAATGTAGAATCAGAGCATCCGTAGTTTAGGGAACTAAGACGGAAAAGGAAATAGAAAGGTGGTGTCAAAACCAAGAGCGAAAGAAGTAGAGAAAATCCAGCCGGGGATGCAAAAGAATTGGTGTCAAAACCAAGAAAAGAGTTCAAAGGGAAAGAGTAGTAACTGAGCTGAGGATAAAGTGCAAAAATGGTGTACAAACCAGGAAGATAAAGGATAAAAGAGATAACTGAGACTCCACCGGGGAGTAAGGGAACAAAGTGATTGTGCTAGGAACAACGACTCTGGTGGGGAGAAAAAAGTTGGTGTCGACAGACAAGTTGTGATGAACCAAAAGGAGAGAGTACTGAACCAAGAGATGGTGTCTGACTCTGAAGGGATTTCGGTATATCAACTGATAAGTAGTGGTTAACCAGAGAGGAAAAGAGTAACCGTGCGGGGAAAATAGGTCTTAACAGATAGACTGTGTTCAACCAAAAGAATGGGTGTAGAACCAAACGAAGGTGGTGACCCAAAGAACGGGTGTGGAACCAAGCAAAGGTGTGACCCAAAGAAACGGGTATGGAACCAAGCAAAGGTTGTGACCCAAAGGGAATGTTAGTACCGACTGAACAAACAACACTTGACCGACGAAGAAGGGTATTGAACCAAAAGAGGTTGCTAATCACTGGGAATTCGGTGTAAACAGAAAGACTGTGATTAACCGAAAGGAGATGAGTGATTAACCAAGGGAAGGTAATTAACTCGAAGGGGCTCAGTATTTTAACAGACAGACTGTGATTAACTGAAAAATGGGTGATTAACCAAGAGAAGGTGATTAACCCAAGAGGAAACTCAGTATGTTAATAGATAGACTGTGATTAACTGAGAAGAAGTGCAAATTGTTGTTTTAACTGACAGGCAGTGGTTAGACAATAAAAGGGAGAAGAACCAAGAGAAGGTTGCGAACTCCGCAAAAGTCTTGGTATTTAACAGGAAGACTGTGTTTAACCGAAGGAAAAGGATTGAAACTCTTCTGGGGAATCAATAAGCAATGATTGACCATAAGAGAAGAAATATTGAAAGAGAGATTGAAAGGAACAAGAGTGATCAAGGATCGACTCGGCTGGGGATGAGATACGCTACCGCCTGGAGATAGAGGTGACTAAGCCAGGCACAGGGTCATTCGTCCCCTACCTAAAGTAGTCAGAATAAGAGTATGAATTCTCCATTCTCATTCCTTCTCTAACACACAGGGTGTAGTGCAGAAAATGAAACGGACACGTAACAACTCCAATTTGTACAGTGCTCTAGTGTCGCGCGAAACTCAAACTCCGCGGGGAAAGAGAGAGAACGAAAGCTCTAAAGGAAGCCTAAAGAGAAGCGCTAAAGGGAAGATTAATACTCGAAATGAAGTTTCGATTAGTTAATCAAAAGGGAAGAAAATGCTAATAAATTTCCAAAATGAATTGAAAAAAATTATTAAAGCAAAGGGTGCATTATTGATTATACAAGATTAAGCTTATTCTTTAAAGAACAAACTTAATTCAAACATGAATGGAAATGCAAAACAGTACCAAATGACATTCATTTGGGCATCACAAATCATGCTACCGTGTGAATAAAAGTGTGCAAGAATGATCATGTTCATATTATACCAACAATGTGCACAAATACACAATTGATAAAACCGAGCAATGGAAAATTCACAAGCATGCTTCATACTGAAGTGAAATGACTCATAAAACATCCATAAAAACCAATCATATCAATCCCTGGGAATTACGAGAGGAAAGAACATCAAACACACTTAAAAAATCATGAAAGTCTGCCTCTGTTACAGTGTTAATCGGTTAACCATATGTGGTTAACCGGTTAACCACGTGAAAAGTTCAAAAAACGTGAAAAAAGACTGGTTAACTGGTTAACCGGTTAACACTGAAGCAGTGGCAGAAACTTCATTTTTCAACAGCACTTTTAGTCACTTATTGATTGTGCAATCACTCCTATGCTAGGGAAAACAATTATGCACGAAAATCAAGTTTAACAACAGCAAAAAACAACAATGGAATCAATTGACTCATCAAGATCATGGATAAATTAACAACATAATCAAGTCACATACACAAAGTATCGAAACAACATTGCGAATGATACGACAATGTTCAAAATAGTAAAATGTACAAAGAAGGACCAACCTATAAGGCTGAGATGTGCCTTGGATGTTGTTGCAAATGAATCTTGATGAAGATAATCAAAGAAAACTAGAGGAATCTTCAATTGTAGCCGAATCGAATCGAAACCGAGCAAATTGTGACGAAATCTCCAAAATACGAATTCACACCGTAGAATTTTGAATCAAACACTTGAGATGAATCCAAAAGCCAATAAAACTCCAGAAAATCAAGTAGAATTGCAAGATGATGGAGGTTAAGCTAAAGAAATAATCACTTCCAAGGTGAAAGTCATTACTATTCAATGGTGAAGAGCTATGGTGAGGTTTGGGAAAAAATGGAGATGAAGATGAAGAAGTTGCAGAAAAATTTAGAGAGAATTAAGAGTGAAGAGAGTGAGGGTTTGTGAAAATGATTGTGTATTGTGAAAAATGATTGAAGCTTTGTTTATATAGAATTTTGGTTTGGAGTTGATAGGTTTGAAATTTGCTTTGGAGTTAGCTTGAGAGTTAGTTACACTTGACTCACCGAGTCAGCGGTTAACTCAGTTAGTTAGGTAGTTAACTCGGTGGAGCAATCCCAATCTGAATCCAAATCAATGGCCCATATGCTTGGAAATTAAGGAACATGATGCACTTAATTCAAAGTGACGTATTGGAATAAATGTAAGTGGAGTGTCTTGAATGGTCTTGAACTGTCTAGAGTGTTCCACATAATGCTAGAATATAATAGACCAAAAGAGAGTGGAGAGAGTTGCTGAAAGATGATGAAAATGCTGAATTTTGGATGAAATAGCAGGTGTTAATCGATTATCAAATAAGGTTAATCGATTAAAAGTTGTCCAAAAGCTGAATTTGGCGCTGTAAAAGGGTGTTAACCGGTTAACACCATATGGTTAACCGGTTAACCAGTCAAAAATTGACCAATTTTGCTTGAAAAGGGTGTTATGACCATGGTTCCGATTTCTGACCTCTTGCTTTGATGAATAGGCATAAAAACCCTTGTTTTGTGCTTGTGTTGATGATGTGATGATTTTGTGAGGACGCTATTTAATCGGGCTTGGAGAACCTGAATATTCCTGCAACAAAACCACAGAGAAAAAGTGCTAATGCATATGCCAGCGAAGCGAATGCATATGCTTATGCAAAAGGAAAAAGGAGCTCAAGTTTCGGGTTACGACACCAACAAAATCAATATACTACTCAACAATGGTTCCTCACGTGAATCAACAACTACACAAATATCAGGCCATCAATGTAGTTCCTCATCTAAACTACTCATCTCAACAAGATATATATATATATATATATATATATATATATTGTTGAGATATGTGTGTGTGTGTGTGTGTGAGAGAGAGAGAGAGAGAGAGAGAGAGAGAGAGAGAATAGTGCATTATCCTCCTAGAAATGTTAGTATTTGTGTGCATTGGATCCTATTGTCTATGGCTAGGTGTGCATTATCATATTAGAACATCAAAAATCAAGTTAGATAGGCAATTATAAGTCAAAATTATGATTTTTCAGGAAAATTAAGTCAATAGATCGATATATCAAGTCAATGAGTCAATACATAATGAAGGATTCTTAAAACAAAAAGTTTGACCTCTATGTAGCGCTACATAGGAGCCTTGAGCTGGTACATATTGCATATGTAGCTCTACATCCGTGTTATGTAGCGGCTCCTGTTGAAGAGTTTTGGCAACCAAATAACTTTGCCTTACTTATATCGATGCATAGAGTCTATGTAGCGCTACATACTGCTCTATTTTACATATCTTGTAGTTTTTTTGGCTAAAAATATACTTTGGTTGTTATTTTCTTCTACACACACACAAACATATAAATATGCATTTATCCATTATTTCTCATAATCGAAACCAAGAACATACAAAAAATTTTCTCTTCATCATCAACCATTTCTTTTCATACATTCAACAAATACATATAAATTTTTGTTGAGTATCATCTAGAAAAGATTAATAAGGTCCAATTTAGGATTTTTGTAATCAAATTGGGTTGAGTATTCTTTGGGGGTTTCATTGATAAAACCAATCAGGGTTTTCCCTTCAAGATCAAGGGTGATTTGGGGTTTTTGCCCAAGTCTTTGCAATTTAGATTCATTCGAGTGAAAGCTTTCAAGAAAGAGGTTCTATCAAAGGAGTAGAGGTAACTAGAGGATCAATTGAAAGGATTGGGAGAAGATTTGACAACGAGGATTTACCCGAGTGAAAACTTTGAAGAACGACGTTCTGTCAAAGGAGTAGCGGTAACCAAAGGATCAAATTGTAAATCTTTGGTCACTTAATCTTGCTTAAGATAAAGGGGAGAGAAGAAGTTAGAATCAATATCAAACATAGAGTTTGGGGTTTGGATTGTTGCTTTTAATCTTGTATACAATTCTTGCAAAGGTTAATTACTTATTTCAATTCTATTTTGAATTGTGGGCAGACATACCCATAGTAAGGACAATTGGGAAACTGCCTACTCAAATCTTGGTCTTTTCTCTCTCACTCACTTTCTCTCTCTCTCTCTCTCTCTCTCTCTCTCTCTCTCTCTCTCTCTAACTTGATAAGTCATTTAGTGTGCAACTTTGTTATGCTGGAAATTCTGCTTGTGTTGAAGTAATTCAAATTTTTTTGTAAGATAATTGAAATCTTAAAGGTTGCAATTAGTTTCTCGTACTATCAACACAAAGGAAAATAAGTTTGGTGTTTTTTCACACCAAGTGTTTGATAAATTGTCTTTCTCAAGTTTTATTTTCTAATTAATTGGAAATTGATTATCATCATGTGATTTAGTTCAAACGTATTTTGTAAAACATATTGATTATCTTTCTCATCATTGTTTTACTTTAGTTACAATTTATACGCATATCTGATTCTTCCAATAACGATTCAGATAGAAGAGTGTCAATCCAGAATAACTTCCGCTTGCCATAACAAATATTTTTCAAACCATAGTTTTTAATTTAAGAAAATTTTATTTGCGATCTATTCAACCCCTTCTAGATCATTTCCCTAGTATAACAAGTAGCATCACGAGCACCAATTTATCTTGTGCTTCAAAATTGCTTATTAGATTATGTCTTCCGAACCTAAAGGGGAGTATAATAAGGCGCCTATTTTTAATGGCGAAAACTATGGTTATTGGAAAGATTTTATATGTATCCATGTCAACTCTATTGATATAAATGTATGGAACGCCATCCAAAACCGTCCATTTGAAATTACTATGACCAATGCAGATGGCGTTGTTGTACCTAAACCAGAAGCACAATGGAATGCAGATGATGAGAAAAAGTGGTCTTGTGATTAGAAAGTGTAACACCCCGATATTTATATTTTAATATTTGTTAAATTATTTGTGATTATCGGTGAATTTTGGTGAATTATTATGCATGGTGTGTTCTTGTTGTGTGTTGTGGGGTGATGATGAGTTAAGGGAATAATATGATTATTAAGAAATTAAATAATTAATTAGAATTATTTTAGAGTTAATAATAATAGAATAATATAGATTATGTTATTTAGACTATTATTATTAGTTAAAATAAAAAGAGTGGAAACATCGAGGGCAAGGTGGTCATTATAGAAGTATTAGTGAGGGTAAGTTGGGAAAGGCATATCAGGGGTCCTAAGGGTAAGTTTGACAAAAGGGAAATAGAAGTGGAGAAGTTCATTCTGAACGATCGTGTTTTGGAGAAATGACACTGAGGAAAAAGGTAGAAGAGGCTAGGGCTCTAAGAGATTGTTGTAGAACTCAAGTAAAAGGATCAAAACTAAGAATCTGAGGTATGGGGAGTATTACTTTTCATTATAATTGATATAGGGTTTAGATGTATGTAGGAGGTTTTGGGGTTTTAGGGAAAATGTAGTAATATGATGGTAATGTGATGATTCATGACGAAATAAGTGATAGAATGATGTTGTAGTGCTATTAGATGATGTATATGATGCCTATAATGAAGTGTTGTTGTTGTATTGTGATATCTTGTGAATTATGTGCATTTTCAGATTGAACAATATTGGAATCGCAAGAGTTTTGGGGTCTAGACTGTGCAGAAAACGCAACTGCAGAGTTTCTGTTTTCGCGCTTTCGTCGGGCGAGTCATATGTTTCACAGAGCGAAGCTACTTCGCTCAGGAAGCGCCGGGCGAAAGGAGAGGCGAAGGAAGGATAAAAAAGAGGTGCTCCAAGAATTTTGTATGGGGAAGGCGTTTCGCCCATGCTTCGTCGGGCGAGCACCAGACGAGAAGGAGCTGACATTTTTTTTATTTTAATTTTCTTCTGTCTTTCTTTTCTTTTTTTTGTTTGTTGTGTTGTCTCACATGGAGTGAAATGATTAATATGATGTATTTCTAATAATGATGCTATGATGGAGTGTGACTAATTATGAGGGATATACTATGAAGATTACATGAATGATGATGCAAATTTGACTAGTCGTGGTCGTGTTTATTGTGACGTGTTGCATCATACATTCATAGCATATGTTAGGACTTTGGTCCAGTGACGATGTTAGGACTTTGGTCCAGTGACAATGTTAGGACTCCGGTCCAGTGGTGGACTCAATCCCATTGTGTGGATTGAGTGCATTTTATGATGTGCTCCGGTTCCAAGTGGGAATCGATCCTATGGTGGGGATCTTTGGTGGGAGATGACCATGTGTTCATCAAAGTGTTGGTACCACATGCATGAGTCGTTTTGTTGCATTACATACTAAGTGACATTGCATAAATATGAGTTAATAAATGTTTTGATGATGTTGTGACATAAGTAATGTTTTGACAATGATGATTTATTGATGACGTGATGACGTTGTGAATGACTTAATGAAGTGACAGTGTGAGTATGTGTGTGATGTGTGATGGATATATGAAGTATGGATAATTGTTGTTGTAACTACTATATCTATTTCTTATACCTTTTGTAATGATTTGTGATTACTCACCCTGCCTGTTTGAATGTTACCTCTACGTGGATAACGTGCAGGTGATCAAGGTTAGCTCATTGACGCGTGAAGATTTAGCTTTTGAGTCAATTTATCTTATTTCCGTGAATTAAGAGGGTTTTGCACTGATACGTAACATCGGGGTTTGGGAACGTTTGATTTTCTGAAGTCGTTATTGATTTAAGAACATGTTTTTAAGAGTTTGTTACGTGATGATCTGTTTTATATTGATTTTTGATTATGATCAAAGGCCTTGAAGTCCTTTGATGAAAATTATGAAGTCATGTTGATACTAAGATTCCGCTGCGAAGTTTCAATTATACGTGGAGTTATTAAGATTAATTTTATAATTATTTGAAACCCGTGCTACAGAGCAGGATGTGTGATAAGAATGTTTTAATGAAGCATGTGACACTCTTGTCGGAGATTTACTCTGATTTAATTATTGATTTATGCGCTAAATTATTCGTTGGGTTTAGAAGGGTGTTACATTAGTGGTATCAAAGCAGGTCGGTCTGTCCGACCAGGTTTTTATATGATTTAAGTCCCCTGTTAGTCGACGAGTGTGTGTACGCTGTCGATAGTTTGTTTCTTTTATTTTTGATTGACGGTGTGCAAAATGGCTGGGAGAAATGATCGTGCTATTGATGACGCGTTGGAATCACTTGCTCAAGTGATGGCCCAGAATGTAAAGAACAATTAGAATGAAGGGGCTCCTGATGAGTTTCGTGCTTTGGGAAAGTTTCAGAGGAACAATCCGCCAACTTTCATGGACACTCATGATCCTGAGAGCACACAGAAGTGGCTCAAGGTGATTGAGAAGATCTTCCGAGTGATGGCATGCACTGACGCTCAGAAGGTACAGTTTGGTACTCATATGCTGTGAGAAGAAGCTGAAGATTGGTGGAATAATGTACGTCAGAGATTGAAGGATGTTGGTACTGAGATAACTTGGGATGTATTCAGGAAAGAATTCTTGGAGAAGTATTTCACTGAGGATGTTCGTGGTAAGAAGGAGATAAAGTTCCTTGAATTGAAGCAAGAAAACATGACTGTGGCAGAGTATGCTGCAAAGTTTGAGGCGCTGGTGAAGTTTTGTCCGCATTACAACCATGCTGATGTTGAGATTTCTAAATGTCTCAAGTTTGAGAATGGACTGAGACCAGAGATCAAACAGGGTATTGGATACTAACAGATTTGAAGGTATGTTGAGCTGGTGGATAAGATTAGGATCTATGATGAGGATAATAGAGCTCGATCGGCTCATTACAAACATCTTAGTGAGAAGAAAGAGAAATAACATTTTTGAGGAAAACCTTATGTGACTCCAGCTGACAAAGGGAAGCAGAAGGCTTCAGATGGGAAGCAGACAAGTGGGGGAGCAGTTCCCGCTTCTGTTAAGTGTTACAGGTGTGGCGAGCAAGGTCACTGTGCTGATGGTTGCAATAATAATGTGCTGAGATGTTACAGATGTGGTAAGAGAGGTCATCGAGCCACTGATTGCAAGAATGAGGGTCCAACTTGTTTCAATTGTGGTGAATAGGGTCACATCAATACCCAATGCCAGAAGCCGAAGAAGACTGCTACTGCTGCTCAGACTAATGGCAGAGTGTTTGTTTTGAGCGATTCAGAAGTCCGTAAGAAGGATAACTCGATTCGAGGTACTTGTTTTATTAATAATACTGAGTTGGTTGCTATTATTGATACTGGTGCTACTCATTCGTTTATTTCGCTTGAATGTGCTACTATGTTGGGTTTGAAATTGTCTGATATGAATGGTAGTATGGTGATAGAAACTTCGGCTAATGGTTCTGTTACTACTACTTTTGTGTGTTCGGGTTGTCCTTTAACTATTTTTGGGAAGAGTTTCGTGATGGAATTTGTGTATTTACCCTTGCACCAAATTGATGTTATCATTGGAATGAACTGGTTGAAGTTCAACTATGTTTATATCAACTGTTATAATAAGACTGTGAGATTTTCTGAGTTTGGTGATAATTGAGAACTGATGTTTTTGTCTGCTAAGCAAGTGGATGAACTTCTAGGAGACGAAGCCTTGATGTTTGCATTGTTACAGGTTGATTGTGAAATTAAAAGTGTTGAATTACCTGTTGTTTGAGAATTCCCAGATGTATTTCCAGACGACGTAATTGATTTTCCCCCAGAGTGTGAAGTCGAGTTTGCGGTGGAATTGATAACAGGTACGAGTCCGGTGTCAATGGCTCCTTACCGGATGTCAGCTTCTGAGTTAAGTGAATAGAAGAAACAATTGGAAGAATTGCTTGAGAAGAAGTTTGTTCGACCGAGTGTTTCTCTGTGGGGTGCTCATGTGTTGTTAGTTAAGAAGAAAGACGGTAGTATGAGGTTGTGTGTTGATTACAGGCAGTTGAATAAAGTAACTATCAAGAACAAATATCCACTTCCGAGAATCGAAGATTTGATGGATCAACTAGTGGGCGGTTGTGTGTTTAGCAAGATTGATCTGAGGTCTGATTATCATCAGATTCGTGTTAAGCCAGATGATATTTCGAAGACAGCTTTCAGGACGAGGTATGGTCACTATGAATACACTGTGATGCCGTTTGGTGTATCCAATGCACCAGGTGTGTTCATGGAGTATATGAATCATATTTTTCATGAGTATTTGGATACGTTTGTTGTGGTTTTAATTGATGATATTTTGATATACTTGAAATCTGAAGAAGAGCATGCTGAGCATTTGCGTACAATGTTGCAAGTGTTGAAAGAGAAGATGTTATATGCAAAACTGTCGAAATGTGAGTTCTGGTTGAAGGAAGTGAGTTTCCTTGGACATGTGATATTGAGTGGTGGAATTGTTGTGGATCCTTCTAAGATTGATGATGTGTTATAGTGGGAGACTCCGAAGTTTGCTACGAAAATACAAAGTTTTCTTGGGTTGGCAGGTTATTATCGCAAGTTTATCGAAGGTTTTTCTAAGTTGGCATTACCTTTGAATCAGTTGACTCGGAAGGGTTAAGCTTATGTGTGAGATATTGCATGTGGAGAGAGTTTTATGGAATTGAAGAAGAAATTAACGACCGCTCCGGTATTGATCTTGCCTAATCCGAGTGAGTCTTTTGTGGTATATTGTGATGCGTCAAAGATGGGTCTTGGTGGAGTGTTGATGCAGAATGGTCAGGTTGCTGCTTATGCTTCCAGACAATTGAGGGTTCATGAAAGGAATAATCCTACGCATGATTTAGAATTAGCAGCTGTAGTGTTCGTGTTAAAAATTTGGAGACATTACCTTTTTGGCTCTAACTTTGGAGACATTTCCAAAGTAAAGAAATACCTCATTGCATTGTCTCTTAAAGAGCTTTCACAAGTTATCGGACCTGATCTGTTTTTCCACCTCTAGTGATACGGTAATGAACCAAAAATTCCTTAATGTATATCATGTTTCAATATCATTAATAAAGAAGAAAAAAATATAATCATACAACCTTTATTAATGTATGAAACCAAAGAACCCTTATTGATTTCATTAAGTTTTGTTTCAAAATTTCACATATTGAAATATATACCTTTAATAATAAAGCATAGAATAATTTCATATATCGACCTTATTAATAGTTTTTATATTTTACGTCAATTTTGATTTCGACTTTGATACCATTTATAATAACTAAATCAATAACGGTCAATCAAATATATATGCTCAACAAAGTCTAACATATGATTTAGTGCGGAAATCAGATAGTCATACAAACATGTATAAAATTAAAGGACCTACAAGTTGATTTTAGGAATACATGTATCCATTGAGAAAATTCATGTTTGTGGTAATCCTAAATCACAAAGGTTAAGAGATGAACAATGAACACCCCATAACTTGTGTGGTTTTTACTCAACCGATACTCCTAATGCCTTGAATACTCTTTAAATGGGGAGAAGAACTAAATTGCTTATGTATGATATATTGGGGATCATAGTCTATTTATAGAATGATGGCCAATTAGAGTTTCCATTATTCCAAAATGGGTCACCTTGACATCAACTCGTATTTGAGCTCATAGCCAATTAATTAATTGATTAATTAATTCCTAAATAAAATGTAATTGCCATTTTAATTTAACATGATCACTTGATTGTTTAAGATACTTAATTTGATAAAATAGTTAATATAATCAAAATATATATGCCCCGTACCTTTTTAGCTTAATTTTGGATATACTCACGGAACATATTCAAGAGGTAGCATTGAGGTGCATGTTTTTTTGCAGATGATATAGTCCTACTTGGAGAGTCAAAGGAGAATTTAAATGAGAGGTTGGAGACTTGGAGAGGAGCTTTAGCAACATGTGGTTTTCGCTTAAGTTGAAGTAAGACAGAGTATATGAAATATAAGTTCAACAAAAGAAAAAAAATATTTCTAACCTAGAGGTAAAAGTTGGATACCATATCATCCATCAAGTCACATAATTTAAATATCTTGGGTCTGTAATAAAAAATGATGGAAGTGGGTAAAATGGAGGAAGGCTTCAGGTGTTTTATGTAACACAAAGGTACCGCTCACGGTGAAAGGAAAATTTTATTGGACTGCGGTAAGACTTATCTTGTTGTACGGAACAAAATTTAGGATGTTTAAGAATCACCTCAAGAATAAAGTAAGTGTAGCAAAGATGAGAGTGTTACGTTGGATGTGCGGTAAGACTAGAAAGGATAGGATTAGAAATGAAAATATTTAAGAGTGTTGGGGTAGCATCTATAATAGAGAAGATGGTGGAAAACAGACCTAGGTGGTTTGGGTATGCAGAGAGCAGATCAGATTGAGAGAAGTCAAACAACTAAAGAAAAAGGAAGACTTAGAAAGACTATAAGAGAAGTGATTAAGAAAAATCTCGAGTTTAGCAACTTGGATAAAAACATAATTTTTAATAGAACATTGTGATGAAAGTTGATTCATGTAGCCGACCTCATTTAGTGAGACAAGACTTGATTGTTGTTGTTGTTGTTAGAATATTAGATGATTGAAAAGAGATGATAAAAAAATACAGTGAGAGAGAAGATGCATCTCGGTGTTTGAATGCATGCATGGAGAGAAGATTTAGAGAAAGCGAGAACTTCTCTCTAAACTTTTGAATCTCTATTTGTGAGATTTTGGGTCAAACTCTAACTCTGTCGAGGAATAGCTTTCATGTGTTTCGACAGGAGACAAGCATGAAGTCGAAGCTGGGTCACATGCTGATGTCGAAGGGTTACATACTGTAGTCGAAGCTAGTTCTAGTATGTAATGTTGAAATACATTGTTGACTTATTATGTCGAATTGAGCCTTGTGTTAAGGATCCAATTGTTTGGTTAACTTGTAATGTAAGTTAGCTAGTTAATCTATAAATAGGCTAGATAACTCAGGTTGTTGAGTGAGGCCAATTATTATATTCATTTGTAATCATTTGTAAACCCTTATGCGAACGTGAATAGTAAGCAATTTGCCCTAATCCTTCTTCTTCTTTCTTCTTTATCATTTCTTCTTTCTCTGTTTGTTCTAACCATTTTCATTGTCCAGTCAAGAACTCCGTTTCTCAATCTTTATTTGTTGAAAGATATCGTTTGTGATCACAACACTATTATTATTAATCTATTATTGTGTTGCAATAGTTATAAATTATTAAAGTAGTTTTTTATTACATTTTTAAGTATTTATTATTTAGTATTTTTAATTTTTTTTTTAATTTTTATCTTTTTCCTATTAATAATGAATACCAATTTTATAAAATGTTTCATGACTTTCTTGTGATCTTCTTATCATAAACAATTAAAATAAAAATAAAAACATATTTTTGAAAACTTATAACTTAATTATTACTCTCCCAATTCTTGCTAAAATTAAAAAAAAAAAAAACTTTGTGAACTTAATCATTTGTTCTATCATGTAGACCATATATATTAATTTATCACTATTTTTTTAAAAACAATAAAGAACAGGTCGAGAAAGTAATATTTATGTATATCCTTGAAATCTTGCTATTCCTTTATTCTTTCCGAAATAATAAAAAGACAAACTCATCAGAAAACACATATCAATAATTTTATCTCTTATCCTTATATAAAGACAATAAGGGAAAACCAAACCCACCTCAATTATACTATTTCTTCACAAACATATCAATCCCACCACCCAATCAGTACTATACTACTCAAGAAAATCAAACTAAAATGGAAACTCCCCAAAAGCCACATGCTGTATTCGTACCATTTCCAGCACAGGGCCATGTCAACCCAATGATGCAACTAGCCAAACTCTTTCGCTGCAATGGTTTGATCCACACAACCTTTGTCAACACTGAGTTCAACCACAAACGTTTGATTAAATCTCTTGGTGAAGAGTTTGTGAAAGGTCTCCCGGATTTTCGATTCGAGACCATACCAGATGGTTTACCAGAATCAGATAAGGATGCCACACAGGATATTCCAACGTTGTGTGCTTCAACCAGGAAAAACTGTTATGGTCCATTCAAAGAGCTTGTGATGAAGCTCAACACTTCATCACCATATCCAGTGACATGCATAATTGCTGATGGAACTTTTGGGTTTGCTGGGAGAGTGGCTAGAGATTTAGGGATTCCAGTCCTAATCATACCCAAAAACCACATGCTGTATTCGTACCATTTCCAGCACAGGGTCATGTGAATCCTTCCATGCAGTTAGCCAAACTCTTCCGTTGCAATGGTTTCCACATAACCTTTGTCAACACTGAGTTCAACCACAAACGTTTGATTAAATCTCTTGGTGAAGAGTTTGTGAAAGGTCTCCCGGATTTTCGATTCGAGACCATACCAGATGGTTTACCAGAATCAGATAAGGATGCCACACAGGATATTCCAACGTTGTGTGCTTCAACCAGGAAAAACTGTTATGGTCCATTCAAAGAGCTTGTGATGAAGCTCAACACTTCATCACCATATCCAGTTACTTGCATAGTTGCTGATGGCGTCTTAGGCTTTGCTGGAAGAGCTGCGAAGGATTTAGGCATTCAAGAGTTACAGTTTTGGACAGCTTCTGCTTGTGGTTTTCTGGGATATTTGCAATACGGCGAGCTTGTCAAAAGAGGAATTCTTCCATTCAAAGGTATGGAAATGCATTTAAATCTATATTTTTAAAAATATTTAAATAGGAGAGATAAAATTTTAAATTTATTTAAAATTTAACTTTTTTTAATTGAAATTTTAGGGTGATTGTGATACAAAGAAAATACAAAATTTTATTTTTATTTTAGCTTAATAAATTATCGAATTTTTAAGTTTGGTCCCTTTAATTTATTTTTTTCATCTGAATCTTTTTATTTTATTTTTTGCGTATGATTTAGTTCCTAAAGCCAAAATTTACAAGAAAATCAACAGGTTTCCTGCAGATTTTCCTTTAAATTTTCTCACGAATTTTGATTTTAGAACTAAAACGTACAAAAAAATGAAATATAAAAACTCAAACTAAAAAAATATATAAATTAAAAAAATTATACTAAAAAACTCACTAACTTATATAGACAAAAAATATATTTAAATTTTTAATTTTTAATTAATACAAAATTGTGATTGATTGAAAATATAAGCGACCGTTTCCATCTAAGAATTTTCCTCAAAGCTAAAACTAGTATTATATACTTAACAAAGTTGATTAATAATGCTTAAATAAAGTTGATTAGTCTGCAAATTCCAAATCAACCAAGAGAAGTATATATCCTTAGATTCTACAACATCATCAGTATTCGAATTTTACTAATCACAACCGTATGATTTTCTAATAATTTGAGTAATCACAATCGTATGATTTTTTAATAGTTATTAGCATTTGTTTTAATATAGAGAAATAAATAAAAGTTGATTAACCACATAATATTTCAAATATTTAACTGAAAAAATAAAATATAATATAAAATTAAATATTGCATATTAAAAATATATTATAATCTATAAGTTATATATATATTTTTAATCAATAACAATTTTAGAGATATTCAATTGATTTTGAATTAATTTGATATTAATTATACGGTAAGAATTAGCTTTATTTTAAGTTAAGATTCATAATTTTATAGTCTAAATGATATATTTATACTAAAATTTATCATTCAACTCGTGTATTCCTAAATATATTCAAATTTAAATGTCTTTTAAGTCAATTTTAAACAAAATTAATATTATAAAATCAATTTATTTAAAATTAATTTTTGTAACCTCTCATAATAAAAAATATATTAAGTGTATATTTGGAGCATCCATAATTGATTTTGAATGTGGAGAATTGATTTTAAAATGTTTGGTTGATTTCAAGTAAAATTGATTATATTTTTCAAAATGTATTCCATTTGTTAAAACTAGGATTTTTAATTTTTAAGTTTAATAGTGATTTTTACATTTGAAATTTACAGTTCAATTCAATTTTATCAAAATTTATTTAAACATATCACTTTAATTTTAGTTCACTTTTAGCCTACGAAGCAATTTGACCAAATTAATTCATTTAAAATCAGTTTTTCTATAAATCATGAAACACGCATTAAAAAAATCATACAAGCTTTTTTTTTTCTTTTTATGTGGGGTTTTTATTTTCACATCAACTCTTTTTTTAAACAAAAAGAATGGAATATTTGGGGAGTATTAGGGTATTTAACTCATATACAAGTCTGATAAGGTTTAAAAATACTTTTAACTCTTATTTATTTATTTATATATCTCTATTCATCCTATGTAGCTAACTATTTGCACCATGCATCATAAAAAGGATTCACACTTTAAAAGTTTTAAAAATAAAGATAATTAAATATATCTATTTTTTTGAAATAAAGAATATATTATTATTATCCAAAAAGTCAATACAAAGCATGCCGATCAAAAGATTCAAGCTCCAACCGACATTAAAAACAAGAGAAACCAAAGCAATTAACAATTTCTATTACAAAACATAGCTAATTTCCTATTAATCTCAACTCCTTTTAGAATCACTTCAATGATCCCTTGACTATGCAAATTCACCTTCTTGCCTCCTTGAAAAATGATTTGGTTTCTCACACTCCAAATCTTATAAATTGTTTCAGCTGTAGCAATACTCAAGAGCCTCCTTTTTCAACCTTTACCTTTGGCATTTCTAATTATCCACTGCAGCTCCAAATTCCAGACCTCGGGGTTGTGATTATATCTAATTTATCTCAGCACGTTCCACCAAATCTATCGTGTGAACTCATAATCAAAGAATAGATGGTGACAGTTCTCATGCTTATTACAAAACACGCACATCCCATCATTTTCTATACCAAATTTGAGCATACGATCTTTAGTGAGTAAACAATTCTGACAAGTCATCCACAGTGTGAAAATGGCACGAGGTCTAGCCAAATTCCCACTGATAATCTTCCTCCAGTCAACCGTAGGTTTATCACCTCTAAGCATGTTGTATACCCGCCTCGTATTATACCTGCTCATGTCATGACTTTTCTTTCAAACCTCAGACTGTGTTAGCAAATTCCTATGCTTGAAAATAGCTTTCAGGATCCATGAGCTTTGTGAGTTTGGCTGGTACCTTATAACATCTTCATGCTTCATATAATATATGTGGATCAATTTAATCCACAATTTGTCTTTCTTAGCCCAAATATTCCAAAGTAACTTCCCAATCGTGGCTTTGTTCCACTCTATGAGTGATATCAAATTCAGTCCACCGACATTTTTGGATCACATATATGCTCCCAAGAAATAGGAGTTTTCCTGCTAGGGATATTATTAGCTATCCATAATAACCTTCTGCACCACCCCACTATGTGAGATACAACCTTTTTTGGAAATGGAAATATCTGCATCTAATAATTGGCTATGGAGAAGATGACACTCCTTATCAGCTGCAACCTCCCAGCATAAGACAATAATTTGGTGCTCCAATAATGCAGCCTGACTTACATTTTTTTAAATTAGGGGTTGACAGTGTGTTATGGACAGTTTCATGCTGTCAAGAGGGACACCAAGATATCTAAATGGCATCACACCAATGTTAAAACATGTTTCACTTTGTATGATTCTTTGCAACTCTACATCCACTCATCCAAAATATAGCTTTCTTTTTAGGTTACTTATATTGAGACCAGTAACAACTGTGAATTCTTTCATTTTCTCCATAATAAGCCTCATGGATCCTATGTCTCCCCTTAGGAATAGTAGGATGTCATTAGCAAAGCAAAGATTGATGATTTTGAGCTTTTCACATTTGGGATGAAAATTGAAATTTGGGTTGGAACAAAGGCCATGAAGTACTCTGTGTAAGTATTCCATAATGAGCACAAAAATGAGGGGTGATATGAGGTCCCCTTGTCTCAGACCTCTATCAGCCTTAAGGATATCAGATGAAACTCCATTGATTGCAAACCTATAGGATACAGTTGTAATATAGGCCATGATCCAAGTTATGAACCTTTAAGGGAATTCTATCTCAACCATAATATGATACAAAGCTTGTCATTCCACACTGTTGTAAGCTTTTTGTAAATCCATCTGCACCATACATCTAGGAGAAATATTCTTCTTACCATACCTTCTCACCAGTTCCTGGGATAAAATGATACTATCCTGGATTGTCCTCCTAGGAATGAAGGTTGACTGGGTGTCTTCAATAACATGATTGATCACTTTCCCAAGCCTATTAGTAAGAATCTTGGAGATTATTTTGTAAGTTGTGCTGCAACAAAAATAGGTCGCATGTCCTTTATAGTTTTGGCTTTAGGGCTTTTTGGAATTAATGTAACCAATGAACAATTCACTTCCTTGTACATTTTACTAGTGGCAAAGAAGTCTAGTACTGCACTTTGAACATCATGCTGAACAATCTGCCAAGTGGTTTTAAAAAAATAGTAGTTAAAACCATCCATGATTCATACCTGGGGCTTTGGTATCATGAATTTGATTCAATGCATTCCATATTTCACTCACTTCTATAGGCTTGATCAGTTATTGAGCTAATTCCCTAGGCAGGTTTTGCCACCTCTCATAGTAGGAATATCAATCCCCTGCAGATCCCTTGCTTTACTACCAACCAGTCTACTATAGAAATCTATGATTTCCTTCTCAATAGAATCATGATTGCTCAATAAATCACTTCCCAAGGAAGTCATGGTGTATATACCTTTTTGCTTGTTTTTCTCCTTGACTGCAGCATGAAAGTAAGCATTATTGTTGTCCCCCAACTTGAGCTAATTAATTTGAGAGTAAATCACACATGTTGTGTGTTTATTCGACCATGTGAAGTGACATCCTCTTGTGCTAGCTTCAAATAGCCCCAAGATGTGCATCATATTCTTGAGATCTCTACATTCAGTTTCAGTCACATAATTTCCACCTATTCTTTCTTGGCTTGTTATCACATTTTTAAAGTCTCCCATAACAATCCAAGGGTTATTCATATTAATACCCATTCCTTCAATCTCCTTCCATAACTGTTTTCTTTTCTCCAACTGATTAAAGGCATAAATTATAGTAACCAAATAACTTAAGGTTTGGTCCAAAGCAAAGAGCTCAGCATGGAGGAATTGCTCAGCAGACTGTAGGATTTTAACCTCCACTACCCTTGGGTCCCATAACAGCCAAATTCTCCCATTAGCAAGATTGTCATAGTTGTCTTCATAGTTCCAAATGTTTCCCATCTTATTTCTAATTCTACTAGCATTCTTCTTTTTCACTCTAGTCTCTAGCAAGGCTACAATGGGAACATTAAAACTTAAGAGGTAGGAGCTAACCTCTCTATGCCTTGCATCTTTATTAATGCCCCTCACATTCCATGTCACAATCATTGATCATGGTTTGTCTTCTCCCTAGGACATTCTCCAATCCTAAGGGGAGTGAAAGTGTTTTGGTATGGTACAAAAGAACTCTTTGGAGTGTTAATCGTGGTCTTTTTTCGTTTATCTATTCTGTTGGATGTTTTTAATTTGTCGTAATTTTTTGCTGCTTTAATTCTAACAAATTTTTTGGAGAAAAAGGGAAGAAATTCAAAAATTTAAAATTACAATTATGAGTTTAGGGGTAGCCATTATTTCATATTTATATTGTGAAAATTTAATATCATACTTTTGTCAAATTTTTAGATGAGAATTTTATTTCGGATGGAACTTTGGATTCAAGTTTAGATTGGATCTCTGGAATGAAAGGGATTAGACTAAAAGATCTTCCAAGCTTCCTCAGAGTCACTGATCTTAATGATATTATGTTTGATTTTTTGGGTTCTGAGGCACAAAATTGTGTGACATCATCAACAATCATCATTAACACATTTGAAGAATTAGAAGGTGAGGCCCTTGAGACCCTTAGAGCCAAAAACCCAAACATATATAATATTGGCCCAATTCACTTACTTTCTAGGAAGTTTTTAGAGTATGAAAATGGTTTTAAGGTAAAGGGTTCAAGTTTATGGAAAAATGATTCAGAATGCATAAAATGGTTGAATAAATGGGAATCTTGGTTAGTCTTATATATTAATTATGGAAGTATAACTGTTATGACAAATTATCATTTGAAAGAGTTTGCTTGGGGAATAGCAAATAGCAAATTACCATTTTTATGGATAATGAGACCAGATGTTGTAATGGGCGAAGAGACTTCAACTTTGCCACAAGAGTTTTTAGATGAAGTTAAAGACAGAGGGTACATAACTAATTGGTGTTTTCAAGATCAAGTTCTTGATCATCCATCAATTGGAGGATTTCTAACTCATTGTGGTTGGAATTCTACACTTGAAGCAATTTCTTCAAGTGTGCCTACAATTTGTTGGCCTTTCTTTGCCGAGCAACAAACTAATTGTAGATATTTATGCAATACTTGGAAAATAGGGATGGAAATTAACCATGATGTGAAGAGAGATGAGATAACAGAACTTGTTATGAAAATGATGAAAGGAAAAGAAGGAAAAGAAATGAGACAAAAGATTTTGGAGTGGAAGAAGAAAGCTACAAAATCTATTGATTCAGGAGGATCTTCCTACGATATTTTTTATAAATTAATCAAAGAGGTTCTTCACCACAATGCTATTTGATTGGTAATATAATAATTAGTGTTACCTAAAATATATCTTGTGCAATTAATTTATGTTAATGGAACTCTTAATGAGCCTCAATCACTCTATGCTTATTATTTTGAATTGTGTTATCCTATACCAATGTAGGAAATTGTTGCCTTTTTTTCTTCTTAATGTTACAATTGAATTAACGAAGATAATAAAAATATTGTGGTTCATGTATTAAAAAGGGCAATTATAAAGAATGTTTAATTTATTTATTTTTTATTATTTTTGTAATTGTATTAAAGTTTTGATCGATTTAGAAATAATGTAGGATTTTTATTTTTGAATAATGCTTTGATTGTTTTAGGGAAAAAAGTATGGTTCCATTAATGGAAGTTCTTTCAAGATTGATATTAATATCACAAAAATCATGACAAATTATAATTCTAAAAACTGGTTATTATTAAAAGAGAAGGTACAAGAGGCTGTTGTTAAACTAGAAAGTCAGCAGAAGGATAGACTAATAACTTTTAATTATGATTTTTTTTCTTCAAATGATTATTTACCAAACTTTAGAGTTTGAGCTATTAAACAAAGAAATGCATGCAAAAATATATTAAAAGAGAAATACTAATGGATAAAAATATGTAAAACAGATTGTGTTATAGAGGGATTGGATTTGCTACCTTTACTATTTGATAACTTTCATACCTTTAGTGTGTTTCTAAAAATGGATGAGTAAGAGAGAGAATGGTGGTTATGAGAGAGATAGAGAAAAAGGTACTAAAGACACCATATTCAAAGCTAGCCAATCCCTTCCCGTGTTATAGATCATGTAGTATAGATGATGTAGTCTTTAATTAAAAGTCCTATAAAGCTATAAGTCAAAAGATGAGTTTGTTCTCGTAAGTGGTGTGAGGAAAAAAAATATTTATAAAATCAAAGTGTTTTTGTGTTTCAAAAATAAAGTGTAAAATTTCTCATGTTAATGATGGCACAAATGATTAGGGCTTGTAAATTTGAGATTAATCTCATAACTTAACAAGATTATTCTTATGAGATATCTACTTAGGAATGGAAAAATAGTCAACCTATCTCATTTTATCCCGCTTTTTCATTAACATGTTTAAAATGGAATGAAACATTACAATTACAGATATAAGGTTGAAAACCTTAATCCGTCAGTTTTATGGAAAGTCAACGAGTTAACCCCGTCAAATTTATGTTAAAAAAAATTAAGTCAATATTTAACAAGAATAAAGCAAAAAGTATAAATAAAGATAATTCAACAAAATTAAATTATTGAATAATGAGATCAACAAACATAGAAACTATAATTCTAATGTAACACCCAGAATAAAATGTGATTAAAATCATAATATTCAAAATGTTATGTTCGGTACTTATACAATCAAAGTGTCTTGATGAAATCTCATACATGTACGATACAAGGTATAAATCATAGTGTATATACTAAATAGATGTCTAATGTAAAATACTACTGATAGAATACACAATAGAAATACACAAAGTGGATAATCCAGTCTTCGAATCCTTTAAGGTATAATTTGTTTTTTCTTATCCAACATTTGTTTATCTGAAAATTATAACCACAACATAGGGTGATATTTACAATCTCATTGGAGTCGTACTAAAACCATAAGTTCACTCTGTCAGTGTGTCCCAAATTCGACTATGATTATACAAATACCATAAACCTTTCTTATTCTACACTCACGAAAGGACGGGGAAATGAGACCTAATCAATCTCATGCATTGTGTGAATATCAATACACAGGTTTGATTGACCCATCTATACCTCATGAGATGGATAATTATATGGAACGTCTCTCCCCGACCACCACTTCTCATATAAGTCTATTCATGGGTCACAGACTCCCCACACTACATGGAACAGCTCTCCTTGACCATTGCTTCTCATTTAAGCATGGTCAAAGGTCAAATACTTTCTACGTTATATGGAACGTCTCTCCCTAGCCACCGCTTCTCATATAAGCCTGGTCACGGGTCACAGACTACCAACTAAACCTCTCTACTATGGCCGAATTTATGGTGTGACCCACCTCCGTAAGCGGATCACTCTCCCGTTATCGGTAATAATTACTCAAGAATCCATAAGGAGACTTGAATTCCCCACATGTGTATATGCTTAGTTTCCTTTGAAACCCAAAATTTGGGGCACATATCAACTAGGAGTATGGATACATATCAGAATAAGTCAATAATATGTGATCTCTATCATCCTATGGTTTCCTCACTTCATTCAGTTATTATTAGTTGATTCATTAGGGCAAAAACACATAAATCAATGTGGCTCTTTATAAATTTTATCTTATTTTTTCAAGTTAAGTGGATTACGTGCTTTTTCAGCTTCTTAAGCATCAAAGCATAACACATTACTCAATCGTACGTAAAAGTATGCTCATATAGTTCCATTATCATAGAAACATAGCACATATACAAGGCAACACATAGCTAATTCAAGTTTACTGATTAAACACACAAGGAATGAGATAAACAATAGATAAAAAGTAAATTGCAAGGTGTGTAACCAATTACCTAATTGGTGTAATCAGTTACGTGTCGGTTCTGCCTCAGTTACGCAAAATACGTAACCAGTTACAGGTCGATGCTAACTTGCAATTTTTCCATTTTCAGGGGTGGTAACCCGTTACACTCTGTTTGTAACCAGTTACAGGCCCGTTCTAAGTGAATTTTGACCTGTTTCCAGCAAATTTCTCAACAATTTTAAACCACAACATAACGAAAGCACATTCTAACACTAACAAGGTTCTAGAAGTGAAGTCAAACATAACATGCATCAAATTCACACAACCATTAATGATAAATCAAACATATATAACATGAATGTTAGTAAACAAACTAAATTTCTAAAAAAAATCACCCAACTTATCAAACATTTAACTTAGTTGTTTGATTAGTGTATTTTAATACACTATCTTATTTTTTGTGCTAAGACTTTTATATGACTTCTCACATTATTTTAATTACATTTAATAGGTTATTTAAAGTTTTGTTGAGTCCTGCTTATTTTTGAATAAGTGCTTATTTTCTAAATAAATAGTTATATACACCTTCTCGTTGTGCATGTCATAACTTGACCTATGAGAATTGAATTGACGCGTTATAATATGTGTTTGAAATCTAAGAGGATAAGCTGCAACTATCGTGTTGAAGTCAAAAGCAAATTTGGAGTTCAAAAGAGTCGCATAATTTGTTTCAAGTAAAGACTTAAGAAAATACAAGAAAATACTTAGTTTTGGACTGATTTTGCATTTTTTTTGGGTTGGTTTCTATTAGGCCCAAATTCCCTGGTTCTATTTAAACAAATTAGTAGTTTTTGGTTTCATTATTCAGCATTCACGAAATAAAAAAATAAGGATTACAAATTCTATGGAGAGCTAATCCCCAAACATTTGTCACGTCAGATGCCACGCGTGTAAAATTGACGCTGTTTGTGAAAATTAGACGGCAAGGACTTAAATGGCACTGTTTGAAAACATAAGGGACTACATTGGAACTTTAAAAAATTAAAGGACCAAAATGGACCCTGAGATAAACATAAGGGACGAAAAAAGGTATTTTGCCTAAAATTAAGTAGTAGAAAATAAAACATTATCAACTCAACATAAATATTTGATGCTTTTATAAAAACAACTTAGTTGCAACATAAGGAAATAAATCTAACAAATTCTTAAGAAAACACCAAACATTTAAAAAACACATCTAGGTGTTAAAATATCAAAGCATAATGATGAAATACTTAGCAAGCTAAAAAACGAGAAATAAAACGAAGTATGCATCTACGCCCATCCTTCCCCACAACAACAACTAATTCTCCTCAACCTAGGTATATGTACCATTAGTACAACAAGCAACACAAGCAAACAAAATTGGTTGAGAAATATGTTCATAGTGTAAATGGTATATATAAAAAGTTAGGATAAATCAACATAAATATTCCACAACCACATAAAATAGTTCACAGACATAGAACAATCACATATGCAATTTTATGTATTGCAATGTGACTTATCATTACTACTTCAACATGCATGTGGTTTTGGATTTTAGAGTTATGTTACTAATTGATCAACGCCTCTACTTCATCATATGAACCAACTATTCCACCAATGAATCTGAGGCCCACCTCTGGTTCTTCATTTGAACCAACGATTCCACCAATGAATCTGAGGCCCGTCTTTGTTTCCTCATCTGAACCAACGTTTCCTCCAATGAATATGAGACCACCAATGGATATGATGCGTGAAATGTACTAATAACATCAATATACTACTCAACAATGGTTCCACATCTGAACGGACAACTACACCAATATTAGGCCACCACTATAGTTCCTCAACTGAACTGCTCATCTCAACAATATATATATATATATATATATATATATAATCATAGCCCAACACATGGATATAATTATATTATTCATTCAACATTACACACCAACAGGGAAAAATATTAACATATGTGCTAAACAATACTCATCAAAAGAGTAAAACATATCATTAATTAAATATGCTCACTATCAGGGTAAGAAAATTATTATACATGCTCTACATTTCTCATCAACAAGGTAACAATAATATTCTACAACTCTCACATTAAACATGGTCAACTCATAAACTATCAGGAAACTCAATACAACGTATTATTATTTACCTTCAACTATAACATTATCAAAAGGACTCTAAACTCATCAAAAAGCAACAAACAGTCAGAGAAATCCCAAAACTAATACAAACCCGATGAACTAGACCGCGATACTTGAAATCTCCAACTCGCACCAACCAACTACTGTCCGCGCACACATCGCTCCACCCCGCGGATCACCTTCGCACTCGTGCCAATGCGGCATTGCCACACACCTATCAAGCGGCTGCGCTGACCGCGACCTTGTCGATGCGTCAGGCTCCATCCGTGCCCGACTGTGCACCATACTAGTGTAGATTCCTCTGTGCGCGATGTCGTTGATAGTGGGCCTGTTGCCGCATCATTGTACGACTCTGCCGCACATCGCGGTTCTCAAACTACTGATGTCGTTATAGTGTGGCCCGCTGCTACGGCTCCACCGCGCGACACCCCTAATTCTCAATTTTGCTGATTTTAACCCTTTTCCTACTTGATTTTTTTACTATTACGATATTCACCTATTAAACATATCTACAACTCATAGACAACCGCCATACACAAATAGGATAAAATTCTCAATAAGACATCAACAGGGTTATCTAATCAGAGTATAGATCAAATCAGAATACATATCATATTACTCAATAATAAAATGAGACATTCAATCGATCGCCTCAAAGGATTTTGCCCAAACGCTGTTTGGCCACAAACAATAATTACATATTAAAGGGAAGGGAGAAGACAAGGGTAAGAAACCATAACTATCCCTTTGTTTATCCACCCATATATGAATAATCCCTTACCTCAAAAGTGCAGAGCGATGAACTTCAACTTTTGGGATTTCTCTATGTCCTTCCGACGCTCTCCTAGGTTTCTTTTTGCCTCTTTCTCATCTTTTCTCCAATTTCATGATCTAACTAAAAATCTATTCCAATTCCTTTTTTTATCAATAAAACCTTATTCTTATTTTTAATATTTCTCTTAATTCCACTTATTTTCACTATTACCACCTTTTCACTCTATTTTTTTTATAAAAAATATAATTCTTTCTCCAAAACCAAGTAATCTCATATTTCTATTATTTTTAATATTATTCTTAGTTAATTTAAATATTAAACTATTTTTTAATAAAAACACAAC
Source organism: Lathyrus tuberosus (assembly GCA_022829125.1). NCBI lineage: Eukaryota > Viridiplantae > Streptophyta > Magnoliopsida > Fabales > Fabaceae > Lathyrus > Lathyrus tuberosus. The sequence goes on from JALAZF010000214.1 coordinate 8,904,761, forward strand.
CACCCAATAATTAAATAATACTTATTTAATGAAATAAAAGCATATCAAAACTTAAATAATTATAAAAAATATTAAAAATATTAAAATAGTACTATTAATATTAAAATTAAAATTGGAGTGTTACAAGTTAGAGGTGCAGAAGAGAAGAAAAATTGGAGTCCACTTACCCATTCCCGATAGGTAACCCAGGTCCAAGCTTACCAGTTCCCGACAGGTAGTTCACCAGTTCCCAACAGGTTTTCCTATGGGGTTCAGTGGTTCCAAATTCTTTCTCACAAACATTTCTTCTTTACCATGGTTTTATTCACGACATTCTCTTTATCCGTACAGCGTAAATTTTCTCGGTAATTTTTGTATTCAATCCCTATGTATCTGGAATTTCTGATAGTCGTTGCTTTCATCCACTCAGATTCACAGTTGATTGAATAGGGGCAGCTGTAATACCTCAAAATTTGCCCTCTTGCTTTTAGCTTTTACTGGCTTATGTTTCATTGCATTGCATTTAGATCTTATTTTCATCTCACATAATATACATATTGCATAAGGGCATGTGATCAGTAGTCTTCAGAATGTTGGTCATTCAAAGCAAGAGAATAAGAGCCAAGGGTCTTCAAACAAGCCTCAAAGGTCTCTTACATCATACATGATCTCAATTGATCTCACAAGTCATTGGAAGATGGGAATTCATCAAGAAGATTGGGCAGTGCATCACCTCCTATAAAAAAACAGTCCAAATTAGGGTTTTGGGTTCAAGTAGTCTCCTGATGAAATTTTGATTCAAACTTAATCTCAATGTTTTCCACATGATATTAAGTGTCTAAGGATGGAAGATTAGCCATTGGTTCATTTCAGAAGAGGTTCAATTGATCAGTTGCTTGAGAATCAAGGAATTGGGGAAAAAGTCAACTGTGCATGAAAAAAGTCAACTCCTGACTTTTCAAGGTCAAATTCATGAAATTCAAGTTACATGTGGTCAATGGACAGGATTTGATCAAGAAATTTTGGAGGAATCATGAAAAATCAAGGAATGTACAAAGTTTCCTTTTTTTTGGAAATTTAGGGTTTCCAAAAATGGCAAGTTTGGACCATTCTGCACCACACTTTGAGGCTTTCTTTCTCTATGATAAAAGCTCCAAACCTCAGGCCCAAGTTGATCCAATTAAAGTTCACATTCTAAGCTTCAAATCCATATAAAGAACTCTTTCATTGGATCAAAATTGAGGGAGTTATGACCAATCAAAGTTTGACAAAACTAGGTCAAAAACCAAGTCATGACCAAGCAAGACCAGGCCCATGCGCCATAATTTTGTCAAACACATGGTGGGCAAAATTTCAAGCCATTTTCCTCATTGAAGGAGGCTTCAAATGAAATAATGTTGAACATCAAAGTTGTTCATCTCAATGTCCTCTTCAACTTTGATGCTGGACATTTTTCCATTTGAGCAAGTTATGAGTGAGTTATAGTGGGCCAAAGTTGAGGTGTTTATGCTGAATTTTCACAAGACCATAGCCATGCATGTCATGCAACTTTCCACGCCCTTCATGCAGTTTGAATCCCTTGTGTTCTAAACGATTTTTCATCATTTTAGAGGCATTGTTTTAATTAGACTCAAACACCAAAATTGTTCTATGATGTGTCCTTAATCCATGGCCATCTAAAACTCATGATTTCATTCGCTGATCATAGAGAAAATTGTCTCCAAATATCATGTTTTTCATTGATGCATTGACTGAATATTGGGGAAGGCTTTATGCATTATCTGGGTTCAGTACCACCACAAACTCATTCGTACATGTTGTGTTGCTTCTTTTGGACAAGCATAACCTTACACATACATGACACACCATTCATCATGCACCAAAGAGGAATGACAAAAACTTGTTCCACAAGCTTCCTTGCTACAGCATAAAATAAACAATACATTAACACCATTCACTCTTATCCTCACCATAAGCTGTCATAAACTCATCCATACCATAGCCAACCTTCTCCTAACTCGCCCCTAACTAACTTAACTCAGTTAGTTAGGGTGAACTCATTTAACCAATCTTGAACTCATTTGACTAACTCACTTAACCACACTTGTTCAATTCTAACTTCACCTATATAATAAAAACTCACTCACAATTTCAGAAACAACTTCATTTTTCTCACTTTTCAATTCTCACACATTTTTCATCTCAAATTATCTCTGCTCTCTCTTTCTGATCTCACACGAATTCATCAACCTCCATCCACATTTCATCTTCATCATCATCAATGTTTCATTTCTGATCAAGAACAAGAGAGAACAAGTTCAATTCATCAAGTGTAGCTTCGGTTCAGTTGGATTTTCATTGTGGTTTTCTTCAAGATCTCAAGTTCAGTGGCATTTATTTTGCTCCATTCAAGCTCAGGAGCATAGGAGGATCATCTCTGGTCTTCTTTTACTTTGAAGAACTTCAAATCCAGGTTTCTTCTCCAACCTTCGTTTTTTTGAAATTTCACTGATTATAGCTTGTTTTCTATTGTCTTGAGCTTATTAGAAGCTATGTTGAATCCGGCTAGTTGATAGGCATGCTAGATGCTTAGTTTCAGAAATTAGGGCAAAGATGTTTGTGGATGTTTCTTGCTGTGTGTGCATGGTTTGATGATTTCAATGGCGGATTCATGATGTGCATAACACCCTCTTTCGAATGGTACCTGGTTTGTTAATTCCTGGAAGATGTGAATGTTGCAGACGGTGGCGTTTCGCCAGAGAAGATGACCGGAGGTCCTTCTCCGGCCGGTGAGCATTCAATATTAGGGTTTCTGGACTTTAAGTCCCAACCATGCGATCTTGTTAATCCAACGATGGAGAAAGTGCCAGCGCATTAATGTGATACCCTCTCTTTCACGTGCATCTTTTTTTAATCTGAATGACTTCTATGTGTGGGTGTGCATGCTGCTTATTGTGGACTTCATCTCTGAGTCACTTGATGTATGTATTTGTTTGATGATCTTGCATTGACTTGATCCAACGCTTAATATTTGGCCAATGCATAAATGAGGGAGGGTCTATGTCACGTGCTTTCTTTTTTTATTTCATATATTGTTTGATTTCACATTTTAAAAAATACCAAAACACATTGAAAAATCCCAAATTAATTCATGTGACATTTTGACACATTTAAATAATTTTATTTTATTTTTAATTCTGACTTTGTGAATTTTTGAGCATAATTCCCTAATTTTCTTTCAATTTCTTTTTGAATGAGGTTCTTCTTTGATATTTGAATTTGCACATTTTCTTTCTCTCATCCCATACACTGTTTCTCATCCATTCTTTTTGAATTGATTAGAGGACATCTTGAAGCATCTAAATAAATTTCCTTTTGATTTTTAAAGTCATTTTACCACATGTTTGCATGGTCATCTTTGCACTTTCTTTTGGTTTGTTCAATGTGATTTTGTGATTTCTTTGGGGGCATGTTTTCTCTTGAGTTTTGCTATGAATCTTTTGTACATGTTTTTCCTCTAACTTGGATTGTTTAGGACTTAATTTTACAACTTTCTCATGTGCTTTGATATTTGTTTAATGCCTTGCACTTGAAATTACATGTATGACCATTATTCTATCTCATTCTTATATGTTTTGTTGAGGCACTTGTGCCACTTTTTGTGTTTACTTTGCATGATTGGTTGTGCATCTTTTGTATGTCATTTGTATGATATTATAGGTCATATTTGTGTTATTATAGGTCACTCTAACTTGTGTTTGCATTTGATATGAGTTTATGCATTCTAATTTGAACTTTGACATGTTTCCACCTCTTATCTCCTCTTATGCTCTACATGTTTCATGTGTGCGTTTTGTATGACATTTCCCTCATTCCACTAGCATCTTATCATTAGTATGCCACTGCCCATATGCATTCTTTAATCATGTTGTATGTTATGCATCTCTAATATGTCACTTTGTGCACCTAATTGAACATGTCTCTCTTATACTTACTTCTTCTTCATCTTATTTCTCCTACTTGTATCCTTTTTATTCATGATTTGTATGATGATCCATGCGCATTGTGAGACATTTATAAATGGTATATGGTTCTGACCTTGATCTTTTGTGGAGCATTAATGCATGATCACTTTGCATTGCCACCCATCTTTCATCCATTCCTCATCTTTCATCCATTCCTTTCATAGGTGCATTTATTTGATGTTTAAGACTTTGCTTGTGCATAGTTGGTGTGTATTAGGTATATTAACATTAGAGATCATTCTCATAGTTTAGGTTCTGACTTTGATTGAGTTTCATCTCTTAGGATCTTTATTCATTGGTTCTTAATTTGTTTGATCATTATTTGGTATTCTTTCCTTATTCCACTACTTGTAAATAGTGTTTGAACTAACCTTTTCATGTAGGTGCAAATGGTAAGTAAGTGTGTGGATGTGCTTCCACATGCACTTATTTCTTTCATCTTCTCTTATTTCTTTTAATAATTCAACTTGTGATCATGATAAGCATTTATATGCTTTCCTTGAATAACTTCTTTCCTCTCCTTTTTGAGTTGCAACTCATCTTCTACTTTAGAAGTGAGTTGTTTAATTCACTCTTCTTTTCCTTTCTTTTAGGATTAAGTTTCTTGAACCACATTAACCATAGGAACATCCATGTATGATAACTTTAGGGTTTGAGTCTTAGTCCCCTTTAGTTTTCACCTTTTGCTCCCATTTGAGTCTATTCTTCTCATATCAAAACAAAAGTAAAAAATGCTTAATAAAGGCATAACAAATATTGTATTTGAGCCTTTCATGTGAGAATAAGGAGGTGAGGGGTCTTCTGTCACTTTCTTAGAATGTTTAGCGTACGTCCCGTCTTGGGTCGATATGCGAGGAATTCGATCTTACATGAGGGACTTAAATCCAATATGTGTTGCAAAACACCGAATAAACAAGACACTTCTTTCTTAAAAGAAAAAAAACAAACAAAAAAATTCTCTTCTCATCTCCTTCATTCTATTCTTAAGGATGCGTCATTTCCGTTCTACCGCAAACAGGTAACGCCTAAGTCTCCATACAGCGAGCTGCAACACCTAATCTGCTAGGACGCAAACGTTGACGTATTCCACTAAAAAACACAAACAATTTTCCCTTAGCTGTGGGGAACTACGTCGCTCTGATTCTCATGTTCCAGATGAGATACGTAGGCAGTGGGGTAGGGCCCATTCGAGCACTTCTTTTATTTTCCCTACATCTGTTTCTCTTTCTTTCTCCTTTCCTTTTCCAGTTCTCCAGCTAGTAGTTCCTTTTCCAGTATCCTTTCCTTATACCCTTTGATCGAGACAAGCAAGCGTGGATCCCATCGGGTACGATGGACGCGTGGGGGTGCTAATACCTTCCTCTCGTGTAACCGACTCCCGAACCCAGTTCTCTTGGTCGCAAGACCATGTTCTTTCCTTCCCCTCAGGTTTATGCAGTGTTTCCTTTCCCTCTCTTGGGATAAATACACATTGCTTGCGACTCTGTTTTGGTGCCACTTTCGCGTTTGTACTAGGATGAAAATCCCGGGAGCAACAGCTGGCGACTCTGCTGGGGATCGAACCCAGAATCACTGGTTCCCTTAGCGAGTCAATCCTAGCGCTTGTTTGTTTCTCTTTCATTGGGTGTTTATTTTGGAGCTGTGTTGTGCTGTATTTACTATTTTTACTGTATTGTTGTTTACTGTATTACTGCTTTACTGTACATTACTGTATTTATCGCATTTTAGCATTTCATATACTGTATTATACTATACTATGCTGTTCTGCTTTGTCTGTTTGGCGGGATGGGGAATTCTGAGAGATAGTCCCAATACACAGGCCTGAGTGCACTTATGTTTAGTGTGTTTCATATCCTCTCACGTTCCATTTCGGTGCGAGGAGGGAATATGAAACACAATCTGGATGTGGTTCTCTCTAGAGAATTCTCCGTCGTGGATCTCCCACAATGGTAGAGCTATCTGGAAGAGCTGTTAAGTCTGAATGACCTCTTAAGATGGCCCCTCTTTATTTTGAGGTGAATCAAAGGACGATCTCTTTGTATGGCGATAACATTGTATCCTTCGGGCTGAATGTGCTATTGCTTCTCATTCCGAGATCTGAACTTGAGGATCCTCACTTTCTAGTACATACATGTGAGATTGGGGAGATTGTTTACAGGTGTGCAGGAACCATTGACCTTCATCATACCTGGTTTTCTTATTTGTGCTGGGTCTGTTACTGAACCTTTGATCCTGACTAGTTCATATTTGTTCTGGATTTGTTATTGGACCTTTGACCTTGGTTCTGTATATCTCACCAAATTCAGACTGCAGTACAGTGGGTTCAACAATATATGTGCAGCATTTATCACATGCCCTTGCATACATATCATCATTAGCATTCTTGCATTTAACCTTCATGTTTATTCATTTTCAGGGTATACTTCTTTTCGATTCCGGTTGACAGTTCCCTTTGCAGTTATGGAGGTTCCCAGGAAGAATAATGTGCATTACATGTTCTTTGATACCAAGGTGGGTCAGTTACAGAAGATGGTTTCTCTTATCACTCCAAATTATGTGGGTATGTTCCGAAAGGCTCATGGAGAGATTCTGACTATGATTGATGATTTGAATGCTTCAGAGAGGAGTGTCATTCATACTTGCTTGCAGTTTTATGACCCACAGTTAAGGTGCTTCACTTTTTCGGACTTTCAGTTGGCTCCGATGCTAGAAGAGTATGCCCTTCTTCTAGAGGTGCCTCTCAAATACCAGATTCCTTTTAACTCTGATATGCGCCCTCCAAAGCCTGAGGAGATAGCTAAGGCCCTCCATCTGAGCGTACCTGTGGTGACAGATAACCTCGCCACCAAAGGAGGTTTATCCGGTTTTCATTTGGATTTCTTGGTAGCCAAAGCTGAAGAGTACGCTGCTAGAGCTCAATGGGAAATAGTTTGCGCTATTCTGGCCTTGAGCATTTATGGGATTTTGTTGTTTACTGATGAGCCCAAGTTTGTAGACATGAGAGTCATCCATATCTTTGTGTTGAAGAATCCTATACCTACGCTCTTGGGTGACTTGTATTATTTTGTGCATTTTAAGAATGAGAAGAAGAAAGGGGGTTTGGTTAGATGTTGTGCACCTCTGTTTCATAAATGGCTCATGAGACACTTACCAAATTCTGAGGCTTTCCTGGATCCTCATCCTTCGGTGAATTGGGCTAAAAGGCTGATTCGATTGACGGCAAAAGATATTCGTTGGTTTAATCAAAGAATAATGGGAGAGGATTTTATCAGTAGCTGTGGAAGACATCCAAATGTGCCACTCTTGGGAATAAGGGGTTGCATCAATTACAATCCTGTTATCCTAAGGTGACAGTTGGGATTTGCTTTAATAGATCCTCCGAGGGATAGTGAATTGGAAGAATTTTTCTTTTTCTCTGTGAAAGATAATCTTTTATTGGTAAGGCAAGTGGCCGGAGCTTGGGGCAATTTGTAAACAAAGGGTAAAGTTGTCTTTGGCAAGTGCAACAACGTGTCGTCTCCTCAGTATGATGCATGGTTGAAAAGAAGAGTTCAGATCACTCTTTTACCGTTCTCTATGGAAAGCCCGTCAGATCCAGTTGCTGTTGAATCGGTGACCACGATAAGTGTTGCTGAATATAACAAGCTTAAGGCGGAGATGGATAAGACAGTCAAAATGAATGAGAAGCTAAGTGAAGGACTCCGAAAGACGCTTTGTGAGAAGCGTAATGTTGAGTATGAACTTCAAAAGTTAGCTGAGCGTCATGTGGCAAATGAGAAAAGAATTGTAGAGGATACTGTCTATATTCGTAAGGTTAAACAAAATGATATGGCACTAAAAAAGGCGTGCAAACGTATCAACGAGCAGTTGACAAAGTCTGAAAATGCACTTGCCAAAGGGCAACAGAGATGGGATGAGTTCTCCGAGTGCCGAAAGGAGATCGAAGCAAGAATCAAGGCTGGAAACGAGGAGTTGAGGAGGAATTTGAAGAGTAAAGAAGGAGAATTTCTCAAGCAGCTTAGTTCAGCCAACCGAGAGATTGAAGATCTGAAAGTCCGTGCTGGAGTAAAGAAAGTCAAAGAGCTGGCTGTTAAGGATCAAATCAAAAGCTAGAGGAAGCTGTCAAGATAAGGAGTCAGCTGATCAGGAGTCTTACAGAACGCCCTAATGATCCAGTTACTGAAGCACTTCTCAAGGAAGTCCGGGAGGACTTGTATGGGCTCAATGTCTGAAGGGTTTTTCGTTGTTGTTCTAAGAACTCACCATCAGGCTTGTTGATGGGTTTTCTTTTGCTTGTATTCATGCTATTCAGTTGTATTTGTTTAGAACCAATTTGTATTTGACTGTTCCACACCTGGTTGTGGGTTTTCATTTATGTTAATGGTGTTTCGTTTGGTATTATTGAGGCGGATTCTTCATCAAATTATACAATGATTCACAGACTCACTGGGCCGTATATGATGGGTATTCTGAATTATTAATATGCACATATGATGTTCTATCAATATTAGCAATTGCAGGAATGTGCGTTGTTCCTTTTCGGTCAAACTGGAATCGAAGGAAGGAATGCTTCAAAATGAATAAACATGGCATTTGCATTGCATAACATTTCATTTTGCATAACAGGTACTCGTTGCAGGAGCTTTCTAACCTTTATTTAAATTTCAGGCATAATAGCTGATTCCCACATTCACCGATACGCAACCAGATGAAACCAAACAAGGGTCATGGATCAGGTACAGACAGAGTTGGCTGAGCTAAGGGCACGCATGGAACAATTTATGAATTTGATGCAGGGCGTTGCCCAGGGGCAGCAGGACCCGAGAGCAGGGCAAGAAGACATGCGGGCTACCATCCAGAGGTTGGAGACAGAGATTCCTACTGATGATCACATTAATCCCCCTAGGGTTAACCCTCCTGTTGTCAATCCTCCTGTTGGTACTCCTCCTCTGGTTGGAGTTAACTTGGGTTTTGTTCCTGGCAACAATGGGCATGTGGAAGATCGTCAAGAGGACCAGTTTTCCCTACTTAATGCTGATATGGGATTTTATAATGATGACAGGAAATACGAGGGACTGGCTGAAAGGGTGAAAGCTATAGAATGTCAGAATCCTTTGGGAATTGATGTTGAGGATATGGGACTAGTACAGGGTGTCAAGATTCCCCCGAAGTTTAAACCACCTACTTTTGACAAGTACAATGGTAGCACTTGTCCTAAAACTCATCTCCAGGCATATAACCAGAAGATAGCGGCTTATTCTGATGATCAGAAGTTATGGATGTATTTTTTCCAGGACAGCTTGTCTGGAGCCTCCCTGGAATGGTATATAAAGTTGGACAGGGCTCACATCAGAAGCTGGAAAGAGTTGTGCTTGGCTTTCTTGAAGCAATACCAGTATAACATCGACATGGCACCGAATCGCACTCAGTTACAAAGCATGACACAGGACCCTAAGGAAGGTTTTAAACAGTACGCCCAGAGGTGGTGTGAACTTGCCGCTCAGGTGCAACCTCCGTCGGCAGATAGAAAAATGGCTGATATGTTCATGAATACTTTGCAAGGCCCATATCTCGATCGGTTGGCTGCTTGTCCATCCACTGGGTTTGTTGACATAGTAATTGCTGGAGAGAGAATCGAGAGTTTGCTAAAGCTGGGGAAGATTCAGGACAGAAGTGGTACAAGTTCAGCTCCCGCAAAGAAGTTTTTTGGTAACAATAACAGAAAGCGTGAAGGTGACGCTAATGCTGCATATGCACAAGGGGGGAGAGGTAGAGGACAACAGGGCCCGTATCACCAAGCAGCATTTATAACTATTCCAACTCCGGGTACCGAGGCTCAACCTGCAGATCAAAGGCATTATCACCCAAGAAAGAGAATGAATGACCGACATTTTGATGCTTTCCCTTTGACATGCTCACAAATGCTACAAAATTTACTTCGTTTGAAGTTGGTACAATTGTGGACTTTGGCTCCCCCAGTGGGCAAATTACCTTTTGGGTATGATGCAAATGAAAAGTGTGAATTTCACTCAAATGTGTCGGGTCACAATGTGGAAAATTGCAAGGCTTTCAAAAATGTGGTTCAAGACCTTGTTGATTCGAAGGCTATTAATTTTGCTCCAAGGCCTAATGTAATTCAAAATCCCATGCCTCTGCATGGTGGACCAGGGGTGAATTCCATTAAAGAAGATGGAAATTTGAATCTGGTGAGGGACATTAATGATGTCAAGACTCCATTGAAAGTTATGAAGGACCGCCTGCTGAAAGGGGCTGTATTTCCTGGTTGTTCAGAAAGTTGTGAAGATTGTTTGATTGCTGATAATGGTTGTGTGAAGTTGAGAAATAGCCTTCAGAGCATGATGGAGGAAGTACGTTTACAATTTAATTAGTTGAAAAAGAATGATGATGAAGTTTCTACTATTACAATCTACTTTGATCCTGTGGAAATTCCGGTGCCTGCTCCCGTACAGATATCTGCGCCTGAACGAGTAGCTCCTATAACTATAACTATTCCCAGTCATGTCCCAAATGAGAATAAGGTTGCAATTCCGTGGTATTATGGAACTAATAGTTAAGGGCAGAAGCAGGAAGTGCAGACTCCTAAAGAAAGTGGTTCAAGTATCGGAAATGTTGGAGGAATGGGCGGTTTTACCCGCAGCGGAAGGCTTTTTGCTCCTCAGACACTCAGGAAAGACGATACTGAAGCATTAGCAAAGGCCAAAGGAAAGTAGGTGATAAGTGATGAACCAGTGCCAGGGGAAGAACCTGGTAATTCATTGGAGAAAGATGTTGAGGAGTTCATGAGAATAATCAGGAAGAGCGATTATAAGATCGTTGACCATCTACATCAAACTCCTTCTAAGATCTCTATATTGTCATCGTTGCTATGTTCCGAAGCACATCGGAATGCTTTGCTAAAATTTTTGAATATGGCGTACGTACCGCAAGAAATATCAGTGAACCAGCTTGAAAGTGTGATTTCCAATGTTAACGCCGGTAACGGTCAAGGGTTCACCGATTTTGACCTAACGCCAGAAGGAAGGAACCACAATAAGGCTCTCCACATATCGATGGAATGTAAAGGTGCTATGTTATCCCATGTATTGGTGGACACTGGATCGTCCCTCAATGTGTTGCCTAAGAAAGCATTGGCAAAGCTGGATGTGGAAGGGGTTGTACTGAGGCCTTGTGATCTAGTGGTGAAAGTATTTGATGGTTCAAAGAGATCAGTGTTTGGGGAGGTAGAGCTGCCTATCCAGATCGGACCCCAGGTGTTTAATACAGTGTTTTATGTGATGGACATCCAACAGGCTTATAGTTGTCTATTGGGTCGTCCATGGATCCACGCTGTTGGGGCTGTATCTTCAACCTTGCATTAGAAGATAAAATTTGTAGTTGACGGTCAGGTTGTTACGGTATGCGGAGAGGAAGACATTTTCGTTAGTCATCTGTCGTCCTTCAAGTACGTGGAGATGGACGGAGAAATCCATGAAACTCTCTGTCAGGCGTTTGAAACTATGAATACGGTGAAAGACTCTCCGTCCGGTGAGGCAAAGGTGGGAACCTCTATAGCTCGTATAAGCAGGCTTTGGAAGTAGTACAGTCTGGTCATACCGAAGCTTGGGGTCAAGTGATTGAGCTACCTTTCAAGGAGGATAAGGGCGGAATTGGTTATAAATCTCCTCAAGTTCCACCGTCAAAGGGTCAAGAGCGCCAAGGGCCAGTTATTTTCTCAAGTGGAGGAGTCATACATTCAAGCCAGATTTGTGTAGCAATTGAAGATGGTGAAGATAGTGACGGTGACCTGGACAATTGGGTGCGCCCATGTGCCCCAGGAGTGAAGCTGAACAATTGGTTTTTGGAGGATCTTATCCAAGTTACTCTGCCGAATAAGTAATTTTTTGTGTTTTCTTTCATTAAGCATGCAAAGGTCCTATGCTCTGCCCAAGGCATAGTGACTTCATTGTAGGGCCCCATTTGTTCTCATACAAATTTTTATCATTAATAAAAGGACGTTTTGTATTCAAAATTGTGTTCCCTATCTTTCATTTTATATTTATATCAGATAAATAAAAATGGCAATGTTTTCTTCGCTGTTTTCTTACATTTTATTCTTTCTTTTCCTTTCCAAAAAAAGGGCAATTTCTAAAAGCATGAATTATCATTCATGCAGAAATAATTCTCTGGATCTTGTTGATGACGACCCTGCTATGGTTTATTATGATTTCGATAATCCAATATACCAAGCTGAAGAGGGGGATGAGGAAGACTGTGAACTTCCTGAAGAGTTGGCTAGATTATTGAAACAGGAAGAAAGAGCCATTTAGCCTCATTAGGAATCTATAGAAGTTGTCAATCTCGGTACTGAAGAGGTAAAGAAAGAGGTCAAAGTAGGGGCAAGCCTGGTAGAGAATGTAAAGAAAGAGCTGATTGAGATGTTGCGAGAGTATGTTGACATCTTCGCCTGATCTTATCAAGATATGTCGGGGTTGGATACGGACATCGTTGTGCACAGATTGCCGCTGAAAGAGGGTTGTTTTCCTGTCAAGCAGAAGCTTCGGAGAACCAAATCTGAAATGGCCATCAAAATCAAAGAGGAGGTGCAAAAGCAATTGGATGCAGGGTTTCTAGGTGTTACTAGTTATCCACCATGGGTCGCTAATATTGTGCTTGTGCCAAAGAAGGATGGCAAAGTCAGAATGTGCGTGGATTATCGAGATTTGAACAGGGCGAGTCCAAAAGATGATTTTCCATTACCACACATTGACGTGTTGGTAGATAATACGGCTCAATTCTCTGTGTTTTCTTTCATGGATGGGTTTTCCGGATATAACCAGATCAAGATGGCGCCGAAGGATATGGAGAAAACTACCTTTATTACCCCGTGGGGCACATTCTGCTATAAGGTGATGCCGTTTGGTTTAAAGAACGCTGGGGCAACATATCAGCGTGCCATGGTGACGCTCTTCCACGATATGATTCACAAAGAAATTTAAGTTTATGTGGATGATATGATTGCCAAATCACAAACGGAAGAAGAGCATTTGATAAATTTGAAAAAGTTGTTTGAACGGTTGAGACATTTCAGACTGAGGCTGAACCCGAATAAGTGTACTTTCGGGGTAAGATCTGGTAAGCTTCTGGGCTTCGTTGTCACTGAAAAAGGAATCGAGGTGGATCCAGCAAAGGTAAAAGCCATTCAAGAAATGTCGGAGCCAAGAACAGAAAAGCAAGTTCGTGGGTTTTTGGGAAGACTGAATTATATTGCAAGATTTATATCTCATCTTACCACGACTTGCGAGCCAATATTCAAATTATTGAGAAAAGATCAATCAATCCGGTGGAACAATGACTGTCAAAAGCCCTTTGATAAAATAAAAGAATATTTGCAAAATCCTCCGATTCTCATGCCTCCGGTTCCTGGGAGGCCACTGATTATGTATATCTCTGTACGTGATGGATCAATGGGTTGTGTTCTCGGTCAACACGACGAGACAGGTAGGAAAAAACATGCTATATACTACCTGAGCAAAAAATTCACTGATTGCGAGTCCAGGTATTCGATGCTTGAGAAGACATGTTGCGCACTAGCATGGGCTGCTAAGCGATTGAGACAATATATGCTAACTCATACAACCCTACTGATTTCAAAAATGGATCCGGTCAAGTACATTTTTGAGAAGCCAGCTCTTAATGGAAGGGTCGTGCGGTGGAAGATGGTTTTGACTGAGTACGATATACAATACACTTCCCAGAAAGCTATCAAAGGGAGTGTGTTGTCTGATTATCTTGCTGAGTCGCCTATTGATGATTATCAGCCAATGAGGTTTGACTTTCCTGATGAAGACATCATGTTTCTCAAGGCTAAAGATTGTGAAGAGCCGCCGGTTGACAAAGGACCGGATCCTGATGACAAATGGAAATTGATGTTCGATGGGGCCGTTAACATGAATGGAAGTGGTGTTGGGGCAGTCCTTATCACTCCGAAAAGATCGCATATACCTTTCACTGCCATGTTGACTTTTGATGTCACCAACAATGAAGCGAAATATGAGGCTTGTATCATGGGTATTGAAGAAGCCATTGATTTAAGGATCAAAACTCTTAAGATATTTGGGGACTCTGCTCTAGTGATCAATCAGATCAATGGAGATTGGCATACCAACCAGCAGAACTTGATTCCTTACAGAGACTATGCGAGAAGACTATTGACTTTCTTTACAATAGTAAAATTGTGCTATATACCTCGTGATGAGAATCAAAAGGGTGATGCTTTAGCAACATTGTCTTCCATGATTCAGGTGAATTAGTGGAACCATATACCCAAGATTGATGTGATGAGGCAAGACATACCCGCTCATGTGTTTGCTGCCGATACGACAATTGATGATAAACCTTGGTATTTTGATATCAAGCATTTCTTGAAGAGTCAAGAGTATCCCGCTGGGGCATCAAACAATGACAAGAAGACTCTGAGGAGGTTAGCAGGAAGTTTCTTCTTGAACGAGGATGTGCTTTACAAGCGAAACTTTGACATGGTCTTGCTCAGATGCGTGGATAGACACGAAGCAGACCTATTAATGCAGGAAGTGCACGAAGGATCTTTCGGCACCCATGCTGGTGGGCATGCTATGGCGAAGAAGTTATTGCGAGCCGGGTATTACTGGCTAACTATGGAGGCTGGTTGCTTTAAGTACGCCCGAAAATGCCACAAATGCCAAATCTATGCCGACAAGGTGCATGTGCCACCAAACCCTCTGAACGTGATGAGTTCTCCATGGCCCTTTGCTATGTGGGGCATTGATATGATTGGGAAGATTGAGCCTACTGCTTCCAACGGACATCGATTCATTTTGGTGGCTATTTATTACTTTACCAAGTGGGTGGAAGCTGACTCTTTTGCAAATGTCACCAGGCATGTGGTAGCCCGATTCATTAAGAAGGAGATTATTTGCCGATATGGGGTGCCCGAAAGGATCATTACTGACAATGGTTCTAATCTCAACAATAAGATGATGCAAGAGCTATGCCAGAGCTTCAAAATTGAACATCACAATTCTTCTCCTTATCGCCCGAAGATGAATGGTGCCGTTGAGGCAGCCAACAAAAATATCAAGAAGATTGTGCAAAAGATGGTAGTGACGTATAAGGATTGGCATAAAATGCTGCCTTTCGCTTTGCATGGGTACCGTACCTCTGTTCGTACATCTACTGGGGAAACCCCATTTTCTCTTGTATACGGTATGGAAGCAGTGCTACCGGTTGAAGTTGAGATCCCTTCTTTATGGGTCATGATGGATGTTAAACTTGACGAGGATGAATGGGTTCGAGCGAGGTTCAACGAGTTGAGTCTCATCGAAGAAAGACGGTTGACTGCAGTATGTCATGGACAACTGTATTAGAGGAGAATGAAACAAGCATTTGACCAAAAAGTGCGTCCTCGGACTTACCAGATGGGCGACTTGGTATTGAAAAGGATTCTTCCTCCGAATACAGATCACAGGGGCAAATGAACTCCTAATTATGAAGGTCCATATGTTGTTAAGAAAGTTTTCTCGGGCGGAGCCTTGATGCTTACAACAATGGACTGTGAAGATTTTCCGTCACCTGTGAACTCAGACGCAGTTAAAAAATACTTCGCATGAATAGACCTGCTGGACAGTAAAAAGAGAGTCCAGGCAAAAAAGGGGCATCCCGGCGAACCATAAAAAATAAAAAAATAATAAAAAAACAGAAAGAAAAGGTTCGGGCAAAAATTAGGGATAAAAATAAAAAAAAGAAAGTACACCCGGTAAGTTGAAAACCAGCAAGGGCAACTTAGGCAAAAAAGGGTATCTCGGTGGATTGAAAACCCGTAAAGAGCGATCCAGGAAAATGAGAGATTTAGCGAAAACTTCGATCTGAGTAATCTGTATCGTCTCGTCTCAATCAATGAGCATTCCGAAGGATAGGAATCTGTTCAATCGTCCCCCTTTGAAGGCAAGGCAATTGGAGAGGCTTGAAGATGTATGAACCATAGCAGGGTTGAAACTCAATGAAGTTCCAGTTTCACATTGCCATTAGGACAATTTCTTTTCTGTTTTGGCAATTACCTCTTTCCAGGAATTGCTTCTTGATGTAAATGCCTATTTTCAGGCTCTGTAATTAATAAAATGGTCGTTATTCAGAATAATTCTATCTGTTTGTTTTGTTTTTATAATTTGTTTTGTTTACACAAACGTCCAAAAATTTTTGATAAACATTTGCATGTGAAAACATTGGGGTTCTACAATAACATGCATAAAAGGAAAACATTTAGAATTGCTTTAAATGACGGGTGCGCTTGGGTGAATACTACAAAACCCATGTTACCCTGGGGCATATGTGCGCATTCTTTTGTTTGCAGATGTTGAGAGTTCACTGGATAGCTATACAAAGGTGTATGACGTCTTCAAGCCAAAATCCTTTACGAAGCGCAAATGAACGTTCCTCCCCAAGCAGAGACGGTTCCTCAGCGGGAAAGTACTTCTTGGAGGTGGTCATCCCCAGCGTATTTACAGAGCTCCATGATCCCCAGCAACATTGTCAAATGGTAGTACTGAAGCCATTATGTTCAGAAAAGGATTCTCATTTCACTCTTTTGTCACAACGTTTACTGCTTAAATCCATCATCTGGCCGACGGCCGCGCACGACGATTCGATATTAAAAAGTCAGTTTCAAATGGGCAGTGTTATATCTTATTAAGTCGATTCTCCTATTCAGTACTTCCAACAGCTACAAGCTTTTCTGTGTCGATAACGGTTGCAAATTCCCCAGCAGAATGGCCTCGCAGCTAATGTTTAAGACTCAGTAAGTGTCCAGGAGTTTGGAGATGTCGAATCTTCTGTAAAATCCTCTTGGGACGTTTTCTTCATATCAGCCTGGTATCATGGGGCAAGAGCAAGTGGTTGGTTATCCCAAGCATGGAGCATCATGAAAATTCCCCAGCAGGAGGTGTTCTAAGTCTATTATCCCCGGTAGAGTGACCTCTCAATTACTGCATCTTGGCTCAAGTTTCAGTTTTTGTTTAAGAGTTGGAAGATGTTGGATCTTCTGTAAAATTCTCTTAAGAAACATTCCCTAGCACGAGACGCTCTGAAGCGGTTCTCCCCAGCAGAGTTTGTTGTAAGCTCATTATTCCCTAGCGGAGTTACTTACATTTCCTCAGCATTTATTTTGCTGAAGACCTCTTTGCATTTTGCATATAGTATGCATAGCATCCTCAAAACGCGTAGCATTTCCATCGAGATGGGGCATTACGCCATGGAAAAATTCAAACATATGCATGTGAAGCATAGGCCAGTTTTGATAACTCGTGCGAGAGCCCAAAAATTTGCTCCTTATATCATTGACAAAGCCAGAAAGAATGCCTCGTTCACTCCCCAACAGATATCTCAAAGCAGCGCAAAGGGTTTCATCACTTTTCTCCCTACAGAGTCACATCTCTCAGCTTACAAGTTTCTTGGAACCATTCCCGATAGGATTCCTGTAGCCGTCCTCGACAGCACCTTTGATTTTAACCATACCAGTTCCCAACAGGTCCATTTACCCATCCCCGATAGGTAAGCCTTGGTTATAAACTGTAGCCGTCCCCGACAGCACCTTTGAGTTTAACCATACCAGTTCCCGACAGGTCCATTTACCCATCCCCGATAGGTAAGCCTTGGTTATAAACTGTAGCCGTCCCCGACAGCTCCCTTTAGTTTAAACCTTGCCAGTTCCCAACAGGTCCACTTACCCATTCCCGATAGGTAACCCAGGTCCAAGCTTACCAGTTCCCGACAGGTAGTTCACCAGTTCCCGACAAGTAGTTCACCAGTTCCCGACAGGTAGTTCACTAGTTCCTGACAGGTTTTCCTATGGGGTTCAGTGGTTCCAAATTCTTTCTCACAAACTTTTCTTCCTTACCATGGTTTTATTCACGACATTCTCTTTATCCGTACAGCGCAAATTTTCTCAGTTATTTTTGTATTTAATCCCTATGTATCTGGAATTCCTGATAGCCGTTGCTTTCATCCACTCAGATTCACAGTTGATTGAATAGGGGCAGCTGTAATACCTCAAAATTTGCCCTCTTGCTTTTAGCTTTTACTGGCTTATGTTTCATTGCATTGCATTTAGATCTTATTTTCATCTCACATAGCATACATATTGCATAAGGGCATGTGATCAGTGGTCTTCAGAATGTTGGTCATTCAAAGCAAGAGAATAAGAGCCAAGGGTCTTCAAACAAACCTCAAAGGTCTCTTACATCATACATGATCTCAATTGATCTCACAAGCCATTGGAAGATGGGAATTCATCAAGAAGATTGGGCAGTGCATCACCTTCTATCAAAAAATAGTCCAAATTAGGGTTTTGGGTTCAAGTAGTCTCCTGATGAAATTTTTATTCAAACTTGATCTCAATGTTTTCGACATGGTGTTAAGTGTCTAAGGATGTAAGATTAACCATTGGTTCATTTCAGAAGAGGTTCAATTGATCAGTTGCTTGAGAATCAAGGAATTGGGGAAAAATCAACTGTGCATGAAAAAAGTCAACTCCTGACTTTTCAAGGTCAAATTCATGAAATTCAAGTTACATGTGGTCAATGGACAGGATTTGATCAAGAAATGATGGAGGAATCATGAAAAATCAAGGAGTGTACAAAGTTTCCTTTTTTGGAAATTTAGGGTTTCCAAAAATGGCAAGTTTGGACCATTCTGCACCACACTTTGAGGCTTTCTTTCTCTATGATAAAAGCTCCAAACCTCAGGCCCAAGTTGAGCCAATTAAAGTTCACATTCTAAGCTTCAAATCCATATAAAGTACTCCTCCATTGGATCAAAATTGAGGGAGTTATGACCAATCAAAGTTTGACAAAACTAGGTCAAAAACCAAGTCATGACCAAGCAAGACCAGGCCCATGCGCGATAATTTTGTCAAACACATGGTGGGCAAAACTTCAAGCCATTTTCCTCATTGAAGGAAGCTTCAAATGAAAGAATGTTGAACATCAAAGTTGTTCATCTCAATGTCCACTTCAACTTTGATGTTGGACATTTTTCCATTTGAGTAAGTTATGAGTGAGTTATAGTGGGCCAAAGTTGAGGTATTTATGCTGAATTTTCACAAGACCATAGCCATGCATGTCATGCAGCTTGCCACGCCCTTCATGCAGTTTGAATCCCTTGTGTTCTAAACGATTTTTCATCACTTTAGAGGCATTGTTTTAATTGGACTCAAACACAAAAATTGTTCTATGATGTGTCCTTAATCCATGGCCATCTAAAACTCATGATTTCATGCGCTGATCATAGAGAAAATCGTCTCCAAATATCATGTTTTTCATTGATGCATTGACTGAATATTGGGGAAGGCTTTATGCATTATCTGGGTTCAGTACCACCACAAACTCATTCGTACATGTTGTGTTGCTTCTTTTGGACAAGCATAACCTTACACATACATGACACACCATTCATCATGCACCAAAGAGGAAAAACAAAAACTTGTTCCACAAGCTTCCTTGCTGCAGCATAAAATAAACACAACATCAACACCATTCACTCTTATCCTCACCATAAGCTCTCATAAACTCATCCATACCATAGCCAACCTTCTCCTAACTCGCCCCTAACTAACTTAACTCAGTTAGTTAGGGTGAACTCATTTAACCAAGCTTGAACTCATTTGACTAACTCACTTAACCACACTAGTTCAATTCTAACTTCACCTATCTCTCTTTCTGATCTCTTTTTCTGATCTCACACGAATTCATCAACCTCCATCCACATTTCATCTTCATCATCATCAATGTTTCATTTCTGATCAAGAACAAGAGAGAACAAGTTCAATTCATCAAGTGTAGCTTCGGTTCAGTTGGATTTTCATTGTGGTTTTCTTCAAGATCTCAAGTTCAGTGGCATTTATTTTGCTCCATTCAAGCTCAGGAGCATAGGAGGATCATCTCTGGTCTTCTTTTACTTTAAAGAACTTTAAATCCAGGTTTCTTCTCCAACCTTTGTTTTTTTGAAATTTCACTGATTATAGCTTGTTTTCTATTGGTTTGAGCTTATTAGAAGCTATGTTGAATCCGGCTAGTTGATAGGCATGCTAGATGCTTAGTTTCAGAAATTAGGGTAAAGATGTTTGTGGATGTTTCTTGCTATGTGTGCATGGTTTGATGATTTCAATGGCGGATTCATGATGTGCATAACATCCTCTTTCGAATGGTACCTGGTTTGTTAATTTCTGGAAGATGTGAAGGTTGCAGATGGTGGCGTTTTGCCAGAGAAGATGACCGGAGGTCCTTCTCCGGCCGGTGAGCATTCAATATTAGGGTTTCTGGACTTTAAGTCCCAACCGTGCGATCTTGTTAATCCAACGATGGAGAAAGTGCCAGCGCATTAATGTGATACCCTTTCTTTCACGTGCATCTTTTTTTAATCTAAATGACTTCTATGTGTGGGTGTGCATGCTGCTTATTGTGGACTTCATCTCTGAGTCACTTGATGTGTGTATTTGTTTGATGATTTTGCATTGACCTGATCCAACGCTTACTACTTGGCCAATGCATAAATGAGGGAGGGTCTATGTCACGTGCTTTCTTTTTTTTCCTCTCAGATGTTTACATGTGGGTGCGTGCGTGATAATTACCATGTGCTTGATTTGTGAAATGTTGGATTGATGACTGATTGTGATTAATATCATTCTATGGCTATGATGACATCTAATTGTTGATTGCGCACACACTCTATCACACAAACATGCTTTAGTTGACTGGGTCTTTAATTGATATTGACACACCCCATACTGAGCCCAAACTATTTTTGAACTATAAAATTACTCACGCTGCACACCCCCTTCCCATTTCTTTCACATTTCTATTTTTATTTCATATATTGTTTGATTTCACATTTTAAAAAATACCAAAACACATTGAAAAATCCCAAATTAATTCATGTGACATTTTGACACATTTAAATAATTTTATTTTATTTTAAATTCTGACTTTGTGAATTTTTGAGCATAATTCCCTAATTTTCTTTCAATTTCTTTTTGAATGAGGTTCTTCTTTGATATTTGAATTTGCACATTTTCTTTCTCTCATCCCATACACTGTTTCTCATCTATTCTCTTTGAATTGATTAGAGGACATCTTGAAGCATCTAAATAAATTTCCTTTTGATTTTTAAAGTCATTTTATCACATGTTTGCATGGTCATCTTTGCACTTCCTTTTGGTTTGTTCAGTGTGATTTTGTGATTTCTTTGGGGGCATGTTTTCTCTTGAGTTTTGCTATGAATCTTTTGTACATGTTTTGCCTCTAACTTGGATTGTTTAGGACTTAATTTTACAACTTTCTCATGTGCTTTGATATTTGTTTAATGCCTTGCACTTGAAGTTACATGTATGACCATTATTCTATCTCATTCTTATATGTTTTGTTGAGGCACTTGTTCCACTTTTTGTGTTTACTTTGCATGATTGGTTGTGCATCTTTTCTATGTCATTTGTATGATATTATAGGTCATATTTGTGTTATTATAGGTCACTCTGACTTGTGTTTGCATTTGATATGAGTTTATGCATTCTAATTTGAACTTTGACATGTTTCCACCTCTTATCTCCTCTAATGCTCTACATGTTTCATGTGTGCATTTTGTATGACATTTCCCTCATTCCACTAGCATCTTATCATTAGTATGCCACTGCCCATATGCATTCTTTAATCATGTTGCATGTTATGCATCTCTAATATGTCACTTTGTGCACCTAATTGAACATGTCTCTCTTATACTTACTTCTTCTTCATCTTATTTCTCCTACTTGTATCCTTTTTATTCATGATTTGTATGATGATCCATGCGCATTGTGAGATATTTATAAATGGTATATGGTTCTGACCTTGATCTTCTGTGGAGCATTAATGCATGATCACTTTGCATTGCCACTCATCTTTCATCCATTCCTCATCTTTCATCCATTCCTTTCATAGGTGCATTTATTTGATGTTTAAGACTTTGCTTGTGCATAGTTGGTGTGTATTAGGTATATTAACATTAGAGATCATTCTCATAGTTTAGGTTCTGACTTTGATTGAGTTTCATCTCTTAGGATCTTTATTCATTGGTTCTTGATTTGTTTGATCATTATTTGGTATTCTTTCCTTATTCCACTACTTGTAAATAGTTTTTGAACTAACCTTTTCATGTAGGTGCAAATGGTAAGTAAGTGTGTGGATGTGCTTCCACATGCACTTCTTTCTTTCATCTTCTCTTATTTCTTTTAATAATTCAACTTGTGATCATGATAAGCATTTATATGCTTTCCTTGAATAACTTCTTTCCTCTCCTTTTTGAGTTGCAACTCATCTTCTACTTTAGAAGTGAGTTGTTTAATTCACTCTTCTTTTCCTTTCTTTTAGGATTAAGTTTCTTGAACCACATTAACCATATGAACATCCATGTATGATAACTTTAGGGTTTGAGTCTTAGTCCCCTTTAGTTTTCACCTTTTGCTCCCATTTGAGTCTATTCTTCTCATATCAAAACAAAAGTAAAAAACACTTAATAAAGGCATAACAAATATTGTATTTGAGCCTTTCATGTGAGAATAAGGAGGTGAGGGGTTTTCTCTCACTTTCTTAAAATGTTTAGCGTACGTCCCGTCTTGGATCGATATGCGAGGCATTCGATCTTACATGAGGGACTTAAATCCAATATGTGTTGCAAAACACCAAATAAACAAGACACTTCTTTCTTAAAAGACAAAAAACAAACAAACAAATTCTCTTCTCATCTCCTTCATTCTATTCCTTAACGATGCGTCATTTCCGTTCTACCGCAAACAGGTAACGCCTAAGTCTCCATACAGTGAGCTGCAACACCTAAACTGCTAGGATGCGAACGTTGACATATTCCACTAAAAAACACAAACAATTTTCCCTTAGCTGAGGGGAAATACGTCGCTCTGATTCTCATGTTCCCGATGAAATACGTAGGCAGTGGGGTAGGGCCCATTCGAGCACTTCTTTTATTTTCCCTACATTTGTTTCTCTTTCTCTCTCCTTTCCTTTTCCAGTTCTCCAGCTAGCAGTTCCTTTTCCAGTATCCTTTCCTTACACCCTTTGATCAAGACAAGCAAGCGTGGATCCCATCGGGTATGATGGACGCGTGGGGGTGCCAATACCTTCCTCTCGCGTAACCGACTCCCGAACCCAGTTCTCTTGGTCGCAAGACCATGCTCTTTCCTTTCCTTCAGGTTTATGCAGTGTTTCCTTTCCCTCTCTTAGGATAAATACACATTGTTGGCGACTCTGTTTCGGTGCCACTTTCGCGTTTGTATTAGGATGAAAATCACGGGAGCGACAATAAGCTCTATTATTCACTCACCATCACCTCATATGACACTAAAAGGAACTCGATCCTCCCAAGCCTCTCCATCCTACTTTTTTGAAAACTTTTCCACTCAAGAACAAGAGAACAATTTTAATCGGTACTTTGTCGAAAGAGAATTGTATATATCTTGTTACTTAGATGAGGATCTATTTAAAGATTTCCTCTTTGTAGAAGCCTTCAACAATGTTGGTTTAAGAAAATTCATTTTCGACGTCCCTCAAGATAGGTATCCTGAATTGGTAAGGATATTCTATGTGAACCTCACCTACCAAAATGGTGTTATAAGCCCCCAAGTAAAGAAATGCCTCATTGCATTGTCTCTTAAAGAGCTTGCACAAGTTATCGGACCTGGTCTGTTTTGCCACCTCTAATGATATGGTAATGAACCAAACATTCCTTAATGTATATCATGTTTCAATATCATTAATAAACAGAAGAAAAAAATATAATCATACAGCCTTTATTAATGTATGAAACCAAAGAACCCTTATTGATTTCATTACGTTTTGTTTCAAAATTTCACATATTGAAATATATACCTTTAAGGGTTAAATATACAATACCCCCCTGCAATGTTAGCGAATTCTCACTTTAGCCCCTGTAAAATTTTTTTTAAACACCCCCTCATCTTAGGTAGATTCCCTCAGATACCCCCCCAGAGTCCAAGTGGCATGTTAGATTCCTTTTTTACCATTTGAATCTGTCCAAGCTGGCATTTTGGATTAGATTTTAATGGCTGACTGGGTATATATTGTTGCGTTTCACCCCCTTGTAATTGTTAGGGTTTTACTGCGACGGATGAACAGTTGCGAACGACATTCTGATGCGACGGAGGAACATCTGCGAAGAACTCACATACACGAAGACCAAAAAAATCGTTCACGAATTCATTTCTGTAATCGAGGGGCGCAATGAGTGAGGTATGTATTTTGGTAAACTTCTTGACGATAAACTTCCACGAATTCATTCTGTTAGTGTGTTTTTTGCTTCTGAATGATTTTGAAATCTTGATGGAAATATTAGGGTTTTTGATATATGGTTTTTGTTTGTGAATGATTTTGAAATCTTGACAGAAGTTCAAACCCTTTGATGTTACTTTTCACCATGGGGGGGAATTTGTTAGGAGTAAGCCGGATGAAACTATTTACAGAGGGGGGGTTCATTCGACCGTAAATGGTTTGCTAGTTGCGAACTGGACAATGGATAACATTTTCAAGCTGTTGAGTGAGTGGGGGTATAAGGAAGGTTCATTTAGGTTATAGACAAAAGTGTTAGACATTCAAGAGGGATTTATTAGAATTAGAAGAGATGATGATGCATACGACTTTGCTACATACTTCAGTGCAATGGAAGTTGTTGGGGATATATTTGTGGAACATTCTGCAGAAACACTGGACTGTGAGGGTATTGAACCTAGGTGTATTAATGAGAATATGAGTGATGATATAGAAGATGAGGATGCTGAAAGGTTAGAAGACAGTGAAGATGAGAGAGCAATTGGTCTAGTTGATGGTTTTGAAGGAATTGATGAGCCCGTGCCCATAACAGTAGATAAAAGCAATCTTGTGACAAGTATGGGTGGGCCTAGTGTTAGGCCCAAAAAGCAAATGGACCAAGATGATTACTATAGTGATGAACTGAAGAGTGATGATCCAGATGACTCAGGTGATGATGAAAGGCCCAAGTATGAAACAGTTAGGAAAGAGCACCTCAACAAGGATTATAAGTTCAAGTGGGGCATGGAATTTAATACACTTGCTGACTTTAGGGATGCAATTCGTGAGTGGTCAGTGCTCAATGGTAGGGAAATAAGTTTTGTGAAAAATGAGAGCTATAGGGTAAGGGTTGAGTGTAAGGCTAAATGTGGGTTTTTAGTCTTATGCTCTAAGGTGGCCCACCAACACACTTTTGCTATAAAAACACTCAAAGACACCCACACATGTGCTAGGGTTTTGAACAACAAATCTGCAACTTCAAAGTGGGTGGCTAAGCATGTGGTAAAGAGGATGCAAACAAGTGACACAGTTAGGATAAGAGACATCATGCAAGATATAAGGCAAAGCTTTTCTGTGGGTATTAGTGTTGCAAGAGCATGGAGGGCTAAGTTGATTGCAAAGAGGATAATAGAAGGTGATGCTGATAATCAGTATGCATTTATTTGGAGGTATGCAGTTGAGTTAAGAAGGGTGAATCCAGGCAACACAGTCAAGATTAATGTTGAAAGACCTCATCCATCCATACAACCAAGGTTTGGATCCTTCTATTTTTGTTTTGATGGTTGTAAGAAAGGCTTTATAAATGGATGCAGACCATTTTTGGGGGTAGATGGATGTCACTTGAAGACCAAATATGGTGGCCAATTACTAATTATTGTGGGTAGGTATGCAAATGATCAATACTTTCCCTTGGCATTTGGTGTGGTTGAAAATGAGACAAAGGAGAGTTGGAGATGGTTCCTTCAACTACTGATTGAGGATATTGGCCAGGATAGAAGATATGTGTTTATATCTGATCAACAAAAGGTACATGTGGCTTTATTTACTTCCTTGTTATTATGTATTTAATGTTGTTTATGTAATTAATGTGTACACTTGGTGTTGTGTTTCAGGGACTTGTGGCTGTATTTGAAGAAATGCTTGATAGGATTGAGCACAGGGTGTGTCTTAGGCATCTTTATGCCAATTTCAAGAAAAGGTTTGGTGGTGGATCATTGATCAGAGACTTGATGATGGGAGCTGCTAAGGCAACATATTATCAGGCCTGGGTCTTAAAAATGAATGAGTTGAAGAAAGTAGATCAAAATGCTTGGGAATGGTTGATGGCAATCCCAACCAAAAGCTGGTGTAAGCATGCCTTCACTTTTTACCCTAAATGTGATGTTTTGATGAATAATATCTCAGAGTCTTTTAATGCTAATATCCTAGTTGCTAGGGACAAACCAATACTGACTATGTGTGAGTGGATAAGAAAATACCTCATGAATAGGTTAGCCACATCTACTACTAAACTTGATAAGTGGCCACATAGAGTGATGCCTATACCTAGAAAGAGATTGGACAATGAAGTTTTCAATAGTGGACATTGGTTGCCAACATGGTCAGTCGATGAACAATTTTAAGTCACACACAGTTTTAATAATCAAGAGTTTATTGTTGATATTGCCAAAAAATCATGTAGTTGTAACTTTTGGGAATTAGTGGGAATACCATGTAGGCATGCTGTAGCAGCATTGAGCTATAGGAGGCAAAACCCTGAAGAATTTGTGGATGAATGTTATACAAGACAAAGGTTTACCCTATGCTATGGTTTTTCTGTTAGTCCAATCAATGGCCAGGATATGTGGCCAGAAGTTGAAATGGAGGAACCCCTCCCACCATCCTATAAAATTGGCCCAGGTAGACCTAGGAAGGTAAGGATAAGAGAAGTTGGAGAGGAGGGTGCAAGAAAGAGAAGAATAGGTTTGGCATATAAGTGCACCAAATGTGACAAGTTTGGTCACAATGCATCGACTTGTAAGGCCTCCTCACAGGATCCCAATGCACTTAAGAGAAAGGTACTTATGCTGTATTACTTTGGCATTTTGTTTGATTTATAATTCTATAATAGCTCATTGACTTGTGTCTTATCCTTTATATGTAGAGGAAAGTTAAAAAGGAGCAACCTGCTGCTGCTAATGCACAAGGAGCCAATGCACAAGCTGCTAATGCAGATGCTAATGATAGTGGGCAAGGAAGTGCTGCTGATAATGCACAAGGATCTGCTACTGATATGACTCAAACTGCTGCAGTTTCTGATGCTGCCCAAACTAATTCTATGAACCTGACCCAACCACCAACTGTTATGAGTCAAACTGGATCGTGTGTTGTTGATTCATTTAAAACCAATAAAGGAAAGAAACCAGTCATTACAAAGAGAAGGCAAAGTGAAAGGATCAAACTGTCTTGGTTCAAAAAACCAATTGTGGGAGAAGGATCTAGTGAACAACCAATCACACTACCAGACAGTGAGGCCAAAGCAAGTTCAAAAGAGTCTTCCCTTGGATTACAGACTAGGTCTATGAAGACATGGAATTCCAAGAAAAAGAGAGACTGAGTACTATGTGTCATTTTGTTTGTTGTCATTTTGTTTACTTTGCCAAAATCCTAAGTACTATGTGTCATTTTGTAGAATTTGGTGTTATTTTGTACTATGTAACAATGAAGTACCAGACACATGCACCAAGTGTGCTTTCTTTCTGTATCAGACATATTACTTTTGAAGAATTCCCAACTGTGCAACAAGAATTGCAGAATTTTGTGTAACTGTTTTTGTTTTACAATGGAAGTAATTTCTGTAACATACAACTTACATTGATAACAAACAATTCAACTTAAATCAAACATTAACAGTGAAACATAACAAATGTTTTCATTGATAAGAACAACTCAACTTACATCAAACTATAACATTAAACACCTAAATCTAAACTGAGTTTATTACAACCATGACAGACATTCCTCTAACATACCAACTTAAACAACTTCTATGACAGACCATCCTAAACAAGTACTATGACAAACCAAGTGCTATGTATCAATTCCAACCAACCTAAATAACTAAATCAAAACAGATTTTGTTACATGGACATAAACAATACTGCAAAGATCAACCATGACAGACCAAGTACAATCGACATCCATACATTTTTCCTCTTCTCCATTAGAATCTTTCTTTTCAATTTTTCTGTCTTGATAATGCTTCCATCTGCACCATACTTCTTCAAAACTCTGCCTTCAATTTCCTGAGCAACCTCCTTTGCAAATTCTCTCAAATAACCCTTTGTGTCTTCACAATCACAACATCTTGCAAAATCGTTAACAAAATCGTCCCACACAAACAAACCGCAACCATTCTGCAAATTAAATCAAACCGATGATTAAGACATGCACAGTGATTAACAAATCGAATGAACACATGGATTTAACAAGATGAATATCAACTAACCAAAGAATTTCGACATTTCCAGAATTTTCTGCTAGGATTTTCAACTGTGTTTGATACAAACATCTTCATCGTATCATTGCAACCACATCTTGGCAAACTCTTTGGAAAATTTCCCCCAGACGATGATGACCTGCTACCACCCATGTACACGACGACGGCGAACGAAGAAGATGGAATAATGGGAGCCAAACCCTAACAATTTCAAGGGGGTATTTGTAAATGCATAAATGTATACCCAGTCAGCCATTAAAATCTAATCCAAAATGCCAGCTTGGACAGATTCAAATGGTCAAAAAGGAATCTAACATGCCACTTGGACTCTGGGGGGGTATCTGAGGGAATCTAAATAAGATGAGGGGGTTTTTAAAAAAAAAAACTTTGCCAGGGGCTAAAATGAGAAATCGCTAACATTGCAGGGGGGTATTGTATATTTAACCCTACCTTTAATAATAAAGCATAGAATAATTTCATATATCGACCTTATTAATAGTTTTTATTTTTTACGTCAATTTTGATTTAGACTCTGATACCATTTATAATAACTAAATCAATAACGGTCAATCAAATATACATGCTCAACAAAGTCTAACATATAATTTAGTGCGGAAATCAAATAGTCATACAAACATGTATAAAATTAAAGGACCTACAAGTTGATTTTAGGAATACATGTATCCATTGAGAAAATTCATGTTTGTGGTAATCCTAAATCACAAAGGTTAAGAGATGAACAATGAACACCCCATAACTTGTGTGGTTCTTACTCAACCGATACTCCTAATGCCTTGAATACTCTTTAAATGAGGAGAAGAACTAAATTGCTTATGTATGATATATTGGGGATCATAGTCTATTTATAGAATGATGGCTAATTAGAGTTTCCATTATTCCAAAATGGGCCACCTTGACATCAATTCATATTTGATCTCATAGCCAATTAATTAATTGATTAATTAATTTCTAAATAAAATTTAATTGCCATTTTAATTTAACATGATCACTTTATTGTTTAAGATACTTAATTTGATAAAATAGTTAATATAATCAAAATATATATGCCCCGTACCTTTTTAGCTTAATTTTGGATATACCCACGAAACATATTTAAGAGGTAGCATTGAGGTGCATGTTTTTTTGCAGATGATATAGTCCTACTTGGAGAGTCAAAGGAGAATTTAAATGAGAGGTTGGAGACTTGGAGAGGAGCTTTAGTAACATGTGGTTTTCTCTTAAGTTGAAGTAAGACGGAGTATATGAAAGATAAGTTAAACAAAAGAAAAAAACATTTCTAACCTAGAGGTAAAAGTTGGATACCATATCATCCATCATGTCACACAATTTAAATATCTTGGGTCTGTAATAAAAAATGATGGAGAAATAGAAGAAGATGTAAACCATCAAATTCAAGCTGGGTGGCTAAAATGGAGGAAGGCTTCAGGTGTTTTATGTAACACAAAGGTACCGCTCACGGTGAAAGGAAAATTTTATCGGACTGCGGTAAGCCTTGTCTTGTTGTACGGAACAAAATGTTGGATGTTTAAGAATCAACACAAGAATAAAGTAAGTGTAGCAAAGATGAGAATGTTACGTTGAATGTGTGGTAAGACTAGAAAGGATAGGAGTAGAAATGAAAATATTTGAGAGTGTTGGGGTAACATCTATAATAGAGAAGATGGTGGAAAACAGACCTAGGTGGTTTAGGCATGCAGAGAGTAGATCAAATTAAGAGAAGTCAAACAATTAAAGAAAAAGGAAGACTTAAAAAGACTATAAGAGAAATGATTAAGAAAAATCTTAAGTTTAACAACTTGGATAAAATCATAATTTTGAATAGAATATTATGAAGAAAGTTGATTTATGTAGCCGACTTCATTTAGTGAGACAAGACTTGATTGTTGTTGTTGTTGTTAGAATATTAGATGATTAAAAAGAGATGATAAAAAATGCACTAAAAGAGAAGATGCATCTCGGTGTTTGAATGCCTGCATGGAGAGAACATTTAGAAAAATGCGAGAGCTTCTCTCTAAACTTTTGAATCTCTATTATTATTAATCTAATATTGTGCTGCAATAGTTATAAATTATTAAAGTAGTTTTTTATTATACTTTTATATATTTATTATTTTTTCCTGTTTTTATTATTTTTTTAATTATATATTTTTTCCAATTATTAATGAATACCAATTTTACATAATGTTTCATGACTTTCTTGTGATCTTCTTATCATAAACAATTAAAATAAATAAATAAATAAAACTTATTTTTTAAAACTTGTAACTTAATTATTACTCTCCCAATTCTTGCTAAAATTAAAAATTAAAAAAAAAACTTTGTGAACTTAATCATTTGATCTATCATGTAGACCATATATTAATTTATCACTAAAAATAATAGAGAACAGATCGAGAAAGTAATATTTATGTATATATCCTTGAAATTTTGCTATCCATTTATTCTTTCCGAAATAATAAAAAGACAAACTCATCAGAAAATACATATCAATAAGTTTATCTCTTATCCTTATATGGAGATAATAAGGGAAAACCAAACCCACCTCAATTATACTATTTCTTACCAAACATATCAATCCCACCACCCAATCAGTACTATACGACTCTCAAGAAAATCAAACTAAAATGGAAACTCCCCAAAAGCCTCATGCTGTATTCGTACCATTTCCTGCACAGGGCCATGTCAACCCAATGATGCAACTAGCCAAACTTTTCCGTTGCAATGGTTTCCACATAACCTTTGTCAACACCGAGTTTAACCACAAACGTTTGATTAAATCTCTTGGAGAAGAGTTCGTGAAAGGTCTCCCGGATTTTCAATTCGAGACCATACCTGATGGTTTACCGGAATCAGATAAGGATGCCACACAGGATATTCCAACGTTGTGTGCTTCAACCAGGAAAAACTGTTATGGTCCATTCAAAGAGCTTGTGATGAAGCTCAACACTTCATCACCTTATCCAGTTACTTGCATAGTTGCTGATGGCATCTCAGGTTTTGCTGGAAGAGCTGCGAAGGATTCTGGGATATTTGCAATACGGCGAGCTTGTCAAAAGAGGAATTCTTCCATTCAAAGGTATATAAATATTCGTATGGAAATGCATTTAAATGTATATTTTAAAAATATTTATAAAGGAGAGATAAAATTTTAAATTTATTTAAAATTTAACTTTTTTTAATTGAAATTTTAGGGTGATTGTGATACAAAGAAAATCCAAAATTTTATTTTTATTTTAGCTTAATTAATTATCGAATTTTTAAGTTTGGTCCATCTAATTTATTTTTTTAATATGAATTTTTATATTTCATTTTTTTTCATATGGTTTAGTTTTTAAAACTAAAATTTGCAGGAAAATCAACATATTTCTTGCGGATTTTTCGTTAAATTTTTTCGCAAATTTTGTTTTTATAACTAAAACGTACAAAAATGTGAGATATAAGGACTCAAATCTAAAAAACATATAAATTAAAAAAATTATATTCAAAAATTCACTAACTTATAGAGACTAATAATATATTTAAACTTTTTATTTTTAATTAATACAAAATTGTGATTGAATGAAAATATAAGCGACAGTTTCCATCTAAGAATTTTCTGCAAAGCTAAAACTAGTATTATGTGTTAACCTTGGTTCGCAATACTTAACAAAGTTCTTTAATAATGCTTAGATTGTACAACATCATCAGTATTCGAATTTTACTAATCACAACCGTATGATTTTCTAATAATTTGAGTAATCACAATCGTATGGTTTTTTAATAGTTATTAGCATTTGTTTTAATATAGAGAAATAAATAAAACTTGATTAACAACTTAATATTTCAAATACTTAACTGAAAAAATATAATATAATATAAAATTAAATATTGCATATTAAAAACATATTATAATCTATAAGTTATGTATTTTTTTAATCAATAACAATTAGAGATATTCAATTGATTTTGAATTAATTTTAAATTAATTATACGGTAAGAATTAACTTTATTTTAAGTTAAGATTCATAATTTTATAGTCTAAATGTTATATTTATACTAAAATTTATCATTCAACTCGTGTATTCATAAATATATTCAAATTTAAATGTCTTTTAAGTCAATTTTAAACAAAATTAATATTATAAAATCAATTTATTTAAAATTAATTTTTGTAACCTCTCAGAATCAAAAATATATTAAGTGTATATTTGGAGCATCCATAATTGATTTTGAATGTGTAGAATTGATTTTAAAATGTTTGGTTGATTTCAAGTAAAATTGATTATATTTTTCAAAATTTATTCCATTTGTTAAAACTAGGATTTATAATTTTTAAATTTATTAGTATTTTTATATTTGAAATTTACAGTTCAATTCAATTTTATAAAAATTTATTTAAACATATCACTTTAATTTTAATTCACTTTTAGCCTACGAAGCAATTTTACCAAATTAATTCATTTAAAATCAGTTTTTCTATAAATCATGAAACACGCATTAAAAAAATCATACAAGCTTTTTTTTTTTCTTTTCATGTGGGGTGTTTATTTTCACATCAACTTTTTTTTCAAACAAAAAGAATGGAATATTTGAAGAGTATTAGGGTATTAAACAAAAAGAATGGAATACTTTTAACTCTTATTTATTTATTTATATATCTCCATTCATCCTATGTAGCTAACTATTTGCACCATGCATCATAAAAAGGATTGACACTTTAAAAGTTTAAAAAATAAAGATAATTAAATATATCTATTTTTTTGAAATAAAGAATATATTATTATTATCCAAAAAATCAATACAAAGCATGCCGATCAAAAGATTCAAGCTCCAACCGACATTAAAAACAAGAGAAACCAAAGCAATTAACAATTTCTATTACAAAACATAGCTAATTTTCTATTAATCTCAACTCCTTATAGAATCACTTCAATGATCCCTTGACTATGCAAATTCACCTTCTTGCCTCCTTGAAAAAAGATTTGGTTTCTCACACTCCAAATCTTATAAATTGTTTCAGATGTAGCAATACTCAAGAGCCTCCTTTTTCAACCTTTACCTTTGGCATTTTTAATTATCCACTGCAGCTCCAAATTCCAGGCCTCGGGGTTGTGATTATATCCAATCTATCTCAGCATGTTCCACCAAATCTATCGTGTGAACTCACACTCAAAGAATAGATGGTGACAGTTCTCATGCTTATTACAAAACATGCACATCCCATCATTTTCTATACCAAATTTGAGCATACGATCTTTAGTGAGTAAACAATTCTGACAAGTCATCCACAGTGTGAAAATGGCACGAGATCTAGCCAAATTCCCACTGATAATCTTCCTCCAGTCAACTGTAGGTTTATCACCTCTAAGCATGTTGTATACCCGCCTCGTATTATACTTGCCCATGTCATGACTTTTCTTTCAAACCTCAGACTGTGTCAGCAAATTCCTATGCTTGAAAATAGCTTTCAGGATCCATGAGCTTTTATGAGTTTAGCTGGTACCTTATAACATCTTCATGCTTCATATAATATATGTGGATCAATTTAATCCACAATTTGTCTTTCTTAGCCCAAATATTCAAAAGTAACTTCCCAATCGTGGCTTTGTTCCACTCTATGAGTGATATCAAATTCAGCCCACCGACATTTTTGGATCACATATATGCCCCCAAGAAATAGGAGTTTTCCTGCTAGGGATATTATTAGATGTCCATAATAACCTTCTGTACCACCCCTCTATGTGAGGTACAACCTTTTTTGAAATGGAAATATCTGCATCTAATAATTGGCTATGGAGAAGATGACACTCCTTATCAGCTGCAACCTCCCAGCATAAGATAATAATTTGGTGCTCCAATGATGCAACCTGACTTACATTTTTGAAATTAGGGGTTGACAGTGTGTTATGGATAGTTTCTTGTTGTCAAGAGGGACACCAAGATATCTAAATGGCATCACACCAATGTCAAAACATGTTTCACTTTGTATGATTCTTTGCAACTCTACATCCACTCATCCAAAATATAGCTTTCTTTTTAGGTTACTTATATTGAGACCAGTAACAACTGTGAATTCTTTCATTTTCTCCATAATAAGCCTCATGGGTCCTATGTCTCCCCTTAGGAATAGTAGGATGTCATTAGCAAAGTAATGATTGATGATTTTGAGCTTTTCACATTTGGGATGAAAATTGAAATTTGGGTTGGAACAAAGGCCATGAAGTACTCTGTGTAAGTATTCCATAATGAGCACAAAAAGGAGGGGTGATATGAGGTCCCCTTGTCTGAGACCTCTATCAGCCTTAAGGATATCAGATGAAACTCCATTTATTGCAAACCTATAGGATACAATTGTAATATAGGCCATGATCCAAGTTATGAACCTCTAAGGGAATTCTATCTCAACCATAATATGATACAAAGCTTGCCATTCCACAACATTATAAGCTTTTTGTAAATCCATCTACACCATACATCTAGGAGAAATATTCTTCCTACCATACCCTCTCACCAGCTCCTGGGCTAAAATGATATTATCCTGGATTGTCCTCCCAGGAATGAAGGTTGACTGGGTGTCTTCAATAACATAATTGATCACTTTCCCAAGCCTATTAGTAAGAATCTTGGAGATTATCTTGTAAATTGTGCTGCAACAAAAATAGGTCGCATGTCCTTTATAGTTTTGGCTTTAGGGCTTTTTGGAATTAATGTAACCAATGAACAATTCACTTCCTTGTACATTTTACTAGTGGCAAAGAAGTCTAGTACTGCACTGTGAACATCATGCTGAACAATCTGCCAAGTGGTTTTGAAAAAATAGTAGTTAAAACCATCCATGATCCATACCCGGGGCTTTGGTATCACGAATTTGATTCAATGCATTCCATATTTCACTCACGTCTATAGGCTTGATCAGTTGTTGAGCTAATTCCCTAGGCAGGGTTTTGCCACCTCTCATAGTAGGAATATCAATCCCCTGCAGATCCCTTGCCTTAGTACCAACCAGTCTACTATAGAAATCCATGATTTCCTTCTCAATAGAATCATGATTGCTCAATAAATCACCTCCCAAGGAAGTCATGGTGTATAGACCTTTTTGCTTGTTTTTCTCCTTGACTGCAGCATGAAAGTAAACATTGTTGTTGTCCCCCAACTTGAGCCAATTAATTTTGGCCTTTTGCATCAGGATAGATTCCTCCATTTGGTTGAGATCGAACACTTTGTTTGTATGCTTCTTGGCATTCTCTATGGCTTGACTATCAAAAGGATTCTGCTGGAAGCTCTGCTGGGCTTGTAGTCATTCATGCCTTGCCTTTTGCACCATAGGAGTTCCATGAGCCTCCTGCTGCTAACTATTAGCAATATTTTGTAAAAAAAGAAGGTTCCTGAGTGATGCAGTTTAGGAATCTAAATAAATGATTTCTCCTAGATTTTTGCACCTGCAAAATAATTTTTATAGGGGCATGATCTTAGATGTTTGGAGCAAGAACATCAAAACTGGCATCTTGATACTTTTGAAATCATTCAGAATTCCTTAAAACTCTATTAATTCTAGAGTAAATCACACATGTTGTGTGTTTATTCGACCATGTGAAGTGACATCCTCTTGTGCTAGCTTTAAATAGCCCCAAGATGTGCATCATATTCTTGAGATCTCTATATTCAATTTCAGTCACATAGTTTCCACCTATTCTTTCTTGGCTTGTTATCACATTGTTAAAATCTCCCATAACAATCCAAGGGTTATTCATATTAATACCTATTCCTTCAATCTCCTTCCATAACTGTTTACTTTTCTCCAACTGATTAAAGGCATAAATGATAGTAACCAAATAACTTAAGGTTTGGTTCAAAGCAAAGAGCTCAGCATGGAGGAATTGCTCAGCAGACTGCAGGATTTTAACCTCCACTACCCTTGGGTCCCATAACAGCCAAATTCTCCCATTAGCAAGATTGTCATAGTTGTCTTCATAGTTCCAAATGTTTCCCATCTTATTTCTAATTCTACTAGTATTCTTCTTTTTCACTCTAGTCTCTAGCAAGGCTACAATAGGAACATTAAAACTGAAGAGGTAGGAGCTAACCTCTTTATGCCTTGCATCTTTATTAATGCCCCTCACATTCCATGTCACAATCATTGATTATGGTTTGTCTTCTCCCTAGGACATTCTCCAATCCTAAGGGGAGTGAAAGTGTTTTGGTATGGTACAAAAGAACTCTTTGGAGTGTTAATCATGGTCTTTTTTCGTTTATCTATTCTGTTGGATGTTTTTAATTTGTCGTAATTTTTTGCTGCTTTAATTCTAACAATTTTTTTGGAGAAAAAGGGAAGAAATTCAAAACTTTAAAATTACAATTATGATTTTAGGGGTAGCCATTATTTCATATTTATATTGAGAAAATTTAATATCATACTTTTGTCAAATTTTTAGATGAGAATTTTATTTTGGATGGAACTTTGGATTCAAGTTTAGATTGGATCTCTGGAATGAAAGGGATTAGACTAAAAGATCTTCCAAGCTTCCTCAGAGTCACTGATCTTAATGATATTATGTTTGATTTTTTGGGTTCTGAGGCACAAAATTGTTTGACATCATCAACAATCATCATTAACACATTTGAAGAATTAGAAGGTGAGGCCCTTGACACCCTTAGAGCCAAAAACCCAAACATATATAATATTGGCCCAATTCACTTACTTTCTAGGAAGTTTTCAGAGTATGAAAATGGTTTTAAGGTAAAGGGTTCAAGTTTATGGAAAAATGATTCAGAATGCATAAAATGGTTTAATAAATGGGAATCTTGTTCAGTCTTATATATTAATTATGGAAGTATAACTGTTATGACAAATTATCATTTGAAAGAGTTTGCTTGGGGAATAGCAAATAGCAAATTACCATTTTTATGGATAATGAGACCAGATGTAGTAATGGGCGAAGAGACTTCAACTTTGCCACAAGAGTTTTTAGATGAAGTTAAAGACAGAGGGTACATAACTAATTGGTGTTTTCAAGATCAAGTTCTTGATCATCCATCAATTTGAGGATTTCTAACTCATTATGGTTGGAATTCTACACTTGAAGCAATTTCTTCAAGTGTGCCTACAATTTGTTGGCCTTTCTTTGCTGAGCAACAAACTAATTGTAGATATTTATGCAATACTTGGAAAATAGGGATGGAAATTAACCATGATGTGAAGAGAGATGAGATAACGGAACTTGTTATGAAAATGATGAAAGGAAAAGAAGGAAAAGAAATAAGACAAAAGAGTTTGGAGTGGAAGAAGAAAGCTACAGAATCTATTGATTCAGGAGGATCTTCCTACGATAATTTTTATAAATTAATCAAAGAGGTTCTTCACCACAATGCTATTTGATTGGTCAAATAATAATTAGTGTTACCTAAAATATATCTTGTACTATTAATTTATGTTAATGGAACTCTTAATGAACCTCAATCACTCTATGCTTATTATTTTGAATTGTGTTATCCTATACCAATGTAGAAAATTGTTGCCTTTTTTTCTTCTTAATGTTACAACTGAATTAACGAAGATAACAAAAATATTGTGGTTCATGTATTAACAAGGGCGATTATAAAGAATGTTTAATTTATTTATTTTTGATTATTTTTATAATTGTATTAAAGTTTTGATCGATTTAGAAATAATGTAGGATTTTTATTTTTGAATAATGCTTTGATTGTTTTAGGGAAAAAAGTATGGTTCCATTAATGGAAGTTCTTTCAAGATTGATATTAATATCACAAAAATCATGACAAATTATTATATTAAAAACGGGTTATTATTAAAAGAGAAGGTACAAGAGGCTGTTGTTAAACTAGAAAGTCAGCAGAAGGATAGACTAATAACTTTTAATTATGATTTTTTTTCTTCAAATGATTATTTACCAAACTTAAGAATTTGAGCTATTAAACAAAGAAATGCATGCAAAAATATATTAAAATAGAAATACTAATGGATAAAAATATGTAAAACAGATTGTGTTATAGAGGGATTGGATTTGCTACCTTTACTATTTGATAACTTTCATACCTTTAGTGTGTTTCTAAAAATGGATGAGTAAGAGAGAGAATAGTGGTTATGAGAAAGATGAGAGAAAGGTACCAAAGACACCATATTCAAAGGTAGCCAATCCCTTCCCGTGTTATAGATCATGTAGTATTTAATTAATATGTAAAATAGATTGTGTTATAGATGATGTAGTCTTTAATTAAAAGTCCTATAAAGCTATAAGTCAAAAGATGAGTTTGTTCTCGTAAGTGGTGTGAGGAAAAAAATATTTATAAAATCAAATTGTTTTTGTCTTTCAAAAATAAAGTGTAAAATGTCTCATGTTAATGATGGCACAAATGATTAGGGCTTGTAAATTTGAGATTAATCTCATAACTTAACAAGATTATTCTTGTGAGAGATCTACTTAGGAATGGAAAAATAGTCAACCTATCTCATTTTATCCCGCTCTTTTATTAACATGTTTAAAATAGAATGAAACATTACAATTACAGATATAAGGTTGAAAACCTTAATTCGTCAGTTTTATGGCAAGTCAACGAGTTAGCCCCGTCAAATTTATGTTAAAAAAAATTAAGTCAATATTTAACAAGAATAAAGCAAAAAAGTATAAATAAAGATAATTCAACAAAATTTAATTATTGAATAATGAGATCAACAAACATAGAAACTATAATTCTAATGTAACACCCAGAATAAAATGTGTTTAAAATCATAATATTCAAAATGTTATGTTCGGTACTTATACAATCAAAGTGTCTTGATGAAATCTCATACATGTACGATACAAGGTATAAATCATAGTGTATATACTAAATAGATGTCTAATGTAAAATACTACTGATAGAATACACAATAGAAATACACAAAGTGGATAATCCGGTCTTCGAATCCTTTAAGGTATATTTTGTTTTTTCTTATCCAAAATTTGTTTATTAGAAAATTATAACCACAACATAGGGTGATATTTACAATCTCATTGGAGTCGTACTAAAACCATAAGTTCACTCTGTCAGTGTGTCCCAAATTCGACTATGATTATACAAATACCATAAACCTTTTTTATTCTACACTCACGCAAGGACGGGGAAATGAGACCTAATCAATCTCATGCATTGTGTGAATATCAATACACAGGTTCAATTGACCCAGCTATACCTCATGAGATGGATAATTATATGGAACGTCTCTCCCCGGCCACCACTTCTCATATAAGTCTGGTCATGGGTCACAGACTCCCCACGCTACATGGAACAACTCTCCTTGACCATTGCTTCTCATTTAAGCATGGTCAACGGTCAAATACTTTTTACGTTACATGGAACGTCTCTCCCTAGCCACCGCTTCTCATATAAGCCTGGTCACGGGTCACAGACTACCAACTAAACCTCTCTACTATGGCCGAATTTATGGTGTGACCCACCTCCGTAAGCGGATCACTCTCCCGTTATCAGTAATAATTACTCAAGAATCCATAAGGAGACTTAATATTCCCCACATGTGTATATGCTTAGTTTCCTTTGAAACCCAAAATTTGGGGCACATATCAACTAGGAGTATGGATACATATCCAAATAAGTCAATAATATGTGATCTCTATCATCCTATGGTTTCCTCACTTCATTCAGTTATTATTAGTTGATTCATTAGGGCAAAAACACATAAATCAATGTGGCTCTTTATAAATTTTATCTTATTTTTTCAAGTTAAGTGGATTACATGCATCAAAGCATAACACATTACTTAATTATACGTAAAAGTATGCTCTTATAGTTCCATTATCATAGAAACATAGCACATATACAAGGCAACACATAGCCAATTCAAGTTTACTGATTAAACACACAAGGAATGAGATAAACAAGAGATAAAAAGCAAATTGCAAGGTGTGTAACCAGGTACCTAATTGGTGTAATCAGTTACGTGTCGGTTCTGCCTCAGTTACGCAAAATACGTAACCAGTTACAGGTCGATGCTAACTTGCAATTTTGCCATTTTCAGGGGTGGTAACCCGTTACACTCTGTTTCTAACCAGTTACAGGCCCGTTCTAAGTGAATTTTCACTTGTTTCCAGCCAATTTCTCAACAATTTTTCAACCACAACATAACGGAAGCACATTCTAACACTAACAAGGTTCTAGAAGTGAAGTCAAACATAACATGCATCAATTTCACACAACCATTAATGATAAATCAAACATATATGACATGAATGTTAGTAAACAAACTAAATTTCTAAAAAAAAATCACCCAGCTTATCAAACATTTAACTTAGTGGTTTGATTAGTGTATTTTAATACACTATTTTTTTTTTGTGCTAATACTTTTATATGACTTCTCACATTATTTTAATTACATTTAATAGGTTATTTAAAGTTCAGTTGAGTTCTGCTTATTTTTTGAATAAGTGCTTATTTTCTAAATAAACAGTTATATACACCTTCTCGTTATGCATGTCATAACTTGACCTATGAGAATTGAATTGACGCGTTATAGTATGTGTTTGAAATCTAAGAGGATAAGATGCCAGTATCGTGTTGAAGTCAAAAGCAAAATTGGAGTGCAAAAGAGTCGCATAATTTGTTTTCAGTAAAGACTTAAGAAAATACAAGAAAATACTTAGTTTTGGACCGATTTTGCATTTTTTTGGGTCGGTTTCTGTTAGGCCCGAATTCCCTGGTTCTATTTAAACAAATAAGTAGTTTTAGGTT
Organism: Lathyrus tuberosus; assembly: GCA_022829125.1. Classification (NCBI taxonomy): domain Eukaryota; kingdom Viridiplantae; phylum Streptophyta; class Magnoliopsida; order Fabales; family Fabaceae; genus Lathyrus; species Lathyrus tuberosus. The sequence goes on from JALAZF010000214.1 coordinate 8,945,883, forward strand.
TCATTATTCAGCATTCACGAGATAAAAAAAATAAGGATTACAAATTCTATGGAGAGCTAATACCCAAACATTTGTCACATCAGATGCCATGCGTGTAAAATTGACGCCGTTTGTGAAAATTAGACGGCAATGACTTAAATGGCATTGTTTGAAAACATAAGGGACTACATTGGAACTTTTAAAAATTATAGGACCAAAATGGACCCCCGAGATAAACATAAGGGACAAAAAAATGTATTTTTCCTAAAATTAAGTAGTAGAAAATAAAACATCATCAACTCAACATAAATATTTGATGCTTTTATAAAAATAACTTAGTTGCATCATAAGGAAATAAATCTAACAAATTCTTAAGAAAACACCAAACATTTAAAAAACACATCTAGGTGTTAAAATATCAAAGCATAATGATGAAATACTCAACAAACTAAAAAACGAGAAATAAAACGAAGTATGCATCTACGTCCATCCTTCCACATAACAGCAACTAATTCTCCTCAACCTGAGTATATGTACCATTAGTACAACGAGCAACACAAGCAAACAAAAATGGTTGAGAAATGTGTTCATAGTGTTAATGGTATATATAAAAAGTTAGGATAAATCAACATAAATATTCCACAACCACATAAAATAGTTCACATACATAGAACAATCACATATGCAACTTTATGTATTGCAATGTGACTCATCACTACTACTTCAACATGCATGTGGTTTTGGATTTTAGAGTTATGTTACTAATTGACCAACGCCTCTACTTCGTCATATGAACCAACTATTCCACCAATGAATTTGAGGCCCACCTCTAGTTTCTCATTTGAACCAATGATCCCACCAATGAATCTGAGGCCCGTCTTTGTTTCCTCATCTGAACCAACGTTTCCTCCAATGAATCTGAGACCACCAATGGACATGATGCGTGAAATATAACTAATAACATCAATATACTACTCAACAATGGTTCCACATCTGAACGGACAACTACACCAATATTAGGCCACCACTATAGTTCCTCACTTGAACTGCTCATCTCAACAATATATATATATATATAATCATAGCCAAACACATGGATATAATTATATTATTCATTCAACATTACACACCAACAAGGAAAAATATTAACATATGTGCTAAACAATACTCATCTAAAGAGTAAAACATATCATTAATTAAATATGCTCACTATCAGGGTAAGAAAATTATTATACATGCTCTACATTTCTCATCAACAAGGTAACAATAATATTCTACAACTCTCACAATAAACATGTTCAACTCATAAACTATCAGGAAACTCAATACAACATATTATTATTTACCTTCAACTATAACATTATCAAAAGGACTCTAAACTCATCAAAAAGGAACAAACAACCAGAGAAATCACAAAAATAATACAAACCCGATGAACTGGAGCGCGATACTTGAAATCTCCAACTCGCACCAACCAACTATTGTTCGCGCACCCATCGTTCCACCCCGCGGATCGCCTCTGCACTCATGCCACTGCGGCATTGCCTCACACCCATCGAGCGGCTGCGCTGACCGTGACCTTGTCGATGCGTCGGGCTCCATCCGTGCGCGACTGTGCACCGTACTACTGTAGTTTCCTCTGTGCGCGATGTCGTTGATAGTGGCCCTGTTGCCGCATCATTGTACGACTCCGCCGCACATCAGAATTTCTCAAACTACCGATGTCGTTATAGTGTGGCCCACTGCTACGGCTCCACCCCCCCTGATTCTCAATTTTTGTGATTTTAACCCTTTTCCTACTTTTTGATTTTTTGACTATTACGATATTCACCTATTAAACATATCTACAACTCATAAGTAACCACCATACACAAATAGGATATAATTATCAATAAGACATCAACAGGGTTATCAAATCAGAGTATAGATCAAATCAGAATACATATCATATTACTCAATAATAAAATGAGACATTCAATCGATCGCCTCAAAGGATTTTGCCCAAACGCTGTTTGGCCACATACAATAGTTACATATTAAAGGGAAGGGAGAAGACAAGGGTAAGAAACTCTAGCTATCCCTTTGTTTATCCACCCATATATGAATAATCCCCTACCTCAAAAGTGAAGAGCGATGAACTTCGACTTTTGGGATTTCTCTCTGTTCTTTCGACGCTCTCCTAGGTTTCTTTTTGCCTCTTTCTCAACTTTTCTCCAATTTCAGGATCTAACTAAAAATCTATTCCAATTCCTTTTTTTATCAATAAAACCTTATTCTTATTTTTAATATTTCTCTTAATTCCACTTATTTTCACTATTACCACCTTTTCACTCTATTTTTTTATAAAAAATATAATTCTTGCCACAAAACCAAGTAATCTTATATTTCAATTATTTTTAATATTATTCTTAGTTAATCTAAATATTAAACTAATTTTTAATAAAAACACAACTACCCAATAATTAAATAATACTTATTTAATGAAATAAAAGCATATCAAAACTTAAATAATTATAAAAAAATATTATAAATATAAAAAAATATTAAAATAGTTCTATTAATATTAAAATTAAAATTGGAGTGTTACAAGTTAGAGGTGCAGAAGAGAAGACAAATCCATCACAAAAACCTAAAAACCACAAATGCTAAAACTTACCTATCCAATTGACTGACATGACGCCCCAATTGATTGGGTGATATAAAAATTTAAATATTTGAAAAATGTCACACACACCAACAACTAGGTAGTTGAGAAATAAATTTAACAACTATCTCCAATAGATATTTACCAATGTTAAAATTATCCAATCGATTGAAAGCTCTACCTAATCGATTAGACAATACTTATAAATAGAGGTAACTTTTATCTCCTCTCTCATCTCGTCTTGCCTCTTTTGTGCATTGCATTAGAAATCCATAAGCTCTATTATTCACTCACCATCACCTCATATGATACTAAAAGGAACTCGACCCTCCCATGCCTCTCCATCCTACTTTTTTGAAAAATTTTCCACTCAAGAACAAGAGAACAATTTTAATCGGTACTTTATCGAAAAAGAATTGTATATATCTTATTACTTAGATGAGGATCTATTTAAAGATTTCCTCTTTGTAGAAGCCTTCAACAATGTTAGTTTAAGAAAATTCATCTTCGAGGTCCCTCAAGAAAGGTATCCTGAATTGGTAAGGATATTCTATGTGAACCTCACCTACCAAAATGGTGTTATAAGCTCCCAAGTAAAGAAATACCTCATTGTATTGTCACTTGAAGAGCTTGCACAAGTTATCGGACCTGATCTGTTTTGCCACCTCTAATGATACGGTAATGAACCAAACATTTCTTAATGTATATCATGTTTCAATATCATTAATAAACAGAAGAAAAAAATATAATCATACAACCTTTATTAATGTATGAAACCAAAGAACCCTTATTGATTTCATTACGTTTTGTTTCAAAATTTCACATATTGAAATATATACCTTTAATAATAAAGCATAGAATAATTTCATATATCGACCTTATTAATAGTTTTTATTTTTTACGTCAATTTTGATTTCGACTCTGATACCATTTATAATAACTAAATCAATAACGGTCAATCAAATATATATGCTCAACAAAGTCTAACATATAATTTAGTGCAGAAATCAGATAGTCATACAAACATGTATAAAATTAAAGGACCTACAATTTGATTTTAGGAATACATGTATCCATTGAGAAAATTCATGTTTGTGGTAATCCTAAATCACAAAGGTTAAGAGATAAACAATGAACACCCCATAACTTGTGTGGTTCTTACTCAACCAATACTCATAATGTCTTGAATACTCTTTAAATGGGGAGAAGAACTAAATTGCTTAGGTATGATATATTGGGGATCATAGTCTATTTATAGAATGATGGCCAATTAGAGTTTCCATTATTCCAAAATGGGCCACCTTGTCATCAACTCATATTTGAGCTCATAGCCAATTAATTGATTGATTAATTAATTTCTAAATAAAATTTAATTTCCATTTTAATTTGACATGATCACTTGATTGTTTAAGATACTTAATTTGATAAAATAGTTAATATAATCAAAATATATATGCCCCGTACCTTTTTAGCTTAATTTTGGATATACTCACGGAACATATTCAAGAGGTAGCATTGAGGTGCGTGTTTTTTTGTAGATGATATAGTCCTACTTGGAGAGTCAAAGGAGAATTTAAATGAGTGGTTGGAGACTTGGAGAGGAGCTTTAGTAACATGTGGTTTTCACTTAAGTTGAAGTAAGACGGAGTATATGAAATATAAGTTCAACAATAGAAAAAAAACATTTCTAACCTAGAGGTAAAAGTTGGATACCATATCATCCATTAAGACACAATTTAAATATCTTGGGTTTGTAATAAAAAATGATGGAGAAATAGAAGATGTAAACCGTAAAATTCAAGCTGGGTGGCTAAAATGGAGGAGGGCTTCAGGTGTTTTATGTAACACAATGGTACCGCTCACGGTGAAAGGAAAATTTTATCGGATTGCGGTAAAACTTGTCTTGTTGTACGAAACAAAATGTTGGATGTTTAAGAATCAACTCAAGAATAAAGTAAGTTTAGCAAAGATGAGAATGTTACGTTGGATGTGTGGTAAGACTAGAAAGGATATGATTAGAAATGAAAATATTTAAGAGTGTTGGGGTAGCATCTATAATAGAGAAGATGGTGGAAAACAGACCTAGGTGGTTTGGGTATGTAAAGAGCAGATCAGATTGAGAGAAGTCAAATAACTAAAGAAAAAGGAAGACTTAGAAAGGCTATAAGAGAAGTGATTAAGAAAAATCTCGAGTTTAGCAACTTGGATAAAAACATAATTTTTAATAGAACATTGTGATGAAAGTTGATTCATGTAGCCGACCTCATTTAGTGAGTGTGGAATTTGGATCGAACTCTAGAAGAAGCATGCCGTCGAAGTTGGTTCACATGCTGCCGTCGAAAATTAATACATGTTGTAATCGAAGGTTGTTCTAACATGTATTAGTTAATATTGCTAGGGTTGTTAGCATATTGAATTGGGCCTTGTGTTAAGGATCCAATTATTTAAGTTATCTTGTAGCCTAAGTTAGCTTATAATGGGTATTTTATTAAAAGCCCATTAGTTTAGTGTGCTAGGTTTTATTATAAATAGCATACTAGTCTCTCATTCTAAGTGTGACAAAACCTAGAAAGAGTGAGAGTGGTTAGTTTGTTATTCTTGTATACTTGTAATCCTTGTTTTAAGGAGAAAGGAAAGAATAACAGTTTTATAACCAATCCTTGTTGTTTTTACTCTTGTTTTCTTTGTTAACCCTAACCCTTGTGGGTTTCTTGACTGATCAAGGAACCAATTATACTTTGTTGATAAGGTATCCGATTCACAACAAATTGGTGCGGTGAGCGTGGAGAAGATGCCTTCAACAAAGTATGAGATCGAGAAGTTCACCGGAGTGAACGACTTCGGTCTGTGGCGCTTGAAGATGAAAGCCCTACTGGTTCAGCAGGGTTGTTTGGAAGCGTTGAAGGGAATGGCAGCCATGGACGCTGCGTTAACTGAAAGAGAAAAGACTACCATGATAGAGAAAGCACACAGCGCAATATTGTTGAGCCTTGGTGATAAGGTTCTTCGACAGGTATCAAAAGAGACGACGGCGGCGGGATTATGGACGAAGCTGGAAAGTTTGTATATGACCAAATCCTTGGTGAATCGTCTTTACCTGAAGCAAGCCTTGTATTCGTTCAAGATGAATGAAGAAAAGGCTTTGGCTGAGCAGTTGGATTCTTTCAACAAACTGATTCTTGATCTTGAAAACATTGATGTGAAGATTAATGATGAAGATCAAGCATTGTTGTTGTTGTGTGCTTTGCCCAAATCGCATGCTCACTTCAAAGAAACTTTCTTGTATGGAAAAAAGTCCCTGACCTTTGAAGAAGTTCAAGTAGCCTTGTACTCTAAGGACCTGAACGAATGAAAGGAGCATAAACCTTCGACGGTTGGTGAAGGTTTGGCAGTTAAGGGAAAATTCTTGTGAAAGGATGGTAAGTTCGACAAGAAGAAAGGTAAAAGTCAGCAGAAGTCTTCTAGTGCCGAAACATCTGGTTTTCGATGTTATCACTGTAAGAAGGAGGGACACACAAGAAAAGTGTGCCCTGAACGCCTAAAAGATCATGGAGGTAAGGATAATGGCAACGCAGCCATTGTTCAAGATGACTTCGACTCATCTGATGCTCTTGTAGTTTCAAGCGGCGACTCAAGAAAAGAGTGGATTATGGATTCTGGATGTACTTGGCACATGACTCCAAACAAGAATGTGTTTGAAGAACTATGTGATCAAGATGGAGGATCAGTGCTGCTGGGAAACAACAAAGCTTACAAAATTGCAGGTATTGGATCCGTGAGATTCAAGCTCCATGATGAGTCAATAAGATTATTGACTGAAGTTAGGTATGTACCTGACTTAAAGAGAAATTTAATTTCTCTTGGTGAATTCGACAGAAAGGGATATGTTTTCAAAGGAGAGCAAGGTACCCTAAGAGTCATGAAAGGGTCGAAGGAAGTCTTGAGAGGCGTGAAAAACCAAGGCTTGTATACCCTGGAGGCTGAGGTTGTAAGTGGTTCGACAAATGTTGTATCCACGAAACCTATGTCGAAGACAGAGTTATGGCACATGAGATTGGGCCATGTCAGCGAAAGAGACCTAGTCGAATTGGGGAAGCAGAACCTGCTAGGTGGTGACAAAGTCGAAAAGTTGGAGTTTTGTGAATCTTGTGTATTTGGTAAATCCTGTAGGGCGAAGTTCAACAAAGGCAAGCAAAGAACACATGGATCCCTTGATTACATTCATGCTGATCTTTGGGGGCCTGCAAGGAATCCTTCACACTCAGGTGCAAGGTATTTTCTATCCATTGTTGATGACTATTCCAGAAAGCTATGGGTATTCATTCAGAAGACGAAGGATGAAACTTTTGAGAATTTCAAAAGTTGGAAGATTCTGGTCGAAACTCAAACTGGCAGAAAGGTTAAGAGGTTGAGAACTGACAATGGCCTTGAGTTCTGCAACAAAGCGTTCGACAGTTACTGTGTTGAGTCTGGGATTGTAAAGCATAAGACTGTAGCAGGTACTCCTCAACAAAATGGCTTAGCTGAGAGATTCAATCGAACAATCCTTGAAAGGGTTAGATGCATGTTAGTTAGTGCTGGATTGAAGAAGGTGTTTTGGGCTGAAGTTGTTTCGATAGCTGCATATCTGATAAATAGATGTCCTTCGACTGCATTAGATATGAAGACACCTGAAGAAGTTTGTTCGGGAAATCCACCTAGTCTCGACAGACTGAGAGTATTTGGTTGTGTGGCCTATGCTCACATTAGGCAAGACAAGGTCGAACCTAGAGCTCTGAAGTGCATGTTCATGGGATACCCTGAAGGAGTCAAAGCTTATAGGCTATGGTGCCTAGAGCCAGGTCACAGGAGGTGTATCACCAGTCGAGATGTAGTTTTCAATGAAGCTGAGATGGCTTTCAAGAAAATTGATGTTGCTGACGAAGAGCTGGAACAGGGAGAGATTCCTGTTGAGGTGGAGCATGTTGATGCTGAAGTGCGTGCCCCAGATGAAGTCGAAGACGAAATAGAAGATGTTGTCGAAGATGAGGAAACTGATAATGACTACCTGTTAGCAAGAGACAGGTCGAGAAGAGTCATCAAGCCACCTCAAAGACTTGGGTATGCAGATCTTATAGCTTATGCCTTAATCTCTGCAAGTGAGGTTCTCGACGAAGAACCTAGAGACTATAAGGTAGTTATGAGGAGTCGAAAGAAGACTGAATGGTTGAAAGCCATGGATGACGAGATGAAATCTCTTCATGATAACGACACATGGGAACTGACAAAGAAACCTGCTGGAGCCAGGTTAGTCAGCTGTAAATGGATTTTCAAAGTCAAGGAAGGAATCGAAGGAGTGGTGTCGAAAAGATACAAGGCAAGATTGGTTGCTAGGGGGTTTACTCAGAAAGAAGGTGTCGATTTCAATGATGTGTTCTCGCCTGTTGTGAAGCACAGGTCCATTCAAATATTGCTTGCCATGGTGGCGCAGTTCGACCTTGAACTGGAACAGATGGATGTGAAGACTGCATTCTTGTATGGTGACCTAGATGAAACGATCCTGATGAGGCAACCTGAAGGGTATGTCGAAAAGGGGAAGGAAGATTATGTGTGCAAGCTGAAGAGATCTTTATATGGACTGAAACAATCTCCTCGACAGTGGAATAGGAGATTCGACAAGGTCATGGCACGCATAAGTTTCATCAGAAGTCAGTTCGACCACTGTGTTTACTTCAGATTTCGATCGGGTAATTCATTTGTTATTTTGTTGCTTTATGTGGATGATATTCTAATAGCAAGCAACAATGTTGAAGAGGTAATGAGGGTGAAGGCTGAACTCAGTAAGGAGTTCAAAATGAAGGATCTGGGAGCTGCGTCCAGGATTCTTGGGATTGACATCCGAAGAGATAGAAAGCAGTCGAAATTATGCTTATCTCAAGAGGCATACCTACGGAAGATTCTCGAAAAGTATGGTATGTCGAATTCAAAGCCTGTTGTAACTCCGACAAACCCTCAATTCAAGATGAGTATAGATCAGTGTCCCAGTACTGATGTCGAAAGAACTTATATGAATAGCATACCATATGCTAATATAGTTGGTTCTTTGATGTATGTTATGGTCTGTACAAGACCTGACATAGCATATGCAGTGAGTCTTGTGAGCAGGTACATGTCGAATCCTGGAAAGGCACACTGGCAAGCATTGAAGTGGATTTTAAGGTACATAAATGGGTCTCTGAATAGAGTCCTAATTTATGGTGGAGCCTTGGGTGAAGATAGTAAAGCAGCAGTCGAAGGATTTGTTGACTCTGATTATGCAGGTTGTATGGATTCCAGAAAGTCTATTTCTGGATATGTTTTCACAATGTTTGGCACAGCAATCAGTTGGCAAGCGACGCTCCAGAAGGTTGTTGCTTTATCAACCACTGAAGCTGAATATATTGCCCTCACTGAAGCTGTGAAGGAAGCATTGTGGCTTGAAGGTTTTGCAAAGGAGCTGAAACTTCAAGGTCGAAGTATCATTGTTAAATGTGATAGTCAAAGTGCAATACACCTGTCGAAGAACTCAGCCTATCATGAGCGAACCAAGCACATTGATGTGAGGCTGCATTTCGTCAGAGGGGTAATCGAGCGTGGAGAAGTCCAAGTGCTGAAAGTTTCGACAGATCATAATGCTGCTGATATGATCACCAAGACATTGCCAAGTTGCAAGTTTTTCCACTGTATGCAGTTGATAAAGCTGCATGAAGAAAGCTAGTTTGTTTTCTTGTTGTTAGAGTTAGATCCAAGGTGGAGATTTGTGGAATTTGAATCGAACTCTAGAAGAAGCATGCCGTCGAAGTTGGTTCACATGCTGCCGTCGAAAAATAATACATGTTGTAGTCGAAGGTTGTTCTAACATGTATTAGTTAATATTGCTAGGGTTGTTAGCATATTGAATTGAGCCTTGTGTTAAGGATCCAATTGTTTAAGTTAGCTTGTAGCCTAAGTTAGCTTGTAATGGGTATTTTATTAAAAGCCCATTAGTTTAGTGTGCTAGGTTTTATTATAAATAGCATACTAGTCTCTCATTCTAAGTGTGACAAAACCTAGAAAGAGTGAGAGTGGTTAGTTTGTTATTCTTGTATACTTGTAATCCTTGTTTTAAGGAGAAAGGAAAGAATAACAGTTTTATAACCAATCCTTGTTGTTTTTACTCTTGTTTTCTTTGTTAACCCTAACCCTTGTGGGTTTCTTGACTGATCAAGGAACCAATTATACTTTGTTGATAAGGTATCCGATTCACAACAGTGAGACAAGACTTGATTGTTGTTGTTGTTAGAATATTAGATGATTGAAAAGAGATGACAAAAAAATACAGTGAGAGAGAAGATGCATCTTGGTGTTTGAGTGCATGCATGGAGAGAACATTTAGAGAAAGCGAGAACTTCTCTCTAAACTTTTGAATCTCTATTTGTGAGATTTTGGGTCGAACTCTAACTCTGTCGAGGAATAGCTTTCATGTGTTTCGACAGGAGACAAGCATGAAGTCGAAGCTGGGTCACATGCTGATGTCGAAGGGTTACATATTGTAGTCGAAGCTAGTTCTAGTATGTAATGTTGAAATATATTTTTGACTTATTATGTCGAATTGAGCATTGTGTTAAGGATCCAATTGTTTGGTTAGCTTGTAATCACTACAACAAAAATGACTTCTAGCAACAACGCAAAACCGCAACCTAAAGTGCAAAAACCATAGCCTAAGGCTTTAGGGGGCGGTTTGTCAAACGTGGAATAAACGGCAGTTGCCTATGCCTTTAGAGCGCGGTTTTTTAATTTTTACCCACGGATTCAAAACACCGTCGCCTAAATCATCAAAGTCCACGGTTCTAGTTGTTATTTTAGGTCGCAGTTTTCTAGTGACAACTTAAAATAATCGTCCCCAAAACCTGAACATGCAACGGTTAGTAAACAACAACAAATGAAAACCGTAGCTAGTTCATTGTTTCATTTAAAAAACCGCGCCTAAAACTTAGGAAAAGTCCACGGTTTTTAATAAGCAACACTTAAAAAGCGTTGCCTATGAATTGAAAAAAATCTACTGAACTTTAAACTTAAAGATATAATTATTAAAGAATTTCCTATTCATTTATATGATGATACATTTCAATCATAAACCTTCATTTTATTCTAATATATTATATGTCAATATTATTAATTAAATGAGAAGAAACACATGTATCAATTAATCAAAACATATTATTATAAAGTATTAATAAGATGAAGTGTAATAAATACTTTGAAATGTAAAAACAAATATTTTCAAAATAAATCCAAACTCTTTGCAATATAATAAACTAATTAGGTGGTTTATGTAACTCCATAAATCCAAACTCTTTGAAATATAATAAACTAATTAATTAGGTGGTTTATGTAACTCCATAAAATAAAAAATAATTGTCCATATTTGAATCAATGAAGGACTTCATCATATTCATTGTATTGAGGATCATGAGAATCATCATCTTGAGAACCGTCAACTTGATCATATTGAAGTTCGTCATCTTGATCATATTGGAGATCGTCATTAAGATCATAATGAAGATCGTCACCACGTCTTCTATGTATTCATTTATCTTCGTTCAACATCTTGAGGATGACCTTTGTGTCCAAACTGCAAACAATATAAAGAAACAACATTATATGTAATACTCCCTCCGTCCCAAATTATAAGACGTTTTGGGCTTTTCACACAAATTAAGAAACTTAATTATTACTTTATGGGAAAGACAAATTATGTATAACTTTACAGTAATGCCCCTCATAATTATATAGGAGAGAGAAATTAAAAGAGTTGAAAGAATAAATAATAATAAATATTTGAGGGTATATTGAGGAAGATGTCATTTATATTGCATTGGGAATGTAAGGTGACTTATAATTTGAGACAAATTTTTTTGGCAAAGTGACTTATAATTTGGGACGGAGGGAGTAGTAATAGCACTTGAAAAAGTTCAAGCGAAAGAGATTAATATTTGAATTGATATATTGATTATATAATGCATTGATGTGCTAAGTTCCAAAAGAGAGTGGATTTACTACAACATTAGAAGTAAGAAAATAAACCAAAGCAAAGAAAAACACAACAAACACTACATCTGTATCAGTTCAAACCACCAAATAACTATTAGATATCTAAGAAAATTAAATATAAAAAAGTATATACCCGCTTATTTATATCTAAAACATATCTATAAGAAGTTCACATTTATTTATACTCACTTATACAATTTTACACTTGTAAAGAAGTTGACAGAACTTAATGACACAGAAGTTTCAAGTGCATATTGTTAATCTAATGTTAAGGGCATATAGTACCAAGCCATACATTATAGCTATAATGTATGGTTTTATCCATTAACTTTTATCTCTAATCTAATATCTATAACTGAAAGTATTATATAATATAAAATAAAAATAGTAATTTATAAATAGTTAAACTATTATAGCTAACATTATTTATATGGTAATTTATAAAAATAGCATGTTTCTTGGCACCATGTATTTTAATATATTTCAAATTATTCACTAAGTTATAAGGTGATTCATCTAGTTGATGTAACTTCATTGAAGGTCATACTTTCAAATGATTCTTAGTCAGAAATGTTATAGTATTTTCCTAATAAAGTTAGTTAAAACTTCCGTACATATTAGCAATTACAAGAGCAAGCAGGGTTACCAAATAAATTAACTAATCCGTCATAGGCTTTCATTAGAGATATTATATACACATAAATAGAAAAGTACAAGAAAATTTACTTTTAAAAGATCAGTATGCAGTATTGTTATGGATGAATATGTTGGAGGAGAACTCAAGCCTTCATCAACTGATACACAAAGCCAAAAAATATAGTTATTTTCAAATTTAAGACACTATTATCTTAATATTAAAGAAAATAAATAATATGAGATACAAACATTTACTTCACTACCACCACCTTCAAAATTAACAACCAATCATGCATTATAGTAAACAAGTAAAGAATCAAACAAAACATCTAAAAGGGGAAAAAAGCTCTAAGTATTGAATATGTGATACACTAAAAATTCCACAAGTTTTTTCTACTACAACATAAATCACCACTAAAAATTCAAAGCAACCCACAAACACATGAAATTTGGAAATAGAAAATTAACATCTCATAATATATTTGTACTATTCTAATCAACATTGTTAATGAATCATAAAATGGTATAATATCTAATCAACTTATTCAACTTTGATAAACTTCTCTCCACGTCCAATATCAAAATTATGAAATACTAGTTTCAGATTAAGACAATAATACAATTTACTTTTATATTAACCAAAAGTACCAACAAATTTTCTATAAAATAGTTAAATACCATCAATCTATTTCCAAACTAAAAGTACAAAAATCAAGAAACAAAGACATAAAATTTATCTTGGACAAATCATATGTTAAAGGAAACCTGTTAATGGTTAGTGCATTCATTCTTAAGTTTGTTGTTCTTCTTTGCATAGTCCAACTCTTCCTCCAATTTAAAATTATGTTCTGTTGCATTTTTCTGCCACTTTCTTTCAAATTTTCAAGTAGAAATATATGATCAATTAATTTTTAGATTAAGACCAACACCATAATTTCAGAATTTCCAATCCATCAAGAAACAAAAGAGTAGCCTTAATTCCAACACAAACCAACAACACCAAATTTTGTCACACATTCCTAACCAAGTCTAAGGCAACATGAAATATATCACACCAAACAATTTAGACATAACATTGTAAGTTTACAACCATATTCATAAAAAGGTCTCAACAGGACACCTAAAGAGAAATCATGACAAACCTTTCTTACTTGCAATTTCCCTCTAAATTTTTCCCAGAACATCTTGTACACTATGAGAAGTATATCATAACCAAGTAATTTTATATACATTTAGTCCAATGATGTACCTACTTAAAATATACCTGAGTCTGAAATAAAACGTATTGAGCAAGGGAAGAAATATAAGAATTTCAAAAAATAAAAATTCAATAGAAATTTAGGGTTTACAAGTCTCTACAATTGCCCAACAACAACATAAATATTTCTCTCTGAAATTGAGTAGAAATTTAGGGTTCCAGACTAAAATTATTCAATAACATAAGAATTGGGAAATCAACCATACCTATTATCCACTCTCACTTTGTAAATCATGTGATTCTTGGTATTGAAGATATGTCGATGGTTGTTATTCACCTTTGAGTCAACTCGACCTTGGCTCCATATAAAATGATAATGAAGGTTGAATGACGAAGGTTTTGGGAATCTAATTAGAATATGTGGTATTTGATCTCCAGTAGGTTTGTAAAGTTCGGCAATAGAGGTTACACGAGACTTAAGAAATTCAACAATCGAGAGAAAAAGGTGAAACGAGTGTGAACGATTTGAAGGAAGATGAAGGGTATGTTGAATCCCTAATTTCTCATTTAGATTTTTTTCTTCTGTTCTGAGAGTTACTTATTTTTTGATAAATTGGTATTAATTTAGCCAACAATAAAAGAAAAAGAAAATAACATACATGTTTTAAATCTTTTAAACGATAAAACAAAAGACTTTTGGTTTTTATTTTATACAATTTCTATTTTCCATTACAAAAATTTAAAACAAAATTACCAATTTAAAAAATAATAATAGTTTAACTGTTTTAATGTTAGCTAAAAAAAGGCCTTACTTTTAGTATACAATTCTTTTAAATTCAAGCTGGGTGGCTAAAATGGAGGAAGGCTTCAAGTGTTTTATGTAACACAAAGGTACCGCTCACGGTGAAAGGAAAATTTTATCGGACTGCGGTAAGACTTGTCTTGTTGTACAGAACAAAATGTTGGTTGTTTAAGAATCAACACAAGATTAAAGTAAGTGTAGCAAAGATGAGAATGTTACGTTGAATGTGTGCTAAGACTAGAAAGGATAGGATTAGAAATGAAAATATTTGAGAGTGTTGGAGTAACATCTATAATAGAGAAGATGGTGGAAAACAGACCTAGGTGGTTTAGGCATGCAGAGAATAGATCAAATTAAGAGAAGTTAAACAACTAAAGAAAAAGGAAGACTTAAAAAGACTATAAGATAAATGATTAAGAAAAATCTTAAGTTTAACAACTTGGATAAAATCATAATTTTGAATAGAATATTATGATGAAAATTGATTTATGTAGCCGACTTCATTTAGTGAGACAAGACTTGATTGTTGTTGTTGTTAGAATATTAGATGATTAAAAAGAGATGATAAAAAATGCACTGAAAGAGAAGATGCATCTCGGTGTTTGAATACCTGCATGGAGAGAACATTTAGAAAAATGCGAGAGCTTCTCTCTAAACTTTTGAATCTCTATTATTATTAATCTAATATTGTGCTGCAATAGTTATAAATTATTAAAGTAGTTTCTTATTATACTTTTATATATTTATTATTTTTTCCTGTTTTTATTATTTTTTTAATTATATATTTTTTCCAATTATTAATGAATACCAATTTTACATAATGTTTCATGACTTTCTTGTGATCTTCTTATCATAAACAATTAAAATAAATAAATAAATAAAACTTATTTTTTAAAACTTGTAAATTAATTATTACTCTCCCAATTCTTGCTAAAATTAAAAATTAAAAAAAAAAAAACTTTGTGAACTTAATCATTTGATCTATCATATAGACCATATATATATTGCTTACAAAAAAAAAATATAGACCATATATTAATTTATCACTAAAAATAATAGAGAACAGATCGAGAAAGTAATTTTTATGTATATATCCTTGAAATTTTGCTATCCATTTATTCTTTCCCAAATAATAAAATGACAAACTCATCAGAAAATACATATCAATAAGTTTATCTCTTATCCTTATATAGAGATAATAAGGGAAAACCAAACCCACCTCAATTATACTATTTCTTACCAAACATATCAATCCCACCACCCAATCAGTACTATACGACTCTCAAGAAAATCAAACTAAAATGGAAACTCCCCAAAAGCCTCATGCTGTATTCGTACCATTTCCAGCACAGGGCCATGTCAACCCTATGATGCAACTAGCCAAACTTTTCCGTTGCAATGGTTTCCACATAACCTTTGTCAACACTGAGTTTAACCACAAACGTTTGACTAAATCTCTTGGCGAAGAGTTTGTGAAAGGTCTCCCAGATTTTCGATTCGAGACCATACCTGATGGTTTACCGGAATCAGATAAGGATGCCACGCAGGATATGCCAACGTTGTGTGATTCAACCAGGAAAAACTGTTATGGTCCATTCAAAGAGCTTGTGATGAAGCTCAACACTTCATCACCTTATCCAGTTACTTGCATAGTTGCTGATGGCATCTCAGGTTTTGCTGGAAGAGCTGCGAAGGATTTAGGCATTCAAGAGTTACAGTTTTGGACAGCTTCTGCTTGTGGTTTTCTGGGATATTTGCAGTACGGTGAGCTTGTTAAAAGAGGAATTCTTCCATTCAAAGGTATATAAATATTCTTATGGAAATTCAATTAAATCTATATTTTTAAAAACATTTAAATAGAAGAGATAAAATTTTAATTTTTTTTTTAATTGAAATTTTAGGATAGTTGTGATACGAGGAAAAGAGAAATTTTTATTTTTATTTTTAATTAATAAAAAATTGTGATTGAATGAAAATATAACCATGTATTATAACCGTTTCCATCTAAGAATTTTCCTCAAAGCTAAAACTCTTATTATATGTTAACCTTGGTTCCCAATACTTAACAAAGTTGATTAATAATGCTTCTATTTTAAATAAAGTTGATTAGTCTGCAAATTCCAAATCAACCAAGAGAAGTTTATATCCTTAGATTGTACAACATCAAGTATTCGAATTTTACTAATCACAACCGTATGATTTTCTAATAATTTGAGAGTAATCACAATCGTATGATTTTTTAATAGTTATTAGCATTTGTTTTAATATAGAGAAATAAATAAAAGTTGATTAACCACTTAATATTTCAAATATTTAACTGAAAAAATAAAATATAATATTAAATTAAATATTGCATATTAAAAACATATTATAATCTATAAGTTATATATTTTTTTAATCAATAACAATTTTAGAGATATTGAATTGATTTTAAATTAATTTTAAATTAATTATACGGTAAGAATTAACTTTATTTTAAGTTAAGATTCATAATTTTATAGTCTAAATGTTATATTTATACTAAAATTTATCATTCAACTCGTGTATTCATAAATATATTCAAATTTAAATCTCTTTTAAGTCAATTTTAAACAAAATTAATATTATAAAATCAATTTATTTAAAATTAATTTTTGTAACCACTCAGAATTAAAAATATATTAAGTGTATATTTGGAGCATCCATAATTGATTTTGAATGTGTAGAATTGATTTTAAAATGTTTGGTTGATTTCAAGTAAAATTGATTATATTTTTCCAAATTTATTCCATTTGTTAAAACTAAGATTTATAATTTTTAAATTTAACAGTGATTTTTACATTTGAAATTTACAGTTCAATTCAATTTTATAAAAATTTATTTAAACATATCACTTTAATTTTAATTCACTTTTAGCCTACAAAGCAATTTTACCAAATTAATTCATTTAAAATCAGTTTTTCTATAAATCATGAAACACGCATTAAAAAAAATCATACAAGCTTTTTTATTTCTTTTGATGTGAGGTGTTTATTTTCACATCAACTTTTTTTTAAACAAAAAGAATGGAATATTTGATAGAGTATTAGGGTATTTAACTCATATACAAGTCTGATAAGGTTTAAAAATACTTTTAACTCTTATTTATTTATTTCTTTATATATCTCTATACATCCTATGTAGCTGACTATTTGCACCATGCATCATAAAAAGGATTGACACTTTAAAAGTTTTAAAAATAAATATGATTAAATATATCTATTTTTTAAAATAAAGAATATATTATTATTATCCAAAAAGTCAATACAAAGCACGCCGATCAAAAGATTCAAGCTCCAACCGACATTAAAAACAAGAGAAACCAAAGCAATTAACAATTTCTATTACAAAACATAGCTAATTTCCTATTAATCTCAACTCTTTTTAGAATCACTTCAATGATCCCTTGACTATGCAAATTCACCTTCTTGCCTCCTTGAAAAATGATTTGGTTTCTCACACTCCAAATCTTATAAATTGTTTCAGCTGTAGCAATACTCAAGAGCGTCCTTTTTCAACCTTTACCTTTGGCATTTCTAATTATCCACTGCAGCTCCAAATTCCAGGCCTCGGGGTTGTGATTATATCCAATCTATCTCAGCATGTTCCACCAAATCTATCGTGTGAACTCACACTCAAAGAATAGATGGTGACAGTTCTCATGCTTATTACAAAACACACACATCCCATCATTTTCTATACCAAATTTGAGCATACGATCTTTAGTGAGTAAACAATTCTGACAAGTCATCCACAGTGTGAAAATGGCACGAGGTCTAGCCAAATTCCCACTGGTAATCTTCCTCCAGTCAACCGTAGGCTTATCACCTCTAAGCATGTTGTATACCCGCCTCGTATTATACCTGCCCATGTCATGACTTTTCTTCCAAACCTCAGACTGTGTCAGCAAATTCCTATGCTTGAAAACAGCTTTCAGAATCCATGAGCTTTGTGAGTTTTGCTGGTACCTTATAACATCTTCATGCTTCATATAATATATGAGGATCAATTTAATCCACAATTTGTCTTTCTTAGCCCAAATATTCCAAAGTAACTTCCCAATCGTGGCTTTGTTCCACTCATGAGCTTTGTGAGTTTTGCTGGTACCTTATAACATCTTCATGCTTCATATAATATATGAGGATCAATTTAATCCACAATTTGTCTTTCTTAGCCCAAATATTCCAAAGTAACTTCCCAATCGTGGCTTTGTTTCACTATATGAGTGATATCAAATTCAGCCCACCGGCATTTTTGGATCACATATATACTCCTAAGAAATAGGAGTTTTCTTGCTAGGGATATTATTAGTTGTCCATAATAACCTTCTGCACCACCCCTCTATGTGAGGTACAACCTTTTTTGGAAATGGAAATATCTGCATCCAATAATTGGTTATGGAGAAGATGACCCTTCTTATCAGCTGCAACCTCCCAACATAAGACAATAATTTAGTGCTCCAATGATGCAGCCTGACTTACATTTTTTAAATTAGGGGTTGACAGTGTGTTATGGACAGTTTCTTGCTGTCAAGAGGGACACTAAGATATCTAAATGGCATCACACCAATGTCAAAACATGTTTCACTTTGTATGATTCTTTGCAACTCTACATCCACCCATCCAAAATATAGCTTGCTTTTTTGGTTACTTATATTGAGACCAGTAACAGCTGTGAATTCTTTCATTTTCTCCATAATAAGCCTTATGGATCCTAAGTCTCCCCTTAGGAATAGGAGGATGTCATTAGCCAAGCAAAGATTGATGATTTTGAGCTTTTTCACATTTGGGATGAAAATTGAAATTTGGGTTGGAACAAAAGCCATGAAGTACTCTATGTAAGTATTCCATAATGAGCACAAAAAGGTGGGGTGATATGAGGTCCCCTTGTCTCAGACCTCTATCAGCCTTAAGGATATCAAATGAAACTCCATTGGTTGCAAACCTATAGGATACAGTTGTAATATAGGTCATGATCCAAGTTATGAACTTCTAAGGGAATTCTATCTTAACCATAATATGATACAAAGCTTGTCATTCCACAGTGTTATAAGCTTTTTGTAAATCCATTTGAACCATACATCTATGAGAAATATTCTTCCTACCATACCCTCTCACCAGCTCCTGGGCTAAAATGATACTATCCTGGATTGTCCTCCCAGGAATGAAGGTTAACTGGGTGTCTTCAACAACATAATTGATCACTTTCCCAAGCCTATTAGTAAGAATCTTGTATATTATCTTGTAAATTATGCTGCAATAAAAATAGGTCGCATGTCCTTTACAGTTTTGGCTTTTGGTCTTTTTGGAATTAATGTAACCAATGAACAATTCACTTCCTTGTACATTTTACTACTGGCAAAGAAGTCTAGTACTGCACTGTGAACATCATGCTGAACAATCTGCCAAGTAATTTTGAAAAAGTAGTAGTTAAAACCATCCATGATCCATACCTGGGGCTTGGTATCACGAATTTGATAAAATGCATTCCATATTTCACTCACTTCTATAGGCTTGATCAGTTGTTGAGCTAATTCCCTAGGCAGGGTTTTGCAACCTCTCATAGTAGGAATATTAATCCCTTGCAGATCCCTTGCTTTAGTACCAACCAGTCTACTATAAAAATCCATGATTTCCTTCTCAATAGAATCATGATTGCTCAATAAATCACCTCCTAAGGAAGTCATGCTGTATATACCTTTTTGCTTATTTTTCTTCTTGATTGCAGCATGAAAGTAAGCATTGTTGTTGTCCCCCAACTTGAGCCAATTAATTTTGGCCTTTTGCATCAGGATAGATTCCTCCATTTGGTTGAGATCTAACACTTTGTTTGTATGCTTCTTGGCATTCTCTATGGCTTGACTATCAAAAGGATTCTGTTGGAAGCTTTGCTGGGCTTGTAGTCATTCATGCCTTGCCTATTGAATTTGAAGTTGGATGTTGGAGAATTTTCTAGCCAAAGGCTTCAAGATAGGCTGAAGCCTTTTTAGTTTGGACCAGAAACGCACCATAGGAGTTCCATGAGCCTCCTGCTGCTAACTATTAGCAATAGTTTGTAAAAAAAAGGTTCACGAGTGATGCAGTTTATGAATCTAAATAAATGATTTCTCCTAGATTTTTGCACCTGTAGAATAATTTTTATAGGGGCATAATCTGAGATGTTTGGAGCAAGAACATCAAAACTCGCATCTTGATACTTTTGTAATCATTCAGAATTCCCTAAAACTCTGTTAATTCTATAGTAAATCACACATGTTGTGTGTTTATTCGATCATGTGTAGTGACATCCTCTTGTGCTAGCTTCAAATATCCCCAAGATGTGCATCATATTCTAGAGATCTCTACATTCAGTTTCAGTCACATAGTTTCCACCTATTCTTTCTTGGCTTGTTATCACATTGTTAAAGTCTCCCATAACAATCCAAGGCTTATTCATATTAATACTTATTCCTTCAATCTCCTTCCATAACTATTTTCTTTTCTCCAACGGATTAAAGGCATAAATGACATTAACCAAATAACTGAGGGTTTGATCCAAAGCAAAAGAGCTCAGCATGGAGGAATTGCTCAGCAGACTGCAGGATTTTAACCTCCACTTCCCTTGGGCCCCATAATAGCCAAATTCTCCCATTAGCAAGATTGTCATAGTTGTCTTCATAGTTCCAAATGTTTCCTATCTTATTTCTAATTCTAATAGCATTCTTCTTTTTCACTCTAGTCTCTAGTAAGGCTACAATAGGAACATTAAAACTTAAGAGGTAGGAGCTAACCTTTCTATGCCTTACATCTTTATTAATGCCCCTCACATTCCATGTCACAATCATTGGTCATGGGGTGTCTTCTCCCTAGGACATTATCCAATCCTAAGGAGAGTGAAAGTGTTTTGGTATGGAACAAAAGAACTCTTTGGAGTGTTAATCATGGTCTTTTTTCGTTTATCTATTCTGTTGGATGTTTTTAATTTGTCGAAATTTTGTGCTGCTTTAATGTTAACAAAGTTTTCGGAGAAAAAGGTAAGAAATTCAAAACTTTAAAATTACAATTATGAGTTTAGGGGTAGCCATTATTTCATATTTATATTGAGAAAATTTAATATCATACTTTTGTCAAATTTTTAGATGAGAATTTTATTTCGGATGGAACTTTGGATTCAAGTTTAGATTGGATCTCTGGAATGAAAGGGATTAGACTAAAAGATCTTCCAAGCTTCCTCAGAGTCACTGATCTTAATGATATTTTGTTTGATTTTGTGGGTTCTGAGGCACAAAATTGTTTGACATCATCAACAATCATCATTAACACATTTGAAGAATTGGAAGGTGAGGCCCTTGACACCCTTAGAGCCAAAAACCCAAACATATATAATATTGGCCCAATTCACTTACTTTCTAGGAAGTTTTCAGAGTATGAAAATGTTTTTAAGGTAAAGGGTTCAAGTTTATGGAAAAATGATTCAGTATGCATAAAATGGTTGAATAAATGGGAATCTTGTTCAGTTTTATATATTAATTATGGAAGTATAACTGTTATGACAAATTATCATTTGAAAGAGTTTGCTTGGGGAATAGCAAATAGCAAATTACCATTTTTATGGATAATGAGACCAGATGTAGTAATGGGCGAAGAGACTTCAACTTTGCCACAAGAGTTTTTAGATGAAGTTAAAGACAGAGGGTACATAACTAATTGGTGCTTTCAAGATCAAGTTCTTGATCATCCATCAATTGGAGGATTTCTAACTCATTGTGGTTGGAATTCTACACTTGAAGCAATTTCTTCAAGTGTGCCTACAATTTGTTGGCCTTTCTTTGCCGAGCAACAAACTAATTGTAGATATTTATGCAACACTTGGAATATAGGGATGGAAATTAACCATGATGTGAAGAGAGATGAGATAACGGAACTTGTTATGAAAATGATGAAAGGAAAAGAAGGAAAAGAAATGAGACAAAAGAGTTTGAAGTGGAAGAAGAAAGCTACAGAATCTATTAATTCAGGAGGATCTTCCTACGATAATTTTTATAAATTAATCAAAGAGGTTCTTCACCACAATGTTATTTGATTGGTCATATAATAATTAGTGTTACATAAAATATATCTTGTGATATTAATTTATGTTAATGGAACTCTTAATGAGCCTCAATCACTCTATGCTTATTATTTTGAATTGTGTTATCCTATACCCATGTAGGAAATTGTTGCCTTTTTTTCTTCTTAATGTTACAATTGTATTAACGAAGATAACAAAAATATTGTGGTTCATGTATTAACAAGGGCGATTATAAAGAATGTTTAATTTATTTATTTTTTATTATTTTTATAATTGTATTAAAGTTTTGATCGATTTAGAAATAATGTAGGATTTTTATTTTTGAATAATGCTTTAATTGTTTTAGGGAAAAAAGTATGGTTCCATTAATGGAAGTTCTTTCAAGATTGATATTAATATCACAAAAATCATGACAAATGATTATATTAAAAACGAGTTATTATTAAAAGAGAAGGTACATGAGGCTGTTGTTGAACTAGAAAGTTAGCGGAAGGATAGGCTAATAACTTTTAATTATGATTGTTTTTTCTTCAAATGATTAAGTACCAAACTTTAGAGTTTGAGCTATTAAACAAAGAAATGCATGCAAGAATATATTAAAAGGGAAATACTAATGGATAAAAATATGTAAAACAGATTGTGTTATAGAGGGATTGGATTTGCTACCTTTACTATTTGGTAACTTTTATATCTTTAGTGTGTTTTTAAAAATGGATGAGTAAGAGAGAGAATGGTGGTTATGAGAGAGATAGAGAGAAAGATACCAAAGGCACCATATTCAAAGGTAGCCAATCCCTTCCCGTGTTATAGATCTTGTAGTATTTAATTAATATGTAAAATAGATTGTGTTATAGATAATGTAGTCTTTAATTAAAAGTCCTATAAAGTTATAAGTCAAAAGATGTGTTTGTTCTCGTAAGTGGTGTGAGGAAAAAAATATTTATAAAATCAAATTGTTTTTTTCTTTCAAAAATAAAGTGTAAAATGTCTCATGTTAATGATGGCACAAATGATTAGGGCTTGTAAATTTGAGATTATTCTCATAACTTAACAAGATTATTCTTGTGAGAGATCTACTTAGGAATGGAAAAATAGTCAACCTATCTCATTTTATCCCGCTCTTTCATTAACCTGTTTAAAATGGAATGAAACGTTACAATTACAGATATAAGGTTGAAAACCTTAATCCGTCAGTTTTATGGCAAGTCAACGAGTTAACCCTGTCAAATTTTTGTTAAAAAAAATTAAGTCAATATTTAACATGAATAAAGCAAAAAGTATAAATAAAGATAATTCAACAAAATTAAATTATTGAATAATGAGATCAACAAACATAGAAATTATAACTCTAATGTAACACCCAGAATAAAATGTGTTTAAAATCATAATATTCAAAATGTTATGTTCGGTACTTATATAATCAAAGTGACTTGATGAAATCTCATACATGTACGATACAAGGTATAAATCATAGTGCATATACTAAATAGATGTCTAATGTAAAATACTACTGATTGAATACACAACAGAAATACACAAAGTGGATAATCCGGTCTTCGAATCCTTTAAGGTATATTTTGTTTTTTCTTATCCAACATTTGTTTATCTGAAAATTATAACCACAACATATGGTGATATTTACAATCTCATTGGAGTCGTACTAAAACCATAAGTTCACTCTGTCAGTGTGTCCCAAATTCGACTATGATTATACAAATACCATAAATATTTCTTATTCTACACTCACGCAAGGACGGGGAAATGAGACCTAATCAATCTCATACGATATGTGAATATCAATACACAGGTTCAATTGACCCATCTATACCTCAGGAGATGGATAATTATATGGAACGTCTCTCCCCGACCAACACTTCTCATATAAGTCTGGTCATGGGTCACAGACTCCCCACGCTATATGGAACAGCTCTCCTTGACCATTGCTTCTCATTTAAGCATGGTCAAAGGTCTCATACTTTCTACGTTATATGGAACGTCTCTCCCTAGCCACCGCTTCTCATATAAGCCTGGTCACGGGTCACAGACTACCAACTAAACCTCTCTACTATGGCCGAATTTATGGTGTGAACCACCTCCGTAAGTGGATCACTCTCCCGTTATCGATAATAATTACTCAAGAATCCATAAGGAGACTTGATATTCCCCACATGTGTATATGCTTAGTTTCCTTTGAAACCCAAAATTTGGGGCACATATCAACTAGGAGTATGGATACATATCCAAATAAGTCAATAATATGTGATCTCTATCATCATATGGTTTCCTCACTGCATTCAGTTATTATTAGTTGATTCATTAGGGCAAAAACACATAAATCAATGTGGCTCTTTATAAATTTTATCTTATTTTTTCAAGTTAAGTGGATTACATGCTTTTTCAGCTTCTTAAACATCAAAGCATAACACATTACTCAATCTTACGTAAAAGTATGCTCTTATAATTCCATTATCATAGAAACATAGCACATATACAAGGCAACACATAGCCAATTCAAGTTTACTGACCAAACACACAAGGAATGAGATAAACAGGAGATAAAAAGTAAATTGTAAGGTGTGTAACTAGTTACCTAATTGGTGTAATCAGTTACGTGTCGGTTCTGCCTCAGTTACGCAAAATACGTAACCAGTTACAGGTCGATGCTAACTTGCAATTTTTCCATTTTCAGGGGTGGTAACCCGTTACACTCTGTTTGTAACCAGTTACAGGCCCGTTCTAAGTGAATTTTCACTTGTTTCTAGCCAATTTCTCAACAAATTTTCAACCACAACACAACGGAAGAACATTCTAACACTAACAAGGTTCAAGAAGTGAAGTCAAACATAACATGCATCAATTTCACACAATCATTAATGATAAATCAAACATATATGACATGAATGTTAGTAAACAAACTAAATTTCTAAAAAAATCACCCAGCTTATCAACCATTTAACTTAGTGGTTTGATTAGTGTATTTTAATACACTATCTTTTTTTTTGTGCTAAGACTTTTATATGACTTCTCACATTATTTTAAATACATTTAATAGGTTATTTAAAGTTCATTTGAGTTCTGCTTATTTTTTGAATAAGTGCTTATTTTCTAAATAAACTGTTATATACACTTTCTCGTTGTGCATGTCATAACTTGACCTATGAGAATTGAATTGACGCATTATAATATGCGTTTGAAATCTAAGAGGATAAGCTGCAAGTATCGTGTTGAAGTTAAAAGCAAATTTGGAGTGCAAAAGAGTCGCATAATTTGTTTTCAGTAAAGACTTAAGAAAATACAAGAAAATACTTAGTTTTGGGCCGATTTTGCATTTTTTTTGGGTTGGTTTCTATTAGGCCCGAATTCCCTGGTTCTATTTAAACAAATTAGTAGTTTTAGGTTTCATTATTCAGCATTCACGAAATAAAAAAATAAGGATTACAAATTCTATGGAGAGCTAATTCCCAAAGAGTCGATCTACTGTATTCGTATTCCACTTTGAGGTTTTTATAAATTTCAGTTTAATTTCGATTTCTCTTCAATTCTTCCTATAAACTCATTTGCTAAATTCGATTATTTTTGTTTTCTTAATTCGATTGTTGCTTATAGGATAGAGTTAATTAAATTAGATTGTTTGTATGATATTTGAATTAGGGCGCCAACAACTAGTTTCTCATTTGAAAACACGCACGAAGCACTTCATTTTCAACCTTGAGTTCAATTTTGCAGATAAATGAACTCTGAGTTTTAAGCTCAAACAACATACGTGCAAGCTTCTACTCATGTCATCGTTCATGTCTTTCTGCATCAGAGTCATTGATTCACTCTGAGCAGAGAGAATTTGCTCAAGAAAACGAAGAACCCTAGTTATTCAAAGTAAAATTAAATGACTAATACGCAATATAATTTCCAATTAGTTGAGGGCTTTTAATCAGTGAATCAAGATGAAGAGTGTGGTAACTTGTTTGCTAAAAATTTAACTCGTAGCTACTTTTTCAGTTGAAGCTTCAAAGGTCAACAATGATGGAAATGGTGAGCTCGATTCAGGAAGCTTCGGGGCACGACAATGGTTCAGTTAGCTTCAAAAGGTGCCGATGAGTAACTCTGGGCGAAGAAACAAAGCTAAAATAGCTTGAATCAAAGAAATGGTTAACGAGTTTTTGAGGTATCGGGTTCAAATGGTTTCATAATTTCTTTGCCTATCAAACCTTGCAAATGAAGGAAAATTTATCCTCTATATATAGGAAAAGTGTTGCTGAGCTCACACGTGTGAAATAGTCTGAATTCGTGTGAATGGAATTGGAATTTTTGTGACTTGCAATCTGTGTGAGGGAAAGAGTTAAAAGCGTGACTTGAGCATGAAACCTGGTTGTTTTGCACTCCACTCTACGCGTTTTGCAAGGAGAAACAAGTTTGCACATGTATTGGTGGTCCCAATTGAAGATTTAGATGGTTACACATTTCAGGTCATCCGTGAAATACAGAGTCCATGGCACCATATTTGAGCTTTGGCCAAATGAAATCCACTTGTGCGTTTTGAGATATTCTTTGTGCCAAATGACCTCCTCATGGTGAAGAATCAAATGCAAAAAGAGTCACATCAAAAGAGTACTTGAGTTGAAAATGGCATGGGTGACAAGTTCAGGTCATGACCTGAAATTCTAGGTTAGACGTTAGGTCGATCATGTCTTGGGCTTGTTTTTGTGCACACATGGGCATCTTGGAAAATTCCAAAATTGATGGACTTAGAGGTAAAATTGATGTTTGGCCCTTGAAACAAAGTTGTGGAGGAGTTCATATGTGACATTTGGCTCAAATTAGATTCCAAAAATGTTGAGAAATGAGAGAGTTATGGTGTTTAGACCAAGTGACATGCCATACTTGATTTTAGGTCAACCAACATGTGTCAACTTGAGATTTCTTGCTATTTCTTACATCCAAAGGCCAATGATGAACACTTGAATACCAAATGAAGAAATCTTGATTGTCCCTTGAATAATTTTGATAATTGCTTGAGAATTGGATGGAGATGGCATGTAAATAAACACATGAATCATACTTGAATCAACTTTGAAATCATGCACCAAACTTGAACTTTTCTTGATCAAATGATGTTGAATGAAGCTTGACATGAGTGTGACCTAAGATTATAAGTCATGCCTTGGAGTGAAAGCTCTTGTGGACCACATGTTAACCAAAACTTTGACTTTGAGAATCAAAACCCTAATTTAGAAACCAATCTTGATCCATTTATTGCAAGTCCTTACCTTGTACAATAAGAAAAGGAAACAGCACATATTTTTGTATTTTGAATAAGGTTATCAAAGTTAGAATGTAAGCAAACATATGGCAAAATGAAACACAAAAGGTGCTTGGTGATCTCCCACAAAGGCAAATCCAAAGATGTGAAGGTTAGGAGGGTGTCATGCTTGTGATCTTGGTTGAAATGCATTTAATGATGAGTTGACCATTATATGCAGTTAATCCCATAAAGCATGAATCTATCAATTTCAAATGTTTTTCACATTGCATCCAAGCTGGATTAATTGTGCTAACATGTGTTAGTGAAATGCATAGTTACCAACAAATTTGTAGTCTAGTT
This sequence comes from Lathyrus tuberosus, assembly GCA_022829125.1. Lineage (NCBI taxonomy): Eukaryota > Viridiplantae > Streptophyta > Magnoliopsida > Fabales > Fabaceae > Lathyrus > Lathyrus tuberosus. The sequence goes on from JALAZF010000214.1 coordinate 8,973,859, forward strand.
CAAGTGTTGACATGATACATGAGGATGTCAAATGAGTAAAAAAACTTTGTATATGATTGAGTGTCAAAATAGGAAAGGTGTTTCTATTTCATTATACACAATGTTCATATAAGTGTATGAGTTTAAATGAAAAAGATTTAGTCTATGTTGACAAATTGGAAAACACATGAACTTGAACACATTCAAAATTATATGTTGCTATACAATGTTATGGGGTTTTGTTTGATAAGTGAATAAAAAAAGTGGGCTATAAGTGTCTGAAGTAAACAATGGGGAATATTTGAATATAACATGTGAAATAACACTCTATTTAACTTAGTTACTTAATGCAACATGTGAGCTTTAGTAAGTGAGTTATTGAGGCATTGTTTCAATAATATCATGATAAGAATGTCTATCAGAGTTTTAGTAAATAGAAATTTAATAGTAGATAAGGTATTCAAAAATATATGTCTATATTGGTCTGCATTAATCCTTGAATGATAAGTTAAAGACCTAATGTAGAGAACCTTGAAAAATTAGATAAACCTATGGTTGTGACCATGATAGGAATGTGTTAAAATCCTTACACATATATAAGTCTGCATTAATCATTGAATGATAAGTTAAAGACCTAATGCAATAAGATTAGGATTTAGATAAACACATAGTTCAATTCCAACAAAAAGATAATCAATTAATTTGCAAACAACATGACATAACCCTTAAGTACTTTGTTTATTACTTAATGTTATATTGCAAAGGAAAACATAATGCATAGCGAAACCATTAAACTAACATAGTTCTTAGAAAATGGGATTAATCCTTACATAAATGATGTCAACAAAATATTTAAATGCATAAAAAAGTGAGGCTTGTATATTCATGGCATGGTGATCACTCCTTCTTATGGTGCTTAAATTTAGTGGTAGATTGCATTGGAGTTAGGACTTCATCTTGCACAATATCATTCAGTGAAGTTGGGACAACAACCCTTTTAGAAGAGGTGTTGCTGGAGTAAGTTGATGGACTCCAAGTTTGGTTGGTAGACGTAGTTGGCTGTACATAGAAATTTTGTTCAGTGGAATTGCTCACATAGATAAATGGTAAGAGCATTATGATTTAAGGAGGATGATACATATAGAAGCTTATAGAGAATTTCTTAACACACCACCAAACCTTCTTAGGCACCATGCGCACTGACGAAAATACTCCTACATTCCGGATGTGCAAATCCGGATGCACCCTTTTTTTAAAAAATTTCAGTTTTTTTCGGATGTGCACATCAGGAAAAATTCCTGATCTACAAATCCGGAAAAAATCAAAAGAATTTCATAAAATCATTTACTTCTAAATATAATTAAATCAAATATAATTAAAATCCAATATAATTAAAATTAATATCATTTTTTCGATATAATTAAATCTAATATAATTAAATTCAATATTATTAAAATCCAATATAATTAAAATTAATATGATTTTTTCAATATAATTAAACTCAATATAATTAAATTAATTTTAGAAGTAAATACCATATAATTTTAATTATAATTTAGAAGTAAATAACATATAATTTAGAAGTAAATACCATATAATTTTAAATACCAATATAATTAAATCCAATTTTAGAAGTAAATACCATATAATTTTAAATCCAATATTATTAAATTAATTTTTTTAATATAAAAAAATCATTTAAAATTAAATACCATATTAATCATTTAGAAAAAAAATCATATTAATTTTAATTATATTGGATTTAATTAAATTGGATTTACTTATATTGAAAACATCATATTAATTTTAATTATGATGGATTTTAATTATATTGGATTTAATTATATTTAGAAGTAAATGATTTTATGGAATATTTTTGATTTTATCCAGACCTGTAGATTAGGAAATGATTTTATGGAATTTTTTTGATTTTTTTTCGGATTTGCAAATCAGAAAATTTTCCTGATTTGCACTTCCTGAACAATCAACGTTTCTCAAAAAAATGGTGCGTCCGGATGTGCACATCCGAAAATTGGGGGCAAAATCGAAATTTCACGTGGTGTCTAAGAAACATGGGTGGTGTATTAAAAAACCCTCAGCTTATATAGGATATTAGAAATGTGGACATACAATTAGTTGATCTTGAACGTCACCTTTAACGTTTGTGTCCAATTCCAATACAACATCATGTGAAGTATATTGCCAATAAATGAGTAAAGCAATTGTTTTCAATTAGTTGATGAGAATATTTACAAAAGAATATTGAATGTGAGTTAAAGATAAATATTCATAATGATATTGTTTTGTGCCTCATTTGGTTTTAGATATTCACACAAGTTTTGTTAAGACCAGCCTCGTTAAGGATTGTCACAATTGAGAATTGTAGGAAAAAAGATTGATACTTGATTCAAAATTCTAGATCTTGGTTCAATAGTTTTTCTAGGTGTATCGAATATATTTTTGGGTTATTCTCTCTATCCTATTCCGAAAATAGCAGTAGTCATCGAAATGTAGTTGAATGAAAAGGAAAACTGAAAAATCATGAATAGATATTGTAGTTGTACTAACCTCTTTTTCATGAGTTATCTCAATTCTCTAGCAGTCATATTATTGTATGGGATACAATATTTATCCCAAAACACAAAGCATCCCACATGGTTATCAAACTCGACTTCTACTTCTATATTGTATCTAAGACATGAAAAGAAATTGGTATATGGAAGTAATGCAGGTTCACCAATAAGAGTTGTAAATTAGTATATGAAAATGATAGCTTACTTTGAAACAGGTTCAACATCTTTCACACCACAAACAAATTCAAATTTGGTTCTAGGAGATTGTTTGATGTTTTGAAAGTCGGGAAAGCCTCAAAATACCATCCAAACTTAGAGGCTTTGAATCTTGTGGTAGTGCCAATGGTTATGGCAAAACAATCCTTTAATGAAAACATAGTTTTTTAGTGAGTATATGAATATGGTTTTCAGTTATGGAATGCAAAAACAATGATATACCTTTCCCATTTCACTTATTTGACGAATATTCTTGACCTCATTCGAGTTAGTCTAGTTTTTGTTGGCTGATTATGTAACGCCCCGATTTGTTTAATTGTATTTATTTATTTCATTTATGTGAATTTGTGAAATGTGTGAATTTATGGTAGTTTACCTGCTAATTGAGTTAATTGGTTAATTTCTCTGATAGATAAAATATTTGTATTTAATTATAATTTCTTTTCAACTTTTATTTCCTGAAATATATTTCATCGGTATGTTTATGTTTTATCGCGTTTTGAGAGCGTTTGTGAGATATTTGGGCTGATGGGTATTTTGGTCTTTTGCTTGGTTAATTTTCAATAAAATAGAAATAGAGAGAAAAGAAAAGAGAAAGAAAAGAGAAGAAAGGAAGAGAAAGAAAGGAGAGGAAAGAAGGGAGAAGAGGAAAAATCGAGGAAACTCCGTTTCAATCGCGATTAATCGGGTAAGGGTGAGAAGTTTCAATTATATCTTGCTTGTGTATGTATATGTGTTGTTTATGTATGTGTTTTGGTTATTTTTACAATGTTTTCCTTATTGATAAATTGATGAACCATTGTCAGAAATCGATATAAATCGCGTTGTATGATTACCCTGTGCTTAGGAACAATTGCTGGTACTTGTTTTGCTGTTGAAAATGGATTTTGGGATGAAAAATGGGATTTTTGGGGGGAAATTCGTAGAAAAATTATGCAGGAAAAATTCTGGGTTTTCGCAGCCCATACGCGTATCAGGCAAGGCAATACGCGTATGGCAAGGAAGGATTGTAGGCAATACGCGTATAGGAGTGGGCAATACGCGTATGGAGTGAGGCAATACGCGTATTGGATTTTTAGTGGAACTTTTGGGGAAAATCAGTCTCTGCCCATACGCGTATCACTTTGGGCAATACGCGTATGGATGGGCGAGTGAGCAAGGCAATACGCGTATGGCTCAGGGCATTACGCGTATGGCCAGTGAGATGCAGAATTTTGTCTTTTCGTGATTCTTTTTCTGTTTAATTCCATAACTTGTGTTCCGGTTATCCGTTTTGAGCATTCTTGGTATCGTTGGAAAGCTATTGAGCTGTACTTTCTTATTATAATGGTTTTGAGATTGTTGGCCGATTTAATTATGTCGGGAATTCGGAATAGTGTTGTTTTGTCGACTTTTACCGTCGTAATTGTGTGTAATTGATGTGTATCATGCAATGTGCTTTTGATATGGATATCGTATGACTTGTGTGATGTTATATGATGTGAATGCATGTGATGACATGTTGTGATAATGGTTTGTGGCCTAAGGGCAAGAAAATGCATTATGTTATGTTTGGTCGTATATGCATGAATAATGATGATGAGTTAATTCATATGGTTGAATTGTGAAGATGCATTTGATTGTCATGAGTCCTTGTATGCCAAGCATCATGATATGCATCTTGTGATGTCGTGTGCCCTAGTGGGTGTGAGCGACGAATCGGTTCTAGAGGGAATCCGCTATAACATCGTGTGCCTTATACAAAGAGGTGTGAGTGATGATTATAGACGATCATGTGCCTTATACAAAGAGGTGTGAGCGATCGGGTCGTGTGCCTTATACAAAGAGGTGTGAGCGATCCATAAACGCTGTGTACCTTATACAAAGAGGTGTGAGCGACGGGGAACATTGTTTGCCCGACGTGGAGTTACACTAAGTAACAAGCGATGGTTCCAATAGTTCCTGAGTGAACTAGTGAAGAGATTGATGGATGGATGGTACCGCATATGCATTGCATAGAGTCATTGTGTCGGTCTCTGTGCATTTGTATAAATCATGAATGGATTGATTATGTGTGAGAATTGTGAATGGATGCATTATGTGTGGAAAATCATGAATGGATTGATTATGTGTGAGAATTGTGAATGGATGCATTATGTGTGGAAAATCATGAATGGATTGATTATTTGTGAGAATTGTGAATGGATGCATTATGTATGGAAAATCATGAATGGATTGATTATGTGTGGAAAATCATGAATGGATTGATTATGTGTGGAAATTGTGAATTAATTGATTATGAGTTGAGCTTGTGATAGCATTAGTGATTTGATGTGCATATGTGATAAATGCATTGCTCCTGGATGATATGTTTTACGTATAGACATATGTCTTATGTGTGAATATGTGATTATGTTGGTATAATTGATATGTGTTATGTATCTGTGGCTTGCTATGTGTATTGGTGTGTGATGCGTGTGGTGAGATTAACTATGCATGTGAATTTTTATGTGTTTGCATATTATTATGCAATCTTGATTTAGTTGTTATTTCTCACCCTTCTGCCGTGGTTTGTTGCTCTATGAGGCAATTGCAGATTAGTAGTCTTGGAGGCTTGTGTGAAGATTAGTTCTCCGTCCTTTTGTCGGCCTGTCTGCTCTGATACGTAGCACAGGAGTCGGGGAACGTTTTGTTATATATGTATACATTTGTTGAGTATATTTTGTATTAACTTTGTATAAATATTTCGATGTTCTAAAATGATTTATTTTGTAAAACAAGGCAGTTATGGATCTTTCCGCTTTATTCCATAATTGAGCTTTCCTTTTTTTTATGGAAAAAGTTTCCCTTTGAGGTGATTCCATTTTGTGTTACGTATCAAAAATTTATGAGCAGGGATTGTGATTTCTTTCTATTAATTGTGGCATCCTTGTTTCTGTCGGAAAAATAAATTTTTATTTACTCTGATTTAATTATGCATTGTTTATTCGCGATGGGAATTAGGGTGTTACAATAGTGGTATCAGAGCAGGTTGGTCGGTCCGGCCAAGTTGTTGAGTCAGTTGGTGTGACAGTTGAATACTGTCGGTGTTATTTGTCCCTTAGTACGTGATTGGTGTGTGAAACACTGTCAGTGCTTTCTGGTTGTCTAATCCTTTGTCTTCAGGTGTGAGAATGAGATAAGTGGGGGAGAAGCTGGTGCTTCTCCAAGTTGCTTCAGTTGTGTGTCGTTGGTTGCAAGAGTGTAAGTGTTATTTGGACAGTGTTGTTCCAGATTCCGGAGGGAATGCGGAGGTAAGGTTTATGTCAACTAAGGATTTGTGCCTTAGGTAGTTTTGTGCACAGGATGTAAGAAATGCTATTATAGTTTGGTAAAGACAGTTTATGCCCCGTCATGATTGTCGGCTGTCTATTGGCAAATTGAGGAACTGATCCCTTAATCTCTTGTTGATAGCAGACGGGAATTATGTTGGATGGAATAGGCGTGTCTTTCCGGCTTTGATAGTGTGTAATGAATTGTTTGGAATTAAGAAAATGGTTACAGATTGTTTTGTTGAGTCGATGAAGATTCTTATATCGGAAGATGAGGCGGATTAGAGGTTTTGGTATGTTGGTTAAGTTGGGAAGTCGTTGAGAGGGAATGATTGGGTATTATATGGCTGCTTCTCAGAGAGTAGAAAGTGAACTTAAATTGGATGAAGGTGAGGATTTGAGGCTTGGATTTGCTAAGTAAGTAGAAGGACTTTTAGGATGTGAAAATCAGATGTGGTTATGTTTGTGATGATAGTGTTCGGGAGATTGGCAGAAAGGCCACAGTGTGGGTTGCGAGTTGTGAGTGATTCCAGATGTGGTTTCGGATGGAATATTGGAAGTTAGCGTTAGAATTACTCAGATTGAAAGAGCGGTTGGAAGATTTACTGGAAAAGGGATTTGTGAGACCAAGTGTATTGTCTTAGAGAGCTCCAGCTGTGTTAGTAACAAAAAGGATGGATGATTGAACGGAATGACAAGCATGATATGTATGACGGTATTGAGACTATGGAACACAAAACTTAGAGTTCTGGTGAGGTTTGGAGTCTTTGGAGTTTTAGAGCATTAGTGGAAATCTTGAGGAAACCCTTAGGTGTGGATGTAATATTTGAGAGTTCTTTCTGGTTGGTTGTTGCTACATGTTGGGATTTATGAGAATTTGGACTGTCAAGATAAGGAATTGTGTATGGATTACTGACAGTTGAATAAGGTAACGATTGAGAATAAGTGTCCACTTTCATGAATAAATGACTGGAATGGTTTGGTTGAGTTTGAGTGAAATCACAATTGTTTGGAATGTTTGATAAGAGTGGTGAATTGTGTGAGTTGAGGCTTTGATCGATTTAATGTGACTGGTTATGTTTGTTATCCTCGGGATAGGTTGTTATTTGCTCGGTTAAGCTTGTATGTGAGTAACCAGTTACACAGTGAAAAGTTTTGTAAAAGCTTTAAGAATTTTTATCTTTTGGAATTTGGTTGGGCATTACAACGTACAGTGATGTTATTTGGTGTTAGTAAGGCGTCTGTAATGTTTGTGGAGCCGAGGAATCGTATCTTCCATACTTATTTGGATCTGTTATGAACTCAGGGAAAGAACAGGTAGAGTGTTGGAGAATTGAATTACAAGTGTTGAAAAGAGACGAAGTTTTATGCTAAGTTATTCAAGTGAGAATTTTGGTTGAAAAAGGTTAATTTTCTTGGATATGTTATTTCATATGAGAGTATGGTTATGGATCCATCGGAAGTAGATGTAGTTCTACAATGAGAGGTTCCGAAGTTAGTTAAGGAGATTAGAAAGTTTTGGGCTTAGTTGGTGGTTACGGCAGGCTAAGGAAGACTTTGCTAAGTTCATACTTATGTTATTTCAGTTGACTTACAAAGGGTGAGTCGTTTGTTTGGATGTTCATTGTGAGTAAGTTTTGGTGAGCTGAAGTAGAAGTTGTCTACGACTCTAGTTTGGATTCTGTGTGATCCTAATAAACCGTTTGTGAGGTATTTGGATGCGTCTTTGATGAGTTTAGACAGTGTGCTAATGCAATGGGGTAAAGTCGTAGCTTATGCTTTACGACAATTGAGGATTCATAAAAGGATCTATACTATTCTGGATTTGGAATTGGTTGCTGTTGTATTGTGTTGGAATAATTGGGGTATTATCTTTATGGTTCTGGGTTCGAAGTGTTTAGTAATCACAAGAGTTTGGAGTACTTGTTTGGTCTGAAGGGATAGAGTATGAGACAACGAGGATGGTTAGAATTTGTGACGAGTTATGGAGTTGACTTGGATTACCCTTCGGGGAAAGCTAATGTTGTGCCTGAAGAGTTAAGTCGATAGTTTTATGCATGTCTGTTTTGATGGTCAGAGAATTAGAATTATTTGAGCAGTTTAGAGACTTGTGTCCGGTGTGTGAGATAACACAGTAGAGTGTGATGTTGGGTATACTAAAGTGAACAGTGATTTTTGGCAGAGGTCACTACAAAAAAAAAGGTCATCCGCAACGGACAGAAAACCGCGGTTATATGTAAAATAACCGTGGTTGAAAGCTTTAGCCACAGTTTGGCCACGAGAAATCAACTGTGGGATATGCAGTCGTGGCCTAAAGAATAAGCCGCGGTTTTTGTGTTTGTGCCACGTTTTATATACATCCGTGGATTTAATAGGCCACGGTTTAGGTATCTAGGTTAAGGCCGCGGTTTATCATGAGCCGCGGTTCTTAACAGTGGCTGAATCTTCCCACGGTTATTATTTAATGAATAGGGTTTTAATTTATGGCCACTAATTAAAACCGCGGCTACATTTTGCTCATGGTTTTACACCATTTACGTAGGCCACAGTTTCTATTTGTGAAATATATGTGTAACCATGTTTTTCTTCATGAACCATTGTAGATCAATATAATGTCTTCCAACAATACTCATTTTTGTAGATATTGATTAAAAAAATTAAAATCTAATTATACAATAAAACATTAAGCCACAACGTCAAAATATTCATTAAGAAATAAGTAAGTTTATACATCAAGTGACGCTACCGACTAATAAGTCGCAAAAATATAGATAAGTTTTGATACTATCATTCTTAAACGAAACCAGGTTTCTCTCTCGAGAGTCATCCCAAATTCAAAACAAAACTTCTAAGAGGTAGATAATATAAAACACAACTACTATTAATTAACTCATGCATCATAATATTTTTCTACATCATCTCCTTCTTCTTCTTCTTCTTCCATATCTTGATGACACGCTTATTCGTCTCCATTCTGCAAGGAACATGATACATAAATTAATATAAGCAATTTTATAAATTTAATGTGTTTTAGGAGATTTTAATGCATTTTGAAATCATATATCATTTATCATTTGTAGGAATGTGGTTCATTTGTAGGCAAAAAGAGACAAAAAGAGAACAGGCAGTAGTTTAGAGTATACCTCTTCACAATGAGGAATGTGAGTTGATGCAGATGAATGTGGAGCAGCAGGAGCATCATTAGTACTATAGGAACTTCCCAAAGCAGTTGCCATCATATTAGAGATCTCTTCGTCACTCATATGTGGGTTTTGTTGCTTCATCATGGTCTTAAAAAGTGCCTTCATACCATCCATCTCCCTCTTCATGCCAGCCACTTCATCACTATGCTGCTTTTTAATAACCAAAATTTCTTCATTTCTTTTAAGCATGGTTGGTGTCGTTGTTCTTCCATAGCAACGAACTCGACCAGATTTTTCTTTCCCAAACAATGACTTAAATGTCTCGGATTCAGTTGAGTTCTGAACTAAATCTTGAAGCTTATCCTAATTAAAAAATATTCAACACTACTGTAAGAAACACAAACTTCAACAACAGCTCAAGATACTATAAGTATATATGCATGAGCTGAACTGATATTATAAGATACTATAACTATAACTATTTATCATTCAACTTTAACAAAATGACATGACCATCGTGCACTCTAACTCACATAGCTATAATCATATAGACTCACACCAATGTTTTACCAACACACATGATTTTGAGACTCAGAAAGCAATACTTTACAACAACAGCAGCAAATTACTTTACACCAATGAAAGCAATACTTTACACCATGCAGACATAGTGAGCTAAAAAAGAACAACAACAACAACAGATGATCACTCCTCAAATCAATCCACCAGTCATGTCTCCAACACTTTCCAAATGACACAAATTACAACGACATCTCAAACTAACTCGAGTCATAGATTACAAAGTGATATAGGTTTTAAAACCAAACAGGATCAGTGAAGAAAAACCAATTGGAAAAAAGCATGTTGCGAACATAACATCTCTAAAACAAGACCAAACAGCATTCTATATTGTCATGCAGTAGTAGACTTATGCATATCCTAAGACCTTCAGACTGTAACAAAATAAAACATACTTTCCCTGCTCCAAATTTCCAAACTGGTAGTGTCCAGGTTACACAAATTCAATAGGCATGGTTTGAAAACTCATATTCTAACCAAAAGGCATGGTTTAAAAACCAGTCCTCAACCATTCAGAGCAAAGCAAAAAGATAGACTTGTTGCTAACAGTCATTGATGCGGTGAGATCAACATACATGTCTCTTTTCTTAGCAACTAAATCCATCAATAAAACAGAAAACTTACAATTGCAGTTTGTGTTTCCTCATCCACTTGTTTTCCTTTTCGACTTTGTCGAGTCTCAATGAACATCTCTGCTTGGCTAACTTCCTTTCCGTCATCTTTCTTTGCACGCTACATTGGTTGATATTAAACACAGACAATTACGAATCACTCAACCAACAAAGAATTATAAATTAAAGAATGTATAAACACCCTACCAATTTTGCACGAATCCTTGCAAAGTTCGTTGGTCCCATATGATGCATGTACTTTTGCTTAGATCTGTTCGCAGCATTTACTTTGCTTATTGCCTACATTGTGGAAAAGCAAATTAATGTTAGACAATAAAATATCAAAGTTTTGAATAAGTCATAAAATTATCTTACTTGGATTTTACTATTTTTCCAATAGGCTATCAATTTCTTGAAATGAGCTACAGGTACGGTCTGGGGACGATGTTTCAATCTTTCACTCATAGTAGTGTACTTTAAAAAGCAACTCTTTTTGATATCATTCTTGTAACACCTCCAAGCATCATTTATGCGAGAGAAAACTGCTTTAGTTCCGTTTTCAGAGATAATGAATTTATCCTACAACAAAGAAGGAAATTAGATACAAGTAACAAATTAAAGGACACTAGTAACAAAATGAGAAAAAACTCCTTTTGATCTTACAGTAACAAATTCCCATATACAGTCTTGGTTAGCATTCTTCAAAGGTTTGAAGTTAGTGAAAACTAAAGGACACAAGTCTGAATTCCTCGCGACAGTGCCAAGGAAACAACTCAAATCTGACACGGTTCGATCATTGGGTCCAATAGGCTCTCCATCATCGTCTAATACCACCTCTTCACGATCCTCGCTCTTTCTAGCATGGATTTTCAAACATTGTGTTGGTCCACGTGTCCTTTTCTTACTTGTCCCTGTGTTAGATAAACTATTAAAATGGGATATAAATTTGAATGAAATAATAATTAAGAATAATGCATGCCACAAACAAATTTTACTACCATCAGTTTTTTCACTTTCAATTTGCTCGGTGTTTTCTTCTTCACCCATTATATTTTCTTCTTCCTCAAAGTTTTCACCTTCATCTTCGTCTTCACCATTTTCCCCATTTTCTTCGAGGAATTTTTCAACTGAAGTCGATTTACACATTGGTATTCTTTTTGTCTTCTTCAAGGCACTTTCTTGCTCTGTCCTTGAATTTCCATCATCTTCCATCACTGCCCTTTTCATAGGATTCTTCTTTGACCTTGAATCAGCAGTGTCAACCACCTGTTTCTCCTTAAGTTAATGGTTTGCACTTGAAGGTTGCTGCTTCGCACTTGAAGATTGCTGCTTTGCACTTGAAGGTTGCTGGTTTGCACTTGAAGGTTGTTGGTTTGCACTTGAAGGTTGCTGGTTTGCACTTGAAGGTTTTTGGTTTGCACTTGAAGGTTGTTGCTTTGCACTTGAAGGTTGTTACTTTGCACTTGAAGGTTGTTTTTTTGACTTTGAATCAGCAACTTCAGCCCCTGTTTTTGTGGAAGCTTGCTGCTTGGTCCTTGAATCAGCAAGATGAAAGGGTTCACTTGCCCCCCTAAAGGACGACCCGCCGTTGTAAAGTAATCATCTGAATCTACTTCAAGTGAATCACTACCATCATAATTCCGACTCTTCCTATTCAACCTTGTATCTACATTGCTATGCAAATACCTTGAGCAAAATGTTATAGCTTCTTCAGCCAAATACCCCTCGGCAATAGAACCTTCAGGATAAGCTCTATTGCGGACATAGTTCTTAAGTTTATATAAGTATCTTTCGGTGGGATACATCCATCGAAATTGAACAGGACCACCGAATCTAACTTCATTTACCAGGTGAATAGGCAAGTGAACCATTATGTCAAAGAAACTTGGAGGAAATATCATCTCCAACTGACAAAGTATCTCTGCAATCTCCACTTCTAAGTAATCTAAATCTTCCACTTGTATAACTATCTGACATAGAGAGCGGAAAAAAGAACCAAGACGAATTAGTGAGGTCGCCACCTCCTTGGGCAGTGTGCTTCTTACTGCAATTTGCAATAAATAGTGTAACATGAAATGTGCATCATGACTCTTGTAACCGGATATTTTTTTGTCAGCAACTTGTATGCATTTTGAAATATTTGATGCAGTCCCATCTGGTAACTTGGCAGCCTTTATAGCTCCACAAAAAATTGACTTCTCGTGCGGAGTCATTGAGAAACATGCTTTTGCAAACTCTGAACGTCCTCCACTAATCTCCCTTGGATGAAGTCTTTCTCTAATTTCCAAATCTTGCAAATCATAGCGGGCTTTAATATGATCTTTTGTCTTCCCCAGGATGTCCAAAAGAGTTCCAATAATACTATCAAATATGTTTTTTTCAATGTGCATTACATCTAGATTATGGCACAATGTATTTTGAGCCCAGTAAGGCAACTTAAAAAATATTGACCTCTTCTTCCACGGGCCATCAACTTTCTTCTTTTTCGTCTTCCTGAATTCATTATTGAAATCTTCTAAGATTTCAAGGATTTCTGCCCCATTTAACATGGATGGTGCAGTCCTATGTTCTTCTTCTCCATTAAATGATTTGACATCATTTCTCCAAGAATGAGTTCTTGGTAAAAAGATACGGTGGTCCATATAACACATCTTATGACTGTGTTTGAGGTAGAACGAATTGGTGTTAGATTTACAACACGCACACGCCAATTTTCCTTTGGTGCTCCAACCCGACAACATAGCATAAGCAGGGTAGTCACTAATTGTCCACAAAAGAGCTGCACGCATTCAAAATGTTTGGTTTATTGAAGAATCATATGTCTCTATGCCAGATTCCCATAATTCCTTTAGCTCCTCTATCAGTGGCTGGAGGTAAACATCAATATCATTTCCTGGAGATTTTGGTCCAGGAATCAACAATGACAACATTGTATATTCAGGTTTCATGGACAGCCAAGGTGGTGTGTTGTATACCATCATCAAGACAGGCCATGTACTATGAGATAAGCTCATTGTCCTAAATGGATTAAACCCATCACTCGTTAAGCCAAGTCTTACATTGCGAGAATCACGAGCAAAATCCAGATGAAGCTCGTCAAAGTCCTTCCACGCTTTACCATCAGCAGGATGCCTCAATTTCCCATCCTTTGAGCGCTCTTCTTCATGCCATCTCATTGACTCAGCTGTCTTTGAACACATGAACAACCTTTGTAGTCTAGGAATCAACGGAAAGTGCCTCAAAATTTTTGCAGGAACTCTATAATCATTTTTCGATTGCTCAGACTCACATCCTTCAGTTGGAGCATTTTCTTTCCACCGTGAAGCTTCACAAATCGTGCAAGAATTGTCCTTTTCATGGTCTTTCCAAAATAGCATGCAATCGTTTGGGCATGCATGGATCATGGCTTTTGTCTTGTAAAATGATACAGGAATGTTTAAATCAGGCATTGCTTCTTTCAACAATTCTAAGAGGGCAGTGAATGAGGTATTGCTCCAGCCGTGAAGACATTTCAACAAGTAGAGTCGAATCACGAATGATAGAGTAGAGAATTCTTTGCATCCAGGGTACCGTTCTTGTTCTGCCTCTTTAATCAAATTGTAAAACTTTCTAGCATCGTCATTGGGACCTTCATGAACTCCTTGTGCTTTTTCCCTATCTAAATATATGTCATGCAATAAGCCAGGAATGTCGTCATGTGATTCCTCTTGATCTTCCATCTCATCACCAATTTCCATAGACCTTTGTAGTTGCTCCCCATGGTGCAACCATACGTCATAACCTTTTAGAAAACCTTTGGCTATTAAGTGATCCTTAATATTATCTCTTGTTTTCCAATACAAATTTTTACACTTGGCACAAGGGCATAAAAGCTCATCTCCTTGAGGTCTTCCATTAGTGTACGCAAAGTCTAAAAATTGAGTAACACCGTTGATGTACTCTTGACTAAACCTTGGAAATTTAGTCCACTATTTGTCCATCACTTTATAATCTAACTATTTGAAACACACAACACATAACAGATTCAAAACTGCATGCATACATAACACATACATGGACATATACAAAACAAATATCTTTGGAGCTGTACTAACAGGACCAATGCGATTACTTAATATTTGCAGTACAATTATTAATGTGTATCACCTAGCATCTATATCTGAAACACTAACACATCCTAAAATTTGCTCATGAATGGCTAAAAATACAATTTAACATTAACATAAACTAGAGCTACGTACCTCTAAAGCTTTGGTCAATTGTGGAACAGTTGTTTCCTTCAATGTTCCCTCTGCCTTTAAACACATGAAAATAAACAATTAGTTTAGTTTCAACAAGAGTAATTACATTGTAAAGTCTAGGTGAAGAACTAGTTGCACAACCATTTAAAAATAACAGTCATGAATGGCTAAAAATACATTGAAGGAAACAGAAAATCAATTTAACATTAACAATACTAACAGTCAATTAACAAGACTAACACTCTAACAATTTAACGGAAATTACTGACATAGTTTAATAGAAAAATTAACAAGAAAAACTAACAGTTAACATCACTAACACCAACATAACATAGTACTGCTACTATAATTGCAGAACTAGTATTTGAGAAGACAAAGGGAAAGTATACCTACTGATTACTATAAAGATGCACTATGGCTTTACACAATTATCATTGGTATGTTTCTGATTCATGTAATATATAACACAAAAGATTGTACAATTTGGAACTACTCTACTATTTTTTGTAGCAGCTAATCGAAAGTCAAAACCTATGTATTGAAGAAATCACAAGGTCTTTATGCACATTAGAGAAGAATAAAACCTCAGTCAACCTAACCTAGACCTTAAATCCTCCAACCTAGCCTCAAATCCATATCAGTTTCAACCCTAGTTACTCACCCTAAAAAAACTCAGTGCCACTCTCATTGTCAAGACCTTCAACCCTAGTTACTCACCTCAATCCACTGAGTTTCAAATCACCATAACAAAATCTAACCTTAATAAACACAACAGTGATAACAAAACGGGTAAAAATGAAACCATAACAAAAGTAATAATGAAACCCTACCTTCGGTATTAGCAGACGAAACTCCAACGAAAATCGGCAAGGGGAAGCTTGTGTATCAGAACTGCAAAACAAAAATATAGATTAGGTCAAAACAAAAACTACATGCATCAAAAATATAGATATAAACAGTGAGAATGAGGAACAGGAGAAACAGAGTAGAAGAGGAGAAGAGGAGAACATCAGAAGATGAGAAGACGGAGGAGACGCGAGGAGAACGGAGGAGACGCGAGGAGAACGGAGGAGACGCGATCGATGAGAAGACGGAGGAGTATTTTGTTTTGAACAGTGAGTGAGTGAGTGAGAGTATTTAGTTATTAGAGAGGAGTATTGACTTTTTCAATTTTTTTCCTTTAATTTGTTTAATCTATAAAAAATTAGAAAACAAAATAATTTACGAGAGGGAAACGAGGGAATTTCTGGCGGGGCATTTTTTTTGGGCTTGGGCCACAGTTTTTAGTGAAAATTATAATTCCGCGGTTTTTCTTTGTGGCTTAAAATATCTACAGTTTTATGACCGTGGCTTAAATATAAGTGTGATTTTGTAACCGTGGCAATTAAAGAAAAGGCCACAGTTTCACACTCCGGATTCAATATTTTTAAACATATGTCTACGATTTTAAAACCCTGGCCAAAGCATGTATGTGGCCACAGTTTTTGAGTTGTGGAAAAACTTAGCGTGGTCGTAGGCCATTTTTCTTGTAGTGGGTGAGAAAGAGTTGGACTTTGGATGTGAGATTGGTAGTTTTGATGGTTACGAGTAATCAGAGTGCGCAGCGGAAGCGTGATGTGGCACATTTTGTATTTGCGTGTAGGACTGGTAAGAGTTCATAGGTTGAACATTGGAAACATGTAGGAATGAGGAGACCATTGGACGTTCCGAATGGAAGTGTTAAGTGAAAGGTTTAAATATTATTCATGGGCTACTATGTAGATGGATGTTTTGGTTGTATGTTCGATTGAGGAATCGTAGCATTGTGGTACTAATGTTGTGTGACAAGGACGTTGGTATTGTGGTTATGTAGAGGTTGTTGAAACGTTGTTGTGTCGTGGAACTTTGTGTTCTTGTTTGTGGTGTTGCCTCGTTTCCATCGTGATGGTTCGAGTGCGAGTAGCTAATTCCTGTGTGGGGAGTTAGGGGAGTGTTACCTTTGGTGAGGGTAACGATCTTGTTGTGTTTCGGTTCCAGAGTGATCCTGTATGTTGGTATCGTGGTTTTCCTTGAGTTGTGAGTTGGTCGTCAAGTGCATTGTATGGGCATTGCATCTTGTCGTTGTGGTCGCCGTTGTCGTGTCGTTGTTGTAGCTGCTGTTAGCGGGGTGGTTTGTCAGTTGTGTTATTCGTGGTGTGCCTTTGGTTGGCATGTTGGTTGGTTAGTCGGATGCGAGAGTCGTATCCGGGGTTGTTCGTATCAGTATATTTTCGAGGACGAAAATGTCTAAGTGGGGGAGGATTGTAACGCCCCAATTTGTTTAATTGTATTTATGTATTTCATTTATGTGAATTTTGTGAAAAGTGTGAATTTATGGTATTTTACCTGCTAATTGAGTTAATTGGTTAATTTCTCTGGTAGATAAAATATTTTCATTTAATTATAATTTCTTTTCAACTTTTATTTTCTGAAATATATTTCATCGGTATGTTTATGTTTTATAGCGTTTTGAGAGCGTTTGCGAGATATTTGGGCTAAGGGGTATTTTGGTCTTTTGCTTGGTTAATTTTCATTAAAATAGAAATAGAGAGAAAAGAAAAGAGAAAGAAAAGAAAAGAAAGGAAGAGAAAGAAAGGAGAGGAAAGAAGGGAGAAGAGGAAAAATCGAGGAAACTCCGTTTCAATCGCGATTAATCGGGTAAGGTGAGAAGTTTCAATTATATCTTGCTTGTGTATGTATATGTGTTGTTTATGTATGTGTTTTGGTAGGTTTTACAATGTTTTCCTTATTGATAAATTTATGAACCATTGTCAGAAATTGATATAAATCGCGTTGTACGATTACCCTGTGCTTAGGAACAATTGTTGGTACTTGTTTTGCTGTTGAAAATGGATTTGGGGATGAAAAATGGGATTTTTGGGGGAAAATTCGTAGAAAAATTATGCAGGAAAAATTCTGGGTTTTCGCTGCCCATACACGTATCAGGCAAGGCAATACGCGTATTGGGTTGGGCAATACGGTATGGCAAGGAAGGATTGTAGGCAATACGCGTATGGGAGTGGGCAATACGCGTATGGATTGAGGCAATACGCGTATTGGATTTTTAGTGGAACTTTTGGGGAAAATCAATCTCCGCCCATACGCGTATCACTTTGGGCAATACGCGTATGGATGGGCGAGTGAGCAAGGCAATATGCGTATGGCCCAGGGCATTACGCGTATGGCCAGTGAGATGCAGAATTTTGTCTTTTTGTGATTCTTTTTCTGTTTAATTCCATAACTTGTGTTCCGATTATCCGTTTTGAGCATTCTTGGTATCGTTGGAAAGCAATTGAGCTGTACTTTCTTATTATAATGGTTTTGAGATTGTTGTCCAATTTAATTATGTCGGGAATTCGGAATAGTGTTGTTTTGTCGACTTTTACCGTCGTAATTGTGTGTAATTGATGTGTATCATGCAATGTGCTTTTGATATGGATATCGTATGACTTGTGTGACGTTATATGGTGTGAATGCATGTGATGACATATTGTGATGATGGTTTGTGGCCTAAGGGCAAGAAAATGCATTGTGTTGTATTTGGTTTTATATGCATGAATTATGATGATGAGTTAATTCATATGGTTGAATTGTGAAGATGCATTTGATTGTCATGAGTCCTTGTATGCCAAGCATCATGATATGCATCTTGTGATGTCGTGTGCCCTAGTGGGTGTGAGCGACGAATCGGTTCCAGAGGGAATCCGCTATAACATCGTGTGCCTTATACAAAGAGGTGTGAGCGATAATTATAGACGATCGTGTGCCTTATACAAAGAGGTGTGAGCGATCGGGTCGTGCACCTTATACAAAGAGGTGTGAGCGATCCATAAACGTCGTGTGTCTTATACAAAGAGGTGTGAGCGACGAGGAACATCGTTTTCCCGACGGGGAGTTACACTAAGTAACAAGCGATGGCTCTAATAGTTCCTGAGTGAACTAGTGATGAGATTGATGGATGGATGGTACCGCATATGCATTGTATAGAGTCGTTGTGTCGGTCTCTGTGCATTTGCATAAATCATGAATGGATTGATTATGTGTGAGAATTGTGAATGGATGCATTATGTGTGGAAAATCATGAAAGGATTGATTATGTGTGAGAATTGTGAATGAATGCATTATGTGTGGAAAATCATGAATGGATTGATTATGTGTGAGAATTGTGAATGGATGCATTATGTGTGGAAAATCATGAATGGATTGATTATGTGTGAAAAATCATGAATGGATTGATTATGTGTGGAAATTGTGAATGAATTGATTATGAGTTGAGCTTGTGATAGCATTGGTGATTTGATGTGCATATGTGATAAATGCATTGGTTCTGGATGATATGTTTTACGTATAGACATATGCCTTATGTGTGAATATGTGATTATGTTGGTATAATTGATATGTGTTATATATCTGTGGCTTGCTATATGTATTGGTGTGTGATGCGTGTGTTGAGAATAACTATGCATGTGAATTTTTATGTGTTTGCATATTATTATGCAATCTTGATTTAGTTGTTATTTCTCACCCTTCTGCTGTGGTTTGTTGCTCTATGAGGCAATTGCATATTAGTAGTCTTGGAGGCTTGTGTGAAGATTAGTTCTCCATCCTTTTGTCGGTCTGTCTGCTCTGATACGTAGAACAGGAGTTGGGGAACGTTTTGTTATATATGTATATATTTGTTGAGTATATTTTGTATTAACTTTGTATAAATATTTCGATGTTCTAAAATGATTTATTTTGTAAAACAAAGCAGTTATGGATCTTTCCGCTTTATTCCATAATTGAACTTTCCTTTTTTTTATGGAAAAAGTTTCCCTTTGAGGTGATTCCATTTTGTGTTATGTATCAAAATTTTATGGGCAGGGATTGTGATTTCTTTCTATTAATTGTGGCATCCTTGTTTCTGTCGGAAAAATAAATTTTTATTTACTCTGATTTAATTATGTATTGTTTATTCGCGATGGGAATTGGGGTGTTACAGATTATACAAATAAATCTGAAGTTTGGGTCAGAGAATGACACAGTGCATTTGATGATTGTGTTGATCCTAAACTGAAAAATGTTGAAATATCAAAATCTATTGAATATGAAAGCATATTGAATAAAGCTAAAGTATGAACCATTGAATCAACAAAACAAAAAAGTGTCATACTTGGATTTAAAAGCGTGAACTTGGGGATGACTTAAGTTAGTGTGAAGTCTCAATCCATTCCATGCATTTGAAAGCCTAGGAAAGCCAGATGCTGCACCTCAGATAGAGACATATAGTTACAGAATTGAAAAAAATTAATGCAACAAAGAGAAATAAGTTTAGGATTATTGGAACAAGACTCTTGTTAGAGCCATTATAGTTCATGAATTATTTTCCATAGTCATCCCATAACGCGACCTCAATAACATTTCTCGCTTCATCACGTAGAGTGATATTGGCACAAGATTTCTTACCACCATCACTCATTTGTTTTTTGACAACATCTTACAGAACACCAATAACATCTGAAACATTTCAAAACCAAAAATTGTTACAATGTCTGCATACTGTTTTAATGTAGTAACAAAACCAAACAATCATAATGACATCATATGTCAACATAAAACAAAACTCGCCATATAACAGATCACTTATGGAATTTTCACTGAGAAAATGTTCAATAAGCTTAAACTTGAAATGGTGTGGCGATATTTCGGGTATTGGAATTTTTGAAATAGTGGTTGCTCCATTGAAGACAAGTTTCAGCTTGTTGGAGCATACTTCTAAAGTCCCATAA
Organism: Lathyrus tuberosus; assembly: GCA_022829125.1. Lineage (NCBI taxonomy): Eukaryota > Viridiplantae > Streptophyta > Magnoliopsida > Fabales > Fabaceae > Lathyrus > Lathyrus tuberosus. The sequence goes on from JALAZF010000214.1 coordinate 8,994,277, forward strand.
TTTACCATAGGCTTTTCATTGTAAAGACAACATGTTTCATGTTCAGTAAGTTGTTCAATTCAATCTTTAAACTCTCGATTCCGACTTGTCATATGAACTTCATCGCCCTGCAATAGGATTATTAAATTAATGGTAAGAACGACACTTATACATAAATGTGTGCGGCCAATGACTACCTTCCCTTCTTGTATGACCATCTCGATATGTTGTAGTCCACTTGTCTCCTTAACAACCCAAAGGTCAAAAACTCAGGAGCATTTTCCAAACTTGAATTCCTTTCACCATGTCCTTGATGAGAATAGGTGACCTTGATATGGATGATTAAAAATCATGTGAAATGTAAGGAACTCAGCATACGACGTAAAGTAAGAAAAAGCAGTGACACTTAACATGCACAAAAAATATCAGTTCACACAAACCAATCACAGAGCAAAGTTACAAAATACAAATCAGCAGAAGTATAGTTCAAAACTCAGGACAGTTACAATAATGAACTTCACCTAAACATTTACAAACATGCGAACATGAACTTTAACAAATGGAAAGTTACGGCAACCAAAAAGTTTTATGTTTTCAACAAAACACAACAAAGCATTAGACAAATATTTCATTTGACAAAAACATGTTATTAAGCATATAATTTTTTATATATTGGAAAAATCACAAAGATCAGAAGCATGACAAATAACAACCATTGGGCATCATAGATACAACCATCACAACCATGAATCACCTGCTGAGAAATCATCTACTTATAGATTCAAACATCACGAAAATGAACTTCAAGTACAAAAATCAGCATTGGGTTCACCAAACAACAAAAAATTAACAATGCCAAACATCAAATATGCAATTTTTAGGTCATATGAAATTTATAGAAGAAAGATTAAGAGTTAAAACATTTGAAAGCTTGATGTTTGAGTGGTGGTCATAAGTTCGACGAATGAGGGTGCAGAGACACGAAGATAGGTTATGAACAGGTAGTGTTGTTGGAGTGAAAGAGAGAGTCGAAAAACTAAGAGAGAGAGAGGGAGAGAGAGAGAGAGAGAGAGAGAGAGAGAGTAAAGGAAGCAAGGTTGGAGAGAAAGAGAGCGAAGTATGAACAATGATAGATACAGAGAGAGTATGTGTGTGTTCATGTTTTGGTGGCAAAGAAAATTTTAGATTGTGAGTTAATGGATGTGTCCCACTTGTCAAAATAAGAGAAATTTGAGAGAATTTTAATTATAAAATGAGTGGAAGACCCGTGCATTCGTACTAGTACTGGTATGGTATGCGTATTTTTTCTAAATTAAAATAAAAATTTAATTAAAAAATTTTAAATTTCAACAAATAAATTATTATTTTTAAAACATATAATAATTGAGTAGTTATAATCAACAACGAATTTGACCCCGTATATAAATATTAAATTTGGTTTTTATCTGACTTATTTTTCCATTTTTAAAAAATTTAAATTATTTATATTTTTCCACCATTTATAATTTGTGTTAAATTACAAAAAGGCTTATGTTTCAAAGTTTCGTATATTATCTTTAAAAATAATTTATGTTAAATTAAATATAATATCAAAATAACAATATTAGATAGAATTTGAAAAACTTATTATTTTAAACGAAAGGCAGAATTGTATGTTAAAATTTAAATAATATAAATTTTCAGCAAATAAAGTTATTATTTTTAAAAGATACAATAATTTAGTGGGTATAATAAACAACGAATTTGAACCCGTATAATAACATATGCGTTTGGACGGAAACTGACGTGGATACTATTGCGTTTGCACGAAGACTTGAATGTTAGAAATATTAGTTTTTTAAATGTAATAAGAATGAAACAAATAGAAAAACTAATTGATTTAACCAATAAAGTTAAAAGTGTGAATTAGAATAATATTTTTATTCATAATTGGAGCATGAAAATAGTTTTCCCCTATGTTAATAAGTTTGAAAGAACAATATATTTGGAGCATTAATATTAATTTAATTTGAAATTATTTATAAAATTATTAATGTGATTTTTTAGTGTTTGTAAATATTAATTTACTTGTAAAAAAATTTAATAGTAACAAATATACGTAATTTGGCCATGTTTGGAATGATATATTAGTAACAAATATATAATGTAAATAAATTGTAAAGTAATATGTAAATTAATAATTACTTTGTTGATTAATAATATTTTTATTATATTATAATTTTCATGTGTATTAATTCATAAAATAAAAATAAATAGAGTTTTAATTATTCTTGTATTTAATAATGCAATTAAAAGTAATGCTTCAGAAGTTGTGATTTCTATTTGAAGAAGACCAAAAGTTAATTGAAATCAAGTGAATGGAATATGAATAGTAGTAGTACAGCTGAAACTAAATTATAGATTGGGCTGAAATTCAAAACACATATTGAAAGAGTTTAAAAAAAACGAAGCAGGACTGGTTCCATGCATGGCGAGCAAAATAAATAATTGCATAGTTAGTCACTATCTGTGTAAATGCGTCCATACATAAAGTTATCCCATGTATAGTCCCGCTCATCGTCATCATCGGAATCTAGCGGGTCGTAGTCAGTTTGTTGGCCATCATCTGAATCCAAAGAAATGATCGGGGGCACGAACGAAGCAGGAGTGGTTCGTCTTATGCTGTTTCTTGAATGTTGAATTGGGGGAGGGTTATGGAGCTGTAGAAAACAAAACCAGTAAATGAATATGTCTACTGATTTCCATGGAAAACAGAAATTATGATGTATTGTAGGATATTGTAGCACTTCATTAATCCTAAATGAACATAGGGCATGTGTTAACATGAAAAGAAATAATATAGGTATCGTTTGAGATAAGGAGGGAAAAGTGAAATGTACAGGGGGGACCTGCAGAGTTGGTTGAAAGTTGGGTCCCTCTTGGTGCGGTTGACGGCGCTCGGAATCCGGCAATGGTTGAACCTCCGTAGGTGGTCGGATCTGAGTATGAGGTTGTAGGTGGAAGGCAGGTTCGACATGTTGTTGGGTCTGCAGGCGTCAAGACAATTACAGTATTTATTAAGAATGAAAGAAGTAGGGCCAGTTAAATTAAGTGAGAAAGATATGCAAAGTACAACAATGTCATGAACCTGTAGTGTTGGCTGGGGGTCTACATGATGATAGAGAGGCTGAGTTGGTTGCAAATCCGGAGAAGGCGTTTGGTCAGTTTCCGCATGGACGTGAATAGGGACAGCGGGTTGGATATTCTGGGTGGATGCCATAGAAAAAGTTGGGTGTCTCTGAAGAGTGTGGTGTGAAGTAGATAATAGGAGGAAGGGTTATATAATGAGAGTTGTGACTGTGGAGCTTCCCCACTGCATTGGAAATGAAAATGCATTAACACACCTGAAACTGTAAAGTTGGAATAATCAAAGGCACAATAATAATGAGTGGTGTTGGTAAAGAATCCCATAATGTTGCAAATACAATGTATACATTGATTATGCATTAAAGAAAATTAGAAGTATGCATAGAATATATTATGGATACAAAACTGGAGATATTAGAGGAGGTACCTTTAATTCCATTAATGACAGGAAAGAAGCAACGAATCAACTGGAAAATGGAAAAATAGGAGCATTCCGAAAATGTATATCTAATCAGAATCGTATATCTAATCAGAAGCATTACAATAAGGGTTTAGAAGTTCAAACAGATTATAAAAAGTGTATATCTAATAAGAATCGTGATAAAGGATCAAAATGTTTACCAATACGTTGGAGGGCGGATGTGATGGAATTTCGCCACTGCCACCTGCATAACTATAAACAGTGAAACAACAGATGTTGTAAAACCAATCTATCATATCCTTGAAGATTAAGTATCACAGAATTGACTACTAACACTATCAGCGCATCATCGACGTGCTTGCTAATATTTCAACCATTCCAACTGTCAAGTTTATAGGAAGAACTCAGCATATAGCAGAAGGGCGTCTTTGTAAATCATACTTACAAATCTCCTATTATTTAAACATGATGCAACAAATTAATACCTACCCTCATGTGGTATACGTGTGAAACTTGGTTTCAGACCAACAACACCACAAAGAGCAGCAGGCATCCTTACAGACCCTGAACAAGTGCAAACAAATGACTATAATTATCATGAATTATAATTATGACTATAATCAAGAGATTTGGATCAAATACCTCCTCCATCAACACCAAGGGCAACAGGGCACAGTCCTGCTAACACCAAAGAAGCAGATCCACTAGAAGAACCTCCTGCAATCATTTTGCAATCATATGGACCTCTTCAATAGTCTTTTTAACTATCTTATGTTCCTCTTGAATAGGAAATTTAGACGCGACCAAACTTTCTTCGAGACTCCTCTTTCTTCGACTGGCAGATGACTCTAGGTCCTCATCAGGCAGTTTTGGCTCTGGGTCCTCCTGCAATCATATGGACCTCTTCAATAGCCTTTTTAGCTATATTCGTTTCCTCTTGTATTGTTTAATAGATAGTACACACGGATTCCACCGGAGAAGCTACTCAAACTCAAATGGAATTGATTGAATTTTTAACAAATCAGTGAACTACTCGAACTCAAATGGAATTGATTGAAACACTGCATGTTTGAAGCTTTTGTATGATGGTGCTAAAGCTGTCTTAGCACTTCTCGTAATGAAACATGCGTCTCTCATCCCCACAAAACACATTCCTGCACTTTTGTGTTCACAAGAGCAGTGTTTTTGCACGGGTCACTGCAAGTTCCATGCATTAAAGATAATGACAGTGATGCAAGAATGGTAAAAAAAACATTACCAAAACACGCTGTCCATCTATAATGCACTGCACACCCTTTCATGGAATTTCCGAGAAATCTGAGGCGTCATAAAGCCACCCTGGCTCAGTGGCATCATTCCGAGAATCATTGGTAAGACAGGAGTCATCAAATAATTGAAAATGGCGTGCGTACTGTAATATTGCTTTTGCCAGCGAGTGTTCGCCGCAAGCATGAAGTAAAAAAATTAGTTTAAAAAATGATTGACAAAAATCCAATTGATCCCTCTAATATGCATCATATAAGAATAGGAAGGTTGAAATTTACTAACAGACAATTAAAAAGTAAAAAATTAAGAAATGCACTAAATTTACATAGTAGTTTAATTAATGACAAATTAAGGAATGAAGTATTTATATACAATTAGAAAACCACCACTTACCGAACACTTCGCCAAATGAGCCACAATTTTCCAAACACTTCACCAGATGTGCCAAAGAAGGTATTTATCGTAAAACGACCGACAAGAGAAGCTTGCAAGACCCGTTTTGACTGCAAAAGAATACCGAAAGTCCAACTAAACCTTATGACTACGCGTATTAGTAAGAGTTAAACAGCCAAAAACAATCAAGAATTCATAAACAAAAGTAGTCAACGAACACTCACTTTGCATAGCTAATAGCATTGTTGCAGAAGGCTAGATTCTTGATCATGGGCAAGTCTCGTCCGCGGGCATTAGAATACCGTTGTTGGCATACCCTTCACATATCATATTTCGAAAATCAAAAGACGAATTAGAAAAAAAAACAAAAGATGTTTATTGAATTTATGATATGTTAAATCCAAAATAATGAGTTGTTGTCAAAGAAAGCTCAAAAATCATCAATAACAACTGCATCAGGCAATTTATCAAACAGATGGAAGGCAGCAAAGTATTTCCTAATATCTTCATCATCATTCACATATCTACCTGAAACAATAAAAAAATAATTAAATTAGCATAAATACATAAGTGGTGATGACTAATGGAAGATATCAAAAAAGGGTTATGGTATGTAGTATATACTTCATTTGTATACGTTCGAAGAAATTGGAAGATGGCTCAATACCCTGAGAAAGAAAAGGGGGTTTGGAATCGAATTTGTTCTGGCTACAGATGAATAGTTAGAAGTAAGCATCACGTATAATAAAATAAAAATTCATAATGTAATAGGTGCAACGACAAGTTGAATTAAAAAAAAACAACAGACCAATTGGATTTGCTGTTGTTGCTGGTCTGGTGGCAGCAAACTCAATTGTTCCAGTCTTAGATTCAATATTTGTTGCAGCAACACAGACTCACATCAGATGGAAGCTGAAACAAATCATATATATTAAGAATGTCATAAAAATGATTAGAATAACAACATTAGACAGATAGTGATAGAAAATTCATGTTTGACTAATTTATACATCTGAAAGTTGTTATTCAAGACTCTATAGAAAAGCTCAAATTCATTCTCTGCTCCAAAAATTCGCAAATGGACCTGAAACAAAAGCAAAATGTCATATGATTCATTTCTTTCCCATTTATAATTATCAAGGTATGTCATATAGCATTTGCTTCAGAGCTTTATGTTCATTGAGATAATGATGCAAAATCAAATACAATGTTATAAACAGAATATCAAATCTCAGTGATTCACAACCAGATTCAATGTTATACACAAAACAAAACAACAAACAATTTTTCAAGATCAATAAAAGGCAGTTGTTAGGGTTCTAAAATATTCAAAAGTAAACAAAATACTTACCTTAGTTCCATTAATTTTTAGTTATGATGTATCCTTGAAACCCTTGTGGTGCATCTCAAAAGACATAACCTTAGTTATCAAACCAATATGATACACATTCAACAAATAAGATTTGAATTTGAGCAAAACGAAATTGATTTAGAGAAAAAAACATAGTAACCAGTTTACTTGTCCACCGACGACGGCGACGGACGGAAGAGCTTCCCAGAGACATCAACCCTCATCGACGTGATCTTCCAAGACGGTGCAAGCTCGTTGAAAATGTTGATAAGACCGATGAAGCTCGTTGGAAATGGAAGAAGAGAAGAGGACGACCGAAGAGAGAGAGGACGAAGAGAGAGAGAGAGAGAGAGAGAGAGAGAGAGAGAGAGAGAGGAAGCTCGTTTGATGGTGTTGGAAACAACACTTTGAGAAGGCAGGAAAAGTGTACCCCAAAAGCAAACTTAATATTGTACCCTAAATTAGACTTTGGTTAGGTATGTATTATTTCAGTTACTCTTTGTCCACAAATAGGAGTAAGTATTGCAATTAGTGTAGTTGGAATTCAATTAACCCATCATTTGGTTGAAAATAGTTAGAATTAGACACTAAATACCCTCCATTTGCTGACATGACAGCCTAAATGCAAAGGTTAGAAATTGATTTTCCAGAGCCACAAAAGTTCCTGTATTATAGATTTGTTGATTACCAAATTTTCAAGCATCTAGTATAAATAAATTTGAATGGAACGGCAAATTAGTAAGAATATGCATAGTAGACATCTTAAAAAACATTATCCATAACATTACATAATATATAAAGGGAAAACTAAACCAGCCGCCATTGACTAGTTCTTCTTCTTCACCTATAAATTCACAAAGTATAGTTTTTGAGGGAATTGATATTAGAAATTGAACCCACAAAAATATCAAAGAAAACAAAACAATTTCAATGGAGTCTAATCCTCGTCATCATCCTAATCAAAAGCCTCATGCTGTATTTGTTCCATTTCCAGCACAGGGTCATATAAATCCAATGATGCAACTAGCCAAACTCTTCCGTTGCAACGGTTTCCACATAACCTTTGTCAACACTGAGTTCAACCATAAACGTTTGATTAAATCTCTCGGATCAGAGTTTGTGAAAGGTCTCCCAGATTTTCAATTCGAAACCATACCTGATGGTTTACCAGAATCAGATAAAGACGCAACACAAGACGTTGAACCGTTGTGTGAAGCAGTTAGAAATAACTGTTATGCTCCATTGAAAGAGCTTGTGAATAAGCTCAACACTTCATCATTACATATTCCAGTTACTTGTGTAGTTGCTGATGGGCTTTCGGGGTTTGCTGGAAGAGTAGCCAAAGATTTGGGTATTCAAGAGTTGCAGTTTTGGACAGCTTCAGCTTGTGGATTTCTGGGATATTTGTATTTTGATGAACTTGTCAAAAGAGGAATTCTTCCATTCAGAGGTATGATTCAAACTGCATTTAATTTGATCAAAATTTATCAATTAAACAAATTTAATTGAACCAAAACCAGTGTTAATTTTCAAAATCTTGCAAATTGGTTGATAAATTATCGACGACGGAAGCAAAACCTTACAAATTAGTCAATAGGTTAGCAAAGAAAATGAGAAGTCCAATAGGTCGGCTATATGAAAAGTATTCTCATGATTAAACTAGTTTAATATGTTCTTGTTTTAATATTCAACTAGAAATATTTGCCGACACACGTGTTGACAACCAACACCATACACTGGTACGTTTTTGTTTTTGATTGCAGCACACTTATTTCATATCTATTTCATAGTGTTCATAAAATTATATTTGGACCACTTTTCTTGGCTTTATTTTTTTTAATTTTTTTTTACATAGTAGATTATTGTTTTTCAAAATGAGGCCTACTAATGATACCATTTATTTGCTTTGCAATAGAGAAATCATCAAAGAAAAAAACCTATAATAAAATTTCTCTCTAATAAGTGACATCTTCATTAGATGCCCTAGTACAAATAAATTATTAGTTAGATTAATAAGATTCATATTAGATGCCCTAGTACAAATAAATTATTTTGTATCGAGTGAAAAGACACTTTACTTCCGAATAGAGTGTGAGGTAAAAAAAGCGTGTCATGGAAAATATTTAATTATTTTCTTAAGGTTAACTGCTAATTGAAGGAGAATATAGAATTGGTCATGTGTTTGATATCAACAACAATATTTTTATATTTTCAAAACTAAAAAGCGCGCCCCACATTTTCCCTCGTGTTATCTTCCAACATATCTAATATATGTAGTCTTTTTATCTCGACTTGGGAAAACAATCAAGAATAAAACCCTTATTTTTAGTTTTCTTATAATTTTATAAAATGTTTATTTTAATTTGTATATATTTTTTAAACAAAACAGAACCTAAATTAATTTAAACAAAACACATGGTTTTTTGAAACATAACCTAAAAAGAAGAAATGACTCTTATGTACCTATAATTTGTTCTTACCAAAGCTAAAATAGTGCACACACTCTCTTTTCCAACAAAACTAAAACATATATAAATTAAAGTGAAAATTCTTGAACGGACATCCTAAAGTCTTTTTTTTTTATCGTATTCGGTCGTTAAACACATATAAACATTTAAAAACAATTAGGTTAACATAACAATAACAACAATAACATTAATCATTCAATATCAATAAACATATATTATTGTTCCGTTATAGAATCAGAATTGATCGAAAAACGGAGCTTGCGAGATGCAACGATAGACTATAACTTCTGATGCGGTGGAATAGGGGGTGACCTGCAAGGTTAGCACTCTGGTGCTCAAATCAATATGTGATTAAGATGAGTGGGTGAATTTGAAATTTGAAATTGTGTACCTGAAATTGACGTGCGTGTCCTTCATATAGTAGAGCGCTTATAACAACTTTGTTATTCTTCAAGCGTGGCATGCAAGAAGTCGTTGGTTGTATCTTGGATCTTGATTTCCTATGCTTTTCCATAGGGTAATCCCATACGTTGCAAGCATTTAGCAAATTTCTGATTCCTCTGGATCGGGGTCGTTGGCTCTTTAGGCCGTCTCATAACAGTTTTCCCTAAGCCTTTGTCTCTGTTTGGAAGTGTGAGGGTATTTTTTCATATTCTCCCTTTCGTACCGACCACATCCTAACTTGAATGGAAAGCCAAGAGGTGACATTAATGTTCTTGGAAATTTGCGCCTTTAATGTGACCATGCTACATACGTCTTTTTGTAGGTTCTTCCACAATGGTCTTTGGAAATTGAAATACTAAAATGTTTTCCTAAAGTGATATGGAATGTTGATAGAATTTGTTGCTTCTTTCCAAGTCAATATGTTATTTCTCAAGAGTTAGTTTTGCGGGTTCTTGAGAATTTACCTTTGCTTTATTGTGTCAATTTGTCAGTCGTTTCTATCTTTTCTCGATATGGTAACCTTGATAAAACCTTTTTTGATGTAGGTCGTTCTTCAGATTGGGGTGTGTTAATCCATAATGAAGACAAAAGGATTTGCAGCGAATATGGCGAATGCGACATTCCCTTATATGAGTGCACCTTCTCGATTTTGGGTTTTCATGTGTTATTTAATAGCTTTGAGGTGGAGGCCTTTATTAGACATGTGACTTCCCGCACAAGAGGGGGTGAATTGTGTGGTTCCGGAAAAAAAATATATGGTTTTAAAAAAGAATTCGGTTTAGATTCAAATTTTACAAATATTTAGAATTTTTTTTAATATTTAAGTAACAAAAAATAAATTAGTAAAATATAAATTGCAGAAATATAAAAAGTTAAGGGAAGAGATATACACCAAGAGTTATGCAAAGTCAGTCAAGAAATGACTTAGTCATGTCCACTAGAATTGATCTTGAGAGTATCTAATAAACTTAAGAGCTTTTAGTAGGTTATACTCACGGACCCTTCGTATACAAGAAAAAAATAAAGTTTAAGATTGACTTCCAACCAAGCAGTAAAAAACAAAATGAAACGACGAGTCTTCCTTTCAAACTGTGGATCGAAGCGGTTAGTTTTCTTTCTCCGAGAATCTTAGAGCGGTTAGTCTTCAAGCTTCTAAATAAACTTTGCGAGATTTTAACACTGGACTGATCTCACGAACCTTAAACCTTGGTTTTACCATTGGATAACCAATAACCTAAGAGATTTTAACCCCGAGCTAATTTCGAACCTTAACAAGCTTTTGTCACGAGCTAAGCTTTAACCTTGAATTTGTTTTACCACGAGCTGACCAAGAACCTTTGAAAGTCTTTATCACGGGTTGAGCTTTCAAACCTAAACAAGGGTTTTATCACACAATCAAGAAACCAAAGCTTTTTTCGGTTTAGCTTATAACCCAAACAATTCCTAATTTGATGAACAGTTCAACCAAGGCATAAAAAATACCTTGGTGAACTTACAACACTACCCTTCCATAATACAACTTCTAACTTGCAAAATGAACTTTCTCAAACAGCACTTAGTCTGAAAACATAGTGAGAGAAAGTAAAATAAAATTTTAGAGAGAGAGAGAGAGAGGTATGAAATGAAATTTGGTTTTGAATGTTTTGAAATGAGAGAAGGGACCTCTTAAGACTTCCTTCGACCCCTTCATGACTTTCAAAATACTTTTCTCTCCTTTGAAAACATATCTTTTCTTGTCGAATTCACCAAGAGAAATCAAATTTCTCTTCAAATCAGGTACATACTTGACTTCAGTCAACAACCTTATTGACTCATCATGGAGCTTAAATCTCACAGATCCAACACTTGTAATCTTACAAGCTTTATTGTTTCCAAGAATTACAAATCCACCATTTTGACCACATAATTCCTCGAACAAGTCTTTGCTTAGAGTCATGTGCCAAGTGCAACATGAATCCATAATCCACTCTTTACTTGAGTCGCCGCTTGAAACCACAAGAACATCAGATGAGTCGAAATCATCTTAAATAATGGTTGCGTTGCAATTATCCTTACCTCCATGATCTTTCAGGCATTCAGGGAACACTTTTCTTGTATGACCATCATTCTTACAGTGATAACATCGAATAAAAGATGCATCACCACTATAAGACTTTTGATGACTTTTACCCTTCTTCTTGTCGAACTTGCCACCTCTCTTTGTGAATTTCGCCTTAACCGACAGGTCTTCCCCAGTCGAAGATGACTCGTGCTCCTTTCGTTCGTTCAAATCCTTAGAATACAAGGTTGATTGAACTTCTTTAAAGGTTAGAGAATCTCTTCCATACAAGAGATTTTCTTTGAAGTGAACATGTGATCTGAGAAAAGCACACAACAACAACAACGCTTGATCTTCATCCTCGATCTTGACATCGATATTTTCAAGATCAAGAATCAGCTTGTTGAACATATCCAACTGCTCAGCCAAAACTTTGTCTTCACTCATCTTGAATGAATACAAATCTTGCATCAGGTAAAGACGATTGACCAACGATTTGGTTATGTATAAACTTTTGAGTTTCACCCATAACCCAGACGCCGACGTCTCCTTCGAAACCTGTCGAAGAACCTTATCACCAAGGCTCAATAAGATGGAGCTATGGGATTTCTCTACCATAGTCGTTTATTCTTTGTCCGTTAACGCAAAGTCTATGATTGCGGCTCCTTCAACGCTTCTAAATAACCCTGCTGAACCAGTATGACTTTTATCTTCAAGCGCCGTAGACCGAAATCGTTCACTCCGGTGAACTTTTCAATCTCATACTTTGTTGACGACATATTCTCCACGCTCACCGCACCAATTTGTTGTGAAAAACGATACCGGAATAACAAAGTATAATCTATTTCTTGATCAGCAAGAAACCCACAAGGGTAGAAAGAAGGGAAGCAGGATGAACATAATGTAATTGGTTATAAATTGTTATTCTTTACTTTCTCTTGAAACAAAATTACAAGTGTTACAAAATAGTAAATAACCCCTCTCACCTTAATTAGGATTTGCACCACACACTAAATATGAGAGACTAGAATGTTATTTATAAGAAAACTAACATACTAATCTAATAGGTTTTTACATAAGGCCCATTACACAACCTAACTTAGGGAACAAACTAACATAAACAATTGGGCTTACAACCAAAGTCCAAATCGACATGTTAACACTCCGAGCATACTTCAACTACAACATGTGAACAAACTTCGACAACATGCTAAGATTCTTTCGAATTGACGAACCAAGAAGCTATCCTTCGACCATATTAGAGTTTAATCCAATATCTCACATCTTTGATTTAGTAATTTAATGATTATAATTTTATCTTTTAAATATAATACAAAAGATGTTGTCGGTTTCAACTCAGAACCTTGTATTGTATTTGAATGTTATTACAATTAATATATTAAACTGTAAAATATTAAGAATTAAAATTAAGAAATTAAATTAAATTGAAAAAACTTAAATGCTACATTAAAGAATCATATAAAATTAAAGAAATTTTCATTGATTTATTAGCTGCTGATCCACATCCAAAATTATATTTAAAAACAAAACGCTTTTGAAATTTGCTTGCATGTCGCTTGTTTTTTATTGTGTACACAATTTTCCTTATTTATAATTCATTTCTCTGTGTATTATCTTTACAATAGAATGAAATAAACAGTATTTTATTGATATGTAAAACTTGGTTTACAAATAAATGTAGCAGTTTTTATATTCAAAATAAATGGAAAACGTTAAACCTAAATAGTAGGCAAAAAGTAACGGCCTAGTTAATACTAATAAAATTATTTGTTATTTAACACTCCCTCACAAGTTGGGTTGTCCAGTGTGACAAGGCCAAGCTTGAACAGAAATGTAAAAAAATAAGGGTTGGATAAAGGATTGGTGAGAACGTCAGCAATCTGAGCAGTGGATGAAATAAGGAACAATTTAATGGTTCTGGATTCCATCTTTTATCGGATGAGATGACAGACAATCTCTATGTGCTTTGGTTTTTCTTTAAATGTCAGGTTGTGTGTAAGATAAACATCGGATTTGTTATCACGGTAGAGAGAGGTTGGCTTCAAAAAAGTAATGCGGAGATCTTTGAACAGGTATTGCGGCCATTGAACTCTGCAGGAGAGATTGGCAAGCGCTCGATACCGTGCTTCAGAACTTAAGATGGAAGTGGTGGTTTGTTTCTTTTAATTCCAGTAAATTAGAGATTGTCCTAAAAAGATTGAAAATCATGTCACTGATCGTTTTGTTGTAGGGCAAGTAAGAGATAAATTAGTTTCAGCCGGATAAAGTTATTCCAAAGTTGGGCTTGCTTTTAAATACTGTAAAATATGCAGGGCTGCCTAGTAATGAGTGACAGTAGGATTAGATATAAATTGTCTAACTTGTTGGACAATAAAGGAGATGTCTGACCTAATTGTTGTTAAATAGATAAGTTATCCTATAAGCTTACGATATTGTGTTAGATTCGGGTACGATTGAGAAGTGGCTGAGGGAAGTTAAAGAGATGAGCTGTAAAGAGTAGCAGAAGGTTTGGAAGTTAGCATACCTCTTTTACCGAGTAAATCTATAGTATAGTAGCGTTGATTTATGAAAGTACCGGAAGGGGATTGATCTACTTCAAGGCCAAGTAAGTATTAAAGAGGTCCCAAGTATTTGATATGAAATTTGTGATGAAGAAGAGCTTTGACATTTTGAAATTTCCGTGAGATCATTACCTGTTAAAACTATATCGTCGACATAAACTAACAAATCAGTAAAGTTACTAGCATGTCATTTGGTGAATAAAGAATAGTCGGAATTTGAATGAACATAGCCTAGAGAGATTAATGATTCAGACAGTTTAAAATACTACTGTCTGCTGGCTTGTTTAAACCCATAAATACTTTTATTAAGTTTACAAACCTGTGATGGGGAAGAAGAATGAAAAAGGTTATAACCTTATGGAAGAGTCATATAGACTTCTTTAGTTAAATCCCTGTGGAGGAAGGCGTTATTGACGTCCAATTGCTCTAAATGCTAGTGTTTGATAGAAGTTAAAGCAAGGAGCGTTCATATAGTAGTTAATTCAGTAACCGATGAGAAGGTACCAAAATAGTCAACACCTTCAACTTGTGTGTAACCTTTGGCGACTAAGCGCGCTTTGTACCTGTCAATAGAACTATCAGTAAGATGTTTAATTCTATAAACCCATTTTCAACCTATGGGTGTTTTTTAGGGGTAGAGAACAAAGGGTCCAGGTTTGTGTGACTTCAAGGGCCTGCAATTCAGTTTGCATTGCTTGAAGCTGGCAATCGTGTTTACTAGCTTGAATAAAGGTGCCGGGTTCAGGTATGGAAAAGAGGGATAGGAAAAAGGTTTTATCGAAAGTATTGCAATTATCATAAGAAAATACAAAAGATAGAGGAAAGAGAGGTTAAGGTGTGTCATTAAGGAGGGAATGTTCGGTGTTAAGAAGGTTACAATGGTAGTTGTTTAGGTATGATGGTTTTTTGGTTTGTCTAGTAGAGCGCCTAAGGTTAGTGGGTTCAGTAATTTCTAGTGGAGGAGGATTTGTCATGACGGGTTGGGGTGTATGAGGTGCGGGAGACACAGTAGTAGGGAGGACGGGGGGAGTTATATTAGGGGGATGGGTTTCAGGTCATTGGGATCATGATGAATGACATATAATGGGGGTTCGAGGTCATTGGGATCATGGTGAATGATATGACAAGAAGTTTGTTAAATAATAGAAAATAAGGGATTTATTGTGAAGGAGGTGGGAGAGTAAATAGTTAATGATGTGCACAACATGAGGAATGGATAAATGCCAAAAATGTTTTGGAATGTTAGCTTGAAATAATAAGGATCGACCAAAATTGAGAAGGTGTTGATATTTTCGCTCAACAATTTTGTTTTGTTGAGGACATTCAAGATACAATATATAAGATGCATGATTCCTTTAGATTTATAAAAACTAGACATTAAAAATTCAGATCCATTGTTAGTGTGAATGCATTGTAATTTAGAAGAAAATTAAGTCTGAATAAAGGAAATGACGTTGACTAGGTGAGTTCTAGTTTCACTTTTGTGGGTCATAAAGATGACCCAAGTGAATTGAGTGTAATCATCCACTAAAGTGGGAAAATAACGTTTGTTGGTGACATAAAGGGTGGAGTAAAGACCCCGGATGTCGGCGTGCAAAATAGAAAAAGCATGAGCAGTAGTACTAGTACTATTAGAAAACGATTATGTTTGGCCAAGTGACAGAAATGACAAGGTAAAGATTTCTTATCATGGTATGTAGTATTAGAAAAGAGACAAGAGAGTTTTGTGCACAAAATTAGAAGGATGACCAAATCTTCTATGCCACAAATCAGAAGAAACATAATTAACAGAATTACAAGTAATAGGGAGGGGTGTGGGAGTGGGAGGAATAGCCTGAGCTTGAAGAACAAATAAGTCCCCATGCTGATAAGCTAAACCAATCACTTTGCTTGTGTGTTTCTACAATATAAGACATTTGAAATTAGTTAAGGTAAGATGATAATGGGAGGAATCAATAACTTAGTTGCATAAATTAAATTAACATTAAAAGTAGGGATATAGTAAACATGAGTAAGAATGAAGGATTTAGAGATATAAATGGCCTACGGTATCTGTCAAACCATTAGGTAATTTCATATTTATAGGAGAAACATGAGAGTAGGAAGGAAAATTATTTAAATTGGGATTAATATGGTGTGTAGCACCCATATCAAGTACCCAGTATGCATGTGGCTTACGATCAATAGAGGTGGAAACAAAGTTGATGTTGGGGAGAGAAGATTCAGACATAATAGGGGAAGGAGAAACCGAATGATGCTGAAGAAGTTGGATGATGCGATTGTATTGGTTTTGGATGGCCGTCATGCATTGGTGACAGCCTTGAGGAGAATCGATTGAAGTATCAATTGGAATAGAGACTTCACCATTGTTGATAGACGACTTATTGCTTTTGTAATTATAACTTAGAGGATGTCCATGTTTAATCAAACAGGTATCCACTGTGTGGTTATTGCGTCCATAATGGGTACAAATTCGTTGAGTAGAAGATCCACGACCTTGGTTGAACGACCTCTGCCACGGTAAGAGGATGAACCATCAGCTCCCACGGGATATGTAGGTTGAATATTCATGGCCACGGTAGGTTTATCGGAGAGGACTGGAGAAGTGGTACGACGCTTTTGGCCAAGAACCATGGAAAAAGTTTTGTCAATGGAGGCAAGAGGTTCAATCAGGAGGATTTGAGATTGGACGGTGGAAAAATTCTCATTAAAGCCTTAAGAGTGTGTTTGGATGAAGAATTTTAATGAGGGAAAGTAATTTTTTGAGGAAATTCTAAATGACTTGATCAAAATCCATTGTTTAGATAAAAAATATGGAAAATTGTTAAAATGATGTAATTTTATGGAGTATTTTATTTATGTTAAGTTTAAGGAACTTAAAATGACACCAAAAAGTAAAGAATTTCAAATTGCTTCTTAACTCTATATAATATGAATGTTAAATTATTTATTATTAATTTTTTAAATTTTGCAAGATGATCCTCATATTTTATGAAAATTTCAATTTCACTCTCAAAATTTTCAAAAATTACAAATTAGTCCCTAATAATTTTTAAATTTTACAAATTGGTCCTTTAAATTTTCAAAAATTACAAATTGATCCTTATTTTTCGTATTTTAAATTTGACCCAAAAACTTTAAAAATTATAAAAATGACCCCAAATTTTTTACAATAAATCATTTTAATACTTCATCCAAACAAAAGAATTTAAAAATGAATGAATTTCAATTAAATCATTTGAATTACTTAGAATTTTAAATTCCCTAAAATTCTCAAATTCCTCGTCCAAACACACTTTAAGAAATTTAAAAACATGGTTTTCATTTTTGTGTTTGCGAAGGTCAGAAACAACACTGCAGGTACAGGGTATATCACACATGAAGTCTCTTGTGGGTATGAGATAGTCGATTTGTTCCCATAGTGATGTTAATTTCGTAAAGAAGGTTAAGACATCGAAAGATCTCTAATGGAGTTGGGTGAGTTCATTATGGAGGTTATAGATTTTGAAGATGTCGCCCTAAGAGAAGCAATTTTCCAGATTCTTCCAAACGGCGTGAGCATTGTCAAACCATAAGATTGAGTGGACAATATAATCATAGAGAGATCGTTGAAGCCGCGGTAATACCATGTTGTTGCAGCGGAACTAGGGATCGTAGAGAATGTGACAGGTGGTGGGTTGAGTTAAGGTTCCATCGACAAAATTTCAATTCGTTTTCGAAGATGAGAGAAACCTTCATTTCTCTAGACCATGGACTGTAGTTGTTGTGATCCATAAATTGTGTGACAAGAAAAGTGAAAGATTTTCGTTGGGATAAAGGCAATAGTGATTTGATGGGTTGGTAGCAAAGTCTGAGAAGGGTAAATTGACCATGGTAGTGATGAAAGGTTGAAGTTAGGGTTTTGAGTTTTGAAAGAATAGAACAAATATTCTGAGATTCTAAGGAATTTTTGGATGATTTTTAGAGGAGTTAGGGTTTTTAGATGATTTTCACAGGAGTTGGGGTTTTTGGGTAAGGATTTTCTTGATTTGAGGATGAATGAGTTCGGTGGATCGATGAAGATTGTTCTTGACAAAATCAAATTTATGATGGAGTTTGTTTTAGGGTTTTGGATGTTGTTTTGGAATTGAATTGTTGGAGGATGAAGGAGAAGATGGATTTTCAGGATTTTTGTAGTGAATGGATTCTTGAAACAAGGATGTGGTTATGAAGGTGTTTCTAGAGAATTTTATGATGATTTAAAGGTTCTGGTGGTGGGTGCTGAAGTTTATGGTGACGGAAAGTGAAAGGCATAGAGAGAATGGTACTGAAGAGAGAGAAATAAAATCAAGAAATGAAAGAAAAAAAGGTCTTACACTGTGAAATCGGACTTTTTTTACTGTTCTACCCTCTTTTAAAAATATAAATATCATAATATTCTTTTTTGAAAAAAAAAATACTAGCATACCCTGTTTCTTTACGGTACTCGTCATATGGTGTGACAAAATTGCATCAAAAAGGTGCTAGCCAATTGAGATGGCGAGCACGTAAAAGACCTATTTTTTTTTTGTTTTTTAATTTTTTAATAATTTGTATGTTTTAATTAATTAATTTAATTATTTAAAATAATATATATTAATTAAATAATAATATAATAATTAAAAAATTATTTTTTTTTTCAAAAAATTAATTAAAAAAATCATATATTAATTAAATAATAATAAAATAAAAGAAAAGGAGATGAAGAAAAAGAAAAAAATATGAAAGAATGGAAGTGGGACCACCACAAACAAACGGGTGGCGCCTGCCACACCCTTCACCACCATTTTTGTGGCGCCTGCCATTTTAGTTTTTGAAAGGCACGTTATTTCAGTTGACGAGCACTTTCTTAGTGCAATTTTGGTCACATGCTCGTGCATTTATATGACGAGCACCCTTAAAAAATAGGGTATTTATATTTTTAAAAGAGGGTAAAACAGTAAAGAAATGGTGAAATGGAGAAAAAAAGATAAGAAGCAATATGGTGTAGTCAATATGGGGCTGACATGTATCATGAGAAGAGGAAATTTATTAAGGAGTCTGCAGAAAATCTGAGAAAATCAATAGGCAGAGGATATGCTACAGGAATCACGTGGAATGGTGATGATGAAAATCAGAAAGGAATCTAGGAAGAAAAGGAGATAAGACACGGGATGAGGATATAAGAAGAATTTACTTCTGATACCATATTAACTTTGCAATAGAAAGTAGTAAACATTACAGTATTTTATTGATATGAAAAACTTGGTTTACAAATAGATGTATTTATATAAAGAGAAATGCTAACATACACGTAAAATTGATGGATCTTACATAAAAATACATTATATTTTTTTTTATTTTTTTTCATTTTTTTAATGTGAGTTTCACTCAAAATTGGTGGACTCCACACACAAAATACATTAAGGTGTATGTTGCTAATACACACCTACATGAATGTGCATTAACATAACCATATACAAAATAAATGGAAAACTGTAAATCCTAAATAGTAGGAGAAAAGCAATTGCCTAGTTAATACTCATAAAACTATTTATTATTTAATAGAAAGGGTAACTAAATACTAAAAAAAATGACATTAGACGTGTTGGCTTCCTCGTGTTTTGTTCTGGTACAAATTTGTGTTGATCGGTTTTTTTGTTTTGGTTTGTATTTTGTTTTAGTTTTTAGATTTTCCATTCTTTATTTATGTTTGATTTAAATTTAAATATTATTTTACTATTTAATGAAATATTGTTAAATTTTAATTAAAGTATATTTAATAAACTAATTTATTAATGGCAACCCGCTTTTTGTCAAATTGTAGATGAAAATTTTGTTGTGGATGGTACCTTAGAAACAAGTTTAGATTGGACTTCAGGAATGAAAGATATCAGACTAAAAGATCTTCCAAGCTTCATTAGAATCACCGATCTAAATGATATTATGTTTGATTTTCAAGGCTCTGAAGCACAAAATTGTTTGAGATCAGCAACAATTATAATTAACACATTTGAAGAATTGGAAGGTGAAGCTCTCGACACCCTTAGGGCCAAAAACCCAAACATATATAGCATTGGTCCCCTTCACATGCTTGGTAGGAACTTTCCAGAAAAGGAACATGGTTTTAAGGAGAGTGGTTCAAGTTTATGGAAAAATGACAAAGAATGCATAAAATGGCTGAACAAATGGAAACCTCTCTCTGTCCTATATGTTAACTATGGAAGTGTGACTGTTATGACAAATCAACACTTGGAAGAATTTGCTTGGGGAATAGCAAATAGTAAATTACCATTCTTATGGATAATGAGGCCTGATACAGTAATGGGTGAAGAAATTACATCTTTACCACAAGAATTCTTAGATGAGGTAAAGGATAGAGGATACATAACTAGTTGGTGCTTTCAAGATCAAGTTCTTGCTCATCCATCAGTTGGAGGATTTTTAACTCATTGTGGTTGGAACTCTACACTTGAAGCTATTTCTTCAAATGTGCCTACTATTTGTTGGCCTTTTTTTGCTGAGCAACAAACAAACTGCAGATATTTATGTAACACTTGGAGAATAGGGATGGAAATTAACTATGATGTAAAAAGGGATGATATAACAGAAATTGTGATGGAAATGATGGAAGGAGAAAAGGGAAAAGAAATGAGACACACATGCTTGGAATGGAAGAAGAAAGCTACAAAAGCTACTGATTTGGGAGGCTCATCCTACAATAATTTTCATAGGTTAATCAAAAAGGTTCTTCATCACAATATTATTTGAGTTTCAAATATTAGTCTAATTTATGAATTGTGTTTTGGTTAGATCCAATATTTATGTTATATTATTTTTATTTTAAGTATTTCCATTTCATATTTATTGTATTATGATTGTTAGCTCGAAATATTGATGTTAAAAATAAAATAAATTTTTTGATAACTTTATTATGGTTTATGCAAAAAAAAAAATTACTTTATATATATATATATATAAAATATTTTCTTAATAAAATTAGATGAAGAATGGAACATGAAGTTTTAAAAAAAACAAAGTTATAGACTAAATATTTACATCTTGTAAAGAATACTATTATATAGTCCAGAATATATCTACAATGAAATTATGTTTGGTAATAATTAAGATGTCTTACACCATGGGCGGTTTCAAGGCCCGGCCAGGCTGGGCATGTGCCCAGGCTCTGGCCCAAAACTTTTCTTTCTTTTCACTAAAAAAAATGAAAATTGCGGCGGTTAAAAAGGGCTATTATGGCGGTTTAAACCGCCACAATTAACGAAAATAGAAAAATATAAGTTTAAGCCACAAAGAAGAAAGTGATGGTTTTTTGTCGTTGATAATGACAGTTTTAACTGCCATATTAAAAATTTTTCACAAATAAAAACATAATTTTTTTTACCTTTTTATGCAATTAAGTTTACATTACATAAATTTTTTTATATTATAATATTTAGATTTGACTACATTACAAAAAAGTGCAAGAATTAAAATAAAGAAAAAAGTTAAAGTTTAGGATCAATACTTAGGAGAAATAAATATTAACATAAAAGTAGCAGCTATTAAAATTAAAAAAAAAATATGTAAAGTATTGTAAAAAAGAAGAAGAAAAGAATAAATTTTATCCTCAAATAATATAAAAAATATATTAGGACTCTATATGATTCAATAGATCAATTTCCACAACTATAAACGGAAATATTCGATTTACAAAAACAATAAAAACAAAAATCACCGTAAAGCAACCGTGTCAAAATAAAGGAGGTAGAAACCGTCATTTTTCTATTAACATTGCGTCAGTTTATAAACCGCCATATTTTACTGTAAATAGTGGCAGTTTTATTAAACACCATTTTAGTAAAGTGTTGTATTTTCTATAAATTAATCAAATAGTAAAAGGATGATTGAATGTCGTTTGAGCTGGTTTATCATGGTCACTTTGATGATTCACGACCAAGTAAGAGTGACATACCAGTAACCGAAAGGTTAGTTTCTTATAACTGAATTAACATTCAACATTTTTAATCTCTTAAAAGTATCATAACCTTTTGATTTAATATATTTATTTAAATATAAAGAGATTTGAGCTTGGCAATAGATCGTATTCTGAGTGATCAACTAGTACCATCAGAGTCAAAACCTAGGTACTTTGTACATATAGTTAATCTTTTGATTGTTTGAGAAAATTTAAATTTATGGTATCTGTCATGGTCATGTTTTTCTATTAATTGTATGAAGTGTTGGATGCAGCATAAAGTGACACCCATGAAAGAAGTTTTGATCTGTACATTGTAGCTATCTTGTTCAAGATATCAATCCGTGAGTTCAAGTTTTCATTTCGGTTCTATATTTATATAATACATACACTTGTTGAATTTGCGGTCGTCAAATTTTTGCCCAGGCTTCAAACAATTTCTGGCTCCGCCACTGTCTTACACAATGTTATAACAATATGAAAGACAAGGTGATATGAATTAGGAATGAAAATTTTAAACAAATAGCAAATAAAGTAGACAAAACATTGGTAATCCAATTCACTACAACGTCGCCTAAGTTTGGAGGGTTGTCACCAAAAGGAAAAGAAATTCACTAATTCAAGTAGTCAGCAGTACATGACGTTTTTCTCTGAACGCTTTGAGTTCAATGCCCTTTTTCTAATACTACTGGTGAATACCAACTAAGACTCTTCCTGAATCTAAGATCATCTCACTTTTACTCAAACCTTCCCCAAGTGTTTGTAAAACATAAAAGACATACCAAATACTCTATCTTTCTAAAACATAAAAGACTCTCCGAGATAGAGTATTACACAAAAAAAAAAAAAAAACCTAAAAACAAAGACTCAAAGAAAACTTATTTTGAAACACACAGTATTTCTTCAAAAGCTTGAGTCTTCAAACATGGAGAATCATCAAGATATGAACCATACAAAAAGCCCAATTGAGAGAACTTCATAAATCAAATGAATCAATATTCAGCTAATCAAATATTGTTTTAAAAATAAATCAAAATCTTCTAATTAAATCAAATCCTATGAAACCTTCTTTGATATAATAAAATATATTTCAAACTGATATAGATAAAGAAAACTTTTCCAAACAAAATCTTTGAAAACTTTATGTTGAACTTAATCTAAAATAAATATTTTAATAAATGTGGAAGAGATTACATAACAGTATAAGCAGCATGCACAAGTGACAACTCAAAACGTGATATCTCACAACAAGTCAAGACATCTTTCTAAATAAGTTTCCTACAAAAACATGTCAATCACTTGTATTACAAAAACTCCCAATTGGCTATTTTTAGGCAAAACAATATTGCAAAGACTTAAGCATATCATCAAAATTAGACCATTCAAAACACAGTAGATAAAAAACAACAAGAGAGACAAACTAGAACCATGAGTTCATAATCATGAGTGTGCTAATATCTCCCTTTATTTTAGTAAAATGAGTTAAGGTCAAGAGAATCCAGAGTAAAAAAACAACAAGAGAGACAAACATAACCAGCCAATAGAACAACAAGGAAAATCACAAAGACGGAGCATCATAATCACTATCTGAGGCGACTTCATCCAAGTCATCATTATATTCCTCTCCATAACAAGACAAATATTGTGTCTGATTCATACATAGCTTTTTCTTCAACAACATGATTAGACGAGGAAGCTCCAATAGTTTAAGGGCTCAACGTTTTGATAAGTCTTTCCCACAACAGTATTAGACGAGGAAGCTCTAATAGTTTAAGGGCTTAACATTTTGCAAACACTTTTCATAGTAGTGGATGTGACAATAATTTCCTTCAAAACATTGGCTTCATTTAGAAGAAGAGCCACATCAAGCATATCTTCATCAACACTAAAATTTATTAGTAGCAGAAATATTGGGAAGAATAATGTTAGCGACATGTTTCCCCACAAACAATTTGTAAGTAAAATTCAGCACAGTAGAAGAAACACAACCTTTAGCCCCAATTAGCAAATCCAATCTTGTAGAGAATGACATATTTCATGCTTAGATTCGATGCAACCAACAGGCCTCTAAAAGGCCAATATTCACGTACATTCCCTGTAATCTCTCTAGTAATGTCTTCAAAAAAAGGAAGACAGTTAATTGTGATCAGTCTTCCTCGCCAAAGATACTCATTATTTATCGCAGGTGAAAAAGCAAAGCAATGACCTCTCACATAAACCTTACTATAATCACCACTTCCAGCATCATCGAAACCACTAGGCAAATTAACAACAAATTCGTTGGCCAATTTTGGATAATAAAGACCACGTTATAGTACAAAAGTAAGTACATTTTTATTCTCCTCATAATGACATATTGTGTTTTAAAGACCGTTCAATAGTTTTTATGATTTCAAGAATGGTTTATCTGATGTTTGATTGTTTTTTAATACAGAAAGCTCAATGATATTTGATTTCACTTCAATAGAGACATGATTGAATCAAATAAGATTGTGGTAGAGAAGTATACTTCAAAAGACAAGTCGTCATATGTGTTCACCAAATATTTACCTAATTCAAGGTTCAACCATTGCTTGCTTAGAATTAGGGGTGGCAAAATGGGTCTGGTTCGCCAGGCATGCTCATTTTGCCCACACTTTTTTACAGGGCCGGTCAAGGTCTTAGTCATGCATCCTCTAATGTGATCACCCCGTCTTGTTGCTGGATTTTGCAGATGTGAGCTTTAACTTAAATAATTGCATTTTTAATCTTAAAAGGTGTAGTTCCCTCAAGCCACCCTTACTTTTTTTCTAGGTTGAGTCAGAGTTTTAAAGCATGCACCCTCAACTATGCTTATTCTGTCCTTTTTTTTCTCTAGATTTTTGCGGGACGGGTTTAAACAGAACAAGTATGCTCATTTGTCACCCCTACTTAAACTTGATCAATTTTGTTGAAAAGTGATTCAAGCTAAAATCATCAAGCAAAGTAGTTGATGAGTAAATTATCATCACTATTGATTTGAAGGCAAAGTAGAAAATTCTAAAGTGTGCCTTAAAATCTTGGTAAAATTCATCATTTCCATTATGCATGGCCCGTGTGGTGTCCAACAAGGGTTGTGAGACAGATGGGAAATTGAAGTTGAGATAATTCATTTTTGCCTCATCTCATCTACGATGTGGATAACGCGAGGCGCAAGGTGGTGGTTTACAATGGAGGAAGATGTGTGAGGGTTTCCCATGTGCGATGCGGGCTTCTTAATTTCTATGCCATTTTTAAACAGCTTTTTTTTCAAGTGTTTTTAGTTTTTTTCATAGTTTAAAAAACCGGACCGGACCGGCCGGTCGGACCGGTTGGACCGGGAACCGGCCAGGTAACCGGCCGGGTTTGCTTGCTGGATCGGCCATGTCGTCGAACCGGTGCGAACCGGAAAAACCGACGGTTTTCACAAACCGGCGGTTCAACTGCTTATTTTTTTTTTTTTAAAAAATTATTATTTTTTTATTATTTTTTAAATTTTTTTTTAATTTTTTTTTTAATTTTTTTTACTCAAATACATAGGAAATTTTCTTCAAGAATAATAGTAATCACTCATTTAATTCAAGTGATACACAAATTAAGTTTTGTAATATCCACAAAACTATTTTTACTATTTTGTATTTATATTGATAGAAAAACCATCATACAAATATTTGTATAGAAATTTAAGAACACAAATTAAGAAACTAAATATAATATAATTTTAGACTTAACTGATTTCCATTATATATATATATAGACTTGGAAAATTTATTATTTAAAATAATGTTAATATTTGTATTGTTTTAATTATTAACATTAAAACTTATTTTTTATTAACATTAAAACTATGAATTTAAATTAGACTCTGTTTAATTTAGACTCTGTTTAAAATTTATAATTAGACTCTTTTAAAATTTGAATTTAAATTATGAACCTGTGAATTTATGATATGATCTTTTCAAAAAATTTAAGTGCTAGTTATAGTTTTTAGAGACTGAATCATCCGGTTCGACCGGTTTTACCGGTTTTATACCTATTATAATGACAGGTTTATTCAACTGAGTTATCCGGTTTGGTCATGCGGTTCGACCAATGATCCAGTGATTCGACCGATAAACCAGTGAACCAGTACCCTTACCGGTTTGATGACCGGTCCGGTTTTTAAAACACTGATTTTTTTAAAGAGATAAATTTAAAGAGACAGAGAGTAATTTTTTAGAGTTTCTTATCCTAAGTATTTCGTGATATTTGGTTGTAATATAAGGGTAAAAAACACTTATATTCTGAAAACAAAATCAAACGATAAAACATTTTGTCAAAAAGATATCTTTGAAATGGAATTGGATCCTCTCTAATTTTTTCACTCATGCCCTCTCCATGAACAATTCTAAACCATTGGATTAATCTAACAATTAAAATATATGAAAGAGAAAACATAACAATTAAAGAAAAGAGAGAAATATATATATTTCTATTTTACTTTTTTTAATCCAACTTTTAAGAAATAAAAATGAGAACATTTAAAGATTACATCGAAAATTGTAATTTTTTTATTTAATTTTTGTGATATTTTTTGCTTATAATAATGCTATAGCAGTTAAATCAGAATTTTTTTTTAGACTAACTTATTTATTAAAAAAAAACCAAAAAAACTAACATTTCCAAAAAAATTACAGAAATGGCGTTGTTTGAAAAAAAAATTAACTGGGTGGCGCCGTATGGTATGGCGCCTCGGGCTAAGGGATAAACCCTAAAAGCCATACCATATGGCACCTTAGTTGTTAAACGCAATGCCCTAATTTTTATTTGTTTTATAAGGGAGACGCTATACCATATGACGCCTCAGTTTATTATCTTTTTTTTTTATTTTTTTTTTATTTGGAAATTGAATAATTGAATGAAAAAAATAAGGGTAGAAAAAAAATACATAACCATGCTCAGAATAAAAATTAGTACAATTGATGGTAAACAAAAATTTACTGATCGTGCCTATCTAAACGTCCACCGGTTTCACATGTCGGGGCTCTTGCGCGGCGTCTTTGTCTACCACGATTTTGTTGAGGTGTCTCTGGCCTTTGCGTTTCTTGAGATGGTCCCGACGTATCAGACAAATTTTGAAGCATCTGTCCCCAATAGTCGGGGGGTTGCCGCCAATGGCGCTTCCGTAATCCAGTTGCATGCCCATGTTTTCGTAGTTTATAAGGGGGATTGGGTTGGTTGTAGACGGTATGGTTGGCCAAAATGTTGCATTGAAGGGTGTCGGTACCGATCCAGTGGTTGAAGTGGGGTTTGGTAGTCAAATAGTGGGTGGGTTTGTTGGTTGTAGGACGATTGTGTTTGTTGGTTGTAGGACGATGGGGTGTCAATTTCCAGGTGGCTATGATGGGCTGGGGTGGGTTCGAAAGAGTTGTCAGGGCTATAGGCATTAGTCGGGTCGGTGTAGGTGGGTTGGCGGTAGGGGTAAGGCTCTTCTTGTTGTGACTGAGTTGGTGGCATGATAGGGTTGCGGCTTTGGAAGATTGATTCGGTTGGTATACCTGGTTGTTGGGTATAATAAGGTGTATGATGTTGGGCATGTGGCTGGGCATGTGGCTGTGAGGAAGAGACACATTGGCGCAGATCAATTAGATACGTCGACTGAGAGAGGAATTGTTGGGGTGTTGTAACAGACCTAAACCAAATCATATATTGTTGAGTCGGTATAACATCTTCCACAACAGGGTCAGATAAGATGTACTGGTGTCGATTCTCCCAATGTTGACATATCTCTGTTGCAAAGTTCGTCCAGTGACCCACAACCCACTTGTGTCCACTCTACGTAGATGTCACTCTCCCAAACGTGTTGGAGCGACCGGAATATCCTGATGCATTCCGAACTGCAGTTTTACCCGATCGCTTTGATGCATCTCCACAGCGGTGAACCGAATGATGGGTGTTTTGATGTCCACACTGCAACATCATTCGCGTTGGGCCGGTGGTCGAGACCCTCATACGGCCTTCAGACAAACTACAAGAACAAAAGCTTTAAAGAGAAACTGTACGGTGTTGTAATGTGTTAGAAAAATTTATGGAAGTTTAAGAAAAAATTACATCGTCGGGGCCAATATGATCTATTAGGTTGCGGTAGACGGTTATTGCGCTCCTGGGAGTTCGATGGTAACTCATTCCCGTGTAGACAACCACTTTTGACCCTATTAGGTAAGCAACTTTAGAGGTTTCAAAGCATGTTCATATATTATCTCCTTTGGAAATGGCTCTTGATGAATCTTTTGAGGTGTTTTCCGATGAAGAAGAAAGAGTTCTTGAAGATTGTTTAAAAGAACTTGAATCTCTCAAAGAGTTACAACCGTGGGAAGTAGAAACGAAAGAGTTAAAGAAGGATGTGAAAGATGAGAAGTCACCACTTGAATTGAAGGTCTTGCCTTCCAATGTAAAATATGCATTTCTTGATGACGGTGGTAACAAGCCGGTTATCATTAGCAACGTTTTGTCCAAAAACGAGGAAGACCGTTTAATCCAAGTTTTGAAGAAATATCAAGATGCAATAGGTTGGGTTCTTTCCGATCTTAAGGGAATTAGTCCATCTTATTGTATGCACAAGATTCTTATGGAAGAAGATTTCAAGGCGGTTGCTCAACCACAACGCCGCTTGAACCCAACTATGAAAGAGGCGGTGAGGAAAGAAGTTGTGAAGCTTTTGGATGCGAGAATGATCTACCCGATCTCTGATAGTCCATGGGTAAGCCCCGTGCACGTTGTTCCTAAAAACGGTGGCATGACCGTTATCCGAAACGATAAGAATGAGTTGATCCCAACCAAGATTGTGACGGGGTGGAGTGTGACGCCCCCAATCTAATACCCCCAATTAGCATGCATTTAAAGCAGTTAAAAGAAAAATTCAAAAATTGATCAGAGTACATTTGAAAACACGGCATAGAAAGGAGACATCCCATCAACGTAACCAAAATATACACATAACATGCAACACCTGCCCATAATGATATGCAACTGTGGGGTAGCAATCAAACAGAGGAAACTTCGTTCCTTACACCCACTTTTCAGAAATTAGAATTAAAACGGAAAATCTAAAATCTGATTAACATATACACATATAAACAGTTTGTCATACATCAAGTAGCATATGTACAACCAAAATATAATATATCATCAGATATACAAAACAATAGCACGCGGCCACCCTAACTACCCGGAGTCACATATCAGAGCCGACCGACCAAAATAATGAAGATGCAAAGCTTCACAAAAAGAATACCTCCAGCAAACCTAATCTGCAACGCCTCATATAGCGTTATAAAACAGCAGAAGGGTGAGAAAAACAACCATAATATAATTGCATAAAATTATATATATTAACACAAAAATACACAAGCAACACATTCTCACCACAAATGCTCAACAGTCGCATATAATATCACACGGTACAATTCTCACTTATCGTATACCACATCACATCAATCATTCACAATACAATCAAACACGTTCCAAGCACAATTACTCATGATTTATGCAATGCACATAGACCGACACAACGACTCTATGCACATGCCATGCGGTACCGACTTCAAATCTTGTAATTCATTAGTCCCCCAGGAACTCTTGGAATCATCGCTCGTTACATAGAGTAACTCCCCGTCGGGCCTACGATGTTCCCCGTCGCTATAAACCAATATTTCAGGGCGAACGACGTTTATGGATTGCTTTCTACCAGTATTTCAGGGCGCACAATCCGATTGCTTTCTACCAGTATTTCAGGGCGCACAATCAATTGGGATTAATCGCTTCTACCAATATTTCATGGCGTAAGACTATAAAACTGATTCATCTATGAATCTTCCCATGCAAGAATACATATCATGATACTTGACACATTAATGACTCATGCCAACATCAAATACTCATGCATCAACAATATTCATGTATTTCAAGTGCACACAAAGTAATGCACACAATTGCCCAAAATGG
Source organism: Lathyrus tuberosus (assembly GCA_022829125.1). Lineage (NCBI taxonomy): Eukaryota > Viridiplantae > Streptophyta > Magnoliopsida > Fabales > Fabaceae > Lathyrus > Lathyrus tuberosus. Next base: position 9,024,297 of record JALAZF010000214.1, read on the forward strand.
CCACAAACACCAATATACCACACTTAGCATTTTCTTGCCTCTCGGCCACAAATCGTCATCGCAACAGCACATAAGGCATACACATCCAAAGCACAAACATATAACACAATACAAGTCAAATACGCACTATTAAAAACGACAAAAGTCGAGATTCGACACTATTCACATTTTCCGACCAAATTTAATCGGCTAACGATTCTCAAAACCTCTTATTCACAAAGTACAGTTCGATACCTTTCCAACGACACCAAGAATGCAAAAATCGGATAATCGGAACCAAAGTTACGAACAAAACCGAAAACAACATTTTCAAAAATCACATTTTCATCATTCCCCTGGCCGTACGCGTACCCCCATGAGCCATACGCGTACGGGCAGAAGCCCATTTTTCCCAAATTCCACGTTGTAAACGCCATACGCGTAATGACCTCTCTCGTACGCGTATTGCCCTGAAAACAAGCAGCCCATACGCGTATTGCCCTCACGGCTCGCCCACCATACGCGTAACGCCCAGGGTCCATACGCGTAATGCCCTCATGGCTCGCCCACCATACGCGTAATGCCAAGGTTCATACGCGTATGAACATGCCCCATACGCGTATGACCTGGAAAAACCAGAAAAATTCCTGCATAATTTGTTCCACGATTTTCCACCCAAAAACCTCCAATTCATCATCCAAATCTCAGAAAAACAATAAATGGAAGTGTAATAATGCACCACAAACATGTATAGCCAATCAAACATGCAATCAACAAGTATTTTGACACATTCTAATCAATTTCTACTCAATTTTACCAAATATGGGTCTAGTGAAATTTTCTCCAATTCAATCCAAAACAACAACAAACACACATACATAATCGTATACAATCATACAATAATCGAGTTTCGCACCCTTACCCGATTAATCGATTCCTAGAAATTGTTCTTGATGATTTTTCCACTCTTTCTCCAATTTTCTCTCTTCTCCTCTTTTCTTCTCTTTTTCCTTCTTTCTTCTTTCTTTCTCTCTATTTTTCTTTCCCTTTTCTTTTCTATTTTCTTTTCTTTCTTACTAACTTAGTAAAAATATCTTTGAAATGTCCAAAATACCCCCACACTCAAATATCCCGCAAATGTTCCCAAAACGCGATAAAATATAATCACGACGAAAAATAACATATTTTCGCATAAAAGTCGAGAATAAAATAAAATAATAATAAAATAATCCAAAAAGACTCAATAATATAAAATTGGCAAAACGGGGCGTTACAATTCTCCCCCACTTAGAAATTTTCGTCCTCGAAAATCTTACCTGATTCAAACAACTCTGGATACGACTCCCGCATCCTACTTTCCAACTCCCACGTCAGATTACCATCAGCAGCGCCTCCCCACGCCACTTTCACAAGTGCAATCTCTTTACCCCTCAACCGCTTCACCTCGCGATCCACAATACTAACTGGTAAAGTCTCGGCCGTAAGGTTATCCCTTACCTCAACCTCGTCCATTGGAATAACATGTGAAGGGTCTGGGACATACTTCCGAAGCTGTGAAACATGAAAAACGTCATGCAAATTCGACAGATTCGGCGGTAACGCCACCCGATACGCCACAGCACCAACTCTCGCAGATATCTGGTAAGGACCAATAAATCGAGAAGTAAGCTTCTTAGATTTCAAAGCACGACCAACACCCGTTACCGGCGTAACCCTCAGAAATACGTGATCACCCTCTAGAAACTCAAGATCCTTCCGTCTCCGATCATGATAACTCTTCTGCCTACTCTGAGAAGCCTTCATTTTCTCACGAATAAACTTTACCTTTTCCGTCGTCTGTTGCACCAATTCCGGTCCAACCACAGAACTCTCACCTGTTTCGTGCCAACACAACGGCGTTCGACATCTTCGCCCATATAAAGCCTCAAAAGGTGCCATTCCAATACTAGAATGGAAACTGTTATTGTACGTGAACTCAACCAAAGCAAGATAACTGTCCCACGTACCACCTTGTTCCAAAACACACGATCTCAACAAATCCTCCAAAGACTGAATAGTTCTTTCGGTCTGACCATCCGTCTGCGGATGATAAGCCGAACTCAACTTCAATCTAGAACCCAAAGCCTTCTGTAGACTCTCCCAAAATCTCGATGTAAACCTCGGATCTCTATCAGAAACAATGCTCAACGGGACACCATGCAATTTCACAACCACACCGACATAAATCTCAGCTAACCTCTCCAAAGAAAAACTGATGTCAATCGGAATGAAATGCGCCGATTTAGTCAGCCTATCCACAATCACCCAAATAGCATTATGCCCTCGCTGAGTATTCGGTAACCCCGTTACAAAATCCATCGAAATGCTATCCCATTTCCACTCAGGAATGTCTAATGGTTGCAACAAACCACTAGGCCTCAAATGTTCCACTTTCGATTTCTGACAAGTTAAACAAGCATAAACAAATTGAGCCACATCTCTTTTCAAACCAGACCACCAGAAAATCTTCCTCAAATCTTGGTACATTTTATTCGCTCCGGGATGAATACTTAAAATACTCTGGTGTCCTTCCTCCAAAATCATTCTTTTCAACTCCGCATCGTCAGGAATACAAATACGATCACGAAATCTCAAAACGCCAAACTTATCAACCTTGAAATCCTCATTCTCGTTCATCATCAAATCAACAAATTTCAAATCCAGCTTTTGTTTCTCACAAATCGACAACAAAAACTCATTCGTAACTTTCAACATACCAAGTCTCACACTCACCGATGTCACTTCGCAAACTAAACTCAAGTCTCTAAATGATTCCAAAAGTTCCCACTCTTTCGCCATCAATGCGGACATATGCAAAGACTTACGGCTCAATGCATCGGCTACCACATTAGCTTTACCAGGATGGTAATTCAAGCCAAAGTCGTAGTCTTTCAAGAATTCCAACCATCTCCGTTGCCTCATGTTCAACTCTTTCTGATCAAATAGATATTTCAAGCTTTTATGATCACTAAAGACTTCGAACCTCGCACCATAGAGATAGTGTCTCCAAATCTTTAACACAAAAACCACAGCAGCTAATTCAAGATCATGAGTAGGATAGTTTTTCTCATGAACTCTTAATTGCCTTGAAGCATAAGCTACAACTTTACCTTCCTGCATCAAAACACCACCCAAACCAATTAAAGAAGCATCACAATACACAACGAATGGTTCATTAGGATCAGGTAAAATAAGAATCGGAGCTGTCGTCAATCTTCTCTTCAGCTCACAAAAACTTTCTTCACATTGAATATCCCAAATGAATGCTTTACCCTTACAAGTCAACTGCGTCAAAGGTAATGCTAGCTTGGAAAAACCTTCAATGAACCTCCGATAATAACCAGCCAAAACCAAAAAGCTTCGAATTTCAGTAACGGATCTAGGAGCCTCCCATTGTAGAACTGCTTCTACTTTAGATGGATCCACAGCAATACCATTACCTGAAATCACGTGCCCGAGAAAACTCACCTCCGACAACCAAAATTCACACTTGGACAATTTGGCAAAAAGCTTCCTTTCTCTCAAAACCTGCAAAACAATACGTAAATGCTCTGCATGTTCCTCACGAGACTTAGAATAGATTAAAATATCATCAATAAACACCACCACAAAACGATCCAAATGCTCGTGGAAAATCCGATTCATGTATTCCATGAACACACCAGGCGCATTAGAAACCCCGAACGGCATCACAGCAAACTCGTAATGCCCGTAGCGTGTCCTAAAGGCCGTCTTCTGAATATCTTCTTCTTTCACCCTTATCTGATGGTACCCCGATCTCAAGTCAATCTTACTAAATACACAAGCACCAACCAACTGATCCATCAGATCATCAATCCTTGGAAGCGGATATTTGTTCTTAATCGTCACTTTATTCAACTGGCGATAATCAATACATAATCGCATACTCCCATCTTTCTTTTTCACCAACAAAACTGGAGCACCCCAAGGAGAAACACTTGGTCTTACGAACCTCTTTTCCAGTAAGTCATTCAACTGCTTTTTCAACTCCACCAATTCAGATGCCGACATTCGATAAGGTGCCATAGAAACAGGTCTAGTACCAGGGACTAGATCTATCGAGAATTCCACCTCTCTCTCCGGCGGTACATCTGAAATATCTTCAGGAAATACCTCAGGAAAATCACACACAACAGGAAACACCTCAAGAGAAACTTTACTCTCCACCGACAACGATGCAAACACACCGAACAACTGAGCCTCATCCGCCAAAAGTCTCTTCAACTCTTTGGTAGATAAGAAACTCGAGTCTTCGTCTTCCTCCAGAGAAGGAAACCTTACTAGCTTATGATAACAATCAATGTGAACCCGATTAAATTGTAACCAGTTCATTCCCAACACCACATCTAACCCTTCCAATGGTAAACACACCAAATCCATCACAAAATCTTTACCATAAATGGCTAAAGGACAATTTAGACAAACCATAGAAGTAGTTACTGATCCCATCGCTGGAGTATCAATAACCATCTCAACACCCATCACAGACAACACAAGATTCAAACTCTTCGCGCACTCAGACGAAATAAACGAATGAGTCGCTCCAGTATCAATAATAGCAATTAAAGGCGTATTATTAATAAAGCAAGTACCTCTAATCAAACGATCTGCATTCGAGGTCTGAGTTCCTGCTAGTGCAAACACTTTTCCTCCAGGTTGAGCCTGTCTTGGTTTCGTACACCTTGTACTAACATGACCAACTTCCCCACAATTATAACATGTAACTCCATTCTTCCTCCTACAATCAGCAGCCACATGACCTTTCAAACCACAACTAGCACACATATCCACATTATTCATTTTCCTCTTACATTCCGATATACGATGTCCTAAACCACCACAATTGTAACATTTCACAGCAGAATTCATTCCTCCACCACTAGGCTTCCTATCAAAAGCAAACTTCTGTTTCCCTTTGTCAACAGGGGTAACATAAGGCCTACCTCTGAACTGCCCCTTTCCTTTCTTATCATTCAGATTCTTGTAATGAGTAGCACGTGCTTTGCTATCCTCATCAAAGATCCGACTCTTGTTCACCAACACTGAAAACTGTCTTATCTCCTGATAACCGATACCCTGCTTGATTTCTGGCCTCAAGCCATTCACAAACTTCAAACACTTCGACCTCTCTGAACCCGCTGTATTATAATTAGGACAGAACTTCACAAGTTCCTCAAACTTAGCAGCATAATCCGCAACAGAGGAATTATCCTGTTTCAGTTCAAGAAATTCAATTTCCTTCTTACCTCTCTCATCTTCCGGAAAATACTTTTCGAGAAAAGCATCTTTGAACACAGCCCACGTAACCACTATTTCATCCTCCTCAAACCTCTGAGAAGCATTTATCCACCAATCTTCAGCTTCCTTTTCCAGCACATGAGTACCAAACTGCACTTTCTGATCCTCGGAACACTTAATGAAACGGAAGATCTTCTCAATCTTCTTCAGCCAAATCTGTGCTCCCTCAGGATCATGAGTACCATTGAAGCTCGGTGGGTTATTCTTCTGAAACTTATCCATACTACGGGACTCCTCGTCCGCCGCAGCATTCGGTAAATTCTGCATCGCCTGCGCCATAGCTTGCATGGCCGCAGTCATAGCAGCATCACGTCTTCCAGCCATAATCTGAACGTTTCCAATGATAACAAATTATGGTTAAACAACAACTCGTCCAACGTAACTCGCCCAATATGCCAGACACAACAACCACAACTGACACAAACTGACACAAACAGCTCTGATACCACTTAATGTGACGCCCCCAATCTAATACCCCCAATTAGCATGCATTTAAAGCAGTTAAAAGAAAAATTCAAAAATTGATCAGAGTACATTTGAAAACACGGCATAGAAAGGAGACATCCCATCAACGTAACCAAAATATACACATAACATGCAACACCTGCCCATAATGATATGCAACTGTGGGGTAGCAATCAAACAGAGGAAACTTCGTTCCTTACACCCACTTTTCAGAAATTAGAATTAAAACGGAAAATCTAAAATCTGATTAACATATACACATATAAACAGTTTGTCATACATCAAGTAGCATATGTACAACCAAAATATAATATATCATCAGATATACAAAACAATAGCACGCGGCCACCCTAACTACCCGGAGTCACATATCAGAGCCGACCGACCAAAATAATGAAGATGCAAAGCTTCACAAAAAGAATACCTCCAGCAAACCTAATCTGCAACGCCTCATAGAGCGTTATAAAACAGCAGAAGGGTGAGAAAAACAACCATAATATAATTGCATAAAATTATATATATTAACACAAAAATACACAAGCAACACATTCTCACCACAAATGCTCAACAGTCGCATATAATATCACACGGTACAATTCTCACTTATCGTATACCACATCACATCAATCATTCACAATACAATCAAACACGTTCCAAGCACAATTACTCATGATTTATGCAATGCACATAGACCGACACAACGACTCTATGCACATGCCATGCGGTACCGACTTCAAATCTTGTAATTCATTAGTCCCCCAGGAACTCTTGGAATCATCGCTCGTTACATAGAGTAACTCCCCGTCGGGCCTACGATGTTCCCCGTCGCTATAAACCAATATTTCAGGGCGAACGACGTTTATGGATTGCTTTCTACCAGTATTTCAGGGCGCACAATCCGATTGCTTTCTACCAGTATTTCAGGGCGCACAATCAATTGGGATTAATCGCTTCTACCAATATTTCATGGCGTAAGACTATAAAACTGATTCATCTATGAATCTTCCCATGCAAGAATACATATCATGATACTTGACACATTAATGACTCATGCCAACATCAAATACTCATGCATCAACAATATTCATGTATTTCAAGTGCACACAAAGTAATGCACACAATTGCCCAAAATGGCCACAAACACCAATATACCACACTTAGCATTTTCTTGCCTCTCGGCCACAAATCGTCATCGCAACAGCACATAAGGCATACACATCCAAAGCACAAACATATAACACAATACAAGTCAAATACGCACTATTAAAAACGACAAAAGTCGAGATTCGACACTATTCACATTTTCCGACCAAATTTAATCGGCTAACGATTCTCAAAACCTCTTATTCACAAAGTACAGTTCGATACCTTTCCAACGACACCAAGAATGCAAAAATCGGATAATCGGAACCAAAGTTACGAACAAAACCGAAAACAACATTTTCAAAAATCACATTTTCATCATTCCCCTGGCCGTACGCGTACCCCCATGAGCCATACGCGTACGGGCAGAAGCCCATTTTTCCCAAATTCCACGTTGTAAACGCCATACGCGTAATGACCTCTCTCGTACGCGTATTGCCCTGAAAACAAGCAGCCCATACGCGTATTGCCCTCACGGCTCGCCCACCATACGCGTAACGCCCAGGGTCCATACGCGTAATGCCCTCATGGCTCGCCCACCATACGCGTAACGCCAAGGTTCATACGCGTATGAACATGCCCCATACGCGTATGACCTGGAAAAACCAGAAAAATTCCTGCATAATTTGTTCCACGATTTTCCACCCAAAAACCTCCAATTCATCATCCAAATCTCAGAAAAACAATAAATGGAAGTGTAATAATGCACCACAAACATGTATAGCCAATCAAACATGCAATCAACAAGTATTTTGACACATTCTAATCAATTTCTACTCAATTTTACCAAATATGGGTCTAGTGAAATTTTCTCCAATTCAATCCAAAACAACAACAAACACACATACATAATCGTATACAATCATACAATAATCGAGTTTCGCACCCTTACCCGATTAATCGATTCCTAGAAATTGTTCTTGATGATTTTTCCACTCTTTCTCCAATTTTCTCTCTTCTCCTCTTTTCTTCTCTTTTTCCTTCTTTCTTCTTTCTTTCTCTCTATTTTTCTTTCCCTTTTCTTTTCTATTTTCTTTTCTTTCTTACTAACTTAGTAAAAATATCTTTGAAATGTCCAAAATACCCCCACACTCAAATATCCCGCAAATGTTCCCAAAACGCGATAAAATATAATCACGACGAAAAATAACATATTTTCGCATAAAAGTCGAGAATAAAATAAAATAATAATAAAATAATCCAAAAAGACTCAATAATATAAAATTGGCAAAACGGGGCGTTACATGGAGAATGTACATTGATTATAGAAGGTTGAACACCGCAACTAGAAAAGATCATTTTCCACTTCCATTCATGGACCAAATGCTCGAGAGGTTATCCGGGAAATAATTCTATTGTTTCTTGGATGGATATTCGGGGTATAATCAAATTGCGGTTGACCCGACGGATCATGAGAAAACGGTTTTTACTTGTCCCTTTGGCATTTTTGCGTATCGGAAGATGCCTTTTGGTTTATGTAATGCGCCGGCAACTTTCCAAATGTGTGTTCAAGCTATCTTCTCCGACCTCATAGAAACGACAATGGAGGTGTTTATGGATGATTTTTCCGTATTTGGAGCATCTTTCGACTTATGTTTGAAAATTTTGGAAACTTTCCTTGAGAGGTGTGTTAAGACTAACTTGGTGTTGAATTGGGAGAATTGTAACTTTATGGTGACGGAGGGAATTGTGCTCGGCCACAAGGTTTCTTCCAAAGGCCTTGAAGTAGATCAAGCGAAGATTGAAGTAATCGAAAAGTTGCCTCCTCCTACCAACGTCAAAGGAATTAGAAGCTTCTTGGGGCATGCGGGATTCTATAGGCGTTTCATCAAAGATTTTGTAAAGGTAGCAAGGCCTTTGAGCAACTTGCTCAACAAAGATCAGGTATTTCTCTTTGATGATGAATGTCTTATTGCTTTCCAAATTTTGATTGAAAAACTAATTACCGCTCCAATAATCATCGCACCAAATTGGACTTTAAATTTTGAACTAATGTGTGATGCGAATGATTATGCCGTTGGAGCGGTGTTAGGTCAAAGGAAGGACAAAACTTTTCATATGAGGCGTAAGTAAATTACGCCACAACCGAAAAAGAATTGCTTGCTATTGTATACGCACTTGAGAAGTTTCGTTCTTACCTAATAGGGTCAAAAGTGGTTGTCTACACGGATCATTCAGCTATAAAATATATGTTCACTAAACCGGATTCGAAGCAAAGGCTCATCCGTTGGATCCTTTTGCTTCAAGAATTTGATTTGGAAATAAAGGATAAAAAGGGTTCAGAGAATTTAGTGGCGGATCATTTGTACCGTTTGATCAACGTGGAGGTAACCAAAGCTGAAAAGGAAATCCGAGAGGCATTTCCCGATGAAAAATTGTTTAAAGTCCAAGTTAGGCCTTGGTTTGCAGATTTTGCTAACCACAAAGCAACCGGTTGGGTGCCCCAAGACCTAACTTGGAACTAAAAAAGGAAGTTCCTGTCGGATGTGAATTACTATGTGTGGGATGACCCGTATTTGTTTAAATTAGGAGGTGACAACCTTTTGAGAAGGTGTGTCACGAGTGAAGAAGCCCAAAGTATTCTTTGGCATTGTCACAACTCGCCTTATGGCGGCCATTTCAATGTTTCGAGGACGGCCACGAAAGTCTTGCAATCAGGCTTTTATTGGCCTACTCTCTTTAAAGACGTTAATCTTCATGCGCAAAGTTGTGACACTTGCCAAAGAAGTGGGGGAAATGGAAAAAGAGATGAAATGCCCCTTCAAAATATTCAAGAAGTTGAAATTTTCGATTGTTGGGGCATTGATTTTGTTGGTCCATTTCCACCCTCTTTTGGAAATGAGTACATGTTAGTGGCAGTTGACTATGTGTCGAAATGGGTTAAAGTGATTGCTTCACCTAAGGCCGATGGCAAGACGGTGATTAATTTTTTAAAGAAAAACATTTTTTCCCGTTTTGGCACTCCTCGGGTTCTCATTAGTGATGGCGAGTCACACTTTTGCAATACATCTCTTGAAAATGTTTTAAAACATTACGGTGTATCGCATAAAGTGGCGACCCCTTACCACCCACAGTCGAACGGGCAGGCCGAGGTGTCAAACCGTGAAATAAAAAGGATTTTAGAAAAAATTATGTCAAGTTCGCGAAAAGATTGGTCGCAGAAATTGGACGAGGCTTTGTGGCCATATTGGACCGCTTACAAAGCTCCAATTGGCTTAACTCCATTTCAAATGGTTTATGGTAAAACATGCCATTTACTGGTTGAAATGGAGCACAAAGCACTATGGGCCCTTAAGCTGCTGAATTTTGATACGAACTTGGCCGGAGAGAAGAGAAAATTACAAATTCAAGAATTGGAGGAAATGCGGAATGCAGCCTATCATTCCAGTTGGTTGTATAAAGAAAAGGTAAAGAATTATCACGATAAGAAGATCCGGCAAAAGGACTTCCAAGTCGGCCATTTGATACTGTTGTTTAATTCTCGGTTAAAACTTTTTCCGGGAAAATTAAAATCAAAATGGTCAGGACCATTTCGTGTGAAAAAGGTGAAAAGTTATGGAGTGATTGTGATCGAAGATTTAGAGAAAAAAGACAGTTGGACCGTAAATGGTCAACGCTTGAAAATCTACCTTGGTGGTAACTTTGATCGCAACAATTGTTCTGTTCTCCTCGATGTTCTTAATTGAGCATCTTGGCCCGTCGAGCTTATCCGACGTTAAACAAACGCTCGTTGGGAGGCACCCCAATTTTGTAAATTTTTATCGTTTTTACTAGTGAATTTGCTATTTAACCATGTTTTTTGAAAAATTGATGTTGTATACTGTTTAGGGTAATGTTTTGAACTTGTGGATGTTGAATTTTTGCTGCTGGGAGGGTTTTTTGTATTGCAGATCGCGCTTGGCGCGCAGGCGCGTGCTTAGTGCGGTTTTGAAAAAAATGACCCCTTACTTCCAAGAGCGAGCGCGCTTAGCGCGCAACATGTCCCGCTAAGCGCGGTGTGCGGAATTTTGAAAAAAAAATAGTGTTTATGGGCCCACTAAGTTGTACCCGGCCCAGATTGGGTTTTATGTTGTTAGGGTTCTGAGATTTTGCCTCATTTCACCCTTTTTCACTCAAAACTTCCCTAGCTTCTCTTCTCCTCCATTTTCAAAATTTCTTGTGAGCTTCTTGGGTTTTCGTGTGCCCTAACTCCATTTTCATCATCTTCTTGCTCATCTTCATCTTCTTCAACAGTAAGTTCATGCTTTTATTTTATTTTTATTTTCTCATTTTGAAAACCCATTTTGGGTTGGTTGTTGCATGTTAAATGTTCATGATTATACTTCATCTATGTCTTCTTTAGTTGTCAATTTACTGTTTTTGGTGCTTAAACTGATATGAATGCATGTGGTTAGGAGTTTCAATTTTAGAATTTAGGGATTGTAATTTTAGAAGTTAGGTTTTGTGAATAATTTAGTTTGTTTTGATTTTGGGGATTCATACTGTACATCTCTCTGTGAATATGGTTGTGTTTAGGAAGTAGAATATCCTTTGGAACCTTCTGTTGCAGAGGGGGGTTTTTCTGCATTTCGCAGAGCCCGCTCAGCGCGCTCCTGCGCGCTTAGCGCGGTCTGGGATTTGCAGAAAAATTCCCCTTTTCTGATTTATGTTCTGCTTTCCTTTGATTATTCTATGTAATTGTTTAAGGATTTAGAAATTTTTGTATGCTGTTTTCACTAACCTGTGGGGCTGTTTTGTGTATGTTTTGTTTGTTCTTCTTTTCAGATGTCAGGGCGCAAAAAGCAACGACTGGCTGGTTCTACATCAAACCCAAACAGACGTGCTCCGCCTGGCCCTTTCGATAGAACTCGTTTTGTTGGTTTGGAGCAACAACAACGTTATGTGCGGCTTGAAAGAAGATCGATTTGGCCAGACATAATTATTTTACTTGATTCAGAGGGACCCCACAGGAACATTGCTCATCATGTCTAGGGTGCAGGTTGGGATACACTTTCTTCACCCTACCCTAAGTACCACATTGACATCGTGAGGGAGTTCTTCGCAAATGCGTTTCCCTCCAATGGTGAGCCGTTCAATTTCAAGACTTGGGTTCGGGGTAAGGATATCAATTTCTCACGGGATGCTATAAATACCTACCTTGGCAACCCACTCGAGCTGGGAGAGGGTGAGCTATGTGATTATGGGAAGACGTTGGCTCGGCGTAATTGGAATGCCGACCAACTTAGAGATGCCTTATATGTGCGCGGGGGAACATACCTGGTAAACGCTAACGGAGCGCCCCTGAAGTTCGCACGAGGTGCGTTGGATACTGCCGCTCAACTTGTTATGTCTGTTGTTTTACACAACCTTAAACCGCAGAGTCACACCTCTTCAATTCCCTTGGAGACAGCTTCTCTGATTGCTCATTTACTTAGTAGCCAGAAGACCGTGGATTTTGCACAGATTATTGCCACTGAGATGAAGAAAATTGCTGTGAGTGGTACATCTTATGGGGATCGAGTAGCTTGTGCCCTTACTTATCCAGGGCTTATTATGGCATTATGCCATAGGGCACAAGTTACTCTCCCGACCCATGGGCGTGTTAAGCTTGCTGTTATGGATGATGGTTATGTCACTCGTCATTGCATGGGGGTGCTTGATTTGGAGGACGCTGCCCCAGTAGCTGTTGCTGCCCTGCTGGCCACGGGCGCTGGCGCGGGCATGCTTATGATCCGAGTGCTGAGGCCAATTGGGCCATGCATGAGGCTCATCAGATGACTCTCTTATTTATGCATGATTCTATGGTGCAGTTGCAGTTGCAGATCCGGGAACCATATGTGGATCACCAGTTGAGGTCTCGCGAAGACCTTATGGCATATGCTCGTTGGCCTGAGGGTAGGCCTGGTTTTCCGGAGGGGGCAGGTGGTAATGATGATGCAGGTGACGGTGATGATGACGATGGTGATGATGGCGAGGGCGTTGGAGCATCTAGTTCTTGTTCTTACTGATGATGGGTTTGATGTATCTTTTATTTTTTGTTTATGTTGCTATGATTAGTATGTTTTTAGTATTATCGACTTGTGTTTAGGATTGTTGTATTCTCCATCCGGGCGGATGTGATTTTTGGATAATTGTTACAAAATTTTTGGTTATGAATGAATTTTCCATCCGGGCGGATGATGTTCTATGTTTATCATTTTTGGCACAAAAATTTTGGTTGTTTGTTCTCTATTTTTAAGGTAATTGATGGATGAAGCAAGTTTGTTTCTTTGTACTAAAGTGATGTGCTTCACCACATTGATGGTGATGATAAATTTTTGAGTTGATGCACAAAGGTACTCTGTTTTGTGCTTTGTAGAATGTTAATATGTACATGAACTTTTTGCTTTACATAATTTTCAAGCTTTTCTTCATTTTGCATATTTGTTCATATTGGAATCAATTAGGACTTAACCACAAATGTGAGTTCCCTCCATTGTTTACAAATTATTGAGGGATTTAAGTGATTGTTGCTTACTCAAATTTTTCATGTTTAATCTTACTTTTTGTTTTGAAATTTTGGAAACTTGGAAATGATCAAGGCAATTTTTGAGTACTATGAGTAGAACCACATTTCCATAAATCACTTCAAGTCACCTTGTGAGTGTGTGATCTTTAGAAACCTCTCTTGAGCCTAAAACGAAAAATTTTGTATCCGTGAAGCATGAACCCGAACTTAATCGCTTTGAAGAGCATTCTTGATTTAAGTCTTAGTATTGTTGAAGTTGGGGAGATTGGTTCATTGTGAAAAGAGAAGAAGGAATTGTGGGTAATGCGTTCTCAATTGAAATCAAAAATAGAAAGAAAAGAAAGAAAAGAAAGAAATAGATTGAAAAATCAAAAGAGAAAGAAAAAGACAATTGTGGAAATCAAATTTTATGAGATAGAATGCATTGTGAGAATAATGTGAAAGTTTGAGCAAGATTGGTTGTTTAGAAAAGAAAATGCTCTTCATAAATTTTACCCTCTCTTGTTCAAAGGCCGTGTACATATGACCCTTGTTTCTTAACCCCGGCCAAGTTATAACCTATGAAAGTCCTTTTGTGATTTTTGTTTCCATTATTTTCATTAAATTGTGAGATGATTGCATAAATTGTTTTGGATGTGGCACAATTGCTTGTGAGTGTGTTTTGTCCCTTGTATATATTGAGCTTGGCTCATTGGAATAAATTAGGTGATTCCCGTTTGAACATTTGTTTGCTTATGATGAGTGCTTGTTATTTATGTTTAGAAGTTAGTTCATATACATATTTTTATTCTGTCAGAGCTAAGCATTACTTGCAGGCGTATCAATTCGGTTTGAACCATTGATTTTTGTTTGTGTTTGCTTATCGGGTATTCCTCTTGCTTCTATCCTATTTTACCTTTGTTTGAGGACAAACAAAGAAACAAGTTGGGGAGAGTTGTTAGGTGCTAAAAACTGTTAATATTTAGTTTAGTTTTTAGCACCTTTTTGTGATCTTTATTTGTTAATCCAAGCCTTTTCCCATTGTTTCCGGTTAATAACCGTTTTCTAGTTAATTGCATTAATTGACTTATCTATTTAACTTTTATGTTTTTATTGTAGATTTTTGCATGGAAGTGTAAAGATTGGAGCAAGGAAGGCCCCACAAAAGCAGTTTTGGAAAATAAGCATTTTTGGAGCATGCTTGAAGCGCGCTCCTAGCGCGATGGTAGAAGTAGTTACAGAGAGTTACACGCTCAGCGGGGTCCTTAGCGAGCTCAGCACGCTCTTTAGGCAGTTTATTGTAAAGTGCAGCGCGCTTAGCGCGCTCTGCGATCCTCAGCCCCCCTTATAAATAGACTCTTCTGTATTTTTCACACCTTCCTTGATACATTTTAGAGCAAAACACCTTGTGAACACTGTAGCATCCATTTTGGAAGATTGGAAGCATCATTCGTCGAGAAATCGTCATTGATGCTTGATATTCTTCTTCATCTTCTTGATTGTTTAGCTTCCATGACAATGGAGAGCTAATTTTCCTTTTGTGTCAAGGTTAGATGGTAGATAAACCTTTCTTTTGCATGTATATGTATTGACTCTTGCTTGTGAACTCTTGGATGATGAATGTATGATGAAAAACTTTGTTTCTATTGTTTATTCTTTGTGTTGGTTTATGATTGAGAAATGTGTTCTTACACTTTACCTAGGTTTTGCATCCATCAATGTACATTGGCTAGAGATAGTAATGTGTGTTGATGTTCATAAATATTGAACTTTAATGTTGTCATTTTGATAGTTTGAGTAAGAGATCATCAAAGGATCAAAATGGTAAAACTCACAATATGTGTTAGAAATAAACATATTGGGAGGATATGTGATTACATTTACCGTCTAAACGAGTTCATTCACTTTGTCGATTCTATCCGTGAAAAATGGTTTGTCGAACCCTAACCTTGACATGCTTCTTATAAATCGTTAAAACAAATCTTTTTACCGCTTATACTTAACTTTGAATGCAAACTTTCCGATTAAAAACAACCAAAACCCCTTGTTACTTTGAAGTTTAAAACGTATACAACTGTAGAACAGCTGCGATATCACCGAACAATCTCTATGGATCGATAACAAAACCCTAACTCTATTTGTATTTCAACAAATTGGCGCCGTTGCCGGGGATTGTTAATTGATATTGCAAGCATTGCAATAGTTGTGAAGTTTTAGACTTGTTAAAATTTTTCTTGTGCTTGTTGATTTGTTTTGTTTAGTGTGCAGACTTTGTTTATGCGAGGGCAACTAACGGCGGACCAACTTCTATTCGATCCCGAGATTGAAAGAACCGCTCGTAGACTCAATAGCAGAACTAGACGGAGGATGCAACTAGCTAGAGAAAGGAAAGAACAAGGAGAAAGTTTGATTTCTACACCACCACCAATTCCACAGTTCACGCCAATCATGGATCCACCACCACCACCACCCGCTTCCACACCCTGTGTAAATAGCCCATGTCACACCGCTCAGTTTGCTAACAATAATCAAGGAAGGCAAGCTGAGATGAAAACTGGAACTTTGAACTTGTTGTATGGAAGTCCGTTCACGGGAATGGATCATGAAGACCCTTTCGCTTTTCTCACCAAATTTTATGAGATAGCGTTAGCGGCCGGAGTCGATCAAGCGCAAGAGTTACCTCTTTTCAAGAGACTATTTCCTCATGCTTTGCTTGGCAAGGCTAAGGATTGGTATCTTGATCAAACTCCCGCTGTGATAACCAATTGGAACGTTTTGGAGGAAAAATTTATAGAACGGTTCTTTTCTCACAACCGTTTTATGGAGTCAAAAACTGCAATTTCTGTGTTTTCTCAGGGCACTAGTGAATCTCTGAATGAAGCATGGGAACGATTCAAATCCATGCTTCGCAAATGCAAAGGCCACGGGTTTAACGAGTTAACACAAATTCACATCTTCAAGAATGGTCTCCAACCAAATTGTAAGACATTATTGGATGCCACTTCTGGAGGATCTTTGTTATCAAAGAGTGCCAAAGAAGCTACAGATATCATCAATAGAATGGCTCTCAATGATCTTTAAAGTCAAATCCGTAACAACTCGCAAAAGAAGCCCGGGGTACTTGAATTGGGAACTAATGATACAATCCTTGCACAAAACAAGCTCATATCTCAACAAGTGGAACTTTTGACTCAACAGATTAAAGAATTGAAGGAACCTAGCAAGAGTAAACAAGTTGCTTGTTGTGAACTTTGCAAAGGAGAGCATGACACCGGATTTTGTCCTCCTCCGGGATTTGAAGAAGTGAACTACATGAATAATCAACGAGACTATCAAGGAAGACAACAACAACAACAACAACCTTATCAACAACAACAACACAATCCTCAACAACATTACCAAGGCAATCAAGGATATCCACTGAGGGAGAACTATCAACAAAATCAAGGTTATGGTGGCGGTTCTTCAAACCGGCAAAATCCTTATCAACCTCCACCACCTCCGGTTGCTAGCTCTAAGTTGGAAGACACTTTGACTCAATTCATGCAAATGTCTATGGCCAATCAAAAGAGTAGTGATGCGGCGATAAAGAATCTAGAAAATCAAGTAGGGCAACTTGCCAAGCAACTTGCCGAGCAACAATCGGGTCCTTCATTCTCCGCAAATACTCAAGTGAATCCTAAGGAGCATTGCAAGGCAATCATTACAAGAAGTGGGAAGGGGTTGGTAACTGAAAATGAGAAAAAGGTAGATGAAGAAAAAATTAATGGTATTGTGGAGGAGGATAGTGATGAGGAAGTAGTTGAAAATAAAAGTGAAAATGAAGGTGTAGTTGAAAATAAAAGTGAGAATGAAGGTGTAGTTGAAAAGAAAGATGATGAAATAGTTGAAGTTGAAAATAAGAGTGGTGAGGAGTTGAAGAAAAAGGAGAGACTTAGGAGAGTGAAGAAGGGAAAGGAAGTAGTGAGCACTATTCCGATCCAACATTTACCATACCCCCATGCTCATTCAAAGAAAGAAAATGAACGGCATTACGCTCGTTTCATGGATATTTTTAAATAGTTGCAAATTAACATTCCTTTTGCCGAAGCTTTGGAGCAAATGCCAAAATATGCTAAGTTTATGAAAGGCATTCTCACAAAGAAGCGGAGGTATTCGGAACCAGAAACTATTATCCTTGACGTAAGTTGTAGTGCCATCATCCAAAGAACTCTTCCGAAAAAAGAAGTTGACCCGGGGCGTGTTACTTTGTCGGTAACAATTGGTGATGTCTATGTTGGCAAAGGCCTAATCGATTTGGGCTCAAGCATTAATCTAATTCCTTTGTCCATTGTAAAGAGGCTTGGGAACATTGAGATGAAAGCCATTCGGATGACGTTACAATTAGCCGAAAAGCCCACAACTTATCCTCATGGGTTAGCTCAAGATGTCTTGGTAAAAGTTGACAAGTTTTTCTTTCCAGTTGATTTCGTTGTTATCGATATGGAGGAAGATGAGGATGTGCCTTTAATTCTTGGGCGAATTTTCATGAAAACCGTACGAATGATGATTGATGTGGATGACGGTTTAATGAAAGTGAGGGTTCAAAATGAAGAAGTTTGCTTTGATCTTTCTGAAGCAATGAAACATTCTCGAGACAAGCATGATAGCTTTCGTATCGATGCAATTGAAGAAGCAACTTTAGAGGTTTCAAAGCATGTTCATATATTATCTCCTTTGGAAATGGCTCTTGATGAATCTTTTGAGGTGTTTTCCGATGAAGAAGAAAGAGCTCTTGAAGATTGTTTAAAAGAACTTGAATCTCTCAAAGAGTTGCAACCGTGGGAAGTAGAAACGAAAGAGTTAAAGAAGGATGTGAAAGATGAGAAGTCACCACTTGAATTGAAGGTCTTGCCTTCCAATGTAAAATATGCGTTTCTTGATGACGGTGGTAAAAAGCCGGTTATCATTAGCAACGTTTTGTCCAAAAACGAGGAAGACCGTTTAATCTAAGTTTTGAAGAAATATCAAGATGCAATAGGTTGGGTTCTTTCCGATCTTAAGGGAATTAGTCCATCTTATTGTATGCACAAGATTCTTATGGAAGAAGATTTCAAGGCGGTTGCTCAACCACAACGCCGCTTGAACCCAACTATGAAAGAGGCGGTGAGGAAAGAAGTTGTGAAGCTTTTGGATGCGAGAATGATCTACCCGATCTCTGATAGTGCATGGGTAAGCCCCGTGCACGTTGTTCCTAAAAAGGGTGGCTTGACCGTTATCCGAAACGATAAGAATGAGTTGATCCCAACCAAGATTGTGACGGGGTGGAGAATGTGCATTGATTATAGAAGGTTGAACACCGCAACTAGAAAAGACCATTTTCCACTTCCATTCATGGACCAAATGCTCGAGAGGTTATCCGGGCAACAATTCTATTGTTTCTTGGACGGATATTCAGGGTATAATCAAATTGCGGTTGACCCGGCTGTAGCGAACGATTTTGGATGTGGTTGCGAAGCACTGCCGCTCTTTGGTATCTACAGCTCGATTCATTTTTTATCCTATTAAAGCTGATGAAGGAAGGGAAATAGATGTCTCAAATTAACCCTGCTTGCAAACTGAGGTTAAACAGTCAAAACTGTTGGTTTACAGATGCTACAAAGATTCGGGGTCTCTATTAGGTTTATTTTGTTAAAAGTAGTGTTCGGTCGATGGGTGGGAGGTTAAGATGTTAGGACGGATGTATGAAAGTATGGGTTTTGGGTTTTTGTTTAGTGTGCTCGCTAAGATTTTTCTCTCAATCTTATGCCTACGTATTCCCGTTTACCGAAACAGGGAAATCAGAGCGATCGTAGTTCCTCCTATTCTACGGGAGGAAATGGTGTTTTGGTGTCTTGTTCAAAGCCCAAGACGTGAAGCTAAAGGTAGTTTGTATCTTGTTCAAAGCCCAAGATGTGAAGCTGAAAGTGGTTTGTATCTTGTTCAAAGGCCAAGATGTGAAGCTAAAAGTCTTGTCTTTAGAGAGAATTTGTCATCTCTAAAGAGGTTTGTTTGTCACAACTGTTGGGTGACTGGTTATAAAGGAGGATTACTTTAACCGGGATATGTGAATCCGGTAATGCCATAATCTCCTTTATAGGGGTTTTCCAACCTGAAGGAGAAGACTTTAACTCAGTGTAGAGCAATGCCATCTTTCCTTAGGAATTTCTCATGCTAAAAGTGGGACAGTGGCAAGGATGTAGATGATCCAGAGGCTTGCCGCTTACAGCGATTAGATGAAGGGGAAGGAGTTGTTGATGTTTGTGTACTGTGAACGAGGCACAGCTTTGATGCTAAAAAGTTGATTGGATCAACCAGTGGTTTTCTTATACAAAGCCTAAGAGGAGGCTAATGTGTGTCTCGTACAAAGCCCGAGAGAGAGGCTAAAAGGGTTGACTTAACAGGAGAGTCTTTTATACTCAACAAGAGAGTGTTTTTGTATCTCGTACGAAGCCCGAGATGGAGGCTAAAGATGGTGATTGACTCAACAAGAGAGTGATTTGTGTCTTGTACAAAGCCCAAGACGGAGGCTAAAAAGGTAGGACTCAATAAGAGAGTCTTTTATACTCAACAAGAGAGTGTTTTGTATCTCGTACAAAGCCCGAGATGAAGTCTAAAAAAGCTTGGTTCCGCTGGGGAGAATCATTGTACAAAGTCCAAGAGGAGGCTATGGTGCCTGTTTCAGTTGAGTGACAGGACCAGTATGCTGATTTAAAGAGAAAATTAGTTCTTATATGAGTAATGTTTGCACTCAGGGATTTTGATTCGAGGATCAGGGATATTTCCTGTTCTTTAAGGAAGTGGGAAATCCGAAGGGTATTGAGACTGTCCGAGTCTACGGGTTTTCTTCCTATTTTTGAAGGGAGCTTGAGAATGTCTTGGAGACCCAAGGAAATTAGACTGTCCAAGTCTAAAGTTTCATCTTTTGTACTATGCTTTGAGAAATAGTAGTAGACTCTTGGAAAAATTGTTCTATTAAGATGACTGATTTCTGTTCCTATACCTCTAGGAGGTCGTCGGGATAATTTGTACGAAGCCCAAGAGGAGGCTGGAAACTTTTAAGAAGCCGAGTGGTCCTTGTATGAAGCCCAAGAGGAGGCTATCGTTCCCAGAGGAAGAATCATTATACGAAGCCTAAGAGGAGGCTGTGAATACTTCTAGGAAGCCGACGGGTCCTTGTATAACGCCCTAGAGGAGGCGGGGATGCTTTTAGGAAGCCTGTGGGTCCTTGAACAATGCCCAATAGGAGGCCGATGCTTTTAAGAAGCCGCTGGGTCCCCAAACCCCAAGAAATTCAAGACAGTTCATTCACGAGGAATAGATCAAGCTAGAAAAGTTCGAGAATTTGGAAGAAACTCAAGAGATGCCATTCACGGAGAAAAGATCATCTCTGGGGAGTAGAGTTTCTTGACAAGTGCTTTTAAGAAGCCTGTGGGTCCCCAAACCCCGAGAAATTCAAGACAGCCCATTCACGAGGAATAGATCAAGCCAGGAAAGTCCGAGAATTTGGAAGAAACTCAAGAGTTGCAATTCACGGAGAAGAGATCATCTCTGGGGAATAGAGCTTCTTGACAACTTCTACGAGTGACAGTCTATGAAAGGGTTCACCGAGAATGCTACCTTTCATGTCTCCATATTGTTTAACCCCAAGAGGAGGGAAGACTGTGTCTGGTAATCCTATGGGGATCTAGTTTTGACTATTTAAGAGTGATCAACGGGCTTAATGCTAAACGTAGTTGCCGGGGAAACTCTAAATATCTATACTATTATTACACAGTTGATATGAGTTTATGAAAGAAGACTTACAGCGAAACAGCCCCACAATACAGTTATATGTATATGAAAGCGGTAAATGAAAGCATATAAACACTTACTCGGTTGTAGAGCTTCCATGCTGTTTGGTTAGTTGTTCAACAAAGAAAGATTGAAAACAACAGTATATTTCAAAATCAAAGGAGAAAGTGATTTGAAAAAGAAAGATTTGGGGCTTACAGCTCAAGGAGAGGCCCAGGGTTTTATCAGTGATCGCACTGTTTGAATTTGTACAGAGGCACTTATACAAGTGACTGAGGCCCAAAGAATGGTTTTTTGTACAAAGGGATGGGTCTTACACTCTCTCAAGAGGCCCAAAATGTCTTAAAGAAAAGAAATGGGTCTTACCACTCGAGGGTAGGCCCAAGATTTGTTTTTCAATGGATGATGATCGCGTCGAACTTTTTTGAAATACAACGGGACTTATACCATAAGTGAGGCCCAAAATAGGTTGTATTTACAAAGGGTTGGGTCTTACACTCTATTAGAGGCCCAAAAGAAAAAGAGTGGGGCTTATAACACGAGGGTAGGCCCAGATGATTTTTCGGTTGAAATGGCGATCGCGCCGAGATTTTTGAAAACGCAGTGGGTCTTATACAATGACTGAGGCCCAAGATAATTTGGTTCTCAAAAAGGGTTGGGTCTTACACTCTAATAGGGGCCCAAAAGTTTTGAATGGGTCTTATAGCTCGAGGAGAGGCCCAAAGTTTTTTTTTAAAAGACAGCGATCGTGCCATTCACTTGTACAGAGGGACTTATACAATAAGTGAGGCCCAAAATTGTTTGTACAAAGGGGGTTTGGGTCTTACACTCTATTAAGAGGCCCAAAAAGTCTTAAAAATGATTTATGAGGGTTGAATTAATCCAAAACCCTATTTTGTTTTCAAAATTTATTTTAATTGAATAAAAATTCAATTAAAATGATCAAAATTGTTTAACATATGGAAAACAAATTGTGATCTTGGATTAATGCTTCAAAAATCAAGTATTGACCTCTAGGTCGTGACAGCAAGAGCAAATTGATTTCTGAGTTGGAGGTGTTACGGATGAGTTGTGACGATCTGAACAGCTTCCCTACACCCTATGGAGTGTGTTTGAATGCTTGGACTTGATGGAAATTGGCTGGATCACTTCATGGCATCTTAACTGCACTTTGGTTAAAACCTTGAGCAATTGACTGGTGATTCTGAGAAATCAGTGTTCCAGATGTTGTTTAAGTGTTTGATCAGCTCACATATGATGTATATGAGGTGTGTGTGTGTGATTGATTTGAGTGGAATTGCTCTCTAATGAAAAACCCGATAATGACTTGCTAAGAAAGGCATTTTTTAGAGTGAGAAGTTGATTTTGAGAAAGGCAAGTGTTGTAGGCCTTTGGTGTACTTAAACTGATCACAATTGAGCTCTATTTATAGTAGAGCAAGTTTGTTTTGCAAGGAATAGTGAATGGCAACTGCTGAGTAGGTTTGGCCAATGTTGGCAAATGAAAATCCAAGTCTCCTCTAGCCATTGACTAGAGGTTAGGGCACAGGCTGCTGGTCCCCTTGGTCTTGGATAAGTCTTGACTGAATTCAGTTGAGAATGACTCAGTCTATGCCACCTTGATGCTTCCATTGAATGTTCCAATCCAAAATTGGAGTCTTGTCCCTATTTTGGGCTATTCTAGGTTTAGCATGTTATTTCTTGTTCCAAGGACTTTGGAGGCTTGGCTCAGTGATTGTTCCCTTTAGATTCAATCCTCAGATGTGTCCAAGGTGATGACAAGGCTTGGAATTGGCTGATTTTGGCAAATCGACCAAAAGTGCAAAAATCTGCCTTGCCTTGGCAGATTTCACCAAGGCAACTTGTCAATGTCATATCTCATGGCTCAAGTTGAATTTGGTGATGTTCTTGGCCATTTTGGAAAGCTCTTATATGATACAACAACTGTTTGATCATATTTGGTGTTGATACTTTTTGGATCCAAGTGAAAAATGCCCCTACATTTGGAAAAAAGTAAGGCAAAATCTGACTTAGTGAAATTTTCACTAAGTGTTGGAACAAAGTGACTTTTCTTGATTTTGATCACTCCATAACTCAAAATCCATGAGGAATTTGGACATAGGTTAGTATGAAGCTTTTGTAGAGGGCAATGAGACCTACAAATAAAGCCTTGGATGGAAAAAATGGCTTTGTGGTTTAGGAGTTATGATCCTCCAAAGTTGGTACCTTTGTCACTTTTTCCATAACTTAGAAAATTTTCTAAGTTTTTATGGTTACCCCTTTTACAAGTTATCCCATTTTCTTTGATTTTTCTTGATGAATGATGATTCAAATCATACATAAACATCATTTTAGGGTTAAAAATCCATTTTTGTGAAAAATCTCAAAAAGTCAAAGTTGACTTTTGTGCACAGTTGACTTTTTATCCGATGAATTCCAAACTGTGCAATTCTTCAGGAAATCATGTCCTTGACCTAAATCAAACTTGATGGACATGTCCTATTGGTGGTATAGAGGATATTGAATCATGTCTTAGGGCTTGGGAGCATGTCCTGGTCAAAAGTCAAAGTTAAAGTTGACTTTTCCCGCGAAACCCTAACTGTGGTTTAGATGAAATTGAAACTTGTTGCTCAAGCTTCTTGGATCAATCCGTTGTCCCAAATGGAACAATGTGACATATTGGAGATCCTCAAATCCTCTCTTGAGGTCTTGGTTCATAATTGGTCCCAAAAGTCAACTTAGGGGTGAATTAGATCAAGAAACCCCTAATTCTTGATTTTTTATGAATGCATCCCCTGAGGAAAAATTGACTGGATGATTGGGTTTATGAGGTTCCATGGAGCATATTAGGTTATGTTTTGAAGCATTGGCTCATGCCCAGAGGAAAACTTCCACCTGGAGGTCCTGGTAGACCAAAACCCTAATTTGGTGACACTGGCGATCTTGAGGCTTGATCCACCTAGAAGGGAGCATCCTTGTGCTTAATCCTTGAAGTGAGAGTCCTTTTGATCCATTGTGTATGTTTGAGGGTGTAGACAAGTTGAAAATCATGTCATTCCTTGATTGATCCTTTGTCTAAAAGCTTTGAGAGGGCTTGAAACCCTAAGTTCTGATTGCAGTGGATGCTCAACAATTCCTTGAGGAGATTGATGAGGCATAAAGGTACATCCATATTGTGATGATGATTTACACAATGATGGGAATCTTAATTGTCAAAATTTGGGGTATGACAGATGCCCCTATTTAATCTTCTTGGACCCGAAGGTGTGAATGACGAAGGTATTCGGGCATTCGGGGTGCAAGAGGATTAAATATCAGAATACCCGAAATTTTAATGGTGGTTATGAATGGCAGATCACATTCATCTTCTTTTGCTAAGCAATGATGCTTAGAAAAGGTAAACTTCCCCTCGATCCTGGTCTTTAGCCAAGGAACTGGTCTCAGTTTTCTTAAATAAACCTCCCCTCGATCCTGGTTTCCTACCAAGGAACTGGTCTTAGTTTCTGATTTAAACTTCCCCTCGATCCTGGTTTCCTACCAAGGAACTGGTCTTAGTTTCTGATTTAAACTTCCCCTCGATCCTGGTTTCCTACCA
Organism: Lathyrus tuberosus; assembly: GCA_022829125.1. Lineage (NCBI taxonomy): Eukaryota > Viridiplantae > Streptophyta > Magnoliopsida > Fabales > Fabaceae > Lathyrus > Lathyrus tuberosus. The sequence continues at coordinate 9,049,114 of JALAZF010000214.1, forward strand.
AGGAACTGGTCTTAGTTTCTTTTGTCAATAAACTTTCTTGACAAGGGACACTATTTGTAGCGGCTTTCCTCAAACTTCTCGTCGAATCTTCCTGGGGAGATGCCATTTGACGGAAAAAGTTGACGTCAGACTTGCTGGAGAACCCAGTCATCTGAGTTGTAGAGGTGTACAAACTTCTCTGTTTGGAGACGCCATTTGTCGACTCTATTTAAGGAATGCGAGTCCCTTGAGAGACTGCCTTCATGCTTGGGGATATTACATCATACTTTTCTCGGGATATTCCCGGAGAAATGCCATATGATGGGATCCATTTTGAGGTGTCGATGACCTTTTCATCAGTGGTTCTTTCGGAGAAAAACTGTCGTATTGCCGAATCTCTGATTAAGGGGCTTTCTCTCGGGATTTTCCTTAATCCGGGAAAGCAAGGATATCATTTTCAATGGCGAAGAGTGATATCTGTTGAAAGTTTCTCTGGTTTTTCAGAGGTCCAAGTTATCAAAGTGGTCCAGGACCTATCTTCAATTCAGAAATAGCTGGAGGCAAGATTGTTCAGATGATTCACTTCCTGACGAGGAAAGAACTGACAACTCGATTGAGAGGACTGTTATCACTAGGGGATAATACCGACTAGAGTGATAGTGATGCAATATGAATGCAAATGTAAATCAATAATGCATAATGTATGTATGTATATGCTGACAAAGACTTGACACAACACACAGACTGACGGATGAACACGACTGGATACTCGGCCGTCGCGGGAGATGAAAGGTATCACTTGGTTCAAGATAGCAATTCTACCTTGCTTAGGAGAATTAGTCCTCGCGGGGAATACCGTTAATCGGGCTTAGGAGATAAGAACTCTTCCGAAGAGGTCAGATGGAATAGTCGCATCCGACACTGTTAATCCTTCATTCAGGCGCACTGGCGTAGAAGGAGTACTTTGATTCTGCACTTTGAAGTTCGCTTACTTCTGGAGAAGCGGTTGATGCTCTTTTGATGTTCAACAGTCAAAAGAAATTGCCATCTTTATTTTAAAGCAGAAAAGTTTTACAAGTAAAATTCATTTTTTGTTTTATTTCAAGAATCATTAATCATATCAAAATGTTGTTCTGTAAAGCTAAAACAAATGAGAATTACAAACAAAAGCACAAGGGCTCAAATTTTATTGATAAGACAGGGATCAGCCAAACACGTGATTCCAAAGAGTATTTACAAAGTTAGGAAATGGTAATTTACAGGGAAAAGGGCTACGTTGAAACATAACGACCACTATCCTTCTACCAACTTTGAATTCGGGACATCCTGAGCTTCTGTCGAAGATGTCCTTGACTGGAGTTTTCCTCCGATGGATGGTGTAACTGCTGCTGCTGAGGGACTTGCCTCTGTTGAACATAGTTACTTGCCATTATCCCTAATTTTTGCCTGGATTGTACTTTGATGTTTCCAATCCACCGGGATGATTTTTTTTTTATTTTGTCTCTAACTTTTGCCTGGACCTCCCTTTCGGGTTTTCAATCCACCGAGACGTTTTTTTTTTTAGTTTAGGCGAAGTATTTCTTGACTACATCAACATTTGTGGGGTAGGCAAATTCTTCTCCGTCCATGGTTGCAAGTCTCAAGGCGCCGCTTTAGAAAGCTTTCGTGACCACATATGGGCCATCATAATTTGGAGTCCATTTACCCCGAGAATCAGTGAGAAATGATTGTATCTTTTTAAGCACAAGGTCTCCTTTCCTGAAGACGCGAGGTCGGACCTTTTTGTCAAACGCCTTCTTCATTCTCTGTTGATACAACTGACCGTGGCATAGTGCCATGATTCGCTTCTCTTAAATCAGATTCAGTTCGTCGTGTCGACTTTGACACCATTCAGCTTCTGTAAGCTTTGCTTCCATCAATACCCGGATTGATGGGATCTCTACTTCGATGGGGAGTACTGCTTCCATGCCATATACTAGAGAGAAAAGGGTTACCCCTGTTGAAGTGCAGACAGATGTTCGATAACCGTGAAGAGCAAAGGGTAGCATCTCGTGCCAGTCTTTGTAAGTTACAACCATCTTCTGAACAATCTTCTTGATGTTCTTGTTAGCCGCTTCTACCGCTCCGTTCATCTTGGGTCGGTAGGGAGATGAGTTATGGTGTTCGATCTTGAACTCTGCGCACAACTCTTTCATCATATTATTGTTCAAGTTAGATCCATTATCAATAATGATCTGGCTCGGAACACCATAACGGCAGATGATACTATTTTTGATAAATCGGACCACCACTTGTCGGGTTACATTAGCGTATGACGCTGCTTCGACCCACTTGGTGAAATAGTCAATGGCTACCAGAATGAACCGATGTCTGTTTGAAGCCTTGGGCTCAATCATGCCAATCATGTCGATTCCCCATATGGAAAAAGGCCATGGGGAAGAGAGAACTTTGAGATGTGTTGGTGGTACATGAATTTTGTCGGAGTATATCTGACACTTGTGACACCTCCTCATGTACTTGTAGCAGTTGGATTCCATTGTCAACCAATAGTACCCTGCTCTCAGAATTTTTCTCGCCACTGTGTGTCCGTTGGCATAAGTGCCAAAGGACCCTTCGTGAATTTCTTTTATCAGCATGTCTGCCTCTGGTCTGTCTATGCATCGGAGCAAGACCATGTCAAAATTTCTCTTATAGAGAGTATCACCGCTCAGGAATAAGCTGCTTGCTAGTCTTCTAAGAGTTTTTCTGTCCTTCCTTAGTGCCCCAGATGGGTACTCTTGTTTCTGAAGGAAGCATTTGATATCGTGATACCAAGGTTTGTCGTCTATGACTGCTTCGATTGTGAAGATATAAGCGAGCCGTTCAAGGCGCATAATGTCGATCTTAGGTAAGTCATTCCATTGACCTACACTAATCATGGAAGAGAGAATGGCTAATGCATCAGCCATGTGATTCTCATCACGAGGGACATGATGAAACTCGACTCTGTTGAAGAAGGGTAACAACCTTCTTGCATAGTCTTTGTAAGGAACCAGTCCTGATTGGTATGTGTTCCAATCTCCTTTTATCTAATTGATAACCAGGGCTAAGTCGCCGTATACGTCCAAGTTTTTGATCCTTAAATCAATCGCTTCTTCGAGACCCATAATACAAGCTTCGTATTCGGCCTCGTTGTTTGTACACTTGAACGTAAGTCGAGCGGTGAAAGGAATGTGGGTACCCTGAGGGGTAACAATTATTTCCCCAATTCTGTTTCCATAATGATTAACTGCTCCGTCAACGATTAGTCCCCACTGGGAACCTGGTTCTGGCCCCTCACTGGGTAGCGGTTCGTCGCAGTCTTTCATTTTTAGGTACATGACATCTTCGTCTGGGAAGTCAAACCCGATTGATTCCTGATCATCAATCGGTTGATGAGCCAAATGACCGGCTAAAATACTCCCCTTAACGGCTTTTTGAGCATGGTACTATATGTCATATTCTGATAGCAACATCTGGAGCATGGTACTATATGTCAAAACCTTCCCGTGAGAGCAGTTTTTTTGAAGACGTACTTGATTGGATCCATTTCAGAGATTAACCAAGTAGTGTGACGAATCAAGTACTGGCGCAGATGTTTGGCTGCCCAAGCCAAAGCACAACAAGTTTTCTCGAGCATCGTGTACCGAGTTTCACAGTCAGTGAACTTCTTGCTTAGATAGTAAATGGCAGACTCTTTCCGTTTGGTTTCGTCTTGTTGGCCAAGTACACACCCCATTGAGTCTTCCAAGACTGTGAGGTAGATAATCAGTGGTCTTCCTTCCACTGGAGGTGATAGAATCGGAGGATTCAACAGATATTCCTTAATACTGTCGAAGGCGGTTTGACAATCTTCTGTCCAAACGCAATCCAGGTTCTTTTTGAGTAACTTGAAAATTGGCGCACATGCGGCAGTCAAGAGGAATATGAATCTGGAGATGTAGTTCAAACGTCCCAGGAATCCTCTGACTTGTTTTTTAGTTTTCGGAGAAGGCATTTCTTGAATGGCCTTGACCTTGTCAGGATCAACCTCAATTCCTTTCTGGCTGACGATGAACCCTAAGAGTTTCCCTGAACGGACACCGAAGGTGCATTTGTTAGGATTCAAGCGGAGTTTGTATTTTCTCAGACGCTTGAATAGTTTTGATAGGTGGGTCACATGCTCCTCCTCTGTCTTAGATTTTGCAATCATATCATCGACATATACCTCAATTTCCTTGTGTATCATGTCATGAAACAGAGTAGTCATGGCCCTTTGATAGGTTGCCCCGACGTTCTTCAAACCGAAAGGCATCACCTTGTAACAAAAGGTACCCCATGGGGTAATGAACGAAGTTTTCTCCATGTCTTTCGGCACCATTTTGATCTGGTTATAGCCCGAGAATCCATCCATGAAAGAGAAAACTTTGAACTTTGTTGTATTGTCAACCAGCATGTCAATGTGTGGTAAAGGAAAGTCGTCCTTTGGACTAGCCTTATTCAGATCTCTGTAATCAACACACATTCTGAATTTTCTGTCCTTTTTCGGAACAGGTACAATATTGGCTAACCATTGAGGATATTCTGACGTAGCGAGGAAACCCGCGTTAATCTGTTTCAGTACCTCCTCTTTGATTTTGATGGCCATGTCCGGGTGAGTCTGTCTTAACCTCTGCTTTACTGGCGGACATTTCGATCTTAACGGTAAATGATGTTCCACGATGCTGGTATCCAACCCTGGCATGTCCTGATAGGACCAAGCGAATACATCGGGGAATTCTTTGAGAAGCTTTGTCAAACTTTCTTTGGCAGTTGCACTGAGCAGTGCCCCAATCCTGATTTCTTTTCTCTCTTTTTCTGAACCCAAGTTTACCATTTCCAACGGCTCTTTGTGAGGTTCAATGGACCTTTCCTCTTGTCTGAGTAATCGGGAGATCTCTTCTGGAATTTTGTTATCAACTTCTTCTTCAGCCCCAAATACCGGGAACTCAAAGTTGGGAGAAGGCATCCGATCGTATGTTTCAATGGGGTTTAAAATAAGCAATCTGCATGACGTGATGATTCGTGTTTAGAAGAGACAGAGAAAATGCAAAAGTGTGCAGTGTGTTTTATTTTTTTTACTGCTTGTTTTTTTTAGTGAATTGTTTTTTAGGATTACCATTTTCTGAGAAAAAGCAAAAAAGAGAAAACAGCAATAAATGCGGAAATTATAGAACAACATTATTTTATTAATGAACAAGTCGATCCTTGAAACTACAACCCTATAAAACAAAACTCTGTCGCTTTGGGCTAAGCGAAGAGGGAAAATTTACAGAAAGCGAGCCCTATCAAAACATCTGTTTCACCTGGGCAGGGTGAAAGGTTAAAGATGGCAATTACTTTGATTGGCGAACGACCTTCGGAACATCGAAAGCAACCCATTGGCGGGGAACTCCTCGGTGAATCACAAAGTCTGGCACCTTCCTTGATTTGTCTTTAGAAATGACGCTGATTTCTGGTGGAGCAGGATCATTGGAATCTGTCTCCCAAGCAGAGTTGTCGTAGGAGGATTCCTCAGTTGCATTTTGCATAGCATTTGTGCTCTTAGCTGTATCTCCCCATCCAGTTGGCTGGATATCTTCGAGCCTGATACGAGAGCTTTCGGGAGCGGAGTACTTGACCATATAGTCGTATTTTCCACTCGGTTGTCCCAAGGTGTCCCACACTTCTTTGGAACTGGAGGAGTCATTCCTCTCGATGACGTTGACCACGGGAAAAGCATAGTTGATGAATTCAAGTCCTGCAAACATTGCAAATTCATCATCATGTTGAGTAGTTTCTGAATGACCTGAGTGTTGATCCCATGACATGGTGGGGACACAGGTATTCTGTTCAATGATGCTCAGCTGAGTTTCATTACTCGGCTGACTTTCTGGCCCCAAGTCTCCTGGGTAAGGCTGCCACATTGGCAGGCCATCCATCGGGCCATAGTAATTGTGGTCAAAGTTGTCTTTCATCAGAGTGTCCTCCTCTAATGAATTTGGTGGAGCACAACATCCTTCTGGATCACAACCTTCGTATATCATTTTGACATCTGACCGTGGTATAAATCTCGGATTCTGTGCGGGATAGCAATATGGCATAGGCACCTCTTCCTGAGACATATAACCGTCCTCGTTAAGATAGGACTTCCATTCTTCATCTGTGTCAGAGGGATCCTCCTCATTGATAGCATGGACTATTTGAGACACTGGGTGAAGGAAACCTCCAATGTGGAAGAAGTTCTGAATGGGATGAAGACTTTCATCGTTAGCAGCTGTCCGGGTACAGGTTGCAGAAAAACCAAGACCCTTCTTTGTTGTATTGCTAGTAGGAATGACAAGCTGTCCCCATCCCATTGTATCGGTACTCTCGACCACTTTAATAACATCTTTGTATGAGGAAATCGAAGTTCCTCCTCCGAATTGATCGTCCTTGTGTAACGAAAGCGCTTGGAACTGGGTTCCGATTATCCCTTCTGGTTCCACATAAGTGGATGATGATAAATTGCATACGAGCAAGGCCTGTTCCCCACAGACTGTGATGAGTTGGCCGTTCTGGACGAACTTTAGCTTTTGGTGGAAGGTCGAGGTGACCGCTCCAGCCTGATGTATCCAAGGTCTTCCTAATAAACAACTGTACGTTGCCCGGATGTCCATGACCTGGAAGGTGACTTGGAAAGTGTGAGGACCAATAGTTATGGGAAGGTCAACTTCACCGATAACCGTTTTTCTGGATCCGTCGAGCGCTTTGACGATGACCTCGCTGGTTCTCATCGGAGGGCCTTTGAATGATAATTGCATCAAAGTGGAGTTCGGCATAACATTCAGGGCTGACCCTGTGTCTACCAGTACGCTGGCTAAAGCATCGTCCTGGCAGTTGACTGTGATATTGAGCGCCATATTGTGACGGCGACCTGTAGCACCCCAAAATTTGCCCTCCTTACTTTAGTATTAACTGGCTTATGCTTCATTTACATTTTAGCTAGGTCATCGGATACATACATGCATATCATTTAGCTCTGGGGTTATGGGATCAAGGTTCTCTGTTCAAGCATCGGCAGGTTGCAACAGACATTTATTTCGTCACTCGACATATGCGCAAAGTATTTCTCCGGGTTACGTAATCAACAGGTCAGCAAAGCTCTTATCAAAAATAATTTTTCATGTCAAGAATCTCAGAGAAAGTCAAAGTTTTCAGCCGATTCAGAACAGTTTGAGCAGAAAATCAGTTTGTTGTGCAAATTTACAAAATTCACAACTCTTGCTCTAGAACTCGTTTTGGCTGGATATTCAACAGTTAGAACCATCTTGGTATTCTCTACAACTTTTATGTTCGGATCTGAAGTCAATTCATCAAGGAAAGTGGTGGGAATTATTTGTTTCTGGAATTTCGGTTTCGCTGGGTAATTGCGTCAGTGGTATTCAAAAGGGCTTAACTTCTGATTGGATCATCATTTCTGAGCTATTCCTATGCCAAAAAGTTCCATATTGAAATTATCTGCAACTTTTGTGTTTGGACCGAGGGTTGATTCTTTGAGGAAGATCTCCGAACGCGCGAGTTTTCAGAGTCGATACAGTGCAAAAAAACAGTGAAAAATAGTGCTGAACCGGTGTATTTTGGACACTAAAAAATTCATAACTCTCAGCTCGTTTATCGGATTGATGTCGTTCCAGTGCCTAAAATTCTGTTTAGATGTTATCTCCGTGCCGTGAATTCAGTTTGGGTCAGGTCCGAGAGGAAGGACCCCGAAGATGTGAATTACCAGTGGGCTTCTTTGATGCAGTGCACTGCTGTCAGATTTTGTAAAATTCATAACTCGGTCAATTTTCATCGGATTGCATCCGTTCTCGAAGCGTTGGTTCACAAATTTTATCATCTTCAAGTTCCAAGACAAGCTCGAGTTCGAACGATGCTCCGAAGATCATCGTCTTGGTTTGTTTTGCAAAACGGAAGTGTTGAACCGAAGAAAAAGGCTGAAAGTTGTTTCACGGGAAAATTCATATCTCACTCGTTTTTTTTTCCGATCGCGCTTATCTTTTGACACGAGGTCACTGACTCATAGATCTACAACTTTGCTGACAAAGTCGAGTCGAGATTATGCTCCGAAGAGGTTGACCTCGTCACATTTTCGAGTAGCGGACACCAAATAAGCTGAAAAAACGACTTATTCAGTGACATATTGCAGCTTAAACATATCGATCGCACTCGATTTTGATCGTATGACGTCCGTTCTTTTTGCGTTGCAACCGTGTTTCAGAGGCGGACGATGTTGGGGAAGGCTCAGAGTCGAAATTTCTTGCCGAAGACGGTGTTATTTTCACTTAAGCCAAAATTCTACCTTTTGCCTTTCATTTTAGACCACACTATATATTCAAATTATCTCTCAACTCTAAAAAAACTTCACTCATTCTCACAAAAACCAAAAGCTCATACACTCATTGGAGAACACACGTGATATTTTGGAGAAAAAGAAAGTGCAACCCTAATTCTTGAATTCATTGGATCTCTCAATCTACAAGGAGTTTCTTCAAAGTTCTTCCACAAATCTTCTCCTGGTGATCTCTAGAGCGCAACTCAACCACTATTCGCAGCCAAAAGCAAGGATTAGAGCTGCACCATCTCAGGTTGGTGGATTTTTTCGTGCTCCTAAAACTCCCTTTTTTATGTCTATATTGTTGTGTGATTGTCACTGATCATCCTGATATATTTACCTTTAAATTTGGACGCGTGGTTTGCTTGTAATGATAATTTAAAGTTTTATGCCCTAACATTAATCCCTTCGTTTTTCATTATATGTTGATTATTTGTGAGTTTGGATGAGAGATTTGGAATCCTCGTTAAATTCTGGTTCGAACGGTATAAGGGTCGTGAATTTCTGGGCAGGTTTTTGATTGCAGGTGGCGGAGGACGGCGGCCGGAACCCTAGCTCCGGCGGCTGTGAGGGTTCCGGCGAAGAAAGGTTGAAGACACAATCCTCACCCTCCATTCTCTCCATCCAACGGCCTAGGTCGTGACACGTATTTTATTTTATTTGATTTTTCTGATTTTTAATTTAATGGTTTAGTGTTATTTACCCCACGACAATTATCATGCTCCTCCAATTATGTTTTTCTATTTTGTCTACTTTTGTTTTCGTTGACTAATCATGAACCGTCTGATGGATCAAGTGGCTACAATGCTGCCAACAAATAAAAAATGACATGTGCCTGGCACATGGTACGCACACGGTAATCCCTTTTTATTTTGTTTTTTTTTTCTGATTAATTGGTTGGACCGGACCTTCTATCTGCACCCCCTAGCCCATTTCAATTATTCCACTTCATTCCCTTACTAGACGCACCCCCTTTGCACTTTTTATTTCATTTTATTTTTATTAATTACATTTTCATATTTTAATTATTAAAATTACGTGATTGCATTAAAAATTACTAAAAAATTTCATGCATCATATTTATCATTTTAATAAATTTTCCAAATTTTATTTTTTATTTTTATTTTATTTTTATCATTTAAATTAATTATTTAGTCTATTTTCTTTTTGAATTATCCATATAATGCATACCTAATTTCTTTATTTTATTTCTCTACAACCATAAAATATTTTTGATCCGTTCTTTTTGTATTCATTCAATAACATTCTAAATTGCATAAAAATATTTTTCTTTCATTTTTAAATTTATTTCATATTGCATTTTGGTCCTTCCCTTTAGCACATTGAACCTCACTTCTCACCCGAGCCTTGCCTGATTATTTGAATGACTAATATCTTGATTTTTTGCAGGGATTTTTGATATTTGGGTTATCTCTGGTTGAATAATATCGATGTTTAATTTGGGAATTTTAGGAGTCATTTTTCTAATTATTTGATTGGCTTTTACTTGAGATCTTCTTGTATGCCTATTTCTGACCACATCTGATTATCTGTTTGAAAAGGCACTTGTGCCATTTGCTTTGGGGTTGTCTCTTTGTTTCTTCGATTCATGTTTGGATGATAATCACTTTTGTTCGCCATTGTTTAAGTTTCACTTGCCTTGATAGTATTTATGTCTGTTTCGTACTAAGCTTTTATGCAGGGACTAAGGTAAGTTCTTTAAGGGTATGGATAGGTATCCATGGTCACCCTTACTCTTTCCTTCTTCTTATCTTAGGATTTAGGTTGCCGTCAAACCTAATTAACCGTAGATCACCCATGCATGATAACTTTAGGGCTCTTAGTCCCCCTTTAGAGTTACCCGTGTGTCTTCTCTCTTCTCATCTCAAACTTCTTTAAAATACTTAATAAGGGCAAGTTCTATTGCGCACGAGCCTTGAGCGTGGGGAATGAGAGATGAGGGGATGCCTCTCATCTTTCTAGAGTGCTTAGCGAGCGTCCTGTCTTGGGACGATGCGTTAAGTGTTCGCCTCCGTGCCCTAGACTTTGGTGCAATGCGACTTATAAACCAACTTAAGTCACTTCTGTCCTAAAAAACACAAACCAACTTCAAACCTTTTCGTCCTTCGGGATTTCCAAACTTAAAGGCTATTTTCAAAAAGGGCACGTTACCTTCCATCTGAGTCGCAAACAGGCATCGACCCTAACTGCCGGACGCGAATCTAACGTCGCTCATAAAAAACACAAAAAGAACTTGGTCCGAACTACGTTGACTCTGAATTCCCCATTGCACAAAGGGGGTACGTAGGCCTAGGACGTTGACGTCCTACCGAGTCTGTCTTTGTTTTCCCTCCCCCGTTTTAGCACAACCCTAGATGATAGGATAACTCACCCTTAGATAGACAACAAGCGTGGATCCCATCGAGTACGATGGACGCGTGGGGTGCTAGCACCTTCCCCTCGCGTAACCGACTCCCGAACCCAGGCTATGGTTGCGATGACCATTCCTTTCCCTCTTCCTCAGGTTTATGCGGTGTTCCCTTTCCCTCTCTTGGGATAAATTTACACGGCTGGCGACTCTGTTTTTCTGCGCCACTCTCGCGTTTGTACCTGGATGAAAATCCTGGGAGCGACAGCTGGCGACTCTGCTGGGGAATGGTTGACCTATGCTGGTCCATCCCTAAGCGAGTCAATCCTAGCGCTTGCTTGTCTTTGTTCTCTTTGGGTGTTTTGTTTTTGTTTTGCTTTATGTGTTGTATTTTATTTTTGTTTTTACCACATTTTCTGCATTTCATTTTTTTATTACTGTCATACTGCTGTGCTGTGCTGGCTGTCTTTGTTTTGCAGGTTGGGTGGGACTGAGAGCTAAGCCCAATACCCAGGCTTGAGTATACCCTAGGACTAGTGTGGAGAGTAGTGGGACCTACGTGCCCGCTTGGTACGTTTGTGTGTTCACGAAATTCACAACCAGACGAGGCTATCTTGGGATGCATTCTAACGTGTGTGTCTTGCGCATGTTGGGATGTTGATCTAGAGAGTTTTCGACTCTGGTGACCGATCATTGAGGACCTTAGTGGAAACATCCCTCTTTAGTGGTGATAGTGGCAGACCACATCCTGTGGCAAACCCATTCGCACCCGAGGGCCCGCTTTGGAACTCGCATAGGATGGCCCCTACTTTTTGAAGAGAATCAGTGGAGGCACTCCTCGATTGACGATAGTATTGTACCCCGAGGGATGAATGTACTATTATTTCTCGACCTCAGTGCCAAAGCTGAGGACCTTCCGCTTTGGAGAATCATTTGAGGCCTCCTCGATTGATGATGATGCCAAACCAGAAATGGTGAACGTATCATCATTTCTCGACCTGAGAGCCTGGGATACTGAACATCCTAGTACCCACACGTGAGAGGGGATGGGTGTTTGCAGGTTTGCAGGTAACCGAAACCTTCAACCTACCCGGTTTTCTGGATTTCTCATCAGTGCTTGATTATCTGGGTTTCTGGTTATCTCAGTGGTTCGATATTTTGGAATTCCGGTTTTCTGGGTTGTGGTTCTCGTTCGGTTAATAGCACAGCACATCCAGCAGCATCCTTGATCCCATGTGTGCATTTGCATCATCATTTTTCATCCTAACATGTTTGTTCATTTGCAGGGTTGCATCCTAACTTTGATTCCGGTTTCCGAAGATTATTAAGGATGAGTACCGAGAAGAAGAAGGATATCACAGGGTACAAATTCCCATCATCTATTCTGGATCCTGTTCACAAGATTGTTTCTACGGCAGAACCTGGGGAATTGGCACTTGTGGGCTTTGATGACATAACATAGTTCTTGTCCTCTCTAGATCACCACCAGGCTTGTTGGTTGGGATCTATGATTATTGTGTTCAGGCTTGTTACCTTGGATTGTGATTGTTGAAATTTGGTTTTCCTCTGGTTCTCTTAATATATGAGCAGAAGTTCCGTTCTATCTTGCTGTTAAACTGGAATCAAGGGGTGGATCGCCCTGCGAATATTCCAACATGTTCATTTGCATTTGCATCTTGCATCATTTTTGCATATCTGTCTCCGGTCTGATCAGAGAGCTCATCAATCCTTTGTCTGAACCGCAGTTGATTTCTAGACTTTCTCATCGGACTTGAATCAGCTTTTGGGGAGATCATCATGAATTCAGGGGAACAAAATCAGTTTGTAACTAGGGCCGATGTTGAATTGATGAAGAGTCAGCTGGATCAACTTGTGGAAGCTATGACAGCCATGAATAGGGGAGAGGCCAATGTTCAGAGGACTTCAGTTACTGGGAATGGCATTCCACCTCCAGTGAACAATGTTACTCAAGCTCAGCCTGTGCAAGTCCCTGTTGAGAATCATATTATACACGAGCGTACCATCGTCCGAGATGGACATTCTTCTTCTCTTGATGCCACAGACTATCAGCGCTTTGCCTTCTCTGTGCCAAATTTCCAAGGGGTAACTCCAAAGGCGAAGCCTAAGGACCCACGGGCTGTTCAGTTTGATGAAAGATGTCGTGTGTTGGAAGAGAAGCTGGATGCCCTAGTGAAGCGTGATACTCTTGATCTGAATGCTGCGAGCATGTGTTTGGTGCCCGACCTTGTGTTACCTCCGAAATTTGAGATGCCGAATTTTGAGAAATACAAAGGGGATAGCTGTTCGAAGCTACATTTGGTGATGTTTAGCCGAAGAATGACCTCACATGTCTATAATGACGAGCTTATGATTCACTGTTTCCAGGACAGTCTGAGTGGGGCATCATTGAGTTGGTATATGCAGTTGGAAAGTGGTAGCATCCGATCATGGTCAGATCTAGCCAATGCCTTTGTAAAGCAGTACAGTTATAATCTTGACATGGCTCCCAGCCGCCTGCAGTTGCAAGGTTTATCTAAAGCGGATAACGAATCATTCAGAGAGTATGTTCAGAGATGGAGAGAGTTAGCTGCTCGCGTTCAACCACCACTTTTGGAAAGAGAATTGGTTAATATGTTCAAGGATACTTTACAAGGACCGTACTTTGATAAGTTGATTACTGTATTAAAATTCTCTGACTTGGTAATACTTGGAGAACACGTTGAGTTCGATATCAAGAGGGGAAAAATACAAAGCGCCTCGAACTTCCCGGCTAGTGAAAGTGGATCAGTTGTCAGTTCTCAAGAAGAATGGGTGGAAGAAGGCAATTTCGTCCAAGAATATCCCCCACCTCAGTGTTCAGGTGTTTCAACAGTTCAGAGTCAACAATCTTCTGGGTTTTCGTATCTGGGATCCCCTAAGAATCAACGGTCATACCGCCGTCAGCCGCAGCAGCACGCCCGACAAAGACCTAGGAAGCCAGAGAGGCATTTCACTCAGTTGCCAATGTCGTTCAGTCAGATGTTTCCAGATTTAATCAGAGGTGGACTTGTAGTACCGAAGGAATTGAAGCCAGTGCCTTTTCCGTATCCACCAGGTTTTGATGTCAACGTCCATTGTGATTACTATGCTGGGGCACAGGGGCATTCAACTGAAGACTGTAAGGTGCTTAGGAGCAAGATTCAGACTCTGCTTGACTCCAATATGTTCTCATTCACGCCTCGGGGTATTCAGATCAACAATTCTCCTTCATCCAGTCATGTGGGTTCATCAGTTCAGGTTATGGAAGAAGACACCGAGAGCAATGGTGCAAGTTTTTATCAGACTGACTTCGATGAGCAATTCTGAAGATGGCTAGTTCAGCAGCAAGTCAAGCTTGGAAAGCCCAGTTCCTCGAAGCTGACAATCTTTTAGATCATATCATTTCTTTGCATTTGTAGTTTCTTTTCTGTTAAAGGGCAAACTCATTTGTAAAACTCGTCTGTTTTTAGTTGATAATGATAATGAAATGAATATGCATGTTTTGATTAAATCCATCCGTGTTCACTCATATTTTCTTTATTGATGCCTAACCCTTGTTTAAGCAGGATCTGAGGGAGGATGATGAAATTCAAAGGCGCAGAACTTCTGATGGTATGCTTTTGGGACAAAACCTTGCTGATGATGTACATGCATTGTTTCAAATCCCTAAACACCGGAGATATAAGGAAGAGAATCCCTTGTCAACCCCTTTGAGCCTAGAAGTAGGAGTTTCTTTCTGAAAACGAAAAAACCCTCAATCTTAACCTGTGGCAGGGTAAGTGTCAATTAATTTGACCGAGCGTTCAATTCGAGGATCAAGTCTATGGTTATCCCTCACCAACCAAAGAGTGAGGCAGTCACATCCCTTTCAAACAAGTCAGACAAGCTGGTGTCACGCGATTTGTTCAAAAAAAGGAAAAGAATCAAAAGAAAAATAAAGCCCGCTAAGTCGAAACTTGAAGACAAGTGACTTAGGCAAAAGTTAGGGCATCCCGCTGGACTTCGAAATCGAAAAACTCAAAAGAGTTAGTCCAGGAAAAATCAGGGAAAAGCAAAAGAATAAAAAGCGAAAAATGGAAAAAGAAAAATCCTCAAATAAAGAACAAGTCGTGTGTTTACAGACACCAAAGGCAAAAGGGGTGGCTGTCACTCCGAAAACCGTCTGGGTTCTTTCTATCCTCATACTATTCATTAACCTTGTTGAAAGGTGAGCGCTTATGTCGAGTTAGCTGAACGTAGGACTGGAGAACATCAAGGAGAATGGGTGGGTTAAAACAAAACTTTGAGCCTTATATCCTTTCTTTCTCAAACCGTGAACCAAGCCACGTTACAACCTTTAAGAGACCTAATTGAAGCAAGGTTGTTTCAAAAGCATACTTCAGTAAAGATCGCGTCGAACCTGACTCCTAAAAGGATCTTCTTACCATTCATGTTGGTATCAGCGACACTTCGATTAGTGATTCATTTACTATATCTCACAATTTTTTTTTCCAGTGAACAGACTTGGATTTC
This sequence comes from Lathyrus tuberosus, assembly GCA_022829125.1. Classification (NCBI taxonomy): domain Eukaryota; kingdom Viridiplantae; phylum Streptophyta; class Magnoliopsida; order Fabales; family Fabaceae; genus Lathyrus; species Lathyrus tuberosus. Next base: position 9,064,380 of record JALAZF010000214.1, read on the forward strand.
AAAACTGTCATATGCATTGCATTAAAATTGTCATTTTCAAATTGTTTACTTGCGAGTAAGTGCTTGATCAGGGAAGTTTCTGCAATGAAAAGATTGATCGATATAAGTACAGAGTGCCTAAGTACTCCTTGAGCAGGGGCAAGCCATCAAATAGTCATATCAAATGGGCAATTCATTCCAAGATTCAGCCAATCTGGGGCAATCAGGTCGAGATTCGACGAATCTCTCGAAGGTCAGTCAGTCAGAGGTACTCCTTCACAAATCAGCCAGTCAAGGGTAAAATCACTTCAAGGCTGGGGCAGGTCACCCCAAAAGCAAAAGGGTTTTTCTCAGGAGAACGGTTAATCAAGATCATGGGGCAAGATATATAAGATCTTCATGAGACCTCTCGAAGACAGGTTCCTTTATGGGCTATGCTGTATCAGGGCATCTTTTGGTCATATCACATCGGCAGGGTTCATGTTGATGGTCGACACGTGACGTCCCCAGTAGAGTTTCTCTCCCCAGCAGAGTAAGGGTAGAAAGTAAGCAGAGGAGTAAGCTCAATGTTGTCCCCTAGCAGAGTGGATATCATCAACCGTCATTCCCCGAGCAGAGTTGTTGGTGATGGCTGGTATAACCCAGTAGGTTAAGGGTTTACCCCGACTACAGGCTAAGTTCAATGATATTCTCTGGCAGGTTCGGTGTTATTGAATTCATTCCCCAAACAGTGTTTGGTGCTAGTCATCTCAACGGTTTGATCAACAGTGGTTGACATCCCCGGCAGATTCCAAGTCCAATGGTTATTGGCGCCTTTTTTGTAGCAGTTCTCTTCGGGCTCATCTTCTACAGTAGTTATATCAGGAAGGCCGTTCAGTGTGACTTCCTCAGCAGGGTTTGTGACGTCGGAGACAGTTCAGTTTGTCATCCCCAGCGGAGTTGGCCTCATTTCTTTAGCATTTATTTTGCTGGAGTGGTCCTTTTGAATATAATAAGCATGTTTACATTGCATCCTCAAAACGCGTAGCATTTCCATTTCGTATGGAGCATTATGCCATAGAAAGAAATTCAAACATATGCATGCAAAGCATAAGCCAGATTTGGTACCTTGCGCAAAAGCCCGAATCAAATTCCAATCAAGACGGTGACATATCCCCAGCACACATTACAATTAATCCCTCTTTTAACCTTTCTTTTGGGTCGTAGGTCATACGTCGATCTTACCCTCATCCAGTCTTTGTCCATCAACCCCTTGATGACGACATTTCGGTCAGGTTTTCTTTCCGTCAAACCCCTTTGACGACGTGTTTCCTTCGGTCAGGTTTTCTTTCCGTCAAACCCCTTTGACGACGTGTTTCCTTCGGTCAGGTTTTCTTTCCGTCAAACCCCTTTGACGACGTGTTTCCTTCGGTCAGGTTTTCTTTCCGTCAAACCCCTTTGATGACGTGTTTCCTTCGGTCAGGTTTTCTTTCCGTCAAACCCCTTTGACGATGTGTTTCCTTTGGTCAAATTTTCTTTCCGTCAAAACCCTTTGACGATGTATTTCCTTCGTGCAAGTTTCCTTTCTGTCATCCCCATGACAATGTGCTTTCTACGGTGGGATTTTTTTCTGTCATCCCTATGACAATGTGTTATCTTCGTTCAGATTTTCTTTCTGTCATCCCTATGACAATAAGCTTTCTATGGTAGAACTTTCTTTCTGTCATCCCTATGACAATGTGTCTCATTCGTCCAGGTCTTCTTTCTGTCATCCCTATGACGATGTGTTCCTACGGTGGAATTTTCTTTCTGTCATCCCTATGACAATGTGTTCTCTTCGGTCAGATTGTCTTACCGTCAACCCTTTGACGAGATGTTCCTTGGGGTTCATCTTCTTTCTGTCATCCCTATGACAATGTGTTATCTTCGTTCAGATTTTCTTTCCATCAATTCTTTGACGATGTGGCCCTTCGGTCGGGTGTTCGGGCTGTCTTTCCGTCAATTCTTTGATGATGTGGTCCGTTGGGTATCTTTTCTTCCCGTCAACCCTTTGACGAGGTGTTTCATGGGTTTCGTGTTTTCTCTCCGTCAATTCTTTGACGATGTGGTTCAGGGGTTCACTTTTCTTTCTTGGGTATGTTGTCTTTCCGTCAAATCTTTTTGACGAGGTGTGGCTGGGCTCCAATCATCTTTTCTCCCCACAGTTTGCAAATTTCGTGGTTCTTTTTGTATTCAATCACCTTCTACCGTGAATGTCTGAAAGCCGTTGCTATCATCCTTTCAGGTCCAAGAAGATTGAATAGGGGTAGCTGTAGCACCCCAAAATTTGCCTTCCTTACTTTAGTACTAACTGGCTTATGCTTCATTTGCATTTTAGCTAGGTCATCGGGTACATACATGCATATCATTTGGCTCTGTGGTTATGGGATCAAGGTTCTCTGTTCAAGCATCGGCAGGTTGCAACAGACATTTATTTCGTCACTCGACATATGCGCAAAGTATTTCTCCGGGTTACGTAATCAATGGGTCAGTAAAGCTCTTATCAAACATAATTTTTCATGTCAAGAATCTCAGAGAAAGTCGAAGTTTTCAGCCAATTCAGAACAGTTTGAGCAGAAAATCAGCTTGCTGTGCAAATTTGCAAAATTCACAACTCTTGCTCTGGAACTCGTTTTGGCTGGATATTCAACAGTTAGAACCGTCTTGGTATTCTCTACAATTTTTATGTTCGGCTCGGAAGTCAATTCATCAAGGAAAGTGGTGGGAATTATTTGTTTCTGGAATTTCGGTTTCGCTGGGTAATTGCGTCAGTGGTATTCAAAAGGGCTTAACTTCTGATTGGATCATCATTTCTGAGCTATTCCTATGCCAAAAAGTTCCATATTGAAATTATCTGTAACTTTTGTGTTTGGACCGAGGGTTGATTCTTTGAGGAAGATCTCCGAACGCGCGAGTTTTCAGAGTCGATGCAGTGCAAAAAAACAGTGAAAAATAGTGTTGAACCGGTGTATTTTGGACACTAAAAAATTCATAACTCTCAGCTCGTTTATCGGATTGATGTCGTTCCGGTGCCTATAATTCCGTTTAGATGTTATCTCCGTGTCGTGAATTCAGTTTGGGTCAGGTCCGAGAGGAAGGACCCCAAAGATGTGAATTACCAGTGGGGTTCTTTGATGCAGTGCACTGTCTGTCAGATTTTGTAAAATTCATAACTCGGTCAATTTTCATCGGATTGAGTCTGTTCTCGAAGCGTTGGTTCACAAATTTTATCATCTTCAAGTTCCAAGACAAGCTCGAGTTCGAACGATGCTCCGAAGATCATCGTCTTGGTTTATTTCGCAAAACGGAAGTGCTGAACCGAAGAAAAAGGCTGAAAGTTGTTTCACAGGAAAATTCATATCTCACTCATTTTTTGTCCGATCGCGCTTATCTTTTGACACGAGGTCACTGACTCATAGATCTACAACTTTGCTGACAAAGTCGAGTCGAGATTATGCTCCGAAGAGGTTGACCTCGTCACATTTTCGAGTAGCGGACACCAAATAAGCTGAAAAAATGACTTATTCAGTGACGTCTTGCAGCTTAAACATATCGATCGCACTCGATTTTGATCGTATGACGTCCGTTCTTTTTGCGTTGCAACCGTGATTCAGAGGCGGACGATGTTGGGGAAGGCTCAGAGTCGAAATTTCTTGCCGAAGACGATGTTATTTTCACTTAAGCCAAAATTCTACCTTTTGCCTTTCATTTTAGACCACACTATATATTCAAATTATCTCTCAACTCTCAAAAAACTTCACTCATTCTCACAAAAACCAAAAGCTCATACACTCATTGGAGAACACACGTGATATTTTGGAGAAAAAGAAAGTGCAACCCTAATTCTTGAATTCATTGGATCTCTCAATCTACAAGGAGTTTCTTCAAATTTCTTCCACAAATCTTCTCCTGGTGATCTCTAGAGCGCAACCCAACCACTATTCGCAGCCAAAAGCAAGGATTAGAGCTGCACCATCTCAAGTTGGTGGATTTTTTCGTGCTCCTAAAACTCCCTTTTTTATGTCTATATTGTTGTGTGATTGTCACTGATCATCCTGATATATTTACTTTTAAATTTGGACGTGTGATTTGCTTGTAATGATGATTTAAAGTTTTATGGCCTAACATTAATCCCTTCGTTTTTCATTATATGTTGATTATTTGTGAGTTTGGATGAGAGATTTGGAATCCTCGTTGAATTCTGGTTCGAACGGTATAAGGGTCGTGGATTTCTGGGCAGGTTTTTGATTGCAGGTGGCGGAGGACGGCGGCCGGAACCCTAGCTCCGGCGGCTGTGAGGGTTCCGGCGAAGAAAGGTTGAAGACACAATCCTCACCCTCCATTCTCTCCATCCAACGGCCTAGGTCGTGACACGTATTTTATTTTATTTGATTTTTCTGATTTTTAATTTAATGGTTGAGTGTTATTTACCCCACGACAATTATCATGCTCCTCCAATTATGTTTTTCTATTTTGTCTACTTTTGTTTTCGTTGACTAATCATGAACCGTCTAATGGATCAAGTGGCTACAATGCTGCCAACAAATAAAAAATGACATGTGCCTGGCACATGGTACGCACACGGTAATCCCTTTTTATTTTGTTTTTTTTCTGATTAATTGGTTGGACCGGACCTTCTATCTGCACCCCCCTAGCCCATTTCAATTATTCCACTTCATTCCCTTACTAGACGCACCCTCCTTGCACTTTTTATTTCATTTTATTTTTATTAATTACATTTTCATATTTTAATTATTAAAATTACATGATTGCATTAAAAATTACTAAAAAATTTCATGCATCATATTTATCATTTTAATAAATTTTCCAAATTTTATTTTTTATTTTTATTTTATTTTTATCATTTAAATTAATTATTTAGTCTATTTTCTTTTTGAATTATCCATATAATGCATACCTAATTTCTTTATTTTATTTCTCTACAACCATAAAATATTTTTGATCCGTTCTTTTTGCATTCATTCACTAACATTCTAAATTGCATAAAAATATTTTTCTTTCATTTTTAAATTTATTTCATATTGCATTTTGGTCCTTCCCTTTAGCACATTGAACCTCACTTCTCACCTGAGCCTTGCCTGATTATTTGAATAACTAATATCTTGAGTTTTTGCAGGGATTTTTGATATTTGGTTTATCTCTGGTTGAATAATATCGATGTTTAATTTGGGAATTTTAGGAATTATTTTTCTAACTATTTGATTAGCTTTCACTTGAGATCTTCTTGTATGCCTATTTCTGACCACATCTGATTATCTGTTTGAAAAGGCACTTGTGCCATTTGCTTTGGGGTTGTCTCTTTGTTTCTTCGATTCATGTTTGGATGATAATCACTTTTGTTTGCCATTGTTTAAGTTTCACTTGCCTTGATAGTATTTATGTCTGTTTCGTACTAACCTTTTATGCAGGGACTAAGGTAAGTTCTTTAAGGGTATGGATAGGTATCCATGGTCACCCTTACTCTTTCCTTCTTCTTCTTTTAGGATTTAGGTTGCCGTCAAACCTCATTAACCGTAGGTCACCTATGCATGATAATTTTAGGGCTCTTAGTCCCCCTTTAGAGTTACCCTTGTGTCTTCTCTCTTCTCATCTCAAACTTCTTTAAAATACTTAATAAGGGCAAGTTGTATTGCGCACGAGCCTTGAGCGTGGGGAATGAGAGATGAGGGGCTGCCTCTCATCTATCTAGAGTGCTTAGCGAGCGTCCTGTCTTGGGACGATGCGTTAAGTGTTCGCCTCCGTGCCCTAGACTTTGGTGCAATGCGACTTATAAACTAACTTAAGTCACTTCTGTCCTAAAAAACACAAACCAACTTCAAACCTTTTCGTCCTTCGGGATTTCCAAACTTAAAGGCTATTTTCAAAAAGGGCACGTTACCTTCCGTCTGAGTCGCAAACAGGCATCGACCCTAACTGCCGGACGCGAATCTAACGTCGCTCATAAAAAACACAAAAAGAACTTGGTCCGAACTACGTTGACTCTGAATTCCCCATTGCACAAGGGGGGTACGTATGCCTAGGACGTTGACGTCCTACCGAGTCTGTCTTTGTTTTCCCTCCCCCATTTTAGCATAACCCTAGATGATAGGATAACTCACCCTTAGATAGACAACAAGCGTGGATCCCATCGAGTACGATGGACGCGTGGGGTGCTAGCACCTTCCCCTCGCGTAACCGACTCCCGAACCCAGGCTATGGTTGCGATGACCATTCCTTTCCCTCTTCCTCAGGTTTATGCGGTGTTCCCTTTCCCTCTCTTGGGATAAATTTACACGGCTGCCGACTCTGTTTTTTCCGCGCCACTCTCGCGTTTGTACCTGGATGAAAATCCTGGGAGCGACACGACCCTCTTCAGGTAATTCCTCATCACTAAATCCCAAGTTATTGCAAGAAGTGATGTTAGAGACAATACTATCGAACTGTCTGATTATTACATCCTATTCCACAAAGGCTTGCTCCAAGACTTTCTGTAGAGCCTCCCTGTGTGCTTCTGAACTGAGTAATAGTGATAATACCGAGATCTTTGAAGGAGTCTGTAATAGCTGATCAACAATGTTGTATTCACTCCTTTGGATGAGCTTCAGCATCTCATCATTATTTTTCGAAAGTTCGGGATTACTGGATTGACCGACTGGTGGATTGGGAGCTTCTGTATGAAGTTCCTTTTCTTTGTTAGACTCTCCAACTCCTCTGTTAAAGATTTTACCACTCCGTGTTACACGACTGATGTCTGCAATATTCACGACGGAGGGTAATGGAATTTCCTTTCCATTTTCAATTGTTGTTGCACCGTATTTGTAAGGGATTGCCTTAGCTGATTCATACGGTAGTGGTCCCGGCAGATAGATGACTATGGGAACCTTCTGGTTTTTCTGACCATCGTACGTAATCTCTATCCGTTCCCGGTTGGGAATTCTTGATTTGTCAAGTAGAGGGATAATGGTGAAAACATCCCTAGTTCTCTGATGATCAGAGATGACGACAACGTCCTTAATTTGATTGGCAAGGTAATTCGGCGACCAATTGATGGGTCCGGAACCTGGATATGGGCTAATCTCTCCATGATCCACCTGCCCCTGGAGAGCTTCTCGCACAAGGTAGCACCCTTGGTTGCTTTCCGAACAGACTCCACAACATTCATAATTGTGTGGTGGCACCTGGCCACGCCCACTTTGAATACAATGTAACCTCACTAGGTTAGCTTCCACGAGTCGGACATCCTGACTTTGACGCCGAGTAGGATTCCTGTTATTGATACTAATTTGCTGAGTATCTTCATCCATGTAGAATGGCATCCACCAATGATTTAACAAGTGTTGAAGTGCTTCCTGGACAAGGGCACATCCCTGATTGTTTTCGCAACCCGCTTTACAGCTGTGATAATTATGTGATATCAAGAATCTGAGTCGGACCTGCTCAGCATGCAACTCTACCAAGTTGGTATTCATCAAGCGAATATTGAAGATTTGAATCATGTTGATCTGATAGGGATTCCTATCATGGTAGTCCTGGATCCATCCAAGATCCATCTGACGCTGGAGGGCCTCCTGTATGAAAGAGCATCCCTGTTTGTTTACCGAGCAAGTCAGACAAGAACTGTAATCATGCCGCGGAAGATTATGATACTGGCTTTGCCTTAAATGCATTGCCACCAGGTTGACATTCATCGCACGGATGTCGTGGTTCAGAATGACATTGGAATTCCTGTAAACCATATTAACTCCACGAACTCGGTGCTCTTGGATCCATCCGAGATCCATCTGTTCCTGTAGAGCTGATTGCACCTCAGAACACCCTTGATTGCTTTTAGAGCAGATATCACACTGGTGATAATTATGAGGTGGCACATGGTTGTACCCATTCTGTCTACAATGCATCTTGACCAGATTGGTCCTTAACAAGAGTACATCATGAATTTGATAGACATTGTTAAATTCTTTCTCAATCAGGTTGACTGCAGCTTTCTCATGTTGAGGCAGCGGGTTTGTGAGAACATTGGGATTCATATCTTTGAAAGATAAGAGCCCGCTCCTAACAAGCTTTTGCATGTCAGATTTGAAATTGAGACAGTTCTCTATGTTATGCCCTAGACCTCCTTGATGGTAAGGGCATGTCTGATCCGCTTTGAACCAAAAAGGCAGATTTTCCAGTACTGTAAAAGGAGACTTAGTTTAGATATGCCTCTTAGCCAGTAGTAACGGAAATAGTTCTGTGTACAACATAGGTATAGGATCAAACCCTGGTGGCCACATTGTACGGTTGTTGTTGTATTGAGGATGAGCCTGCTGAAGAGGCTGTTGCATCCTTTGCTGATTAGGTTGGCTTTGCGCAACCTGAGGTTGATACGTAGGAATAGGCGCAGGACTGATAGCAGAAGTTACAGCTGCTACTGGTTGATAACGTCGCCTTTGCTTTCCGAGAGAGATATTCCCAATATCTTGCTCTTTTTTTAGGGAGAGCACTACCGTATCGTTTTGTACTACTTGATGATCCAGCGTCTTTTATCAAACGTCCTTCTCGGACGGCTTCCTCAAGACAAACCCCCATACCCACCATCTCGGTGAAATCACTGGGCGCACTGGCAACCATTCAATCATAGTAAAATGAGCTTAAGGTCTTTAAGAAGATCTTTGTCATCTCTTTTTCCTCAAGAGGTGGACAAATCTGAGCGGCAATTTCACGCCATCTTTGAGCGTACTCCTTAAAGGTTTCCTTGTCCTTTTGTGACATTGATCTGAGTTGATCTCTGTCCGGTGCCATGTCCAAATTGTATTTGTATTGTTGGACGAAGGCAGTACCAAGATCTCTGAATGTACCAATCGTAGTATAGTTTAAACCCATGTACCATTTGAGTGCGGCACCGGTTAAACTATCCTGAAAGTAGTGAATCAGTAAGTCCTGATTCTCCATCTGAGCTGACATTCGTCGAGCGTACATCACCAGATGGCTCTGAGGGCAAGAGTTACCCTTGTATTTTTCAAAGTCGGGCACTTGGAACTTGTGCGGAACTTTCACATTGGGGACCAGACAAAGGTCTGCGGCGTCCTTTCCAAATAAATCCTGACCGCGGATGGCTTGTAGTTCCTTTTGCATTTCTAGGAACTGTTCCTAGAATTCATCCATTCTATCGAACATAGTTTCCTTCTTACCAGAAGGTATTGGTGGAATCTGTCCTTTAGGGACAGTGTGCACCACAGGGGGTGGTACCGTGACTACGACAGTGAATCTTGGCGTTTCCCAAAGTTTGTAACCTTCAGGAGTCTTCAATATACCCCTGGCATCTTCGCTTTCCCGAAGTTTGTAACCTTCAGGCCCAGTGGCTTCTGTTATGATTCCCTGATCTTCAGTGATCGGCGGAACATATCCTTCCGGGATATAGTTAACAGGCATTCCCCAAGGACGATATTTCGGCATTTGATACCCAGGATCATACTTCTCCACTATGGGTGTTGAGGTGATCTCTGAGATCACAGTCCTTTGTAGCCGAGCTTCTGCCATGGCTTGCATGTCGTTACGAAGCTTTCTCATATCCTCTCTCAGAGCGTCGATCTCTTCTTCCAACTCTCTGTTTTCTTCCTCAAGATCATCCATCTTTTTCTGACGATTGGCCCGAGTATTATAAGAATGAGACAGTTTGACTCTAGAACCGAGACACAAACGTGAGATTCGTAGATAAGAAGAATATACGATGTGAGAATGATGAATGCAATGATTATATTAATTGTTTTTTGGTTTAATCAAAATAAACTTCGACAATTAGATTGCAAATATCAAACAGTGGGGAAACCCCTTTTTATTGAATTCAAAGGATAACAGAAATGGAAATACAGTAGATTACAAGGTGCAGAAACAAAAACCTATGCTAATGGGCCCAGAGTCCTCTCTGAGGAAAAACCGAGTGCTGATTCTGGTACTTTCCTTTTCTTTGACCGGGGCTCTTGGGCCGTTGTCGGGTTGTCATTCCTTTGCCAGGTGAAAGGAGCGAGCAAATTCCTTTGGTCATCTTGATTCTCTATAGCATGTTGCTCCAAAATTTCAATCAGAGCATCCTTATCTTTCAGTAGTTGCTGTATTTTGATGCACTCCACGTTGAGGGTGCGGTACTTGTTCTTCCAAGACCTCCTCTCCCGTTGAAATTTGTTGAGAGTAACCTGAAGCTTTTCAGTCTCAGTCATGAAGTACATGACAGACTCCCTCGGTGGAAGAACTCCATGACGAGGATAAGGCATCTTTAGCTTAAGAGCTCTAGTTTGTACCCAGTGGAGATAAGGCTCCACCGAGACACAGTCTGGTTTTCCTAGAGACTCTCATCCTTTCTTATGAATATGTTTCCAGGCGTGCACTATTTCCGTCTTTAGTGCTCTGTCACTTTCTCCTTCCTTGAAGAAAAGACCTTCCAAATGAACACTCTGTGGGACGTGCCTATAAGGGGTACGTTGGGGAAGTTTCCACAACGGTCAATGATCCTGATTCCGTCATAAATCCTATTACACCAATCTATGTCAGAGTTGGTGAGGGACATGATTTTCTGCGACCAACGTAAGGCACTCTTGTGATCCCAAAAAGCAGTAGACTTGGGCAAATGAGAGATAAACCATTTGTAAAGCAGAGGTACACAACACATGATCTCCCCTCCGCTGTACAAATTTCCCAAGTGTACAGAATGATATGCATCTGCAAGCAAAGTCGGCACAGGGTTTCCAATGAGAAAAACCTTAATGGAGTTGATATCGACGAAGTTATTAATGTTGGGCAACAAAAATAACCCGTAGGTGAGTAAAACAAAGATGCTTTTAAATGCAGTCACGTTCCCGATACTGGTGAAGTACAGGGCTTTCTTTGTCAAGAACTGGGCTGGCAAACCTTGTATGCCACCCTTAGTGGTCATGTGAGTCCTGACCTCAGACTCGTCCAAATGAATTGCTCTTGCAATGGTCTAATTCTTTGGAATTTCTTCCAGTCCAGAAAATGGAGCTCGATCAGTGATGTGTAGGTCAATCAGATGAGAATATTCCTCCAGAGTTGGTGCTAGCTAGTAATCTGGGAATGTAAAACAATGATATACCAGATCGTAGAACTGAATGAGCGCATCCATGATTCCCTCAATCACATGGACTCTTAGCAGAGATAGCAAACCTCCGTACTTGGCTCTGAAAGCCTCTTGGTTTGTGATCATCCTCGCCAAACCTCTTAAATCCTCTAGTTTCGGAATCCTGAAGGTGTACTTATGAGTTCTCCTTCTACCGAAATCCATTAGCGTAATCCTTTTCTCTGATATTTGCAATCACAGTCTTAGTTTAATTTGAAAAATAGAGAGACTAGAAGAGAAATTTTTTTGAATGTTTGAATGTTTTTTAAATGAATGCATGAATGCAGCACAGAAAAAACATAGAAAAAACATGGGGGTCAAAGGGTTAGTGTCATGGAGTCAAGGCTCTACCCATCCCCAAAGGTTTATACTAGGGTGATTTTTTGTACCTGTACTCAAAATCATCAGCTCCTCCCAGGATAACAAACAGCAAGCGGATCGCCAGCGAGCTGTATGAAATCTTATAGTAAATGCTATTTGTAACACCCCCTTTCTATACCCCCCAAATAATCAAATAAATCATTTAGGCACGTATTGGAAATTTCATCAGAGTATAATTGTAAACACGGCATAAAAAGGTATGTCACATTATGCATGAAATTAAACACATACAACACCTGCTCAAAAAGATATGCAACAGTGAGGTAACTTTCAACAATAAAGGATCTCAGTCCTTATACCCACATCTCAATATTTAGAATAAAAGCGGAAACATCTAAAATATTGAATAATAACCACATATATACATCAACATATATATACATCATCCAGTATGAATCACAAGCAACATCATGTTTATATACACAAATTCATCAGCAAGAGACATATGCAAATGTATCACAAAAAGATCAAAACGTCCTAGCTACCCGGTGCTACATATCAGAGCCAACCGACCAACAAGGAAAATGAAGAGACGCTTCACAAAAAGACCGCCAGATACCTAATCTGCAATGCCTCATAGAGCATCATAAAACAGCAGAAGGGTGAGAAATATTATCATAATAACAATGCATATAATTATATATCTCAACATAAAAATACACATATACCACATATTCTCACCATTCCATCATACCACATAAACATACATATTATGTTTACTTTGTCACAATCATCACATCTCACTCAATACACATCGCAAGGCATATATATATATATAAAACCAAGCATATTCCTCATAATACTTATCATTCAACATAAACACACATATTCATGTTTATCCATCCATGCACACCTGCACAATTCTACTCATTCCACATCAACATATACATATATATGTTTATTCACCAATGCATCATTTAAAGATGAGAAATGCAAATCATAGAGACCGACTCACGACTCTATGCAAATGCAATGCGGTACCGACTCATCATCTCAAGTTCAATTGAAGAACTCTGCTGGAACCATCGCTCGTTACTTAGTGTAACTCCCCGTCGGGCATACGATGTTCACCCCGTCGCTTTAGGTCCCCACATGGGAACACGACGTTTATGGATTGCTTTAGGTCCCCACATGGGCACATAATCCGATCGCTTTAGGTCCTCACATAGGCACACGATCGTCTATAACCATCGCTCACACCCCACATGGGCACACGACGTTATAGCGGATTCCCTCTGGAACCAATCCGTCGCTCACACCCCACATGGGCACACGAAGTTTCTAGATCGCTCACACCCCACACGGGCACACGATCCGATCGCTCACACCCCACATGGGCACACGATCACAAGATGCATATCATGATGCTTGACACACAAGAACTCATGACAATCAAATGCATCTTCACACATATATGCAACCATAATCATGCATATATTTCAACTCATGAATTCCATACATTCACAATTCAACCATATGAATTAATCCACATCATCACACTCATGCATTGCAAATCAATTCAAACAATGCATTTCAGACCATAAAGGTCACCACACAACATACATTGAATCTCATATAAACAATGTATATCATCACAAACCACAACAATCCATCATCACAACATCTCATCATATATTCACAATCAACATGCATTATCATTTAACTCAAACAATGCATATATTCACCAAAGAGCCACAATTCACAAAGAATTCCCCAATCAAGGGTTCACTCCACAAGCATATCCACAACACATTCATAACCACACATTCATTTCATCAAAAATAACTATTCACGATTAATCGGTAAAGTCGGCCAAAAGTCGGCTAAAAATAATATTTCTTTTCACCAAACGATAGAACATATTTTTAGCTTCAGATCGATATAAAGAACAGCTAAAACGGATAAACGACGAAAAAGTTATGCAACTTTTAAAAAACCAAATTTTTGAAAAAGAACAGCAGAGTGCAATCGATTTACACCTGTGTGCAATCGATTGCACGGCCCCAGAAATCACATTTTTCGCCCTTTTTTCATGTGCAATCGATTTACATCCTGCTGCAATCGATTGCACCTGTTAAAAACCAGAAAAATGAGCTGCTGCCTCAACACAAAACCCTCCGAAAACCCGACCGATTCAATTCCTTGATACGAAACAAATACACAGTAATCCTTACCAAATATATATCAACGTTTTAGGACCATAAAACGATAATTCTACGACGTTCGATTTTCACCAAAATCTCACATTCTCAAAACCCCAAAAATGTCAAAACTCACAATATCAACCGATTTCAACCAAACGAGTTTCTATAATCTCGGCCTAACCTCATACGACTAATCTACGCAATTTATTTCGAAATTCATCCGTGAAAACATCGTTTTCTATCGATTTCTTACAATTCGACCTAAACGGAAAAATATGGAAAACCAACCAAAACATCCACACAAAACACATACATAATCATACACAAAGTTAGGATAACAATATTTCGCACCCTTACCCGATTATTCGCGATTGAAACGGAGTAATCTTTGATTTTCCTCTTTTCCTCTTCTTCTCTTTCTCTTCTTTTCTTTTCTTCTCTTCTCCTCTTTCTCTCTATTTTTCTGTTTTTCTTTCTTTTCTCTCTTTCTTACTACTTTTTTTTCTATTTATAAAAAATCAAAATATCTAACCACCCAAAAAGACCAAAATACCCCTACACTCAAATTTCTCGCAAACGTTCCCAAAACGCGACAAAATATCACAACATTGAAAAATAACATATTTCCAAATAAAAGTCAGAAATAAAATAATATAATAATAGAATAATAATAAAATAATAAAAAACTACGCAATTAAATAAAAATACTAAAACTGGGGCGTTCCACTATTCACCGAGAATAGATCATCAGCCTCAAATGAGGGTAGTATCGCGTGACAAATATTTCCGATAGCTTCCGCACTACAAAAGGGTCGGCTCCTCAGCTTCTCAGACGTCACAATCGGCCCATTGCCTATGAGACGGAATGGGTTGCATTGGGAAGCCTCCACTGAGGTTGATGGTCGACCTCGTCGCCATCACTTATCTTAAGTGTATACTCAATCTTTCCACATGCTGCATCACACACATTCCCATTAGTAGAAAAATAAACACAAATATCAATTAGGAAAAGCAGTATATATATTTGTCCTAATGTCCTAGACTTTTAAAAGCTAAGAATCTTAAGTTCCTGACAGAAAATGGTTTCCCGGCGGAGTCACCATCCTGTGGTTTCATTCCAAATTAACGGCGTTTTGACCTAAGATCCTAGTGACGTCAAGGTTTCTACCTAGGAGACAAGAAGAGAACAAGATCCCTAAAGACTCCCCAGCAGAGTCGTCATTTTTCTGTAGCGAGCGATTTTGGATGTGGTTGCGAAGCACTACCGCTCTTTGGTATCTACAGCTCGATTCATTTTTTATCCTACTGAAGCTGATGAAGGAAGGGAAATAGATGTCTCAAATTAACCCTGCTTGCAAACTGAGGTTAAACAGTCAAAACTGTTGGTTTACAGATGCTACAAAGATTCGGGGTCTCTATTAGGTTTATTTTGTTAAAAGTAGTGTTCGGTCGATGGGTGGGAGGTTAAGATGTTAGGACAGATGTATGAAAGTATGGGATTTTGGGTTTTTGTTTAGTGTGCTCGCTAAGATTTTTCTTTCAATCTTATGCCTACGTATTCCCGTTTACCGAAACAGGGAAATCAGAGCGATCGTAGTTCCTCATATTCTACGGGAGGAAATGGTGTTTTGGTGTCTTGTTCAAAGCCCAAGACGTGAAGCTAAAGGTAGTTTGTATCTTGTTCAAAGCCCAAGATGTGAAGCTGAAAGTGGTTTGTATCTTGTTCAAAGCCCAAGATGTGAAGCTAAAAGTCTTGTCTTTAGAGAGAATTTGTCATCTCTAAAGAGGTTTGTTTGTCACAACTGTTGGGTGACTGGTTATAAAGGAGGATTACTTTAACCGGGATATGTGAATCTGGTAATGCCATAATCTCCTTTATAGGGGTTTTCCAACCTGAAGGAGAAGACTTTAACTCAGTGTAGAGCAATGCCATCTTTCCTTAGGAATTTCTCATGTTAAAAGAGGGACAGTGGCATGGATTTAGACGATCCAGAGGCTTGCCGCTTACAGCGATTAGATGAAGGGGAAGGAGTTGTTGATGTTTGTGTACTGTGAACGAGGCACAACTTTGATGCTAAAAGGTTTATTGGATCAACCAGTGGTTTTCTTATACAAAGCCTAAGAGGAGGCTAATATGTGTCTCGTACAAAGCCCGAGAGAGAGGCTAAAAGGGTTGACTCAACAGGAGAGTCTTTTATACTCAACAAGAGAGTGTTTTTGTATCTCGTACGAAGCCCGAGATGGAGGCTAAAGATGGTGATTGACTCAACAAGAGAGTGATTTGTGTCTTGTACAAAGCCCAAGACGGAGGCTAAAAAGGTGGGACTCAATAAGAGAGTCTTTTATACTCAACAAGAGAGTGTTTTGTATCTCGTACAAAGCCCGAGATGAAGGCTAAAAAAGCTTGGTTCCGCTGGGGAGAATCATTGTACAAAGCCCAAGAGGAGGCTATGGTGTCTGTTTCAGTTGAGTGACAGGACCAGTATGCTGATTTAAAGAGAAAATCAGTTCTTATATGAGTAATGTTTGCACTCAGGGATTTTGATTCGAGGATCAGGGATATTTCCTGTTCTTTAAGGAAGTGGGAAATCCGAAGGGTATTGAGACTGTCCGAGTCTACGGGTTTTCTTCCTATTTTTGAAGGGAGCTTGAGAATGTCATGGAGACCCAAGGAAATTAGACTGTCCAAGTCTAAAGTTTCATCTTTTGTACTATGCTTTAAGAAACAGTAGTAGACTCTTGGAAAGACTGTTCTATTAAGATGACTAATTTCTGTTCCTATACCTCTAGGAGGTCGTCTGGACAATTTGTACGAAGCCCAAGAGGAGGCTGGAAACTTTTAAGAAGCCGAGTGGTCCTTGTATGAAGCCCAAGAGGAGGCTATCATTCCCGGAGGAAGAATCATTATACGAAGCCTAAGAGGAGGCTGTGAATACTTCTAAGAAGCCGACGGGTCCTTGTACAACGCCCAAGAGGAGGCGGGGATGCTTTTAGGAAGCATGTGGGTCCTTGAACAATGCCCAAGAGGAGGCCGATGCTTTTAAGAAGCCGCTGGGTCCCCAAACCCCAAGAAATTCAAGACAGGCCATTCACGAGGAATAGATCAAGCCAGGAAAATTTGAGAATTTGGAAGAAACTCAAGAGATGCCATTCACGGAGAAAAGATCATCTCTGGGGAGTAGAGTTTCTTGACAAGTGCTTTTAAGAAGCCTATGGGTCCCCAAACCCCGAGAAATTCAAGACAGGCCATTCACGAGGAATAGATCAAGCCAGGAAAATCCGAGAATTTGGAAGAAACTCAAGAGATGCAATTCACGGAGAAGAGATCATCTGTGGAATAGAGCTTCTTGACAACTTCTACGAGTGACAGTCTATGAAAGGGTTCACCGAGAATGCTGCCTTTCATGTCTCCATATTGTTTAACCCCAAGAGGAGGGAAGACTGTCTCTGGTAATCCTATGGGGATCTAGTTTTGACTATTCAAGAGTGATCAACGGGCTTAATGCTAAACGTAGTTGTCAGGGAAACTCTAAATATCTATACTATTATTACACAGTTGATATGAGTTTATGAAAGAAGACTTACAGCGAAATAGCCCCACAATACAGTTATATGTATATGAAAGTGGTAAATGAAAGCATATAAACACTTACTCGGTTGTAGAGCTTCCATGCTGTTTGGTTAGTTGTTCAACAAAGAAAGATTGAAAACAATAGTATATTTCAAAATCAAAGGAGAAAGTGTTTTGAAAAAGAAAGATTTGGGGCTTACAGCTCAAGGAGAGGCCCAGGGTTTTATCAGTGATCGCACTGTTGAATTTGTATAGAGGGACTTATACAAGTGACTGAGGCCCAAAGAATGGTTTTTTGTACAAAGGGATGGGTCTTACACTCTCTCAAGAGGCCCAAAAAGTCTTAAAGAAAAGAAATGGGTCTTACTACTCGAGGGTAGGCCCAAGATTTGTTTTTCAATGGATAATGATCGCGTCGAACTTTTTTGAAATACAACGGGACTTATACCATAAGTGAGGCCCAAAATAGGTTGTATTTACAAAGGGTTGGGTCTTACACTCTATTAGAGGCCCAAAAGAAAAAGAGTGGGGCTTATAACACGAGGGTAGGCCCAGATGATTTTTCGGTTGAAATGGCGATCGCGCCGAGATTTTTGAAAACGCAGTGGGTCTTATACAATGACTGAGGCCCAAGATAATTTGGTTCTCAAAAAGGGTTGGGTCTTACACTCTAATAGAGGCCCAAAAGTTTTGAATGGGTCTTATAGCTCGAGGAGAGGCCCAAAGTTCTTTTTAAAAGGCGACGATCGCGCCGTTCACTTGTACAGTGGAACTTATACAATAAGTGAGGCCCAAAATTGTTTGTACAAGGGGGGTTTGGGTCTTACACTCTATTAAGAGGCCCAAAAAGTCTTAAAAATGATTTATGAGGGTTGAATTCATCCAAAACCCTAATTTGTTTTCAAAATTTATTTTAATTGAATAAAAATTCAATTAAAATGATCAAAATTGTTTAACATATGGAAAACAAATTGTGATCTTGGATTAATGCTTCAAAAATTAAGTATTGACCTCTAGGTCGTGACAGCAAGAGCAAATTGATTTCTGAGTTGGAGGTGTTACAGATGAGTTGTGATGATCTGAACAGCTTCCCTACACCCTATGGAGTGTGTTTGAATGCTTGGACTTGATGGGAATTGGCTGGATCACTTCATGGCGTCTCAACTGCACTTTGGTTAAAACCTTGAGCAATTGACTGGTGATTCTGAGAAATCAGTGTTCCAGATGTTGTTTAAGTGTTTGATCAGCTCACATATGATGTATATGAGGTGTGTGTGTGTGATTGGTTTGAGTGGAATTGCTCTCTAATGAAAAATCCGATAGTGACTTGCTAAGAAAGGCATTTTTGAGAGTGAGAAGTGGATTTTGAGAAAGGCAAGTGTTGTAGGCCTTTGGTGTACTTAAACTGATCACAATTGAGCTCTATTTATAGTAGAGCAAGTTTGTTTTGCAAGGAATAGTGAATGGCAACTGCTGAGTAGGTTTGGCCAATGTTGGCAAATGAAAATCCAAGTCTCCTCTAGCCATTGACTAGAGGTTAGGGCACAGGCTGCTGGTCCCCTTGGTCTTGGATAAGTCTTGACTGAATTCAGTTGAGAATGGCTCAGTCCATGCCACCTTGATGCTTCCATTGAATGCTCCAATCCAAAATTGGAGTCTTGTCCCTATTTTGGGCAATTCTAGGTTTAGCATGCTATTTCTTGTTCCAAGGACTTTGGAGGCTTGGCTCAGTGATTGTCCCCTTTAGATTCAATCCTCAGATGTGTCCAAGGTGATGACAAGGCTTGGAATTGGCTGATTTTGGCAAATCGACCAAAAGTGCAAAAATCTGCCTTGCCTTGGCTGATTTCAGCAAGGCAACTTGCCAATGTCATATCTCATGGCTCAAGTTGAATTTGGTGATGCTCTTGGCCATTTTGGAAAGCTCTTATATGATACAACAACTGTTTGATCATATTTGGTTTTGATACTTTTTGGATCCAAGTGAAAAATGCCCCTACATTTGGAAAAAAGTAAGGCAAAATCTGACTTAGTGAAATTTTCACTAAGTGTTGGAACAAAGTGACTTTTCTTGATTTTGATCACTCCATAACTCAAAATCCATGAGGAATTTGGACATAGGTCAATATGAAGCTTTTGTAGAGGGCAATGAGATCTACAAATCAAGCTTTGGATGGAAAAAATGGCTTTGTGGTTTAGGAGTTATGATCCTCCAAAGTTGGTACCTTTGTCACTTTTTCCAAAACTTGGAAAATTTTCTAAGTTTTTATGGTTACCCCTTTTACAAGTTATCCCATTTTCTTTGATTTTTCTTGATGAATGATGATTCAAATCATACATAAACATCATTTTAGGGTTAAAAATCCATTTTTGTGAAAAATCTCAAAAAGTCAAAGTTGACTTTTGTGCACAGTTGACTTTTTATCCGATGAATTCCAAACTGTGCAATTCTTCGGGAAATCATGTCCTTGACCTAAATCAAACTTGATGGACATGTCCTATGGGTGGCATAGAGGATATTGAATCATGTCTTAGGGCTTGGGAGCATGTCCTGGTCAAAAGTCAAAGTTACAGTTGACTTTTCCCGCGAAACCCTAACTGTGGTTCAGATGAAATTGAAACTTGTTGCTCAAGCTTCTTGGATCAATCCATTGTCCCAAATGGATCAATGTGACATATTGGAGATCCTAAAATCCTCTCTTGAGGTTTTGGTTCATAATTGGTCCCAAAAGTCAACTTAGGGGGTGAATTAGGTCAAGAAACCCCTAATTCCTGATTTTTTATGAATGCATCCCCTGAGGAAAAATTGACTGGATGATTGGGTTTATGAGGTTCCATGGAGCATATTAGGTTATGTTTTGAAGCATTGGCTCATGCCTAGAGGAAAACTTCCACCTGGAGGCCCTGGTCGACCAAAACCCTAATTTGGTGACACTAGCGATCTTGAGGCTTGATCCACCTAGAAGGGAGCATCCTTGTGCTTAATCCTTGAAGTGGGAGTCCTTTTGATCCATTGTGTATTTTTGAGGGTGTAGACAAGTTGAAAATCATGTCATTCCTTGATTGATCCTTTGTCTAAAAGCTCTGAGAGCGCTTAAAACCCTAAGTTCTGATTGCAGTGGATGCTCAACAATTCCTTGAGGAGATTGATGAGGCATAAAGGTACATCCATATTGTGATGATGATTTACACAATGATGGGAATCTTAATGGTCAAAATTTGGGGTATGACACCGGCGGATCATGAGAAAACGGCTTTTACTTGTCCCTTTGCCATTTTTGCGTATCGGAAGATGCCTTTTGGTTTATGTAATGCACCGACAACTTTCCAAAGGTGTGTTCAAGCTATCTTCTCCGACCTCATAGAAAAGACAATGGAGGTGTTTATGGATGATTTTTCCGTATTTGGAGCATCTTTCAACTTATGTTTGAAAATTTTGGAAACTGTCCTTGAGAGGTGTGTTAAGACTAACTTGGTGTTGAATTGGGAGAAGTGTAACTTTATGGTGATGGAGGGAATTGTGCTCGGCCACAAGGTTTCTTCCAAAGGCCTTGAAGTAGATCAAGCGAAGATTGAAGTAATCGAAAAGTTGCCTCCTCCTACCAACGTCAAAGGAATTGGAAGCTTCTTGGGGCATGCGGGATTCTATAGGTGTTTCATCAAAGATTTTGCAAAGGTAGCAAGGCCTTTGAGTAAATTGCTCAACAAAGATCAGGTATTTCTCTTTGATGATGAATGTATTATTGCTTTCCAAATTTTGATTGAAAAACTAATTACTGCTCCAATAATCATCGCACCAAATTGGACTTTAAATTTTGAACTAATGTGTGATGCAAGTGATTATGCCGTTGGAGCGGTGTTGGGTCAAAGGAAGGACAAAAATTTTCATGCTATACATTACGCAAGCAAGGTATTAAATGAGGCGCAAGTAAATTACGCCACAACCGAAAAAGAATTGCTTGCTATTGTATACGCACTTGAGAAGTTTCGTTCTTACCTAATAGGGTCAAAAGTGGTTGTCTACACGGATCATTCGGCTATAAAATATCTGCTCACTAAACCGGATTCGAAGCAAAGGCTCATCCGTTGGATCCTTTTGCTTCAAGAATTTGATTTGGAAATAAAGGATAAAAAGGGTTCAGAGAATTTAGTGGCGGATCATTTGTCCCGTTTGATCAACGTGGAGGTAACCAAAGCTGAAAAGGAAATCCGAGAGGAATTTCCCGATGAAAAATTGTTTAAAGTCCAAGTTAGGCCTTGGTTTGCAGATTTTGCTAACCACAAAGCAACCGGTTGGGTGCCCCAAGACCTAACTTGGAACCAAAAAAGGAAGTTCCTGTCGGATGTGAATTACTACGTGTGGGATGACCCGTATTTGTTCAAATTAGGAGGTGACAACCTTTTGAGAAGGTGTGTCACGAGTGAAGAAGCCCAAAGTATTCTTTGGTATTGTCACAACTCGCCTTATGGCGGTCATTTCAATGGTTCGAGGACGGCCACGAAAGTCTTGTAATCAGGCTTTTATTGGCCTACTCTCTTTAAAGACGCTAATCTTCATGCACAAAGTTGTGACACTTGCCAAAGAAGTGGGGGAAATGGAAAAAGAGATGAAATGCCCCTTCAAAATATTCAAGAAGTCGAAATTTTCGATTGTTAGGGCATTGATTTTGTTGGTCCATTTCCACCCTTTTTTGGAAATGAGTACATGTTAGTGGCGGTTGACTATGTGTCGAAGTGGGTTGAAGCGATTGCTTCACCTAAGGCCGATGGCAAGACGGTGATTAATTTTTTAAAGAAAAACATTTT
Organism: Lathyrus tuberosus; assembly: GCA_022829125.1. NCBI lineage: Eukaryota > Viridiplantae > Streptophyta > Magnoliopsida > Fabales > Fabaceae > Lathyrus > Lathyrus tuberosus. The sequence continues at coordinate 9,086,389 of JALAZF010000214.1, forward strand.
TCCCATTTTGGCACTCCTCGGGTTCTCATTAGTGATGGCGGGTCACACTTTTGCAATACATCTCTTGAAAATGTTTTAAAACATTACGGTGTATCGCATAAAGTGGCGACCCCTTACCACCCACAGTCGAACGGGCAGGCCGAGGTGTCGAACCGTGAAATAAAAAGGATTTTAGAAAAAACTGTGTCAAGTTCGCGAATAGATTGGTCGCAGAAATTGGACGAGGCTTTGTGGGCATATCGGACCGCTTACAAAGCTCCAATTGGCTTAACTCCATTTCAAATGGTTTATGGTAAAACATGCCATTTACCGGTTGAAATGGAGCACAAAGCACTGTGGGCCCTTAAGCTGCTGAATTTTGATACGAACTTGGTCGGAGAGAAGAGAAAATTACAAATTCAGGAATTGGAGGAAATGCGGAATGCAACCTATCATTCCAGTTGGTTGTATAAAGAAAAGGTAAAGGATTATCACGATAAGAAGATCCGGCAAAAGGACTTCTAAGTCGGCCATTTGGTACTGTTGTTTAATTCCCGGTTAAAACTTTTTCCGGGAAAATTAAAATCAAAATGGTCAGGACCATTTCGTGTGAAAGAGGTGAAAAGTTATGCAGCGATTGTGATCGAAGATTTAGAGAAAAAAGACAGTTGGACCGTAAATGGTCAACGCTTGAAAATCTACCTTGGTGGTAACTTTGATCGTAACAATTGTTCCGTTCTCCTCGATGTTCTTAATTGAGCATCTTGGCCCGTCGAGCTTATCCGACGTTAAACAAGCGCTCGTTGGGAGGCACCCCAATTTTTTAAGTTTTTATCGTTTTTACTAGTGAATTTGCTGTTTAACCATGTTTTTTGAAAAATTGATGTTGTATACTGTTTAGGGTAATGTTTTAAACTTGTGGATGTTGAATTTTTGCTGCTGGCGCTTGGCGCGCAGGCGCGCGCTTAGCGCGGGTTTGAAAAAAATGACCCCTTACTTCCAGTAGCGAGCACGCTTAGCGCGCAACATGTCCCGCTAAGCGTGGTGTGCGGAATTTTGAAAAAAAAATATAGTGTTTCTGGGCCCACTAAACTGTACCCGGCCCAGATTGGGTTTTATGTTGTTAGGGTTCTGAGGTTTTGCCTCATTTCACCCTTTTTCACTCAAAACTTCCCTAGCTTCTCTTCTCCTCCATTTTCAAAATTTCTTGTGAGCTTCTTGGGTTTTTGTGTGCCCTAACTCCATTTTCATCATCTTCTTGCTCACCTTCTTCTTCTTCAATAGTAAGTTCATGCTTTTATTTTATTTTTATTTTCTCATTTTGAAAACCCATTTTGGGTTGGTTATTGCATGTTAAATGTTCATGATTATACTTCATCTATGTCTTCTTTAGTTGTCAATTTACTGTTTTTGGTGCTTAAACTGATATGAATGCATGTGGTTAGGAGTTTCAATTTTAGAATTTAGGGATTGTAATTTTAGAAGTTAGGTTTTGTGAATAGTTTAGTTTGTTTTGATTTTGGGGATTCGTACTGTACATCTCTCTGTGAATATGGTTGTGTTTAGGAAGTAGAATATCCTTTGGAACCTTCTGTTGTAGAGGGGGGATTTTTTGCATTTCGCAGAGCCCGCTCAGCGCGCTCCTGCGCGCTTAGCGCGGTCTAGGATTTGCATAAAAATTCCCCTTTTCTGATTTATGTTCTGCTTTCCTTTGATTATTCTATGTAATTGTTTAAGGATTTAGAAATTTTTGTATGCTGTTTTCACTAACCTTTGAGGTTGTTTTGTGTATGTTTTGTTTGTTCTTCTTTTCAGATGTCAGGGCGCAAAAAGCAACGACTGGCTGGTTCTACATCAAACCCAAACAGACGTGCTCCGTCTGGCCCTTTTGATAGAACTCGTTTTGTTGGTTTGGTGCAACACCAATGTTATGTGCGGCTTGAAAGAAGATCGATTTGGCCAGACAGAATTATTTTACTTGATTCAGAGGGACCCCACAGGAACATTGCTCATCATGTCCAGGGTGCAGGTTGGGATACACTTTCTTCACCCTACCCTGAGTACCACATTGACATCGTGAGGGAGTTCTTCGCAAATGCGTTGCCCTCCAATGGTGATCCGTTCAATTTCAAGACTTGGGTTCGGGGTAAGGATATCGATTTCTCACGGGATGCTATAAATACCTACCTTGGCAACCCACTCGAGCTGGGAGAGGGTGAGCTATGTGATTATGGGAAGACGTTGGCTCGGCGTAATTGGAATGCCGACCAAATTAGAGATGCCTTATGTGTGCGCGGGGAAACATACCTAGTAAACACCAACGGAGCGCCCCTGAAGTTCGCACGAGGTGTGTTGGATACTGTCGCTCAACTTATTATGTCTGTTGTTTTACACAACCTTAAACCGCGGAGTCACACCTCTTTAATTCCCTTGGAGACAGCTTCTTTGATTGCTCATTTACTTAGCAGCCAGAAGACCGTGGATTTCGCACAGATTATTGCCATTGAGATGAAGAAAATTGTTGTGAGTGGTACATCTTATGGTGATCGAGTAGCTTGTGCCCTTACTTATCCAGGGCTTATTATGGCATTATGCCATAGGGCGCAAGTTACTCTCCCGACCCATGGGTGTGTTAAGCTTGCTGTTATGGATGATGGTTATGTCACTCGTCATTGCATGGGGGTGCTTGATTTGGAGGACGCTGACCCAGTAGCTGCTGCTGCCCCTGCTGGCCGAGGGCGCGGGCACGCTTATGATCCGAGTGCTGAGGCCAATTGGGTCATGCACAAGGCTCATCAGAGGGCTCTCTTATTTATGCATGATTCTATGGTGCAGTTGCAGTTGCAGATCCGGGAACCATATGTGGATCACCAGTTGAGGTCTCGCGAAGACCTCATGGCATATGCTCGTTGGCCTGAGGGCAGGCCTGGTTTTCCGGAGGGGGCAGGTGGTAATGATGATGCAGGTGACGGTGATGATGACGATGGTGATGATGGCGAGGGCGTTGGAGCATCTAGTTCTAGTTCTTACTGTTGATGGGTTTGATGTATCTTTTGTTTTTTGTTTATGTTGCTATGATTAGTATGTTTTTAGTATTGTTAACTTGTGTTTAGGATTGTTGTATTCTCCATCCGGGCGGATGTGATTTTTGGATAATTGTTACAAAATTTTTGGTTATGAATGAATTTTCCATCCGGGCGGATGATGTTCTATGTTTATCATTTTTGGTACAAAATTTTTGGTTGTTTGTTCTCTATTTTTAAGGTAATTGATGGATGAAGCAAGTTTGTTTCTTTGTACTAAAGTGATGTGCTTCACCACATTGATGGCGATGATAAATTTCTGAGTTGATGCACAAAGGTACTCTGTTTTGTGCTTTGTAGAATGTTAATATGTACATGAACTTTTTGCTTTACATAATTTTCAATCTTTTCTTCATTTTGCATATTTGTTCATATTGGAATCAATTAGGATTTAACCACAAATGTGAGTTCCCTCCATTGTTTACAAATTATTGAGGGATTTAAGTGATTGGTGCTTACTCAAATTTTTCATGTTTAATCTTACTTTTTGTTTTGAAATTTTGGAAACTTGGAAATGATCAAGGCAATTTTTTAGTACTATGAGTAGAACCACATTTCCATAAATCACTTCAAGTCACCTTGTGAGTGTGTGATCTTTAGAAACCTATCTTGAGCCTAAAACGAAAATTTTTGTATCCGTGAAGCATGAACCCGAACTTTAATCGCTTTGAAGAGCATTCTTGATTTAAGTCTTAGTATTGTTGAAGTTGGGGAGATTGGTTCATTGTGAAAAGAGAAGAAGGAATTGTGGGCAATTCATTCTCAATGGAAATCAAAAATAGAAAGAAAAGAAAGAAATAGATTGAAAAATCAAAAGAGAAAGAAAAAGACAATTGTGGAAATCAAATTTTATGAGATAGAATGCATTGTGAGAATAATGTGAAAGTTTGAGCAAGATTAGTTGTTTAGAAAAGAAAATGCTCTTCATAAATTTTACCCTCTCTTGTTCAAAGGCCGTGTACATATGACCCTTGTTTCTTAACCCCGGCCAAGTTACAACCTATGAAAGTCCTTTTGTGATCTTTGTTTCCATTATTTTCATTAAATTGTGAGATGATTGCATAAATTGTTTTGGATGTGGCATAATTGCTTGTGAGTGTGTTTTGTCCCTTGTATATATTGAGCTTGGCTCATTGGAATAAATTAGGTGATTCCCGTTTGAACATTTGTTTGCTTATGATGAGTGCTTGTTATTTATGTTTAGAAGTTAGTTCATATACATATTTTTATTCTGTCAGAGCTAAGCATTACTTGCAGGCGTATCAATTCGGTTTGAACCATTGATTTTTGTTTGTGTTTGCTTATCGAGTATTCCTCTTGCTTCTATCCTATTTTACCTTTGTTTGAGGACAAACAAAGAAACAAGTTGGGGAGAGTTGTTAGGTGCTAAAAACTGTTAATATTTAGTTTAGTTTTTAGCACCTTTTTGTGATCTTTATTTGTTAATCCAAGCCTTTTCCCATTGTTTCCGGTTAATAACCATTTTCTAGTTAATTGCATTAATTGACTTATCTATTTAACTTTTGTGTTTTTATTGTAGATTTTTGCATGGAAGTGTAAAGATTGGAGCAAGGAAGGCCCCACAAAAGCAGTTTTGGAAAATAAGAATTTTTGGAGCATGCTTGAAGTGCGCTCAGCGCGCTCCTAGCGCGATGGTAGAAGTAGTTACAGAGAGTTACGCGCTCAGCGGGGTCCTTAGCGCGCTCAGCGAGCTCTTTAGGCGGTTTATTATAAAGTGCAGCGCGCTTAGTGCGCTCTGCGATCCTCAGCCCCCCTTATAAATAGACTCTTCTATATTTTTCATACCTTCCTTGATACATTTTAGAGCAAAACACCTTGTGAACACTGTAGCATCCATTTTGGAAGATTGGAAGCATCATTCGTCGAGAAATCGTCATTGATGCTTGATATTCTTCTTCATCTTCTTGATTGTTTAGCTTCCATGACAATGGAGAGCTAATTTTCCTTTTGTGTCAAGGTTAGATGGTAGATAAACCTTTCTTTTGCATGTATATGTATTGACTCTAGCTTGTGAACTCTTGGATGATGAATGTATGATGAAAAACTTTGTTTCTATTGTTTATTCTTTGTGTTGGTTCATGATTGAGAAATGTGTTCTTACACTTTACCTAGGTTTTTCATCCATCAATGTACATTGGCTAGAGATAGTAATGTGTGTTGATGTTCATAATATTGAACTTTAATGTTGTCATTTTGATAGTTTAAGTGAGAGATCATCAAAGGATCAAAATGGTAAAACTCACAATATGTGTTAGAAATATACATATTAGGAGGTGTTCTAGACTGGGCCAGGGTCTGCTCCTCAATCAAGCAGGTCCAACCCACACGTCCTGGGGTGGCCCAACAAAGGTCTCTTATCACAACCAACATCGAGCACAGGCCCACCTCAACTATGTCGGGCACATGCAACACCTCGACGGTGTTCGGCACACGCGACATAGAGCGTCGGGCAGAGGCGCTAAGTCTCTCTGAGCTCGCCCCTCCTCGACACACAAGGACATCTCCTTCTGCACATAAGTCATCCCCGAGAGGACACGTCTCTCCCCGACACGCAAGACTCCTCCCCACGGGGACACGTTCTCATGTAACTGCCCACTCCCGATGGAATCGGTCTGCCCTAATTCTGAAGATCTAGGAGCGGTTACCCCAGGGGGAAGACCACGTGCTGGTCTTCACAATGCCACGTAAGCCCTGGCAGTTACTTGGATTGGGCCTGGCAATCCAGCCCAGTGCTAGTGACCATTGGCCCCGCATTGGGGGCTCTCTATAAATACCCTCTCACTTGAGAGGGCCAGGTTACTCACTTCTTTACACCCTAACCTTCTTCTTCTGTATTTGCTTTTTCTCTGACGTTACCTTACTTGAGCGTCGGAGTACCTTGCAGGTACACCCCCCCTCCCCGCCGTCTTTCAACCTCACCGGAGCTGAAGTCCAGACGACGTTGTTGGCCACCAGATACTGTCTGATCCATGTACGATCAATGGCGCCGTCTGTGGGAACCCTTTGCTTCCCCTTTTTTCCCTTCGATAAACCAAAGCAATCCTCTCATCCATCACCAGCATGGCCAATCTGTCTGCTCACAAAGCTCTGGGCACCGTCCTCGCACAACTCGAGAACGGAAACCACCACGAGGACGCTGCTATCCTCAACGGCGATGAAGGCGACGTAAGAGATGGGCAGACCGCCTCCCCGGACTCCCAAGATGATCCGCAAGCCATTTTCCAGCCAGTTGCTCCTCTGCCCAATGCAGATTCGAGCACCGTGGCCCTATTTGCCATGATCAATCAGACCAACCAGCTGATCGCACACCAGAATATGAAAATTGAAGCACTGGAGCAAGGGCAGGCATGACGATCTTCCCCGCGAAGACATCGTCGTCCACCGTCACCTCACTGTTCTCCTTCCCCGTGAAGGACCCCTTCCGAGGAATCTCGACGCCCGAAGACGGAAGCTGCCCTAGAAAGCATCTTCCAGGGGAAGAACAAATCTCTCTGGAACAACATTGAGAGATTCAACAGAGAAGCTGTCGAGGTCCATACAACCGACGACATGAAGAAGTAGTTAATCATCCATGGGCTACATTTTGGATCTGACTTTGCCAAGTCCGTGGGCCTCCACAGACCCTGCCGTCTCGAGGACCTCCTCCAACGGGCTCAGTCGTACATCGAATTCGAGGAGTCGGAAGCAGCACAGATCGCCCTTGAATCGAGACGCAAAGAAGGCCCCCGCGGCCACAAAGAAGAAGACTCTCCTCCCCGACGAGGAGGAGAAAGAAAGAGAGATAATCGCCCCCGGGAACCTCGTGAACCACACGGACCAGCTGGCCGGTTCACTGAATACACCCCGCTCAATGCTCCCCGCGCGCGAATCCTCTTCGAGTGCCAGAACTCAGAATTTGTGAAAGGAGGAGTCCGTTTTCCGAAGCCCACTGCCCCCAAATCAAACGTTGACAAGTCAAAATACTATAGGTTCTACCGGAGCCACGGGCATGTAACAGAAGACTGCATCCATCTCAAGGATGCAATTGAAATTCTCATCAAGGAAGGACACTTGAAGAAATACGCCCAGAAGAATGACACTCCTCGTCCCAGCTCCCGGGAAGCTCAGAACGTCGAGGAGATAACACCTCCTCCCGACGAGAGTCGGCTTCAGGTCGCCCTCAATGTCATTCGACCCGAAGATTTCTTTGTCCCCCCAATCATTGAAGGCCAAGAAGCAATTCGCAACATGTGGGAGACCTTCCCCCACGAGGACCCCGTAGCTGCCAGTAGCACCTGGGAGAGCTTCCCCAAAGTGATGGTCATCTCTGGGGGTGGTCCCAAGAAGTTGTCCGTCGGATCGATCAAGCGGAAATTTGATGAGCTGGAATCCGCAACGTCGGCGAAGACAACCACTCTTAAGAAAGTGCGGGGAAACTCCAACCCTATCACTTTCTACCTCGAGGAACTCCCCGGGGGAGCGTCAAACGCCATTATTCCCCTCATGGTCAGGGCACAGATGGCGAACTTTGATGTTCAAAGGATCCTAGTCGACCAAGGAAGTTCGATCGACATCATGTATGCCCATCTATTCGGGACCCTTCGGATCGATGAGAGACATCTCACCCCGTACGTCGGTTCAGATCTGCAGGGGTTCAACGGAACCACCACCAGACCATGGGGTTACGTTGAGCTGATGGTTACATTCGGGGCTGAAGACACTGCCCGACAGGTGAAGATCCGTTTCCTGGTGGTCGAATGCCCATCCCTTTACAACTGCATCCTCGGGAGGACCACCCTGGCCGAGCTTACGGCGGTGCCATCAACAGTCCACCTTAAAATGAAGTACTACACGGCCAGGGGACGAGTGGTCACGATGCACAGGGACATAGACGCGACCAGAAGATGTTTCGATGCCGCCATCAAAGGCATGACTTTCATCGGCGCCAAACCCAAGACCGTGGCCAAGCCACCCCCGGACGCCAAACAGGTACCTCTCCCGCGCGTCAACGCGGTCGAACTCGACAGCAGCTTCCCAGGCGAACCCTATGAAGACGGGGCAGAAGACCTCGACCTCCAGGCGGAAAACAACGGGCGGCCTCTCCACCCAACGTTCCCCATCCTCGACGGAGACTTTGAGCTCGTGGTACTCGGGGACGATCCAGACCGTAACGTGAAGATTGACACCGGAACCCCCGGCCTGGCGAAGAGACAGCTGAAGGCATGTCTCCGGGAGAATGCTGATCTATTTGCATAGAGAGCCTCCGAGATGCCTGGCCTTGACCCCGAGGTGGCTTGCCATCAGCTCGCAGTAGATCTGGCCGCTAGGTCCATAACCCAACGTAGGCGTAGGCAGTCTCCCGAAAAAGCAGAGGCTGCTGAAAAAGCTGTAAAAGACCTCCTAGAGGCGAATTTTATTTCAGAGGCCAGGTACACGACCTGGCTGTCCAACGTTGTACTTGTTAAAAAGAATAATGGAAAATGGAGGATGTGCGTTGATTATACTGATCTTAACTGGGGTTGCCCGAAAGACTGCTACCCTTTGCCTAACATCAGCCAACTGGTCAACAATTCTATAGGTTACAAACTATTATCCTTCATGGACGCTTACTCGGGATACAACCAAATTCCCATGGACAAGGTTGACAAACAGCACATGACTTTCATGACCGCGTCGGGCAACTACTATTACAATGTGATGCCCTTCGATCTGAAGAACGCCAGCGCGGCCTAACAACGGATGATGAATAAGGTTTTCTGGGCTGAAATCGGCGACATGCTCGAGGTCTACATGGACGACATGATTGTCAAATCAGCGGAAGAAGTCGACCACGCCGCGCACCTCAAGAAGGTGTTCGAAATGGCGAGGAGATGTCGCATGAGGTTCAATCCCGACAAATGCACTTTCGGCGTTCGGGCAGGAAAGTTCCTCGGCTTTTACCTCACAGAGCGAGGAATCGAAGCCAACCCTGACAAGTGTAGGGCTTTTTCCGAGATCCCTACTCCGAATTAAAAAAAGTCGATACAATCATTAAACGGGATGTTCACCGCTCTCTCCCGCTTCGTCGCCAATGCGAGCAAGCACTTCTCCACCTAAAACAAGTCTTATCGCAACCCCCGGTCCTCTCACGGCCTAAGGTCGGGGAGACACTTTTCTTGTATCTTGCGATCACGAATGAAGCAGTCAGCGATGTCCTCATTCGGGAAACCCCGGACGGGCAGAAACCAATTTACTTCTCGAGCAAAGCCCTCCAAGGCCCCGAGCTCAGGTACCAGCAGATAGAGAAAGTCGCCCTGGCCCTCGTCACCGTGGCCAGGAGACTACGCCACTACTTCCTTGCCCACATTGTCGTCATAAGGACCGAACAGCCTATAAGGCAGCTCCTTGGACGACCGGACATGGCGGGGAGGATGCTCAGATGGTCGCTCGAACTCGCCGAGTTCAACATCCAATACGAAGGGAGGAAAGCCCTGAAGGATCAGGTATTGGCCGACTTTGTAGCGGAGATGACCGTCCCGGAACCTTCGACGAACGGATCCCAGAAATGGACGATCTATGTCGACGGAGCATCCAGCCCGAAGGGAAGTGGGGCGGGCATCATCCTCGAAAACGAGGAAGGAATCTTGATCGAGGTATCCCTCGAACTATCCTTCCCGACGTCGAACAACTAAGCAGAGTACGAGGCCTTCTTCGCCGGACTTCGGCTGGCCGAGGACCTCGGCGCCAAGGAGGTCAAACTCTTCACCGACTCCCAACTCGTGGCCTCGCAAGTCCGAGGAGAGTACCAGGCCAAGAACGACAACCTCTTAGAATACTTGGCCTTGGTGAAAGAAAATATGAAAAAGTTCACCTCCGAGGAAGTAACTCACATCCCCCGCGAACACAATGCCCGAGCAGATGTCTTGTCCAAATTGGCAAGCACAAAGAAGAAAGGCGGGAACAAATCCGTCATACAAGAAGTGCTTTCCCGACCGAGTGTCATACCCCAAATTTTGACCACTAAGACTTCCCATCATTGTGAAAATCATCACCACAATATGGATGTACCTTTGTGCCTCATCAATCTCCTCAAGGAATTGTTGAACATTCACTACTATCAAAATTAGGGTTTCAAGCCCTCTCAGAGCCTTAGACAAAGGATCAATCAAGGAATGACATGATCTTCAACTTGTTTAGCCTCTCAAGTAGCTACAAAGGATCAAGAGGACTCCCACTCCAAGGATTAAGCACAAAGCTGCTCCCTTCTAGGTGGATCAAGCCTCAAGGTCGCCAGCATCACCAAATTAGGGTTTTGGTCGTTCAGGGCCTCCAAAGGGAAATTTTCCTCTGGGCATGAGCCAAGGATCCAAAACACAACCTAATATACTCCATGGAACCTCATGGACCCAATCATCAAGTCAATTTTGTCTCAGGGGATGTATTCATCAAAAATCAGGAATTGGGGTTTCTTGACCTAATTCACCCCTAAGTTGACTTTTAGGGCAAATCATGAGCCAAGACCTCAAATGAGGATTTGAGGGTCTCTAATACACTACATTGAATCATTTGCAACAATGGACTGATCCAAGAAGCTTGAGCAACAAGCCTCAATTTCATCTGCACCACAGTTAGGGTTTTAAGGAAAAAGTCAACTGTAACTTTGACTTTTGACCAGGACATGCTCCCAAGCCCTATGACATGCATCAATATACCCTATGACACCCATGGAGCATGTCCATCAAGTTTGATTTAGGTCAAGGACATGATTTCCTGAAGAATTTCACAGTTTGGAATTCATCTGATAAAAAGTCAACTGTGCACAAAAGTCAACTTTGACTTTTTGAGATTTTTCACAAAAATGGATTTTTAACCCTAAAATGATGTTAATGTATGATTTGAATCATCATTCATCAAGAAAAATCAAGAAAAGTTGGATAACTTGTAAAAAGGGGTAACCATAAAAACTTAGAAAATTTTCTAAGTTAAAAATAGAGTGGCTAGGGTACCAACTTTGGAGGGTCATAACTCCTAAACCACAAAGCCATTTTCTCCCATCCAAGGCTTGATTTGTAGATCTCATTGCCCTCTACGAAAACTTCAACTAGACCTAACTCCAATTCATTTTGGATTTTGAGCTATGAGTGAGCAAAAATGGCTGAAAACATGAAAGTACCACTTTTCCAACACTTAGAAAAAATTCTGTCCAAGACAGATTTTGTTTGAAACACCAAAACTTGTGGGGTTTTTCACACAGTTACAAGCTGAATCAATTCCAAAGATAAACATCAATGTTGTTGCAAATGTTGCCAAGAATCCAAGCAACTCAATAGCATGAAACCAATCCACTTGTGCCAAGAATTATGGCTGCCACAACACACCATGTCAAGGCTGCCATGAAAAATTAGTTTGGGGGTTTTGCGGCATCCACGATTTCTGAGTCAAAAGGAGTGATCACTATGCCACATGCCTTCAATCTAATCATGAACCAACTAATCCAACTGATAGGGTTGAGTCAAAAAGCCAAGGAATCTTCCAACTTGAAATTCATCCACTTTGGCACATTTTGCCTTGAATTCAAAGGGGCATTAATGTGGAATAGTACATTTTCAACAAAGCCACTCTACTCAGTCAAGTTCTCTGATTAAACAACAATAAAAACATCTGAAGAATGTGATTTTGGTCAAGGCATAGCCCTGCTCTTGGGAATGGCTAGTTTGCCTTGCTTGAGAAGAAATCCTCCAAGCCAATCTATGCAAATGTGATCTGATCCAGCAGCCATTCACTATTCCTCCAAGACAAAAGTTGATCACCTATAAATAGAGGTTCCAATGGATCATTCAACTCACACCAAAGCCAGTTACAGCACTGCTTTCTCTCATTCTTCCTTAAACATCAAGTTTCTTGGTTTTTGAGTAACCACTATCGGGTTTTGAGTTGCAGCCTTAAGCAATCAATTCCAATTGCTCAAACACATCATATATGATGTATTTGAGGTGTCCAAACACTTAAACACTGACTGTAACACCTCAGGCTCAAAATCACCCTTCAACCAAGCCATTATGCCTCAATTATGCAGATGAAGGTCTCCAGCTTGATCCAAAGAGTTTCAAAGTGTTCCAAAGCTTGCAACAAACTCCATAACATCCATTGAAGCGGTAGGGATCATTAATTCACAACTGGAACAAGGTTTGTGCAGAGTTCCATTTCAGCTTGCATCAAGGTAAGCCTCAAAACTCCAACTCCATGATCCATGCATATTTCCTCGCATGATATTTTTGCCAATTGCTTGCCATCATATGTTGATTGTTTTCCCTCAAAAAATTTGATCATAGCACTCATAATCATGCCTACTCGGTTGCTTTTGCAAAATTAGGGTTCATACGGCCACAATGATATAATTTGATATACACTGAAAATGAATGAAATTGGGTATTGCCATCTTCTTCCTTGTGAAAAAACGCATGAGTTTGGTGTTTGAATCATGTCAAATGGTTGAGAAACGAGAGAGATGGAGGGCTTCATGCACGAGCTAGAGGTAGAAGATGGCCATGGCGCCATTTTCAGAAAATCCAACTAGTTTGATATATATTTTTCACTTGCCATGTTATTAATGAATTGGCATTGCGCCCCAGTGGTTGATCAGCTGGTTTTTATGTATTGGCAAACGAAAGGTCTGGGGTTCGAATCCCCCTCGCCCCAGACCTTTTTTTTATCACTTTTTCCTATTTTCCTATTTTTCATATTATTTTGTTAATGATTTGAAAAATTAATAACTCACTCAATTTTAATTATTTTTGACTGATTCTTTTTGCAAAAAATCATAAAAATGTTGAAATATTTTATTCCACAAAAAAATTAGATTTATATTATGTATTTAATATATTTAGTATTTTTGTGAATAAATTCATTTTTATTTGCTTTTAAATATTTTAAAATGAACATCCATCTTGAAAAATCAAGACCAAATGAGTTTCAATATCTCTTGTGATTTATACCTCATTTTTCAAACCTTAAACAAAAATCACAAGTGGGTTATTCAAATCTATTTGGTATTTTTCATTGATTTTCTTTAAATATTTACTATTTAAAGATTAAAATTAGGGTTTCTTTGATTTTCACCTTCGTCAAACAATTACACTTGGGCCTCTATTAGAGTGTAAGACCCAACCCTTATTTTTGTAAAATACAAACTATTTTTTGGGCCTCACTTATTGTATAAGTCCCACTGTATTTTCAAAAACCTCGGCGCGCTCGCCAATTCAAAAATCAAACCCTGGGCCTCTCCTTGAGCTATAAGACCCATTCAAAAATTTTGGGCCTCTAATAGAGTGTAAGACCCAACCCCCTTTTAACCAAAATCATTTTGGGCCTCACTTATTGTATAAGTCCCTCTGTGTTAAAAGAAAATCTCGGAGCGATCGCCATTTCAAACGGAAAATCAATTGGGCCTACCCTCGTGTTATAAGCCCCACTCTTTTTCTTTAAACCTTTTGGGCCTCTTGAGAGAGTGTAAGACCCATCCCTTTGTACAGAAAACCTTTTTTGGGCCTCAGTCACTTGTATAAGTCCCTCTGTACAAATTCAAACAGTGCGCTCACTGATAAAACCCTGGGCTTCTCCTTGAGCTGTAAGCCCCAAATCTTTCTTTTTCAAAGCACTTTCTCCTTTGATTTTGAATATACTGTTGTTTTCAATCTTTCTTTGTTGAACAACTAACCAAACAGCATGGAAGCTCTACAACCGAGTAAGTGATTATTGCTTTCATTTACCGCTTTCATATACATATAACTGTATTGTGGGGTTGTTTCACTGTAAGTCTTCTTTCATAAACTCATATCAACTGTGTAATAATAGTATAGATATTTAGAGTTTCCCCGGCAACTACGTCTAGAACTAGGTGACGCCGTTTCGTTTATTCGTAGAAATAGACAACTAGATCCCCAAAAGGATCACCAGATACAGTCTTCTCTTCGGCTGTCCTCATTAGGAATTATCAAGAAACTCTACTCCCAGAGATGAATGTATTCTCCGTGAATGGCATCTTTGAGTTTCTTCCAAATTCTCGAACTTTCCTGACTTGATCTATTCCTTGAGAATAGCTTGCCTTGAATTTTTTGGGGTTTGGGGACCCACGGGCTTCTTAAAAGCATCGGCCTCCTCTTGGGCATCGTACAAGGACCCACAAGCTTCCTAAAAGCAACCCCGCCTTCTCTTGGGCTTAATACAAGGACCCGCCGACTTCTTAGAAGTATTCACAACCTCCTCTTAGGCTTCGTATAATGATTTCTTCCTCCGGGAATGATAGCCTCCTCTTGGGCTTTGTACAAGGACCTGTCGGCTTCTTAAAAGTTTCCAGCCTCCTCTAGGGCTTCGTACAAATTGTCCCGACGACCTCCTAGATGTGTAGGAACAGAACTTAATCATCTGCATATAACAGTCCTTTCAAAGAGTCTACTACTGTTTCTCAAAGCGTAGTACAAAAGATGAAACTCTAGACTTGGACAGTCTAATCTCCTTGAGTCTCAAAGACATTCTCAAGTGACCCCTTCGTTAAATAGGAAGAAAACCCGTAGACTCGGACAGTCTCAATACCCTTCGGATTTCCCACTTCCTTAAAGAACAGGAATAACCCGGATCCTCGAATCAAATCCTTGAGTACAGTGTTGCTCATATAAAGAACTGATTTTCTCTTTAAATCAGTATACTGGACCTGTCACTCAATTGAAACAGTCACCATAGCCTCCTCTTGGGCTTTGTACAATGATTCTCCCCAACAGAGTCAAACAACGTTTAGCCTCTCTCTCGGGCTTTGTACGAGACACATAAGAGACTCCCTCGTCGAGTCAATAACCCCTTTCGCCTCCATCTCGGGCTTTATACGAGATACAAAAAGGTTCTTATTGAGCCAAACAAATTTCAGCCTCCATCTCGGGCTTCGTACGAGATACAAAAAACTCTCTTGTTGAGTCAAATAGCCTCCATCTCAGGCTTTATACGAGATACCAAAAGACTCCATCGTCGAGTCAAAACCTTTTAGCCTTTCTCTCGGGCTTTGTACGAGACACATATTAGCCTCCTCTTAGGCTTTGTATAAGAAAACCACTGGTTGATCCAATCAACCTTTTAGCATCAAAGTCGTGCCTCGTTCACAGTACACAAACATCAACAACTCTTTCCCCTTCATCTAATTGCTGTAAGCAGCAAGCCTCTGGATCATCTACATCCATGCCACTGTCCCTCTTTTAGTATGAGAAATTCCTAAGGAAAGATGGCATTGCTTTAAACTAAGTTAAAGTCTTCTCCTTCAGGTTAAAATCCCCTATAAAGGAAATTATGGCATTGCTAGGATTCGCGTATCCCGGTTAAAGTAATTCTCCTTTATAGTCAGTCACCCAACAATCGTGACAAACAGACCCCCTTTAGAGATGACAAATTCTCTCTAAGGTCGAAACTTTTAGCTTCATATCTTGGGCTTCAAACAAGATACAAATAGACTTTTCAGCTTCACATCTTGGGCTTTGAACAAGATACAAACTGCCTTTCGCTTCACATCTTGGGCTTTGAACAAGACACCAAAACAACCATTTCCTCCCATAGAATAGGAGGAACTACGAACGCTCTGGTTTCCCTGTTTCGGTAAACGGGAATACGTAGGCATAAGATTGAAAGAAAAGATCTTAGCGAGCACACTAAACAAAAACCCTAAATCCCATACTCCCATATATCATAATCTGAAGCAGTATCCTAACAAAATCCCAGAGAGAAATCAGTATTGGCGAAAATACAAATAACCAATACAAAGGCCCCACCACATTGATCACATCCGTAACCTAACAGACCGCTGTTTAAACTCAGTATGCAAGCAGGGTTAATTGGAGACATCTATTTCCCTTCCTTCATCAGCTTTAATAGGATAAAAAATGAATTGACCTGTAGTAAACTCAACCGCAGAGAGCGACCAGCGCTTAAGAACTGCGTCCAAAATCGCTCGCTACAGAAAAATGGCGCCCACCGTGGGGCCCGTCTCTGTTTTTCTTCTTTCTTTTCATCTCTTGTGTGAAAACCACAGATTGGGGCTTCCGCCGGGGAACCCATTTCTGTCAGAAACTTAGGATTCATAGCTTTAAAAGTCTAGGATGTGTAGGACAAATATATATACTGCTTTTCCTAATTGCTATACCTGTTTATTTTTTTGCTAATGGGAATGCGTGTGATGCCGCATGTGGAAAGATTGAGTATACACTTAAGATAAGTGATGGTGACGAGGTCGACCATCAACCTCAGTGGAGGCTAACCAATGCAACCCATTCTCTCACCTAGACAATGGGCCGATTGTGATGTCTGAGAAGCTGAGGAGCCAAACCCTTTTTTAGTACGGAAACTATCGAAAATAGTTGTTACGCGATACTACCCTTATTTGAGGCTGGTGATCTATTCTCGGTGAATGGAACTTACTCTAAGATTGCTCTACAACTCGCTGGCGATCCGCTTGTTATTTTGCTTTCCTGGGAGGAGCTGATGATAATGAGTACAGGTACAAAAATCACCCTAGTATGAACCTTTGGGATGGGTAGAGCCTTGACTTCATGACAACGACCCTTTGACCCCATGTTTTTTCTATGTTTTTGTGTGCTGCATTCATGCATTCATTTAAAAAAACATTAAAACAAGAAAAAATGTCTCTTCTAGTCTCTCTGTTTTTCAAAATAAACTAAGGCTGTGATTGCAAATATCAGAGAAAAGGATTTCACTAATGGATTTTGGTAGAAGGAGAACTCATAGGTATACCTTCAAGGTTCCAAAGCTAGAGGATTTAAGAGGTTTGGCGAGATTGATCACAAACCAAGAGGCTTTCAGAGCCAAGCACGGAGGTCTGCTACCAGTGTTAAGAGTCCATGTGATTGAGGGAATCATGGATGCGCTCATTCAGTTTTACGATCCGGTTTACCACTATTTCACATTCCTGGATTACCAGCTCGCACCAACGCTAGAGGAGTATTCTCATCTGATCGATTTACACATTACTGATCGAGCTCCATTTTCTGGACTGGAAGAAATTCCAAAGAATCAGACCATTGCAAGAGCAATTCATTTGGACGAGTCTGAGATCAGGACTCACATGACTACTAAGGGTGGCATCCAAGGTTTTCCAGCCCAGTTCTTGACAAAGAAAGCCCTGTATTTTGCCAGTATAGGAAACGTGACTGCTTTTGAAAGCATCTGGTGATGTACGCTCGGCGGATGTCAGCTCAGACGGAGAATCAGGACCTACTGATTCACTACTTCCAGGATAGTTTAACCAGTGCCGCACTCAAATGGTACATGGGTTTAAACCGTGCCACGATCAGTACATTCAGAGATCTTGGCACTGCCTTCGTCCAACAATACAAATACAATTTGGACATGGCACCCGACAGAGATCAACTCAGATCAATGTCGCAAAAGGACAAGGAAACCTTTAAGGAGTATGCTCAAAGGTGGCGTGAAATTGCCGCTCAAATTTGTCCACCTCTTGAGGAAAAAGAGAAGACAAAGATCTTCTTAAAGGCCTTAAGCTCATTTTACTATGACCGAATGGTTGCCAGTGTGCCCAGTGACTTCACCGAAATGGTCGGCATGGGTGTACGTCTTGAGGAAGCCGTCCGAGAAGGACGTTTGGTAAAAGACACTGGATCGACGAGCGGTACTAAAAAATACGGTAGTGCTCTCCCTAAGAAAAAAGAGCAAGATATTGGGAATATCTCTCTCAGAAAGCAAAAGCGACGTTATCAGCCGGTAGCAGCTGTAACTCTTGCTATCAACCCTGCGCCTATTCCTACGTATCAACCTCAGGTTGCACAGAGCCAGCCTAATCAGCAAAGGACACAACAGCCTCTTCTGCAGGCTCGTCCTCCATATAACAACAACCGTACAACACGGCCACCAGGATTTGATCCTATACCCGTATCGTACGCAGAACTATTTCCATTACTATTGGCTAAGGGGCACATTCAGACTAAATCTCCTCTTACAGTACCGGAAAATCCGCCTTTCTGGTTTAAGGTGGATCAAAGTTGCCCTTACCACCAAGGAGGACCAGGGCATAACATTGAGAATTGTCTCAATTTCAAGTCCGACGTGCAAAAACTTGTTAGGAGCGGGGTCTTATCCTTCAAGGGTATAAATCCTAATGTTCTTACGAACCCGTTGCCTCAACACGAGAAGGCTGCAGTTAATTTGATAGAAGGAGAGACTAACGACGTCTATCAAATTCACGATGTACTCTTATTGAAAACCAATCTGGTCAAGATGCATTGTAGACAGAGTAGATATGGCCATGTGCCACCTCACAACTATCATCAGTGTGATGTCTGCTCTAAAAACAATCAGGGATGCTCTGTGGTGCAAGCAGCCCTACAGGAACAAATAGATCTCAGATGGATCCAAGAGCACCGAGTTCGTGGAGTTAACATTGTTTACACGAATTCTAACGTCATTCAGAACCACGATATCCGTGCGATGAATGCCAACTTGGTGGTGATGCACTCAAGGCAAAGCCAATATCATAATCTGCCGCGACATGATTACGGTTCTTGTCTGACTTGCTCGGTAAACAAACAGGGATGCTCTTTCATACAAGAGGCCCTCCAGCATCAGATGGATCTTGGATGGATCCAAGACTACCATGATAGGAACCCTTATCAGATCAACATGGTTCAGATCTTTGATATTCGCGTGATGAATACCAACCTGGTAGAGTTACATGCTGAACAGGTCCGACTCAGATTCTTAATATCACACGACTATCAAAACTGTAAATCGGGTTGCGAAAATGATCGAGGTTGTACCCTTGTCCAGGAAGCACTTCAACACTTGTTAAATCATTGGTGGATGCCAATCTACATGGATGAAGATACTCAGCAAATTAGTATCAGTAACAGGAATCCTACTTGGCGTCAGAGTCAGGATGTCCGATCAATGGAAGCTAACCTAGTGAGGTTACATTGTATTCAAAGTGGGCGTGGCCAGGTGCCACCACACAATTATGATCGTTGTAGCGTTTGTTTAGAAAGTAACCAAGGGTGTTACCTTGTGAGAGCAGCTCTTCAAGGCCAGGTGGATCGTGGAGAAATTCGTCCATATCCGGGTTCTGGACCCATCAACTGGATGCCGAATTACCTTGCCGATCAAGTTGAGGTTGTCGTAATCTCTGGTCATCATAGGACCAGGGATGTTTTTGCCATTATCCCTCTACTTGACAAATCTAAAGTTCCTAACCGGGAACGGATCGAGATTACTTACGATGGTCAGAAAAATCAGAAGGTTCCCGTAGTCATCTATCTGCCGGGACCACTACCGTATGAATCAACTAAGGAAATCCCTTACAAGTACGGTGCAACAACAATTGAAAATGGAAAGGAAATTCCATTACCCTTCGTTGTGAATATTGCAGACATCAGTCGTGTAACACGGAGTGGTAGAATCTTCAACCGAAGGGTTAGGGAACTTAACAAGGAAAAGGAACTTCAGATAGGAGATCCCGATCCACCAGTCGGTCAGTCCAGTAATCCCGACCTTTCGAAAAATGATGATGAGATGTTGAAGCTCATCCAAAGGAGTGAATACAACATTGTTGATCAACTATTACAAACTCCTTCAAAGATCTCAGTATTATCACTGTTACTCAGTTCAGAAGCCCACAGAGAGGCTCTACAGAAAGTCTTGGAGCAAGCCTTTGTGGAACAGGATGTAACAATCAGACAGATCGATAACATTGTCTCTAACATCACTTCCTGCAACAATTTGGGATTTAGTGATGAGGAATTACCAGAAGAGGGTCTCCGTCATAACATGGCGCTCAATATCACAGTTAACTGCCAGGACGATGCTTTAGCCAGCGTACTGGTAGACACATGGTCAACCTTGAATGTTATGCCGAAGTCCACTTTGATGCAATTATCATTCAAAGGCCCTCCGATGAGAATCAGTGAGGTTGTCGTCAAAGCATTCGACGGATCCAGAAAAACGGTTATCGGCGAAGTCGATCTTCCCATAACTATTGGTCCTCACACTTTCCAAGTTACTTTCCAGGTCATGGACATCCGGGCAACGTACAGTTGTTTATTAGGAAGACCTTTGATACACCAGGCTGGAGCGGTTACGTCAACCCTCCACCAAAAGCTAAAGTTCGTCAAGAACAATCAACTTGTCACAGTTTGTGGAGAACAAGCCTTGCTTGTAAGCAGCTTATCATCATCTACTGGTATAGAACCCGAGGAGGTTATTGGAATGCAGTTCCAAGCACTGTCGGTAAGCAAGGACAATCAGTTTAAAGATGGAACTTCGATTTCTTCATACAACGATGCTATCAAAGCGGTCGAGAGTACTGATACAAAAGGATGGGGACAGCTTGTCATTCCTATTGACAATAAAATAAAGAAGGGTCTTGGTTTTTCTGCAACCTGTACCCAGACAGCTGCCAACGATGAAAGTATTCATCCCCTTCAAAACTTCTTCCACAGTGGAGGTTTTCTCCACCCAGTGTCTCAAGCAGTACATGCTATCAATGAGGAAGATCCTTCTAACACAAATGAAGAATGGAAGTCCTACCTCAACGAGGACGGTTATATGTCTCAGGAAGAGGTGCCTATACCATTTTGCTATCCCGCACAGAGTCTGAGATTTATACCACGATCAGATGTCGAAATGATATATGGAGATTGTGATCTGGAAGGATGTCGTGCTCCGCCAAATTCATTAGAGGAAGACACTCTGATGAAAGACAATTTTGACTACGACTACTATGGCCTAATGGATGGTATGCCAATGTGGCAGCCTTACCCAGGAGACTTGGGGCAAGAGAGTCGGTCGAACAATGAAAATCAGCTGACCGTCATTGAACAAAATACCTGTGTCCCCACCATGTCATGGGATCAACACTCAGGTCATTCAGAAACTACTCAACATGAAGATGAATTCGCAATGTTTGCAGGACTTGAATTCATTAACTATGCTTTTCCCGAGGTCAACGTCATCGAGAGAGATGACTCCTCCAGTTCCAAAGAAGCTTGGGACACTCTGGGAGAACCAAGTGGAAAATTTGACTATACGGTCAAGTACACCGCTCCCGAAAGTTCTCGTATCAGGCTCGAAGATATCCAGTCAACTGGATGGGGAGATATAGCTGAGAGCACAAATGCTATGCAAAATACCACTGAGGAATTCTCCTACGACAACTCTGCCTGGGAGACAGATTCCAATGATCCTGCTCCACCAGAAATCAGCGTCATTTCTAAAGACAAATCAAGGAAGGTGCCATACTTTGTGATTCACCGAGGAGTTCACCGCCAATGGGTTGTCGTCGAGGTTCCGAAGGTCGTTCATCAGTCAAAGTAATTGCCATCTTTAACCTTTCACCCTGCCCAGGTGAAACAGATGTTTTGATAGGGCTCGCTTTCTGTAAATTTCCCTCTTCGCTTTGCCCGAAGCGACAGAGTTTGGTTTATAGGGCTGTAGTTTCAAGGATCGACTTGTTCATTAATAAAATAACGTCGTTCTGTAATTTCCGCATTAATTGCTGTTTTCTCTTTTTGCTTTTTCAGAAAATGGTAATCCTAAAAAACAATTCAATAATAAAAACAAGCAGTAATAAAAAAAATACACTGCACACACTTTTGCATTTTCTCTATCTCTTCTAAACACAAATCATCACGTCATGCAGATTGCTTGTTTTAAACCCCGTTGAACCATACGATCCGATGCCTTCTCCCGACTTTGAGTTCCCGGTATTTGGGGCTGAAGAAGAAGTTGACAATGAAATTCCAGAAGAGATCTCCCGATTACTCAGACAAGAGGAAAGGTCCATTGAACCTCACAAAGAACCATTGGAAACAGTAAACTTGGGTTCAGAAAAAGAGAGAAAAGAAATTAGGATTGGGGCACTGCTCAGTCCCATTGCCAGAGAGGGTTTGGTAAAGCTTCTCAAAGAATTCCCGATGTATTCACTTGGTCCTATCAGGATATGCCAGGGTTGGATACCAGCATCGTGGAACATCACTTACCGTTAAGATCAGAATGTCCGCCAGTAAAGCAAAGGTTGAGACGGACTCACCCGGACATGGCCATCAAAATCAAAGAGGAAGTACAGAAACAGATTGACGCAGGTTTCCTCGCCACATCAGAATATCCTCAATGGTTAGCCAACATCGTACCCGTTCTGAAAAAGGACGAAAAGGTCAGAATGTGTGTTGATTACAGGGATCTAAACAAGGCTATTCCAAAGGACGACTTTCCTTTACCACACATTGACATGCTGGTAGACAGTACAGCAAAGTTCAAAGTTTTCTCCTTCATGGATGGATTCTCGGGCTATAACCAGATCAAAATGGCGCCGAAAGACATGGAGAAAACTTCGTTCATCACCCCATGGGGCACCTTTTGTTACAAGGTAATGTCGTTCGGTTTGAAGAATGTCGGGGCAACCTATCAAAGGGCCATGACAAATCTTTTTCATGACATGATACACAAAGAGATAGAGGTATATGTCGATGACATAATTGCAAAATCTAAGACGGAAGAGGAGCATGTGACCCACCTGTCGAAACTATTTGACCGTTTGCGAAAGTACAAACTCCGCTTGAATCCTAACAAGTGCACCTTCGGTGTCCGTTCAGGGAAACTACTAGGGTTCATCGTCAGCCAGAAAGGAATTGAGATTGATCCTGACAAGGTCAAGGCCATTCAAGAAATGCCTTCTCCGAAAACTGAAAAACAAGTCAGAGGATTCCTGGGACGTTTGAACTACATCTCCAAATTCATATTCCTTATGACCGCGACATGCACGCCGATCTTCAAATTACTTAAAAAGAACCAGGATTGCGTTTGGTCAGAAGATTGCCAAACCGCCTTCAACAGTATCAAGGAATACCTGTTGAACCCACCGATTCTATTACCTCCAGTGGAAGGGAGACCACTAATCATTTACCTCACAGTTCTAGAGGACTCAATGGGATGTGTACTTGGCAAACAAGACGAAACTAAACGGAAAGAGTCTGCCATTTATTATTTGAGCAAGAAATTCACCGACTGTGAAACTCGGTACACGATGCTTGAGAAAACTTGTTGCGCTTTGGCTTGGGCAGCCAAACGTCTTGGTCAATACATGATTCGTCATACTACTTGGTTAATCTCAGAAATGGATCAAATCAAGTATGTCTTCGAAAAACCTGCTCTTACGGGAAGGATTGCCCGTTGGCAGATGCTGTTATCAGAATATGACATAGAGTACCACGCTTAGAAAGCCGTTAAGGGAAGTATTTTAGCCGATCATTTGGCGCATTAACCGATTGACGATCAAGAATCAATCGGGTTTGACTTCCCAGATGAAGATGTCATGTATCTAAAGATGAAATACTGCGATGAACCGTTACCCAGTGAAGGGCCAGAACCAGGTTCCCAATGGGGACTTATCTTTGACGGAGCAGTCAGTCATTACGGAAACGGAATTGGGGCAATCATTGTTACCCCTCAGGGTACCCACATTCCTTTCACCGCTCGACTTACGTTCAAATGTACGAAGAACGAGGCCGAATACGAAGCATGTATCATGGGTCTCGAAGAAGCAATTGATTTAAGGATCAAAAACTTGGACGTATATGGCGACTCAGCCCTGGTTATCAATCAGATAAAAGGAGATTGGAACACATGCCAATCAGGATTGATTCCTTACAAAGACTATGCCAGAAGGTTGTTACCCTTCTTCAACAGAGTCGAGTTTCATCATATCCCTCGTGAGGAGAATCACATGGCTGATGCATTAGCCACCCTCTCTTCCATGATTAGTGTAGGTCAATGGAACGACTTACCTAAGATCGACATAATGCGCCTTGAACGGCCCGCTTACATCTTCACGATCGAAGCAGTCCTAGATGACAGACCTTGGTATCACGATATCAAATGCTTCCTTCAGAAATAAGAGTACCCACCTGGGGCACTAAGAAAAGACAGGAAAACCCTCAGAAGATTGGCTGGAAACTTCTTCCTGAGCGGGGACACTCTCTATAAGAGAAATTTTGACATGGTCTTGCTCCGATGCGTAGACAGACCAGAAGCAGACATGCTTATGAAAGAAATTCATGAAGGGTCCTTTGGCACTCATGCCAACGGACACACAATGGCGAGAAAAATTTTAAGAGCAGGGTACTATTGGTTGACAATGGAATCCGACTGCTACAAGTACATGAGGAGGTGTCACGAGTGTCAGATATACTCTGACAAAATTCATGTACCGCCATCACATCTCAAAGTTCTTTCTTCCCCGTGGCCTTTTTCCATATGGGGAATCGACATGATTGGCTTGATTGAACCTAAGGCTTCAAACAGACATCGGTTCATTCTAGTAGCCATTGACTATTTCACCAAGTGGGTCGAAGCAGCGTCATTCGCCAATGTAACCCGACAAGTGGTGGTCCGATTTATCAAAAACAATATCATCTGCCGTTATGGTGTTCCAAGTCAGATCATTACTGATAATGGGTCTAACTTGAACAATAAGATGATGAAGGAGTTGTGCGTAGAGTTCAAGATTGAACACCATAACTCATCTCCCTACCGACCCAAGATGAACGGAGCGGTAGAAGCGGCCAATAAGAACATCAAGAAGATCGTTCAAAAGATGGTTGTAACCTACAAAGACTGGCACGAGATGCTACCCTTTGCTCTTCACGGTTATCGTACATCTGTCCGCACTTCAACAGGGGCTACCCCTTTCTCTCTAGTGTATGGCATGGAAGCAGTGCTCCCCATAGAAGTAGAGATCCCGTCAATCCGAGTATTGATGGAAGCTAAGCTTACAGAAGCTGAATGGTGTTAAAGTCGACACGACGAACTGAATCTGATCGAGGAGAAGCAAATCACGGCACTATGCCATGGTCAGCTGTATCAACAGAGAATGAAGAAGGCGTTCGACAAAAAGGTCTGACCTCGTGTCTTCAGAAGAGGAGACCTCGTGCTCAAGAAGATACAATCATTTCTCACTGACTCTCGGGGCAAATGGACCCCAAATTATGATGGCCTCTATGTGGTCACGAAAGCTTTCTCAGGCGGCGCCTTGAGACTTGCAACCATGGACGGAGAGGAATTTTCCTACCCCACGAATGTTGATGTCGTCAAGAAATACTTCGCCTAAACTAAAAAAAAAAAACGTCTCGGTGGATTGAAAACCCGAAAGGGCGGTCCAGGCAAAAATTAAAGACATGAAAAAAAATCATCCTGTTGGATTGGAAACATCACAGTACAATCCAGGCAAAAATTAGGGATAAAGGCAAGTAACTATGTTCAACAGAGGCAAGTCCCTCAGCAGCAGCAGTTACATCATCCGTCAAACGCCAGTCAAGGTCATCTTCGACAGAAGCTCAGGATGCCCCGAATTCAAAGTTGGTAGAAGGATAGCGGTCGTTATGTTTCAATGTAGCCCTTTTCCCTGTAAATTTCCATTTTCTAACTTTGTAAATACTCAATGGAATCATGTGTTTGGCTGATTTCCATCGTATCAATAAAATTTGAGCCCTTGTGCTTTTGTTTGTAATTCTTATTTGTTTTAGCTTTACAGAACGACGTTGTTAACATGATTAACGATTCTTGAAATAAAACAAAAATGAATTTACTTGTTAAAAATTTTTCTGCTTTAAAATAAAGACAGTAATTTCTTTTGACTGTTGAACATCAAAAGAGCATCAACCGCTTCTCCAGAAGTAAGCGAACTTCAAAGTGCAGAATCAAAGTACTCCTTCTAACCCAGTACGCCTGAATGAAGGGACCAACCGTGTCAGAGACCTTGTTTCGTCTGATACGCCACAACAGAGTTCTTACCTCCTAAGCCCGACCAACGGTAGCTCCCAACAGGGACTATCTCTCCTAAGCAAGGTGGAATTGCTATCTTGAACCCGCGATATTTCTACACGCCCCGCGATGGCCGAGTATCCAGTCATGTTCATCTTTTAGTTTGTGTGTCGCATCGGTTTTGTCAGCATATACATACACACATCATGCATTATTGATTTGCATTCAAATTCCATATTGCATCACTATCACTCTAGTCGGTCTTGTCCCCTAGTGATAGAAGTTCTCCCAATTGAGTTGTCAGTTCTTGCCTCGTCAGGAAACGCTGTGTCTGAACAACCTCGCCTCCAGTTTATTTCTGGAAGGAAGTTGGCCCTTGACCACTTTGATAACTTGAACCTCTGAAAAACCAGAGGAACCTTCAGTCAGCATCACTCTTCACCATTGAAGATGATATCCTTTCTTTCCTGGATTAAGGAAAATCCACAGAGAAATCCTCGTAATCAGAGATTCGGCAGCATGCCAGTTTCACTTCGAAAAGATCGTTGATGAAAAGGTCATCGACACCTCAAAATTAGACCCCATCATATGGCATTTCTCCGGGAAGACCCCGAGGAAAGTATGATGTAAGATCCCCAAGCGACAGCCGTCTCTCAAGAGACCTGCTTTCCCCCAGTAGAAACAAATGGCGTCTCCAACAGAGAAGTTTGTGCAACTCTACAACTCAGACGACTGGGTTCCCCAACAAGTCTAGCATCAAATTTTTTTCCCTAAAATGGCATCTCCCCAGGAAGATTCGACGAGAAGTTTGAGGAAAATCATTGTGAAAATCATCACCACAATATGGATGTACCTTTGTGCCTCATCAATCTCCTCAAGGAATTGTTGAGCATTTACTACTATCAAAATTAGGGTTTCAAACCCTCTCAGAGCCTTAGACAAAGGATCAATCAAGGAATGACATTATCTTCAACTTGTTTAACCTCTCAAGTAGCTACAAAGGATCAAGAGGACTCCCACTCCAAGGATTAAGCACAAAGCTGCTCCCTTCTAGGTGGATCAAGCCTCAAGGTCGCCAGCATCACCAAATTAGGGTTTTGGTCGTTCAAGGCCTCCAAAGGGAAATTTTCCTCTGGGCATGAGCCAAGGATCCAAAACACAACCTAATATACTCCATGGAACCTCATGGACCCAATCATCAAGTCAATTTTGTCTCAGGGGATGTATTCATCAAAAATCAGGAATTGGGGTTTCTTGACCTAATTCACCCCTAAGTTGACTTTTAGGGAAAATAATGAGCCAAGACCTCAAAGGAGGATTTGAGGGTCTCTAATACACTACATTGATCCATTTGCAATAATGGATTGATCCAAGAAGCTTGAGCAACAAGCCTCAATTTCATCTGCACCACAGTTAGGGTTTTAAGGAAAAAGTCAACTGTAACTTTGACTTTTGACCAGGACATGCTCCCAAGCCCTATGACATGCATCAATATACCCTATGACACCCATGGAGCATGTCCATCAAGTTTGATTTAGGTCAAGGACATGATTTCCTGAAGAATTGCACAGTTTGGAATTCATCTGATAAAAAGTCAACTGTGCACAAAAGTCAACTTTGACTTTTTGAGATTTTTCACAAAAATGGATTTTTAACCCTAAAATGATGTTAATGTATGATTTGAATCATCATTCATCAAGAAAAATCAAGAAAAGTTGGATAACTTGTAAAAGGGGTAACCATAAAAACTTAGAAAATTTTCTAAGTTAAAAATAAAGTGGCTAGGGTACCAACTTTGGAGGGTCATAACTCCTAAACCACAAAGCCATTTTCTCCCATCCAAGGCTTGATTTGTAGATCTCATTGCCCTCTACAAAAACTTCAACTAGACCTAACTCCAATTCATTGTGAATTTTGAGCTATGAGTGAGCCAAAATGGCTGAAAACATGAAAGTACCACTTTTCCAACAATTAGAAAAAATTCTGTCCAAGACAGATTTTGTTGGAAACACCAAAACTTGTGGGGTTTTTTCACACAGTTACAAGCCGAATCAGTTCCAAAGATAAACATCAATGTTGTTGCAAATGTTGCCAAGAATCCAAGCAACTCAATAGCATGAAACCAATCCACTTGTGCCAAGAATTATGGCTGCCGCAACACACCATGTCAAGGCTGCCATGAAAAATCAGTTTGGGGGTTTTGTGCCATCCACGATTTCTGAGTCAAAAGGAGTGATCACTATGCAACATGCCTTCAATCTGATCATGAACCAACTGATCCAACTGATAGGGTTGAGTCAAAAAGCCAAGGAATCTTCCAACTTGAAATTCATCCACTTTGGCACATTTTGCCTTGAATTCAAAGGGGCATTAATGTGGAATAGTGCATTTTCAACAAAGCCACTCTACTCAGTCAAGTTCTCTGATTAAACAACAATAAAAACATCTGAAGAATGTGATTTTGGTCAAGGCATAGCCCTGCTCTTGGGAATGGCTAGTTTGCCTTGCTTGAGAAGAAATCCTCTAAGCCAATCCATGCAAATGTGATCTGATCCATCAGCCATTCACTATTCCTCCAAGACAAAAGTTAATCACCTATAAATAGAGGTTCCAATGGATCATTCAACTCACACCAAAGCCAGTTACAGCACTGCTTTCTCTCATTCTTCCTTAAACCTCAAGTTTCTTGGTTTTTGAGTAACCATTATCGGGTTTTGAGTTGCAGCCTTAAGCAATCAATTCCAATTGCTCAAACACATCACATATGATGTATTTGAGGTGTCCAAACACTTAAACACTGACTGTAACACCTCAGGCTCAAAATCACCCTTCAACCAAGCCATTATGCCTCAATTATGCAGGTGGAGGTCTCCAACTTGATCCAAAGAGTTTCAAAATGTTCCAAAGCTTGCAACACACTCCATAACATCCATTGAAGTTGTAGGGATCATTAATTCACAACTGGAACAAGGTTTGTGCAGAGTTCCATCAGCTTGCATCAAGGTAAGTCTCAAAACTCCAACTCCATGATCCATGCATATTTCCTCGCATGATATTTTTGCCAATTGCTTGCCATCATATGTTGATTGTTTTCCCTCAAAAAATTTGATCATAGCACTCATAATCATGCCTACTCGATTGCTTTTGCAAAATTAGGGTTCATACGGCCACAATGATATAATTTGCTATACACTGAAAATGAATGAAATTGGGTATTGCCATCTTCTTCCTTGTGAAAAAACGCATGAGTTTGGTGTTTGAATCATGTCAAATGGTTGAGAAACGAGAGAGATGGAGGGCTTCATGCACGAGCTAGAGGAAGAAGATGTCCATGGCGCCATTTTCAGAAAATCCAACTAGTTTGATATATATTTTTCACTTGCCATGTTATTAATGAATTGGCATTGCGCCCCAGTGGTTGATCAGCTGGTTTGTATGTATTGGCAAGCGAAAGGTCTGGGGTTCAAATCCCCCTTGCCCCAGACCTTTTTTTTATCACTTTTTCCTATTTTCCTATTTTTCATATTATTTTGTTAATGATTTGAAAAATTAATAACTCACTCAATTTTAATTATTTTTGACTAATTCTTTTTGCAAAAAATCATAAAAATGTTGAAATATTTTATTCCACAAAAAAATTAGATTTATATTATATATTTAATATAATTAGTATTTTTGTGAATAAATTCATTTTTATTTGTTTTTAAACATTTTAAAATGAACATCCATCTTGAAAAATCAAGACCAAATGAGTTTTAATATCTCTTGTGATTTATACCTCATTTTTCAAACCTTAAACAAAAATCACAAGTGGTTTATTCAAATCTATTTGGTATTTTTCATTGATTTTCTTTAAATATTTACTATTTAAAGATTAAAATTAGGGTTTCTTTGATTTTCACCCTCATCAATCAATTATACTTGGGCCTCTATTAGAGTGTAAGACCCAACCCTTTTTTTTGTAAAATACAAACTATTTTTTGGGCCTCACTTATTGTATAAGTCACACTGTATTTTCAAAAACCTTGGTGCGCTCGCCAATTCAAAAATCAAACCCTGGGCCTCACCTTGAGCTATAAGACCCATTCAAAATTTTTGGGCCTCTAATAGAGTGTAAGACCCAACCCCCTTTTAGCCCAAATCATTTTGGGCCTCACTTATTGTATAAGTCCCTCTGTGTTAAAAGAAAATCTCGGCGCGATCGTCATTTCAAACGGAAAATCAATTGGGCCTACCCTCGTGTTATAAGCCCCACTCCTTTTCTTTAAACCTTTTGGGCCTCTTGAGAGAGTGTAAGACCCATCCCTTTGTACAGAAAACCTTTTTTGGGCCTCAGTCACTTGTATAAGTCCCTCTGTACAAATTCAAACAGTGCGCTCACTGATAAAACCCTGGGCCTCTCCTTGAGCTGTAAGCCCCAAATCTTTCTTTTTCAAAGCACTTTCTCCTTTGATTTTGAATATACTGTTGTTTTCAATCTTTCTTTGTTGAACAACTAACCAAACAGCATGGAAGCTCTACAACCGAGTAAGTGGTTATTGCTTTCATTTACCGCTTTCATATACATATAACTGTATTGTGGGGCTGTTTCACTGTAAGTCTTCTTTCATAAACTCATATCAACTGTGTAATAATAGTATAGATATTTAGAGTTTCCCTGGCAACTACGTCTAGAACTAGGTGACGCCGTTTCGTTTATTCGTAGAAATAGACAACTAGATCCCCAATAGGATCACCAGATACAGTCTTCTCTTCGACTGTCCTCATTAGGAATTATCAAGAAACTCTACTCCCAGAGATGAATGTATTCTCCGTGAATGGCATCTTTGAGTTTCTTCCAAATTCTCGAACTTTCCTGACTTGATCTATTCCTTGTGAATAGCTTGCCTTGAATTTTTTGGGGTTTGGGGACCCACGGGCTTCTTAAAAGCATCGGCCTCCTCTTAGGCATTGTACAAGGACCTACAGGCTTCCTAAAAGCAACCCCGCCTCCTCTTGGGCTTAATACAAGGACCCGCCGGCTTCTTAGAAGTATTCACAACCTCCTCTTAGGCTTTGTATAATAATTTCTTCCTCCGGGAATGATAGCCTCCTCTTGGGCTTTGTACAAGGACCCGTCGGCTTCTTAAAAGTTTCCAGCCTCCTCTTGGGCTTCGTACAAATTGTCCTGACGACCTCCTAGAGGTGTAGGAACATAACTTAATCATCTGCATAGAACAGTCCTTTCAAAGAGTCTACTACTGTTTCTCAAAGCATAGTACAAAAGATGAAACTCTAGACTTGGACAGTCTAATCTCCTTGAGTCTCAAAGACATTCTCAAGTGACCCCTTTGTTAAATAGGAAGAAAACCCGTAGACTCGGACAGTCTCAATACCCTTCGGATTTCCCACTTCCTTAAAGAACAGGAATAACCCAGATCCTCGAATCAAATCCTTGAGTACAGTGTTGCTCATATAAAGAACTGATTTTCTCTTTAAATCAGTATACTGGACCTATCACTCAACTGAAACAGTCACCATAGCCTCCTCTTGGGCTTTGCACAATGATTCTCCCCAACGGAGTCAAACAACGTATAGCCTCTCTCCCGGGCTTTGTACGAGACACATAAGAGACTCCCTCGTCGAGTCAATAACCCCTTTCGCCTCCATCTCGGGCTTTATACGAGATACAAAAAGGTTCTTATTGAGCCAAACAAATTTCAGCCTCCATCTCGGGCTTCGTACGAGATACAAAAAACTCTCTTGTAGAGTCAAATAGCCTCCATCTCGGGCTTTATATCAGATACCAAAAGACTCCATCGTCGAGTCAAAACCTTTTAGCCTTTCTCTCGGGCTTTGTACGAGACACATATTAGCCTCCTCTTAGGCTTTGTATAAGAAAACCACTGGTTGATCCAATCAACCTTTTAGCATCAAAGTTGTGCCTCATTCACAGTACACAAACATCAACAACTCTTTCCCCTTCATCTAATTGCTGTAAGCGGCAAGCCTCTGGATCATCTACATCCATGCCACTGTCCCTCTTTTAGTATGAGAAATTCCTAAGGAAAGATGGCATTGCTTTAAACTAAGTTAAAGTCTTCTCCTTCAGGTTAAAATCCCCTGTAAAGGAAATTATGGAATTGCTAGGATCCGCGTATCCCGGTTAAAGTAATTCTCCTTTATAGTCAGTCACCCAACAATCGTGACAAACAGACCCCCTTTAGAGATGACAAATTCTCACTAAGGTCGAAACTTTTAGCTTCATATCTTGGGCTTCGAACAAGATACAAATAGACTTTTCAGCTTCACATCTTGGGCTTTGAACAAGATACAAACCACCTTTTGCTTCACATCTTGGGCTTTGAACAAGACACCAAAACAACCATTTCCTCCCATAGAATAGGAGGAACTACGAACGCTCTGATTTCCCTGTTTCGGTAAACGGGAATACGTAGGCATAAGATTGAAAGAAAATATCTTAGCGAGCACACTAAACAAAAACCCTAAACCCCATACTACCATATATCATAATCTGAAGTAGTATCCTAACAAAATCCTAGAGAGAAATCAGTATTGGCGAAAATACAAATAACCAATACAAAGGCCCCACCACATTGATCGCATCCGTAACCTAACAGACCGCTGTTTAAATTCAGTATGCAAGCAGGGTTAATTGGAGACATCTATTTCCCTTCCTTCATCAGCTTTAATAGGATAAAAAATGAGTCGACCTGCAGTAAACTCAACCGCAGAGAGCGACCAGCGCTTAAGAACCGCGTCCAAAATCGCTCGCTACACCGAGCATCGACAAACCCACTCCAGTGGCGGACGTAAACGCCATTGGCGACAGCAATTGCTGGATGACCCCCGTGTACGAGTACCTCACAACGGGCAAACTGCCCGGAAATCCCAAAGAAGCCGGAATGGTCAAGCGGCGGACATGCTCATACACAATAGTCGAGGATAAGCTATACCGGCGAGGGTTTTTAATCCCCCTTCTCAGGTGCGTCAAGGAGACCAAGGTCCCCGGCATCCTCCAGGAAATCCACGAAGGAATCAATGCACAGCACCTCGGCGGACGATCGTAAGCCCGTAAGGCGCTACGAGCAGGGTATTACTGGCCCACCATGCAACAGGACGCCAAGGAACACGTCAAGAAGTGCGACAGATGCCAACGACACGGGGACATGCACCTTGCTCCTCCCAACGAGCTCAAAACACTGTCCTCCCCATGGCCGTTCACGTGGTGGGGGATGGATATCCTCGGACCTTTCGTCCAGGGGTCATATCAAAACAAATACCTCATCGTCAGGGTGGACTACTTCACAAAGTGGATTGAGGCAGAAGCATTGGCCAAAATCATGGCCTTCAACATACTGCGTTTCTACAAAAGGAACATCCTCACCCGATTCGGCGTGCCTCAAGCTATTGTCACCGACAACAGAACACAGTTCACCGACAAGAACTTCCAAGACTTCGTCTCCAAGCTAGACACGAAGCAGCACTTCACGTCGGTCGAGCACCCTCAAACGAACGGACAGGATGCGGCGGCGAACAGAGTAATCCTACGAGGACTTAAACGTCGACTAGGCGATGCCAAACAATGGTGGGTCGAGGAGCTACACATCGTCCTCTGGGCCTACCGGACGACCCCACATTCCACGATCGGGGAAACCCCTTTCTGTCTGACCTACTGAACGGAGGCGGTGATCCCCGTGGAAATCATGGAACCCTCGAGGAGGACAGAAGCCCCCCTCGACGGGGACGTGAACGATGAAGCCCTGAGGGAAGAACTCGATTTCATCGAGGAGACACGTTCGGGCGCTTCTCTCCGAGAAGCTTCACTTAAGCAGAAAATAACACTACGTTATAACGACAAAGTTATCAAACGTGATTTTCAGGTGGGCACCCTCGTCCTACGAAGGAACCAGAAAGACTCGCGAAAAGGCAAACTCGCCGCAAACTGGGAGGGCACGTACCGCGTCCGCGGGAAAACGGGGACAGAAGCCTATTTCATCGAAAATTTGCACGGGGAAGAACTTACTTGACCATGGAACACTGAGAAGCTCAAAAAATACTACACTTAAGCACTGCCCGTGACTCACGAACACCGCGATTACGGGGACACACTAAGGTACGAGCGCGTCACCCCTATACAGAACACGATGATCAAAGGTCGTGTCGTGTGTGCGCGAGGACTTTTGATCCGACGGGGATACCTCGATCGAGCTCCGCCGTCGTTGTACCAATTAGGCAGAACACCCAGCTCGCGATGGGAAATTCACGCCACGAAGCTAAGACCTCGATCGATCTCTTAGCCTCGTTGAAGGTCGGAATACGTCTCCGACCACCCGACCAGCTCTCCACGCGGTCAGGGACTATCTAGGTCGAGCAAATCCCAAGGTCTTTATTACTTAGACAAAAATAAAGTATAACAAATGCTATAACATCACACACAGTACAAACAATACAAACAGCACACGAGCAGATAAGCAAAATTGCATTAAAGTGGGCAGAAGCCCAGCGTACAAATATTACAAGTGTCAAAAAGCCCCTGGCACGTAGGTCGAGCACAAGTCATTACAAAGAAAAAATGGCGCGCAGGCCAGATAAACCGAGATCAAAATACAGTGGCACGCAAGCCGAACAAGCAAAACTAAACGACAACCTCATCCTCAACCCGGCGTCCATCTTCCTCGTTCTCCTCCTCTGGCAGATCCAACTTGCCATCGACCAGACGAAGGAACGGGCTGATTCTGTCGAGCGCCAGCTGAACACCCGGATTCTTAGCACCGACCTGCTTCACTGCATTCTTAAAGCCTATCTCGAGGGCCTCCAGGCTATCTTGCTGAAGTTCCCGAATCTTAGCGATCAGGCTCGCATGGTCGACGAAGGTTTTCTCCTCGGAGGACTCTTTCTCTGTGGGACGGACAGCGGTTTCCAATTCTTCAATCCTGGTCCGAAAGCGATCGCGCTCCTCTTGAGTTGCCTTCAGTGCATCCTTGGCCTCATTCAGCTCGCGGAGGGCGTTGGCATAGTCCTCGAATTTA
Source organism: Lathyrus tuberosus (assembly GCA_022829125.1). NCBI lineage: Eukaryota > Viridiplantae > Streptophyta > Magnoliopsida > Fabales > Fabaceae > Lathyrus > Lathyrus tuberosus. The sequence continues at coordinate 9,121,280 of JALAZF010000214.1, forward strand.
GCCTGGGCCTTTTGCAGATCAGTTGCGACCCTGTCCTTCTCCTTCTCGAGGGCAGTGTAGTCATCCTTCAGCTTCTGTAACTCGGAGGGAGAGGGGGTCCCATCATTCAATATCAAGGCAGTCTCGAAGACTCGCATCATGGCCGCAAGATCCTCGACAAGCGCCTCTCTCCTGGCCGCACCGTCCATTCCCAGAACTGCCTTCACCTCGGCATCAGCAATGACAGGGGGGCTTCCCCCGAAGAAATTCCGCTGGAGGTGACAGGCGGGCATCAGAAACTTCTCCGGTGAGGTAGGGTCAACGAGATCCACGAGGACAGGTTCCTCGGTCCTTGCTTTCTTAGCAGGGCTGCTCTCCGGAGGAGGAGACTGGCTACACTGCGGAGAGGTCGAGCCACTCGTCACCGCAGCCTGGATAACATCCCGAACCCGGCTCTTGGTTCGCTTAGGTGCCCGTTCAGCGGCCAACTTCAGAATGCGCTCGGTGGCGTTCGACATTCGAGCTGCAAGAGAAAACATGAAAATAGTCAGCACAAAGAAACAAAACTAAACGGATGCCTGAACAGGTCGGGGAGTTCCTACCTAAGAACCTCTTGGCCTCATCGGGAGACTTGCACTCAAGGAGACCCCGGGTGTTTATGTAACGGGCCACAGCCACAACCCTTCCTCGAGAGTCGAGGAGGTATTTTCCATCCCTACCTACGCACTCTGCCCGGTTAAAACGGTTGACATACTCGACCAGTGTGGCGTACGCTCCTTTGTCCTCCTCCGACAACTCGCCAGGCTTCACGAGGTAGTCCTCCGTGCCGAGCGCAAAGTGCGCATCCTTCCACTCCAGGGGACACTTGGACATAAAACTTTCCTTCCCGGAGCCGTCGGGCACAATGTCGTAGAGCGTACCCACAACCTCGTGCGTCGCGGGCATGACATAGTAGAACCTATCCTTGAAATTCCTAATCGAATCAGAGTACGCCTTGAACAGCTTCCTCGGTTGTTCGAAAGAGACCCAACTATGTCGCCCATGGTCCGTTGAACGTTGGAGGTGGAAGACGCGGAAGAAGAGCGTGAGAGTGGCCCCGATCTTGAGATAGTCACACACGATCTCAAAGGCCCGCAGGAAGGCGAGCGCGTTAGGGTGAAGCTGGGACGGTGCCAAGTGCAGACGGTTGAAAACCCCCAACTGAAAGCTGTTGAAGGGGAGACGGATACCAGCCTCTTTGAAGGAAAACTCATACATAGGGAACCTCAACCCACGGTAATTCGAGCATATGCGATGGTGTGCCCGAGGTTGAAAAACCGTCCACTTCGCCTCTTCGCCCTCTGGGACGTTCTCATCGAAAGCGAAAGCGTCCGTGTCGTCGGCAGCGAAACGCGACTTTATGCGCAAAGGCTCCTCCCCGGCCCAGTCAGCGGTCGGACGCACGAGCTCCTCCCCAGGGATCTGAGCGGGCCCGTCCACGTCGGGTTCAGTATCTATCTGGAGAATCCCCGGAACCCTCACGACCATTTTTTACCTAAAAAGCAGAGGAAATAGGTGAATTCGTTGGCCGCGACCAAGTCCACCCTTCCACCGCCAATCAAGTGAAAGGGCAGCGAGAGCAAAGAAAATGCTCGGGGACACGGTGAGCTGCCCCTCCCTTCTTCGGGTCTCCAACCCTCCCATATCGTTTCCCCATGACATTCATCTCATGTCCTCGGGGTATTCATCGAGTCCTCGGGGCATTCATCGAGTCCTCGGGGTATTCATCCCAAGCCTCCGCCAATCCTACCGGAACCCTAGGAACGTCCCGCCATTCCCAGCCGAAACTCAAGGGATTACCGGGAACTTCATCAGTTCACCGGAAAACCTCAAACAGAAAGTAAAACGGAAAAGAAAGGGATCAGAAGCTTACTTGGAACGGTGGCGGAAACTTGACCGGAGCAGAAGATACGGCGGTGAACGACGGTGGAGCAGCGACGGAAGAAGAAAGAAGAGGGGAGCGAAAGAGGTGGAAACGTGCAACTGACACGAACTCGGCCCTTTTATAGGCTCCTCATGAGACTCGAGGATTTCCTACGCAATCTATTACGCTACCCTAGCGTAGCCGCCCTAGGCAATGATGAGGGGTGACACGTGGCACACACTTCCCCAGGCACGCCTTTTCATTCCCCAACACGCCTTTTCGTTCACCTCGGTTCAGACTCCTCGTGTCACCGCGACCCCGCCCGTCTGCGGCCGCTCTAGCGCGAGTAGATCTATTTGTTTCTGCCCGGTTTACCAACTGTTCCTCGTTTAGAGTCCATTCCCCGGTTGGACGCGTCCTCGACATAGTGCTGGCCCTAAAGTCATTACCCTGATACCTCAGAGCAACGACTTGGGGGCTCCTGTTCTGGACTAGGCCAGGGTCTGCTCCTCAATCAAGCAGGCCCAACCCACACATCCTGGGGTGGCCCAACAAAGGCCTCTTATAACAACCAACGTCGAGCACAGACCCACCTCAACTATGCCGGGTACATGCAACACCTCGGCGGTGTTCTGGCACACGTGGCATAGAGCGTCGGGCAGAGGCGCTAAGTCTCTCCGAGCTCGCCCCTCCTCGACACACAAGGACATCTCCTTCTGCACATAAGTCCTCCCCGAGAGGACACGTCTCTCCCCGACACGCACGACTCCTCCCCGCGGGAACACGTTCTCATGCAACTGCCCACTCCCGATGGAATCGGTCTGCCCTAATTTCGGAGATCTAGGAGCGGTTACCCTAGGGCGAAGACCACGTGCTGGTCTTCACTATGCCACGTAAGCCCTGGCAGTTGCTTGGATTGGGCCTGACAATCCAGCCCAGTGCTAGTGACCGTTGGCCCCGCGCTGGGGGCTCTCTATAAATACCCTCTCACTTGAGAGGGCCAGGTTACTCACTTCTTTACACCCTAACCTTCTTCTTCTGTATTTGCTTTTTCTCTGACCGTTACCTTACTTGAGCGTCGGAGTACCTTGCAGGTACACCCCCCGGTCGTCTTTCAACCTCACCGGAGCTGAAGTTCAGACGACGTTGTTGGCCACCAGATACTGTCTGATCCAGGTACGATCAGGAGGATATGTGATTACATTTACAGTCTAAACGAGTTCATTCACTTTGTCAATTCTATCCGTGCAAAATGGTTTGTCGAACCCTAACCTTGACATGCTTCTTATAAATCATTAAAACAAATCTTTTACCGCTTATACTTAACTTTGAATGCAAACTTTCCGATTAAAAACAACCAAAACCCCTTGTTACTTTGAAGTTTAAAACGTATACAACTGTAGAACGGCTGCAATATCACCGAACAATCTCTGTGGATCGATAACAAAACCCTAACTCTATTTGTATTTCAACAATATGATGTGATTTTTATCAAATCACCAAATCCATATGCAGTTAGGTATTCTTCAATGAATGGGTCGTGTGGCATGTATTCGTGCCCACGACAACGGAACTTTGATACCTCCTGAACAAAAATATAAATAACATTAGTTATATAAAAAAAATACATCTAGGTTTAGGCGGGTAAAACAAAAGAAGGCCGAAACACTTACAAAGTCTGCAACGTTTTCGGGGATTCCTATGTGATGGTTTTCCATGGTGAGTAGAGACATTTTTTTCGTAATTGGTATTAAGAAGAAGACTTTGTGATGGATGCGAATATTTTGTGAGTTGAAGAGAAGAGTTTGGGATGAGAAGAATTTGTAAAGTGGTGAGATGGTATTTATAATGGTGAGGCGCCATATGGGATGACATGTGCCTTTTAACTGAGGCGCCATACCATATGGCGCCACCCTGTCAAACTTTTTCCAAACCACGCCAATTTTGTACTTTTTTTGAAATGTAAGTTTTTTTCGTATTTTTTTAATAAATAAGTTATATTAAAAAAATTCGTTAAATCACATTAATTGAAAACATATTAAAATTAATTAAAAATATATTTTAAAATTAATTAAAGAAAATTAAAATAACACTCCGATGTAAATACAAAATTAAAAACTTCATAAAAAGTAAAACATATCTTCAATGTTATAAAAAAATGTAGAGTCTCGTATTAGTATTATGTTCTCGTCGTCATGAACAAACCATAGGCAAATGATTAATAAGAAATTGTATGCTTTCTTTAACAAATTCAATCCACCAAATTAAAATCATGTCATTGTCACCATAAAAACCCGTCAACCATTATTATTAAACATGGTGCAATATTCAAAGATCATCATCTTATTGCAACCGTGTGTAGTTATCGGTAATAAAAAATGCACGTGTGTACAAGTCGAGTCTTAAGAGTAGGCAACCAAGACTATTATCTAGGACCTCAACTTTTTTTTTATTTAATAGAACCTAATTGTTTCTATAGAAAAAATATATTATTTTTAATATTTTTATAATAATTAAATAACAATATTTGTTTAAAATTTGTATTAGTTAGTTTAAAAATAGCTTTTATAGATATAAAAAATTCAAGACTTAAAAACTTGATATTTGTTATTTTTATTTTTTAAAATTTTAACAATACTTTTTAAATAATTTTGAAAATATATTGAGAAGATTACCTAAACACGATGGTTTTATTATCAATAAAAAATAAATTTTAATGGAAAATCAATTCTAAAAATTTAAATTATTTTTGTCCATCTCAATCAAATGATTGATATAATAATAAAACATAAAAATGATAATAAAAAAAAATACTATAAAAATGATAAAATAAAATTAAAATAAAAATAGATGTTCATTTCTCTCTTATCTTTAAATGTTATGTTTTCTCTTTCATGTTTTTACTTGTTGGATTAAATCAATGATTCACAATTGCACATGAGAGAAGGCAGGAGAGAAAAAATGGGAGAGGATCCAATTTCCTGTGAAATTGTTCGAAATAAAACCAACTAAAATATATAACATATATATTGATAATGAAGTGTATACTAACTAATCAAGTTGATGAGTAGAATCAATTATTACAATCCAACACACAAATGACTAAATGTTCATTGTGTGTCCACAAAAGGTGTGACAAAATAACCAAATCTTAACCCATGAATTGAGATATCAAATCTTATTGGTAGAAAAGTTCTTTTTCAAATCAGTCCATTCATTTTCAACTTTCTTCTTATTAGTTAAGGCCTCTTTGTAAGAAGCCTCCGACTTTTTCAGATTTATTAAGACATTCCTACATTGTGCAACCTCGGTTTTAAGGTTTTTATCTATCACGTCACAATGCTCCAATTCTCTCTTCAACTTGTCTCTAATCTCAACAAGACCACTTAATTTTTGTTCCAATTCAACAATCTCAGAATTGATCCTTTCAAACTCTATCTTGCCACGAGAGATTTCCGATTTATTTTGGTGTTCTCTAGCTTTGACACTTACCAACTGCTTTGATATATCAGTCCTTGATTGAAGCAGAAGATTATATTCTTGGATAGTTTTTTGAGCACTCACAAATCTTACATCAACCCCTTCAATGAAAGTTCTTAACTTGCAAATAACAAGATGAAGCTTAACTGGAATTTGGTTTTCAAACTGGCCAAGTTGCTCCAAAATTTGATAGAAATTTTGCTTCACTTCATTGTCAGATGAGAGAATTTCAAGTGGTGTCTCCAAAAGGGTCTCTAAATTTTCAAGAAGTATTGAAAGAGTTGTTGAGTCAGTGCACATGGGAGAAGACATATAACTATCACATAACAAACTTTCTAGCTCGGAAATTAGATCACAAGAATCTAGCTCAAGTTCGGGTTTGGGTTCGAGATGCAAATTGTCTGTCTCCAAAGATTCTTGTAAGTGATAAAGTGGTAAGACTCCACACCCTTTTATCCTCTTTGTCGACCATTCTCCCTCCTCATTTTCAAGTGAAAATTGAAATGATATATCATAAGGATTATCCCATGCTCCACTTTCTTCTATTTCGCCATGCAAAGAAATGCGTATAGCACCAGTCCTAATGGCAAAATACCAAAGAAACACATGATCCATAACCAAATGCAGATTACGCAATGAGGTAGCTTTTCCACCTATGTTTTTGGAATTTTGGTTAACAGAAAATTGAACACTTCCATACTTATCATTTGACCCTGAAAGAACAAGACAAAAAACTAAACCATATAAACCAGATTCTGGAAGATGCTTGATAGTTACTTCAGAAGCTGAACCATTGTGATGATGTTGATAGCTAAATCTCTTAGGAACATGAGCTCCAGGGAACAACACTGACTGTGGATACGGTTGAGGTTTACGTCTATGTTCAAAGGCTATGTCCAATGGAGTAAGGTCTGTGATTAAAGAAATGCAGTTGATAGCACTAAATAATCGCAGCGACGAAGGAAGCTCCGGGACAGACACGAGTTTCTTGCAGTTGTCTAACCTTAGCTCTTTAAGGTTGTTAAGGTTTTTGATGTTTGGTGACAGACTCTCAACACTGCTTCCGCTTAGTTTTAAGCATTGTAATGATGATAATAAACCAATGCTATCAGGGAGTGTCTCTAAGTTGCTACAATTTTCCAAATTCAGTGATGTTAAAGTTGCTTGCCATGATTTGAGGTTGAAACCGAGATTCGATGCATTCAGTCCTTTACACCCTGAAAGGATCATAGTATTAAGAGAACCAATTCCTATATAGTTTTTAATGTTATCCCCAAAACCAACAAGATTATCACAGTTGTGTAGATCAACCATCTTCAGTTTCTCGCAGCACCAAATCGACGAGGACAATTCTTGGATAGAAGTACCTGTAAAATATTAGTTACACTAATTAGTTAAGGAAATTGATATATAGTGGGTCAAATTTCTTGTAGTGTAAGTCTTATAGCACTTATTCGTGTAATAACAATTATCGTCAACGATTTCTATTAAGAATATTAAGATAGTAATAGTACCATCTAACATCAAATTTTCGAGTTTGTTTGAAGTGAATGAAAACTCTTTCAATGATGTGCAATTGCTAAGTAGAATGTTTTGGAGAGATTCTAAATGGTTGTCCATTTGAATTAGGCTTTCAATCTTTGTACAACCTTCGAATTCGAGATCTTTAAGATTGTCGAGTGACAAAATGGAGGGATGGATTTCGCGCAAATTTCTACACTGAGAAAGTGATAACCATTCCAAATTCCTAGCCTTAGACAAGTCTGGAACCTCAACCAACTCTTTGCAGAATCTAAGGTCAATTTCCTTCAAATTCGCAAGATCCTAATTACAACTTAAAAGTAGAATTAGTAACTGAAAATTTACGTAAATAGTATTCAAAAACATTCACGTATGTAAACTATTCTTTAATTACCTGAACTCCATCCCAAAGCTTTTGAAGTTTGCTGTAAGGCATGCAAAGCTCTACAAGCAAATTTGCACTAAATTTTGATGGCAAAGACTTAAGACAGTATCTTTGCCATTCAAGGTATCTCAATTTGTCAGACAATGAATCAAGACCGTTGGGAAGATGTATATTACCTGTTTGATTCCACTTCCCATAATGGAATTTAAGATATCTCATTTCAGACATTTCTGTAAAGGAATTAGAGCTCAAATGTAGATCCTCAATTTTAGACACATCTAAAGTTATGCCTTCCACATTTTTAGTTCCCTGAAAAATATAAAAACATCAATAGTTAGTACGAAAATGTGTAGAGATCAGATCCTGTACAATAGGTTTTCATGCACACCCTTATAGACCACGCTGGTGCATGTAACTATATCATAGAGCTATTGTACGAAATCCAAGTGATTAGACAATGCGGTTGCATTCTGTAAATTAAATTTCCATGCATGAAAGCAAACGTACAAAAAATACTATTTTACTAACCTTATTATATTTCAGTACATCATACACTTCGATTGGATCCCACAATCGACTTCTACTTCCAGGATCTTTCGGAGATTCTTGATGAACAATTTTCCAACCCATTTCTTGTATTAAATCATGCATTTGTATCGTACCCTTATTTGAAATGGTTACAAGAGACTTTTCTACAAGATCATTAATCCCAATATCTGGGAAAAAATTATAAGCTTTAAACAAACCTGTTACACGATCTTTAGATTCTTCTTTGACGAAGCATGCTATGTCTAGAAATATATTCCTTTGATCATCATCCAAGTCATCATAACTCGATTTCAACACATTTTGAATTTTCATGTCTGGAATTTTCTTAAGCTTTTCCACTTCACTTTCCCATGCTTCCTTACTTCTCGAACGAAACCGTGCACCTAAAACTTTTAAAGCCAAAGGATTACCTTTGCAATTGGCAACAACATTTTTTGAGAGCTCTTCATATCCACTTTTAGGAAGCTTTTCTTTGAATGCATTCAAACAAAAAAGCTCAAGAGAGTTATGTTTGTTCAATTCCTTCACCTCATAAATTTTATCAACAATGCTAATAATATGTTTATCTCTTGTTGTTACAATCACTCTACTTCCAAGTCCTAAACAATCATAATCACTGATTAAATCATCTAATTGCTCAGAGTTAGCTACATCATCCAACACAATAAGAACCTTTTTACGTCGAAGCCTATTGGTAACATAGTGATATTCAACTTTAGGTACATTAACATGAAGATTTCCTTCCTCTAAGAGCTCCGAAAAAAGTTTGTTGCGCATGAAATCGATACTGTTTTTTTCTGTTTGTTCCCTAACATTTGCTAAGAAACAATGACCTTCAAATTGAGAAGAGAGTTTGGCATGTAAAGCAATTGCTAGAGTGGTTTTGCCAATGCCTCCCATGCCCCATATCCCAATCACTTGAACTTCTTTTGAGTCCATTTCCAATAAGGATTTAACTCCTTCATAGTTTTCCTCTATTCCAACTACTCCCTTTAATTCAATTGGGTGTACCAAATTCAGTCGTTGCAAAATATCTTTAACAATGTCTTTTATGAATTGAGATTCAGACCTAGCATAAAAATGGTAAATACAAAAGAGAGTAGCCAAATGAATAGCAGTCCAATAAGTAAATAAAAGGAATAAAGTGCTATCAAGTTATAAAAATGTCATATATTCTTCCTATTCCACACTACACTTTGTTTAGAAGTTTGAAATTCCACAAGCCTCTATTAGTTTAGGAAAAGAAAATGATATGTCTGTCACTCAAGAGAAGTACATTAGTTGCAAAAATAAAAAGTCTTAGAGCATGATTATCGGTTATATTCAACCGTGTCTACACATATTTTAAAGTCTTGTCAGTGGCACATGGATATTTGACATGCAAAAACGTTCTTAATACCTAAGCGATATTGTAGTAAAGAACGTTTCTACCGACTGTTTACAAAACATGGACCAATAAAATTAAGGTGTTTCAATTTTTTTTTTATATCATATAAATATGAGGTATATTGTGGGATTTGGTAGAACTCATTTTAGAGTTTTTAATGGGTTGGATTGATATTCGAAAAATATAGTAGAGTTGTTTAAAAAATAAAAAGATATCATATAATATAAAAAATTAAGTAGGTCCCATTAAAAGAATTCAAATGAAGATGATGGAGGTGGATGCTCTTACCAAAATACGCCATTTTCAAGAATAGAAAACAATCATATCCACAAATTCCACTGCTAACACCATCATGCCTTAAAAAGTATCATTTCGAGATTTTTAAAGAGACCAATCATAACCAATATAGGAGAAATCTTGTTCTTATCACCTAGTGATCTAAACAACTAGAACAACACACAAAATTCCCTACGTAACACCATGTCTCACTCTAACCACCTAAAATTTATATTTAATCTTACTTCTCAAGAAACCTCATTGATAAGATATTATCTCTTATTCACAACCGGCCTAATATTAGTTTTGTGTTTACAAGTTGAGTCAATCTTTATCACATCCCACTGATGCACATCTTCAAGCTATTATTCTTTATCACATCCCAAAAAAGAGTTAAAGTTTACTTGGGTTAAGTTGGAGCATGTTTGTAAAGCCAAAGAGGATGGGGTCTTGGGGTGAAGGATGTTAGATTTGTTAATCTAGCATTTTTAAATAAGCGGAGGTGGAGGATTCTCATGGATTCTCCCTATCTTAGGGACATTAACTTGGAAATGTATGAATTTCAATTATTTGGTTTCCTCTTAAAGGGTAGGGAATGATGCCTCATGAGGGTGTCTCATTGGTGGAGAGGACTCTCCCTTCTTAGGTCTCCACCTTTTTAAGAGTTAGATTGATTTTCCTCTTCATTTGTTAAGCAGACTGGGATGGTCATAAGACCATATTCTAGCATGATATTTAGGTGAGGAATACCACTTCGTGTGTCTCTTTTGAGAGGTTTTTTCCTTATTTTAGAGAAAAATTCCCGAGTGGTGGATTCTCTAGGATACTGGGAAGGAGAAGTGTGGGTTTGGAGATTTAGATGGTTATAGGGTTTTCTAATTTGGGAGGAGGAGCTTTTTTTGGCTCTACTTGACCTTATTTCGGGAATGTTTAGGTGTCGCAGGGTTGATTCTTGGGTTTGGAATCCAAATCCAATTAAGGGATTTTCGGTTATATCAACTTATGATCATCTTTTAGTCCTGGATAGGGGATTTTGAGTGTAGGTATGAGAAGGTGCTAACAGAGCTTTCAAGGGTTTGAAACAGTTGAGGGTCTTCTAAGGTATTTATGCTCTCAATGTTGTTGCTTTAGGAAAAATTTCCTAAATCACCAAATGGTGGACGCTTCTGGTAATGTGGGGTGTGTTTTTTGTGTGGGGCATGTGGAACCGACTATCATTACTTTGTTTTGTGCGAGGTTGTTGCGATTATTCTGTATATAGTTCTTTAAGTGGGTGGGGTATCCTGGGACTTTGCCTCCCTTGATTTAAGGATGTTTGAGTTGTTTTAGGGTCTTGGTTATGGGAAACATAAAACTTTATGCCTGATATCAATCTAGCATTTTGTGGTCTAGACAATTTGGAAAACGTATAATAAAGTTAGTTTTTGTCAAGAAAGCTTTGACGTGGAAGTGGGTTTATGCCCATGCTTAAAGTTTTATCATTTCTCTAGATGACAAGGAATGGCACCCGCTCAAGTTGCTAGGCAATTAGGGGTGTGCTGGGTGACCAACTGCTCTATGGTTTCGTGCAAGTGGTTGTGTCTACCTTCTTCCAGCTTACTCTTTCAGCAGATCTGTTGTTTCTGAGTTTTCAACACTCTTTTACTACGATCACATAACCAACTGAAGTAATATATGTTCATAGACGTTTTTCATTTCTTTTAATTTGTAAATAATGTATAACCACGGTTCTTATAAACAACTATTGTGATATGTGCAGCAGGAACACGCTTCGAATCCACATTCCTACATTTTTTTTTCTTCTTTAAAAAAGGGCGTTTACCCTTAATTTCTATTTTAAAATAAAATTTAAACACTTTTCACCACACTATTTAAGAAGAACCATATTTAAATACTATGACATTTCAGCACGGTTCTTTTTTATCAACCGCTGTGAAATATATTACCAATAAAATCTAACTAATATTAGTTTAGAATAGATTGCGCTTAAAGGAAACCCTAACTTCTACTGACTTATGCTAATCTCTCAAAATTCCAACATGACTTCTCCAACTATTATGAATCAGGGAAAGGTTTCATGAATCATTGCAATACAAGACAAGTAGCTCATTTCCTCGTCTTCATTCTCCACGAATATTTTCAATAAAATGTACGTTCATGAAACATTTTATGCGTTGATATGTAGATGTTGTTCAAAATATTTGTCTTGTATGTCTTGCTCAAAATATATATGAAACAAAGGGTTTATTGTTGTTTTTGTGAAGATTTTAGGTTTTATATTGTTGCTTTTTTAGATATGTAAAAGATTTAAGTTATTGTTGATATATGTTGTTGTTTTGTTAAGGCAATTTGTAGTTTATCTTAACGTAAGTTGTTGTTTTGGTTGGTAAATGTTGTTGATTGTGTTATTTTAGATTTTTTTTTATTAAGTTTGTTGATATTTTTGTTGAGGTATGTTGTTGTTTTGTTAAGGTGATTTGTAGTTTATGTTAATGTAAGTTGTTGTTTGGGTTGATAAATGTTGTTGTTTATGTTATTTTAGATGTTTTTTTATTAGTTTTTTTGATACTTTTGTTGAGGTATGTTGTTGTTTTGTTAAGGTAATAAGTTGTAGTTTATGTTACTGTAAGTTGTTGTTTTGGTTTATAAATGTTGTTGTTTGTGTTATTTTAGATTTTTTTATTAGGTTTGTTAATGTTTTTGTTGAGATATGTTGTTGTTTTGTTAAGGGTATTTGTAGTTTAAGTTAATGTAAGTTGTTGTTTAATTGATAAATGTTGTTGTTTGTGTTATTTTAGATGTTTTTTTATTAGGTTTGATGATGTTTTTGTTGAGGTATGTTATTGTTTTGTTAAGGGTATTTGTAGTTTATGTATATGTTTTTGTTGATAAATGTTGTTCTTTGTGTTATTGTTATTCCTTGTACATTGCGGTTTTCATTACGTTTAGCCAACATGTTCTAGAAGATGAATTTATTATATTGTATGTGGTATGAATGTTTTTTCAACCCTTTACTAACTATATAACTTTTAGAATTGATTTAGAAATTTATAATATGAGATATTAAGTTATATTAGAAAATAACTTACATTTATCAATGTTTTACGAGTTTTTTTGCAATCTATTATTCGTATCTTACTCTTTAATGGTTAGAACTTGGTTCAAAGCTCTTATTATCACTTTCTTCACCTCTAATTTTGTCTGCAAAGTGAATAATATTTTGCAAAATGAACTAGTAGTGGAGGAATTATTAGTAGAATAATGAGAAGCGTTGAAACAAGTTTTAAACGTTAAAGAGCAAAACATGGATTATGGGTTGTATGAAGCTTATAAAACATTGTTTAGTGTAACTTGTTCTTCTAATATAACTTAATTTATCATATTATTGATTTTTAAATCAAATTGAAAGGTTATATGTTTAATGAGCAGTTGGTGAAATAAGCATTCCACATAAGTTATAATAAACTCAAGTAAGCAGATCATCACGGTTGGAATCTAGAATCGTGCTGAAATGTTCTGCGCTAATTATTTCACTATGGTTGGAAGGAACAACTATGGTGAAATGTTTTGAAATCTTCCAAAATTCAGGCGTTGGGCATCGAACCCCTGACCTCAACCTTTTCTTACTATTATTTTGTACAACCGTAGTCGTATGTTATGCACTACTGTATTTTTACCACGTCCAGTAGCTCGTGGTGGTAAAGAGGGTACATACTACCACACCCTTCTTTATCACGGGTCACCATCCAAGGTGAAATGCTTCTCTCAACCGTGATAAAATTTGTATTTTATAATAGTGTGAATTGGTTGACTTGTGCTTTTTTTCTTGTTTTTGTTTTTTATTTTATCTTTTCAACATGCTTTTTAGTCATGTAGGTAGTTCGTGCGCACTTTTCAAATTCTCGAGTTCTTTTGTACGTTCTGTTACATTTCTTCCCTCTCTTTAATATATGGTTTCTTATTTGCCATTAAAAAGATGGTGTTTTAAAGAGGACAAAAATTAGTGTTGATTGAAGAGGTAGGACTTTAGAATTGATTATAATAATATCTGATACGACAACGTGAGGTGGTACAAGATAAGTATTTCAACGTTTAAGTCAGTTTAAAATTCAAGATAAATATATTGAAGATCAGAAGAACGTCATTTAAATCTCATATATACTGATTTTATACATTGAATAATTTTGCTTTGACTTGACATATAAATGGACTTTTGTATTGGACATTTGACCGACACAAAATAAACCCAGAACATATAATAAACAAAAATAGATTTGTAAATTCCATATATTGTTTATTTCTACGTATGCCATATGTGACATTTAATATGGAACCAACTGTATTTTTTTTTAACATCACAAATATCATATGACAAATTTGCCCTAAATATGAAATAAAGAAAACATCATTTGCGGAAATGGAATTACCACTTAAGTGAAAATAAGAAAACCATCACATACTCGTTGAAAACCTTCACCAATAATAAAGTTCTGTTTATGATATGAATAAATGGTGCTACCTACTAGTATCTATGTTTTAGGTGGATAAGTTTAATTTGACACGTCAATAATTATTTTTCTAAAGTATAAGTTTTTGTTTTTATTTATGACAATTTTATTTTTATTTATGACATATATCTTTTAAATTTAGATCCTATACATCAACTATTCTCTTAAACTTTCTAAATACTTCAAATCCAATGGTAAGATTTATATACAGTTAAGAAATTAAAAGTAAAAGAAAACAGAAAGAGGTAGATGATTTTTTTCAATAAAATATTTCATATTTTTGATTAATTCTTTTCCAAAAAATATGCTTAAAATAGTAAGCTAATTTGACTATTTTTTTATAAGAATTATTTTGAAAAATATATATATTTTATGTTATTATGTTATAATCTTTCAAAAAAGTATATTTAAATTATTGAATCTCAAAATTACTCTATTAAACGTAATGCAATCGAGCTCAAAACTATTTCTATTACTTTTAAACATGTTTTTAAAATACTTTTTTTAAATATATAAAATAAAATATTTCCTTTTAAAAACATGATAAACGGTAATTTTCAAGTGTGATTATTTAATTTTTTTTTTAAGATAATCAACTAAACTATTATATATATTTTCTTATTTCATAATTTTTTTTTAAGTTTGTGGAAAGGATCCAAATTCACAGCTTTTTTTATTCTTCTAACACTAAGTAAATTAAAAGATTAAATATGTTTGGGATTCTTTTAAATATTTCATTTTTTTTTTAATTCTTTAAAGAATAATCCTTTTAAAATTTTTCATTAATAAGAAGACCAAAAAATGCGGATGTAAACTTTTTGAAGGATCATTTTTTAAAGAATTTTTTTTGAAAAATTAATAATGATTTAACAATAAATTTGATATATAAATCTATAAAGGATTAAAAACAGTTCTTATATATATGAAAATTGAATGAATATAAATACCTATAAGTATGAAAGTCCCAACCAGACAAATTTGCTGCTTCTGTAAGAGCACTTCTCCAATTCAACAACCTCTGATTATTGTTCCCTTTGAGATTCAACTCATGATTCCTAAACCATTCCTCATACGTTCCTCTCTGGTTTCTCACATGTGATGGATCTATTTTGTAGAAAACAGGTATCACAATCTGTCCTCGATCTTTCTTGCATTCCATGATCTTCACAATCTCATCCAAACACCACTTGGAGGAAGCATAGTTTTCTGAGAAGATGACAACAGAAACATGTGACTCTTCAATGGCTGTGATGAGTGATGGTCCAATTCCCTCTCCTTTTTCTAGCTTGTAGTCTATATAGGTTTCAACTTTCTTTTGGCTCAGTGCTTCGTAAAGATGGCTTGTGATGTTGTTGCGTGTATCTTCGCCTCGAAAGCTAAGAAAAACGTCGTGTTTTTTGGGAGAAGGCATCAGTGATGAAGATGAAGGAGGAACAGCAAAGTTGCTCATTTTCTGCTTTACTCTTTTGTTGGGAGTACTTGCAATGAGGAAAGATGAGTATCTATTCTTCAAAAAGTGATCAAGAATGAGAGGCTGAGGCACATTCAGTGCTACAGAGACTTGGCCCCTCCACAATTAATGTATTTGAATAGTCTGAGGAGCACCGGAACCAAAATGTCAATGCTCAAAATATTTATTAATTAAAAGATTTTTACAACACTTAACTACTCAAAGTCTTAAGATTTGATGTCATGGTTTAAATAGAATGTACCAAATAATTTAAGAAAATGTTTGATTTAAAGGGTCATATATAAATAATAAGTGTTTTTTTTAATATTAGATTTATTAATTTCAACGATAAAATTAATATTATTTATTAAAATATTTTTATTAATTATAATTAATAAAGTGGTTGAACAAACGGAGTCAGAATAAAATTCATTCAATTTCGAAGGGAGTGCTGCCAATGTGTTGTGTCTAAAATTCAAATCTTTAAGGTCTAGGTTTAGGTGGTGGAATAAGGAGGTTTTCGGTTGGGTGGACATAAAGATTGAAGCAGGTTTGAAGCTAGCACTTGAATGATATTGAAGCTGACATGTTCCAAGATGCTGAACAAATATCTAATGACATTCGGGCCAAAATGAGTGTTGCTATTGAGTCGTTATGGGATTCACTCCTATTGAAAGAAAGTATTTTAAAACAAAAGTCAAGATCAAAGTGGGCTAAGGAGGGAAATTTGAACACCATATTTTCTAGTCAATGTTAAATAGCAGGACCAGGAGAAATGCGATTTTGGCTCTAAGGGTGGGGTCTTCATTATTGGAGGATGTGGACTCTATTAAAAATGCTTTCAAAAATCATTTTGAAGATGAATTCATGAGGGACAATGTTCGGAGACCTAACATTGATGTGTTGGGGTTGTCTAGGCTTAATTCGGTCGAATGTTCGCCATTAGGAACTCTTTACTGTGGAAGAAGTCCAAGCAGCTGTTTTTGATTGTGATGGGGACAAAAGCCCCGGACTCTATGGCTTTTTTTTTTTGATAAGCAAAATATATTCAATTAGGGTACTAAGGGGTACCCAAAACCCAACTTACAAAAACGATTAAATCACCTTACAAAAAATCTAATGGTGATTTAAGCCAACTGTAATAGTTACAAGTAATGTTAGATCGTTTTCCAAACCATTCCCACGTTAGTAGCAAAATCTTAGAAAATATGGTATCAACATTCCACAATTCATCAGCAAACATAATTTTGTTCCTTTCACTCCAAAGACACCAACATATCACAAGCCAAAAACCAGCAGCATATTTAATGGCAACACCAGCAGAGAGTAATGCAGACGTCCAGCATCGCAAATGGTCGACGACCATTTCATCTAGAAAGACCTCCACCCCCAGTCATTCAATGATTTTTTCCCAAATAATAACAGATTTGGAGCAGCTAAAAATGAGATGAAAAACAGACTCATCACACTGGAAACAAAAAGGGCATACCCGGTCGTGAG
This sequence comes from Lathyrus tuberosus, assembly GCA_022829125.1. NCBI lineage: Eukaryota > Viridiplantae > Streptophyta > Magnoliopsida > Fabales > Fabaceae > Lathyrus > Lathyrus tuberosus. Next base: position 9,138,218 of record JALAZF010000214.1, read on the forward strand.
GGGAGAAAATGATCCGACGTTTATACAAATTATCTCTAGTTGGAAGGCGGTTAAAAATAAGACGCCAACCTAAAATCAACACTTTGAGCGGAGAAAACGCTTTCCAGACTAATTTCAAAGCAGCCAATGAATTAGCAGGAATCCAATCTGCTGGAATATTTGCTTTGGATAGAATTTGAAAAGCAGAGTTAACAGAGAATTCCAAATCATTACAAGGACTCCATCGACTAACATCACTTGTACCGTTACACACTTCCACTCTCGAGATCAACCCCAACATGTTTTCCTTCTGCTCATATGCCTGTTGATTCGAACATGGTTCTGCCATATCAATCTTCCAGCTCCAATGGTTATCAGACCAAGTTATATTCTCACAGACCAAACTATTAGGATTTTCAACAACACTAAATCGATGGCTTTAACTTGAACTTCATTAAGCAATGTTGGGAAATTATTGGTGTTGATGTTGTTAAGTGTGTCTCTGAATTTCATGTTATTGTTTTTCTTCCAAAAGCTATGCTTTCTTCGTTTATTGCATTGATTGTGAAGGTGGAAAATCCTCAAGGCTTGGAGGACTTCCGACCTATAAGTCTTATTGGATGCGTATACAAAGTCATTTCCAAAATTTTGGCTGCTCGTCTTAGGAAGGTTATAGGAAGACTCGTTTCATCGTCTCAAACTGTGTTCATCCCCGACAAAGAATTATTAGATGGGGTGTTAGTGGCAAATGAGTTGGAGGATTTCGCAAAATGAAAGAAGAGGAGTTTTATTATGCTTAAAGCTAACTTTGCAAAGGCATATGATTGTGTAGAGTTAGAAACAATGAATTAAGGGTGGTGTCTATATTGGGCCTGTGCTTGTGAACGGGAGTCCAACGAGGGATTTTTCGGTTTCAAATGGGCTCAGACATGGTGACCCGTTGTCCCATTTTTTTATTCGGTTTAGTGGCGAAAGGGCTTGCTTACGTCATAAATAACGCGTCAAGATTGAAGATTCTTACTGAATAGAGAGTAAACAATGAGGTGTCCTACAACTTGTTACAATTCACTAATGACACAATACTTGTGTGCAACGCAACGTGGGCTAACATCTGGGGTTTAAAGGCTATACAACGAGCTTTCGAATTAATTTCGGGGTTGAAGATTAATGCTTCAAAGAGAAGTTTATATGGGATTCACGTTGAGGAGTCTTTCTTGATAGCGGCTGCCCAGTTTTTAGCGTGCAAGAAAGAAAAATTACCTTGCAAATTTCTTGGCCTCACAATTGGAGGTAATCATAGGCGCGCTGATTTTTGGATTCCAGTCATCAGAAGCTTGAAATCCCGACTATCAGTATGGAAGGGGAAACTATTATCCATTGGAGATAGGTTAACTCTTTTAAATTCTGTTCCTTCTAATCTCTCTATCCATTACCTCTCGTTCTTCAAATCTCCTAGCAAGGTAGTTGTGCAAATCAAATTGATACACAGGCGGTTCGTTTGGTCAGACATGGCGGAGAAAAATGGTCTTGCAATGGTTAGCTGGAGTACGGTCTGTAAATCAAAAACATTGGGTGGCTTAGGAGTCAAAGAAGTTAGGGCTTTTAATACTTCTCTGCTATCTAAATGGTTGCGGAGAATTTTGATAGACGAAGAAGCTTTATGGAATGGAATTCTGAAGGCTAGATATGGAAAATTAATGTCTAAAGTTTTGTCCAATGTTGATCCTTTGATTAATTGACATCACTCGATTTGATGGCGTGATCTAATGCTTGTTGAAGATTCGGTGGCAGTAGGCCGTTTTTTTAATATTGTGTCATGTAAACTTGGGGATGGTAGCGTCATCTCGTTTTAGTCGTCGAGATGGAATATTGAAAATGCATTGTTGTTGTCTCTCTATCCTGCACTGTTTGAAGCAGCAACCAACAAAGTTGGGCCTATGATGGAATTTGGTTGCTGGGTAGACTCCATTTGGCAGTGGAAGATTATTATTAACAATGACTTAGATTCAGAGGAGGTTCATTCTGAAATGGCAGATCTACTACTGATATTGTAGGAAACAAAACCATTGCCTTTTTGTCATAATAGAGTTGTTTGGCTATTTGGTGCTCATGATGTATTCACGGTCAAGTCGTACTATGTATCTATTACTTCTAATCCAGATTGGCAAGCATTTAAGGGTGTTTAAAAATTGGCTTTGGAGTTGGTTTGGCAATCAAAAATTTCTTTGAAGGTGAAGATTTTCTCTTGGTGTATGCTGATGGATAGGCTTCACACTCGCTCAAATTTGGCTCGTAGAGGGATTATATCGAATGCTCATGATAAGGCATGTGTATTTTGTTTTCGTAGTGACGAATATAATTGCCATTTGTTCTGGTAACACTCCACTTTCCCATTTTAGAAAAATATATATAATACGAAAATAAGCAGAGTTTCCTTACAAGTAGGATGTCACACCATTCAAAACATAACATGAAGTTTCACTTACTTTATTCTCTTCTTTTCTCATAATGAATTAAAACAGCAAAAATAATTATTTTATCCAAAATCACGGCAACAATGCCACATTACAAAATCTCCACATACTCGTGGTCCACAATATTTTAAAGGAATAGTGATACGTAACAAAATCAAATAAAGAAATAACAATTAATGAAAACTCCCAAAAATCTCGTGTTACGTATCAGAGCGACTCCTAAGACTCGATCAGACAACACGCACTCCACGCACTACTTAAGTACCTGGATTATCTGTACTTCCCAAGAAGCACAGACACAAGAAACAGCAAAGGGGTGAGAACTACATTCAATAATTAACGGTGTATAATACATGTTAAGAGTAGTAATCACACATTCACACAAAACAACCCACAGTCACGACATACTTGTCACTTTCATTTATAATTCACCAAACACATAACAATGCAATGCGACTCAATGACATGGACACAATGCATGTGGTGCCAACACACCATGGTTTATTCAATTGAGCCCGATTCCTAATAGAATCCTGATAAATCACATACACTCCCACTGAGCAATGATTTATCTTCATCACGACTCCACATTGGAGTCCGGACAATACTAGGCACCCATCATGGATTCCCACCTAGCTGTCTCCACCAGACACATCATGAAATGCATGACACAGATTATGCATAAAACACATGTATAATAACAATTATACATCTTCACGATCCTCCTGATCACACGTGAGATACATACTCACCGTAATACACCATAGTATTACCATACATATCCAATCAATTTAGCATAACACACACAATCAAGGAAAAATACCTCACGTGGCCTTAATTAGCTAATTGTCTAATTAATCCACCTAAATTCAATTTTTCATTATTTTCCCTACCATTCCTATGTTCAAAAAATTATGGCACCTATCCCAACCTCTCAGACCAAAAGGAACTGCATCAGACGCGAAATCGGGAAAGAAATCGCAAAACAGCAAAATTCTGCACCTACGCTGGTCATACGCGTATTGCCTTGTGCATTACGCTTAATGCCCAGCTCACTCGCCCCCCAGCTACGCGTACCCAAGCGTAACGCCCACTCTGCAGCTTGTCATACGCGTATTGCCCAGAGGGTTATGCGTATGAGCAGAGACTGATTTCTCTCAAAAATTCCATTTCCAGATCTCCTACGCGTATCACTAGCCTATTACGCGTATTGCCCACGTAACCACACTTGCCATACACATATCGCCTTGCCAATACGCGTAATGGCCCTCTGGCACGCAATTCCATACGCGTAACGCCTCCTCTGTTACGCGTATGGGCAGAGACTGTGAAAAATCTCAACTTTTCATATCAGTCCGAATTTTACCACTATGATTTCACTTCTAACATCCAGATCTGTCCTAAAAATCACTTCTACATTGATTTTAAGACCCATAATTTTACATTACCTCATTCTCCTATTATTACTAATCAATTCATTGTTTCCTAGATTTAAATTCGTCACTCTCAACCTGCAACAAAATCAGATCTGCAACACAATTCATTCATACAGCCACAACAGTACAAATTATACACGAAATTTATACTATCATCAACAGATTCATACGAATAAACAACAAAACAACCATATCAGATTCAAGATTCACCAACAGCACAGATACACAAAAATTCTACGAGGAAAAGGACCCCTCACTACCCTCTCATGTTATTAACACCTATATTGAACCCATTCCCCCCCCCCCCCCCCCCCTTACCTCGAATTTGGTCAGAAAATCCTGCGAAAATTGATGGAGAAGAATGCCCTAGCTCTTCCTCTTGTTCTTCCTTCTCTAACCCTCTCTTAGTGAAAAACACAGTTATGACTAATTCTGCCCCTAATCTCAGATTAATGAATTAGACCCTTATTTTCCTCCCAATAAACATTATTATTAATTAAATCTGATATTATTTAATATTAATAATATTTGATAGTAATAATAAGGATAATAATAATACTACCCATAATAATAATAATGTTAATAATATTAGACATAATAATAATAATAATAATAATATACCTCATACTACTATTATTGAATATGTCTCCACATTATTCATTACTACTTTATTATTATCCCGACATCTCTATTTTCTCCGTTCCGTTAAGGACACTACGCCCACGCGCTCAACTACACACACCCTAAATAAGGCCAAACAAATAAAATAACACACGACGATTAAATAAATTAAAATGGGGTGTTATGTAACACCCCAATTCCCATCTCGAATAAATAATACATAAATAAATCAGAGTAGATAAAAAATTATTTTTCCGACAGATACAAGGATGTCACATTTAAAGAAAGAAAATACAATCTCTGCTCATAAATTTGATACATAGCATAAAATAGAATACCCTCAAAGGGGAAACTTTTTCCATATAAAATTAAAGTTCAATTATGGAATAAAGCGGAAAGATCCATAACGACTTGTTTTACAAATAAATGGTTTTATAACGTCAAAATATACATACAAAAGTAATACCAAATATATTCAATAATTGTATACATATATATCATAATCGTTCCCCGACTCCCGTGCTACGTATCAGAGCAGACACCAAGACCGACAAAAGAACGGAGACCTAAGCTTCACAAAAAGACCTCCAGCATCTAATCTGCAATGCCTCATAGAGCATCAAATCACAGCAGAAGGGTGAGAAATAACAACTAAACCAAGATTGCATAATAATATGCAAAACATAAAAATTCACATACACAGTTATTCTCACCACAAGCATCACATATTAATACACATAACATATACCAATTATACTAACATAATCACATATTCACACATAAGGCACACCAAGTCATAACATACGGAAACACCCCACCACATCACATATCATGTGTTTATGCATAAAACATATTATCCACAACCAATGCATTTATCAGATATGCACATCCATTCACCAATTCAAACATAAATCTCAACACATAATCAATCAATTCATGAATTTTCACATATAATGCATCCATTCACAATTCTCACACATAATCAATCCATTCATGATTTATGCAAATGCACAGAGACCGACACAACGACTCTTTGCAATGCATATGCGGTACCATCCATCCATCAATTCTCAACATTAGTTCACTCAAGAACTATTGGAATCATCGCTTGTTACTCAACATAACTCCCCGTCGGGCAAACGATGTTCCCCGTCGCTTTAAGTCCTCTTGGTATAAGGCGCACGACGTTTATGGATCGCTTTAAGTCCTCTCGGTATAAGGCGCACGATCCGATCGCTTTAAGTCCTCTTTGTATAAGGCGCACGATCGTCTATAACCATCGCTTTCAATCCTCTTATTTTTAAGGTGCACGATCCAATCAGATCGCTTTCGGTCCTCTTATTTTTAAGGCGCACGATGTTATAGCAGATTCCCTCTGGAATCGATTCATTGCTCACACCCACTAGGGCACACAACATCACGAGATGCATATCATGATGCTTGACACACAAGAACTCATGACAATCAAATGCATCTTTACAATTCAACCATATGAATTATCTCATCATCATTATTCATACATTGGAAACCAATTCAAACAATGCATTTCAAACCATAAAGGCCACCAAACCACATATATTGAATTTCACCCAAACAATGCATTTCATCATAAGCCATAAACCACCACAATCATATCATCACAATTCTTTGCACAAGGGATTCACATATCATATGCTACCCACAACACATCATAACATACAATATCACACATTGAAGTCAAAACCAAAACAACACATCTATTTGCCATACGGCCACAAACCATCATCACCAACACTCATCTCATGTATTCACATCATATAACAACATACAAGCTATACGATGAATATTAAAAGCATATTGCATGATAACACATCAAATACACACAGTTAAAACAGTAAAAGATGAATAAACGACACCTTTCTAAATTTCCGACATAATTTAATCGGCCAACAATCTCAAAACCATTTTTATAAGAAAGCGCATTTCATAAGCTTTCCCATGGTACTAAGAACACACCCAACCGATAAACGGATCACAAGTTATGGAATTTAAAAGAAAATAAAAATGTGAAATTTCCCCAGGACCGCCCGGCGAAACCCAAAAACCGCTCGGCGAAATCCCTTCGCCGCTACTTCGCCCGGCGAAGTAGAGGCGTCACCATTTCTCCCCAATGACTCAATAGATTCAGAATCGTGTAAAGGCTGCGCCTCTCAAAAACCGCCCGGCGAAATCCCGAACCGCCCGGCGAAATCAGAGAACCGCCCGGCACTTTACACCAGGTGCAGAAAAATTTTGCTTCGTTTTCAAAACCCAAAAATCCATTTTTCCCACCCAAATCACTTCCAGCAGCAAAACAATTATTAGCAATGGTTCATAAACATATAGAGATCATACAACACAATTTATATCGATTTCCGTCCGTGAAAACATCGATTTCTACTCGTTTACGCGTTTTCGACCTATAACCGAAAAAACTAAGAGAAACAAGTAAACATTCAAACATACACATACATATACATATACAAGCAGGATATAATCGAAACTTCTCACCCTTACCCGATTAATCGCGCTCGAAACGGAGTTCTCTTCGATTTTCCTCTTCTCCTTTTTTTTCCCTTCCTCTTCCTTTCTTCCCTTCTCTTTTCTTTCTCTTCTTTTTCTTTTCTCTCTTTTTCTCTCCACTTTCTATTTTATATAAATATCTAATCCTCTAAAAAGACTATTTTACCCCTCAACTCAAATATCTCGCAACCGCTCTCAAAACGTGATAAAACATAAACAATGATGAAAAATAATATATTTTCAAATAAAAGTCAGAAATAAAATAATATAATAATAAAATAATCAAAACGACTCAATTAAATAAAACTAACTAAAACTGGGGCGTTACATGTTACAGTTCTCCTCTTTCTCTAAGATCTCCATGGTTTGGAAGAGGTTAGCTACTTGGGTTGGGATACCACATTTAGTGGAACAAGATTCTCACAGTCACCTATTCGAGTGGGCGGTTTCAATGTTGAAGGTGTATGCTCGAAACCTACGACGTGTATTATTTGGTTTACGGCGTGTTGGTAAATTAGGCGTTCTAGAAATCTAATTATTTTCAATGACGAGGTAGGTAATCTAGAGGTTACAGTAGACAAAATTATTCTATCCTCATGGTGGTGGATACCTATAAGGAATAAATATAATTCTAGATGCACTTATTATGAATGGCTAAAATGTCTTAGTGATTTTCTATAATTAAACTTTCTAGGTGTTGTCTTAAAGTGGATTATGTTTATTAAGTTAGCGTGTCCCTAATACTCCCAATTATTATATCATTGTTTGCCTATAAAAAAATGATTGAACAAAGCAAGAAAGTTAATAACTATGATAAAGTAATGAAAAAATAATTATAAATGATACATTGATATTATAAAATGATAATTATTTTAAGAAAAAAAGTGAAAAATGAAACCCTTTTAATGAAAAGGGAGTATGATTTAATTAATCACGTTTAAATACATAATTAATTTATGTATTTGAATTATTTAAAAGTTTAATTGCAAAATGAATTGAGTTGAACATTTTAGTATTCTTGTTATGAATAATAGTAAATAGATGTGAATGTTCATTTATCCAACTTTCTATATTCCTTAACTTTTATGAGTTAATTTCTTAACCTTTGTGTATTCCTTAAGGTAATGGTTATTTATTGGTCATGTAATATAAATAAGAACCACATTGAAATGTAAAGTGTATTTTTTGCAGAAAATAATATAATATCATTTTTCTTCTTCTCTTTGTCTCCTTCATCTCTATATCATTTTGGCTCATTTCATAACACGTTGTCAGCACGAAACTCTACCATATGAATGTTAACTAATTGTCTAAGAAGTGATACAAATAGTTTGATAATGAAGGTTTAACGATATGAAGCTTCAAGATTTAGAAGGTAATATTATTATTTTTTGTTTCATAATATATATTTCTAATTCTGCCTATTTTGTATTGATGTATTGATTAGAAGAAAAAAAATCAACAATGATTTTCATGCATTCCAGAAGGACTGGATAAATAATGTTAAAATATCTCTGAAAGACTATAAAATAATGTATTTGTTATATAGTTCCTGAAGAACTTAACAAATATCCTTGAAGGATGGAAAAATAATAATTTATTATATAGTTCTTGAAGAACTTATCAAACATCCCTGAAGAAGAGTAACATAATAATTTATTATATAGTTCCCGAAGAATTTATCAAGCATCCCTGAAGGATAGCAAAATAATAATTTATTATATAGTTCCTGAAGAACTGATCAAGATTCATGAAATATAGTTCTTGAAGAACTTATAATGCATCCTCGGAGGATTGCACGAAAACTGTTTATCTTTATCATTGTTTGAAGATCTATGATCTATCCTTCGGAAAAAATTATATATATTATAAAGGATCCCTAGAGGATTGATTAAAGAATGAATTAATTTTATTCATTTATCAAAGAATGGTTATCCCTTGATGATTAATATGAAAATGATTATTCTGTCTCCATTGATCAGAAAAATATCAATGACGATTTTCATGGATCTTAGAAAAATTGACAATCACAAAAGAATTACATGAATAATATTAATAAATGTAAATTTATTAAGATTGAAAAATATATATTATATACAAATTATTTTATATTTACTAGAGATTGAAACAAATTAGAAGAATAGAATCATATGTATTATGGTAAACTAGATGTTTCAAAATTACACTTAAGTGTGTTGTTGGCAAAATCGGTCGAGTCATCTCAGATGTATTATGATGTGAGAACTAGTTTTGAAGAACCAGAAGTTTCTTCAAGGCCAATAAAATTTGTGTGTTCCTAAAGGAAAATTTGAGAAATTGAGTTTTTATGACATTAATTGTTGCATCGACTAAAAGATCGTGCATATGTCTATTCACAGCCAGAAGTTTGTGAAATTATTTTCTCAACTAATTAGACTAAGATATTGTTTTCTAGATTTTTCAGAAATTCCTTGATAAGTATCACATATATTACTAAAATTAATATTGAACATCTTGAAGAACATGCTCATAAAAAAAATGGACTTGAAGATCCATTCTTTAGACGTCTAAAGTTAGTTATATAGTTGATACTTGTGAGATCATCAATTCTAAATTAGATATTCGAAACACATAAAGTATGGTATTAAGATATTTATTCGCATTAAGCCAACAAGTTAGTGCATGATAATTCTCCCTTTAACTACAAATTATTTTAGGTTCATAATCTAATACTTCTCATCTAAGTAAACTTTTGGATGTGTTGTAATTATTCAATTGCTCCAATATAGTACACTAAGATGAGTTTTGAAAGAATGTTGAGAAAATTCATTTTACATGAATATCATATTTGAGGTTTATCTTGGTCCAATAATTGGATATGTGCTTGAAGCTCAGTAGGCTAAATATCAATTGATAAATTAATTTTCCCAACATTAGGGGGAGAGAATAAGCAGCTCAAAGTGTGACCCAGAAGTTCAAATGAACAATTTGAAATAAAATATTATTATATAATTTTGATCCTCGAAGTTCAAAACACAATTCATTTGCAAAGTTTAAGAAACAAATTATTAGCTGCTAATATTCCACTCAAGGTGGATTCTAATATTGGACAATATAATATTGCAAATGAGTTATAGCTGCGCCTGAAGCGTGGTAGAAAAGTCGGTTCCGATGTTAAAAGTCCTCTACCAAGAAAAGAAACTAAAGTTAAAAATGACCCAAATGAGGATATGAAAGCTCTAAGAGCACTTTGACATAATTTAATTTTGAGTTCCAGAAGAACTAACCAGGTACCTGAAATTTATGAAAATTAGGAGATCTCGATAAATTATGTCATGAATGAAATATGATGGAACCAAAATAAAGTCAATGTTGATAATGTCTTTGTATACAGTATATCGCTATATTATAATAAATAATAATGAGGATCATGAGTCAAAGTCTATCAAAGATTGTAGACAAAGTGAGAATTGGCCAAAATGAATATATTCAATTGAAGACGAATTAAACTCACTTTACAAGTTACTCGATTTTGGACTTGTAGTTCGAACACCTGAAGGTGTAAAACCAGTTGGATATAAATGACTTTGTTTGTGAAAAAGTAAAATAAACGGTGAAATTGTGAGATACAAAGCTTGAGTTGTTATTCAATAATCTTCACAAAGACCTAAGATTTATTTTCATGAAACATATTCACCTGCAGTGGATGCAATTCAATTCTTGATATTTAATTAAGTTTGTAGCACATGAAGGTCTTAATTTGCACAAGATGGATGTTGTAACTGTCGCATCTGCGAAAATAAACCGGCGGAAAGGAACAGAAGAGTCGCCACCGAACGTTATTTATCCCGACGCAGGGAAAGGAAACGATCGAAGAAAACCTCAACAAAGGGAAAGGAATGGTCGTCGCAACCATAGCCTGGGTTCGGAAGTCGGTTACGTGAGAGGAAGGTATTAGCACCCCCTCGCGTCCATCGTACTCGATGGGATCCACACTTGTTTGTTATCGATCAAAGGGTGTAGGGTATCTGAAGCTCAACTGCTAATTGGAAACTGGAAACAAAAGGTGAGAGGGAGAAACGGGAGAAAAAGAGAAAAAAGTGACTCGATAGGACATCGTCGTCCTAGGCCTACGTATTCCCTCGGGTGCGGGAAAGTCAGAGTCAACATAGTTCGGACTACGGTTTTGTGGGGGAAGGTTGCTCGCCAAGACATCGCGTCTCGTGCCTACGTATCCTCAATCTTACCGGAGAGAGGAAGTCAGAGCAGTCATAGTTCGACCTACGGGTCAGTTTTGTTTGTGTCTTTTAGGTGGAATACGTCAACATTCACGTTCTAAAAGTTTAGGTGTTGCCGCTCATTGTGGGAGCCTTACGCGTTTACCTGTTTGTGGTAGAATGGAAATGATGCATCCCTTATAAATGAGAGTGGGTGAGATGAGAAGAGAATCCCGAAGGAAGACGAATGATTTATTTTTGTCTTTTGTAAGAAGTGTTTTGATTATTTTTGTGTTTATAACACATATTGCATTAAAGTCTATGACATAGGATCAAATGCCTCGCATATCGACCCAAGACGGGACGTACACTAAACACTCTAAGAAAGTGAAAGAAGATCCTCCACTATCTTATTTCCCACATGCAAGGCTCATGTGCAATACATGTTAATCCTTTATTAGATGTTTTTACTTTTTGTTTTAAGATGAGAAAGAAGAAACTCAAAGGAAGAAAGGAAAAAGTCTAAGTGGGGGACTAGTTACCCTAAAGTTATCATGCATGGAGATCCTATGGTTATGTGAGGTAATAGGAACCACCTAAGTCTAAAAGAAGAGAAGGATATCACTATCTAAAGCTTATCCTACCTCACCTTAATAAAAAATTAAGGATGAGCTAGGATCCCTAAGGGATGTGAGAAAGTTCTACACAAACAAGCATTATATCATGTTATTCACAAAAGAGAAATGGTAAGTAAAAGAGATGAGAGATGAAAGAAGAGATGAACATGGATAACCATCCACATGTTCAAGTATCTTACCTCTGCCCCTACACAAAAGGTTAGTGTATAATCAATCACAAGTAATGAATTCAAGTGAAAGAAGCTAAACAAAACAATGCTAGTTGTTTTAGAAAGACAACTTAAGAAGAAAGTAAAGTTCAAACCAAAAGGGAAAGGTCCTAATGGTAAAGGGACATGCCAAGTCATTATGTGCATGTTAAATGATCCTACTAATGTAAACATACCATATGAGAACAACCAAAAGCAAACTATGCACCAAACAATCGTACAAATGCAAATGAAACATTAATAATGCAATATGAATGCAAATGAATCATGAATATGGATGAATGCACATGTAAGAATCAAAGTCAGAATTGAATGACATTTAAGGATGCATCAAGATCTCATTAATGTAACATATGATTCATGAATGCAAGTATTGAACAAGTAGGAAAAAGTGTGAGCAAACATCATTCAAGTTCTAACAATGAAGCATACTTGTAATGCAAGTAAGAAATGAAAATGGAAAATGAATAATCATGCCATATGAATGCAAGTCAGTAGCTCAAGACATTTAACATAATGTTTAAAAGTCAAGAATGGAAGCACAAAGTCTACACAAATCTCATGTTGAAGCACCTTGAAGAATAAGAACAAACTAGGTTCAAGCAAGTTCAAACAAGCATCCAAAGATTTATGAATTTAAGAAACATGTAATGTGCAATTATAGGTCATGGCATATGGTTGAGAATGATCACAAACAGTAGGTGAATCATGTTTAAATGTATGTTTAAGATCACGCAAGCATTGGTTAAAACAAACCATCAAAGATAGGTAAGGAGAGAATACAAGTCCACAAAACATTTCAAGTTTAAACGGATGCACATAAGTCAATTCAAGATGGAAAAGCAATGACCTATAACATGAGAAAAGTGACTTATAATGTTCACACAACATAATCTCAAAGTGTCTCAACAAGTATCAAATAGGATTGCATACAATGCACCTAAAAACCCTATGGATCAAACTTGTAAGCACCAATGAATGCTCACAATCAAAAAAGGTATGAAAAAATAGTTATAAGTCTTAAAAAATTATGAAAATTTAATCATAGCATGATGAAGTCAGTAGATCACATTGTCTAAATGTAATTCATAAAATTATGCACCAAAGTGTCAAAACAATTCACTCAATAGGCACGATAACAAGGCATGATCGCCGAAAAACAATTTCACAAAGTGGATTTAAAATGACACCAAAAATTATGGAAAAAATTCCCAAGGAGCATAAAAGTGTCATATATCCCAGTGATTAATCACCCACAAAAATTTAGCTTCACACCTATTGGAAAAAACTCTTTCGGTCCCTTAAATCGAAACTACGTCCTTCGGGACAGCTTGGAATAAAAAATCCAAATTAATGACTAAACTCATCCAAAACTGGAATAAAAAATTATAAAAAATTAATTCAGAGATTAAGGATCACTCATGAAATTTTCCATTATTTTATCACACTCAAAACTATTTTTAATAATTGGAACGAAACGAGCAAAAACTTTGCGATTAAGGGAAAGTGCTAGGAAATCAAACTTATCACGCATAACTTAAACCCTAAGCTTCGAATCGTCACATATCATCATAAATCAAGCTATAACCAGTGCCTCAGGTGGGAGGGCTCAATATGCAACCTACACTATATGATCCTAAACCACATACAAGCTAGAATGATGCATTAAAGTCGAGATTTCTTACTTGGTCGAAGAAGTGATTCACGTATATAGAAACCCGAAAACATTCCCGCAATATCTTCTAATCAACCTTGGAGGAAAAATAAATGCCTTAAGCTCCAAATTTACTCCATGATGATCTATCTTGTTCGAAATCGATCAACACGAATAAAAAATCTATAAACACTTTAATCGTCATTAGTGACCTTAACCAAAATCAAAATTATCAACAAATGTCTAATTGAGAATTAACAAAAATTCTAATCAAAATATTAATCCAAGATAATTAACAATTATCAAAATCATCAAGATTAATAAACAATTACCATCATTAATCCAAAAACTACTAATCTCAATTAGCAAGAAAATAATCAATAATTTCAATAGACTCAGAGAGGGGTGCAGAAAGTGGATTAGGCGTGTGGAATTCTGAGCTCAAATGCACACGGCTTGTACCAGGGGGTGCGGTAGCATTTACATGAGGTGAGGCCCCATTCAGCAAGGTCTGTTCACCACGACATGAAGCAATTTGGTTTTCTCCTCATTAAAACCCCAAAAAACTTCAGTAGACATGATCCTCGCCGTCATTTCACCATTCTTTCCGTCTCCTTCTTTTCGCAACGCCGACTTCTTCATCCATGGCCGTTTGAACACGGCGCGTCCCTCAACCTTTCTTTCGTACCCTTTCGCCTTCATCACGACGTCGCGACGATCAACAGTCGCTTGCAACCCATTCAGTTTCGGTTTAGCTTTTGGTTCGAGTTTGCGATTTGGTTTCGGTTCGCATCGGTTCATGTCGGAGGGAGAAATTGGGGAAGACACTGCATTCAGACGCAGCGACGAAATTCATACCGATGAGGAGTTCTGGTGCGGTAATTCGATAGGCAGCGATTTCACAGGTACCTAGCTCACTTCTTTTTCCGTTCTTCTTCTCTGATTGAACCGTTCGTTCTATTCCTCTTCTTGTTGAGCTTTCTTGGTTCTACTGCGAGCTGCTCCTACTTCATTTTCTGTAATTTGCTTCTGTTGTTACGCAGAGTTGTCGCCTTCGCTCACGAATTCTTGCGTCGCAAAACTTGAGTCTGTAGAAATGAGTTTTGCTGTTCTTGATTCGATTACAGATTGCTGATATTGATGAAGTGATGATGACGTGATGGTTGGAGATGGAAAATTCTGCAAATTATGGTGTAAAGCAATTGGAAGATGGAGCTGAGATGTGTAGATGAGCTTGGAGTTGGTGAAGATTGAAAAGTGGGAGAGAGTTTCTGTTATGAAGTTGTGGTTAGTGATGGAATCCGTTAGAGGTGGTGAGTAAAATTGATTAGGTTATGTTGTTTTTGTTATTTTTTCAGTTATGGTGGTTAGAGGAGAATTGTTAGAATTGGTTTGTGAATTTCTACTGTTATGTAAATTTTACTGAGAAACTCTGTGTACTTTTTCCTTGCTGTAACTTTTTTGCTGGTGGATTTGCTCTGCTTGTACTTTATTCTGCTGCCCGTATGTAATGGAAACTCTTTGTTTTTTCTGCAGCCCTTTCCATTCGTGCTATGGCATCATACACACACTTAGTGACATCGTCAACACTTCTCCATTCTCCACCACAGGCAGATGCCTAAATTTCCCATACACCATCTTTTGGAAGGCTTCCACAACAAGAGTTTCAGAAAGGACAAATACCGGATTCCTCGTCATAACCTTGGAAACATATGTACCTTCAGGATTAATCTCTTGGGCAACAACTTTTGTTGATATATCCTTGGCTGTGAGGATTCCACAAAGCAAACCATTATCCTTCGACTATTTTCCCTATTACTCTACTCTACTCCAATCGATTACACCAAACAAAACCCGATACAGATGATCAAAGAGATTATAACAATAGCTAATTAAAATCTAAGAAACTGGAATAGAGGATGGAGCTAGCAGATACGAATTCGAAATTGAAAGAGGTGGTAGAGTTTGGATATAGAAATGGATTTGTATTTGGAAACATGGATGTGCATTGGATTATGGATAATTGATTTTTGAATGAGCAAATGAATTTTGACAAATGGTTTAGAATATAGATTTTGGTTAAATTTGGATTTTGGATTTAAAATGGAATGGAAAATGATTAATGGATATTGAACCTAAAAATGGTTGAGAGATGAATTTTATAAATGGATATAAACAAGATGGATTTTTTTAAAAATGGGTATGGAGGTGGACATATGAAATATGGGTATGGACCAAAATGTGGTTTTGAATATGGATAAGAAAAATGATGAACTTTGTGATTTTGAATGGTTATCAAGTGAACATGACTTGAAATGAATCTAGAATTGACGTGAGCTAAACAAAAAATGGATATAAGATGGATGTTGAATTAGGTTTGGTTATGAATAAGAAAAATAGGCATGGGCTTTGAATCTTGGATTACAAGTAAAAAGTCATAAGCAAATGATGGTATCTTTAACCACAATATGAGTTCATAACTGGATCTTCTCCATGAATGCCAAGAGGCCTTTATGACCACTGATCTCGACACGAGAACAATTCCCTGAAGAAACCTTGGAGATGAGAGCCTCACAACAATAGAAAAACTCGAGCTTGCACATAAAACCTTGATCCCACGCCTTAGGGACCCGATGCAAATGAGTGAATATGAGTTATGACCTAATGGAGATGCAAATGAATGTGAAGCATAAACCACTGTTATAAGGCAATAAATAAGAGGGCAAATTTTGAGGTGTTACAGCTGCCCCTATTCAATCAGCTGTGGACTTGAATGGATGAGAGCAGTGCTTTCAGACATTCGAGGTAAATAGGGATTGAATGCCAACAAAAACCGAAAATTTGCACTCTGGGGTATGAGATAAATACAGAAAGTTGGATGAGTGTAAAACTCTACTGGGGATAAGAAACGACACGGACGGGTGTCTGAAATCACGAGATGAAACATAGACGTAGGTTTGGATCAACGATACGGACGAGTATCGAAGGATGATACTTACCGGTATCACAGAAAAGACACAAACGTGGATGAGTGTTATGAAAAGACGATACTTACTGGTATCGAGACATGACACTTACAGGTATCACTGAAAGATTGAGTGGACGACACTTACCGGTATCGAAAGATGATACTTACCGGTATCAAAGAAAAGACTGAATTAACGATACTTACCGGTATCGAAAGAAAGATTGAATGAACGATACTTACCGGTATCGAAAGATTATAATTTTCGGTATCAAAGAAAAGACTGAATTAACGATACTTATCGGTATCGAGAGAAAGATTGAATGAACGATACTTACCGGTATCAAAGAAAAGACTGAATTAACGATACTTACCGATATCGAAAGAAAGATTGAATGAACGATACTTACCGGTATCGAAAGATGATACTTTCCGGTATCAAAGAAAAGACTGAATTAACGATATTTACCGGTATCGAAAGAAAGATTGAATGAATGATACTTACCGATATCGAAAGATGATACTTTTCGGTATCAAAGAAAAGATTGAATTAACGATACTTACCGGTATCGGAAGAAAGACTGAATGAAAGATACTTACCGGTATCGAAAGATGATACTTTCCGGTATCAAAGGAAAGACTGAATTAACGATATTTACCGGTATCGAAAGAAAGATTGAATGAACGATACTTACCGGTGTCGAAAGATGATACTTTCCGGTATCAAATGGTGAATTGAGATGATGACGCTTACTGGCATTGAAATATGATGCTTTCCAGAATCAAAGAAGAAATTAAAATAACGATGCTTACCGGCATCGAAAGATGATGCTTTCCGGCATCAAAGAAGGAACGAAATGACGATGTTTACCGGCATCGAAAGATGATGCTTTCCGGCATCAAAGAAGGAACGAAATGACGATGCTTACCGGCATCGAAAGATGATGTTTTACGGCATCAAAGAAGGAACGAAATGACGATGCTTACCGGCATCGAAAGATGATGCTTTCCGGCATCAAAGAAGGAACGAAATGACGATGCTTACCGGCATCGAAAGATGATGCTTTCCGGCATCAAAGAAGAAATTGAAATAAGAGGGCAAATTTTGAGGTGTTACAGTAATAACTTATCTGCATGATTCACTTGATAGTGAAATTTACATGAAACTCCCTAAAGGGTTCAATATACCAGATGCACACAACTCCAAATCTCGAGAAAGCTCCTCCATAAGATTGAACAAGTCTCTCTATGGGCTGAAACAATCTGGACGGATGTGGTATAATCGTCTCAGTGAATATTTGCTTAGAGAGCGATATACAAATAACTCTATTTATCCTAGTATTTTTATAAAAAGATCAGGAAAAGAATTTGCAATAATAGTTGTCTATGTGGATGACAGAAATATTATTGGAACTCCTGAAGAGCTTCCAAAAGCTATGAATTGTTAAAAGAAAGAGTTTGAGATGAAGGACCTAGGAAAGACAAAATTATGTCTAGGTTTGCAAATTGAACATTTGGATAAAGGAATATTTGTACATCAAGAAGGCTATATAGAAAATATGTTAAAACGCTTTTATATGGACAAATGTCACTCCTTGTCTACTCCAATGATTGTTAGATAATTAGATGTGCAGAAAGATCCTTTCAGACCTCGAGAAGAGGATGAAGAATTGCTTGGTCCTGAAGTACCATATCTTAGTGCAATTGGAGCACTAATGTACCTTGCTAATTATACACATTCTGATATGTCATTTGCTTTCAATCTATTAGCAAGATACACTTCTTCACCTACACGAAGACATTGGAACGGAGTCAAACATATACTTCGTTATCTTGGAGGTAAAATAGACATGAGTTTGTTTTATACCAAAGTATCCAAATTCGAATTAACAGGTTATGCAGATTCCGGTTACTTGTCAGATCCTCATGATGGTAGATCATAAGCAGGTTAATTGTTTACATGTGGGGGTACAACTATTTCATGGAGATTGGTGAAACAAATCATAGCAACAACATCATCTAATCATGCAGAACTTTTAGCATTACATGAGACATTTTCACAAAGTCATTCCCAAGTAGAACTTTTAATCAACTAGTACAAAAGATTGGTCTTTATCGTCGAAGAAATGATCGTTCAGTTGAGGGGGAGAAATGAATTTAATTTAAAAGGATATTGTACTCTTTTTCCCTCACTAGATTTTTTCCCACTGAGGTTTTTCTAGTAAGGTTTTAACGAGGCATATCCTCAATAAACATCCAAGGGGGAGTGTTATGAATAATAGTAAATAGATGTGAATGTTCATTTACCCAACTTTCTATATTCCTTAACTCCTATGAGTTAATTTCTTAACTTTTGTATATTCCTTAAGTTAATGGTTATTTATTGGTCATGTAATATAAATAAGAACCACATTGGAATGTAAAGTGTACTTTTTGCAGAAGATAATATAATATTATTTTTCTTCTTCTCTTTGTCTCCTTCATCTCTATATCATTTTAGTTAATTTCATAACAATTCTTTAAATTTAGTTCATTAGATACTCATCATCAAATTAAATAATGTCATTTAATATCATTTTATTTTTTGATATAATTTTAATTTAAAATATTAAAAAATTAATTTTCACTTAAAGTACCATACTCAATTACAGAATTCTTGAATATGAAAATATTTACTGTTAAATTAATTATTTTTTCAATTAAATTAACTATCGATTTAATTGAATTAAGTATACTTTTTTACTTGATTTATCGGATGTCATATTGATGTATAAAATAACTGATTTACTCTAAATTTTATGTTATTTTAAAATTACTTTTTCTTATCCTTTGGAATATCAAATAATTTATTAAGAGATGACTTTTTACATACTGCATGCTAAATTATCTTTGTTATGGAAGATCTTACAATTATACGTGATTGACTTGAATTTAATAGTGTTGGTGGGTATAAATTAAATCAATATAATTATGGTAAGTTATCCATGATTAATTTTTATATATCATATTAAAAATGTCATTTTGTTGAAAGGGACTTAAGTAAACTAAACTAAAATAAAAAATTACTTACTTGACATTAAAACCACTACATACAAAAAAAAAAAAATCCATATATCTAAAATTTATATCTAGCGCTGTAATATTATATAATCACAACTGTTTTTTAATATTTGAACTATTTAAGTACATAAATAATCTAAGAAAAGGTTTGATATCCACTTTTTTTTAATCTCTTATAATTTATAATACAATTAATTACAATTAAAAACTTAGTTAATTTATGCATTTGAATTAATTCAAAATTTAATTATAAATTAAGTTAATTATTTGTTCAATTAAATTAACAAATAATTTAATCGAACTAATTGTACTTTCGCACTTGGTTAATAAGAGGTCATATTGATGTGTAAAAAAGTGTATATTTATCATTGAAAAGTTATAATTTATTAAAAGACGTGAACACTCATTTATTCTAATTTTATTTATTTAAGAAAAAAATTCTCATCCAACTTCTTTTTAGAATATCAACGTTAGGGGAATTTTTTTTTAAGATAACATGTATTTTAAAAAAAATTACTAAAAAAATTAAATTTTGAAACAATTTACTTAAGTAACCTATTTTGGAAATCTCCCATAAGGGTGGCGTCATATGGGTTGACGTCTCAGTTAGAGGCAAGGAGCCAAATCATATGGCGTCTCAGGTGTCTGCCCTAAAAAAAATTTCGTTTTGAAATTCAACTGAGAGTCGCCATTCCAGATGGCGCCTCAGTTGAGGATGTTATTTTTTTTTTAATTTTTAAATGTTAAAAAAAAATTATTTTTTTAAATTTGTTGTGATGCCCTAGACGAATGAATCTGCATACCTATACTTTGCGTCTACTATTCATTCACATGCCTCTGCACCATTGTTTTTGTTTCAGGCCACTGTTGACATGACAATACAAGCATGCCTTGAAATCTCAAGCCTTACTGCACAAGTCAGACTACAAAGACCAAGATGCATGCAAGGAATCTCATGCATGACTACACATGGCAGACTGCAAAGGCTAAGAATCATGCAAGAGAACACATGGCAGATTACAAAGACCAAGAATGCATGCATACTCATGTGACTCCTGTAACGCCCCGATTTTGATTATTTCCATTTTGTTGAGTCTTTTATTTTAATTGAGTGATAAATTATTTTATTTGTGAAATTGGTGTGTTAAATGTTATTTTTCCGTTTTTGAGAGTTTTCGGGGAAATTAGAATGGAGGGTATTTTAGACTTTTCTCAATTAATGATAAGTTAGAAATTTAGTGGAATTAGAATTATGTGAGAAAATGAATTAATTGTATTTGAGAGAAAAGAAATAGAAAAGAAAGAAAAATAGATAGAAAGGAAAAAAAGAGAGAGAAATAGAAAGAAAAAGGATAGAAAGAAAGAAGAGGAAGAGAAGAGAAGAGGAAAAGAGGAAAACTAGAGAATCATCAAGAACGATCATTTAGCGAGTTTGGAATCCGGGTAAGGGTGTGAAATCTTGTTATCTTAGCAATATGTATGATTATGTATGATTGTATTGTTGTTTTTGTTGATTTTCATGAGTTTTGGTATAAACCCATTTGTGTAGAAAATGGTAGAAATCGATTAAATCGGGTTGAAAATGATATTTTTGGATCCCTTGTTGTTGATACATGAATGATACATGTTGTTGGATATCAAATTGGTATTTTTCTGTGTGTAGATGATGAAATTGGAGGATTTTGGGGGAGAAAACGCAGAACTTGGTTCTGAAGAATTTTTCTAGGTTTCCCCTGGCCATACGCGTAAGGGGCATGTCCATACGCGTATGAGCCAGGCGTTACGCGTATCATTGGCCTGTTTTTGGGCCAATACGCGTATGAAGGGTGGCTTTTCCCGGCCCTCTGGTGATACGCGTATGGGTGTTGGGCGTACGCGTATGGGTTTTGAAAACGTGAAATTGTGAAGGAAATGGGTTCTGCCCATACGCGTATGGACATGGGTGATACGCGTATGGACAGGAGGAATGTAAAAATGGGATTTTTCAAAATGTCGTTTTCGTTTTCGTCCGTAACTTTTGTTCCGATTATCCGATTCTTACATTCCTGGTATCGTTGGAAAGCTATTGAGCTGTACTTTGTGATTATGATGGTGTGGAAACTGTTGGCCGATTTTATTATGTCGGAAAGTCGGGAATAGTGCTATTTAGCGACTTTTACCGTTTTGACTGTGTGTTTGAATGTGAATCATACAATAGTGCATTGATGTGAATGTATATAGATTGTATGTGATTGTATGAGATGAATGCATGAATATATTGTGAATATGTATGCATTTCAAGAATGTCTTGAGTCATTTTGCATGTGAAGCATAATGAAGTACATTCTTGTGTTGAGCGATTCTAATGAGAATCCGTTGTAACGTCGTGTGCCTATGTGAGGTGTGAGCGATGATTACAAACGATCGTGTGCCCGCGTGAGGGGTGTGAGCGATCAGGTCGTGTTCCCATGTGGGGTGTGAGCGGTCCATAAAGATTGTGTGCCTAGGTGAGGTGTGAGCAATCGGATCGTGTGCCCGCGTGTGGGGTGTGAGCGATCGGGTCGTGTGTCCGGGTGGGGTGTGAGCGATCCATAAACATTGTGTGCCCATGTGGGGTGTGAGCAATGGGTGAACATCGTAGGCCCGACGGGGAGTTACATTGGTAACGAGCGATGGTTCCAGCAGAGTTCCTGAGTGAATTAATGATGATTGAGTCGTTACCGCATTGCATTTGCATAGAGTCGTGAGTCGGTCTCTATGATTTGCATTTATCATCTTTGTATTTGTGCATTGATGAATAAACATGAATGTGTATGTTTATGTGGAATGATTGAGAATTGCGAAAGAATGTATGATGAATATGCTTGGTTGTATATATATATACATTGTGATGTATATGGGTGAGTTTTGATGAATTGTGGTGAGAATGTGGAATATGTGTATTTTTATGTTAAGATATATATAATTATATGCATTGTTATTATGATAATATTTCTCACCCTTCTGCTGTTTTATGATGCTCTATGAGGCATTGCAGAGTAGGTATGCTGGAGGTCTTTTTGTGAAGCGTGTCTTCATTCTTTTGGTCGGTTGGCTCTGATATGTAGCACCGGGTAGCTAGGATGTATATGATTCTTTTGTGATACATTTGTATATGTATCTTGCTGATGAATGTTTATGTAAACATGAATTATGTTGATGGATGATACTCGATGACGCATGCATATATATGTATATATGTTTGATGTTATTCAATGTTTAGATTTTTCGCTTTTATTCTAAATATTGAGATGTGGGTGTAAGGACAAAGTTCCTCTGTTGCAAAGTTACCCCACTGTTGCATATCAATGTTTGAGCAGGTGTTGTATGTTTTAAATGCTAGTATGATGTGGCACGCCTCTTTTATACCATGTTTATACTTATACTCTGGCGAAATTTTTAATATGTGCCTAAATGATTATGTGATTATTTGGGGGTATAGAAAAGGGGGTGTTACATTAAGTGGTATCAGAGCCAGAGTTGAGTCAGTTGTGTCTGTCTTGTTGTTGTGTTGGTTGAACTGTTGTTTAACCTTATTGTCATTTTTGGGAATGATCAGAATATGGCTGGTAGAAACGACAATGCGATGGCTGCTGCTTTGGAAGCAATGGCTAGGGCGGTGCAAGGTGCGCCGAACGTGAATGCTAATGACGAGTTCAGGAAGAATCAACCACCGGTTTTCAAAGGAAAATTTGATCCCGATGGAGCTCAAAATTGGTTGAAAGAGATTGAAAGAATCTTCAGAGTCATGGACTGTGCGGAGGAGAATAAGGTGAGGCTTGGATCTCACATGCTGAAGGAAGAAGCCAACGATTGGTGGGTCGGTATACGTGAAGTTATTGAGGTGGATGATGAAGAAGTAACTTGGGATTTATTTCGTACTGAGTTCTTGAGAAAGTATTACCCTGAGAGTGTGAAGGGAAAGAAGGAGATGGAGTTTCTTGAACTGAAACAAGGTAGTATGTCTGTGGTGGACTATACTGCTAAGTTTGTGGAGTTGGTTCAATTCCATCCTCACTATGCTGCGATTACTGCTGAGTTCTCAAAGTGTATTAAATATGAGAATGGTTTACGTCCTGAGATTAAGCAAGCTGTGGGATATCAAAGGATAAGAAGGTTTTCAGATTTGACGGAATGTTGTAGAATCTTCGAGGAAGATAGTAAGGCTCATTCTACACATTACAAAAGTTTGAATGAGAGGAAGGGAAAGCAACAAGCTAGAAGTGGACCTTATGTGACACCCGTTGATAAGGGCAATCATAGGGGAAACTTTGATAGGAGATCTGGAGGAGGAGGTTCCGGTTCTATTAGGTGTTACAAGTGTGGTGAAATGGGTCATAAATCATTTGAGTGTGGGAAGCCAGTGGTGAAATGTTCTAACTGTGGAGGTCTTGGGCATGTTGCTACAGATTGTAGAAGGAATATGGTGAAGTGCTATAATTGTGGAGAAGTTGGTCACATTAGTACTAAGTGTACTAAGCCGAAACAAGCTCAAGCGGGCGGAAAGGTGTTTGCATTGGCGGGGACTTAAACTACTAATGCAGACCGTTTGATTAAAGGTACATGCTTTATTAATAATACACCTTTAGTTACTGTTATTGATACGGGAGTGACTCATTCGTTTATTTCGTCTGAGTGCGCGAAGCGTTTGAATCTTGCGTTGTCTTTGATGGGTGTTAAGATGGTTATTGAGACTCCTGCTTCAGGGTCGGTAACTACGTCTTTGGTGTGTGTAAGTTGTCCTTTGACCATGTGTGGTAAAGACTTCATTATGGATTTAGTGTGTTTGCCGTTGGAGGGATTGGACATAATCTTGGGTATGAACTGGTTGCAATTTAATCGAGTTCATATAGATTGCTATCACAAGTTAGTAAGGTTTCCTTCTTTGGAAGATGAAGAAGATGAGAGTTTCCTATCCACTAAAGAGTTGAAGAAATTTTTAGCGGACGAAGCTCAATTATTTGGTTTGTTTGCATCATTGTCAGTGGAGAGTAAAGTTGAGCTTGATGTGTTCCCAGTGGTGTGTGATTTTCCAGAAGTGTTTCCGGAGGATATTACTGATGTACCGCCAGAAAGAGAAGTTGAATTTTCTATTGATCTAGTTTCGGGTACTAGACTGATTTCGATGGCACCGTATCGTATGTCGGCATCGGAGTTGGTAGAATTGAAGAAGCAATTGAATGACTTGTTGGACAAGAAATTTGTAAGACCAAGTGTTTCTCCGCGGGGTGCTCCGGTATTGTTGGTAAAGAAGAAGGATGGAAGTATGCGGTTATGCATTGATTATCGACAATTGAACAAGGTGACAATTAAGAACAAGTATCCGCTTCCAAGGATCGATGATTTGATGGACCAATTGGTTGGTGCACGTGTTTTTAGCAAGATTGATTTGAGATCGGGATACCACCAGATTCGTGTGAAAGGAGAAGATATTCAAAAGACGGCCTTTAGGTCACGATATGGTCATTACGAATATTCCGTGATGCCATTCGGGGTTTCTAATGCGCCGGGTGTGTTTATGGAATACATGAATCGTATTTTTCATGAACAGTTGGATCGTTTCGTGGTTGTGTTCATCGACGACATTTTGATTTACTCTAAGTCTCAAGAGGAGCATGAAGAGCATTTGAGAATTGTATTGCAAATCTTGAAAGAAAAACAATTGTATGCTAAGTTGTCGAAATGTGAATTTTGGTTGTCGGAAGTAAGTTTCCTTGGGCATGTTATTTCCGGTAGTGGTATTAGTGTTGATCCATCCAAGATTGATGCGGTGATGCTATTTGGGTAATTGTTGATAGACTTACTAAATCTGCTCACTTCATTCCAATTGATATTAGTTATCCTTTGGAGAAGTTAGCCGAGATTTATATTCTTGTGGTTGTAAAGTTACATGGAGTTCCTAAGAGTATTGTATCGGATAGAGATCCTAGATTCACATCGAGGTTTTGGGAGAGTTTACAAAAGGCTTTGGGTACTAAGCTAAGATTGAGTTCGGCTTATCATCCGCAAACGGATGGTCAAACCGAAAGGACAATTCAATCGTTGGAGGATTTATTGCGTGCTTGTGTGCTCGAGCAAGGTGGTGCTTGGGATAGTTATTTGGCGTTGATTGAGTTCACCTACAATAATAGTTTTCATTCAAGTATAAGTATGGCACCATTTAAGGCTTTGTATGGTCAGAGATGTCGAACACCTTTGTGTTGGCATGAAACCGGCGAGAGGACGATAGTTGGATCGGAGATGGTACAACAAACGACGGAGAAAGTGAAGTTTATTCGGGAGAAGATGAAAGCTTCTCAAAGTAGACAAAAGAGCTATCATGACAAGAGAAGGAAAGATCTTGAATTTCAAGAAGGCGACCATGTGTTTTTGAGAGTTACACCGGTTACGGGTGTGGGTCGTGCTTTGAAGTCGAAGAAGTTGACTTCTCGTTTTATTGGTCCGTATCAGATTACTTCACGAGTTGGTGTTGTGGCTTACCGTGTGGCGTTGCCTCCGAACCTTTCGAATTTGCATGATGTATTCCATGTTTCGCAACTTCGGAAGTATGTTCCGGATCCGTCACATGTTATTCCTATGGACGAGGTTGAAGTGAGAGATAACCTTACGGTGGAAGCTTTACCGATTAGGATTTTGGACCGTGAAGTTAAGAAGCTAAGAGGCAAGGATATTGTGCTAGTAAAAGTAGCGTGGGGAGGCGCTGCGGAAGGCAATATGACGTGGGAACTAGAGAGTGGGATGCGAGAGTCGTATCCGGAATTGTTTGGATCAGGTAATATTTTCGAGGACGAAAATTTCTAAAGTGGGGGAGAGTTGTAACGCCCCGATTTTGATTATTTCCATTTTGTTGAGTCTTTTATTTTAATTGAGTGATAAATTATTTTATTTGTGAAATTGGTGTGTTAAATGTTATTTTTCCGTTTTTGAGAGTTTTCGGGGAAATTAGAATGGAGGGTATTTTAGACTTTTCTCAATTAATGATAAGTTAGAAATTTAGTGGAATTAGAATTATGTGAGAAAATGAATTAATTGTATTTGAGAGAAAAGAAATAGAAAAGAAAGAAAAATAGATAGAAAGGAAAAAAAGAGAGAGAAATAGAAAGAAAAAGGATAGAAAGAAAGAAGAGGAAGAGAAGAGAAGAGGAAAAGAGGAAAACTAGAGAATCATCAAGAACGACCATTTAGCGAGTTTGGAATCCGGGTAAGGGTGTGAAATCTTGTTATCTTAGCAATGTGTATGATTATGTATGATTGTATTGTTGTTTTTGTTGATTTTCATGAGTTTTGGTATAAACCCATTTGTGTAGAAAATGGTAGAAATCGATTAAATCGGGTTGAAAATGATATTTTTGGATCCCTTGTTGTTGATACATGAATGATACATGTTGTTGGATATCAAATTGGTATTTTTCTGTGTGTAGATGATGAAATTGGAGGATTTTGGGGGAGAAAACGCAGAACTTGGTTCTGCAGAATTTTTCTGGGTTTCCCCTGGCCATACGCGTAAGGGGCATGTCCATACGCGTATGAGCCAGTCGTTACGCGTATGGAGGGTGGCTTTTCCCGGCCCTCTGGTGATACGCGTATGGGTGTTGGGCGTACGCGTATGGGTTTTGAAAACGTGAAATTGTGAAGGAAATGGGTTCTGCCCATACGCGTATGGACATGGGTGATACGCGTATGGACAGGAGGAATGTAAAAATGGGATTTTTCAAAATGTCGTTTTCGTTTTCGTCCGTAACTTTTGTTCCGATTATCTGATTCTTACATTCCTGGTATCGTTGGAAAGCTATTGAGCCGTACTTTGTGATTATGATGGTGTGGAAACTGTTGGCCGATTTTATTATGTCGGAAAGTCAGGAATAGTGCTATTTAGCGACTTTTACCGTTTTGACTGTGTGTTTGAATGTGAATCATACAATAGTGCATTGATGTGAATGTATATAGATTATATGTGATTGTATGAGATGAATGCATGAATATATTGTGAATATGTATGCATTTCAAGAATGTCTTGAGTCATTTTGCATGTGAAGCATAATGAAGTACATTCTTGTGTTGAGCGATTCTAATGAGAATCCGTTGTAACGTCGTGTGCCTATGTGAGGTGTGAGCGATGATTACAAATGATCGTGTGCCCGCGTGTGGGGTGTGAGCGATCGGGTCGTGTGCCCATGTGGGGTGTGAGTGGTTCATAAAGATTGTGTGCCTAGGTGAGGTGTGAGCAATCGGATTGTGTGCCTAGGTGAGGTGTGAGCAATCGGATCGTGTGCCCGCGTGTGGGGTATGAGCGATCGGGTCGTGTGCCCGGGTGGGGTGTGAGCGATCCATAAACATTGTGTGCCCATGTGGGGTGTGAGCAATGGGTGAACATCGTAGGCCCGACGGGGAGTTACATTGGTAACGAGCGATGGTTCCAACAGAGTTCCTGAGTGAACTAATGATGATTGAGTCGGTACCGCATTGCATTTGCATAGAGTCGTGAGTCGGTCTCTATGATTTGTATTTATCATCTTTGTATTTGTGCATTGATGAATAAACATGAATGTGTATGTTTATGTGGAATGATTGAGAATTGCGAAAGTATGTATGATGAATATGCTTGGTTGTATATATATATATATATATATATATATATATATATATATACATTGTGATGTATATGGGTGAGTTTTGATGAATTGTGGTGAGAATGTGGAATATGTGTATTTTTATGTTAAGATATATATAATTATATGCATTGTTATTATGATAATATTTCTCACCCTTCTGCTGTTTTATGATGCTCTATGAGGCATTGCAGAGTAGGTATGCTGGAGGTCTTTTTGTGAAGCGTGTCTTCATTCTTTTGGTCGGTTGGCTCTGATATGTAGCACCGGGTAGCTAAGATGTATATGATTCTTTTGTGATACATTTGTATATGTATCTTGCTGATGAATGTTTATGTAAACATGAATTATGTTGATGGATGATACTCGATGACGCATGTATATATATGTATATATGTTTGATGTTATTCAATGTTTAGATTTTCCGCTTTTATTCTAAATATTGAGATGTGGGTGTAAGGACAAAGTTCCTCTGTTGCAAAGTTACCCCACTGTTGCATATCAATGTTTGAGCAGGTGTTGTATGTTTTAAATTCTAGTATGATGTGGCACGCCTCTTTTATACCATGTTTATACTTATACTCTGGCGAAATTTTTAATATGTGCCTAAATGATTATGTGATTATTTGGGGGTATATAAATGGGGGTGTTACAACTCCCCCTTTACACCATTATAAAAACCATCTCAGCATGTCACAATTTTCATCTCATCCCAAACTCTTCTTCTTCTTCTCTTATTTTTTGTTCAAACCTTTGCATCCATTCCCTTATCTCACAACCAGTTACGAAAATGTCTTTACTCACGATGGGAAGCAACCACCGAGGAACGCCGAAAAACATTGAAGACTTCGTAAGTTTTCCTGTATTATTTTGTTTTACAATAATAAACCTTGATGTATTTTATTGTCTTAGTAATGTTGCTGATTTTTTTTGTTCAGGATGTTTCAAGGTTCTGTTGCCGTGGACACGCATACTTCCTTCACGACCCTATCACTGAACCATATCTAACAAGATGTGGATTTGGAGAAGTGATTAAAATCCCATCATACCATGTAGACCCAAAGTTCATCCTGGCCTTGCTAGAAAGATGGAGGTCGGAGACCCACACATTTCACCTTCCTTTTGGTGAATGCACGGTCACCCTCCAAGACGTGTATATGTTACTGGGCCTCCGCATAGATGGCATGGCCGTCAACGACCCCGTAAATATAAATAGACAAGTATGCTTCGATTTGTTGGGCACCCCCTAGAGATTGAAGAAGCTGAGCCTTCACCAGACGATAAACCTAGGGGGCAAGGTATTAACTTAAAACGCCTTAGGGAATACCATGACTCCATCGTATTAGACGAGGATTCCCTCCCCTTACACATAATACAAAAAACTAGATGTTATTTGTTGCTATTGTTCGGTTGTTTTTTGTTTCCAGAAAGCACTGGAAACAGTGTAAATATTATGTATCTCCCGTTGTTGTTTAACATTAACAGTGTGCACGAATATAGTTGGGGTTCAACTGTCATGGCACATCTCTATAGTGCACTCTGCAAAAATTCCAAAAAAAACGCGTGTACATTTTATGGTTGCGCCTATCTCCTTCAGGCATGGGGTTGGTCGAGAATGCCAACACTAGCTCCAATAAACCGGAACCCCTTTACATTCCCCTACGCATTAAGGTAAGTCTATACACATCCCTGCGCCTATGGCCTATACTGATATGTTCAGGTGCAACGAATTCATTTTCTAACTATATTTTCAGGTGGGCAGTTCCAAAAATGAGCTACGAAAGAAACCCCAGGAACGCCATAACAGTCTACCGCAACCTACTAGACCACATTGGCCCTGACGACGTATATTTTCCTACAACTTCCATAGATATTTCTAACATTTTGTATAGTTACTCATTAAACAATTTTTTCCTGTAGTTTGTCTGGAGGCCTTACGACGATCTCGACCACCAGCCCAACACAAATGATGCTGTTGTGTGGACTTCTAAAACACCAATAATTCGGTTCACAACTGTTGAGATGCACCAAAGCAACCGAGTGAAACTACAATTCGGTATGCATTAGGACATTCCGGTGGATCCTACCAATTTGGGAAAGTGGCACCTGCGCAGAGTCGACACGCAGTGGAAAGATGGTGTGTGGACCAACTTTGCAGCAGCGTTGTGTCACCAGTGGGAGATGCGACACCAGCTCGTCTTAACAAACCCCATTGTACAACATGCTCGGCCAACCTGTCTTCCTACCACTCAGAACCACAATCATCATACACCCAACAACCCCCCCCCCCCCCCCCCCTCTCTTTTCAACTATCAAACCACACATCAACCACTGCATCAATACCAACACCCATCAATACATCATTTTGGCCAACCATACCGTATGGAACCAGGGCCGTATTGGAAAATTTGGAGGCCCTGTTCCAATTATTAAAGTTGACCTTTATAAAAAAATTATATTTTATTAAAACTATATATAAGATTAAAAACAAAATCTATATATATATATATATATATATATTTATAAATATATTAATAAATAATTGATAAATTTTTAATTATTTATTTATAATATATAAATATAACCAACATTTATTTAAAAAATAATATTAATGATAAATATGGACGGACGAGTTTAAAGTTTCAAATTAATAATATAAACCTGAAATTTATCTTTAAATACGGGCCTAATTCAATGGTATATATGTTTCATATTAAACTATAGTACATAGTTGGGTACCAATCTTCAGTATAATACTTTTGCACTTTTTCTAAAATCTTCAGTATAATACTTTCGCACTTTTTCTAAAATAATGCATTTTAATTGCGAAAAATGGTTTTAGCGTGTATCGAACCTACGTACTGAAGTTCCAAATTCTAATGCTTAGCCGTTGTGGTGGTTAACAAATACAGTAATATACTTGGAACAAGTAAGTTATATACATATTTATTTAACGTTTATAGTTAAAAATAATAATTTTGAGGCCCAAATTTTTTGGAGGCCCTGTGCAACGGGCCAGGTTGCACGGGCCCAAATCCGGCCCTGTATGGAACCAAACCAACCCCCTCATACAAATTACATAAACATGGGCATGCTGCTGGATTATGAAAGTGCTGTCGACGACAACCCCCGGCTATTGAAGACAGATGCTGCAGAATTTGTCTCATACACCGGGACCATCGTCTGATGCGTCGGGGCCATCTCAACAAACACAGAGACCAGCCACGCCTCAACAACCTCGTGGTGCTAGACAGAGACGTCAAACAAGAGCCCCTGATTGTGGGACCGATGGTCGTTTAAATAGGCACAATCATTGATTTTTTTTGTATCCAACTATTGTACTATTGTACTAAATATTAAAAAAAAATTAATATTGTTTTTTTTTTTAATTTTCCCATCTTAAAATTAAAAAAGAAAAGAAAAGAAATACACTAAGGCGCCATCTGGGATGACGCCACCCTTTAAAAGTTTGAAAAAAAAATTAGGGCGTCTGTTGTACTGAGGCGCCATATGGTTTGGCTCCTTGCCTCTAACTGAGGCGTCATCTCATATGGCACCACCCTTAAAGAGTTTTCAAAAACCATGCCAGTTTCGTAAATATTTTGAAAAGAGGGTTATTTTAGTAATTTTTTTTAATATGTATTTCATGCTAAATATTAAATATTTTCGTCAAACTTGTGAAATAAAAAATATTAAAGTCAAATATTTATTGAGATCTTACAACTCTACGTGATTGACTTAAATTTAATAGTGTTGGTGGGTATAAATCAAATCAATATAATTATGATAATATACATCTAATTATTTTTATATGTCATATTAATAAAATCATTTGTTGAAATGGACTTGAGTAAATTAAAATCAGAAAAAGCATCACTTTTTTTGTAAGCAAGGAATTCATTAATGGAGTACTAGGGGTACTCGAACCCGATTACAAAAAATATGATGCCTAAATGGGGTAGGCCAGCCAAACAACCAAAGAGATTGAACCAATTGAAGATTAACGTAAGTAATACAGCGGGTCCTTGCATAACTCATAAAAACTACAATTGGACTGCACAGTCTCTCAAATGTAAGACCACCTCCACACCGTTGCTTTAACGTTCCAAATCAAATCGTCAATATTGCAACTGTCACCCTTAAAAACAATCCCATTTCTCCAAATCCATATTGTAATACCCCATATTATTTAAATGCTCAATTGGATATCAGATGAGATCAGATAAGTATCTATGTACTCTATCATTGGTAAATTGGATTAATGGAATCCTCTAAGTGCTTTAAGTATTGACATTTGGGATCAATAGAGCAACTAATGAACTCTGAAGAGATCAATTATTTTATTTAAGTGGCGGATTAATATTTATTAATTCAAGAAAGTATTTTAAGATAACTCTAATAATTGATCAATTGGTTTGAGATGACAAAATATCAATCAGAGATATTTTACTCTATGGGATTATATTATATAATAATAGTATTATATATATATATATTTGTATAAGAAAAAGAAAGAGATAGAAGAAGTTGGTAAGAAAAGAAAAGGAAAAGAAGAAGAGAAAGAGGAGAAAAAGAGGAAAGAGTCATGGAAGAAGAAGAAAAGCTCATGGATCATCTTCATCAATTCATCATCTTCTTCAAACTCCTCTCCGATTATCAGGTGGGTTCTAGATAGATGCTTTGAGTGTAGATTTCTTGAGTTTAGAGTTAGGTTGGGTTTTTGGGGAAAAATGGGTTTTATACAAAATCGAAGAATCGAACGGTTGAAATGTGTTATAAATTATGTAGCATGATTGAAATATGTGTAGAATCCTCTGTTGTTAATTGTTAAGAAGTTTGGTTGGATTTGGTTGAGAATCAAAGATTTATTTTTCTGAAAATCGCAGAGCGCGCTGAGCGCGCAGGAGCCCGCTGAGCGCGGTGTTGAATTTCTGCAACCCCTCCAGGCAGTAGGTTGCGCGCTGAGCGCGGACAGGTGCGCGCTGGGCGCGACCTGGGAGTTGGAATTTTATACTTTTATGGAGAAAATTCATAACTTTCGACTCGTTTATCGGTCTCGATTATTCTTTATATCAATGTAAAGCTGAGAAAATATTCTATGCAATGGAGCTGATATATGTCGAGTTTACCGACTGATTAAATAATTGGGAAAGTTCGAAAGTGATATAATTATGTTTTAAATTGTGGTATATTATTCTATTATGCTATTATGATGTGTTTTGCTTATTGTTTAGCATGTTGTGAGCGAATATGCATGTTAATGAAAAAAATGAAATAGGAAGAGTGAGGAAAACATCAACCTTGACAATAAGAAAACCTAGGAAGAACTAGGATTACTTGGTAGACAACTCTAGATGGCAATACTTGGGCACGTGTTGTAAGAAAGTGCATCCTTGTCGGTATTGGCCTAGTCGAGAGTGGAACACTAGTATGGAACATGAGGTTAATTTTGTGTTTGAAGGACAAGAAAGGCCTTGGGGTATTATGTCCTAGGCATTGTCGAATACACTATTTTTTGTTGTGTGATCATGTAATCGTAACCATTTTATTTTGAGTTGCCCTTGAGAGGCCTTCATG
This sequence comes from Lathyrus tuberosus, assembly GCA_022829125.1. NCBI lineage: Eukaryota > Viridiplantae > Streptophyta > Magnoliopsida > Fabales > Fabaceae > Lathyrus > Lathyrus tuberosus. The sequence goes on from JALAZF010000214.1 coordinate 9,172,195, forward strand.
AGTCTCGAGCTCCTCTGAAGTGCAGGCAGGATTACTTGGTAGGTTTGATTCCCTACGTGTAGTACAATTGGAAGCCCGTGCAACGGGTACGAGACTTGTGATGGTTAACAGGCCATGAGAAGTGACGATTCACGGTTAACAGGCCGATGATCCCGAATCCAATTGTATACCAAGTAACTACAAGGATCTATGACTCGGGTCGCCTTCTAGACGTAGAAGCAGACGGGAAGAAGAGATACCTTGGTACCGGTTATCGATTAATGATGCGGTGAGTTAATGGACTCATGTCATGTTTCCATATAGTGTGAGAATATGAAGTGTGAACTCAAGAGTCCTTCCCTTCCCCGGACTTGAGTTAGATTGTTAGAACCGTGAATAATCCGAGAGAATCCATAAGATAGGGAACTCACTGAGATTTGATGTATCTCACCCCATTGTAGTTGCTTTATTTCAGGTAATTGCAGGTTTGATTTGCAAGAGGAGAAATGTTGGGATGTTTCAAGAGAAGCTTGGCTCTAGTATTTGTCCGCTGTGTATTTGTTGTATACAATTGAGAATATTGTATATTCTTAGATTTTATTTTTTTCTTTGCCTAGTTTCCATGACTTGTGCCATATATTGTATTTGTGTTTTAGAATGGACAAGGATGTGAACTATGCCATTAGGCACTTTTGATGTGTCAATACCAAATAAAATGCGTGTATTGTATTATTCTAGATATATTTAATACATGGCATTACAGTTGGTATCAGAGCAGGTCGTGTCCTCGACCTAGCCTTGAAACATCATAAGTAAATCTATTCCTGCCTCTTAAGTGTGTCTTGCCGTCATAAAACTTAATATCATACTATCTAGTGTTGGGCCTGATCAACCTAATACTATGTATGTGATAGGTAGAATCATGGTTGAGCGACCACGAGGACTCCGAAGTGCTGTTGGAACTTGTGCTGGGAGGGAAGGCTCAGGCTAAGAGTTAGTAGTGTGGAGTTTTGGTCATCTCAGTGAGGTTTTAATAGAAGTTATGTTTGTGTAACATGGGATTTAAGAGTGTTGGGTTGTTAAGCAATCATTGGAAATGATGGAGTCAGAAAGTTAAGGATCGCTACCGGACGATTGGTCAAGGCATCAAGGAATATTTAAAATCACAAGTAGAGATGGATTGACTACTAGTATGGATAAGGATTTCCAGTAATCTCTTTCCATGGAAAAGAAAAGTGGTTTTGTGGAACGCGTGACGTAAGGTCCGGAAGTGAAGTAGTTCTTGGTGCTTCAGTTTCTAAGGTCATTAAGGTATCTTGAATGGACGAGAGTACCTTAAGGAGAGTGTTCGGAACAATATCTTCCGACTGGTTAAAAGTTGAGAGTTAAGGGAGTTTGGCCTTCATGGGAACCTACAGTAGTAGAGAAGTGTGAGAAGGAATACAAGGATGTGTTGCATACCTCAAGTGAAACAAGTGTGCGCCGAACGAAGAGTAGGAGATGAATTGTGTATCTTCCGTTCGTAGAGAGATTAAGTTTGAAATGCTACATCCGGATTTTCGGTATTCGGCACAAGACCAATTTGGAAATTGAAATTTGTTAACTTGCCCAAGGAACAGTATACGGTTTGGTGCCGCAGAAAGTGTGGACTTCAGTTAGTAACAGAAAGCATAGTGATACGGACCAGAAGAAGTTGTATTAAGACATAGAGTAGTATCTTGGAATCTAAGAGAATCGCAGTAAGGTGGTTTTATATTTGGACCTAAGAGGAGTACCAAGGAGAGCGAAAGTAAGCACGATGTAGAAAACGGTACTAACAGCAGGTATGATGTGAAATGGAGAAGTTACACTTTAATTTTAAGAACGAGTGCGGTAGTAGCACCGTGGTCACAAGTGTACAAGAGGGATTCTTATTCTTAAGACAAGTGTGACGGGACGTACCTCGTGAAGCATTTAGTATTGTATCCTAAGAGATAAAAATTGTGGTAACACAACGAGAAGCAATTCAGGACTTATTACGGACGGAGAGTAAATTATGGAACAGTTTATACCGGAAGAGTTTTGTAAATGGTTGATGAGAATTATCGGATGCAAGCATTTCATTAAGTGACTTAAGTGTAAGTGTGGGGTGCAATGGATAATGGAAGGTAAGGAATTCCGGTTACTGTGTACGAAGCGATGGACAGGTTCTTCAGGAGGATGCATTACCCCGATTTATTTTCAAGTATAGAGAGAACTTCTGTATTTGTGGATAATCGGAACATACGGAGTCTACCTTTTGTTGGACTAAGAACGTTGTTGTTTTATTTCTCACCTAGGGAGTTAAGTGAGAGGGTAAGGTGGTATGCTTGACAGGAGATGTCCATCATTTTCGTGGTACCGTGTGATGGATGGGTGTTGGGTTTCGCGTATGGACGAATCAAGTATGAGTTGTGGCTAAAACCCTAGATGTCGTCATTTTTTTGACTTTTCGCTGATGTAGTTGTTGAGTAGGGAAATGAACTACCCCACTGAAGATTGGTAGGGTGACCGCGAGAGAATTTGGAATTTTGCCTGTCACTCGGTTGGAGTGTGTTGTCAACTTTGTTGGTTTTGCCTTGAGTGGATCATGGTTGGTGAATGTGATACAAGTTAAGAAGTCGTGAGTTGAGAATGATATTCCAATTTAGAACAAATCGGACCGATGGTTTGAGTGGGGATGGCTTCGATTTAAGAAGAAACTAGGTTTTGTCCTGCAACAGTGTTAACCGACTAACACCATGGGGTTAACCGTTTAACACGTGCGTGAAAGGTGCTTTACGTAGAATTTTGAGAAGTTAACCGATTAGCTCAGATGGGTAATCGATTAGCATGTGTGTAAATTGTGAAATCCCTTAGGAACCATCATCTGCGTTTTGTTACCTTATGTTGCTCCGAGTGGAGAGTTTTGTGTGAATGTAAAACGGAATTCCAAGTAAATGAAAGACGTATTCGTGGTTGAAAATCAGAACTTCTGGAAGGTGTTATTTCGTCGATCATCTGTTTAGATAACAAGGGAATTTGACTTTGAGGAAATAATCTTGTGATTTGGGTTGAGCATGAGAAAGTCTTAGGTGTATTACTGTTGAAAGCCTTGAGGGCGAAGTTGGAGAATACTCACGAAGTATTGTTCTTGTAAGGAATATTTCGGTGTGTATAAATGGTATTAGTAAGGAATGAACGGGTGGTTATAGTTGCAATTGTTATCTTCCGTGGGTTCATGGTTTGGATTTAGACTCTGTGAGAGTGGTATCAGTTGTGCGCGGTTGTGTTTTACCTAGAGAAGGAAATTTGAAAAGTTACCCTTCGACGAAGTATGTGCGTATGGAGTGTTGTATGAGAATTTGTGAGTGGTATGGAAACTCACAATTTCGAATTGAATGGTTCAAGTTTTGATAAGTAGTATCTCGCGTGTGATTGAAGTTCTACGTTGGTGTTACGCTGATATTAGTCGAGAACTCGTACCAACAACAAACCTTGAGCAAGTCGGAGACCTGTAAGAAGACTTAATGGGGAATGTGGTAACCAGAACCAGAGGTTGTAAAACTATTTTGGATGAGTTATTTCGAGTTTAAAATGGATTTGGAAGTGTATATGTTATGGTTGTAGCAATGTAACTACGATATCTCTATCGTCTGGAAAGTGTGGGACCGATGTTATAGTATTGTGTGTTGGCAAGGAAATTGTTCTACTATAGGACGTCGGTAAGTTTCTTGTGTCGTTGGTTAGTAAGAACCCAAATGGATAAGTGTGTTCTCCGCTGAATGTTAGCTACTTGGTAGTGCTTGAGAATTTGTGGTATTCCACTGTTAGATTTTGGATTTGCGCAGTGGAAGGTGACAGATGAAAGAGTTCAGTCAGACTAATAAGGATTAGAATGATTGTTACTTGTAAGTATGGAAATAAGGAGTCTTTTCTAAACGGGTTACCTTTTGGTGTGGCACGAAAGAAAGGAAATATCGGATTGAATGAGTACCGTGGATAGTATCAGACCATATGGAACTGGTAAAGAAGTCGTTGACTAGTTATGAAGTGGTTCGAATGTTAAAGGATTTATGAAAGGATAGTTGTCGGTAATCGTATGAAGTTAAGGAATCACCGAATTACCTCATGAGAATTTGATGAGTGGTTATTACCCTGAACCAAGATAAGGTGTTATGGGTTCGTTTTGTGACTCGGTGGAGGGATGTAGAATGGTACATTCTTTCTGAAGTAAGTTGCGACCAAGTCTTTTGTATGAAACAACAGATGAATTGAGGAAACGCAAGTTGAAAGTTAACCCAATATTGGAATAAGAGTATGAATAAGGACGTGAAGTTTGATAATTCGTGAAATTAAGAATTTGGTCTGCGAAGTCAAGTTGGATTATGGATACGTCAGAAATTGTAGCGGAAGTAAAGTTAAGAATGAATCTAAGACAATGATACAAGTTGCGGTTATTGTCGAATAGAGGAAATTCGGGGGCGAATTTCAATTTAAGGGGGGGAAAGTGTAATACCCCATATTATTTAAATGCTCAATTGGATATCAGATGAGATCAGATAAGTATCTATGTACTCTATCATTGGTAAATTGGATTAATGGAATCCTCTAAGTGCTTTAAGTATTGACATTTGGGATCAATAGAGCAACTAATGAACTCTGAAGAGATCAATTATTTTATTTAAGTGGCGGATTAATATTTATTAATTCAAGAAAGTATTTTAAGATAACTCTAATAATTGATCAATTGGTTTGAGATGACAAAATATCAATCAGAGATATTTTACTCTATGGGATTATATTATATAATAATAGTATTATATATATATTTGTATAAGAGAAAGAAAGAGATAGAAGAAGTTGGTAAGAAAAGAAAAGGAAAAGAAGAAGAGAAAGAGGAGAAAAAGAGGAAAAAGCCATGGAAGAAGAAGAAAAGCTCATGGATCATCTTCATCAATTCATCATCTTCTTCAAACTCCTCTCCAATTATCAGGTGGGTTCTAGATAGATGCTTTGAGTGTAGATTTCTTGAGTTTAGAGTTAGGTTGGGTTTTTGGGGAAAAATGGGTTTTATACAAAATCGAAGAATCGAATGGTTGAAATGTGTTATAAATTATGTAGCATGATTGAAATATGTGTAGAATCCTCTGTTGTTAATTGTTAAGAAGTTTGGTTGGATTTGGTTGAGAATCAAAGATTTATTTTTCTGAAAATCGCAGAGCGCGCTGAGCGCGCAGGAGCCCGCTGAGCGCGGTGTTGAATTTCTGCAACCCCTCCAGGCAGTAGGTTGCGCGCTGAGCCCGGACAGGTGCGTGCTGGGCGCGACCTGGGAGTTGGAATTTTATACTTTTATGGAGAAAATTCATAACTTTCGACTCGTTTATCGGTCTCGATTATTCTTTATATCGATGTAAAGCTGAGAAAATATTCTATACAATGGAGCTGATATATGTCGAGTTTACCGACTGATTAAATAATTGGGAAAGTTTGAAAGTGATATAATTATGTTTTAAATTGTGGTATATTATTCTATTATGCTATTATGATGTGTTTTGCTTATTGTTTAGCATGTTGTGAGCGAATATGCATGTTAATGAAAAAAATGAAATAGGAAGAGTGAGGAAAACATCAACCTTGACAATAAGAAAACCTAGGAAGAACTAGGATTACTTGGTAGACAACTCTAGATGGCAATACTTGGGCACGTGTTGTAAGAAAGTGCATCCTTGTCGGTATTGGCCTAGTCGAGAGTGGAACACTAGTATGGAACATGAGGTTAATTTTGTGGTTTGAAGGACAAGAAAGGCCTTGGGGTATTATGTCCTAGGCATTGTCGAATACACTATTTTTTGTTATGTGATCATGTAATCGTAACCATTTTATTTTGAGTTGCCCTTGAGAGGCCTTCATGAGTCTCGAGCTCCTCTGAAGTGCAGGCAGGATTACTTGGTAGGTTTGATTCCCTACGTGTAGTACAATTGGAAGCCCGTGCAACGGGTACGAGACTTGTGATGGTTAACAGGCCATGAGAAGTGACGATTCACGGTTAACAGGCCGATGATCCCGAATCCAATTGTATACCAAGTAACTACAAGGATCTATGACTCGGGTCGCCTTCTAGACGTAGAAGCGGACGGGAAGAAGAGATACCTTGGTACCGGTTATCGATTAATGATGCGGTGAGTTAATGGACTCATGTCATGTTTCCATATAGTGTGAGAATATGAAGTGTGAACTCAAGAGTCCTTCCCTTCCCCGGACTTGAGTTAGAATTGTTAGAACCGTGAATAATCCGAGAGAATCCATAAGATAGGGAACTCACTGAGATTTGATGTATCTCACCCCACTGTAGTTGCTTTATTTCAGGTAATTGCAGGTTTGATTTGCAAGAGGAGAAATGTTAGGATGTTTCAAGAGAAGCTTGGCTCTAGTATTTGTCCGCTGTGTATTTGTTGTATACAATTGAGAATATTGTATATTCTTAGATTTTATTTTTTTCTTTGCCTAGTTTCCATGACTTGTGCCATATATTGTATTTGTGTTTTAGAATGGACAAGGATGTGAACTATGCCATTAGGCACTTTTGATGTGTCAATACCAAATAAAATGCGTGTATTGTATTATTCTAGATATATTTAATACATGGCATTACACATATATTCCACGTGACCGCTAACCACACTCTCCCACTGTAACCAACCTTGCAATTCTTCTTCCTAAAATACATCGCCCAATCCGTCCAACTACTACTAACATCTGCTGCAACAGATTCAAGCAGCCCCACCTATTCCGAAATCAACTGCCACACTTTCTTCGCAACAGAGCACTGGAAAAAGAGATGAAGGACTGTTTCAGCCTCAGCCTCACAAAAAGGACACGAAATCTGCTCCCCTGACACAATTCCTCTACGAAACAGTTGGTCCTTATTAGGCAAACGATTCAAAAAGCAACGCCAACCGAAAACCTTCACCCTAAAAGGAACCAGCGTTCTCCACATGAATTCGAAAGGCATATTACCCGACACCGTCGCAACCGTGCCTTCTTCTCTCAAAGAATCATACCCTGATTTAGCAGAGTATCCGTTAACAATGTCGTTTTTCCAAATAACACCATCAACAGCTCCACGCCGCGGAACAATCATGGAAATCACCAAGAGCAGCTCCTGAATTCTATTGAAAATAGAAGAAGAATTATACGCTTTGATTCCGAGATCTCCCCATATCCAATCATCGTCATTCCACAATCCCATACTAGAAACAAAAGCTTTTTTTGAGGAGCTGATAAGAAACATATTCGGGAACAACTCCTGAAGGCATTCCTCCCCGACCTAACGCACAGTCCAGAAGGGAATCAATGTGCCATCTCCCAAAGCAAACTTGCAATTATTGTTGAAAGTGTTGACCTGATGTCTATCTTCCAGATGCATAATATTGTTCCACCATTCTGACCACCTATTGTTTCTACGCCTAGAACATGGAGAAGTGAGTTGGAATGTCAAATTACCGTACTTAGCCCTCAATATATCAATCCACAAACAGTTCTTCCCCTCCATAATGCGCCATCTCCATTTTAAAAGTAAAGCGACATTAAAATCCTCGACTCGCTTCAGCCCAAGCCCACCTCTGCCCAGTGGTTGGCACAAACGGTCCCAAGCCACCCAGTAGATTTTCCTGTTTTCGGCAACCCCACCCCAAAGAAACTTGGTCTACAGCTGAACAATGGCTTTACACACCTTTGTTGGAGCTCTATAAAATGAGAAAATAAATGTAGGGAGACTGCTCCAAACAGACCTCAACATCGTAATACGACCAGCCATGTTCACCATCTTGCCTTTCCAACTACACAGTTTAGTTTTCATTTTGTTAATCAAGAAATCCCAAGCCTTTATTCGCCTAGCTTTGAGCCCGACAGGAACTCCAAGAAAATTAAATTCCGGACCTTCAATCCTACACGAAAGAAAATTGGCTGCTGCTTCCAAAAAATGTGGACTGATGTTGAATCCGATCAGCTTGCTTTTTATATAATTGACCCCTAATCCTGAGATGATTTCGAAGCCCCTCAGAACTGTCTTTAACGCCCAAACATGATTCCAATTACCCTCCCCCACAAGCAGAGTATCGTTTGCGAATTGAAGAATGTCGACCTTGCAAAGATTGTTGACAACAAACGAAGTAAACTCCCCAAGGAAACTAGATCTTCTAACAAGACTAGTTAAGCCTTCCGCCACAATTACGAATAGAAATGGAGAGAGCGGATCTCCCTGCCGCAACCCCCTCGTAACTTTGAATTCTCTTGTCGGACTTCCATTAACCAACACAGACATATAGCTTGAAAAAACAGTGGCTTCCATCCATCTTAACCAAATTTCTCCAAAACCCATTCTTCTCATCATATACCTAAGAAAGTTCCAATTCACCCTATCGTATGCTTTTTCGAAGTCTACTTTGAAAAGAAGACAACCTTTGTTCTCCTTCGCGACATAATCCACCGTTTTGTTTGCTACAAGCATTGCATCCAGCAACTGCCTACCGGGAATAAATGCGTTCTAACAGTTAGAAATGATAGTTCCCAGAGCCTTCTTTAGCCTTTCCGCCAACAACTTGGCCAAAGCCTTGTACAAGCATCCCACCAAACTGATGGGCCTATAGTCGGAAAGACGGTTAGGGCACACTGACTTAGGGATCAGAGTAAGAAAGGCAGAGGAGATTGCCTTTGATACCACTGCGTTTTCATGGAACCCGTAAAAGAATCTAAGAATGTCTTCTTTGAATATCAGCCAACATTTCCTAATGAAGTTGAAATTATACCCATCCGGACCAGGGCTCTTGGACCCCTTTTCCTGTAGCGGTAAAATTTGTGAGTATAAGCTATTAATTAACTCAACTCAAAAATAAGCAAGAGTCGCCACCGCACTTTTATTTTTATCCATAAAGGAAAGGAAAAAAGAGCGAACAAAACCTAAAGAGATAAGGGTAAGGGGGGTTGGTTATGTAAAGGGAAGGTTTTACGCACCCAATACATCTATAGTACTCTATAGGAGCCCTTTGATGTATTCACTGCTTTTGGTCTGAAAATGGTTTGCTTGTAAAGAGATTGAGGAGATGAGAGGAGAAATATTTTTTAAGATTTTTGTGTTTGGAGAGACTTATCGCCTCATGCCTACGTACCCACGATGTGCAATGTAGGATCAAAACCTCGTAGTTCGTGGTACAAAGAACAAAAATTGTTGGTTGTGGTTTATTTTATCTTGGAAAAAGACAACCTGTCATTCTCAAGAGAGAATACTTAACTAATTACCCAAAGGTATGGGAAAGTGGCATTTGCATCACATTAAGATGGAGGATTTGCTTGGATTAACATCAACAAGACTAATCACTTCAACATCTAAGTGGAAAACGACCATACTTTCAACAAAATACCATGGTTAGGAGTTTTACATCTCATCAAAAAAATGACTCATGTCTAATTCTTTTTGAAAAGTTTAAGAAAAAAGGTGCATAAAAAGCACAAAAAAAATTGGATGAGTTTTGTATTTTTTATGTTTTTATGAAATGGTCAAAGCATGATTAACATTGATTGACATTTATTTATGAAGACAAAGTTTGAAAAAAGTCACTTGACAAAAGTCAAGGTTTTATTATGAAAGCGGTTTTAAGTTGAAAACAAGAAGGTTTTGAAAAAGAGAGAAGATTTTGAAAATTTAAGAATGGGGAGGAGAAGAAGTGACTATCCTAGTGCATGAAATAAAAGCTAGGGAAAAGAAGGATCTAACCAAAATGAAACCACTTCAAAGCAATATTAAAAGAATTCCATCCTTAAGCAAATTGGCCAAATAAAGGCAAGTCTTCAATCAACACTCCAAGCAAAGGGATAGGAAGTCCTAATTCGAGGTCCATAAATCCAATATCACTTCAAAAGAGGTCCATAAAGAGATCACTCCAAAGCATAGGATAGTAACCAAAAGTCCAAATGGAGAGAATTAAGTTTTTTTATGGTTTGAGCCTTTATTAATGTTTTAGAAGTCCAAATGGACAAAGTAAAAATCAAGCACAAAATAATAGCAATAATAAAGAAATATAAACATGAATATGGGATGATAATATGAGACATAAAAATAAAAGAGACATAAAAAATAAAAGAGATAAGGGAGCAAGAAGTAATCACAATATAATATGTAACATTAATATATACACAATAATGGTATGGTGAACTTAATCATCCACAACCAAGAAAAAGTGGCCAAAAGAACAAAAAGATAATCGATTCCGCTTCGTGTCTTGCACTACGGCGATTAACCAATGCGATTAGGCCAAATTTAATGAAAACTTGAAAGAAGATCGGGAGACCCGAAGCAACTATGCATCAAACTTCAAAGTTTATGGAACTAACGCAAACAATCAATCAACCTTGGGATTACGCGACTAATCAAAGTCCGGTCCACGAAAGTACAAGTATCAAATTGGACTTATTCCGAATAGGGGCGAATTTTGGTCTATGTTAAGCGCACGCCGAGTAATTTGTTCGAGCAATTACCCTACGAATGAGGCCGGCCATGAGATATATGTGTTAATGCACGCGAGATAAACGATATAGAGATCGTTATCCTAAAGCGATGCCACACGAAAAGAAAAAGTGGTAATGATCTCGTCTCGATCGAAATTCAACAAAGAAATTTCACGATCACTTCGACTTTCATCGATCAAAAAGAAAAAAAGAAATGGAAGAAAGAGGAAACCAAATTTGAATTACAAATTCAAGACAATTCCATCTTTAAGTTCATTCACTCATTTTGGTGGATTAAAGTGCTAAATATATCATTAACTCAAAGCACCTAAAGTGAATTAAATAATTCACTTTAAAGGTAGATTTGAATTAGTGAATATTTATTCAACTTCATCTACACCCTAAGTCCAATGAATTTAAAGAGAAATAATGCCTTTAAAAGTGTAATACAAATCCAAAAACTAAAATAAAATCAAGATAAAAAAAAAAGATGAAGAAGAAATAAAGCCAAATATATTTTTTGAAACATTTTCTTAGAGATCTTTTTTTTTTATAAAGAAAATCAAAGAAAAAAAAAACTAATATTTTTTTTTTTAAAAAGATTGATGGAGAATTAAAAAAAATTGAAATAAAAAAAACTATATATATTTTTAAGAAAATAAAAGAGAAAATGAGGTTTTAAAAAGAAATGGTGATGGTGCACCAAAGCCCACACGACCTTAAACCAATATTTAGAAAAAAAAAGAAAATAAAGAAAATAAAAGAAAGAAAAAAAAAAAAAAGAAAAAAAAATGCTACATTAAAAAGGAAAAGAAATATCAGAAGGAAAATTAATTCATCTTCTTCACAACGTCGGCACTATTCATCTTCATCATGCTAGCAATTTTGAGTTCCGTCAAATCGGAGCGACGGAGCTCAAACCATATACCGTTGCGATCGTGAGACAGAGAGGATTCCAAATATGTGACCACAATTAACCGTTGATGCAAGAATCGGACGAATCGGAGTTTTAAAGTTTCGACGAAAAATTAGAACTACCTTGAAAAATGGAAGCAAGACTCCTCTTCAACTTCTACTCTCTTCCTCTTGTTGTTGTATGAAGAAATTCACTCTTAAAAACAATTTTTGATGAAGATTGGAGTGGTATTTGAAGCTTTTGGAATTGGAGCTTCAATGGAGTTTTTTCTTTGAAGTTGTTTTTTTTGCAGAATTTTTGGTGGCTTTCTAAGCTTGGTTTAATTTTGGCAAAGGTTTGAGGGGCTTAAAAGCTTGAGAAATGAGGAGAGGAAGGCTTTATTTATAGATGGATTGGTGACAATTGTTGCTGCCATTTTATTCGTTGCACTGCTGCATTTAGGAATGTACTGGAGAGTGAATTTTGAGTGAAAATTTGGATTGTCGTTTGGGATATTTTTCACTGCGTTTTGGTGATGTGCAATTAGTGTGTGATGATGCAGTCCGCGTGTTGCTTGTGATGTGAGCTGCGGCTTGGCTTGTGGGAGTTGCATTTGTGGTCACGGCTTGGTCGTTGGTTGATGGCTGGCGTGATGCGTAGTATGAACTCGGCTGGAAGTGTTGAACGGTTGTGTTGGAAGGCCACGTGAGAAGGCTGGATGTGGGGGGACGGCTCAGTTTGGACGTGAGCTGCGTGATGTTTTATTGCTCAAAATGGTAGCAGTAATTTTTTGTGACTTTGATGTGTGGAGTTAGAAAGTGTAGATTATTTCCATTTTTTTTATTTTTTTGGTTAATGGGTTAATGAGTATGGGCTTATGAAATTGCTATATATATAAAAAAAAAAAATAGATTCAAAATATATGTTGGTAAAAAGGAAAAAAAGGAATTTTGGATTAAGAATTGGATAAAAAAAAAAAAGAAATGAATTAAAATGGATAATTGAATAGAAATGGATTAAAATTGGATAAAATGGATACTTGGAAAAAAAAATAATGGTTGGAATATGGATAATTGGTTTAGAAAAAAAAAATGGATATGGAAATGTGGGTTAGAAAAAAAATTGGAATGGGCCTTGATTGGAATAGGAGGTGTGAATAGAAAAATGGAAAATGGGCTTTGTATCATGAAAAAAAAATGAATGGCCTTTTTGTAGATTAATGATTATGAAAAATGGTGATGGATATGGATAAGGTAATTGGATTTAGAAAAAAAAAAAGGATAATGGATAAAAATGTGGGTTTCTAAATGGATATAAAAAAAATGGATAAAATGAATCATGGATAGGTAAAAATGGATAATTGCAAATAATGGATATTTGGAGATGGAAATGGTTATTTGGATTTTTGAATGGATATTGGTTTATGAATTGGGTAATTGAATTAAAAAATTAAAATTTGAATGGAAAGGGTATGGTTTAGAAAAAAGTGGAATTTGGATATAATGGATAGTTTTTTTTGAACAATTGGATAATTGGATGTGGATATTAAAAATTGGTTATTAAAAAATGGATATGAAGAGTTTTAGGGAAAAAAAATGGATTTAAAGTGGATATTTAGAAATTTTGGATATAATGGATACTTAGTAAAATGGATTAAAAAAAAGGATATTGAAATTTGGAATTGGATATAGAAAAATGGTTTAGAGATGTGGATAAAAAATGGTTTAAATAGCAAAAAGTGGGATATGTGAAAAAAATGGTTAAAATGTGAATAGTGTTTGGAATGAAAAATGGTCTATGAAATGGATCATGGATAACAAGCCCTTATTTTTAGCCCAAAACCAAACTTGAATTTATTTCCACAAGCCTCTGATAAACACATGCCACACAACCAGCCATAACCGAAACAACAGCCGTCTGAATCTGTTTGAACCCAAAACTCATATGCACCACTGCTTGATAAATTGAAGAATCTCAACACAAGACATCTTGCTTTTGAACAAACACCTGTGACTTGAAATCACTTCATTATCTTTGACAAACCTGCACAACACACAGAGATAAAAACAAGCAAACGACAACATATTTTTTTTTGTATTTTTGGTTAGAGGTTAGTAAACAGAAACAAACATAAAGCAAGTAATAAAAACACACGGATACATGGGATCTTAGGGGCAAAAATTAGGGTATTACAGCTGCCCCTATTTAAGTTTCTTCTATCCGGAGATAAGAAGATTGACATCTTTGTCTCGCCGAGATAGAAGAGACTTAAATATAACAATAAACCCAATTTTTGGCCCTAAGAGACCACAAAATGATATGATTATGCAAATGATATGCAGACACAAGACCCAACTGTGGGGAGAATATGCCACAGGAGATCAACAAAACGAAGAACGGGAGAATGAAACTCCACCGGGGAAACACACCACAGGAGACCAACAACTAGCCGGGGAACATACTGCACAACTACTGGGAATCAGCTGAGGAAAAGATTCAAACCAGGGATAACCGCATATGGAAATAAACCATAACACAACAAGGATATAACTCAACAGGGAAGACTCAGCACAACAAGATTCCGCTGGAGAAAGTCAATACCTCAACAATGAACTGTCTCGTCTAACCGAGGAGACTAACCATCCATCTGAGTAGAAAACCTCAACAACGAACTGTCTCGTCTAACCGAAGAGACTTACCATTCATCGGAGTCACAAATCTCAACAACGAACTGTCCCGTCAAACCGAAGAGACTTACCATTCATCGGAGTCACAAAATCTCAACAACGAACTGTCCCATCAAACTGAAGAGACTTACCATTCATTGGAGTCACAAAAATCTCAACAACGAACTGTCCCGTCAAACCGAAGAGACTTACCATTCATTGGAGTCACAAAAATCTCAACAACGAACTGTCCCGTCAAACCGAAGAGACTTACCATTCATTGGAGTCACAAAATCTCAACAACGAACTGTCCCGTCAAACCGAAGAGACTTACCATTCATCGGAGTAACAAAATCTCAACAACGAACTGTCCCATCAAACCGAAGAGACTTACCATTCATCGGAGTAACAAATCTCAACAACGAACTGTCCCATCAAACCGAAGAGACTTACCATTCATTGGAGTACCAAATCTCAACAACGAACTGTCCCGTCAAACCGAAGAGACTTACCATTCATTGGAGTACTAAATCTCAACAACGAACTGTCCCGTCAAACAGAAGAGACTTACCATTCATTGGAGTACCAAATCTCAACAACGAACTGTCCCGTCAAACCGAAGAGACTTACCATTCATTGGAGTACCAAATCTCAACAACGAACTGTCTCGTCAAACAGAAGAGACTTACCATTCATTGGAGTACCAAATCTCAACAACGAACTGTCCCGTCAAACTGAAGAGACTTACCATTCATCGGAGTCACAAATCTCAACAACAAACTGTCCCGTCGACCGAAGAGACTTACCATTCATCGGAGTCACAAAAGGTAATAACTGCGTCGCCTCAGGCTTCTCAAATAAAGGAACGCCACGAAACAGTATTGAACCTTCCACAAGGGGAATCATACGTAAATTTTAGCTGAAGGGCGCGGAATCTTCAAAGGTGCAAAATAAATGCACTCTCAATCCAAGTTTCACAGCCTAGAGATCCAAACAAAATAATTGCAGGGGACCAAAGTTCAATCCAGGAACAAGCTGAAGAGAAACGGTCAAACCAGACTCATCCCGAGGAGGAAATATCTCAACTGAGGACTAATTCCATCCAGATAATGAACTGGAGAGGAAACTGAATCAAAATCTTCCACGAGAAATAAACTCGGTGGGGAATTAACAAAGATGGGCATTTTTCTGCTTACGGGTTGACACTCTAAATGGAGAAAGGACACACACGCTCTACGGGGGTAACAACACCAGAGAGCAAAGAAGCACCAACACAAATGCAAAATGCAAAATGCAACAACAACATGCTATGTACAGCAAATGAATGCGCATGCGATGCGTATGAATATGAATATGCTGACAGAACAGACATAAAGGATAAACAGAGGGTGGAAAAAACATCACAACACCACTAAATACTCGGCTAATCTCAACAAGATGAAGATATCATTGGCAACCCTGCTAGGCATTTAGCCGAAGAAATCTTGCAAGAGATCAACAAAAGCCATCAAAGGAAAATAAATCCTACTACAAGGCTCAAATCTTGCTGGAGAAAAGAGGATACTCCTTGGGGAAAGACCCAAATATCAATCTTATAACATAGACGATCCACAAAGAGGATAACAACATAAACTCGGCTTCGAGGATGGCAGGAACACTGTTGGGGAATCATACAACCCAAATCTTTCTGAATTTTCATGGGGATCGTAAAAATTCATATGAACTTCCATTTCAAAAGGATGAAGAGATCTGCTGCGGAGAAATAATGAATCCGCTGGGGATTGCAGACATATAAACATCTACATAAAATCCACTGGGAATACAAGGCAGATCTGCTGGAGATACGAGAACACTCTCAGGGGATTAACCAATTCTGAGCAACTCATCCTGGACTTGCTGAGAAAACAACAACAGGTCAAGCTGTGGGGGATTTTAGATCAATACTCATCATAAATGAGGGAAAACCCAACAGGGGACTAAAAGAGATCTCATCAGCGACTTCACTAGGAGGATAAATCTCTGAAAAACAATCCGGAGAGAAGTACACCTTGGACCTGTCAGGGAAATGAGAAGTTAACCTCACTGCCTTATGATTAGAGAGCAAACGAAACAATAATGCTCTATCTCCGTTGGGGAATCATCCTGGCGAGAAATACAACCACAAATAAGAATCCAACAAACAACTACCAAGTCCATGCTTCTTAAAGGAAAAAAAACACGACTCTCTATTTGGGGACATCCAAAGCAACAGAAATACGTCTAAGGGATGAGACTCTGAGTGAAGATTCCTCATGTGATTTCAGCTGGGGACAACAAAAATGAATCTCTGCGTGGGAACTACCATTAAGGGGAAATGGACCTCAAAACTACTCAACTGCCTGACCATAACATAATCAGCTGGAGAAGATTTGAATCAAGACCTAGCTGGGGGATAAACCAAACAGCATTGGACCTTATGAATTCAACACATCACAACAAACCTATCACCTTGTTAACAACTGATCACACTCATAGGAACAAGTTCTGCTGAGGAAACATCAACAAACTCTACTGGGGATCTGTCAATAAATTCTGCCAAAGGAGCGAGAGCGAACCCTGCTGAGGAAAACATTGATCCTACCATTCTTGGAATAACCGTTGACACTCCTTTTTATATTCATAAACCAAAGGCAAATGTTTTTATAATTTTCAAAAATTTAAATCACTTATTCACATTTTTGTTTCAAAAATTATCATAAAAAATAAATGAAAGTTTGCAAACAGAAACAAAATAAGAATTGCAAACAAAGGGACAAAGGCCCAAATTTTACTAATAGAATGGAAGTCCGCAAATGGCGTAATTCCATGGATCATTACAAAGTTTGAAAAATGGTAAATACATGGAAAGGGTTACATTGAAATATAATGACCATTATTCTCCCTAACAACTTTGAATTCCACTGTGCCTAAAACTTCAGTTGAGGATGATTGAAGCAGAATCCTTGATAAACAATGTTGCTTTCAAATGATCAAGACTGGCCAGATGCAGTTACTTGCCAGAATCCCTAACTTTTGCCTAGATTGCCCTTTCGAGTTTTCAATCTACCGGGATGATTATTTCTGTTTTTGTCTCTAACTTTTGCCTGGACCGCCCTTTCGGGTTTTCAGCCCACCGAGACGCTCATTTTTGCCTAAGCTACCCTTTCGGGTTTTCAACTTAGCGAGCTATTCTTTTATTTTTTAGGCGAAGTATTTCTTGACTGCATCGGCATTCACAGGACGAGTGAACTCTTCACCATCCATAGTTGTAAGAAGTAATGCACCGCCAGAGAAGGCTCTCTTAACAACATATGGGCCTTCATAATTAGGAGTCCACTTGCCCCTGGAATCATTAGTAGAAGTCGAGATCCTTTTGAGCACGAGGTCGCCTTCTCTGAACACACGAGGTCGAACCTTCTTATCAAAAGCCTTCTTCATTCTCTGTTGATACAATTGGCCATGACACAAGGCCGTCATTCTTTTCTCTTCAATCAGATTCAACTGATCATATCTGCTTTGACACCATTCAGCCTCAGACAATTCAGCTTCCATCAAAACTCTCATAGAAGGGATTTCAACTTCTACCAGGAGCACTGCTTCCATACCATAAACAAGAGAGAAAGGGGTTGCCCCTGTTGAAGTGCGGACGGACGTACGATACCCATGCAAAGCAAAAGGGAGCATCTCATGCCAATCCTTGTAAGTAACAACCATCTTCTGAAAAATCTTCTTAATATTCTTATTAGCAGCTTCAACAGCCCCATTCATCTTGGGTCTGTAAGGAGAAGAATTATGATGCTCAATCTTAAACTCATCACATAATTCCTTCATCATCTTATTATTCAGGTTCGACCCATTGTCAGTGATAATCTTGCTCGGAATGCCATACCGACAGATGATTTGGTTCTTGATAAACCGGACCACTACTTGCTTGGTCACATTGGCATATGATGCCACTTCAACCCACTTGGTAAAATAGTCAATAGCCACCAGTATGAAACGGTGTCCATTCGACGCTTTGGGCTCAATCATTCCAATCATATCGATTCCCCACATGGAGAAAGGCCATGGAGAAGAGATAACATTGAGAGGAGTTGGTGGTACATGGATTTTGTCAGCATAAACCTGACACTTATGGCACTTCTTCACAAATTTGCAACAGTCAGATTCCATGGTCAGCCAATAGTAACCTGCCCTTAACATTTTCTTAGCCATTGCATGCCCATTGGCATGGGTACCAAAAGATCCTTCATGAATTTCTTTCATTAACATGTCTGCTTCGTGTCTATCCACACATCTGAGCAAGACCATGTCATAGTTTCTTTTATACAACACGTCATCGTTCAAGAAGAAACTACCAGCCAACCTTCTCAAAGTCTTCTTATCTTTCTTGGATGCCCCAAGCGGGTACTCTTGATTTTGAAGAAAGCCTTTAATATCATAATACCACGGTTTATCATCAACAACTTCTTCAACCGCAAACACATGAGCTGGTCTGTCAAGACGCATAACATCGATTTTGGGCACATCATTCCACCGACTCACCACAATCATGGAGGATATAGTGGCTAAAGCATCTGCCATTCGATTTGCTGCTCTGGGTATATGGTGAAACTCAACCTTACTGAAGAAAGTTAACAACCTTCTTGCATAATCTCGATAAGGAATCAAATCAGGTTGACGTGTCTCCCATTCTCCTTTAATCTGATTAATCACTAGGGCTGAATCTCCGTATACATCGAGAATCTTGATTCTCAAATCGATAGCTTCTTCCAAGCCCATAATACATGCTTCATACTCAGCTGCATTATTTGTGCAAGTGAACGTCAACCTTGCAGTGAAAGGAATATGAGAACCACGAGGAGTAACAATTATTGCCCCTACACCACTGCCATATTCATTAACAGCTCCATCAAAAATAAAACCCCAACGGGATCCTGGCTCAGGCCCTTCACCAGGTAACGGTTCTTCACGATCTTTAACCTTTAGGTACATCACATCTTCATCAGGAAAATCAAACCTGATCGGTTGATAATCGTCAATTGGCTGGTGTGCCAAATGGTCAGCCAAAACACTTCCTTTTATTGCTTTTTGAGTTCGGTACTCGATATCATATTCTGACAACAACATTTGCCAACGAGCGATCCTCCCAGTTAAAGCAGGCTTTTCAAAAATATACTTGATTGGATCCATTTTGGATATCAACCAAGTTGTATGATTCAACATATACTGGCAGAGGCGCTTGGCAGCCCAAGCTAAAGTACAACACGTCTTTTCAAGCATTGAGTACCGAGACTCACAATCGGTGAACTTCTTGCTCAAATAATAAATGGCAAACTCTCTTCGACCAGATTCATCTTGTTGACCCAGAACACAACCCATAGACTCTTCCAGCACAGTCAAATACATGATCAAAGGCCTTCCTTCCACATGAGGAGACAAAATCGGAGGTTCAAGCAGATACTCTTTAATTCTTTCAAACACTTTTTGACAATCCTCTGTCCAGACACAACCCTGATCTTTGCGAAGAAGTTTGAAGATCGGCGCACACGTGGCAGTCATATTGGATATAAATCGGGAAATATAGTTCAAACGTCCCAAGAATCCTCTTACCTGTTTTTCTGTTTTGGGCGCAGGCATTTCCTAGATGGCTTTAACTTTACCAGGATCAACTTCAATACCTTTTTGGCTGACAATAAAGCCCAACAATTTTCCAGAACGGACACCAAAAGTGCATTTATTTGGATTCAAACGGAGCTTAAACTTTCTCAAACGTTGAAACAGCTTCAATAAGTACTCAATATGATCTTCTTCAGTCTTCGACTTACAAATCATATCATCCACATAGACCTCAATTTCTTTATGCATCATATCATGGAACAAAGTGGTCATAGCTCTCTGGTACGTTGCACCAGCATTTTTCAAACCGAAGGGCATCACTCTGTAACAGAATGTTCCCCAGGGTGTAATGAATGTTGTTTTTTCCATATCCTTGGGTGCCATCTTTATTTGATTATAACCGGAAAATCCGTCCATAAAAGAAAAGATACTGAATTTAGCAGTATTATAAACCAACATATCAATGTGTGGCAATGGAAAATCATCTTTTGGACTTGCTTTATTCAAATCTCTATAGTCAACGCACATTCAGACTTTTCCGTCTTTCTTTGGAACAGGCACAATATTGGCCACCCATTGAGGATACTCAGAAGTCACAAGAAAACCAGCATCAATCTGCTTTTGAACCTCCTCTTTGATCTTCATAGCCATGTCGGGATGAGTTCTTCTCAATTTCTGCTTCACAGGTGGACATTCAGGCTTCAACGGCAATCTATGCTCCACAATATCAGTATCGAGACCAGGCATGTCTTGATAGGACCAAGCAAACACATCAACATATTCTCTAAGAAGCTCCACAATCCTCTTCTTAACATCTGACTGAAGCAGTGCCCCAATCTTGACTTCTTTTACATCATCATCTGAACCCAAATTAACTAATTCTAACGGCTCTTCATGAGGCTGAATGGCCTTTTCCTCGTGCTCAAGCAACCGAGAAATTTCATCTGGAATCTCCTTAATACCCTCTTCTTCAGCTCCATACACAGGGAATTCAAAGTTGGGAGAGGGCATAGGGTCATTCTTTTCAATGGGTTTAACAATCAATCTGCACAATGATTTATGTTTGATTTTAGAATATGAAAAGTGCAAGTATCATGCAGATAAAGATGATTATCACATTATTATTTTTTGGTTTTTTTATGTTACCATTTTTCAGAAATAAAGCAAAAAGGGAAAACATAATATGGATAAACAAAATAACATTTTATTGATGATGATAAAACTTGAAACAAAGCCCTCACAAATTCACTTTCACCTTGGGCAGAGTGAAAGGATTTTTGAAAGAAACAAAAACAAATTACTTAGAAATATGAACAATAGTAGGAACGTCAACAGCTGTCCAATTCTGGCAGATCTGTCCATGTGTCACAAAATTGGGAAGCTCTTCCTCTTCATCATCTTCAATGATGGCAGCAGTAGAGTGATCTTTGTGGATGAATCCAGCGCTGTGAAAGGTCTCATTAATACGCTTCAAATCCCTTCTGACTATACCAGGCGTAAAGCCTAAACCAGTTTTGTCCAGGTTATCAACCACATCAATGACTCGGCCCCAACCGTCAGACCGACCAGTTTCTAGCACATGCAGAGCATCTTTCAAAGAAGACATGGGTAACTCATTCCTCTTAACAGCTTTGTCATCAACAGAAAGATCTTGGAACGGAGTTCCAACAGTTTCATCAACATTAACATATGAAAAGGATGAAAGGTGGCTCACCAGCATTGCTTGCTCTCCTCCAACAATTACCAGCTTATCATTCTTAACAAATTTCAACTTCTGATGGAGAGTCGAAGTCACTGCCCCAGCCTCATGAATCCAGGGTCGGCCAAGCAGACAACTATAAGCAGGACGGATATCCATTACTTGAAAAGTAATCTGGAAGAAGCACGGTCCTATTTTGATTGGAAGATCAACCTCTCCAATCACAGTCTTCCGAGATCCATCAAAAGCTTTAACAATAACTCCACTATACCTCATGGGAGGACCTTGGTAAGAAAGCTTTGATAAAGTAGATTTTGGCAACACATTCAAAGAAGAGCCAATATCAACCAACACATTGGAAAGCGCATCTTCTTGACAATTCATGGAGATATGTAAAGCCAAATTGTGATTTCTCCCCTCCTCGGGTAATTCTTCATCACAGAAACTTAAATTATTACATGCGGTGAGGTTGGCAACAATACCATCAAACTGGTTAACAGTCACATCATGCTCAACATATGCTTGTTCCAAAACCTTCTGTAAAGATTTCCTATGAGCTTCAGAATTCATCAGTAAGGACAACACTGAAACCTTGGACGGGGTGTGCAAGAGTTGATCCACAACACTGTAATCACTCTTCTTGATCAACTTCAATACTTCATCCTCAAAAACCTTCGAACCACTGGACTGACCAGAAACATCAACACGACTCTCTTCTTGAGTTCGTTTGCCAGCAATAACATTCTCCACAATCTTTGGAGGCTCAGGAGCGAAAACTCGACCGCTCCGGGTCACCCTACTCACATCAGTGATGCTCACCACAGAAGACAAAGAAGGAATGGGCACTTCCTTACCATCTTCTACCATGGTAGCATCATACTTATACGGAATAGCTTTGTCAGATTCATAGGGTACTGGTCCGGGCAACCGAATGACCAAAGGTGTAGCAGCTGTCTTTCGACTATCATAAGAGATAACAACTCTTTCAGGAATATTAAAGCGAGGCTTAATAGCATTCACCTCATTCTGATATTCGTCCTTCTTAGCAGTGACTTCAATTAAATTCTCATCCATCATCCTTTGAATGTCCCTCTTCACTATCACACAACCACGAGGATTCACAGAACAGATGCAACAGGCTGCATAATCATGATCAATATCATGGTATTCACTCAAAACTGCATGCATTTCCACAAGAGACCTTCGGATCCAACGAATATCAAAGATTTTGAATGTACCAGGACAACCATACACCATATTGACAGTCGCCTTGCCATGGTTAGGCAATGGATTTGATTTCACATTAGGGTTGGAATCTTTGAAAGACAGAATACCGCTTCTAGTCAGTCTCTGTACCTCCATCTTCAATGGATAACAGTTCTCAGTGTCATGTCCAGCTCCTCCCTGATGGAAAGCACAATGAGCTTCGGGCTTATACCACCATGGTGAATCTTTTGGAACAGCGGGCGGTGGATGGGTCTGAACAAGATTCTTATTAATTAAACAAGGAAGCAATTCCGTGTAGGTCATTGGAATCGGATCAAAATCTTTCTGAAAACGGCCTCGTTGATTGTTTGGCTGATTAGAACGTTGTTGCTGAGCAGGTGGTGCCTGAACAACAGGAGCTGAACTGATAACAGGAGTGACAGATGCAACATGTTGTTGACACTGATTGCTTCTATTGCGAGGTCTTCTGTACCTTTCTCGAAAAACGGCACTGGTCTCTCCTTCTTTCTTTTTGGCAAATCCTCCCCCATATTTCTTGGAATTTCCAGCAGAATTTCCATCTTTCGACAAACGTCCCTCACGGACACCTTCTTCCAATCTCATCCCCATATTAACCATCTCAGTGAAATCACTTGGGGCACTAGCAATCATACGCTCATAATAGAAAGGACTCAGAGTTTTCAGGAAAATCTTGGTCATCTCTTTTTCTTCCAAAGGAGGGTTGATCTGAGCAGCAATCTCGCGCCACCTCTGCGCGTATTCTTTGAATGTCTCCTTATCTTTCTGAGCCATTGCCCGAAGCTGGTCACGGTCAGGAGCCATATCCACATTATATTTATACTGCTTCACAAACGCCTCACCCAAATCTTCGAAAGTGCGAACTCGAGCACTATCAAGTCCCATATACCATTTCAAAGCTGCACCAGACAAACTGTCTTGAAAGTAGTGAATAAGGAGCTGATCATTATCTTTATGAGCCGACATCTTACGAGCAAACATAGTCAAGTGACTCAACGGGCTAGAATTACCCTTATACTTTTCAAAGTCAGGGGTCTTGAACTTATGCGGGATCTTCACATTCGGAACCAAGCATAACTCATGAGCATTCTTTCCAAACAGCTCTTTACCTCTCAGAACCTTGATCTCTTTCTGCATTTCAGCAAACTGGTCTTGAATCTCTTCCATTCTATCATAAGCGCTGCCATTCTCACTTTGAGCAGCATGGAAGATTTGCTCTTCACCAAAAGGAACAGTGTGAACCACAGGCGGTGGTACAGTCATCACAGGTTGAACAGTAGGAATAACTGGAACTTCAGGAGGTGGAGGTGGCGGCCGATAACCTTCAGGAACAAAGTTAAGAGGCATGCCCCAGGGGTAGCCAGGAGGCATGGAATACTGAGGAACACTAGCAGGCGCCGCAGAAATGGGCGTAGAGACAATCTCAGAAATGACTGTCCTTTGCTCAGGAGTTGAAAGCGGAGGAAGAGGCGGTGATGGCTGATTCTGAGCAGCCACCAGAGCTTCCATCATAGCAGTGAGTCTTTCCAAACCATCCTTCAGAGTTGATACTTCTTCACGAAGCTCACGGTTCTCTTGTTGCAACTGATCCATCTTCTTCTTCAGATTAGCCCGAGTATTATACTGGTGCAACAGCTTGGCTGAACGAGGACCAAAAACAAACAATAAGACACCTGGAAAGGCAAGAAACCATGCAGAATGATGCTTGATGCAAATGCAATGCAATATGAATGCAACAAACACGGGATCACAGCCTCCACAGATCCGGAATAACTGTTGCTGACGACAGAGGTTCGCTTTGAAGTATCGGGTATGTTGAAGGTCAGGGTTTCCTGCAAACCTGTAAACATCCGCCCATTCTCACATGTGGGTACTAGGATGTTCAGTATCCCGGGCTCTCAGGTCGAGAAATGATGATACGTTCACCATCTCTGGTTTGGCATCATCATCAATCAAGGAGGCCTCAACTGATTCTCCAAAACGGAAGATCCTCAGCTTCAGAGGTTTGAGAAGCAATAGCACATTCAACCCGAAGGATACAATGCTATCGCCAATCAAAGAGGTCGTCTGCTGATTCACTTCAAAACAAAGAGGGGTCATCCTAAAAGGTCATCCAGACTTAGCAGCTCTTCCAGATAGCTCTACCATCGTGGGAAATCCACAACGCAGAATTCTCTAGAGAGAACCACATCCAGATTGTGTTTCATATTCCCTCCTCGAACCGAGATGGAACACGAGAGGATATGTCACACGCTAATCCTAAGTGCACTCAGGCCTGTGTATTGGGCCTATCTCTCAGAATACCCCATCCAGAACAAACAGGAAATCCAGCCATCACAAAATAGACAAAAAGCAGTAAATAAATCAAAGTAGGCTAAACCCCTCAAGGGATGGACCAGCAAGAGGTCAATCTTTGATACTTCCCCAGCAGAGTCGCCACTTTTCTGTAGCGGTAAAATTTATGAGTATAAGCTATTAATTAACTCAACTAAAAAATAAGCAAGAGTCGCCACCGCACTTTTATTTTTATCCATAAAGGAAAGGAAAAAAGAGCGAACAAAACCTAAAGAGATAAGGGTAAGGGGGGTTGGTTATGTAAAGGGAAGGTTTTACGCACCCAATACATCTATAGTACTCTATAGGAGCCCTTTGATGTATTCACTGCTTTTGGTCTGAAAATGGTTTGCTTGTAAAGAGATTGAGGAGATGAGAGGAGAAATATTTTTTAAGATTTTTGTGTTTGGAGAGACTTATCGCCTCATGCCTACGTACCCACGATGTGCAATGTAGGATCAAAACCTCGTAGTTCGTGGTACAAAGAACAAAAATTGTTGGTTGTGGTTTATTTTATCTTGGAAAAAGACAACCTGTCATTCTCAAGAGAGAATACTCAACTAATTACCGAAAGGTATAGGAAAGTGGTATTTGCATCACATTAAGATGGAGGATTTGCTTGGATTAACATCAACAAGACTAATCACTTCAACGTCTAAGTGGAAAACGACCACACTTTCAACAAAATACCATGGTTAGGAGTTTTACATCTCATCAAAAAAATGACTCATGTCTAATTCTTTTTGAAAAGTTTAAGAAAAAAGGTGCATAAAAAGCACAAAAAAATTGGATGAGTTTTGTATTTTTTAAGTTTTTATGAAATGGTCAAAGCATGATTAACATTGATTGACATTTATTTATGAAGACAAAGTTTGAAAAAAGTCACTTGACAAAAGTCAAGGTTTTATTATGAAAGCGGTTTTAAGTTGAAAACAAGAAGGTTTTGAAAAAGAGAGAAGATTTTGAAAATTTAAGAATGGGGAGGAGAAGAAGTGACTATCCTAGTGCATGAAATAAAAGCTAGGGAAAAGAAGGATCTAACCAAAATGAAACCACTTCAAAGCAATATTAAAAGAATTCCATCCTTAAGCAAATTGGCCAAATAAAGGCAAGTCTTCAATCAACACTCCAAGCAAAGGGATAGGAAGTCCTAATTCTAGGTCCATAAATCCAATATCACTTCAAAAGAGGTCCATAAAGAGATCACTCCAAAGCATAGG
Source organism: Lathyrus tuberosus (assembly GCA_022829125.1). Lineage (NCBI taxonomy): Eukaryota > Viridiplantae > Streptophyta > Magnoliopsida > Fabales > Fabaceae > Lathyrus > Lathyrus tuberosus. The sequence continues at coordinate 9,198,373 of JALAZF010000214.1, forward strand.
ATAGTAACCAAAAGTCCAAATGGAGAGAATTAAGTTTTTTATGGTTTGAGCCTTTATTAATGTTTTAGAAGTCCAAATGGACAAAGTAAAAATCAAGCACAAAATAATAGCAATAATAAAGAAATATAAACATGAATATGGGATGATAATATGAGACATAAAAATAAAAGAGACATAAAAAATAAAAGAGATAAGGGAGCAAGAAGTAATCACAATATAATATGTAACATTAATATATACACAATAATGGTATGGTGAACTTAATCTTCCACAACCAAGAAAAAGTGGCCAAAAGAACAAAAAGATAATCGATTCCGCTTCGTGTCTTGCACTACGGCGATTAACCAATGCGATTAGGCCAAATTTAATGAAAACTTAAAAGAAGATCGGGAGACCCGAAGCAACTATGCATCAAGCTTCAAAGTTTATAGAACTAACGCAAACAATCAATCAACCTTGGGATTACGCGACTAATCAAAGTCCGGTCCACGAAAGTACAAGTATCGAATTGGACTTATTCCGAATAGGGGCGAATTTTGGTCTATGTTAAGCGCACGCCGAGTAATTTGTTCGAGCAATTACCCTACGAATGAGGCCGGCCATGAGATATATGTGTTAATGCACGCGAGATAAATGATATAGAGATCGTTATCCTAAAGCGATGCCACACGAAAAGAAAAAGTGGTAATGATCTCGTCTCGATCGAAATTCAACAAAGAAATTTCACGATCACTTCGACTTTCATCGATCAAAAAGAAAAAAAGAAATGGAAGAAAGAGGAAACCAAATTTGAATTACAAATTCAAGACAATTCCATCTTTAAGTTCATTCACTCATTTTGGTGGATTAAAGTGCTAAATATATCATTAACTCAAAGCACCTAAAGTGAATTAAATAATTCACTTTAAAGGTAGATTTGAATTAGTGAATATTTATTCAACTTCATCTACACCCTAAGTCCAATGAATTTAAAGAGAAATAATGCCTTTAAAAGTGTAATACAAATCCAAAAACTAAAATAAAATCAAGATAAAAAAAAAGATGAAGAAGAAATAAAGCCAAATATATTTTTTGAAACATTTTCTTAGAGATCTTTTTTTTTAATAAAGAAAATCAAAGAAAAAAAAAAAACTAATATTTTTTTTTTAAAAAGATTGATGGAGAATTAAAAAAAATTGAAATAAAAAAAACTATATATATTTTTAAGAAAATAAAAGAGAAAATGAGGTTTTAAAAAGAAATGGTGATGGTGCACCAAAGCCCACACGGCCTTAAACCAATATTTAGAAAAAAAAGAAAATAAAGAAAATAAAAGAAAGAAAAAAAAATAAAAAGAAAAAAAAATGTTAAATTAAAAAGGAAAAGAAATATCAGAAGGAAAATTAATTCATCTTCTTCACAACGCCGACACTATTCATCTTCATCATGCTAGCAATTTTGAGTTCCGTCAAATCGGAGCGACGGGGCCAAACCATATACCGTTGCGATCGTGAGACAGAGAGGATTCCAAATATGTGACCACAATTAACCGTCGATGCAAGAATCGGACGAATCGGAGTTTTAAAGTTTCGACGGAAAATTAGAACTACCTTGAAAAATGGAAGCAAGACTCCTCTTCAACTTCTACTCTCTTCCTCTTGTTGTTGTATGAAGAAATTCACTCTTAAAAACAATTTTTGATGAAGATTGGAGTGGTATTTGAAGCTTTTGGAATTGGAGCTTCAATGGAGTTTTTTCTTTGAAGTTGTTTTTTTTTGCAGAATTTTTGGAGGCTTTCTAAGCTTGGTTTAATTTTGGCAGAGGTTTGAGGGGCTCAAAAGCTTGAGAAATGAGGAGAGGAAGGCTTTATTTATAGATGGATTGGTGACAATTGTTGCTGCCATTTTATTCGTTGCACTGCTGCGTTTAGGAATGTACTGGAGAGTGAATTTTGAGTGAAAATTTGGATTATCGTTTGGGATATTTTTCACTGCGTTTTGGTGATGTGCAAATAGTGTGTGATGATGCAGTCCGCGTGTTGCTTGTGATGTGAGCTGCGGCTTGGCTTGTGGGAGTTGCATTTGTGGTCACGGCTTGGTTGTTGGTTGATGGCTGGCGTGATGCGTAGTATGAACTCGGCTGGAAGTGTTGAACAGCTGTGTTGGAAGGCCACGTGAGAAGGCTGGATGTGGGGGGACGGCTCAGTTTGGACGTGAGCTGCGTGATGTTTTATTGCTCAAAATGGTAGCAGTAATTTTTTGTGACTTTGATGCGTGGAGTTAGAAAGTGTAGATTATTTCCATTTTTTTTATTTTTTTGGTTAATGGGTTAATGAGTACGGGCTTATGAAATTGCTATATATAAAAAAAAAAAAAAAAGATTCAAAATATATGTTGGTAAAAAGGAAAAAAAGGAATTTTGGATTAAGAATTGGATAAAAAAATAAAAAAGAAATGGATTAAAATGGATAATTGAATAGAAATGGATTAAAATTGGATAAAATGGATACTTGGAAAAAAAAAATAATGGTTGGAATATGGATGATTGGTTTAGAAAAAAAAAATGGATATGAAAATGTGGGTTAGAAAAAAAATTAGAATGGGCCTTGATTGGAATAGGAGGTGTGAATAGAAAAATGGAAAATGGGCTTTGTATCATGAAAAAAAAATGAATGGCCTTTTTGTAGATTAATGATTATGAAAAATGGTGATGGATATGGATAAGGTAATTGGATTTAGAAAAAAAAAAAAAGGATAATGGATAAAAATGTGGGTTTCTAAATGGATATAAAAAAAATGGATAAAATGAATCATGGATAGGTAAAAATGGATAATTGCAAATAATGGATATTTGGAGATGGAAATGGTTATTTGGATTTTTGAATGGATATTGGTTTATGAATTGGGTAATTGAATTAAAAAATTAAAATTTGAATGGAAAGGGTATGGTTTAGAAAAAAGTGGAATTTGGATATAATGGATAGTTTTTTTTGAACAATTGGATAATTGGATGTGGATATTAAAAATTGGTTATTAAAAAATGGATATGAAGAGTTTTAGGGAAGAAAAATGGATTTAAAGTGGATATTTAGAAATTTTGGATATAATGGATACTTAGTAAAATGGATTAAAAAAAAGGATATTGAAATTTGGAATTGGATATAGAAAAATGGTTTAGAGATGTGGATAAAAAATGGTTTAAATAGCAAAAAGTGGGATATGTGAAAAAAATGGTTAAAATGTGAATAGTGTTTGGAATGAAAAATGGTCTATGAAATGGATGATGGATAACAAGCCCTTATTTTTAGCCCAAAACCAAACTTGAATTTATTTCCACAAGCCTCTGATAAACACATGCCACACAACCAGCCACAACCGAAACAACAGCCGTCTGAATCTGTTTGAACCAAAAACTCATATGCACCACTGCTTGATAAATTGAAGAATCTCAACACAAGACATCTTGCTTTTGAACAAACACCTGTGACTTGAAATCACTTCATTATCTTTGACAAACCTGCACAACACACAGAGAGAAAAACAAGCAAACGACAACATATTTTTTTTTGTATTTTTGGTTAGAGGTTAGTAAACAGAAACAAACATAAAGCAAGTAATAAAAACACACGGATACATGGGATCTTAGGGGCAAAAATTAGGGTATTACACCCCTCACACCCCCAAACAGCTTCTTTGATTTCTTCCTCTGTAAAACTCGCCTCTAACATCTTCCTATCAGCCCCCGATAAACGTTTGAAGGGAATGTTATCGGGCACAGGACGAATCTGATCCGTCTCAGAGAAGCAATCTTCATAAAATCTTCTAACCTCAAACTTTATATCTTCAACTCCTTCGATCAATACGTCGCCCGATTGAATAGAACCGATGAAATTCCTTCTTTGTCTATCTTTCATAACTCTATGGTAGAACCTACTGTTGCAGTCGCCTTCATTGTCCCATTGCAACCTAGAGTTTTGAAGAAGCATTCTCTCTTTGTACTTTAAATTTTGCCACATTAACCGCGATGCCTCGCGCCTCTTCGTCGCTAAGTCCTCCACCATACTATCGTCACATAAACCCAGCTTCTCATCTATCTCATTGATAAGATTGCACTCATCCTCAATTTCCAAATCCACCCTACCGAACACTTCTTGATTCTAGAACTGTAAACTATTTTTCAGCAGCCTGAATTTCTCCTTTATAACAAAGTCACTCCTTCCTTCCACTTTAATTTTCCTCCATTCCCTCTCAACGAAAGCCAGAAAATCCTTGTTGTCAAACCAACAGTCGTTCACTCTAAACGGCTTTGGCCCCCAATCCAAGTTATTGATCACCAGCCAAATCGGGCAATGATCCGATATATCTCTATTTCCTACAAATTGGCCTACTATCCCCCACTTCGTAATCAGAGAATGAGATATCAAAAACCGGTCTAACCTGCTCATCGATTTACCGTCCCCGCTGTACCAAGTGAAACAACTTCCTTTGCAAGGGAGATCAACCAGATTGATGTCAGCCACAAATTCAGCAAATTCATTCATATCCGTCGTTCTGCATCACTTACTTTGACATTAAATCCTCCATGTATCCCAATATTTATATGTAGTAGTACTATTAGTGTAAATAATAGGGTATATTGTAATGATGGTAATGTATACATAATAATTTATTTACTAACGTCAGTATAAGTACCTAGTATAAGTACCTATGTATAATTGGGTTAATGACTGAATAGGATAATCCAATGTACATTATTTTCATTTGGATTTAATAGAATGAATTTTTTTCCAAACAAACTAGCGGGTTACCCGTGCTATCGCAGGGATCCTGTAAGTATTCACAAGCTACGTTGCGAAAATCACTTGTCAGTCATGTAATTTTTTTCTAAGATTTTAAAATTTTTACAACATAACCAATCTAATAGGTGGATAAATGTAAGAACAATAGTATGTATAAATTACAAAATACAAAATTAAAACTTCTAGATATAATATATGAACATTAAAACGACCAGTCTATAGCACGAGTCCTGATAATAAGTTCTTGATAGAATTTTTCATTCCTACAATAGCATAAGTAAATATATCAAACTTAATTCAATGTATGAAAAAATAAAAATCAAATGACCAGTCTATAGTTGGCATCTAATAGATTAATTTAATATATAAAAAATAAAAAGATTGGCAATAAAATGACCAGTCTACAAATGGTATCTGATAGATACGTTCACATCTACCCGTGTATCATTATGTAGACTATTTCTCGTTTATTAGCGCGTTGAACCCGTGTGTCAATTTATAAAAAGTATTTATAGTTTATTCCTGTTTATAAAAATAATTTTAGCAATAGTTGAATCTTTCCCGTTTATAAAAATATTTATAACTTATTTTCGTTTATAGAAAATGATTGTAACTTATTCCTATTTATAAAAAATAATTGTATCGACATGTAAAAAAATATTTATTGCCAAATCTCTAGTATTACAGCAAGAAAAAAGAATATGTATTCACACGTGTCCTGTCTGTATTCACACGCTACGTTACCAAAAATCACTTGTCAATCCTGTAATCTTTTTTCAAACTCTAAATTTTTTACAGCGTAACCAATTTAATAGGTTAATAAATCCAACAACAATAATACGTATAAATTACAAAATACAAAATTAAGATTTCCATACCTATGGTTTTCAAAAATATATAGTAATATCATTTAATACATAATATGTGAAAAAATAAATTCGAAAAAATAAATTCAAATAATCAGTTATAGTTGGTATCTCATAGATTTAATATATGAACACTAAAATTATCAGTCTACAACTGATATCTCATAGATACGTTCATATCTACCCGTTAGTAGTCACACGCTACATTGCGAAATATCACTTGTCAAATTTACAAACTTTTTTCAGACTCTAAAAATTTTACATGTAGACTTTTTCTCGTTTAAAAAAATTATTGTAACTTATTTCCGTACATAAATATATTTATATCAACATGTAAACTTTTTTCCGTTTATAAGCGCCTTGAACCTGTGTGATAATTTATAAAGCAATTTTTAATTTATTCATGTTAAAAACAATTGTTTTAATACTTGAATTTTTCTCCTTTATAAAAATATTTGTAAGTTATTCCCTTTTATAAAAATAATTGTAATTTATTCTCGTTTATAAAATTATTGTAACTTTTTTTCATTTATAAGCACCTTGAATCCGTGTGTCCATTTATAAAAATATTTGTAATTTATTCTTATTTATACAAATAATTGTATAAATAATTGAATTTATTACGATTATAAAATTATTAGTAATGTATTTCCGTTTATAAAAACAATTGTACCTTATTCAGTTTATAAAAATGATTGTATCCATAAATTTTTAGTTTTTATCATTAATTTTTTCATGACTACCATTACTAATAATTTTATAATCGTAATAAATTCAATTATTGATAAGTTTATGGATAAGTTTATAATCCGTGTGTCCATTTATAGAATATTTATTGATAAGTTTATTGATAAGTTTACATGAATAGGTTAATTTGAAAAGATTCTGATAAGTTTTAGTTATTTTATAAGTTTAAAAAAATTACAAAATATCATTGATTTTGTTTTGTTTTATTAACCTTTTTATAAAAATCTAAATAATTTCAAAGTATATTTTATTCCAAATAACGATCTAAATAATTACAAAATAATTTGTATTCTTATGTTTTTAGAATGATAAACTAAATATGTTTATAAATAAATGTCACATATTAGTGATAAATATTGAATTTATTATTTTAATGTCTAGATTATTTGATTAAAGTAAAATAAATATTCTAACTAATTAAAATAAATATTCTATAGAAAAAAAACTTAAGAAACAATTTTTAGAAGTTTTTTTTCAATATAACATAGTATTTTTCTTTTTAGTCAAAAAATAATTGTAACCTATTCATGTTTATAAAAAGTAATGGTAACTTATTTCTGTGTATAAAAAATAATTATATCGACATGTAAACTTTTTTCGTTTATAAGTTTTTTGTACCCGTGTGTTCATTTAAAAAAATATTTGTAACTTATTCTAGTTTATAAAAATAATTATATCAACATATAGACTTTCCTCGTTTATAAATGCCTTGAACCCATATATTCATTTATAAAAATATTTATTTTTATAACCTACTCTCATCTAAATAAAATCTATAAATAAAATAAGAATGTTAGAATAATCATAAATAATGTTAGAATAATCATAAGTGACTTTATTAATTAATTTAAAAATCTATAAATAAAATAATAAATTAATTTAAATTACTATAAATTAAATGTAACAATAAAAGTTACTATAAATAAAAATTGTGAGGAAGAGAACAAAAATCATAAATAAAAACATCTCAAGTGTATTTAAGAATTATTAATAAAAATCAGGTGACTTTTATTAATTTTTCATAAAAATACGTGATTTTTATTAATATTTTATAAAAATACATGATTTTTAATATTTTTTTAGTAACAAAATATTATTTTTCTTAAAATAATACTTACTTTCAATTTTAAACAAATCACAATTTTGCATATAAAATAAAATTATATTTTATTATTCTTATTAATATTTCATGGAAATATATAATTTTTTAATATTTATTAATAAGAAACTTATTATTAAAATTAATTTGTTTAAAAATGATAGAAAATTTTATTGATTTCATTGTTCACTTTATATATTTAGTTTCAGGTTATTCATTACTCATTATTTGTTTTTATTTTTCTTTTTATATAGTTTTTATATGATTTTGAATTCTATTTAAAAACATATCAATTTTATAGTGTATTTTAATAGTATATAGTCTAATATTTCAGAAAGAGCATAGTGTCTAGTGATAATTAATGAGTGCATAGTTTATAATGTAGATTTAATAGAATTGTAGATAAAAAAGTCCTCACGGTATTCCACTGTAACAATTATAAGGAATAATAATATTTCAATTAAAAAAAAAATAACAATAGCATTCAAAAACATATAGTTTATTTTCATTAATTTAATTTAATTTAATTTTAATGGATCAATTAATCTTTTTAGTAACAAAATGTTATTTTTCTTAAAATATTAATACTTTCAATTTTAAACAAATCACAATTTTACTAATAAAATAAAATAATATTACATTATTCTTATTAATATTTTTTCAAAACATATAATTTTTTAATATTTATTAATAAAAAATTTATTTTTAAAATGAAATTTGTTTAAAAATGATAGAATAGATTGAGAGGGAGAGAGTGCATATAAATAATTAATGAATGCATTGTGTGTAGCGTAGATATAACATAATAAGTTGTATTCCACTGAAATAATTATGAGGAATAATATTTCAATTTTTTTAGATATATTTAAGTGATTATATTGCATCATTCAATAAAATAAAAAAGCCTTAAATAAGCATTAATTATTCAATTAATTTAGAAAGGTAAAATATCTTTTATATAAACGACGGAGAAATATTTTACTATGTTAATTGAACATGTATTAATGAGATAATGGTAAATAAGGTAAAATAAATTAATTTAAAAATACTTATTTCAAAACCATAAATTATAGATTTGTGGTTATCATTTTGGAATACTTATTATAAAATAAATTTATTTTATCTTTTTGAAATAAATGTTATTTATATTTATACTCATAAATCATAATTTATATGATTTTTAAGATACTTATAATCATAAATCATAATTATTTTATCAATTAATCATAAATTATATTTCATATGATTTTTAAGATACTTATAATCAAAAATTAAATGTTTTTGCAATTCAATGAATATGATTAATTCACAATATGAAAAATCTTTACTCATATTTAAAAATGATAAAATAAATTTATTTTAAAATAACACATTTTTCCATTTTTACTGTAATATTAACTATTTTCAAATTATTATTTTTTTAATCTAATACTACCTATGACATCATTTTCAATTTAATATTGTTTTTTATTTTAGGATAAATCTAATACTTCCTAAACTAAATTGTGTTTTATTATTATATGATTTTAGTGAAGTTTGTTTGCATAAAATAATAAATCATCAATATAAAAATATAATTTAATATCCAATATACGAAAATTGAAATTGGAACTTTCTTAAGTACAGACAAAAAAATTTAAAAACTCCTTTAAATTTGTATAGTTGTCCACAAGTAAAGCAACTTCTTCTAAATATGTATTCATTGTTGGAAGGACCAGTCTCCATTTCCCTAATACAAAAACTTCTCAGTGTCACACAAACAACAGAATCAACCCCTTTAACAACATGTTTACGTGAACAAACTCAAACTCTTGTGTATGCACCCTAAAAAATAAATAAAACATAAAATAAAAACCACTACATTAAAAATAAATATTTTCATAAGAAAATTATCAAGTTAAACTTACAGGGAGACCAAAGATCTGGTTAGCTTTTGCTTTCATTACTGGTTCAAAAGTTGTTGCTTCTTTATGCATTCCGTTGCAGAAAATTATCAAATTGTAGGCATGAGGAAACCCTAAAATGAAAAAGGAGAGAAATTTAGATGAAGAAGTTTTTAGGAGAATAAAACTAAAAAATGTAGTAACATGTTGTTCTGATACAATCTTTTTCAACCACCTCAAACAAAAAACAATCTTCAGCCATCATCCATTCCAACACAACATGCGCAAACCAACATACACCACCATTAATAACACAATTTGAAGCAGAACATAGAACAAAATCATTAAGAAGGAGGAAGAAACATTTTTTTAAAACAGTAAAAACCAAACCTCCTTTTCCTTTTTTTATATAAAAGAACAACTTCATATCTGAATCAACCTTCACATTTTACTTCTACTGAGGAAAAAAGAGAACGTCATCATATGAAAAATCCTGAGGAACACGACTAAATCAAAAAGAACAAACTCAATGAATTTTTACCTTCGCAGAAATTCGTGAACCGCTAATCACAAATCGGTCATCGGAAAAATGAGAAACCATCTCTTCAGATCTGCCTCCACCATTCGAAGTCACAACCTCTGATGACAACTAAATTGCGTAACTGCAAAATAGCTTCATAACCACGTAGTACCGTTTCAGCAGAAAAGATATTCGCGGTCACCACCGCGTCGCCGCCATCATGAGAGATTGAAGGTACAATTTTTTCAAATCTATCCCCTCTTTCTCTTTACGAATCTATCTCCTTTCTCTTTACCAGAAAAATCTTCAACCACCAATATTGTTGCATTTTTCAGAGAGAGAAAAAATTCTTTTTTTGCTTTGTTATATTAACAGAGAGAGAGAGAGAGAGAGAGAGAGGCGAATTTGATTTTTGGGAGAGAAAGAAGGACTTTTTATGAGTTTGTGAGAAGGAGGTTAGATAGAAAGATAAAAGAGAAATATGGAGGAGAAGAATGGTTTGAAACCGTGTGAAAGAGAGAGAAAATGAAGAGAGAAAGAGGGAGTGATGGGTTTAGATGTGAATACATAGGGTTTTGGAGATAATTAATGCATTGTTGGTTGTGTTAATCAATTCAAAATCTGGAAAGTTGAAGTGACTTTTAGTATAAAATTAATTCAAAATTATTGTGGTCGTCAAATTCCCAAAACCTTTTCCAATGTCCAAGGCTGGCTCTAGGTGTTCTTTTTTTCAAATGAACAGATTTTTAGCGTGAAAAAATTCCTTGTAATGACACATCAGCAATAATAAATGCCAAACCTCTAATATTGCATTAAGAAGATAATTAGTCCATAATACCCTTCTAATTAAGTTTAAGGAAGTGTTTAACAGAAGGGTATATTTGTTAATTAAGAAAGTAAGATTTTAATAGATAGAAGATTATAGATTATTTCCCCTTCTGCCGCAACCCTCATTTGTTTCTCAACGATGATTTCAACCTCATCTGAAGACAACAATCATCACCAAAACACAAATAATGATCAAAATCAAAACGTGCATCTCTCACTCACAATCGTTAAAGATCCCTCTTAAGATCTAAGAAATTCGTATTCCTCCATCCGAGTGAAAATTCTGACGCCGTTTTGGTTGCAATCGCTCTTACCAACAACAATTATCACAATTGGAGTCGATCGATGAGAAGATTCCTTTCCTCTAAGAACAAGATCATCTTCATCAATGGAACTCTCCAGAAACCACCTTCTATGGATCCTAATTTCGACCTTTGGGAGAGATGAAACAACATGGAAATTTTGTGGATCTCTCGAACCCTTTCCCCAAATATCTTTCAGAGTGCAATCTACATTGAATCTGCTTTTGATCTTTGGAAAGATCCATGAAGATTGATTCACTCAAGAGAAATCCTTTAGGGTTTCCGATCTTCTTCATGATATCCACTCAACTCAGCAAGGATAACGATCTCTTTCAACCTATTTCACTGATATGAAGATATTATGGGATGAATTAAAGGATCTTCGGCCTACTCCGATCTGCTCATGTCTAGTTCCCTGCACTTGTGCACTTTCAAGTTCGGTCAGAAATTTCAAGAATACGGAGTACATTATTTGCTTCCTCAAAGAACTCAATGGAAATTATGCCAACGTTTGCACTCAAATACTTTTTATGGATTATCTCCCCTTCATATCCAAGGTATATTCCGTTGTATCTCAACAAAATCCTCCCCTTTCGGAAAAATCCATTGACTCCATTGTTATTGTTGTTAACACAAATAATTCCAAATACCCCTATTATCCACCAAAAGCCCGAGGCAGAGGATCTAAAACTCCTATGTTTTATGTGACATCCCGAATTGAATTGAATTTATTTTAATTGAGTTTAAAATGATTTATATTAATTTGTTTTAGTACTTAGGTGTTTTATTGGGTTTAGTGAGGGTGGATATAATTTTATTATAATTATTATTAATTTTAATTAATTAAATAATAGGAATAGTAAGGAAATGTGATAAATGGGGATTTGGGGAGGAAAATAGAATATTAATATAATTAGTGCAGTGGGGAGAGAATTACCAAGAGTTGAGGGGAAGAAGTGGAAATAATGAAAACAAAATTATGTTTTATTTGTTTTAAATAGAGAAATAGGAAGAGAGTAGTGGTAGTACGTTCAAGTTGGGAGAAAGTGAGAATTTAGAGTGAAAGAGGCAACCTTAGCTAGAAGAAGAACTCCATAGCCAAGTTTCAACCTTTTGCTTCAAATTTGAGGTAAGGGGAGATTATTCATCTATAGGTGTCTTATGCATAAAGGATAGAGACAGATCATAACCCTCTTCCCTGTTATTTTCCTTTTCTCCATTGTTGAGTTTTGTAGATGCAGTGAAGGTTTATGCAAAACCTTTTCTTAATCATTATGATTAATAGTAAATTCGTGTGCTGATTTATAGCTGAATTTCGTGTAATATTGTAATGTGAAAATAGGAATGTTGATGTTCATGGTTCTATGTTTTAATATGATGAAAATGTGAATGATTTTGTGATGATTTGATGAAATAAATGTCCAATATGTGTGTTATTGATGTGCTAAATATTGTATGATTTGTGTATGATGAATTGTTGTGAATTATAGGTGAATCATAATCGAAGTCTGAGCTTTAAGGGTACTCCAATGGTGAAAATCGCAGAATCTACAATCTGCATATAGCGGCGACGAGCGTCAGACACATAAGGATTTGACCGTTAGTGCTCCCTGACGAGCGAAGTTTCCCCGATCGTTAGTGATGACGGTTTTGGTGAGTGGGCGTGTTGACGGGTTGGGTGACTAACGTCTTTCCCTGGGGGATGACCGTCATACCCTAAGTTGACCATTTATAGGCCGTCAGTTTGATTTTTTGAGCCGCTTTTGATTGCGGCGACTGTTTACTGCTGTTTTGATGAGTCTGCTTTTAAGTCATTCTATTTAGCATTGTGTGACGCTATATTCTTACACTGTTGGTGAGCATTGTCGAGTAATAATGTTGTGTTATAATTATATATTATGTTGACTTATGTTGAGATGTGTAGCTCAAAGAGGAGTTACGTTGATGGTCTTATATTGGCGATGGTGAGTGTCAAGAGAAGAATTGGTGACGATTTGTGCATTGATTTTGTTTTGTTGCATTCCATGCATCATATATATTGGAGAAAGGTGTATGAACTTAGGTATAGGGACAAGTTGTTGGTTCAGAAAAGGGGACTAGTAACAAGTCTGATGGGGACGAACTTCGGTCCAGGGACGCGTTGCTGATTCAAAATAGGGGACCAATGAAAAATATGGGTTCAGAGAGGAACCATTGATGAGTGAATGAATCAGTAACATAAATCTAATGTCCAAATATTGTACCACATGCATTAGAGTAGAAGAGTTGATGAATTGCATACATACCAGCATTGTGATTGAGTAATCGTTGTGAATGATTCATATGATTGATGATTGTTATGAATTATGCTATCCTTTGTTGTATTTTGCATCGCTAACATTAATGAATGTATTCTCACCCCTGGGTTATTTTGTTTGTGGTGTCCTATACACTTGTGGTATAAATACTTAGGTTGAAAAGCACTAGCCAGTGTTAAGTTGGAGAATGGCGTAGAGGCCTTCTTCATTATCTTAATTTTTTAGTTATGTTAGTCATCGCTCGGATATGTAACACTGGGATGTGTTACTTTGTTACTTTTGTGCTCTGAGAGTTTTGATTTATTTTATGAAGTATTTTTGTTTTGAGACAAATAAACGGTTTCAATGTTTTTTTAGTTCCGTTACCGATTTATGTTTTAATTTTGAGAAAAATGCATGTTGAGAATGTGTAACACCTATGTTGAGAAATTTTATTTGTTCTATTTTCTTAAATAAAAAGGGTCTCGGGTTTAGGGTGTTACATTGTTGGTATTAGAGAAGGTCGGTCCATCCGACCTAGGTTGTGAACTAGTTTGTATCCTAGTGTGAAAAATGTGTGCGAACACTATCGATGCTTGAATTCATTAATTGTTATTTACTTTACTGTTACGATTAGTTAATCTGTCTTGGCCTGTTGTGCATAAATAAATGGCCGGAAAAAACGATAGCGTGATTACTAATGCTCTTGAGGCGATGACTCGTGTGAGGGTGCAAGCAAATGAAGCTCTGCAATCATACTCTGAATGGTGGAGCTGATGAATTTTGTAGGCTAGGAAAGTTTCAGAGGAACAATCTGCCTACTTTCAAGGGAAGGCATAACCCTGAAGGTACTCAGGCTTGAATTTAGGAGATTAAGAATATTTTCAGAGTGATTGCGGGCACTGATGCACATAAGGTGTTGTTCGACACACATATGTTGTTTGAGGAGGCAGAATATTGGTGGGAGAACACCCTCCCATACCTTAATTTTGTCATGATTTCTTTATTCTTTTTTCTTAATTCATTTAATATTGCATATATTGCATTTTTTATACATGATCCATCAAGGTCAAAATAAAAAGTCAACAAATGAACCTAGGCATGTAAGTGCAAAATCTCAAGGTGATCATTTCTAATCCATCTATTCATCACATTGCATTCTACTTTTATCATCTTTTACAACTTAAAACCAAGTTGAGAATAAATAGGAAGAAGTATGAAGTTTATTTTTTCTCATGCCATTGATGATTACATTTTTGCATTATGAAGGATCAAAATTTTTGAATGAGTGAATTATAGACCAAGTCCATTTTTCCATTTTTATCTCATGTCATCATCACATATTATCATGTCATCAATATTAAATTAAAAAAAAATTTCCTTTTTTTTTACATAAACATTGCATTTCACCATCATTCTTCCAAGCACAAATCAATGATGCTTTTACAAAAATCAAGCAACATCGTCATTTCAGATAAACTAAAATTAAATTCTATTGTCCATATCTCAAATGCAACTACACCATCATCATTATTCAATTCAACAATAGTCATGCCATGTTTTCCCAAATAAAATAAAATAAAAAAATCAAAAGTTGAACTAAAACAAGGTTGCAGCATTCATCATCGTCCCATCATCCAAGTGGAAAAAATAAAAGTAAAATGAAAGCATTGCATTAAATATGAGTGCTATCTTCTCTTAATTAATTTATAAGAGAAGTGAACATTTACTCTAAATTTTATGTTATATTAAAACTAGTGGGAGACCCGTGCATTCGCACGGGTACTGATATGGTACGCGCATTTTTTTTAAATTTAAAAAAATAATAAAAAAATAAAAATTTCAACCAAAATAGTTATTATTTTTAAAAGATATAATAATTTAGAGGCTATAATCAACAACGAATTTGACTCTGTATACTAATGTTAAATTTGTTTTGACATGACTTATATATTTGAAACCATATAATAATAATTGAATCAACAAAGTATGTTTTGAGTATATTTTAATAAATATGAATGACACAAAATTATCCCCAAAAAAACATAAATAAAATTATGTATTTAACAATAAATGAGTATAATAATTCGATTTCAAAAACATTGCAAGATGTTTTTGATAATTGAAATGTTTAAGTTTTTGTAACAGATAAGAAAATTATGTTATAAGAGATAATACAATGATCGATAAATTTATGTTATTCAATATTTGAATCACTAATAAAGTTGATCCCGTTTAAGACAAGACTGTTTGTTGTTGTATATAAAAATTGTTTAAGGAAAAATAAATTTGATCCTATATATATATATATATATATATATATATATATATATATATATATATATATATATATATATATATATATATATATTAGTTCTGTTTTGCCATGATTTAGAAATATGTTAGAGTCAATAGTGAAGTTGCTTCTGTTTATGAAAATATTAAAATGCATAATATTATTTTTGTTTTGATAGTATTTAAAAAAAGTTTTGAATTAATATTAAAGTTGTTTCCGTATCTAACAATAGTATTTTTCTCGATTTAAAAACATATAATATACAATGTATTTTTCCTGTATATAAATAATTAATGTCATTTTGCATTATCTATAAAATTATTTCAATAAACAGTAAAGTTGTTCTCGTATATTAAAAAAATTGAGTCAATTATAAAATTGTTTTACTCAACTTTTTTATTTTCTGGTTGACATGTAACCATTATAAAAGAAGATATTATAACAGAATTGTGCCAATAAAACTTAGAACATGGAGCACCAACAATACTTAAACATGGACATGGAAAATCTTTAAGTAGAACTCTTTGCATCCTTCGCATTTGTCATACATACAATTTACAAATACAAAAACCTTCATCAAAGAGTAACAACAGTCAAGGTAATCTTAATTCAAATATTAAAACATTGGCCGGAAAAAGATGCATACCACCTATTTTTTTATAAAGCATGTGTTGCCTTCATCCTTCATGATATTCCAAATGCACACCTAGAAAGAATCATCAAAATTAATGTTTACCAAAATATCTTATTCTTTTATTCACTTTCTTTTTAATCTACTCTCTAAGTTTTGACTGTCATTGATTTCATTCAGCGTTGTTGGTACCACTATTGCCTCCTCTCCTGCTCGCAGTCGTGTTCTTCAATATCTGCAAAAACATCATCATGGTGATGCTTGAGAAAACATGTATAGTACAAAGAAGATAAGACAACGGCATGGTGATGTAAATGATATGCAAAATTAACATACTTGTCTCAGCATTTGATTCTCATTTTGCAAAGTTGGAAGTTTTTCTTTAAGCTCTGAATTCTTTTTTTCCAAGTCATTGACTCTTATTTCGAAATCACTCAAGTACGCCTTTTTCCTCTCCCTTGCTTGTTGGGCGGAAACTGTGTTCCTCAGCAGCCTATTACGAAAATATGCAATGATCAATCAAAGGAAAACGGTTAGAGTTTAAGGTTTATGTGATCAAAGTTTACATACATACCTCTTCAGCCGTTTGCTTTCTTTGTCAGCTGGGCTTCTCCCTATCTTTTTCTGACCCTTTCCAGTCCCTTGAGCGCGTTCAGGACCAATGTTTTAATATTTGAATTAGGAGTATTAGAAAATAGTTCCTAATGCGGCAATGAAGGTATCCTCAGTTTCTCCACTACAATAATCAAGATGCAACACGTTATAGTAAACAGGAAGATAATAAGTATGAGAAAACAGAACAAAATCTATATTATCGGGGAAGAATGGATATTCAATACCTTCAGTGGCTAGCCATGATACCCCACCCAACTTGCCTAGCCATGATACATACACACAATTAGCAGTAACATTTACCTTTTAAAATAGGGGAATCCAATACCATAATCCAATGGCGCCGTTCAAATACGGAATATCAAATATATCCCTGTCAGGATACATGACAAAATAGTAAGCATTCAGTTGAAAAAAACTAATGTAGTACCTCAGGCATAAATATGACACACGAACTTTTGGTATTTGGTTCAAATTCAGTGCTATTAACATATTTTAAACCAAGCACGGATCACTCAAATTCTATGACAACACCTTGCATTCCAAGACAGTGCTATTAACAGAACTTTGATTAACACAATTTATGAAATAGTATGTACTCAAAACTGATGCAATCTAAGCAAAGGTCAAAAAATAATGAAATTGTAGAACAACATAATGAAGTTGTAGAACAACATAAGCATAACATAGAAGCCCTTCAATACACACAACATGAGCTGTCAAAAATCTCACATATACCATGTTA
This sequence comes from Lathyrus tuberosus, assembly GCA_022829125.1. Taxonomy (NCBI): domain Eukaryota; kingdom Viridiplantae; phylum Streptophyta; class Magnoliopsida; order Fabales; family Fabaceae; genus Lathyrus; species Lathyrus tuberosus. The sequence goes on from JALAZF010000214.1 coordinate 9,215,955, forward strand.
CTACATAAGTAATAATCTGTATGAAGCAACACCTCGAATCACGCAAACACCAACAAATTCGATCGTAGACTTCAAAGCCTAAGATAGGACTGAGAAGGAAATAAAGTATGAGTTACGTGCATGGTTCACTATTCTGATTCATCTTTGCAGGCTGGTGAAGGCAAGTCTTTCTTTGAATCACTATTCTGTTCTTTCCAATTCTCTGAACCAGACTCCCATCCATGGCTATTTGTTGGGTGCCTGCTTCTGTCCCAATCAGAACCACCATACATCTGAGGATCATATCTGGAAATCCCATTATTGTTGTTATCCCATCGATGCAGATGAGCAGGACCTGTACCATCCATCAAATTTGGCCACACAAGTGGGCGCAAGTGACCGGGAAACCTGTCAGCATCAACAATATGGTAGGGAATACCAGCATGGTTAACATCCAATTGAGCCCTAACGCCAAAGAGAGGTTGAGATGAAAACTGTGGCATCCTTGTTTGAAAATCTCCATGGCCTGGTCCAGGTGGGAAGGGAACAAATCCATTTGATACATGTGAAGTCCAGTTTGGAGCTGCCCTCCAGGAATTGCCTTCGTGCCCTCTTACAAAGGCAGGTTCATTGCTTCTGTATCGTGTATTAGAGTCGTCTCTACCATCACCGTCTAAAGAACTCATATAAGGTCTGTCTAGTGCAGCTCTGAAACCATGCGGGGGAGGAACTGCTGGTAAATTGTTCTGATTCCTACCATAGAAAGTAGTGTCTGCTTGAGAGGGCTTATCCAATAGTGATTTCTCTAGAGGCAACTCACGGGCAAGTCTATCATCTGAAGAGACATCTCTTACATCTCTGAGCAAAAATGCAATTAGACCTAATCATAAAATTTAAACCGTACTACGCAATATTTAAATCGTCACCAACAAACTCATGTTACACTTTCCCCCTTTTGGCAAAGCAAAAGAAATTTCTGTCAAACTTTCTAAAAACCTCCCATATTTAAAAAGTTATGGTACGCTTAATAATTAACAACATAAAATTGCTTAAGATTATGTTTATATACAATGCCAGAAATCATAATTGGAACTAAGAAAGGCTAAATCACACGACAAATATTTAGTTACCATTACACAACACCTTGAAAAACGCATGAGGCCAAAAAATATGCACAAATCAAAATTGCCAAATGAGCCTTCAAAGTTACAATAATACTACAAAACTTTCAAGATAATTAAAAAGTACCTATATTCATCTTTAGTTGCCAGAGAACGATGATTCGTCAATTGACTTGTAATTCTCGAAGGTAAGTGAGAGTATCTGTTCAATTTCTTCGTTGTTTTCTCCTAAAAGCCGGTTCTGATAAGTTGACCAAATTGAGTCGTATTAGATAAGGCAAGAAAAAAAGTTAATCTATTTGACAGTAAGTAAATGCAAATTATAAGCGTTTAATTAAGCCATTTATCCAAACACTGCATATATCAATTGAATAAAAGAGATGTCGATGATACCTCCTGATGACTCAAAGAAGTCTTGCTATTTCCCTTCATGATAACAGGTGCCACCAAAGTATATACCAAGTTAAGGCAGTCGACCTGTCAATCAGCTTCAGAGGAGAATGTGTGGATGTGCCAAACCATATTAAGTAGGATTACACACTTGCTGCAGATTATGACTTTGTAAAATATAAGAAAGTTGTCATGCAACTTTACTCCACAAAGGAATATCTGTTAACACTTTAATGTTGAAGAATTTTTGTTTCTCAATTACATTTTGATCCATAAGAACAGAATATTAGTGCCAAATACAAATACAATGTAGTATTCCAATCCTTCAAAAGTAAAGTTATTCACAACAAAATAGAAACTTGGATTTATGGAAAGAAATTTGAAAAAGAAAACAAATTAAATACAACTACCTATCCGGATACACTCTTAATTTAAACTGTTGGTGCTATATAGCATAGAAGACCATATTTTAATCACCAAAAATCTACAAAGAATGTAATATGTATCTTATTTCAATCACCTGCTTGGTTAAGATCATCCTTTTGCTACAGTCTACATGTAATAGGGACACTCTTTTTCACCCTATGAAGAAAAACAACCTCACTAAAATTTCAGGAAATGTATTTCAAACAGAAGAAAGAGATAACAGATAGTGAACACCAACAAAGTTTCAGGATAATTTGCTACATAATGAAATGTGTTCATACCAAACGAATAGGTACAGTTCAGCTCTACCATTACCATTTCCTCAATGGATACTTATTTGTGAATTGACTATAACAATAATTTTATAAAGTTCAATATACATTTCTATCCCTTCTAAATGTTTTTGGCTTAAGGAGACATGATAACAGAGTATGTCCACACTTCTAGCATCCTTTGCTACCATCAATTGTTAATATCAAAGGTCACCAACATCAATCGAATTTCATGGTCTAATCCAAAATTTTCCCGATGACTATATGCTACAAGTAAAACTACAATCTAATATCAGTTGCCAAACCATCCAAACTCAGGATTGTCATGCTACAATGTTATAGAACTAACCACAATGTGTAATAAATAGCTTAGTGTTGAACAATAGTAATTGGTTCAAATCCTCTTATACTACAGGACTACTATAACCGTTAGACACAAAGCTAGTTTAAACTGTTTCTTAATCTTACCTGAAATTCCTGAACTTGTCTTTGTTGTTCAGCTTGCAATCTTCCAACATTACTAAAAAACTCACCAACCGTCAACTCAATTCTCTCATTTAGAGTTTCAGCCAGAGCTTTTCCCAAGAAAAATGCATCCAGAACATTTTTGCTGCTGCTATCACCATCACCTACATGAATCACATACTTTCAAAAATTACATAATCAAGTACCTAAAACAAAAAACTAAGAATAAATAGTTTTCAATTTGGGAAACTTAAGTTACCAATAAACCAAAATGAAGCTAATGGACATGCCTAAAACAAAAAACTAAGAATAGATAGTTTTCAAATGGACATCCTTACCAAACTATGACCCCTGCATGCGGGAATCTTTAGGGGCAGACTGCTCGAGGAGAAGTAAAGCTTGGATGATGTTGTGGTCCACGAAAATGTGTCATAATTTAGCACCTGAGAATGAAAAGCAAAAGCAACATGACCACATTCACATCAAATGACAGTTCTATAAAGGAACAAAATATCTAATGTCAATGTCAATGTCAATGATGATGGTAGAATAGTCACACTATGATGTTGTTAGCAGCAATTGACTAAAACGAACCGTACCTGCACATCATCTAACAATCCGGTTGCAGACTCTCCGCAACCACTATGATCTTATTCCCAATGACAGCAACATCGTTCTATTCACAATTTTAATGCTTTACTGCCTAACACCACGGTTACCCAAATCAGATGCAGCTTGAGCTGCCTGGGTTAGAGCAGCGGACATCCAGGAGGCTCCCTTTGAAAAATAGCTACTATTGACGACATCGTTTGCAGCGACTACTACTGATCTTCCAGTGGCTGATGCAGCTGCCAGGGTTGTTTCAGAGACATTATACTTCTGGATGCCCGATGCCTGCTTGCGACAACAATCCGAAGTGAAACGCCTAAGGTGCTTCCGATCAATCTCAACTAAAACTTAAAATGATTAACAAACTCCAAACACACTAATCAATACTTGAAACCACATACAGACCACGTATAGCCTACTAATATCCCAAACATCAAGTTAGATGAAAACATAATGCTTCCTATTGCACTAATCAATACTTGCACATCTTTCCTCATGTCTGGAGATATTACAATGAAGACAATGAAAACCAAGAAATCATAGGAAGTGAAAAAGAATGAATCAAGTCAGAAGAACTGCTGCTCATCAATTAAACATACCAAGTGATTCCAGCATCTTATCACATTCATCTAAAATGAAATGTCTGACATTCTTCAAAGAAAGGTCCTTATCCCTGGACAATGGTAGTTCACAAAGAAAGGACATTCTGCAAAAACTCACCAACCGTCGACTCAATTCTCTCATTTAGAGTTTCAGCCAGAGCTTTTCCCAAGAAAAATGCATCTAGAACATTTTTGCTGCTGCTATCACCATCACCTACATGAATCACATACTTTCAAAAATTACATAATCAAGTACCTAAAACAAAAAACTAAGAATAGATAGTTTTCAAATTGGGAAACCTAAGTTACCAGTAAAGCAAAATGAAGCTAATGGACATGCCTAAAACAAAAAACTAAGAATAAATAGTTTTCAAATGGACATGCTTACCAAACTATGACCCCTGCATGCGGGAATCTTTAGGGGCAGACTGCTCGGAGAGAAGTAAAGCTTGGATGATGCCGTGGTCCACGAAAATGTGTCATAATTCAGGTTGACAGTTTCCCTTAGGCTTGAAACAAACACAGGTGAGTCCTTTACCAATCCAATGAGGGGAGCCATATGTTGTATAATCTGCATATAACCAATAATAAGAGTTCCTAATTCAAACACTCTTTTCTTTCTCAGAAAACAACACTTATTTTCGATAACAGGCTCTGAACTTGCAGCTGATTAATACAATAACAAGTAAAGAATAGTAAGGACATTACAACCAGAACTTCAATTAGTTTGACCAATCTATACCTTCAACCAAAAATAGTGGTGCAATGGCGATTACTCTCTACTCATGCTGCAATGGCAAACATTGGAATGATAACAAACTTGTATCCTATGGCAAGGCCAAAGATAACATTGGTAGCAGCACCAGTCCTGCAGGAATCAGCAACATCTTGAACAGGCACAGAAAGTACTCACAATTCCTTCAAGTATTTCAAGAGAGATATAGCAGGAGGAATCGGACCTTCCATCGACATGCCTTGCAAATCCCTACAAAACATAATCTTACGAAGCATTAAGCATGATATATCCTTGTATAATTCTTCAACAAATAAAATGCCATGGATGAACCAAAATGTATACTCACAATCTTTATAGTTTCATCCAGCTTCCAATAAAACTCGGAATCTTCCCAGATAAACTGCTTCCATCTATCCTACTACACGATATTTAAGTAACTTCAAAATTTAACAAATACATAAAGTAAAAACGGGAAAAATTGTATCATATCCTATCATGTCACTCACAAATGAGTAAGATTCTTTAACTTGTGACCTAAATGTTCAAATAATCAAAATTATAACCTAAAACCACATATAGCTGAAGATGTTAATTGAACAACATAAATATTTGTAAAAATTAGGACCTTACCAACAATGGCTCGACGATACCGACGACAAAGAGAGCCAGAAGCAGCAGAGAAATCTCTACCATTGTTTCTGGAAAAGGGTCTTTTAACAACATCTACAGCAACATCAACATCTTCGTCAGTAGCAGCATCTATATAAAATAAATACAGTTATAGTTAGTAGATAATGGTTTTGAACAACTACCTATTTCGACCGCTCCGGGAAACCTTGAAACAAATGTTGCACCTGTAGAACAAACCCTCGAACAACCCATTGTAAGGTATCTGAAGTGTGCACCAAATAACACAGGTAGAAATCCCAAAGCAAACAACCCATTCTAATATTTTGTACACAACAATGCATCGAGGAAACACGGAAGACGGAAGACGGTGAAGGAGATGAAGAGCAACACAGAGAAAAAATGGACGGTGAGAGAGAGGGAAAGACAATGAGAAAGAGACAACGAAGGAAAGGACGGTGAGAGAGAAAGAAATTGTGAAAAAGGTGATGTACGATCCAGTTTGCAATGGTTTGAAAGAAATGATAGGGGCAACTGTTTCTCCTATATTAAGTGTAACTATCCCAAAGAGTGTAATTAGGAAGAAACTAAGACATGATTTGGTTCAAAAAAGTTGATTTTAGACACTAAATGCTCCTAAATTGCTGACATGACATGCTAATGAAAAGGGTTAAAAAATGATTTTCCAGAACCATTATCTTTTCTATATTATAGATTACTTTTTCTTATCCTATGGAATATTAAATAATTAATTAAGGGATGGTTATTAATATTTTGCGTGCAAAAGTTTTAACATCTTTGGTAAGATTTGTAACATATATTTAATAATAAGATAAAATATTTATTGAGATCTTACAATTGTACGTGATTGACTTGAATTTAATAGTGTTGGTGGGTATGAATCTAATCAATATAATATGGTTAGATACCCTTGATTAGTTTTTATATACCATATTAACAACACCATGACACCCCATTTGACACTACCCCATTTGTACGGACAGGTACTGTTTATGTACGCAAATACGTTTTTGTTCATGTACGGACGATACTGTTTATTGTACGGACGAGTAATGTTCATCGTCCGTACTGTACGGACGGCACTGTTCACCATTCGTACATACGGTGTAGAGTGTAAAAATATCATTTTTGATATTAAAAATGTCATTCTGTTGAAAGGGACTTAAGTAAACTAAAATAAATAAGTAAACATCACTTACTATACATTAAAACCTCCACACGCCACAATCGTTAGTTTACCAAGTGATAATTGACATTAAATTTGGTTTAAAGAATCATGGTTTGATTCTTTGCGATTGTAATTGGGAGATAGTTAAGATCATTTAATACTAGAACTGATTTCGAATCGTAATAGTCGATCTAATAAATTGAATAATGATGTTGAAAAAATAATCTCCACCAAAAACAAAAACCATCCATATATCCTAAAATTTACATCTAAGCTATAATATTATATCACCACTAGGGATGACAATGGGCATTGTATGGGTAAAGTAGTATAATACCCGGCTTCATATCTGCAGTTGAAAAAAATCTTCGTACTTGAGCCCATACCTGATTGGGTAGCAAAATTGGTACCCGTCCCCATATCCTATGGGTATATAAGTGTCCGTACCCGTACCCGTTACCCGCATTTTTGATAAAAATAAATTTATCAAGTATAAAATATCATAATATTTTAAATTTTTAAAAATATTAAAAAGTTTTTAAAATTTTTTATTGTTGAATTGTAAAATAAATGATTACTTATATTAAATATGTAGTAGTTTAAAATTGATTTTTTTTATAAATTTTATAAACATTTATTTTTATATAATAATATAAATTAAAATACATAAATATATATTTGGCGGGTATGGGGCGGGCTAGGTACCAAGGTGCCCATACCCGTATCCATCCCCACTTATTTAAGTGGATAATTACCCGAGCCCGTACCTATATCCATTTTTGCGGGTTTTTACCCTACCCGTTGTGGGTAATTTTGTGAGTACCCACTGGGGATGGGTCAAATTACCATCCCTAATCATCACAACATTTTTAATATTTCAACTATTTAAGTAGATTTTTACTTAAAAAAGTTATAATTAGATTATTTATTTATTTTAATTGATCCAATTTTTTAATAAACATATATATTATAAGAATACAAAGAGATATCCTAACTCATGTACAAAAGAAACTCTCCCACCCTAAATTCACCTTACATAAAATCACAAGGTGATTTGAATCTATCATAATAATTACAAATAAAAACTTTCTTCGATTTTTTCCCAATCCACCACCATAAGAGATAAATTATCTTATCAACCACTAAATCAGCCTCTCAAATCCCATTTTAAACATGATATTATTTCTACTGGACCATAAGCACCAACCAATGACTAGCCAAATACCCACAACATTGTTTATACTCACACCATTCAAAAGTAACGCTTTAATCCAATGATTAATTTGATCCATTTATTAAATGTGTTAAGTAACATTTATGTAATGTGTCAAAATTACCAAATCCCATCTTTAAACATGATATTGTTTCTACTCGACCATAAGCACCAACCAATGACTAGCCAAATACTCACAACATTGTTTATACTCACACCATTCAAAAGTAACGCTTTAATCCAATGATTAATTTGATCCATTTATTAAATGTGTTGAGTAACATTTATGTAATGTGTCAAAATTATATAAATATATCTATGTATTAATTTGCTATTTTAAAACATCAGCTTTAGTGACTGAATTAGAGACTAAAAAAAAAAAACGATCACTATTCAAATTGGCGATCAAAAAAGCGACCATCTCTTATCAGTCTGGAAGGTGCTAGTTGCTGATCTTTTACGATAAAATCAACGACTAAAATTTAGCGACTGAATTTGTGACTGATTTTAATGATGAAAATTGTGACCGATTCTAACGACGAAAATTGTGACGAATTTAAAATTAAATTTTCTTCATTTTGACAATGTCAATAGCAACTGAAACTGTCACATAATTAACTAAATTAAAATTAATACAATCATCAATATATTTAACTATAATATATTTAAAATAATACAATATATTAACTATAATTAAATACTCCTGAAAAATATAACAAAAAATAATTATAAAAAATAGTAATAAAAAATAACAAAAGAACTTAAGATACATTGTTTCTAAGTAGTCATAATAAAATAAAATAAAATAAGGGTTTAATGGTAGTGCACTGTCAGTGTAAAATTTTTTTATACATATATCCAATCAAAATATTTTAAAGTGTAAAATCATATTAGTAATTTAAAATTACCAAACTGACTTGGCGGAATACATGGTTGTCATTGATTGACAATGTAAAATTAATTTACATTGTCAGTGCACCATCCTTTTTTTTCAAAAAAAAATTGTTTTAATTAAAATTAATAATTGTCATGACAAAATACAACATATTATTTTCACAATTACTTGTCATTCTAAGTTCATCTCTTCATCATTAGCCTCGTCATCATTATCTCCAACATCGTCAGCATAACCTTGATCTCCAAATCAATCAAACATCTTAAATGATTATCCTTGGGTATATTTTTGAAAAAAATTCTTGTAACTAGAACAAGACCCATCTTTTTAGTGAATGCTGAGATGCAATTGTTGTAGCTCCAGCCATGAATCAAATTAAAATTGCTTTATATATAAAATCAATGATAAATCCTAACATGCACCTGCAATCATTAATAAATATAAACTATAATTTCTATAAAATTGGCAATTAGTAATATACTCCTACCTGTTAAAAAAGTGATATTCAAATTTCCCAAACAAAAAAAAGAGATGGCTAATACATAATATATTAATAAATTCTATATCAAATAACATTGTTAAGAGATAATGATAACCTTCAATACAAAATATGAAACCAACATCAAAATTAATAAACTTTAACTACCATCTGCTGAAATGTATAAAGTATTAAAAATTTTGTACACATTAAAGGACAAAATTTGGTGGCATTCATAGTTATGCATCAATCACAGCTCAACTATATTCACTATCAAAAATATATTTTGACACCATTTTTACACCCTACACCGTATGTACGGACGATGAACAGTGTCGTTCGTACAATGAACAGTACCGTCCGTACATGAACAGTGACGTATTCCGTACATGAACAGTACATGTCCGTACAATACAGACAGTGAATAGTGCCGTCCGTACCGTACGGACATACGGTGTAGTGTAAAAATGGGTGTCAAGGTAGCAATCCTGATTCACTATAAAGCAATTCAACTATACATATTTCAAAAAAGAAATGCTGGAAATCTAATCGCGCAATCAAAAAGATACTTCTTTTATTTCTTGAGAATTTTTTTTTGACCTATAATAACATCACCAATAGATAACACTATCATGCCTTATTAACTTGAAAGCTTTAATAGCTTTTTACTCTAACAACTATTTAAGAACTTAAAATGAGTCCAAAAGTTATCTCATATATGTTTAGATTACTTTGAATCAATCCTTGTTCATAAATGACACCATTAGTGTTCAAGCAAGTTAGACAAGGCACAGATAGCTAATAGTTAAAAAAAAGGGTCTTGTAGTATGCAACTCTCTGCTCCAAGATCACTAATCCCATAAGCCCCCTTTGAATCTCTGAAAACACTAATCAAAGTCAAATCACATTATGAACATACCAACAATTAAGGACCAACCAATACAAAGTACTCAATACCAACAATAAGTTATATTGAAACATTATTAGGGGGGGTGTTTTTAACGTCTCCACAAGGATTGTCGATATTAGATGTGATCGTACCTGGATCAGACAGTTTCTGTGACCAACAACGTCGTCTGAGCTTCAGCTCCGGTGCGGTTGAAAGACGGCGCCGGGGGGGGGGGGGGGTGTACCTACAAGGTACTCCGACGCTCAAGTAAGGTGACTGTCAGAGAAATAGCAAGTACAGAGATGAGTAAGAAAGTGAACGTAACCTGACCCTCTCAAGTGAGAGAGTATTTATAGAGAGCCCCAAGCGCGGGGCCAACGGTTACTTGCATTGGGCTGGATTGCCAGGCCCAATCCAAGTAACTGCCAGGGCTTACGTGGCGTAGTGAAGACCAGCACATGGTCTTCGCCCTGGGGTAACCGTTCCTAGATCTCCGGGATTAGGGCAGACCGATTCCATCGGGAGTGGAGCGGTTACATGAGAATGTGTCCTCGCGGGGAGGAGTCTTGCGTGTCGGGGAGACGTGTCCTCGCGGGGGAGGACTCTTGTGCGAGAAGAAGGTGGTTCATCGCAGGGAGGAGCACCTGAGTGTCGAGGAGGAGGGGCAAGCGCGTGTGCCCGACAACATGGAGAAGGGCAAGTACCCGACAGGGGTCGCACCAAAAGGCCCTTGTTGGGCCATCCCAAGACGTGTGGGTTGGGCCTGCTCGACTGAGGAGCAGACCCCGGCCCAGTCCAGAACAGGAGCCCCCCAAGTCGTTGCTCCGACGTGTCGGAGTGATGACTTAAGGACCACAAGCATGTCGGGGAGAGTATCGATCGCGTGACCGCGAGGAAGGGAACTTGTTTGGGATCCACTGGTCATATCGTCGGGGAGAGTAGCGGGTGCGGACTCGAGTGTGGTAGCTCGCGGATGGACGACTCATCGGGGATGCGAGAAGTTTGACCTTTGGTGTCAGAGCGAATGGAGAGACGCGCGTGTTGGGGAACGAGGGGTCGCATGTACGCCACGTGTCAGGCGCCATCATTGCGTTGGGCGGCTAGGCCAGGGTAGTGTACTCTAGTAGCCTAGACTCTTCGAATTCCGTGAGGATCCTATAAATAGGCCTCACCTCGCTTCATTCGCACCTTTTGCTCTTTTCCTCTCAGACTCTCTCTCTCTCTTCACCTCCGTTCTTCCACCGCTGCCTTCCACCGTTCTCCACCGTTCTCCACCGTCGATCGTCGTGCCGGAAACTCAAAAAGTTTATTCCAAGTAAGTTTCTTTCTTCTTTTTCCTCTTTTCGCTTGCATTTATAGGGCGAATCTTATGGTGAACTGGTGAAGTTCCCATGGAATTCGTGAAATATCCGGCGAAAACGGCGGAATTTCATAGTTTAATCATTGAATTTCGCGGGGAGAGGTGATGAAATCCCCGAGGACATGAAGAATATCTCGGGGTCCTGAGATGAACGTTTCTTAGTTCGTTTGCTGAATGTCCCGGGGAATAAGGACGGGATCCCCGGGGAACCGAAGTTTGTCTCGGGGACATGGGTCGAATACCTCGAGGTCCCGCCCCACCTCGCTCCCCGCGAGATCTGGGATGGTCGCAGGTTCGTGTTCCCCGACAATCCCTCCTCGACCTTTCACTTGATCAGCGGTGGAGGGGTGGATTTGATATGGGCCATCGAATTCACCATTTCCTTCTGCTTTTCAGGTAGATGGACGTATTTCCCGTGGCTGAGGGATCTTTGGACGTCGACGACCAACCCGAATCTCCAATGGCGCCAATCTCTAGGGTCGAGGAACGTCCCTTCGAGGAGTGGGTCAGCGATGAGCCGTTGAACATTGCTTCCCATTTTGTCGACGAGGACGAGGACACTATTTTTAGTACCGTCGAGCATCAAGTGGTGGGTTCTTCAAAGTCGTGGAAGGTGTTCCGACCTCAAGCCCACCATCGTATATGCTCGACGTACCGAGGGATGAGGTTCCCTCTTTACGAGTTCATGTTCGACAAGGCGGGGTGACGTCTACCCTTTACGGATTTTCAGCAGGCTATTTTCTTTTGGTTGCGCCTGGCGCCTTCACAGCTCCACCCCAACTCCCTCGCTTTCATCCGAGCTTTCGAGCTCGTCTGCAAATACCTCCGAATCGGGGCAACCGTGCCTCTCTTCTTTCGCATCTTCCACCTCCAGCGGCAGGCCTCCGATGGTAGACACGGCTGGGTGTCTTTCAAGCAAGTGAGCAGCCTGTTCCATACTTATTTGGATTCTGTCCGTGACTTTAAGCACCGGTATTATATCGTGAGGCCGGTCACTCTTGAAGCCGTGAATTCGGTGTACCGTCAAGTTTCCCGTGAGGTGGACGGGAAAACGGAGGAGGTCCTCGAGCCGAGATTCCCCTTGTTCTGGACGGAAGAACATTTCAAGTACGGAACAGACAGCTACAAAGTCAGGCCTAGCCGTCTCGACGAGGGGGATCGCTTGACCTACGAGCAGATAGTAGCGTTTGTTAATGGTTTTAACAAAGCAAATCTCGTGACGCCAAACGGGGACTTCATTCGGGGTGATGACGGGCAGGTCTTGACGAGGCGTCGAGTGATCAATACTAGGGCTCTTCTCGAGACGTTTTCTGACGAGGAGGCCCTCGAGTTGTTAGGTGGGGGTGATCTCCCCGACGTGTCCTTCCTTTTACCTTTCTTTTCGAACTACTAACCTCTTTGTTTTCTTTGCAGATAAGATGTCGAATGCTGAGGAGCGCTTCAAGAAGCTTAAGGCCAACCGTGCTGCGAAGAAAGGAGGCAAGAGTCGTGTCGACCAGCTCCGAGTGCATATGTCCGTTCCCGCCCCGACACCCGGGGGTTCCTCTGGCTCTCACCAGGGTAGTGACTCCGTCAGCCCCCAGAGCTCTCTGAAGAGGCAAAGGCTTGCAGAAATGGTGGACATCGACCTTACCGAGCACGAGAGTCCCCCAGCCGTGAAATTTGTGCTCTCGCCTTGTTACACAAGGCCGAACTTCTTTACGGAGAACAATTTTCTATGCGTGGGTGGCTTCGAAACTCAGGCTATCTTAAGCGTCGATAAGGCTTCTCGACGGAGGATGTTGGTGGAGGACGTGTCTGCCGTGATGCGGGTTTGCGCGACCGCCTTGGTTTTGAACGATGAGGCATGCCCTGCAAGCGAGCTGAACAGGTTGCGGGAGAGTTTTCAATCCATCTCGGCTGAAATGGAGAAGGTGGGTAAGGAGCTGGCTGACTGCAAAAGCTAGAACCAGGCCCAGCTCGAGCTTCAACAGAAAATGGAGGAACAGCTGAAGAGTGCTGAGGAGGAGCGGAAACGTCTAGCCGGTGTCGAGGAGGAGAGGGATCGTCTCTTGGCGAGGAATGCTGAGTTGGAGGAGGCTTTCCGCCCCGCTGAGGAGGAAACAGAAGAGGATAGGCTGTTGACTTCGCGGGCCGCGCTGATAGCGAAGCTCCGTGAAGCCGAGGAAGACAATCTCGTGGTGGCGGGCATTGATTTCAAGAACGCGGTGGAGCGGCTTAGGGTCCTCTACCCCGACCTTTCGACCGAGGGGATCGACCCCGACTACGAGGTGGTCGATGGTCAGATCGTGCAACCGATGAGAGTCGACGAGGTCCATGATCCCGAGCAGCCTGAGGGGACTGTCGTTGAGTAGGATTTTCTCCCCGTTCTGTTTGTCCTGCGAGCCATTTTTATTTATTGTAATATTTCTGCCCGGCCTGCGTGCCAGGGACTTTTTGATATCTGATTGTAATATTTGTACACTGGGCTTCTGCCCGTTTTTAATGTACCTTCGTTTATCTGCTAGTGTTGTTTGCATGGTTTTAATTATGTGTGATGTTAATGCATTTGCTATACTTCTATACTTTGTTTTTCTGTCTAAGTAATAAAGACTTTGGGATTGCTCGACTTTGATAGTCCCTGACCGCGTGGAGAGCTGGTCGGGTGGTCGGAGATGTGTTCCTACCTTCAACGAGGCTAAGAGCTCGGTCGAGGTCTTAGCTTCGTGGCGTGAACTTCCCATCGCGAGCTGGGTGTTCTGCCTGATTGGTACAGCGATGGCGGATCTCGGTCGAGGTATCCCCGTCGGATCAAAGTCCTCGCGCACACACAACGCAGTCTTCGATCATCGTGTTCTGTCTAGGGGTGTCGCGCTCGTACCTTAGCGCGTCCCCGTAGTCGCAGTGCTAGTGCGTCGCGGGCAGTGCTTAATTGTAATATTGTTTTAGCTTTTCAGCGTTCCATGGTCGAGCAAGTTCTTCCCCGTGCAAATTTTCGAGGAAATAGGCTCCTGTCCCCGTTTTCGCGCGGACGCGGTACGGGCCCTCCCAGTTCGCGGCGAGTTTGCCTTCTCGCGAGTCTTTTTGGTTCCTTCGTAGGACGAGGGTGCCTACCTGAAAATCGCGTTTAATAACTTTGTTGTTATAACCTAGTGTTATTTTCTGCTTAAGCGAAGCTTCTCGGAGAGAAGCGCCTGAACGTATCTCCTCGACAAAATCGAGCTCTTCCCTCAAGGCTTCGTCATTCGCGTCCCCGTCGAGGGGGGCTTCTGTCCTCCTCGAGGGTTTCTTGATCCCACGGGGATCAGCGCTTCGGTTCTGTAGGTCAAACGGAAGGGGGTCTCCCCGGTTGTGGAGTGTGGGGTCGTCCGGTAGGCCCAGAGGACGTTGTGTAGCTCCTCGACCCACCGTCGCTTGGCGTTGCCTAGTCGACGTCTTAATCCTCGGAGGATCACCCTGTTCGCCGCCTCAGCCTGTCCGTTCGTTTGAGGGTGTTCGACCGACGTGAAGTATTGCTTCGTGCCTAGTTTTGCGACGAAGTCTTGGAAGTTCTTGTCAGTGAACTGTGTTCCGTTGTCGGAGACGATAGCTTGGGGCACGCCGAACCGGGCAAGGATATTTCTTTTGTAAAAACGTAGTATATTGAAGGCCGTGATTTTGGCCAACGCTTCTGCCTCAATCCACTTCGTGAAGTAGTCCACCCCGACGATGAGGTATTTGTTTTGATACGACCCCTGGACAAAAGGTCCGAGGATATCCATTCCCCACCACGCAAACGGCCACGGGGAGGACAGCGGACTGAGCTCGTTGGGAGGAGCGAGGTACATATCCCCGTGTCGTTGGCATCTGTCGCACTTCTTGACGTGTTCCTTGGCGTCCTGTTGCATGGTGGGCCAGTAATACCCTGCTCGAAGCGCCTTACGGGCTAACGATCGCCCGCCGAGGTGCTGTGCATTGATTCCCTCATGGATCTCCTGGAGTATGCCGGGGACCTTGGTCTCCTCGACACACCTGAGGAGGGGAATAGAGAACCCTCGCCGGTATAGCTTATCCTCGACTATAGTGTACGAGCACGCCCGCCTCTTGACCATTCCTGCTTCTTTGGGATCTTCGGGCAGTTTGCCCGTCATGAGGTATTCGTATACTAGGTCATCCAGCAGTTGCAGTCCCCGATGGCGTTGATGTCCGAAACTATGGCCGGTTTGTCGATGCTCGGGCGGGAAAGCACTTCTTGTATGACGGATTTGTTCTCGCCTTTCTTCTTTGTGCTCCCCAATTTGGACAAGACATCTGCTCGGGCATTGTGCTCGCGGGGGATGTGAGTTACTTCTGCGGAGGTGAACTTTTTCATATTTTCTTTTACCAAGGCCAAGTATTCTATGAAAGCTGGGAGTCGGTGAAAAGTTTGACCTCCTTAGCGCCGAGGTCCTCGGCCAGCCGGAGTCATGCGAGGAAGGCCTCGTATTCAACTTGATTGTTCGATGTCGGGAAGGATAGTTCGAGGGATACCTCGATCAGGATGCCTTCCTCATTTTCGAGGATGATGCCTGCCCCACTTCCCTTCGGGCTGGATGCTCCGTCGACATAGATCGTCCATTTCTGTGACCCGTTGGTCGAAGGTTCTGGGACGGTCATTTCTGCTACAAAGTCGGCCAATACCTGTGCCTTCAGGGCTTTCCTCCCTTCGTATTGGATGTCAAACTCGGCGAGCTAGAGTGACCACCTGAGCATCCTCCCCGCCATGTCCGGTCGTCCGAGGAGCTGCCTTATAGGCTGTTCGGTCCTTACGACGACAGTGTGGGCGAGGAAGTAGTTGCGTAGCCTCCTGGCCACGGTGACGAGGCCCAGGGCGACTTTCTCAATCTACTAATATATGAGTTCGGGGCCTTGGAGGGCTTTGCTCGTGAAGTAAACTGGCTTCTGCCCGTCCGGGGTTTCCCGAATGAGGACGACGCTGACTGCTTCACTCGTGATCACAAGATACAAGAAGAGTGTCTCCCCGTTCTCGGGCCGTGAGAGGACCGGGGGTTGTGATAAGACTTGTTTTAAGTGGACGAGCGCCTGCTCGCATTCCTCGAGTGATAGTTCGATGTCGGGAAGGATAGTTTGAGGGATACCTCGATCAGGATGCCTTCCTAGTTTTCGAGGATGATGCCTGCCCCACTTCCCTTCGGGCTGGATGCTCCGTCGACATAGATCGTCCATTTCTGTGACCCGTTGGTCGAAGGTTCCGGGACGGTCATTTCTGCTACAAAGTCGGCCAATACCTGTGCCTTCAGGGCTTTCCTCCCTTCGTGTTGGATGTCAAACTCGGCGAGCTCGAGTGACCACCTGAGCATCCTCCCCGCCATGTCCGGTCGTCCGAGGAGCTGCCTTATAGGCTGTTCGGTCCTTACGACGACGGTGTGGGCGAGGAAGTAGTGGCGTAGCCTCCTGGCCGTGGTGACGAGGCCTAGGGCGACTTTCTCAATCTGCTGATATCTGAGTTCGGGGCCTTGGAGGGCTTTGCTCGTGAAGTAAACTGGCTTCTGCCCGTCCGGGGTTTCCCGAATGAGGAGGCACTGACTGCTTCACTCGTGATCGCAAGATACAAGAAGAGTGTCTCCCCGTTCTCGGGCCGTGAGAGGACCGGGGGTTGTGATAGGACTTGTTTTAAGTGGACGAGCGCCTGCTCGCATTCCTCGCTCCACTCAAACTCGGCTTTTTGTCGAAGAAGTTTGAAAAATGGGAGTGCGTACTGTGCGGATTTAGCGACGAAGCAGGAAAGGGCGGTGAGCGTCCCGTTCAATGATTGTATCGACTTCTTTGAGTCCGGAGCAGGGAGCTCAGAGAAATCCCTACACTTGTCGGGGTTGGCCTCGATTCCTCGTTCTGTGAGGTAAAATTCGAGGAACTTACCTGCCCGAACGCCGAAGGTCCACTTGTCGGGGTTAAACCTCATGCGTCATCTCCTCACCGTTTCGAACACCCTCTTGAGGTGAGCGGTGTGGTCGACTTCTTCTGCGGATTTGACGATCATGTCGTCCATGTAGACCTCGAGCATGTCGCCGATTTCGGCCCAGAAAACCTTGTTCATCATCCGTTGGTAGGTCGCACCGGCGTTCTTCAGACCGAAGGGCATTACGTTGTAGTAGTAGTTACCCGACGCGGTCATGAAGGCCGTGTGTTGTTTGTCGACCGTGTCCATGGGAATTTGATTGTATCCTGAGTAAGCGTCCATGAAGGATAGTAGTTTGTAACCTGCAGAATTATCGACCAGTTGGTCGATGTTAGGCAAGGGATAACAGTCTTTCGGGCAAGCCTGGTTAAGATCAGTATAATCAACGCACATTCTCCATTTTCCATTATTCTTTTTAACAAGTACAACGTTGGACAGCCAGGTCGTGTATTTGGCCTCCGAAATAAAATTTGCCTCTAGGAGGTCTTTTACAGCTTTTTCAGTAGCCTCTGCTTTTTCGGGAGACTGCTTGCGCCTACGTTGTGCTATGGCCCTAGCAGCCGGATATACTGCGAGCTGATGACAAGTCACCTCGGGGTCAAGGCCGGGCATCTCGGACGTGCTCCACGCAAAGAGATCGGCGTTCTCCCTTAGACATGCTTTCAGCTGCTCCTTTGCCAGGTCGGGGATCCGGTGCCAATCTTCACGTTGCGATCTGGATCGTCCCCGAGGACCACGAGCTCAAAGTCCCCGTCTAGGATGGGGCGCGTTGGGTAGAGAAACTGCCCTTTGTTCTCCGCCTGGAGTTCGAGGTCTTCTGCCCCGTCTTCACCGGGTCCACCCTGGAACCTGCTGTCGAGATCGACCGCATTGACGTGCGGGAGAGGTACCTGTTCGGCGTCCTGGGGTGGCTTGGCCATGGTCTTGGGTTTGGGGCCGATGGAACTCAGACCTTTGATGGCGGCGTCGAAGCACCTTCTGGCCGCGTCGATGTCCCCGTCATCGTCACTATTCGTCCCCTGGTCGTGTAGTACTTCAATTTGAGGTGGATCGTTGATGGTACCGCCGTAAGTTCAGCCAGGGTGGTCCTCCCGAGGATGCAGTTGTAAAGGGACGGGCATTCGACCACAAGGAAACGGATCTTCACCTGTCGGGCAGTGTCTTCGGCCCCGAATGTAACCATTAGCTCCACGTAACCCCATGGTCTGGTGGTGGTTCCATTGAACCCCTGTAGATCTGAACCGACGTACGGGGTTAGATGCCTCTCGTCGAGCTGAAGGGTCCCGAACAGATGAGCATACATGATGTCGACCGAACTCCCCTGGTCGACTAGGATCCTTCGAACGTCAAAGCTTGCCATCTGCGCCCTGATCAGGAGGGGAATGGTGGCGTTTGGTGCTCCCCCGGGGAGTTCCTCGAGGTAGAAGGTGATGGGGTTGGAGTTTCCCCGCACTTTCTCGAGGGTGGTTGCCTTCGCCGACGTTGCGGATTCCAGCTCGTCAAATTTCTGTTTGATCGATCCGACGGAAAACTTCTCTGGACCTCCCCCGGAATTGACCATCGCCCCGGGGAAGCTTTCCCAGGTGCTACAGGCAGTAACGGGGTCCTCGTGGGGGAATGTCGCCCACATGTTGCGAATTGCTTCTTGTCATTCAATGATTGGGGGGACAAAGAAGTCTTCGGGCCGGGTGACACTGAGGGCGACTTGAAGGCGACTCTCGTCGGGAGGAGCCGTCGTCTCCTCGACGTTCTGGGCTTCTCGGGAGCTGGGACGAGGAGTATCGTTCTTCTGGGCGTATTTCTTCAAGTGCCCCTCCTTGATCAGAATTTCAATCGCATCTTTGAGATGGATGCAGTTTTCGTCACATGCGCATGACTCCGGTGGAATCTACAGTATTTTGACTTGTCGAAGTTTGATTTGGGGGCAGTGGGCTTTGGAAAGTGGACCCCTCCTTTCACAAATTCTGAGTTCTGGCACTCGGAGAGGATACGCGCGCGGGGAGCGTTGAGTGGGGTGTACTCGGTGAACCGGCCAGCTGGTCCGCGCGGTTCACGAGGATCACGGGGGCGATTTTCTTTCTTCCTTTCTCCTCCCCACCGGGAGGGAGAGTCTTCATCTTTGTGGCCGCGGGGGCCTTCTTTGCGCCTCGACTCTAGGGCGATCTGCGCTGCCTCAGATTCCTCGAGCTCGATATACGACTGAGCTCGTTGGAGGAGGTCCTCGAGACGGCGGGGTCTATGGAGGCCTACGGACTTGGCGAAATCAGATCCGGAACGCAGTCCATGGATGATTAAATACTTCTTCATGTTGTCGGTCGTATGGACCTCGACAGCTTATCTGTTGAATCTCTCGATGTAATTTCGGAGGGGTTCGTTCTTCCCCTGGAAGATGCTTTCTAAGGCAGCTTCCGTCTTCGGGTGTCGCCGAGACGCAGTAAAGTGTTTGGTGAAGCGTCGTCTTAGCTGCTTCCAGGATGTGATCGACCCAGGTTCCAGACCCTTGTACCAAGTCATCGCGCCTTTCTGCAAGGTGGTGGGGAAAAGCCTGCACCTGATGGCTCCTCTGACGTTTCGGAAGTCGAGCATTGCTTCAAAACTCTCGATGTGATCATCGGGGTCGGAAAGACCGTCATAGGTCCCCAGCGGTGGAGGTTTCTCCATGCCCGCGGGGATTGAGGCATTCATGATCTCCCACGACAGCGGGGTCCTCTGGTCATCATCGTCACTTCCTGTCGGGGATACCGAGGGGGATCGTTGATGTCGTGGAGGGGAATTCCTCGAGCGGTGTCTCGGCCTCTCTTCGATCTGCTTGGACTTCTTGGTAGTGGTGGAGGCCCTGGGTTCCTTCCGAGGCGGGGAACGAGGGCGTTTCTGGGAGATCGTCGGCTGGGGGCGCTCGAGACGTGGACGATGACCATCTGCTTTACTTTTCCGACTAACTGTTAAGATGGATAATGAAGACACCATCGTTGTGCTATTCAGGGACGCTGTCCAATGGCACCGCTATGAGGTTCTCTCTCGCAGACCTATGGCCCTAACCAAATTTCCCCATGGACATACCATGACTGCCTTAGGTATAGGAGATAGCATAGACTTTATGTTTAGCCAGATAGGATGGGAAGGTTTTGCTAGAAAGGAGTATCCAACTTACCACAGGCTGACCCTAGAATTTCTAAGCTCATTGTCCTACAACCCTAACTATGGCATGGGATTTAATAGGGGTAATATAACCTTTAGGCTATTTGGATACACGTGCCGTTTCAACATCAGAGATATTGCGGACCTGTTGGATTTCCCCAATGGACCCGACGTCTTTACTATGGCACAGGAGGATTTAGTAATGGAAGATGAACTGAACCTTTTCTGGAGTAGTATTTCAGGACGACCTCATCATGACCCGCACCCTATGGTGTCCACTGATATTCACAACCCGACCATAAGATACTTTCATATGATTTTAGCCTTCACCCTTTTTGGAAAAGCCAAGAATGACACCCTAGTCTCTAGAGATGAGCTTTTTATCATGTTTTGTGTGTTTCAATCCCGACCCGTTAATGGAGCTACTTTTATGCTTGACAATCTCCACAGGATTGCTCAAGCTGATCACGGTCCCATTTTGATAGGTGGCCTTATAACAAAAATTGCTGATGCCATGGGATTTAGAACACGGCTTTCCCGAGTGAACCCTCTAGGCGGATATAGGCCAATGAACATCACTTTCTGTTTTAACTGAGGACTCATTAGAAATCTTGGACCACCCCCGTTTCAACTCCTGATCAATAATGAAGTTGTTTCACATTTTACACTGCCTGATCACGAGCGAACTAGTGTGCATAACCGCCACAACTGGCTATATGATTTAGATGAGCCACGGCTTGAAAGAGATTTTGGTAGTCATGTGTCTGACATTGAGATTGACCCTGAAACTCCTCCTCACTACCATGATTTCCTTGAGCATCCCATGAATAATACTGATACTGTCCCCCCTGCTAACATCCATGCCACACTTGAAGCTTTCCGCACTGCACTTCAAGATATGAGAGATGAACTTCAAGTTATCCGTCTTGACGTTGTCGGCCTAATGGATACCATCGTCGAGGAACTGCATCATCTGAACCAGGCTGTGGAATCCTTGAAGAAACAACGTGGCTAATACTGTCGCACTGCATTTTTCCATTTTATTGCTTTGCTTTTAATGTTTTTAGAACAATTCACTTTACTGTCATTTTCTTATTAATGTTAAGGAACAAGTTTATTTAAGTTCAATTTCAACTTTAATACTCTACTGTAATTTTACTTTGAGTACACTGCTATCATTTTCCAGTTTTAATAAAGTATTCAATTCGTATTCACTGCTAGTGGTTGTGTTGTTGATATAATGTTCCTGCTTATTTTAATTTATTTCTGTCATTTTATATTTATTCTAACATTTATCAAGTATTTTACCGCTATTAATAATTGCCATTTTCCAATATATGTTATGTGCCAGTTTCCATTAAGCTTTCTGTGAAAATGCAAACTTTGTGAGCATGACGGGCGTAACACCCTTGTCACGACCGTCACACGACTTACGACCGTGACAGGTCCGTGACGAACGTTCCACTTATTTTAACGTGCCCCCTGTTTTATAACAGAGACCCTTCCTCTCCATCTTCTTTTCTCTTCATTTTCTCTTCAAACGTCCCACTCTCTTTTCACTTCCTTAACCGTCCCACTACCCATTACTCTCCATAAAACCCTCACATTAAATCCCAATTTCTTTCCACCACTTCATATTCCCAAACTCTCTTATTTAAACCACACGAAGCATTCTCATTCTCACATAACAACTCTTACTCATACCCACTTCCTCCATTCAACCTATTTCACTTTGCATGCACCATGGCTAGACGCACCAGACAAGCTCCTGACCTTTCCGCTATTACATTCAGAGAGGGAGAATCCGATGACCGCCAAAGGGTGAGTTACATCAGCTTCTACCAACGCTCATTCCAACCGACGGGTACGTCAACACTGCCAGCCTTGAAGAGTTGGGTATGCTTGAGGGTGTACGTTGGATGCTTCAAAATGCCGGTTTATGGCAGCTCTGTACACAAGGGCAGCCTACCTACGAAGCTTTGACTCTGGAATTTCTGAGTTCATTCACTTATGTTACACCTCTGGGAGATACAAACCAACTTTCTGGTGTAGCTACATTCCGAATGTTTGGTTCTGAGTATTCGGTGGGCCAAAACCGACTTGCCCAAATGCTTGGATTCCATCATGGCGAGAATGTCCATTGCCGTTTTCCTAACGATGCCTGGTTCTAGGAAGCTTTCGAACTTTGGAATCAAATTACAGGCGTAGATGCTACAAGCTGGGACAGCCTCAACGCAACTTACATTCATAACCCAGCGATAAGATATTTTCACAGAGTTTTAGGACACACAATCTTCGCGAGGGACAACAACCACAAAGTCAACTCCAAGGAGCTCTTTTTCCTTCGCTGTGTGCTCCTTCCCGAACCAATCAGTGCAGCTCCGTTCCTACTAGCTCACATCCACGCCAACTGTGCTAGAGGTTCTAAACCTTTCTACTTCGGAGGTATTGTAACTTCTATCGCACTCGGCCTTGGTCTGGGAGACATCCTTGCTAATTTACCTTTCATACCACCTGAGTCCCTAGATATCGAGTATTGTCGCTCTTCCCACCTAATTAAAGCAAGGGCGGATGGACGATACCATCCAGTGGTCTGTACCAGAATCATCAGGAGCATCATCATGCCATGCCGAGACCGCATCGACCCTCAAAGACAAGCAAATTGGCTTTTTGATCTCCGTGCTCCTGAGCCTAATGTGGCTGCTCAAGAAAATCAAAATAACGAAGCAATCGATGAAATGGAGCAAGAGATGGATCAGCTACCTCCTGAGAACCCACCACCTCCTGCCCAAGATGCCTCAACATCCACCGGACGTCGTCGCCGCGCCGATCCAGAACAAGAGCCCATCACTAATGAAGAAATCTTAAGGGGAATATGGCACCAAAACCAATTGGCTACCCAGAGAGAGGTACAATAACAGACGCAGTATAATGAAATGATGAACCTTATGCGTCAAATCCAACAAGGGCAAGTCAACCAAGGCCAACGGATAGACGATGTGATAGAAGAGATGAGTGCCCTAACGCTACGAGTGCAAGACCTACATGACTATATCCATCACGTAGGCATTCCAGATCATGTAGCACAAAATGGACGCGCTCGTACCCGAGGCAGAGGACGTGGACCTCAATAGTTTTAATTTTAGTTTGTTTCAGTTTTTGTCTCTTTTTGTAGTTTCTATCCGCATTTATATCGCAACATTGAGGACAATGTCCGACATAGTGTGGGAGAGGTACTTTACTTTATTTCCCCTTTTGTATTCCCTTTCCGCATTTCCTTTCAAATAAACTAGCTTTTATATGAAATTTTCGTTCATGTCAAATTTCCCCACTTTATTTAGCTATAACAAAAAAATTTTATGATCAATGCATAACTTAACATACCAAAACATAGGCTATGTTGGGAAATTGAGAAAAATCTAACAAGATTGATACCGTCTTGACACCTTATACCTCTTGCATATGCAAGATCAGTTTCAATACCCATTATACCAATACCTTCAGTTCTAGTTCTAGAGTAACCCCTAGTAGTTTATATTAGCAGTCAGCACCGTCTTAAACACAAACCACGTGGAGAGCCGATGAAGATAAGTGTTTGATGTCGAATCATTAAATATCTTTCGTATTCTTTGCTGTTGTGAAAAATAGAAAAAATGCACCATACCTACGGTTGCAAAAGTATTACGAAAGAGAAGAAAGAATCCATTGTTAGTTGGTTCAGAGGGACCTGGTTCTGAACTCGGTAGGGCGAACTATGGTTCGATCCCCCACAACTTACGATTAGGATATATATAAAGGGTTACCACACTTGTGTACCAGACCCCATGCTAGAAAGGATCAAAGTCACTAACCGGCTACTCCACTACGTACGTGTAAAGGAAAAGGGCTTAATGTGATTGCGCTAGAATGAAACCGGGTGAAATAGCTACGAGAAACTTTAGGTTGATCTATAATAGAATGATTAGAACTAGCTTGTATAGAGGGGAGGTCTATGATTATGCTTGTTGCTTGTGTCACTAATGTATTTTTAGTGTTTTACTTGAGTATCCGTCATCTTAAAAAAGTGCCTTACAAACATTTTCAAAACAAATGGTATGTCATGTGTGTGCGTTTGATGAAACTTTTCCTCGTTCTTACTGACTATTTGCTTGAGGACAAGCAAAGATTCAAGTGTAGGGGAGTTTGATAACACGAAAATGTATCATATATTTGCCTTGATTTACATCTAATAATTACGTTATTTCAGCTTAAGTTCCGATTATTTCGCGAGTATTCTAGTATTTTCGCAGGTATTTCATTGTCCAAGCTAAAAAGAAGCAAAGTAGAAAGACATGAAAAAATGAGAAGAAAACAGGAAGAAATGACTAATAAAAAAAGCAGAAAATGGAAAGTGGTGTGTGTGACGACCGTCACACATCCACCACGACCGTCACGCAATTTCAAAGGCTACCATGCTCGTCACAGAGCCATCACGAACGTCACACGCACATAACTGGTTATTACGTTCATAACACAGACGTGGACACGGAAGACCAATGCAGTCACGCACGTTCAACATTTTCTCCTGAATTCTCTCAACTTCAGCTTCAACTACACATGAGCCCAGTCTCCCTTCGACTTCTCAACAACCGAAAGTTATGCTCCTATATTTTCTCCAACGTAAAGCAAAGCTTAGGCTATAAATACAGCATGGATAGAACAGTCCAAGAGGAGGAAACACCTAGAGAATTTTACCCCGAATTGCTGCAGAATTTATTTTCGTTCTTGTTTGTTCCCTTTTTCATTCCTTGTTCACCATTACCTGAAATAGTGATAGTTTCTCACATCAAGGAGCTATTGCACCGTAGTTAGAATTTATTTTTAATCTTGCCTTCATCATTCATTGTTCTGGTACGATCGAGCAAAAGCCTACCGACTTGTGGAGGAATTGCTAGAACCAAATTATTGCTTGTCTATCAGGTTTTTATCATTACTTTAATAATAGCATTATTGTTTTCCCACTGCCATGTCTAATTTATTGTTTTGTAGTTTATATTTATGCATGTTTGTCTTAATTAATATGTCTAGCTAAATCCAATTTATCCGTCTGTAATTTAGTTAACCGGAATGGATTCGATAAAAATAAGTTAAAACCATAAACAACTTAATTTTTGGCTGTGATTTCTTAATTAAAATTGGACTTTTATTACGAGAGTAAAAAGGTAGCAAAGGTTAGGATTAAGACCACAAGAGTGTGAGATTTTAACCGGATAGCTGAAATCGGGCATTGGTTTTAAAAACAGCGAGAGCACTTTAAAGTTAATTAGATTGTATTGATTTTCAAAAAGTATTTTTAAACTCAAATGGGCTAGCGAGAGCAGACATTATGATTTAAGAATATAGTCCGAAGCAATAACCACGAGAGTGTGAGGTGAGGGCTTTTAAACTGATATTTTCTACAGAAATATAATGTGACTTATTTTTATACGCTTAAGTTTTATTGAATCCACGATGGTACACTAAGTTACGTACCAATATCCTAATATCAACTAGTTTATTTTAAATTTTAGATTCCCTTTAGTTTCCCGTTTGAACTTAAAACTAAAACATCTCCGCTTTAGCTAAACACAGTAGCAAACCGTAGCACTAGGTTGATTATCAAGTCCCTGTGGGATCGATATCTTTATTACTACGCGATAGGCTGTGCGCTTGCAGTTAGTAACCGTTAGACTCAGAAATTCGCGATCATGGCATTAGATTGTTCTAAAAATGCCTACATTTTAAAACCCGATAGTGGTTCCTAAAAAGCTTCAATTTTTGCAAGTTCTATGCTACTACTCTATACAATCAATAATAGCATGATAAAATAGTTCAAACACAACAAGTAAGGCATATATGATATGACCATGATCAATGTACATTGTCGCGACCGACAAAAATATCGAGTTGCCATCATATTTTTTTAAGGGAAATAAATGATAAACCTAAGATCCTAATCCCAAGGGTAGAGATTCCTAAGGTTCGGGAGTCGGTTAAGTGAGGGGAAGGTGTTAGGCACCCCTCACCTCCATTGTACTCAATGGGATCCTCGTTAAGTTCTAGGGTATGTTTGTTTGTCGTTTGTCTTTTTATTTATTTACAAAAGAATCCTAAATTTTTTATTATTGTACTCGCTAGGGTTTACAACCCTATGCCTACGTACCTTCAATTTTGAAGGATCAAAGTAACCGCAGTTCACCTCCCCTATTCCTACCCCCTAATCCTATTCCTAACCCTAATCCCCAACTTAATCCACTATTTATACTCTTGGATAAAGAGTTTTATCCCCAAATCTATTATTTATACTCCTAGATAAGGAGTTCTATCCCTTAATCAATTATTTATACTCCTAGATAAGGAGTTTTATCCCTTAAATCCTGATCCGTTTATTTATACTCTCGGAGGAAGAGTTTTATCCCTTAAAATCCCTTATCCATTGTTTATACTCTCGGATGGAGAGTTTTATCCCAAACTCCTTGTCCATTGTTTATACTCTCGGATGGAGAGTTCTATCCCTTAAATCCCTTATCCATTGTTTATACTCTCGGATGGAGAGTTGTATCCCTTAAATCCCTTATCCATTGTTTATACTCTCGGATGGAGAGTTTTATCCCAAAATCCCTTATCCCTTGGCCTATATTTATACTCTTGGAACCAAAGAGTGATATCCCTAAATCCCATCCCTTATTTAGACTCTCGGACAAAGAGTTTTATCCCAAGTCTTAAATCCTTAAAAGAATCCTATTATAACCCTTAAGTTATTAATGATTATCCCTTAACTCCCAATCCTTTGAATCCTTTAAATCCCCTAAATCCTTTATTTCCCTTTTGCTAAAATGAATTCCTAAAATCCCATAGAATTTAATAATAAAACCCAAAATGCCCTTGTGCTAAAAATAGCAAAATTAATCCCCAAATTATTCCAAATTAAAAAAAAAATCTCCAAATTCCAGATAGTCCCAAAAATAATTTTAATCCCAAAAATTAAACTAAGATAAGTCCCCAAGCATAAAAGAATTTAAATCCTAACAATTAACTTATTGTCATTTTCAATCCCATATTTAAATCCAAATTAAATAAAAATCTAATTTCCTTAAAATAAACCCTAAACCTAATTTTGATAAAATCCAAAATTACCAAAATATTTCATCCCAAAAAAACCAGGAACAAAGTCCCATTTTATAAAAACCCTATTAAAAAAACTTGTTTAAAATATATAAAAAAACTTGTCTAAAATAATACAAACCCAAAATTATCCTTAAAATATCCTAATTATAAATCCTAATTCCTAAATATCCTAAATATAATTCCTAAATCCTAATCATAATTCCTAATACCTGAATATCCTAAATATAAATTAAATTTTTATTTTCTTAAAAGAATAAACCAAATACATATAATATGGATCCATACCTAAATAAAATTAAATTCCTATATTAAAATGAAAATAGCCCCAATTGTTTTAAATAGATAAAACCAATAGTTTTAAAACAAAACAAAAAATTAACGACATAAAAATAACACTTAAATGTTTATCCTAATACTAATATCCCCAAAATCCTATATCTAAACCCCAATTAATATCTAACTTAATTAAACAATTAAATTAAGTTATTGATTTAATTAATTAAAAACCCAAAAACCCTATTTCTAAACCCCAATTAATACCTAATGAAATAATTAAATTAAGTTATTAATTTAATTAATTAAAAAACCAAAAACCCTATTTCTAAACCCCAATTAATACCTAATTAAATAATTAAATTAAGTTATTAATTTAATTATACAAAAAAACCATAAAATCCTATTTCTAAGTCCTAATTAAAATTTTAACCCAATTAAACAATTAAATTAAGTTATTAGCTTATTTATACAAAAAACCCAAAAATCCTATTTATTAAAAATAATTTTCTTATTTTTATAATAAAATAAACCTAACTAATAATTAATTAAAATTTTAAAACCCTAAATAAATCCCTAGAAAATCAAATAACAATTCTAAAATCCCTAATTATATTTTTCCATAATAATAAACCCTAATCCCCTAATTAATCCCTTAATCCCCAATTAATAATTAAATTAAGGATTTAATTTAATTAAATTAATTATGTTATTTCATTTATTCTGTGGTTGGCATTTATTTTGCTAAAACTTTTTCTAGCAGCAAGATGTTCTAATTTACTGCACTCAACATGTCGAATGAAGATGTCCTATACCTGCACATAGGACATCGTGTCTGGATTCAGTTTAAAGGCAGATTCTGTTGCTAAGATTTGTTACTGAATATTCTGTGAATATTTAGTTATCCTAAGTGGCATCCAAAGCATTTTTGGATTGTGTTTATGTCTTGGTTTTTCGGATTTTCAGCTGTTTCTAATTATGGAGACATATTAGGAAACTTTAGATTGAAGACCTATTTTGTTGGAGTTTATTTTGCAGATTTGTGAGCAGTCTATTTGCTGCATTTTTGAAGCCCAATTCAGTCCAGATTTAATGTTATATATTGACTGGTGTAAACCTAGTTTGTGGGTGGAACTTACGTGTGTTTCTATTAGGGTTTTCGTGTGTTATTTTGTGAGCCTAAATGGTATCATTCTGATAACAGTATAAGGACTGGTTTTTGTGTTGTAAGTTCTGTCAGTTACTCATAAGCTTTTAAGCATTGAGTTTCTTGTGTGTCAATTCTCATAAGCTTTGAAGTATTGAGAATTGTGTGTTTTGAAAGTGTGACTTTCGGTTTGTTACTTGTGTGGAAAGAAACCAATCACGGGTTGTGGTTGTAGAGGGATTTGAGGAGGGCCTCATTGTTGCGGTGAAAATCGGATAACAAATTATTAATTAATTTGCATCATATTTCTTTTACAACCGACTTTGATTTATCCAAAGGAAAGGTTCAAGATCGTTAGAAAAACCTAAAGGGGAAAGATCTAAGGTTCGGGGGTTGGTTACGCATAGGGAAGGTATTAGCACCCTAAACGTCCGTAGTACTCTACGGGAGCCTCTTGTTTAATGTTATCTTATGTTTGCTAAATGTTCTATGCTAAAGGTTGAAACCCTAGGGGTTAGTATCTAAGTATACTATACAAAGCATCGCACTTTGCGCCTACGTATCCTCGGGAATAGAATCAAAGTATGCGTAGTTCTACTTCTACTGAATGATTGACTATGGTCAATATTCAGAGGGGAAATGAGTACAAGCTCATTATAGAGTTTAAGAACTCTCTAAATCTAGTTGTAATGGACCTATGTTTTGTTTTAGTCAGTAGGGGAAGTGATAAATTCATTAGGATGAATATCACTAAGAGTTTAAGAACTCTCTCCTAAGGCTAGTTATAATTTCTATGGCTCTGATGAGGCCAAGAAATAAGGTTTCTCCTAAGAGGTTACTTAGGTTAAGGTGGGAGGTCATGACTTTAGGAGTCAACATATTTCACCTTCCTTTGGAATGAGGGACAAACAACTCGTAACAACAAAAAAATTAAACGATGAAGCTTTAAGCTTAAAGGATAATTATCGTGGGTGAAGAGTAATGAGCACAAAAGAATGAAGACAAAGATAATCAATGAAAGCATCAAGATCAAAAACTCAAATGGTAATAGTCAGTTCTCTACGGGGGAAGGACCAAATCATACATCAATATGTTAGTGGTTAGGAGAATTAGCGGAGATTAAAATCGAAAAGAGAATCCTACGTATTCACATTTCTAAACATGGTTTAAAATTTGAGGACTAAACTACAAACTAAATAAAACATTTTTTCTGGACCTTCTTCTAAAACATCTAAATTAAAATCTAAATACTTAACTAACAAATTTAACAAGAAAGTTAAAACCTAATTAAAAGAAAAAGTTAAGTTTCAAAACTAAATTAAAATCTAAACTAAACTTAAAAATAATGGCCACCTCTTAAACTAAACTAAAGGAGTAAATGGGCCAGAATAAACAACCACAAGCCCACGGGAAGGAAAATTAATGGATGGGTGAAGAACGGGTCAAACCGACCCAGTTCTGGTGGCTCCATGTTTAGAAAATACCCTAAAAAGGAAAAAAAAGAAGGCACGGCTGAATGAAAAGAGCAGAAGCGAACCTCACAGAACGGTCTTCATATCTTGTTTCCCCAACCGCAAATCCCTTTCCGTTACTCTCTCTCTGCTCCAATTCAATTGTTCCTCTCTTTTCCGATCTTTCTATCGCATTCGCGCAACTCTTTTCCTCTCTTCAAACACGGCCGTCTCCGAGGTTCGATCTCCCTAACTCGTCTCTTTCCATCCTTGCGTTTCTCCCTCTCTCAAATCGCGGAAGCCTCTTTCTCGTATCTTCACTCAGTTTACTCCGATTTGTTTCGATACAACCTCTCCACCGTCCCAGACGTGATTTTTAATCTCGTTCTTTCCGGGTACGATTTTCGGTCTGTGTTCGTGATTCAAACAGCTTCTCACAATCTCTGTTTTTCCTTGCTCGCATGTTTTGTGTGGTGCTCGTTTTGAGGTTTATGCGGTTATGTGGTTGTTGGGAGAGAACGATGGAAGTTAGACAGAGAGAGTGTTGAGGTTCTACGAGGGAATGAAATTGATGGTAAGAGGAGGTTGATGGAGTATTTGTGAGGTGTTGAGGTTGTATAGAGATTTGGAGGGATATTGTTTATTGATAATGAGGATGAATTTTATGGCTACTGAAAGTGAAGGTTTATGTGGTGATCGAGATATCTTTGTTCAGGTTTTCTCTCCAACTCTTACTTTCTTTGAATTTCCTGTTGTGGATTTCCAGCATTTTTTCTTTTTGCAGTGTTGTTGTTTTTGTGGATGGAGGAAGGTTGAAGGAATAGTTGATTTGTTTAAGTTCTCAAACTCTCTCTTGTTCTCCTTCTCTGATTCTGAATTAATTTGGGTTCTGAATGGTTGGTGTCTAGGAGCAAGAATGGTTGAAGATTTTGAGGAAAGGGATTTGAAGGTTTGAGATGGTTTTGGTTATTGCTGATGTTTGATGGAGGCGGAAGGTTCGATTTGGTTTTGGTGTTGAAATTGGGTTCTGGTTTGAATGTCTGTACTGGTTTTTTGTGGTTTGTGTTTGTGCGAACTGGTGTCCCCCTTTCTTATACAAGTTTCTCTTCCTCTCCCCAGTTTTGAATTTATGACCGTTGTTGAGACGTCGTTTTCATGCTTGCAGGTTAACGTTGGGAGCAGGCTGGAGCATACGGTTGGAGAATTGGTGATAGCTGATGTTGTACTGGTTCGTACGGTTGCCGTAAAGTCGTGGGCCAGGCTGGTGTAAAGTTGATGCAGCTTCTCATGAAGCTAAACGCATGACTTGTTTCTTGGTCAAGTTGTCCTTTTTTGTAATTAAAACAAAAAACAAATAATGGGCTTTGTAAAAAAAAGAAATGGGCCTACGATGGATAGCTGAATTGAAATGGCAGATGAAAATGGTTTTTTCTATTTGAAGGAAATTGTTTGGATATTAAAATAGATAAAAAAAGATATGAATTATATGAATAAAAAAATGCAATTTGGATTTAGAAATGGATAAAAAGAAAATTATTTAAATGGGTAAAAAGAAAAGGATTTAAATGGATTTGTGAATATTGAAAAGAGAAATGGCTTAAATGGATATAGGGATGATTAAAAAAAAGTTAGAAAAAAAAGGTTAAAATGATTTGATAATTTTAACTTGAATAAAAAAGGATTAAGAAAAAGGTTTGTGAACAAAATGGATATAAAAGTGAAAATAGAAAATGCTTCTTTTTCTTAATTTTGAATTAATATGATTAGTAAAAATAAAAATAAGCTAATTAATATTCTAAATTAAAATTAGTTAGAAAAATAAACTAAATGAATAATTAATCTAATTATTTAAACTAATTATTAAAATTAAATTAAATTAAGACTAAACAACTTAAATATAAAGGAAATAAAAAAAAAAGGCCATATTGGATATAAATTAAAATAAAGATAGATAAAGATATTAAAATAAATATTAAGTTAAAATAGAGAACAATAAATAAAACATCTACTAGCAGAAGAAAATGAGGGTAAAATTTAGGGTACAACACTCATACCTAGGTGAGTCCTAGGTAGAAGTCATAGGAAGGGTAGTGATTAAGTGAGCAGATTATAACAGGGTTTGGTGATTGTATGATCTGTGAATTGATACTATCGTATATTGGTTTCGTCCCTGGCTTGGTAGCCCCCAGAGTAGGATTGTTGATCCGAACTGGGTAAACATATCATTGTGTTATTTACTTTCTGCACTGTTATTTTTATTGTTATCTTGTTCATTGTGTTGGATATCAGTGTCTCAACATCTGTGTAGGACATCTGATATCTGTGCCAGAATTTAAATTGGCATCAAGAGCTGGCACCCTTGTTTGGTTCTGGGTGAGATTCAGGGAAGGTACTTTCTGGTACAATGGACAAGGATGGAGGATTTTTGAACAAACCACCTCTGCTTGATGGTTCCAACTATGACTATTGGAAACTGAGGATGATAGCATTCATCAAATCCATGGATGATCAAGCATGGAAAGCTGTTATAAAAGGATGGGAACCCCCAAAGGTTAGAGATGGAGAAGGTAAATCTACTGATGTGGTGAAGGAAGAGGAAGACTGGGATGATGCAGATTACAAAGGGTCCTTGGGAAACTCTAAAGCCATGAATGCGTTGTTTAATGGTGTTAACAAAAATATCTTCAGGTTGATTGAACACTGCACCATTGCAAAAGAGGCCTGGCAGGTCTTGAAAGTTGCTCATGAAGGGACTTCAAAGGTGAAGATGTCGAAACTTCAGATTCTCACTACCAAGTTCGAAAATTTGAAGATGAAGAAAGATGAGAGCATTCATGATTTCCACATGAACATCATTGAGATAGCTAATGCCTCAAGTGCCCTGGGTGAAAAGATGTCTGACAGCAAACTGGTCAGAAAAATCCTCAGATCTCTACCCAAGAGATTTGACATGAAAGTGACTGCTATAGAGGAAGCTCAGGACATAGATAAGATGAAAGTGGATGAACTTGTGGGATCACTTCAAACATTTGAATTGGGGATCAGTGAAAAGACTGAAAAGAAGAAGAGTATAGCTTTTGTGTCAAAGGCAAGTGATTCAGAAGGAGAAGGTAATCTGGACAGAGATGAAGGCCTTTCAGAAGATCTGGTGTTACTTGGCAAACAATTCAACAAAGTGCTCAGAAGGATGGATTGGAAGTCAAGATCAAATGTTAGGGACAAGCCATCTGACATTAGTAAAAATCAGAATGCTGGGAGAAATACCAGTACTGAAGATAATTCCAACCAAGGGAGAGGAGCTCAGTGTCATGAGTGTGAAGGTTTTGGGTACATAAAATCTGAGTGCCCCACATATCTCAAGAGGCAAAAGAAGAGGTTATCAGTCTCATGGTCAGAAGATGACTCTGAAACTGAAACTAATGAGAAGTCTGGAAAGAGGGTTACAACATTAACAGGTGTGTGTGAGTCTGATGAAGAGTCAGTCAGTGAAGATCTTACTTTTGAAGAGCTAGTTGCTTCCTATAAGAACTTATGCATTAAAAGTGAAGAAATATGTCAGCAGAAAGAAGAACAAAAGAAAGTTATTTCTCACCTAAAAGCCGAAAAGGTAGAGCATTTAGCTACTATCTCTAATCTGAAAAGTGAAGTGGTTGTTCTTAATTCAAAACTGGATAATGTTATCAAGACTGTCAGAATGCTTAATAACAGCTCTAATGTGCTTGATGAGATTCTGAAGTCAGGGAGAGATGTTGGAGATGTTAGTGGTCTTGGGTTTGAAAGTTCCAGTGAGATGGACAAGGGAAAATGGCCTGAAGTGACACCTGCTCAATCTAAGAAAAAATTAAAGATGTCATATAACATGTTGCAACATCCTTACAGACATCAGAAGAATTTCACAAGAAGAAAGAATCAAAGATGGAAATTGCACTATTGTGAAAGGTTTGGCCATATAAAACCCTTCTGCTACAGATTATATGGCTACCCCAAGACTGGATTACAGTCTAGTAGGGAACAAGAGTGGGTTGGAGCAACGAAAGTGTGGACTCCCAAGAGTACTGTGGAATAACACATAGCTCATAAGTCCTTTAGTGTCTCTGCAAGGGAAAAGTGGTACTTTGACAGTGGATGTTCCAGGCACATGACTGGTATCAAGGGATGTCTGTCAGATGTTAAGTCTCATTCTACTAACTATGTGACCTTTGGTAATGGATCAAAAGGGATAGTAATAGGTGTTGGAAAACTGGACTGTACAGGTCAACCCAATCTGGAGGAGGTATTACTTGTTGAAGGCTTAATGCAAACTTGATAAGCATAAGTTAACTATGTGATCAAGGTCTCAAGGTCAACTTTACCAATGCTGAATGTCTGATAACAAATGAGAAGGGTAAGGTTATCATGAGAGGCGAGAGAGCATCAAATAATTGTTATCTGTGGAGTTCTGAGAACACTGCAATATGCTTGGAGACTAAGAAAGCTACTGGAAAGACTATTGAGTTAGAACAGGTGCTGATCAATTGTAAAGCTACTCATAATGTGTGCATGGTGAACTGTAATAATAAGATTAAACTTGGTAAGTATGTCAGCAAGGTAAATTTAGAAGGAGAATTTGGTGAATGCACTCTTGAGGCGAATCGGGTGCTCAAAGTTTGTGGATACCGCGCTTCTCTGGGCCCAGTCCTCAAAAGTATAAATAGGCGGGCAAACATACTCTACCTACAGCAAACTTATTCTACAAAAATTCCTCTTGCCCTTTCTCTCCAAAGTTCACGAGTCTTAGGGTTTTCTCCTAACATTCTCAATATTGTACCGAGTGATCAATAAAAAATGTCTCAACATCATGGCTCCTTTGATAACTCAGGATCTCCTCGAACCAATGCTGGAGGTGATGAATCACTGCGAATGATCAACCTCTCTGATCTTGTACTTGATATTGCTCCTTTGAACGTTGTACCGGCTGACCCTAAAGGAAAACGACAAGCTTCTCACACAACGAATGTCAATATTCCTGGTAAGAAGTCTAAACCTTTTTCACCTAGGAAGAAAGTTCACTCCATGACTAGTTTGTATGCTGACCAAATAAGCCCTAGGAAAAACGTGTCTGAAAAGGGGTCTAAGTCTGGTTTAGTTGAGAAGAAGAAGGATACTAAATCATGTGGTGTAAACAAGAATTCCACTGATGATGATGTTGTCAAAAAGGATAAGGAACTTAGGAGGTTTGTTGCCACGATTCTGAGTGGAGTTGAGGCAGATGTCGGGTTTGATGTTCCAACATCTGTGACAGGAAATATCAATAGCAGCCCTACTGATAGGACTGATGATGGTGTTCCCATGCATGTGGACCGTGAAAGAAGGAGTAAAAAGAAAGCTGATGTAAGAAGGACTGATGATGTTATTAATGTTGATGACCTCACTTCTAATGAGGAACCATATGCTGGAATGCTAAGGAAAATTAAGAGAATAAGAGAGAAAACTGTGATAAGTGAAGGCTCAAAGTCTTCGAAACTGTATGGAAAATCTGGAGGTGGGGAGGGAAGAGTTCGAGCAGGGCCTCCTAAACAATGGAGTAAGGTTTTATATGTATCTCTTCTGAACTTTAACCTTTGTTATGTTTTACTTTTAACTGTTCTACTTGCCTTTGTCATATTTCTGGCTAAAAAGGGGGAGTAGTATGTTTGTGTGTGGTGTGCTTGGGCTGGTACAGTAGTTCAGGGGGAGAATGTGGAATGTTTGTGTTGCTGCAGTTGAGGGGGAGTTTTTTTTATGAGTGCTGCTATGCTGTTTTTTTTTTGCGGCTATGTGTGTTGTGTGTTGGTATTTCGCTGCTGTATCTGATATGGATTTTTTTCTTGTGCTTCTTTACAAGATTTGTTTGGTGTGTAGTTTTAGCCAAAATAAGCCAAAGGGGGAGATTGTTATTTCATTGATTCTGTGGTTGGCATTTATTTTGCTAAAACTTTTTCTAGCAGCAAGATGTTCTAATTTACTGCACTCAACATGTCGAATGAAGATGTCCCATACCTGCACATAGGACATCGTGTCTGGATTCAGTTTAAAGGCAAATTCTGTTGCTGAGATTTGTTACTGAATATTCTGTGAATATTTGGTTATCCTAAGTGGCATCCAAAGCATTTTTGGATTGTGTTTATGTCTTGGTTTTTCGGATTTTCAGCTGTTTCTAATTATGGAGACATATTAGGAAACTTTAGATTGAAGACCTATTTTGTTGGAGTTTATTTTGCAGATTTGTGAGCAGTCTATTTGCTGCGTTTTTGAAGCCCAATTCAGTCCAGATTTAATGCTATATATTGACTGGTGTAAACCTAGTTTGTGGGTGGAACTTACGTGTGTTTTTATTAGGGTTTTCGTGTGTTATTTTGTGAGCCTAACTGGTATCATTCTTATAACAGTATAAGGACTGGTTTTTGTGTTGTAAGTTCTGTCAGTTACTTATAAGCTTTTAAGCATTGAGTTTCTTGTGTGTCAATTCTCATAAGCTTTGAAGTATTGAGAATTGTGTGTTTTGAAAGTGTGACTTTCGGTTTGTTACTTGTGTGGAAAGAAACCAATCACGAGTTGTGGTTGTAGAGGGATTTGAGGAGGGCCTCATACCTAGGTGAGTCTTAGGTAGAAGTCATAGGAAGGGTAGTGATTAAGTGAGCAGATTATAACAGGGTTTGGTGATTGTATGATCTGTGAATTGATACTATCGTATATTGGTTTCGTCCCTGGCTTGGTAGCCCCCAGAGTAGGATTGTTGATCCGAACTGGGTAAACATATCATTGTGTTATTTACTTTTGCATTGTTATTTTTATTGTTATCTTGTTCATTATGGTGGATATCAGTGTCTCAACATCTGTGTAGGACATCTGATATTAGTGCCAGAATTTCAAATTAAAACCCCAAGGGTTCAATATGAACCCTAACCCTTTCCCCCAATAACCCTAACCCTTTGGCACAAACTAAGAACCCTAGCCCTAACTTTTCCAGAAATATCCCTAAAAACCCAATCAATCAACAGCAACACACAACAATAAAAAAATGCTAAGTATTCGAGTTACCTCCCCTTGCCGTGACCAATTTAAGCTGCTTCA
The DNA here is from genome assembly GCA_022829125.1 of Lathyrus tuberosus. Lineage (NCBI taxonomy): Eukaryota > Viridiplantae > Streptophyta > Magnoliopsida > Fabales > Fabaceae > Lathyrus > Lathyrus tuberosus. The sequence continues at coordinate 9,253,370 of JALAZF010000214.1, forward strand.
TCCCTTCTTTTCTTTCCTCTGCCTTTGTGCTTTTTCCCCTTCTTTTTCCTTTTTCCCTTCTTTCCTTTCCCCTGTGCCTTTTCACTTCTTGTGCGTTTTTCCCTTCTTTTGCCTTTTTCCCTTGTACCTTTTCCCCTTCTTTTGCTTTCCTTTGTGCTTTTGAGGGATGTTGAAGATATAGGGTTTGATATTGTTGAGGGTTTAAGGTTTACCTTTTTTTGCTTTTGAGGGATGTTGAAGGTTTAGGGTTTAATATTGTTGAGGGTTTTTGTGTTGTTGTCCTCTGATGTCAAGAACCACAACTTTAAGGATATTAGGTTTTTAAATTTTGGGGTTTTAGTGTTGTTGTTCCTCGATGTGTGAAGAACAACAACTTTTTATCGTATGGTTTGTAGTTTGCCCACCCCCCAATATGAGAGACAAGAGCTTTATTTATAAAGAAAAACTAGGTCAAAAAAGTGATTGAATCAACCAGATTTATTTTAATTTTTAAAGCCCAAGCCAATGAATCTGGATGGATTCATGGCTGGATGAATTTGAATAATTAATAATAATAATATAAAATTAAAAATTTGAATAATAATAATAATAATAGTCATATAATGATAATGAAAAAGTTTTTTTTTGATTTATTTTGATTTATATGATTTTTTTTTTTGAGATTTTTTCCATAGAATAATGATTTTATTGAAAAAATGATATTTTAAAAATGCATCAGATACAAATACGAAAGTTAATGTTTAAATAATAAAAAATATTAGTTTTATGATTTTTTATGCTTAAAATTAAAAATAGAAAAATTTAGTAGTAAATGAATAAAAAGAAAAACAACTAAAAATGGAGGAGGTAGGATTTAAACACATAACCTCTCCGTCTTGTAACTCCCTATACTCCCCTTGCTACCAACTGTACCATTTTATTTATTCAAAATAAAACAACATTAGCGAGTATTTAAAAATTTTAATAATAATTCCATGATAATATTAATATTAATAATAATATTAATATTAACATTAATCCTCTAATAACCCCAATATGACCCTAGTATAATTCGATTAAAAATTAATATGACCCTAAATATTAATTACTTTTAAAATGACCAACTTAAAGCTTAAAACTTAATTCTAATGCCCTTTAACTTACATAAATAAAAAAAATGAATCACAGCAAAAAAGCAATAATAATATTCATTTAAAAAATATTTTTTCTATAAAAGTTACTCTAAAAAATTAAACAGGCTCCCTTTAAATAAAATAAATAGTAACGAATAAAAAATCCTTATACCAAATCAAATCCCACATGGGCCTAAAAAAGTGCTATCAATCTCAAGAACCCACTGTCATCTAAATGACATCCCCTGATACAAAAAATCCTAAAAAGAAGAAAATAAATAATAAAAAACACTGGTCAAAATTTAGGGTACTACAGCTGCTCCTATTTAATCGTCTTCGAATCAGAAGGAGGATGTTGATGAGTCTTCCTCTTTTGTTGAGGAGACGATTAAATATAAGAAGGACCCTAATTTTTACCACAGAGTCCGGTAGGCACTATGCTGATTATCCTAAGATCGCTAGTAATTAACCCTTGACGAAATACCTGATTGAACCCCTTGATAAGTACCTTTTCGAGAAACCCTTTTGATAAAACCTATTGACACAACAGTGACACCCCTAGGTAGAATCCTTTGATGACAAACCCTATAAACCCCCCCCCCCCCCCCCCCTCTTTGTTTTAATTCTAAACAAAAACCCTTTTTGGCTGAAAATCCCTAGATGGAACCCCTTGAACAAAATCCAGTAGAACCCCTGATACAACTCCTTGACGAAATCCCTTAGTAAAACCCCTTTGATAATCCTGGATCAACCCTTTGATAAAATATCCTGGTGAAATCCTTTTGGTAAATCTCTGTGTAAACCCTTTGATAGAACCCCTTTGATAAAAATTCCTTGGATGCATCCCCTTAAATACAAATCTGGTTGAACCCCTGATAAAACTTCTTGACAAAACCCCTAGATGTGTCCTTTACGTGAATCCCTGGGACGAATCTTTTTACATGAAACCTTGGTGGAATCCCTTTGATAAATCTTTGGTAAAGCCCCTAAGAGAACCCTTGCAGAAACCCTTAGATATTTGATGAAACCTATCCCTTAGGGAGGCCATGTTGCCAAGTTGGGGACTTGAGAGATGAAGACCTACTCACAACTGGATGATAATCCTATAAAATCCTTTATCAAAGCAATGCTTCAATGATATAGTTGGAGATTAAACCCCTAAGAGTAGTTATGAACCCTATGTACGTATGCATGAGTGCATGTATGTATGTTTATGTATGTATGTTCATGTATGTATGTGATGTTATGTTATATATGCATGATTAGATGCTAGAGCATAGTGACATGATTAATGCATGACGATGATTTGAATGTTTCCATAAATGCCCCAGTGTTGGATGTCTCCATGTCATTTGTTAACTGATATGGTAGGGTGCATTGAGCTAGCCTGATATCCCGATACTCGTTTTGAACTTTGACGATTGTTGATGTAGGACAGAGCTTGCATGTGCCTCTTGGAAGTATGAAGAGGGTTTGCCCTTGATTGACTGAGTTTCAAAGGATTATGCCTGAAAAGGACCTTAGATCCCACTATGCCTTGATACGACCTTGAGATGAACTGCGCCAGTATTTCAACCTTGAAAAATATGCCCCAGATTTTGAATCTTCAAAAGGTATGCCCCTTAGTTAATTGGGTATGAAGGAGTGGCCTGAAAAGGAACTTGGATCCTACCATGCTAGGATATGACCTTAATATGAACTGCCCCATTATCATGTCTTTGCCCCTGATTAGATGACTCCTAGAGTGATTGGCATCAATGCACCCTTGAGTTGGTATGCCCTAGCGTGAACCTCCTGAAAGGTCCACCCCTTATCATTAGAGTCATGGAGGTGATTCAGCGTTAGTGCGTCAAATCTTGGTATGCTTTGCCCCTATGATCATTAGGGTTTGCCCCTTGATTGGGAGGATCCTTAGGTGACTTGCCCCTAGTCAGAAATTCCTTGAAATGATATGCCCCTGATTAGACCATTATTGATATTTCCTTGGTGCTAAGTATTGATTTGCGAGTAAAATTATTCCCTTTGAAAAGTAATTCTAACTCAATGCTCATGCAAGTTTTGAAATCGAGAAAAAAAATTTACGGCGTATACAGATGATATTTGTCCATAAGGTTGGCACAAATGAAGATGTGAGAATATGGTTAGCGATGTTCCAACAAACATTCAGATTCGGAGTCAGTTTAACAAAGACTTTGCCGAGTATGCTTTTATAGTGCCCCTAGCTTCAATTAGGACTTTTATATGTTGTAACGTGGCCTGGTTCACGGTTTTAAAAAAACAAAGATACAAGGCTCAAAATTTGAAATTTAACCCACCCCATTCTCCTTGATGTTCTCCATTCCTAAATCCAATTAACCCAACAGACGCGTTCATCCTGCAAGAGAACCTTTTCAGTCACGGTGATTAAAAGGTATACTGGTTTAAGCACTCGATGAGATTTTTCCTGAGGTGCAGTCACTCACTCCTGTTTATAAGATTGTTCCCTATTTTCCTTTTTCTTTGCTTTTAATCCCTTATTTTTGCATGGGCCAATTCTTTTGAGTTTGTGGTCCATCGGGATACCCTAATTTTTGCCTAAGTCAAAGTCCACTGTTTTTCAGCTTTTTCCTTTTCTTCTTGACTTAGCGGGCTTTTTCCTTTTTTGTTTTGGAACAATTCTTGAGTGATTTCCTTTTGACTTAGAAAGGGTGTGACTGCCATATTAGATATCATGAGCTATTATCCCTTTTGCTTCCTCAATGATTCAAGGAAGAATATGCGCTTAAGCTTTCATCCTTGTGATTAAGTGTGCTGATTCCCTTGCATTAGGAAGCAATGTTGAATTAATTGAAACCTACCCCGCCCCTGGTTAAGATTAAGGTTTTTTTTTTGAAAATAGAAAGAACACCAACTTCTGGCTCGAGGGGGTTGACTATGGTTTAACTCCTTATTCCTCCAGTGTTTAGGGAGTGAAACAATGCCTTACTTCTCCAGCCAGGTCATACCATTAAAGCATACATCAACAAATTCGTTTGTTTATTTACATCCTTCTCCTCCTAAGTTTGTTGAAGAGGTGAGGTGAAATGGAAAAGCGTTGATTCCTTTTTTATTATTATTTTTTTATTTTATTTTATAAGAAAGAATGAAAACGAATGGATGAATTCCAAAAACATGCATGTTTATTTCATTAAAATTATATCCCAAAAGGTACAACCTTTAATACAAACAACACTTAGCAAAAAAGGTACAACCTACCCTGCCCCTGGTTAAGATTAAGGTTTTTTTTTTGAAAATAGAAAGAACACCAACTTCTGGCTCGAGGGGGTTGACTATGGTTTAACTCCTTATTCCTCCAGTGTTTAGGGAGTGAAACAATGCCTTACTTCTTCAGCCAGGTCATACCATTAAAGCATACATCAACAAATTCGTTTGTTTATTTACATCCTTCTCCTCCTAAGTTTGTTGAAGAGGTGAGGTGAAATGGAAAAGCGTTGATTCCTTTTTTACTATTATTTTTTATTTTATTTTATAAGAAAGAGTGAAAACGAATGGATGAATTCCAAAAACATGCATGTTTATTTCATTAAAATTATATCCCAAAAGGTACAACCTTTAATACAAACAACACTTAGCAAAAAAGAAATTACAACTAGAAATGATAAAGGCCTATTGATCCTAGAGGTGAGCTTCCTTGTTGATCCACCAGTCTTGAGATATTGGTGTAGGATCTAGTTCCTTTCCAAACTTCCTTTGTTGTATGGGCATCATCCAAGGTTATTGCATTTGAGGCTATAAGCACTCCTCTGGCAGACATGGTGAATGGTTATCTTCTTTCCTCAATGGTACTTGTCCCTCTTGAATTCCTTCGTAGCTTCTTGAGGTATCCTTTAAGTTCGTTCATGAGTATCGGGAAACCTCTTAGCTCTAGGGCGAAAGTGGAAAGGATATGCAAATGTATGTGTATGTATGCAAATGCATGGGGTATGCAAAATAATTTTAAAAATTTATTTGGGGGGAACTCCAAAATCCATTGTAGTTAGAGTTGAATATATTCAAAGGATGAAACCTATAGAATCCCAAATCCATTAGCCAATTCCAAATCCAAAATGACTTCCAAACTTATAAACAATAACTCCTCGGGAATAACCCATAATAATCCAAAAACTCCTGAACTTAAGAAGGCGTAAACTAAAAAAGATTCCCCCAATGCCTTCTTCAAATGATCTTTAAACTCCTCTAAGTATCCTTTCTTGAGCCCTTGCACTTCCTTATCCTTCTTGTAGTGAGATGATGGATCTTCAAGGGGTACAGCTGAGTTTTTTTTAAGCTTGACTATTTTTCTCTTTTTTTTCTTTTTTTTTTATATATTTTTTTGCCCCCATGCCCCTTGTGAGGTTTTTCCTTCTCCTTGTAAATCCAAGTATAGTCCAAATTGTTCCAGCGTAGGAGCTAGTTGAAAATCCTTGAAGAGGAAGTCACATAGAGGAGGATCATAAGATTGTGCAAAAGCGATTATGGCCTCTACCTTCATTAGGATCCCTAATAGGTCGAGCATCCTTCCACCCTTGTGTATAAACATCCTTTGAGCATATTTGGCATTAAGTCTTGAAGGTCTTCGAGACTTCGTAAATCAAGCACCTAGCATTCTGATGCGTAGGGTAGCCTTTTCGTTTGAATCCATTTTCCCAATGTTCCTACAACACTTCTTGAAATTCCCGACAAAAACGCATATATACGAAAAAAAAGTTTTTAAATGCATGATGACATGGACATTTTTGTCTTTTTGATTAAATGTTTTTTTAGGTTAGGGTAAGGTGAAATGCAAGCATGACCCTAACTAGGTAGGCTCCTTATGATAGGTTAAATCTATGTTTTGTCTACCCAATCCCATCACATGTAGGATATAAAGTTTGGACAGCATAACGACCCTATAATGTACAGACTATACCCTTGTTTTACCATGAAAAGGAGCAAGCCTTCCTATGGTAATCCTTCGGGATAAGTCTCATCTGGGTAGGACCCTAGTAACAGCCCTTGAGGGTTGAATACATAGGGTCTCCATGAGTTGGCAAGGGGTAGGCTAAAAGTTCTCAGAGTCTCGGACCACATCCAAATCATCCTCTACGTTAGGGCTAGCCCTTTCATGAGGACGCCTTTGGAAGGATCTATTATGAGTGTGGCATCAATGAATTGCTGGGGATGTCATATCCCCCCAAAACATTTCCGTTCCACGTCCTAATCTAGGGTTATACTCCAAGCTTGCGCTTTAGCTTCACACATCATAAAAATATAACAAATATAATAAAATATAAAACAAAATAAAAATATAACAAATATAATAAAATATAAAACAAAATATAAACAAATAAAAAATGAGAATAATAAAAAACAAATAAACACCCAAGATAAACAAACCAAACCCTAAAGCCTAAGATTAGGAGGGACTCTCTTTAGGGAGGAATCCCCAGAACAGTCGCTAGCTGTCGCGGCCGGCAAAAATATCGAGTCACCATCATATTTTTTTAAGGGAAATAAATGATAAACCTAAGATCCTAATCCCAAGGGTAGAGATTCCTAAGGTTCGGGATTCAGTTAAGTGAGGGGAAGGTGTTAGGCACCCCTCACCTCCATTGTACTCAATGGGATCCTCCTTAAGTTCTAGGGTATGTTTGTTTGTCGTTTGTCTTTTTATTTATTTACAAAAGAATCCTAAATTTTTTATTATTGTACTCGCTAGGGTTTACAACCCTATGCCTACGTACCTTCAATTTTGAAGGATCAGAGTAACCGTAGTTCACCTCCCCTATTCCTACCCCCTAATCCTATTCCTAACCCTAATCCCCAACTTAATCCACTATTTATACTCTTGGATAAAGAGTTTTATCCCCAAATCTATTATTTATACTCCTAGATAAGGAGTTCTATCCCTTAATCTATTATTTATACTCCTAGATAAGGAGTTTTATCCCTTAAATCCTGATCCGTTTATTTATACTCTCGGATGAAGAGTTTTATCCCTTAAAATCCCTTATCCATTGTTTATACTCTCGGATGGAGAGTTTTATCCCAAACTCCTTGTACATTGTTTATACTCTCGGATGAAGAGTTCTATCCCTTAAATCCCTTATCCATTGTTTATACTCTCGGATGGAGAGTTTTATCCCTTAAATCCCTTACCCATTGTTTATACTCTCAGATGGAGAGTTTGATACCAAAATCCCTTATCCCTTGGCCTATATTTATACTCTTGGAACCAAAGAGTGCTATCCCTAAATCCCATCCCTTATTTAGACTCTCGGACAAAGAGTTTTATCCCAAGTCTTAAATCCTTAAAAGAATCCTATTATAACCCTTAAGTTATTAATGATTATGCCTTAACTCCCAATCCTTTGAATCCTTTAAATCCCCTAAATACTTTATTTCCCTTTTGCTAAAATGAATTCCTAAAATTCCATAGAATTTAATAATAAAACCCAAAATGCCCTTGTGCTAAAAATAGCAAAATTAATCCCCCAAATTATTCCAAATTAAAAAAATAATAATCTCCAAATTCCAGATAGTCCCAAAAATAATTTTAATCCCAAAAATTAAACCAAGATAAGTCCCCAAGCATAAAAGAATTTAAATCCCAACAATTAACTTATTGTTCATCCCAAAAAAACCAGGAACAAAGTCCCATTTTATAAAAACCCCATTAAAAAAACTTGTCTAAAATAATACAAACCCAAAATTATCCCATAAATATCCTAATTATATATCCTAATTCCTAAATATCCTAAATATAATTCCTAAATCCTAATCATAATTCCTAATTCCTGAATATCCTAAATACAAATTAAATTTTTATTTTCTTAAAAGAATAAACCAAATACATACAATATGGAAATACCTAAATAAAATTAAATTCCTATACTAAAAGGAAAATAGCCCCAATTGTTTTAAATAGATAAAACCAATAGTTATAAAACAAAACCAAAAATTAACGACATAAAAATAACACTTAAATATTTATCCTAATACTAATATCCCCAAAATCCTATTTCTAAACCCCAATTAATATCTAACCAAATTAAATAATTAAATTAAGTTATTAATTTAATTAATTAAAAACCCAAAAACCCAATTTCTAAACCCCAATTAATACCTAATTAAATAATTAAATTAAGTTATTAATTTAATTAATTAAAAACCCAAAAACCCTATTTCTAAACCCCAATTAATACCTAATTAAATAATTAAATTAAGTTATTAATTTAATTATACAAAAAACCATAAAATCCTATTTCTAAGTCCTAATTAAAATTTTAACCCAATTAAACAATTAAATTAAGTTATTAATTTAATTATACAAAAAATCCTAAAATCTTATTTCTAAATCCTAATTAAAAATTAACCTAATTAAATAATTAAATTAAGTTATTAATTTAATTATTAAAAACCCTAAAACCCTATTTCTAAATCCTAATTAAAAATTAACCTAATTAAATAATTAAATTAAGCTATTAATTTAATTATACAAAAAAACCCTAAAATCCTATTTCTAAGTCCTAATTAAAATTTTAACCCAATTAAACAATTAAATTAAGTTATTAATTTAATTATACAAAAAACCCTAAAATCTTATTTCTAAATCCTAATTAAAAATTAACCTAATTAAATAATTAAATGAAGTTATTAATTTAATTATTAAAAACCATAAAACCCTATTTCTAAATCCTAATTAAAAATTAACCTAATTAAATAATTAAATTAAGTTATTAATTTAATTATACAAAAAAACCATAAAATCCTATTTCTAAATCCTAACTAAAATTTTAACCCAATTAAACAATTAAATTAAGTTATTTATTTATTTATACAAAAAACCCTAAAATCCTATTTATTAAAAATAGTTTTCTTATTTTTATAATAAAATAAACCTAACTAATAATTAATTAAATTTTTAAAACCCTAAATAAATCCCTTGAAAATCAAATAACAATTCTAAAATCCCTAATTATATTTTTCCATAATAATAAACCCTAATCCCCTAATTAATCCCTTAATCCCTAATTAATAATTAAATTAAGGATTTAATTTAATTAAATTAATTAAAACCCCAAGGGTTCAATACGAACCCTAACCCTTTTCCCCCAATAACCCTAACCCTTTGGCACGAACCAAGAACCCTAGCTCTGACTTTTCCAGAAATATCCCTAAAAACCCAATCAATCAACAGCAACACACAACAATAAAAAAAATAAGCTAAGTATTCGAGTTACCTCCCCTTGCCGTGACCAATTTAAGCTGCTTCATCCCTTCTTTTCTTTCCTTTGCCTTTGTGCTTTTTCCCCTTCTTTTTCCTTTTTCCCTTCTTTCCTTTCCCCTGTGTCTTTTCCCTTCTTGTGCGTTTTCCCTTCTTTTGCCTTTTTCCCTTGTACCTTTTCCCCTTCTTTTGCTTTCCTTTGTGCCTTTGAGGTATGTTGAAGATATAGGGTTTGATATTGTTGAGGGTTTAAGGTTTACCTTTTTTTGCTTTTGAGGGATGTTGAAGGTTTAGGGTTTAATATTGTTGAGGGTTTTTGTGTTGTTGTCCTCTGATGTCAAGAACCACGGTTTTAGTGTTGTTGTTCTTCGATGTGTGAAGAACAACAACTTTTTATCGTATGGTTTGTAGTTTGCCCCCCCCCCCCCCCAATATGAGAGACAAGAGCTTTATTTATAAAGAAAAACTAGGTCAAAAAAGTGATTGAATCAACCAGATTTACTTTATTTTTTAAAGCCCAAGCCAATGAATCTGGATGGATTCATGGCGGGATGAATTTGAATAATTAATAATAATAATATAAAATTAAAAATTTGAATAATAATAATAATAGTCATATAATGATAATGAATTTTTTATTTATTTATTTTGATTTATATGATTTTTTTTTGACATTTTTTCCATAGAATAATGATTTTATTGAAAAAATGATATTTTTAAAAATGCATTAAATACAAATACGAAAATTAATATTTAAATAATGAAAAATATTAGTTTTATGATTTTTTATGCTTAAAAGTAAAAATAGAAAAAGTTAGTAGTAAATGAATAAAAAGAAAAACAACTAAAAATGGAGGAGGTAGGATTTGAACACACAATCTCTCCGTCTTGTAACTCCCTATACTCCCCTTGCTATCAACTATACCATTTTATTTATTCAAAATAAAACAACATTAGTGAGTATTTAAAAATTTTAATAATAATTCCATGATAATATTAATATTAATAATAATATTAATATTAACATTAATCCTCTAATAACCCCAATATGACCCTAGTATAATTCGATTAAAAATTAATATGACCCTAAATATTAATTACTTTTAAAATGACTAATTTAAAGCTTAAAACTTAATTCTAATGCCCTTTAACTTACATAAATAAAAAAAAATGAATCACAGCAAAAAAGCAATAATAATATTCATTGAAAAAAATATTTTTTCTATAAAAATTACTCTAAAAAATTAAACAGGCTCCCTTTAAATAAAACTAATAGTAACGAATAAAAAATCCTTATACCAAACCAAATCCCACATGGGCCTAAAAAAGTGCTATCAATCTCAAAAACCCACTGTCATCTAAATGACATCCCCTGATACAAAACATCTTAAAAAGAAGAAAAGAAATAATAAAAAATACTGGTCAAAATTTAGGGTAGTACATACATCAAAGCAAAGTATATTTCTTAAAGTTTGAGTTCTTAGGAAGCTTACCTCTTGAAGCTCACATGTCAATTTTTAAGAAACTTGTTACAGAAGCAAACCAATGCCTTGGACACTTCCAATACACCTTATAGAAGCTCCTTGGATTCTTGGAACCAAAGGGAAACCTCTAGAACAGAATCTGGCTCCTTCTTGCAAAATGTGTCAAAAGTGGCCAAAATTGAAAATCCTTCAAATGGGGTTAGAGTTGAGAAACTCTTGTTGGAACAGTTTTGGGATGTTATTTAGAGAGTGTTTGGAGTGCTGTTTGGTTTTGAAATGGACAGGATCAAGACATGGCTTAAAAAATGCAGAAAAGTCAAAATATGAGGTTTTGATAGTTGACTTTCTGATTTTGGTGGTTTGAGATGAAGATGAGGGTTTGGACACCTTCATGGGATGATTTGTGAGGTGTTTGGATGGTTGTTTGAGTGGTTTGGGCTCTGGTTTTTAAAATTCCAAACTTACTCTTTGAAACTTTGAAACTTGAAGTAAAAGAGGGAGAATGAGAAAACAAGTCTTTGGTATTGTTTTGGTGTATTTAATTTGATGCAAAATGACCTCTATTTATAGGAGAACTGATTTGTTTTGGATGAATAGTGTTGGATGAGGGAGCATGCTATTGTCCAATGGATATAGCCATGTAGCTCTAACTTAAAGGCTAAGGTACCAAAAGTCTTCCATAGCATGACTAAAACCTTGACTCAATTGCCATTTGCAGGTTTGAATACTCATTATTTTTGAATTGATCTGAACTGGTGTGGCTCATTTCATGCCAATTCAATGCTTCAATTAAATGCCAAATGACAAACTTAAATTCATGGCTTCGTAATGATGGTTTTTCACATGCTAAAAGATGGAATCCTTGACTTATGGTCCAAAGTTGAAGATATTATGTGATTCAATAAGATTCCTTTTGATCTTGGAGGATGACATATAAAGTGACAAAATTTGAAGATGAAAATCGTGTGACACAAGTAATGCACCAATGTTGTCTTGAAAATCAGTTTGATCATGGCATGTTGTGAGGATCATATCTCCTCGCTCAAGTGAATCAATGGATGTTCTTGTACTTTTTGGAAAGCTGATATATCCTAATTTAACTTTGATGTTTACATTTGGTCTTAATTCACCTTGGATTTTGGAGAAAATGGCCTCAAAGTTGGTTAAAACACAAAACAGATAATGCCTAAAAAAATTTCTAATCGTCAAAGTTCAAAAAGTCTTGAAACCCTAACTTCATGGCTTCATATCTCAAAATCTATGCATTTTTTGGGGATGATTCAGCCTAGCAATCTTGTTGTATGTAAGATGATCCATCATTTAAGCTTTGGAGTGCAAAAAATGGTTGCTTGGATCACAAGTTACGGCCTTGTAAAGTTAGGTACTTGCACATTAATTTCCATAACTTAGTGAAATTTTCAGTTCTTCCAATTTTGGTTCTTTTGCAAGTAACCTTGATTTTTTGATCAATCCTTGATTAAATGCAACTATGGATCATATTTTCTTGAATAATAGCCTTTGATGATCAATTTTGCTCAAAAAGTCAAACTTTGACTTTGTGTATCAGATGAATTTTGTGCAGAGAAACCCTAATTCTTGATTTTCAATGAATGAATATCCCAAGGTGGTTTTAAACTTATGAATGGACTTCAAGGGTATATTTTAGTGTCTTGAATCATATCCCAAGGTTTGAGATCATGTCTTGGCCAAAAGTCAAAGGTATGGTTGACTTTTCATCAAAACCCTAGTTTATGGCTTAGATGGATCTGAATTCTTGCATTGTTTATGAATCAATTTCTTTGAATCACTCCAATCATATGAATGGACTAATATGATTTATTTGAGGTCCTTGAAACATATCTTGAGGTCTTGGATCATGACTTTCTCCACAAGTCATCCCAGGGATTGAATTAGGTCAAAACCCTAATTTTGGTGCACTGAGGGTCTTGAGGCTTGATGAGCTTCTCATGATGCAATTTTGCACTTGATTATTGATGAGTGAAATTTCCTGATCTTTATGGATGATATAGAGACTTGTGGTGTTGACTATGATACTTATCCCTTGATAATTCATCTGCTTAAGCTTTAGGGGGATCACCTAACCTGTAAAGCAAGTAAGCACACATATCTTGTACTTGTGATGGGTTAGTGATGCATGAAAGTATATTCATATGATATGCAAATGATGTAGAATTTTAGGGTCAAAATTTAGGGTATGACACAAACCAAGTAACCATTTTCTTTGATCCAAAGATCAAATTGAAGTGCTTGTTACATACTACAACTTTGTCACTTAGGGTGGATTTCCAAAAAGTGCATAGATTTTGAGATATGAAGCCATGAAGTTAGGGTTTCAAGACTTTTCGGACTTTGATCCTTAGAAAATTTTTGGACAGAATTTGTTTTGTGTTTTAGCCAACTTTGAGGCCATTTTCCCCATGATCCAAGATGAATCAAGACCAAATTCAAACATCAAAGTTGAAGTATGATATACCAACTTTCCAAAATGTCTAAGAACACAATCTAATTCTATTTGAGCAAGGAGATATGAAGTGCACAATATGCCTTGATACAACTGTTTTGGCAAGACATATTGGGCATTACTTGGAGTACACGATTTTGTGATTCCAAGTGTGATGATCAATCAATGCTCATTCTACAAGAATCTGAATGAATAATCCAAAACCTGTAAGATAGAGCCACTAAGTCAAGAGGAATCCCTTTGAAATAATGAGATATCATCACTTTAAGCCTTGAATTCAAGAGGCATTTATGTGGAATAGTGCATTGTCAAAGAAACCACTCTCACTAGTCAAGATTCACTCTTAAACAACATTAAAAACATCTGCAGAATGTGGAATTGGTCAAAAGAAAGCTAGGCTAGTTGAAGAAATAAGGTACCTTGATTTGGAAGTAATGATGCATTTCCAAAACCAATGAACAATAAGCTCATCCTTCAAACCATCACTATTCCTCCAAAACAAACTTGCTCCCCTATAAATAGAGACCACGTTTGATCATTCAAAACACACCAAAACAATCACAACACTTGTTTTCTCATTCTTCCTCTTTCACTTCAAAATTTCAAACTTTTAAAGAGTGAGATTCAAATTTTCAAAACCAGAACTTAAACCACTGAATCAACTATCCAAAGACATCACAAATCATCCCTTTAAGGTGTCCAAACCTTCATCTTCTTCTCCATATACCAGAATTCAAAAGTAAACTATCAAAACCTCATATTTTTACTTTTCTGCATTTTCAAAGCCATGTCTTGATTCTGTTCATTTCCAAACCATCCAACACTTTAAACACGCTCTAAATAACATCCTTAAACTGTTCTAATCATAGTTTCTCAACTGTAACACCATTTAGTGAAAGTTTCATTTTGGTCACTTTTGACCATTTTGCGAGAAGGAGCAAGATTCTGTTCTAGTGGATTTTTATTGATTCCAAGTGTAGTACCCTAAATTTTGACCAGTGTTTTTTAGAATTTTTTGTACTACTAGGGAGTGTCATTTGGGGCTTTGAGAGATTTGTTAGTACTTTTAGGTCCATTTTGGAACTGGTTTGGTATAAGGATTTTTTTAGCAAGTTTGTTTAAATTTAATTAAGGTTTTATTTATTCATTTTTTTTTATAGTCTTAGATTTTTGGATTTAATTATAATAAAATGTTTTTGGGGATTTTCTCATTTTTAGGTTTTTATAGTTAAGTGGTTTTTTTAATTAGTTAGAAATTAAAAAAAAAAGACTTTTTAGGATTTTGGTTAATTATTTTTTTTAAAAGATTTAGGAAGTAAAGTTTTTAGAGTTATTTGGTTTTTTTTATTTTAGAATTATTTATTAGAAAGAATTGTTTTTTTAGATTAATTAGTTGACAATCAAGTTTTATTGTAGAATTAATTTTTTTTCACTACTTATTTATTAATATAATTTTATGGCTTTTATATTGGTTTTTTTTATTTATTATTTTTTATCATTAGTAATTAGGGAATGTTAGAACTACCGTTATTTGCTTGTGAAATTGTTAATCATTTTATTTATTTTTATTTAAAATTGGATAAATAGGTTATTTTTAAGTTTTTATTAAAAATTTTGTTTTAGAATTAAATATATATATCATTAGGATCCAATTAGAGATAATTTTATTAATTAGATTTTTAATAACAATCAGATTTTATTTTTAATATTTTCATTATTATTGATTGGCATCTTATTTATTTCTATTAATTAGGAATTTTGTTTTATTAATAATTAAGATTTTTTTTATTATTAGTTATTAACTAGGATTATTTTTGTTAATTAAGGCTGCGTGATATTGGATTTTTATTATTTAAATAATTATTATTTGTTTAGTTATTTTCTATTCGTTTAAAATTTTCTTAAGGTGATTTTTGTCCGTTTTTTATTAGTGGCTAGTTGTTGGTTTTTTTATATTTTATTTTATTATTTATTTTATTATTTATTTATTTTGATCAAAGTTGTTGACCAATCATCTTCCCTAATTTTTAATGTTTTATTTATTTTTTCTTTACTACTAATTTTTTCTATTTTTATTTTTAATAAAAAAATCACAAAATAAAAATCTTTTTTTGGGCTTTTGATTATATTTTTTTTTTTACTTTTTTTTAAAACCATAATTGTCATCTATAAATAGGACACATTTTTACACACTTTTGGAGGGGGGCAATTTACAAAACCATACGATAAAAGTTGTTGTTCTTCACAAATCGAAGAACAACAATAAAACCCTAAACCCTCAACAATAAAACCCTAAACCCTCAACAACAAAACCCTAAACCCTAAACCTTCTACAACCCTAAACCCTCTGAAAGGGAAAAGGAAAGGAAAAGGAATCTCATACCAAAGGAGAAACAAGATAAAAGAAAAGAGAAGGGAAAAAGGAAGAGATACAAAAAACCACCACTAAGAGGAAAAGGCAAAAGAAGGGGAAAAGGCACAAGGGAAAAGACACAGGGAAAAGAAAAAAAGGAAGAGATACAAAAAACCACCACCAAGAAGGGGGAAAAGGCACAAGAAGGGAAAAAGCCAAAGGAACAGGAAAGAAAAGAAGGGATGAAGGAAGCAGCTTAATTTGGTCACGGCAAGGGGAGGTAACTTAGGTTTTTTTTATTGCTGTTACTATTAATTGATTGGGTTTTTTTCTGGAAAAGTTAGGGTTAGGGTTCATGTTGAACCCTTGGGGTTTTAATAAATTTATTTTTAATAATTTTGAGTTTTTAAAATTGGTTTGTTTATTTAGAAATTATTATTATAATAATTGGAATCAAATCATTTTCTTTTTTTGTTTTTTTTTTTCTGAGGTGGTGTTGGCCATTTGGCTCTACGCCCAATGCTTTTGGCACCCCCATCTATGGCCCAATTACTTTTCCTAAAGGTTTTTACACCCCTGTTTTTTATTTAATTAAATTATTTGATTAAATTATAAATTAATTATTTTATTTAGGTTTTTTTAATTAGGAGATTTTAACATAAAAATAGAATTTAGGGTTGGTTTTTTTTATTTTGGAATTTTTGTGGATTTTTATTTCCATTTAGAAATTATTACCATTGAATCAATTCCTTGATTCAAGTTGTAATAAGTTTTTCATTTGGTTTCTATTGTTTTTTTTATCATTTAGTAAAAATTATTTAATTATATGGAAATTAAGTTTTTATGTAGATTTAATAAAAGGAGTTATTTTCTTAGGAAAATTATTTTAAAGGGATTAAAAAATAATAATAATAAATTAATAGGAACAAATATTTTAGGAGATTATTAATATGGATTTATTTTGGATTAATTTGTATTTTTGATATATTAAATTATTTGATGTTTGGGGTTCAATTTTGTTTTTTTTAAATTAGAAAAATGGTTTTAGAATGAAAAAGGATTTTTAAAGTTTTAAGGGATTTACACATGGGGATAAAGCTCTTGGTCCGAGAGCCTAAATAAAGGATGGGATTTGAGATTGAGGAATTAAACTCTTGATATCCGAAAGTATAAATAAAAGGATTAAGGGATAAAGCTCTTGGTCCGAGAGCCTAAATAAAGGATGGGATATGGATTTTTGGGATAAAACTCTTCCTCCGAGAGTATAAACAATGGACAAAGGGATTTAAGGGATAGAACTCCTCATCTAGGAGTATAACACTAGATTTAAGGGATAGAACTCTTTATCCAAGAGTATAAATAGTGGATGGGATTTAGGGATAGGATTTGGGATTTAGGAATAGGATTAGGGGGTAGGAATAGGGGAGGTGAACTACGGTTACTCTGATCCTTCAAATTGAGGGTACGTAGGCATAGGGTTGCAAACCAACCCTAGCGAGTATAATTAATAAAAAACTTAGGTTTTCCTATAACTTAGACAAACAAATATATCCTAAATTCGAAGGTGGATCCCATTGAGTACAATGGAAGTGAGGGGTGCCTAACACCTTCCCTTCACCTAACCGACTCCCGAACCGTAGGAATCTCTACCTTAGGATTAAGATATTAGGTTTATCATTATTTTCCCTTAAAAAATATGGTGGCGACTCGAATATTTTTGCCGGTCGCGACAGCTGGCGACTCTGCTGGGGACTCCTTCCTAGCGAGAGTCAATCCTAGCCTTAGGATTTAGGGATTTGTTTGTCTTGGATGTTATTTTGGTTTTATTTTTTATTTTTTTTATTGTTATTTATTTATTTTTATTTCATATATTTATTTATTTAACATTTTGTTTTTTGTATTATCATGCAAGGGATTAGGACATAAAAAAAAGGAGTGAAGCTAAAACCCAAAGCTTGGAGGATAACCCTAGAACCTAAAGTGGAATGGAAATGTTTTTGCGGGGGACGCAACGTCCCTTAAAATGCATTGATGCCACACTCAGAGTAAATCCTTCCAAAGTCGTCCTCACAAAAGGGCTAGCCCCTCTCGTAGTGGAATGATTTGGATGTGGTCCGTGACTCTGAGAACCTTAACCTACCCCACACCAATCATGGACCTTATGTATTCAACCCTCAAGGGTTATTACTAGGGTCCTATCCCAAATGAGACTTATCCCGAAGGATTACCGTAGGAAGGCTTGCTCCTTCTCATGGTAAAACAAGGGTATAGTCTAAACATTTTGGGGTCGTTATGATGGCCAAATTTAGGTAACCTACCTGTGAGGGGATTGGGCAGTCTTAACTTAGATCCAGCCTGTTCTAGGGAGCCCACCTTACTAGGGCATGCTTGCACATTACCTTACCCTAACCCAATAAAATACTTAATTAAAACATTCATTCATCATTTTCATGAAAATATATTTTAAAAGAAAATGTTCTTGCATACCCCATGCATTTTCATGCACTTTACATACATACACATACATTTGCATATCCTTTCCACCTCCGCCTTTATCCAACTGCCTAGTTAGCAGATTTCCCGATACTCACAAAAGAACATGAAAGATATCTCAAGAAGCTTTGGAGGAACCCAACAAGGGGAAAGTACCATTGAAGATGGAAGGTAACCCTTCACCATGCCAACTAGAGTCCCACCTAGAGCCTCAAATATAACAACCTTGGATGATATATGCCTCTGCAACAGAGTCTCAATTGTATCTACTTCAGTAGCAGCCTTATGTGTTTCAACAAAGGAAGTTTGGAAGAGAATAAGATCCTACACCAATGTCTCATGACTTAATGGGAGGTGCCTTAGTGAAGCTGCAGTTACTTGACCTTATTCAGGCACTACAAGCTATGAGCTCAAAGCACAAGACCTGCAACCGAATTTCAAAGGAGGAGTTCCATGGATTAAAAGACACCCCTTACTTTTACAAGTGGAGGGACATCAAGAAGTCTCCCAAAATTGGTTGGATCAACAAGGGCGCTCACTTCTAGGATCACTAGGCCTTTATCATTCCCAGTTGTATTTTCCTTTTTGCTAAGTGTTGTTTGTAATTAAAAGATGTACTTTTTGGGAAATAATTTTAATAAGATGAGCATGCATGCTTTTGGAATTCATCCATTCGTTTCACTCTTTCTTATGCCACCAAAATAAAATAAATCAAACCTTTTCTTTTCACTTCTCACCTATTAACAAACTTAGGAGGAGAAGGATGTAAATAAACAAACGAATTTGCTGATGTATGCTTTAATGGTATGACCTGGCTAAAGATGTGCTTTAATGGTATGACTTGGCTAAAGATGTAAGGCATTATTTCACTCCCCAAACACTGGAGAAATAAGGAGATAATCCGTAGTTAACCCCCTCGAGCCAGAAGTTGGTGTTCTTTCTATTTTCAAAAAACCTTAATCTTAACCAGGGGCAGGGTAGATTTCAATTAACTCAACAATGCGTCCTAATGCAAGGGAATCAGTACACCTAATCACAAGGAAAAAGGTTTAAAGCACATCTTCTTCCTCACACCATTCAACATTGAGGAAGCAAAAGGGATAATAGCTCATAATATCTAATATGCCAGTCACACCCTTTCTAAGTCAAAAGCAAATCACTCAAGAATTGTTCCAAAAAAAAGCCTGCTAAGTCAAGAAGAAAAGGAAAAAGCTGAAAAATAGTGGACTTTGACTTAGGCAAAATAAGGGTATCCCGATGGAGCACTAAATTTTCAGAAGAATTGGTCCATGCAAAAATAAGGGATTAAAAGAAAGGAAAAAGGAAAATAGGGAACAATCTTATAAACAGGAGTGGGTGACTGCACCTCAAAAAAGAGCTCATCAAGTGCTTAAACCAGTATACCTTTTAATCACCGTGACTGAAAAGGTTCTTTTACAGGATGAACGCGTCTGTTGGGTTAATTGGATTTAGGAATGGAGAATATCAAAGAGAATG
Source organism: Lathyrus tuberosus (assembly GCA_022829125.1). Taxonomy (NCBI): domain Eukaryota; kingdom Viridiplantae; phylum Streptophyta; class Magnoliopsida; order Fabales; family Fabaceae; genus Lathyrus; species Lathyrus tuberosus. The sequence goes on from JALAZF010000214.1 coordinate 9,273,015, forward strand.
GGGTGGGTTAAATTTCAAATTTTGAGCCTTGTATCTTTGTTTTCTTAAACCGTGAACCAGGCCATGTTACAATATGTAAAAGTCCTAATTGAAGCTAGGGGCACTATAAAAGCATACTCGACAAATTCATTGTTAAACTGACTCCGAATCCGAATGTTTGTTGGAACATCGCTAACCATATTCTCACATCTTCATTTGTGCCAACCTTATGAACAAATATAATTTGTATACGCCGTAAATTTTTTTGTCTTTCTTGATTTCAAAACTTGCATGAGCATTGAGTTAGAATTACTTTTCAAAGGGAATAATTTTACTCACAAATCAATACTTAGCACCAAGGAAATATCAATAATGGTCTAATCAGGGGTATATCATTTCAAGGAATTTCGGACTAGGGGCAAGTCACCTAAGGATCCTCGCAATCAAGGGGAAAATCCTAATGATCATAGGAGCATATTATCTGGAAATCCTACTAAATAGGGGCAAAGCATCCCAAGATTTGACACACTGATGCTGAATCACCTCCATGACTCTAATGATAAGCGGTGGATCTTTCAAGACGTTCAAGCTGGGGCATACCAATTCAAGGGTGCATTGAGGTCAATCACTCTACGAGGCATCTAATTAGAGGCAAAGACATTATATTGGGGCAGTTCATATTAAGGTCATATCATAGCATGGTAAGATCCAAGCTCCATTGCAAGCCACTCCTCCATACCCAATTAATTAAGGGGCATACCTTTTAGAGTCAAAAACTGGGGCATACTTTTCAAGACTCAAATACTGGGGCAGTTCATATCAAAGTCATACCTCAACATGGTGGGATCCAAGTTCCTTTTTAGGCATACCTTTCAGAAGCTCAATCGGGGGCAGACCACTTAAAGCATGATCAAAAGAAACCACTTCAAGAAAACTGTTCATTTGGGGCATATCATTCCAAGGGTTGGTTAGTGGAGGACGAATCTCTCCAAGGCTAATATAATCGTAAGCTGTCTTAAGTGCATGGTATAGTCAAGCTTCTTCAAAAATTATATTAAGGCGAATCTCTTCGAAGACACAACAGGATGGGGCAAAAGGCATGATACTGCAGGGGCAAGCCCTATCGATACTTCAGAGGTTGCACATACGAGCTATATCCTACATCTACAATCTTCAAGTTCAAAATAAGTATCAGGAGACCATGTTAGCTTAATAACCACTACCCTTTTTTGGGACAAGTATCCTTGTTACACAAGCAACCTTTCAAGGTCTTAACCATTCCATTACTCACCACAAGGGCACTCATAGAGACAACTAAATCATTATCATGCATTAATCATTTCGCTACGCTCTATTATAACATAGCATCACATGCATACATGAACATGCATACATGCACTCATATACACAAACATGCATACATGCATAGGGTTCATAATCACTCTTAGGGGTTTAACCCCCAGCAATATCATTGAATCATTGCTTCGATAAAGGATTTTATAGGATTATCATCCATCAGTGAGCAGGTCTTCACCTCTCACATCCTCAGATTATGAACTTATCCCACACAAAGGATAAGTTTCATCAAGTATCTAAGATTTTTTTTTATCAAGGGTTTATGAAGGGTTGTCAAAGAATTTTAAGGGGTTTTATCGAAGGATCTTATCAAAAGGAATTCATCAAGGGATCTTATTAAAGGGGTTTTATTAAGGAATTTATCAAAAAACATTTTACCAAGGAATTATCAAAGGGGTTTTATCAATGGATTTTTATCCAAAAGGGGTTCTACTGGAATTTTATCAAGGGGTTATACCAAAGGATTTTCATCAAAAGGAGTTCTATCGGAATTTTGTCAAGGGGGTTCTACCTGATTTATATCAAAGGGGTTTTATCAAGGGATTTTTATCCTATGAGTTATATTAAGGGATTTTCATCCAAAAGGGGTTATATTAGAGTTTCATCAAGGGGTTCTACAAAAATTTCTATTAAAAGATTTTCGTCCAAGGGATTTCGTGGAGGAGTTGTATCAGGGGTTCTACTGGATTTTGTTCAAGGGGTTCCATCTAGGGATTTTCATCTAAAAAGGGTTTTTGTTTAGAATTAAAAAAGGGGGAGGATTTATTGGGTTTGTCATCAAAGGATTCTACCTAGGGGTGTCACTGTTGTGTCAATAGGTTTTATCACAAGGGGTATTCATCAAGGGGTTCTATCGGGTATTTCGTTAAGGGTTTATTACTAGGGATCTTAGGATAATCAGCGTAGTACCTACCAGACTCTGCGGTCAAAATTAGGGTCCTTCTTATATTTAATCGTCTCCTCAACAAAAGAGGAAGACTCATCAACATCCTCTTTCTGATTCGAAGACGACTAAATAGGGGCAGCTGTAGTACCCTAAATTTTGACCGGTGTTTTTTTAGAATTTTTGGTACTACTAGGGAGTGTCATTTGGGGCTTTGAGGGATTTGTTAGTACTTTTAGGTCCATTTTGGAATTGGTTTGGTATAAGGGTTTTTTTTAGCAAGTTTGTTTAAATTTAATTAAGGTTTTATTTATTCATTTTTTTATAGTCTTAGATTTTTGGACTTAATTATAATAAAATGTTTTTGGGGATTTTCTCATTTTTAGGTTTTTATAGTTAAGTGGTTTTTTTAATTAGTTAGGAATAAAAAAAAGACTTTTTAGGATTTTGGTTAATTATTTTTTTTAAAAGATTAGGAAGTAAAGTTTTTAGAGTTATTTGTTTTTTATTTTATTTTAGAATTATTTATTAGAAATAATAGTTTTTTTTAGATTAATTAGTTGACAATCAAGTTTTATTGTAGAATTAATTTTTTTCACTACTTATTTATTAATATAATTTTATGGCTTTTATATTGGTTTTTTTTATTATTATTTTTATCATTAGTAATTAGGGAATGTTAGAATTACCGTTGTTTGCTTGTGAAATTGTTAATCATTTTATTTATTTATATTTAAAATTGGATAATTAGGTTATTTTTAAGTTTTTATTAAAAATTTTGTTTTAGAATTAAATATATATATCATTAGGATCCAATTAGAGATAATTTTATTAATTAGATTTTTAATAACAATCAGATTTTATTTTTAATATTTTCATTATTATTGATTGGCTTCTTATTTATTTCTATTAATTAGGAATTTTGTTTTATTAATAATTAAGATTTTTTTTATTATTAGTTATTAACTAGGATAATTTTTGTTAATTAAGGCTGATTGATATTGGATTTTTATTATTAAAATAATTATTATTTGTTTAGTTATTTTCTATTCGTTTAAAATTTTATTAAGGTAATTTTTGTCCGTTTTTTATTAGTGGCTAGTTGTTGGTCTTTTTATATTTTATTTTATTATTTATTTTATTATTTATTTATTTTGATCAAAGTTGTTGACCAATCATCTTCCCCACTTTTTAATGTTTTATTTATTTTTTCTTTACTACTAACTTTTTCTATTTTTATTTTTAATAAAAAAATCACAAAATAAAAATCTTTTTTTGGGCTTTTGATTATATATATATATTTTTTTACATTTTTTTAAAACCATAATTGTCATCTATAAATAGGACACATTTTTACACACTTTTGGAGGGGGCAATTTACAAAACCATACGATAAAAGTTGTTGTTCTTCACAAATCGAAGAACAACAACAATAAAACCCTAAACCCTCAACAATAAAACCCTAAACCCTAAACCTTCAACAATCCTAAACCCTCTGAAAGGGAAAAGGAAAGGAAAAAGAATCTCATACCAAAGGAGAAACAAGATAAAAGAAAAAGAAGGGAAAAAGGAAGAGATACAAAAAACCACCACCAAGAGGAAAAGGCAAAAGAAGGGGAAAAGGCACAAGGGAAAAGGCATAGGGAAAAGAAAAAAAGGAAGAGATACAAAAAACCACCACCAAGAAGGGGGAAAAGGCACAAGAAGGGAAAAAGCCAAAGGAACAGGAAAGAAACGAAGGGATGAAGGAAGCAACTTAATTTGGTCACGGCAAGGGGAGGTAACTTAGGTTTTTTTTATTGCTGTTACTATTAATTGATTGAGTTTTTTTCTGGAAAAGTTAGGGTTAGGGTTCATATTGAACCCTAGGGGTTTTAATAAATTTAGTTTTAATAATTTTGGGTTTTTAAAATTGGTTTGTTTATTTAGAAATTATTATTATAATAATTGGAATCAAATCATTTTCTTTTTTTATTTTTTTTTTCTGAGGTGGTGTTGGCCATTGGGCTTTACGCCCAATGCTTTTGGCACTGTAACGCCTGAATTTAATTAATTAGTTAATTAAATTATTGAAGGATTTAATTATCGGATTCAGACGAAGTTGAGAATTAATAGGAGTAGTTGGATTTGTCGGTATTACCTTAAGAGGCGTATCTGAATTATTAAGTTAAAGCCGAATTTTAGTCGGTTAAACCGGAGGAATAATAGTAGGAATAATATGATTTATTTATTGGACTATTTTATTTAAGTGAATTGGATTGGATTAGTGTGTGGTAAATAGCAATGAGGAAGTGTGAATAATTGGCCCAATAAGAGTTATAGGAGTTATTTGGATTAAAAAGAAAAATAAGATTTTATTTTAATAAAGAATTAGGTTTTGTTGGAATAATAAGAGTTTTGGAATGGAGGCAAAAGAGATTGTGAAACAAAGTTGCAGTTAAAAAGGGAACGAGGGTTTGGAAGCACAAGATTGGAGAAGAGGAATTACGAGAAGTGCGCAGCCGGAACCCGAGAATTCGAACTGCCGTTAAAATCCAGGTAAGGGTGGGTTCGACTATTATAACCGGGGTATGATGAATGTTATGTGGGTATTAGGTTGTATTGAATTGCTACTGTCTGTAATTTTGTTGAGTAATCTCTGTTTGGTCTAATACTGTCACATAATGTGAAATTGGGTTTATGTGAAATTATCGTTGTGATTGAAAATTGATGTTGCAGTGAGTATAAGTTGATTGTGTCTGAGATAGTTGATCGAAGAAAATATGTTGATGTGTTGGTGTATTATATGTCGTAATTGGTTAAATTGACATTGAGTGAAATCTGGAAAATATACAAGCAAGTGGCAATATAGGAAACTATACGTGTGAAGAAGAAGAAGGGAAATTTGAGACGGGGGAAGAAGAAAGGAAATTTGAGGCGGGGGCCTCACAAGGTGGGGGTGGGCGCCTCCTAATGCATTTTGGTGGGGGTGGGCGCCTCCTAATGTTTTTGGGTTCTTTTGGATTTTTGTTTGGTGTTGTTTTCTATACCGTTACCTTATCATGAAATTGTCTTATTAACCATAAATTAGTAGTAGTAGTAACCTTACATTACTAATTAGCATATTAGGGATGAAATGGAGCAGAAAAGTATTAGGTTCTCCAATGATTTATAAAGTAGAAAAATAACAGGTTCATTAGAAATTCACGTAGCAGGAACTTACAGGCTCGACAGAAAACTAGTTAAGTGGCAAGGATAATTTGACAAAAAAAAAAGAAACCATAACAGTAAACAGAATTTTGACAGAAGCTTGGAAATTATTTTAATTGGTAGCAATAATAGGAACAAGATTTTCTAATAAACTGGTAGCAGTAACCGAAGTTAAAAACTGAACAGTTTAGTCGGTTTAGCCCGTTTAGGCGGAAAAATTAGTTGTCCGGAATTTAACGAAAATTGTCGAGGTAGTTCGTAATAATTAGTAGGTGATTTTAGTCGGTTTGTTTTGTTGAATTAAGTTGAACGCGTGGAATTGCAGGTACAGTTGGATAAGTGGTATTGTCCCGATTTACGGGCGAAGTATTTAAGTTGCAGGTCTTATGACCAATGTTGTTTGAGTTGTGTTGTTGTTGATTAAGTTGTAGGTCGAATGACCAATGTTGTTTGAGTTGTGTTGTTGTTGATTAAGTTGTAGGTCGAATGACCAATGTTGGATTAAGTTGATGCTATTGATGCATGTTTGAGTTGTTGTTTTCGTTGTTGTTGTTCTGGTTGTTCTTGTTGATGATGTAGTTGATTGTATGCCTTTGATAATTGTCGCATACATTGCATTCATGAGTCGGGGCTGTATGCTCACACCACGTTGGCCTTGATGGCATTGATTAAGTTGGCCTTGATGGCATTGATTAAGTTGGCCTTGATGGCACCACGTTGAAGGCTGATGCCTTGTTGAAATGCCTCGATAACCTGGCATATGTTTAAGTTGGGAGTTTTACTCCGATGGTACCACATGCATGTGCATAGTTGTGTCACATTTTGAGTCGTTGTGAAGTTGCTGTTGTTCTTGATTCGTTGTTGTTGTGAAGTTGCTGTTGTTGTGAAGTTGCCGTTGTTGTGAAGTTGTTGCTTGTTATGAGTTGTTATTGCTATGTCTTGTTGCTTGATATAAAATTACTAATGTCGTGAGCTGTTGTTATATGTGTTGTTCTTACTATAATTTGCATCTTTTATATAAGTTGTTGTTATATGTTGTTATTACTATAAGTTGTTGTCGATACAAGTTGTGGTTATGAGTTGCTGGGTGTTATAAGTGGTGGTTGCTATTAAGTTGTTTATTTCTAGTTGTTGCATGACTGTCGTATGAAGCGGTGAAATTTATATGATTCTAATCTAGCATATTAATTATCATATTTTGTTTATAATATTCGATATCTCACCCCTTCTGTAATGATGTTACCTATTATGGGTAACTGAGCAGGTACTCAAGAATAGCTGCAGAAGTTGAGGTGTAATGTGAAGTCTTAGATGCTGTTAGCTCGAGTTGGTCTTGCTCTGATACGTAGCACTCGGGGGGATGAACGATTGTTGTTTATTTGTTGTTATTGTCTTAGTAGTTGAATCTTAAATTGTTGTTATTAAAGAATTGTTGTTTCAAAGTTGTTTTGAGTTGGACATGAGGTTATGTCATTATAAGTTGAATTATGTGAAGCCGCTTATTAATAAAAGTTGTTTTGTTTTCAAAAGGATAATTCAGGTTGTTATCAGTTCATCCGAATCAGTGTTATGTATCTGAATTATTTGTGATTAATATGAAGTTGTTTTCTGTTGAAAATGTGACATCCTGTTTATGTTGAAGAATTTTTAAAATGAAAACTCTGATTTTATTACTTATCCGCCGGGTAGAAATGGGGTGTTACATTAGTGGTATCAGAGCAGGTCGGTCTGTCCGGCCAATGTTGCCTAATGCTGTTTCTTCCTTAGTACTCGACATGTGTGTGGAACACTGTCGGTGCTTGTTTGTTAGTAGTTTCTAGTAGTTGTCTACAAGGTTGTTTTGAATTAAGTGGGGGAGATGTTTGTTCCCATACGTGTTGTTGGTATGTAGAAGTTGTTTCAAGGTGATGTTGCTTGCAAAAGTGCACATGTTGGAGCGATGTTATTGCGGACCAGCGAGAGTTTGGACTAGCGAATCCGTATCAGTCAAGTTGGAGATGCGCGTAGAGTCTGGACGGTGAATCGAAGATGATTGAAATTAAGGAATTATTCCGAATGGAATGATAAGTTGGTGGATTAATTCGGTAAGTTGTATATCTTGAGTATAGTTGGATTAAAGTTGAGTGATTTTCGTAGTTGGATGAAAGGAAATGGTTGTTGGTAGATTTTGGAGCAAGTGGGAGAGAAATAGAACTTATGTTCATCGACCTCAAATTCTGGTTTTTGTGATTTTGGAGCAGCTGTCAGTAAACGAGGTATAACTTTCGACTCGTGATTCGGATGGAAGCGGTTCTGGACTTTTTGGAAAGCTTACGAAATTCCATACAGTTTGCATATAAGATTTGTCTTCAGGAAGTTAGTGAAGAGGGAGAGAAGTGCGTTTTAATGTTTGGGTCTGTTGCTGATTTTTTTTGGAAAATTCTGCATACGGAAATTCTGGACCAGTCCCGTTACGTGGCTGATACCTCTTTACTCGTAAATCGGATTTGAGCGATTCTTGAAGTTCTCAAATATACACAAAATTCTCTTCATTTTGGAATATGATTTTGTGATTGAGAGATCTGTATTGAAGGAGATATATATGGTTGAAGTTGAGCGACCATTGCTGAAAAATTTGGAAGGATGAAAACAAGTGTGGAATATTATTAAGAATAAAATGTTGGTATTTGTAAGATGTGACTGTGTCGGAGAATGCTTGGAGATGCAATTTATGTTGAATGAGGATGATTTAGACGATGATGCTAAGTAAAGGTAATGTTGAGAGAAATGTGAATGTTGATTTGTGTTGCTAAGAATTTTCACCTTGGTTGAAAGTTGTAATTGGAGCAAACTGAATTGGATCGTTCTCAATGTTGTAGCGATTCCGGTGTTGGAAAAATATTTAAAGTCGTGTTGTACCATGAACGTGCATAAGAGGATGCGTAATGGATTTTGAACATTTTTGCATCGTTGACGAAGTTGAAACTAAAGAAACTAAGAGTGGCATTGGTAAGCCTTAGAAAGTTGGCGGAGCATTATGCTTACGGACTTTGGGCACAAGTTGAAGTACGCTATTGGGTTGGGTACTGATGATTTATTTCACCGTTATGGTTGTCGGCTGTCTATTGACAAATTGAGGAACTGATCACCCTTAATCTATTATTGATAGTAAACGGAATCATAATTGATGGATAGATGTGTCGTGCCAACTAGTATAGTATGTACGTTGAATTGGTCGAAGTCAAGCCAAGTGCTTGAAGGTTGTTTGTTTTGCTGATACAAGTTCATATGTTAGAATATTAGTTGAATTTAAGGATGACAGCACGAAGCTGTGTTTGATTGATGAGTAGTATGGAGACTCACAGTCGAGTTCTAGATAACTTGAGTCGTTGTTTGTGATGAAGCGAATGGCTAGTATGCCTTAAGGTGTATGTATGGAGTATGAAGCGTATCTTCCATATTTGTTTGGATGAGTTGGAACTGGTGTTTGTTGCGAATGTTTTGAGCTGTTTTAAAATCAGAGGAAGAACGCGTAGAATATTTGAAGGTTGAGTTGTGATTATTAAAAGAAGTTAAATTATAAGTTGATTTGTAAAAGTGGAGTTTTGGTTGGTAAAGATGATTTATCTTGTTGAATTTACGTGGACTCAGGTGTCAAATGTTGTTGATGTTGTTATGCGCCTAAGGTGATTTTGGGAACTATGTTGATAAAAGATAGTAAAGTTGTAATTTATGAGTGGTGTTAACGGGGAGATCCCGAAGAGTTAAGTCGAAAGCCTTGGTATTATGTCGACTCTGATGATTGGAAGTTGGAGGTCAACTGAGTAGAGTTAGTACCTTGAAAGTAATCAGAGTGCGCAGCGAACGCGTAGTGTATTGCGGTTGTTCAGACGTGAATTGTACCGATGTTGATATTTGGTTACGTTGATGTTGTGTTTAAGTTGGTATTCGTAAGTTGTTGTGTTCTGGTTCTTAAACCGGTAAATTCTTAAGTTGGTTACTTCTTGTGTTGCGATGTTAGTTGTCAATTGCATCACTTGGGTAGTATTCGCGTTGTTGTCGCCGTCGAGGTTAAGAACCGTTGTTTGTGTTATATGTGGAGTTGCCTTGCGAGGACGAGATTTGATTACTTGGAAGAATTAAGTTGTTGGAATAGTCGTGTCGGATAAATTTTCAAGGACGAAAATATTCTAAGTGGGGAAGAGTTGTAACGCCTGAATTTAATTAATTAGTTAATTAAATTATTGAAGGATTTAATTATCGGATTCAGACGAAGTTGAGAATTAATAGGAGTAGTTGGATTTGTCGGTATTACCTTAAGAGGCGTATCTGAATTATTAAGTTAAAGCCGAATTTTAGTCGGTTAAACCGAAGGAATAATAGTAGGAATAATATGATTTATTTATTGGACTATTTTATTTAAGTGAATTGGATTGGATTAGTGTGTGGTAAATAGCAATGAGGAAGTGTGAATAATTGGCCCAATAAGAGTTATAGGAGTTATTTGGATTAAAAAGAAAAATAAGATTTTATTTTAATAAAGAATTAGGTTTTGTTGGAATAATAAGAGTTTTGGAATGGAGGCAAAAGAGACCGTGAAACAAAGTTGCAGTTAAAAAGGGAACGAGGGTTTGGAAGCACAAGATTGGAGAAGAGGAATTACGAGAAGTGCGCAGCCGGAAGCGGAGAATTTGAACTGCCGTTAAAATCCAGGTAAGGGTGGGTTCGACTATTATAACCGGGGTATGATGAATGTTATGTGGGTATTAGGTTGTATTGAATTGCTACTGTCTGTAATTTTGTTGAGTAATCTCTGTTTGGTCTAATACTGTCACATAATGTGAAATTGGGTTTATGTGAAATTATCGTTGTGATTGAAAATTGATGTTGCAGTGAGTATAAGTTGATTGTGTCTGAGATAGTTGATCGAAGAAAATATGTTGATGTGTTGGTGTATTATATGTCGTAATTGGTTAAATTGACATTGAGTGAAATCTGGAAAATATACAAGCAAGTGGCAATATAGGAAACTATACGTGTGAAGAAGAAGAAAGGAAATTTGAGACGGGGGAAAAAGAAAGGAAATTTGAGGCGGGGGACTCACAAGGTGGGGGTGGGCGCCTCCTAATGCATTTTGGTGGGAGTGGGCGCCTCCTAATGCATTTTGGTGGGGGTGGGCGCCTCCTAATGTTTTTGGGTTCTTTTGGATTTTTGTTTGGTGTTGTTTTCTATACCGTTACCTTATCATGAAATTGTCTTATTAACCATAAATTAGTAGTAGTAGTAACCTTACATTACTAATTAGCATATTAGGAATGAAATGGAGCAGAAAAGTATTAGGTTCTCCAATGATTTATAAAGCAGAAAAATAACAGGTTCATTAGAAATTCATGTAGCAGGAACTTACAGGCTCGACAGAAAACTAGTTAAGTGGCATGGATAATTTGACCAAAAAAAAAAAAAGAAACTATAACAGTAAACAGAATTTTGACAGAAGCTTGGAAATTATTTTAATTGGCAGCAATAATAGGAACAAGATTTTCTAATAAACTGGTAGCAGTAACCGAAGTTAAAAACTGAACAGTTTAGTCGGTTTAGCCGGTTTAGGCGGAAAAATTAGTTGTCCGGAATTTAACGAAAATTGTCGAGGTAGTTCGTAATAATTAGTAGGTGATTTTAGTCGGTTTGTTTTGTTGAATTAAGTTGAACGCGTGGAATTGCAGGTACAGTTGGATAAGTGGTATTGTCCCGATTTACGGGCGAAGTATTTAAGTTGCAGGTCTTATGACCAATGTTGTTTGAGTTGTGTTGTTGTTGATTAAGTTGTAGGTCGAATGACCAATGTTGTTTGAGTTGTGTTGTTGTTGATTAAGTTGTAGGTCGAATGACCAATGTTGGATTAAGTTGATGCTATTGATGCATGTTTGAGTTGTTGTTTTCGTTGTTGTTGTTCTGGTTGTTCTTGTTGATGATATAGTTGATTGTATGCCTTTGATAATTGTCGCATACATTGCATTCATGAGTCGGGGCTGTATGCTCACACCACGTTGGCCTTGATGGCATTGATTAAGTTGGCCTTGATGGCATTGATTAAGTTGGCCTTGATGGCACCACGTTGAAGGCTGATGCCTTGTTGAAATGCCTCGATAACCTGGCATATGTTTAAGTTGGGAGTTTTACTCCGATGGTACCACATGCATGTGCATAGTTGTGTCACATTTTGAGTCGTTGTGAAGTTGCTGTTGTTCTTGATTCGTTGTTGTTGTGAAGTTGCTGTTGTTGTGAAGTTGCCGTTGTTGTGAAGTTGTTGCTTGTTATGAGTTGTTATTGCTATGTCTTGTTGCTTGATATAAAATTACTAATGTCGTGAGCTGTTGTTATATGTGTTGTTCTTACTATAATTTGCATCTTTTATATAAGTTGTTGTTATATGTTGTTATTACTATAAGTTGTTGTCGATACAAGTTGTGGTTATGAGTTGCTGGGTGTTATAAGTGGTGGTTGCTATTAAGTTGTTTATTTCTAGTTGTTGCATGACTGTCGTATGAAGCGGTGAAATTTATATGATTCTAATCTAGCATATTAATTATCATATTTTGTTTATAATATTCGATATCTCACCCCTTCTGTAATGATGTTACCTATTATGGGTAACTGAGCAGGTACTCAAGAATAGCTGCAGAAGTTGAGGTGTAATGTGAAGTCTTAGATGCTGTTAGCTCGAGTTGGTCTTGCTCTGATACGTAGCACTCGGGGGGATGAACGATTGTTGTTTATTTGTTGTTATTGTCTTAGTAGTTGAATCTTAAATTGTTGTTATTAAAGAATTGTTGTTTCAAAGTTGTTTTGAGTTGGACATGAGGTTATGTCATTATAAGTTGAATTATGTGAAGCCGCTTATTAATAAAAGTTGTTTTGTTTTCAAAAGGATAATTCAGGTTGTTATCAGTTCATCCGAATCAGTGTTATGTATCTGAATTATTTGTGATTAATATGAAGTTGTTTTCTGTTGAAAATGTGACATCCTGTTTATGTTGAAGAATTTTTAAAATGAAAACTCTGATTTTATTACTTATCCGCCGGGTAGAAATGGGGTGTTACATTAGTGGTATCAGAGCAGGTCGGTCTGTCCGGCCAATGTTGCCTAATGCTGTTTCTTCCTTAGTACTCGACATGTGTGTGGAACACTGTCGGTGCTTGTTTGTTAGTAGTTTCTAGTAGTTGTCTACAAGGTTGTTTTGAATTAAGTGGGGGAGATGTTTGTTCCCATACGTGTTGTTGGTATGTAGAAGTTGTTTCAAGGTGATGTTGCTTGCAAAAGTGCATATGTTGGAGCGATGTTATTGCGGACCAGCGAGAGTTTGGACTAGCGAATCCGTATCAGTCAAGTTGGAGATGCGCGTAGAGTCTGGACGGTGAATCGAAGATGATTGAAATTAAGGAATTATTCCGAATGGAATGATAAGTTGGTGGATTAATTCGGTAAGTTGTATATCTTGAGTATAGTTGGATTAAAGTTGAGTGATTTTCGTAGTTGGATGAAAGGAAATGGTTGTTGGTAGATTTTGGAGCAAGTGGGAGAGAAATAGAACTTATGTTCATCGACCTCAAATTCTGGTTTTTGTGATTTTGGAGCAGCTGTCAGTAAACGAGGTATAACTTTCGACTCGTGATTCGGATGGAAGCGGTTCTGGACTTTTTGGAAAGCTTACGAAATTCCCTACAGTTTGCATATAAGATTTGTCTTCAGGAAGTTAGTGAAGAGGGAGAGAAGTGCGTTTTAATGTTTGGGTCTGTTGCTGATTTTTTTTGGAAAATTCTGCATACGGAAATTCTGGACCAGTCCCGTTGCGTGGCTGATAACTCTTTACTCGTAAATCGGATTTGAGCGATTCTTGAAGTTCTGAAATATACACAAAATTCTCTTCATTTTGGAATATGATTTTGTGATTGAGAGATCTGTATTGAAGGAGATATATATGGTTGAAGTTGAGCGACCATTGCTGAAAAATTTGGAAGGATGAAAACAAGTGTGGAATATTATTAAGAATAAAATGTTGGTATTTGTAAGATGTGACTGTGTCGGAGAATGCTTGGAGATGCAATTTATGTTGAATGAGGATGATTAAGACGATGATGCTAAGTAAAGGTAATGTTGAGAGAAATGTGAATGTTGATTTGTGTTGCTAAGAATTTTCACCTTGGTTGAAAGTTGTAATTGGAGCAAACTGAATTGGATCGTTCTCAATGTTGTAGCGATTCCGGTGTTGGAAAAATATTTAAAGTCGTGTTGTACCATGAACGTGCATAAGAGGATGCGTAATGGATTTTGAACATTTTTGCATCGTTGACGAAGTTGAAACTAAAGAAACTAAGAGTGGCATTGGTAAGCCTTAGAAAGTTGGCGGAGCATTATGCTTACGGACTTTGGGCACAAGTTGAAGTACGCTATTGGGTTGGGTACTGATGATTTATTTCACCGTTATGGTTGTCGGCTGTCTATTGACAAATTGAGGAACTGATCACCCTTAATCTATTGTTGATAGTAGACGGAATCATAATTGATGGATAGATGTGTCGTGCCAACTAGTATAGTATGTACGTTGAATTGGTCGAAGTCAAGCCAAGTGCTTGAAGGTTGTTTGTTTTGCTGATACAAGTTCATATGTTAGAATATTAGTTGAATTTAAGGATGACAGCACGAAGCTGTGTTTGATTGATGAGTAGTATGGAGACTCACAGTCGAGTTCTAGATAACTTGAGTCGTTGTTTGTGATGAAGCGAATGGCTAGTATGCCTTAAGGTGTATGTATGGAGTATGAAGCGTATCTTCCATATTTGTTTGGATGAGTTGGAACTGGTGTTTGTTGCGAATGTTTTGAGCTGTTTTAAAATCAGAGGAAGAACGCGTAGAATATTTGAAGGTTGAGTTGTGATTATTAAAAGAAGTTAAATTATAAGTTGATTTGTAAAAGTGGAGTTTTGGTTGGTAAAGATGATTTATCTTGTTAAATTTACGTGGACTCAGGTGTCAAATGTTGTTGATGTTGTTATGCGCCTAAGGTGATTTTGGGAACTATGTTGATAAAAGATAGTAAAGTTGTAATTTATGAGTGGTGTTAACGGGGAGATCCCGAAGAGTTAAGTCGAAAGCCTTGGTATTATGTCGACTCTGATGATTGGAAGTTGGAGGTCAACTGAGTAGAGTTAGTACCTTGAAAGTAATCAGAGTGCGCAGCGAACGCGTAGTGTATTGCGGTTGTTCAGACGTGAATTGTACCGATGTTGATATTTGGTTACGTTGATGTTGTGTTTAAGTTGGTATTCGTAAGTTGTTGTGTTCTGGTTCTTAAACCGGTAAATTCTTAAGTTGGTTACTTCTTGTGTTGCGATGTTAGTTGTCAATTGCATCACTTGGGTAGTATTCGCGTTGTTGTCGCCGTCGAGGTTAAGAACCGTTGTTTGTGTTATATGTGGAGTTGCCTTGCGAGGACGAGATTTGATTACTTGGAAGAATTAAGTTGTTGGAATAGTCGTGTCGGATAAATTTTCGAGGACGAAAATATTCTAAGTGGGGAAGAGTTGTAACGCCTGAATTTAATTAATTAGTTAATTAAATTATTGAAGGATTTAATTATCGGATTCAGACGAAGTTGAGAATTAATAGGAGTAGTTGGATTTGTCGGTATTACCTTAAGAGGCGTATCTGAATTATTAAGTTAAAGCCGAATTTTAGTCGGTTAAACCGGAGGAATAATAGTAGGAATAATATGATTTATTTATTGGACTATTTTATTTAAGTGAATTGGATTGGATTAGTGTGTGGTAAATAGCAATGAGGAAGTGTGAATAATTGGCCCAATAAGAGTTATAGGAGTTATTTGGATTAAAAAGAAAAATAAGATTTTATTTTAATAAAGAATTAGGTTTTGTTGGAATAATAAGAGTTTTGGAATGGAGGCAAAAGAGATTGTGAAACAAAGTTGCAGTTAAAAAGGGAACGAGGGTTTGGAAGCACAAGATTGGAGAAGAGGAATTACGAGAAGTGCGCAGCCGGAAGCGGAGAATTTGAACTGCCGTTAAAATCCAGGTAAGGGTGGGTTCGACTATTATAACCGGGGTATGATGAATGTTATGTGGGTATTAGGTTGTATTGAATTGCTACTGTCTGTAATTTTGTTGAGTAATCTCTGTTTGGTCTAATACTGTCACATAATGTGAAATTGGGTTTATGTGAAATTATCGTTGTGATTGAAAATTGATGTTGCAGTGAGTATAAGTTGATTGTGTCTGAGATAGTTGATCGAAGAAAATATGTTGATGTGTTGGTGTATTATATGTCGTAATTGGTTAAATTGACATTGAGTGAAATCTGGAAAATATACAAGCAAGTGGCAATATAGGAAACTATACGTGTGAAGAAGAAGAAAGGAAATTTGAGACGGGGGAAAAAGAAAGGAAATTTGAGGCGGGGGACTCACAAGGTGGGGGTGGCCACCTCCTAATGCATTTTGGTGGGAGTGGGCGCCTCCTAATGCATTTTGGTGGGGGTGGGCGCCTCCTAATGTTTTTGGGTTCTTTTGGATTTTTGTTTGGTGTTGTTTTCTATACCGTTACCTTATCATGAAATTGTCTTATTAACCATAAATTAGTAGTAGTAGTAACCTTACATTACTAATTAGCATATTAGGAATGAAATGGAGCAGAAAAGTATTAGGTTCTCCAATGATTTATAAAGCAGAAAAATAACAGGTTCATTAGAAATTCATGTAGCAGGAACTTACAGGCTCGACAGAAAACTAGTTAAGTGGCAAGGATAATTTGACCAAAAAAAAAAAAGAAACCATAACAGTAAACAGAATTTTGACAGAAGCTTGGAAATTATTTTAATTGGCAGCAATAATAGGAACAAGATTTTCTAATAAACTGGTAGCAGTAACCGAAGTTAAAAACTGAACAGTTTAGTCGGTTTAGCCGGTTTAGGCGGAAAAATTAGTTGTCCGGAATTTAACGAAAATTGTCGAGGTAGTTCGTAATAATTAGTAGGTGATTTTAGTCGGTTTGTTTTGTTGAATTAAGTTGAACGCGTGGAATTGCAGGTACAGTTGGATAAGTGGTATTGTCCCGATTTACGGGCGAAGTATTTAAGTTGCAGGTCTTATGACCAATGTTGTTTGAGTTGTGTTGTTGTTGATTAAGTTGTAGGTCGAATGACCAATGTTGTTTGAGTTGTGTTGTTGTTGATTAAGTTGTAGGTCGAATGACCAATGTTGGATTAAGTTGATGCTATTGATGCATGTTTGAGTTGTTGTTTTCGTTGTTGTTGTTCTGGTTGTTCTTGTTGATGATATAGTTGATTGTATGCCTTTGATAATTGTCGCATACATTGCATTCATGAGTCGGGGCTGTATGCTCACACCACGTTGGCCTTGATGGCATTGATTAAGTTGGCCTTGATGGCATTGATTAAGTTGGCCTTGATGGCACCACGTTGAAGGCTGATGCCTTGTTGAAATGCCTCGATAACCTGGCATATGTTTAAGTTGGGAGTTTTACTCCGATGGTACCACATGCATGTGCATAGTTGTGTCACATTTTGAGTCGTTGTGAAGTTGCTGTTGTTCTTGATTCGTTGTTGTTGTGAAGTTGCTGTTGTTGTGAAGTTGCCGTTGTTGTGAAGTTGTTGCTTGTTATGAGTTGTTATTGCTATGTCTTGTTGCTTGATATAAAATTACTAATGTCGTGAGCTGTTGTTATATGTGTTGTTCTTACTATAATTTGCATCTTTTATATAAGTTGTTGTTATATGTTGTTATTACTATAAGTTGTTGTCGATACAAGTTGTGGTTATGAGTTGCTGGGTGTTATAAGTGGTGGTTGCTATTAAGTTGTTTATTTCTAGTTGTTGCATGACTGTCGTATGAAGCGGTGAAATTTATATGATTCTAATCTAGCATATTAATTATCATATTTTGTTTATAATATTCGATATCTCACCCCTTCTGTAATGATGTTACCTATTATGGGTAACTGAGCAGGTACTCAAGAATAGCTGCAGAAGTTGAGGTGTAATGTGAAGTCTTAGATGCTGTTAGCTCGAGTTGGTCTTGCTCTGATACGTAGCACTCGGGGGGATGAACGATTGTTGTTTATTTGTTGTTATTGTCTTAGTAGTTGAATCTTAAATTGTTGTTATTAAAGAATTGTTGTTTCAAAGTTGTTTTGAGTTGGACATGAGGTTATGTCATTATAAGTTGAATTATGTGAAGCCGCTTATTAATAAAAGTTGTTTTGTTTTCAAAAGGATAATTCAGGTTGTTATCAGTTCATCCGAATCAGTGTTATGTATCTGAATTATTTGTGATTAATATGAAGTTGTTTTCTGTTGAAAATGTGACATCCTGTTTATGTTGAAGAATTTTTAAAATGAAAACTCTGATTTTATTACTTATCCGCCGGGTAGAAATGGGGTGTTACATTAGTGGTATCAGAGCAGGTCGGTCTGTCCGGCCAATGTTGCCTAATGCTGTTTCTTCCTTAGTACTCGACATGTGTGTGGAACACTGTCGGTGCTTGTTTGTTAGTAGTTTCTAGTAGTTGTCTACAAGGTTGTTTTGAATTAAGTGGGGGAGATGTTTGTTCCCATACGTGTTGTTGGTATGTAGAAGTTGTTTCAAGGTGATGTTGCTTGCAAAAGTGCATATGTTGGAGCGATGTTATTGCGGACCAGCGAGAGTTTGGACTAGCGAATCCGTATCAGTCAAGTTGGAGATGCGCGTAGAGTCTGGACGGTGAATCGAAGATGATTGAAATTAAGGAATTATTCCGAATGGAATGATAAGTTGGTGGATTAATTCGGTAAGTTGTATATCTTGAGTATAGTTGGATTAAAGTTGAGTGATTTTCGTAGTTGGATGAAAGGAAATGGTTGTTGGTAGATTTTGGAGCAAGTGGGAGAGAAATAGAACTTATGTTCATCGACCTCAAATTCTGGTTTTTGTGATTTTGGAGCAGCTGTCAGTAAACGAGGTATAACTTTCGACTCGTGATTCGGATGGAAGCGGTTCTGGACTTTTTGGAAAGCTTACGAAATTCCCTACAGTTTGCATATAAGATTTGTCTTCAACAAGTTAGTGAAGAGGGAGAGAAGTGCGTTTTAATGTTTGGGTCTGTTGCTGATTTTTTTTGGAAAATTCAGCATACGGAAATTCTGGACCAGTCCCGTTGCGTGGCTGATAACTCTTTACTCGTAAATCGGATTTGAGCGATTCTT
Source organism: Lathyrus tuberosus (assembly GCA_022829125.1). NCBI lineage: Eukaryota > Viridiplantae > Streptophyta > Magnoliopsida > Fabales > Fabaceae > Lathyrus > Lathyrus tuberosus. Next base: position 9,291,674 of record JALAZF010000214.1, read on the forward strand.
GAAGTTATGAAATATACACAAAATTCTCTTCATTTTGGAATATGATTTTGTGATTGAGAGATCTGTATTGAAGGAGATATATATGGTTGAAGTTGAGCGACCATTGCTGAAAAATTTGGAAGGATGAAAACAAGTGTGGAATATTATTAAGAATAAAATGTTGGTATTTGTAAGATGTGACTGTGTCGGAGAATGCTTGGAGATGCAATTTATGTTGAATGAGGATGATTAAGACGATGATGCTAAGTAAAGGTAATGTTGATTTGTGTTGCTAAGAATTTTCACCTTGGTTGAAAGTTGTAATTGGAGCAAACTGAATTGGATCGTTCTCAATGTTGTAGCGATTCCGGTGTTGGAAAAATATTTAAAGTCGTGTTGTACCATGAACGTGCATAAGAGGATGCGTAATGGATTTTGAACATTTTTGCATCGTTGACGAAGTTGAAACTAAAGAAACTAAGAGTGGCATTGGTAAGCCTTAGAAAGTTGGCAGAGCATTATGCTTACGGACTTTGGGCACAAGTTGAAGTACGCTATTGGGTTGGGTACTGATGATTTATTTCACCGTTATGGTTGTCGGCTGTCTATTGACAAATTGAGGAACTGATCACCCTTAATCTATTGTTGATAGTAGACGGAATCATAATTGATGGATAGATGTGTCGTGCCAACTAGTATAGTATGTACGTTGAATTGGTCGAAGTCAAGCCAAGTGCTTGAAGGTTGTTTGTTTTGCTGATACAAGTTCATATGTTAGAATATTAGTTGAATTTAAGGATGACAGCACGAAGCTGTGTTTGATTGATGAGTAGTATGGAGACTCACAGTCGAGTTCTAGATAACTTGAGTCGTTGTTTGTGATGAAGCGAATGGCTAGTATGCCTTAAGGTGTATGTATGGAGTATGAAGCGTATCTTCCATATTTGTTTGGATGAGTTGGAACTGGTTTTTGTTGCGAATGTTTTGAGCTGTTTTAAAATCAGAGGAAGAACGCGTAGAATATTTGAAGGTTGAGTTGTGATTATTAAAAGAAGTTAAATTATAAGTTGATTTGTAAAAGTGGAGTTTTGGTTGGTAAAGATGATTTATCTTGTTGAATTTACGTGGACTCAGGTGTCAAATGTTGTTGATGTTGTTATGCGCCTAAGGTGATTTTGGGAACTATGTTGATAAAAGATAGTAAAGTTGTAATTTATGAGTGGTGTTAACGGGGAGATCCCGAAGAGTTAAGTCGAAAGCCTTGGTATTATGTCGACTCTGATGATTTGAAGTTGGAGGTCAACTGAGTAGAGTTAGTACCTTGAAAGTAATCAGAGTGCGCAGCGAACGCGTAGTGTATTGCGGTTGTTCAGACGTGAATTGTACCGATGTTGATATTTGGTTACGTTGATGTTGTGTTTAAGTTGGTATTCGTAAGTTGTTGTGTTCTGGTTCTTAAACCGGTAAATTCTTAAGTTGGTTACTTCTTGTGTTGCGATGTTAGTTGTCAATTGCATCACTTGGGTAGTATTCGCGTTGTTGTCGCCGTCGAGGTTAAGAACCGTTGTTTGTGTTATATGTGGAGTTGCCTTGCGAGGACGAGATTTGATTACTTGGAAGAATTAAGTTGTTGGAATAGTCGTGTCGGATAAATTTTCGAGGACGAAAATATTCTAAGTGGGGAAGAGTTGTAACGCCTGAATTTAATTAATTAGTTAATTAAATTATTGAAGGATTTAATTATCGGATTCAGACGAAGTTGAGAATTAATAGGAGTAGTTGGATTTGTCGGTATTACCTTAAGAGGCGTATCTGAATTATTAAGTTAAAGCCGAATTTTAGTCGGTTAAACCGGAGGAATAATAGTAGGAATAATATGATTTATTTATTGGACTATTTTATTTAAGTGAATTGGATTGGATTAGTGTGTGGTAAATAGCAATGAGGAAGTGTGAATAATTAGCCCAATAAGAGTTATAGGAGTTATTTGGATTAAAAAGAAAAATAAGATTTTATTTTAATAAAGAATTAGGTTTTGTTGGAATAATAAGAGTTTTGGAATGGAGGCAAAAGAGACCGTGAAACAAAGTTGCAGTTAAAAAGGGAACGAGGGTTTGGAAGCACAAGATTGGAGAAGAGGAATTACGAGAAGTGCGCAGCCGGAACCGGAGAATTTGAACTGCCGTTAAAATCCAGGTAAGGGTGGGTTCGACTATTATAACCGGGGTATGATGAATGTTATGTGGGTATTAGGTTGTATTGAATTGCTACTGTCTGTAATTTTGTTGAGTAATCTCTGTTTGGTCTAATACTGTCACATAATGTGAAATTGGGTTTATGTGAAATTATCGTTGTGATTGAAAATTGATGTTGTAGTGAGTATAAGTTGATTGTGTCTGAGATAGTTGATCGAAGAAAATATGTTGATGTGTTGCTGTATTATATGTCGTAATTGGTTAAATTGACATTGAGTGAAATCTGGAAAATATACAAGCAAGTGGAAATATAGGAAACTATACGTGTGAAGAAGAAGAAAGGAAATTTGAGACGGGGGAAAAAGAAAGGAAATTTGAGGCGGGGGCCTCACAAGGTGGGAGTGGCCGCCTCCTAATGCATTTTGGTGGGGGTGGGCGCCTCCTAATGTTTTTGGGTTCTTTTGGATTTTTGTTTGGTGTTGTTTTCTATACCGTTACCTTATCATGAAATTGTCTTATTAACCATAAATTAGTAGTAGTAGTAACCTTACATTACTAATTAGCATATTAGGAATGAAATGGAGCAGAAAAGTATTAGGTTCTCCAATGATTTATAAAGCAGAAAAATAACAGGTTCATTAGAAATTCATGTAGCAGGAACTTACAAGTTCGACAGAAAATTAGTTAAGTGGCAAGGATAATTTGACCCAAAAAAAAAAAGAAACCATAACAGTAAACAGAATTTTGACAGAAGCTTGGAAATTATTTTAATTGGCAGCAATAATAGGAACACGATTTTCTAATAAACTGGTAGCAGTAACCGAAGTTAAAAACTGAACAGTTTAGTCGGTTTAGCCGGTTTAGGCGGAAAAATTAGTTGTCCGGAATTTAATGAAAATTGTCGAGGTTGTTCGTAATAATTAGTAGGTGATTTTAGTCGGTTTGTTTTGTTGAATTAAGTTGAACGCGTGGAATTGTAGGTATAGTTGGATAAGTTGTATTGTCCCGATTTACGGGCGAAGTATTTAAGTTGCAAGTCTTATGACCAATGTTATTTGAGTTGTGTTGTTGTTGATTAAGTTGTAGGTCAAATGACCAATGTTGTTTGAGTTGTGTTGTTGTTGATTAAGTTATAGGTCGAATGACCAATGTTGGATTAAGTTGATGCTATTGATGCATGTTTGAGTTGTTGTTTTCGTTGTTGTTGTTCTGGTTGTTCTTATTGATGATGTAGTTGATTGTATGCCTTTGATAATTGTCGCATACATTGCATTCATGAGTCGGGGCTGTATGCTCACACCACGTTGGCCTTGATGGCATTGATTAAGTTGGCCTTGATGGCATTGATTAGGTTAGCCTTGATGGCATTGATTAAGTTGGCCTTGATGGCACCACGTTGAAGGCTTATGCCTTGTTGAAATGCCTCGATAACCTGGCATATGTTTAAGTTGGGAGTTTTACTCCGATGGTACCATATGCATGTGCATAGTTGTGTCAAATTTTGAGTCGTTGTGAAGTTGCTGTTGTTCTTGATTCGTTGTTGTTGTGAAGTTGCTGTTGTTGTGAAGTTGCCGTTGTTGTGAAGTTGTTGCTTGTTATGAGTTGTTATTGCTATGTCTTATTGCTTGATATAAAATTACTAATGTCGTGAGCTGTTGTTATATGTGTTGTTCTTACTATAATTTGCATCTTTTATATAAGTTGTTGTTATATGTTGTTATTACTATAAGTTGCTGTCGATACAAGTTGTGGTTATGAGTTGCTGGGTGTTATAAGTGGTGGTTGCTATTAAGTTGTTTATTTCTAGTTGTTGCATGACTGTCGTATGAAGCGGTGAAATTTATATGATTCTACTCTAGCATATTAATTATCATATTTTGTTTATAATATTCGATATCTCACCCCTTCTGTAATGATGTTACCTATTATGGGTAACTGAGCAGGTACTCAAGAATAGCTGCAGAAGTTGAGGTATAATGTGAAGTCTTAGATGCTGTGAGCTCGAGTTGGTCTTGCTCTGATACGTAGCACTCGGGGGGATGAACGGTTGTTGTTTATTTGTTGTTATTGTCTTAGTAGTTGAATCTTAAATTGTTGTTATTAAAGAATTGTTGTTTCAAAGTTGTTTTGAGTTGGACATGAGGTTATGTCATTATAAGTTGAATTATGTGAAGCCGCTTATTAATAAAAGTTGTTTTGTTTTCAAAAGGATAATTCAGGTTGTTATCAGTTCATCCGAATCAGTGTTATGTATCTGAATTATTTGTGATTAATATGAAGTTGTTTTCTGTTGAAAATGTGACATCCTGTTTATGTTGAAGAATTTTTAAAATGAAAACTCTGATTTTATTACTTATCCGCCGGGTAGAAATGGGGTGTTACAGGCACCCCCCATCTATGACCCAATTACTTTTCCTAAAGGTTTTTACACCCCTGTTTTTTATTTAATTAAATTATTTGATTAAATTATAAATGAATTATTTTATTTAGGTTTTTTTAATTAGGAGATTTTAACATATAAATAGAATTTAGGGTTGGTTTTTTTTATTTTGGGATTTTTGTGGTTTTTTATTTCCATTTATTTCATTTAAAAATTATTACCATTGAATCAATTCCTTGATTCAAGTTGTAATAAGTTTTTCATTTGGTTTCTATTGTTTTTTTATCATTTAGTAAAAATTATTTAATTATATGGAAATTAAGTTTTTATGTAGATTTAATAAAAGGAGTTATTTTCTTAGGAAAATTATTTTAAAGGGATTAAAAAAATAATAATAAATTAATTGGAACAAATATTTTAGGAGATTATTAATATGGATTTATTTTGGAGTAATTTGTATTTTTGATATATTAAATTATTTGACGTTTGGGGTTCAATTTTTTTTTAAATTAGAAAAATGGTTTTAGAAGGAAAAAGGATTTTTAAAGTTTTAAGGGATTTACACATGGGGATAAAGCTCTTGGTCCGAGAGCCTAAATAAAGGATGGGATTTGGGATTGAGGAATTAAACTCTTGATATCCGAGAGTATAAATAAAAGGATTAAGGGATAAAGCTCTTGGTCCGAGAGCCTAAATAAAGGATGAGATATGGATTTTTGGAATAAAACTCTTCCTCCGAGAGTATAAACAATAGACAAAGGGATTTAAGGGATATAACTCCTCATCTAGGAGTATAAACACTAGATTTAAGGGATAGAACTCTTTATCCAAGAGTATAAATAGTGGATGGGATTTAGGGATAGGAATTGGGATTTAGGAATAGGATTGCGGGGTAGGAATAAGGGAGGTGAACTATGGTTACTCTGATCCTTCAAATTGAGGGTACGTAGGCATAGGGTTGCAAACCAACCCTAGCGAGTATAATTAATAAAAAACTTAGGTTTTCCTATAACTTAGACAAACAAATATACCCTAAATTCGAAGGTGGATCCCATTGAGTACAATGGAAGTGAGGGGTGCCTAACACCTTCCCTTCACTTATCCGACTCCCGGACCGTAGGAATCTCTACCTTAGGATTAAGATATTAGGTTTATCATTATTTTCCCTTAAAAAATATGGTGGCGACTCGAATATTTTTGCCGGCCGTGACACCAAGCATCCAAAAAGCTTTATTGAGGTCTATTGGAAGTGTCCAAAGCATCAATTCATTTATGTAACAAGTATCTTAGAAGTTGGCAAGTGAACTTTAATAGGTAAGCTTCCATAGAACTTGAACTTTAAGAAATATGCTTTGCTTTGATGTACATTGAGTTTGAACATGTCATATATGTCATACTTGTTGTGTTTGAACTTTATTTGAGTACTATTATTGACTGTATAGAGGATTGACATAGAACTTGCAAATTTGATGCCTTTTAGATGATGCTATCGGGTTTTGAAATAAAATCACTTTTAGCCAAAACTAACACCACCATTGGATTCCTCATGAAATTTTAAGGAAGTTTGATCTTTATTTCATTTATTTTCATGGAGAAATGACCAAGTTATGATTGGTTTTGCAAATGACACAAAACCTGAATTTCTTGGGCAAGCCAGCCATGGGCGCCCTCTTTGTTCAGGTCACTAGGTCACTTTCAACCTTATCAATTAATGGGTGTGGTTTGATACACGGTTGTATCACCACCCCAGTGGTTAAACCTACGCGCCCTATGTACCTTGTCACCACCAGAATTGGGGTTCGAATCCCCCTCGCCCCAGTTCTTTTATTTTTCTGGATTTTCATTTGAACAACACATATTATTTCATGCTTTCCCCATATGTTCACAATGCGCGCGTGGTAGAGCTAGTCATTGTTTTGACCTACAAGCGAACTGGCGTGGGTTCAACACCCATGAAGGCCACCTCCTTTATTTTTTAATACTTATTTTTCTTAATTTTCTTCACAATTTCAAACTATCATAACTTTCTCATTTTTTATCGTTTTGAATCCATTATTTTTTAAAATTGTTCATGATAATGTCTATTTTATATTTGTGAAAAGAAAATACCAAAAATAATTATTTTTCTCGCATTTATGAGTGCTTAAAGTGTGTAACTTTTTAGGGTTTCTTAAGGACTTCTTTGGTTCTTTTGAATGTTTCTTTGTTTTCCCTTACTTGCAAAGACTTGATTGCACCATGGGTATACTATATGAACTTTGTATGATGTTGTGATGTTTTACATCCTTGTTCCAACTTGTTTTTAATGCATTTTTTAAGTATATATTCATATAAAAGTGTATGTCAACTTTGTCTATACCATGAACTTTTGCTTGACTATTTTGCCTTAACATGTGATGTTTCTTCCATATTTATACCACTTTGGTATGTACATATGTCTTTGTGTTGATTATACCATGTTTATGTGCTCCTAAAGACTTGAACTTTGTCTTGAAAATGCCTTTGTATAAATGCTTGTTTGTATGAACCTTTGTGATGTTTCCACTTTGTTCAAAACCATGTTTGAACCCTAATATCCATGTTTGGTTGTTACCAACATGTCTTAACATGTTCAACTTGTATCCATGCTTAAATGTTCAAGTAATGCCTTAATTTGTTCACATGGTGTTTAAACTTTAAATTTGTCATCTTTAAGTATTCTCACATGAAATATCTTTTGTGTTTACATCTTCATCCACATGTTGTTGTCATAAAACATGTCCTTTTGTTCAAGTATGCTTGGTTGTTTCCCTTACTATGTTCATTGGATCCTCGATTCATCTTGATTACATATAATTTCTTGAACTTCTTTGTAATTGCTCCCATGTATTAAATCTTTGCTTACATGTTCAAGTATTTCCTTCATGAACTCTTACCATGATGAATATATCTCTTTGTTTGATACACATTACACATTCAAAACTCTTGGGCCTCTATCAGAGTGTAATTCCATCCCCTCCTCCTCAAAACCTTCTTTAAACGTTTAACAGTTCAAACCTTAATCTTCAACTATCATGAAACACAACCCTAATGGCATCATAAATTCAAAACTCTTGGGCCTCTGTTAATAGTGTAAGACCCATCACAAATTCAAAACTCTTGGGCCTCTGTTAAGAGTGTAAGACCTATCAGAAATTCAAAACTCTTGGGCCTTTGTTAAGAGTGTAAGACCCATCACAAATTCAAAACTCTTGGGCCTATTTTAAGAGTGTATGACCCATCAAAAATTCAAAACTCTTGTGCCTCTGTTAAGAGTGTAAGACCCATCATAAATTCAAAACTCTTGGGCCTCTGTTAAGAGTGTAAGACCCATCACAAATTCAAAACTCTTGGGCCTCTATTAGAGCATAAAACCCATCACAAATTCAAAACACACGGGCCTCTGTTAGGAGTGTAAGACCCATCACTCTTTTTTCAATTCATGTATGTACTTGTAAACTACTTATTCATATTAAGTTTCTCTTGACATTGATAACACCCCATCCTTATTTTAGACTTAGCTCAAAACATTAGAGTTCCCTCAACCACAGCTTAGTTCAAACCCCAGTTCCCCTTAATGAGGCCAGCTTCATCATAGCCTCCTCTTGGGCTTTATCCAAGCATCATAGCCTCCATCTTGGGCTTCATAACAAGATACCAGCAATTCAAAACCCTCCCCAGTTTAGTCAGCCTCCTCTCAGGATTCAAAACAATAAACCTTTTAGCTTCATATCTTGGGCGTTGAAGAAGATACAAATAAACTTTTTAGCTTCATATCTTAGGCTTTAAACAAGATACAAATTAACTTTTTAGGTTCACATCTTAGGCTTTGAACAAGATACTCAAATAAATCAATTTCTTCCCAGAGATGAGATATTGAGTCACTCTGTAGGAAGTTATCTCTTCTATACACCACAATTCAAAATCAAACATTCAAAACTTTTCTCCATATAAGTGATGTAAGTGGCACACTTGTTGATTCAAAATCCAAGCTCGAGTCCTTCTCTTATTATGGTCCAAAACTTTTCTTTCATCTAACTGATGTAAGTGGCACACTTGTTGATACTATATCCAAGTTAAGGTCCTTCTCTTTGCATGCAAAGACTCATAAAAGTAAGATGTGGCATTACTTAGGATTCTTTAACATCCAAGTTCAAAACTTCTTCCCCTAATGATATTACACTCAAATGTTTGTAATGAGTAGGTGATATATCTCTCTTAAGAATGATGATTTGTCTTTTCTTTCAAAACCAACAAATACCCTTTTAGCTTCATCATCTTGGACTTTGAACAAGATATAAATTCCACCAAACTATTGGTGGAACTACGAATGCTCTGATTTCTCTACTTCCTTTTGGGAATACGTAGGCATAAGATTGCGAGATCTTAGCATGCACACGCGTACACCTTTAAAACAAAACCCTTTAGGTCCTCGTACCTTTCATAAAACAAAAACTCCCAAAAAATCTCACATTCTCATTCTTACCCATAGGTTAAAACTTTCTCAATCAAACAGTAAGCATTGTAAGTAGATAAGATAACTAATAGAAAAAAGTGTATAAAAGGTTCCAATAGAGTACTATAGATACTTAGGGTGTTAATAGCTTCCGTTAGTATAACTAACCCCCGATTCCAGGTCTTTTTGTAATAGTAGGGAAAACATTTGCACGCAGGGTTAGTTTAGATTCCTTCCCCTTCCATTTAAGCATCATAGGATAAATATTAGAAATTCGAAAGTGTCACAAGCACGGTTAATGAGGATTTCACCATCTCAGGATTGGTGGGGTCACGGAAATCGGTCCACAACAGGGTATCAGTATGGTAGGTCTGCGGTAGGGTCTGGCCAAAAGTGTTTGGAAAGAAACAAAGCTTAACTTGATGTTAATAGAGTAGCAGGTATTAAGGTTGTGATTGGATCTGGGGTTAAAGCCAAATGTAACATAGATAACTATGGGGAGAACTTTGTGGAGGATGTTACCGATGGTAATTTGGATGCTAGTGAATTGGGACTTATTAAAAAATGTTTGGAAAATGTGGGTCCTGATGTGCGTTATAATGGACATAGTATTTCCCATTCTCTCCCTAATGGGCCGGTAGGGCAGGTGATTGGCTGTAAAAAGAAAAAATTAAAAGCCATCAAAGACAATTATGAGTGTATCAAAAATACCTTTTCCCCCCTCATATTTTAATGCCTTAATTCATTCTGTGAAAGTGAATGCGCCTCCCAATTCAAATGTATTGTCATCAGCGAGCAAGGACTCTGAGGGTGGGGATGTTGGTTCAAGAAATTCAGGTGGTTCTGTACTATGCTATGATTCGATTAGTGACGCGGATGTACTACAAGGTAATTCTTGTAACACCCCCTTCTATACCCCCAAATAATCACATATTAATCAATTAGGCATATATTAATAATTTCATCAGAGTATAATTACATAGCATGGCATAAAAGAAGCATGCCACATTATACGTGAAATTAAAACAATCAACACCTGCTCAACAGAGATATGCAACAGTGGGGTAACTTGCACATAGGAACTTCGTCCTTACACCCACATCTCAATATTTAGAATAAAAGCGGAAACATCTAAATACCGAATAACATCATATATATAGATATATATATATATATATATATATATATATATATATATATATATATATATATATATCAAATACTATCCGTCAACACGGAATCATGTTTACATAAACATTTCAAGTCAAGATACATATACAAAATGTATCACAAAATAATCATGTAATCCTAGCTACCCGATGCTACATATCAGAGCCGACCGACCAAAAGTTATGAAGTCCTAAGCCTCACAAAATACCTTCAGCAACCTACTCTGCAATGCCTCATAGAGCATTATAAAACAGCAGAAGGGTAAGAAACATTATCATAATATCGATGCATATAATTATATATTTCAACATAAAATTACACATAACACATTTAAAACCACATACACTATTACTCACAAATTCCATTATATAACATATATCACAACCCAAGCATATCATTCATGCACATAATCACCTCTTCTCATACAATGCATACGTTTATACACAAAACATATCATTTATCATTCACTACATCCAACACAATTGCACAACAATTCCCAAAGGCTTATCATAAGCTCAATCATAAAATCAACCATTTATCAATGCATATCAAACATGCACAATACATTTATCATAAATGTACATCACCATTTTCCACACAAATAATCAATCATGACTTTCCACATATAACAATGCAATCATGATTCATGTAAATGCAAGAGACCGACACAACGACTCTATGCAATTACATATGCGGTACCGACTCATCACTAGTTCACTCAGGAACTCTGCTGGAACCATCGCTCGTTACTGAGGATCACTCAAGTAACACCCCGTCGGGCCTACGATGTTCACCCGTCGCTTTAGGTCTCCACATGAGCACACGACGTTATGGATTGCTTTAGGTCCCCACATGGGCACACAACCCGATCGCTTTAGGTCCCCACCTGGGCACACGATCCGATCGCTTTAAGTCCCCACCTGGGCACACGATCATCTATGACCACCGCTTTAGGTCCTCACATAGGCACACGATGTCATAGAGGAATTCTCTTTGAATCCCTCAACGCAAGAATGCAATCATTATGCCTCACATACAAAATGATTCATGACATTCTTATAATGCATACATGTATACAAACATTGTCATGCATTCATCTCTTACAATCACATACAATTCATCAATATGAATTATTTCACCATCTTTATTCATGCATTAGAAATCAATCCAACAATGCATTTTTCTTGCCATACGATCACCAACTAACATACATTGAACTTCACGTAAGCAATTCATTTTCACACATACATGTAATCATAAACATGCATATAAAACCAATTACAACATATCACATTAATTTGCCTTTCGGCCACACTTTATAATCACAACATGTCATCACATGCATTATCATTACACAACATCATACAAGGCATACACATTAATATCAATTCCACATTGTAGGTTACACAACCAATATACACATTTAAAACGACAAAAGTAGGTAAATGACACTATTCCTAAATTCTCGACTTTATTTAATCGGCCAACAACCTCAAACTCCTCATCATGAGAAAGTACAGCTCAATAGCTTTCCAATGCATCAAACCACGCCTCAAACCGAACCACAGATCAAAAGTTATGCAGAAAACAAAATTACACGAACAGCACTGTTCGCTGGGCGAACCTCCCTCGCGAGCATTCGCTAGCTCCTTCGCTAGGCGAACATCCCTCGCGAGCATTCGCTAGCTCCTTCGCTAGGCGAATGTTCCAGCGAACCAACTGTTAGCTAAAAACAGACACAAAGTTCGCTAGGCGAGCACTGGGCGAACCATGTCAGAACCAAACAGAGCCAAAAACACCCAAAGTTCGCTAGGCGAACACCCTAGCGAACCTTCGCTCATGCCTTCGCTAGGCGAATACCCGTAGCGAACCTTCGCTACCCTTCGCTGAATCGTTCGCTAGGCGAACCCGCGAAAACCTCACTCGCTGCTGCTTCGCCCCAGGTTCGCTAGGCGAACCAAGGAAAACTTAGATTTTCTCCAGCGCTGTTGAAAACCCAAAATCCATATTCTTGAACCCAAAACATCATCCAAACCATTACCCAACATGTAAACATCATTATAAACCCATTTATAAACACAAAATCACATTTGGATCATCATCAACAACATTTCACCAATTTAGGGTTTTCCAAAAACTCATAAAAATCTTTCAATCCACAAACATACACATACATAACTACACACATAGACAAGATAACAATGTTTCTAACCCTTACCCAGATTCCAAATGATCTAGCTCTTGTTCTTGATGATTTCCACTCTTTTTCCTCTTTTCTTCTCTTCTTCCCTCTTTCTTTCTCTTCTTTTTCTTTCTATTTCCCCTTTTTCTCTTTCTCTCCTATTTCCTTCCTCTTATTCCTATTTCTTTTCTTTTATTTTCTATTTCTCTCATTTCTATTTTTACACAATATTTCCTCTAATTCAATTTCTACACTTAATTCATTTTCCTAATAAATTTCCTCTACAAATTACTTCCTTAATTTTTTCTAACTCATTAATAGTTATAAAATGACCAAAATGCCCTTAAGCCCAAAATTCCCGAAAACGCTCTCAAATGAGATAATACATCATAACATAGCATAAAAGCATATTATCACACCAAAGTCATAAATAGAATAATTTAACATTCAATTAAATAAAGGACTCAACAAAAATTGAAATAATCGAAATTGGGGCGTTACAACTCTCCCCCACTTAGACATTTTCGTCCTCGAAAATATACCGAGACGAACAACTCCGGACACGACTCTCGCATCCGACCCACAAACCAACATGCCAACAAAAGGCACACCACGAATAACACAACTGACAAACCAACTTGCTAACTACAACAACGACAACTACAACGACAAGATGCAAGGCCCATACAATACACTTGACGACAAACGCACAACTCAAGGAAAACCAAGATACCAACACACAGGTTCACTCTAGAACCAAAGCACAACAAGATCGTTACCGTACTCTAGGTAACACTCCCCTAATTCCCCACACAGGAATTAGCTACACGTACTCGAACCATCACCATGGAAACGAGGCAACAACACAAACAAGAACATAAAGTTCCATGACACAACATCGTTCACGAACTCCTACATAACCACAAGACCAACCTCCTTGTTCACATATCTATGCTACGATTCACCAATCGAACATATCACCAACACATCAATCTACACTGTAGTCCATGAAACAAATTTAAACCTTTCACTTAACACTTCCATTCCGGAACATCCAATAATTTCATCAATCCAACATGTCTCCAATGTCCAACTTATGAACTCTTACAAGTCTCACACATTCATACAAAATGGATCACATCACGCTTCCTCTGCGCACTCTGATTGCTCAAAACTATCGAGTCCATCAATCTCGCTCCCAAAGTCTAACCCTCTCTCACTAGGTACAAGTCTCTGAACTGCTCAACGATTCTAGCTCTCTTGCCATCAAAACCGACATACATAAAGATTTTCGACTTACACACTAGGCCTAACAACTGCCTCTCCCAAAACCAAACCAAATTCATAACTCGCCATGAATCTTAATCGTCTTTGTTGTCTCATACTCTATTCCTTCGGACCAAACAAGTACTCAATACTCTCGAAATCACTAAACACTTCGAATTTCAAAATTATAAAGATAATACTTCCAATATTCCAACACAACACAACCGTAACCAATTCCAACTCCACAATAGTACTAATCCTTTCATGAATTCTCAAATGCTGAAAACCTAAGCCACGACCCAAACAAATCACTACTTCCATCAAATGATCCAAACCATTCTAGTTATCTTATTCTCAATCGTCACCTTATTCATTTCTCAACAATTCATATACAATTTCTTCCCTTGACATCCCAAGTCTCATAAATTCCCTCATACACCGCATGCTCATTATCTCGTGCAATCATCTTTTCCTTTTGTTACCAACAACTCTGAAAGCAACTAATAATAATACTCAATCGTACTCTCTTAATGGCTTCCCAACATACTAAAACTTCTAATATGTCTCGTCTTCAAATATGAAAATCTTCATCAACTCATCAAAATCAATCCATAATCCTTCATTAATTCCGAACAATGTATTCCATTTCACTATTAAAGCCGGAAAGATACGTCTATCCCATCCAACACAATTCCCGTCTGATATCAACAATAGATTAAGGGTGATCAGTTCCTCAATTTGTCAATAGACAGCCGACAATCATGCTGGGGCATAAACCATCTTCACTAAACTATAATAGCCTTTCTTGCATCCCGTGCACAAAACTACCTAAGGCACAAATCCTTAGTCGACATAAATTTTACCTCTGTATCCTTCCTGAAACCGGAAACTACTCTGTCCAAATAACACTTACGATCTCGCAATCCACAACACACCGAGTTAACGCTCCACATCCGAGGAAACACGGAGAAGTACCAGCTTCTCCCCCACTTATCTCATCCTAACACCTGCTGACCACCGAACAGAAAAACCAGAAAGTACTGACGGTGTTTCACACACTCATCAGGTACTAAGGAACAAAAAACAAATTCAAACGCTTTGCTTACTCATGTGAAATAAACGAATGAGTCACTCCGATAATAACAATAGCAACTAAAGGCATACCATTAATAAGACAAGTACCTGTAGTATAACGATCCGCATCAGTAGTATCCGTACACGCCAATGCAAACACTTTTCCGCCCGCTTGAGCTTGTTTCAGCTTAGCACAATTAGTACTAATGTGACCCGATTCCCCACAATTGTAACACTTCACCCTGTTCCTTCTACAATCGGCGAAAGCATGCCCCAAGCCTCCACAGTTGGAACACTTCTCAAGAGTCTTCCTACATTCCAATGATTTATGACCAATCTCTCCACATTTGAAACATTTCGGAGCACTAGAACCCCCTCCACTCGACTTCTTCTCACAGTTACTCTTATGCTTATCCTTATCAACGGGTGTCACATAAGGACCACCACGAGCTTGTTTGTTTCCCTTTTCTCTCATTCATACTCTTGTAGTGAGCAGAACGAGCTTTGCTATCTTCCTCGAAGATTCTACTACATTCCACCAAGTCGGAAAATATTCTTATCCTCTGATAACTAATGGCTTGCTTAATCTCAGGGCGTAGACCATTCTCGTACTTCACACATCTGGAAAACTCGGCAGTAATCGCCGCATAGTGAGGATGAAATTGTACCAATTCCACAAACTTCGCAGTATAGTCCACAACAGACATACTACCTTGCTTTAGTTCTAGAAATTCCATCTCCTTCTTTCCCTTAACATGTTCAGGGTAATACTTCCTTAGAAACTCAGTACGAAACAAATCCCAAGTAATCTCTTCATCATCCACCTCAAGAACTTGACGCATACCGACCCACCAATCGTCGGCTTCTTCCTTCAGCATGTGAGTTCCTAGCCTTACCTTGTTCTCTTCCGCACAGTCCATAACTCAGAATATCCTTTCAATTTCCTTCAACCATATCTGAGCACCATCCGGATCAAATCTTCCCTTGAAGACCGGTGGTTGATTCTTCCTGAACTCGTCATTAGCATTCACGTTCGGCGCACCTTGCACCGCCCTAGCCATTGCTTCCAAAGCAGCAGCCATCGCATTGTTGTTTCTACCAGCCATATTCTGATCATTCCCAACAACGACAACACGGTTAAACAACAGTTCAACCAACAACAACAACAAGACAGACACAAACTGACTCGACACTGGCTCTGATACCACTTAATGTAACACCCCCTTCTATACCCCCAAATAATCACATATTAATCAATTAGGCATATATTAATAATTTCATCAGAGTATAATTACATAGCATGGCATAAAAGAAGCATGTCACATTATATGTGAAATTAAAACAATCAACACCTGCTCAACAGAGATATGCAACAGTGGGGTAACTTGCACATAGGAACTTCGTCCTTACACCCACATCTCAATATTTAGAATAAAAGCGGAAACATCTAAATACCGAATAACATCATATATATATATATATATATATATATATATATATATATATATATATATATATATATATATATCAAATACTATCCGTCAACACGGAATCATGTTTACATAAACATTTCAAGTCAAGATACATATACAAAATGTATCACAAAATAATCATGTAATCCTAGCTACCCGATGCTACATATCAGAGCCGACCGACCAAAAGTTATGAAGTCCTAAGCCTCACAAAATACCTTCAGCAACCTACTCTGCAATGCCTCATAGAGCATTATAAAACAGCAGAATGGTAAGAAACATTATCATAATATCGATGCATATAATTATATATTTCAACATAAAATTACACATAACACATTTAAAACCACATACACTATTACTCACAAATTCCATTATATAACATATATCACAACCCAAGCATATCATTCATGCACATAATCACCTCTTCTCATACAATGCATACGTTTATACACAAAACATATCATTTATCATTCACTACATCCAACACAATTGCACAACAATTCCCAAAGGCTTATCATAAGCTCAATCATAAAATCAACCATTTATCAATGCATATCAAACATGCACAATACATTTATCATAAATGTACATCACCATTTTCCACACAAATAATCAATCATGACTTTCCACATATAACAATGCAATCATGATTCATGTAAATGCAAGAGACCGACACAACGACTCTATGCAATTACATATGCGGTACCGACTCATCACTAGTTCACTCAGGAACTCTGCTGGAACCATCGCTCGTTACTGAGGATCACTCAAGTAACACCCCGTCGGGCCTACGATGTTCACCCGTCGCTTTAGGTCTCCACATGAGCACACGACGTTATGGATTGCTTTAGGTCCCCACATGGGCACACAACCCGATCGCTTTAGGTCCCCACCTGGGCACACGATCCGATCGCTTTAAGTCCCCACATGGGCACACAACCCGATCGCTTTAGGTCCCCACCTGGGCACACGATCCGATCGCTTTAAGTCCCCACCTGGGCACACGATCATCTATGACCACCGCTTTAGGTCCTCACATAGGCACACGATGTCATAGCGGAATTCTCTTTGAATCCCTCAACGCAAGAATGCAATCATTATGCCTCACATACAAAATGATTCATGACATTCTTATAATGCATACATGTATACAAACATTGTCATGCATTCATCTCTTACAATCACATACAATTCATCAATATGAATTATTTCACCATCTTTATTCATGCATTAGAAATCAATCCCACAATGCATTTTTCTTGCCATACGGTCACCAACTAACATACATTGAACTTCACGTAAGCAATTCATTTTCACACATACATGTAATCATAAACATGCATATAAAACCAATTACAACATATCACATTAATTTGCCTTTCGGCCACACTTTATCATCACAACATGTCATCACATGCATTATCATTACACAACATCATACAAGGCATACACATTAATATCAATGCCACATTGTAGGTTACACAACCAATATACACATTTAAAACGACAAAAGTCGGTAAATGACACTATTCCTAAATTCTCGACTTTATTTAATCGGCCAACAACCTCAAACTCCTCATCATGAGAAAGTACAGCTCAATAGCTTTCCAATGCATCAAACCACGCCTCAAACCGAACCACAGATCAAACGTTATGCAGAAAACAAAATTACACAAACAGCACTGTTCGCTGGGCGAACCTCCCTCGCGAGCATTCGCTAGCTCCTTCGCTAGGCGAACATCCCTCGCGAGCATTCGCTAGCTCCTTCGCTAGGCGAATGTTCCAGCGAACCAACTGTTAGCTAAAAACAGACACAAAGTTCGCTAGGCGAGCACTGGGCGAACCAAGTCAGAACCAAACAGAGCCAAAAACACCTAAAGTTCGCTAGGCGAACACTCTAGCGAACCTTCGCTCATGCCTTCGCTAGGAGAATACCCGTAGCGAACCTTCGCTACCCTTCGCTGAATCGTTCGCTAGGCGAACTCGCGAAAACCTCACTCGCTGCTGCTTCGCCCCAGGTTCGCTAGGCGAACCAAGGAAAACTCAGATTTTCTCCAGCGCTGTTGAAAACCCAAAATCCATATTCTTCAACCCAAAACATCATCCAAACCATTACCCAACATGTAAACATCTTTATAAACCCATTTATAAACACAAAATCACATTTGGATCATCATCAACAACATTTCACCAATTTAGGGTTTTCCAAAAACTCATAAAAATCTTTCAATACACAAACATACACATACATAACTACACACATAGACAAGATAACAATGTTTCTAACCCTTACCCAGATTCCAAATGATCTAGCTCTTGTTCTTGATGATTTCCACTCTTTTTCCTCTTTTCTTTTCTTCTTCCCTATTTCTTTCTCTTCTTTTTCTTTCTATTTCCCCTTTTTCTCTTTCTCTCCTATTTCCTTCCTCTTATTCCTATTTCTTTTCTTTTATTTTCTATTTCTCTCATTTCTATTTTTACACAATATTTCCTCTAATTCAATTTCTACACTTAATTCATTTTCCTAATAAATTTCCTCTACAAATTACTTCCTTAATTTTCTCTAACTCATTAATAGTTATAAAATGACCAAAATGCCCTTAAGCCCAAAATTCCCGAAAACGCTCTCAAACGAGATAATACATCATAACATAGCATAAAAGCATATTATCACACCAAAGTCATAAATAGAATAATTTAACATTCAATTAAATAAAGGACTCAACAAAAATTGGAATAATCGAAATTGGGGCGTTACAACTCTCCCCCACTTAGACATTTTCGTCCTCGAAAATATACCGAGACGAACAACTCCGGACACGACTCTCGCATCCGACCCACAAACCAACATGCCAACAAAAGGCACACCACGAATAACACAACTGACAAACCAACTTGCTAACTACAACAACGACAACTACAACGACAAGATGCAAGGCCCATACAATGCACTTGACGACAAACGCACAACTCAAGGAAAACCAAGATACCAACACACAGGTTCACTCTAGAACCAAAACACAACAAGATCGTTACCGTACTCTAGGTAACACTCCCCTACTCGAACCATCACCATGGAAACGAGGCAACAACACAAACAAGAACATAAAGTTCCACGATACAACATCGTTCACGAACTCCTACATAACCACAAGACCAACCTCCTTGTTCACATATCTATGCTACGATTCACCAATCGAACATATCACCAACACATCGATCTACATTGTAGTCCATGAAACAAATTTAAACCTTTCACTTAACACTTCCATTCCGGAACATCCAATAATTTCATCATTCCAACATGTCTCCAATGTCCAACTTATGAACTCTTACAAGTCTCACACATTCATACAAAATGGATCACATCACGCTTCCTCTGCGCACTCTGATTGCTCAAAACTATCGAGTCCATCAATCTCGCTCCCAAAGTCTAACCCTCTCTCACTAGGTACAAGTCTCTGAACTGCTCAACGATTCTAGCTCTCTTGCCATCAAAACCGACATACATAAAGATTTTCGACTTACACACTAGGCCTAACAACTGCCTCTCCCAAAACCAAACCAAATTCATAACTCGCCATGAATCTTAATCGTCTTTGTTGTCTCATACTCTATTCCTTCGGACCAAACAAGTACTCAATACTCTCGAAATCACTAAACACTTCGAATTTCAAAATTATAAAGATAATACTTCCAATATTCCAACACAACACAACCGTAACCAATTCCAACTCCACAATAGTACTAATCCTTTCATGAATTCTCAAATGCTGAAAACCTAAGCCACGACCCAAACAAATCACTACTTCAATCAAATGATCCAAACCATTCTAGTTATCTTATTCTCAATCGTCACCTTATTCATTTCTCAACAATTCATATACAATTTCTTCCCTTGACATCCCAAGTCTCATAAATTCCCTCATACACCGCATGCTTATTATCTCGTGCAATCATCTTTTCCTTTTGTTACCAACAACTCTGAAAGCAACCAATAATAATACTCAATCGTACTCTCTTAATGGCTTCCCAACATTCTAAAACTTCTAATATGTCTCGTCTTCAAATATGAAAATCTTCATCAACTCATCAAAATCAATCCATAATCCTTCATTAATTCCGAACAATGTATTCCATTTCACTATTAAAGCCGCAAATATACGCCTATCCCATCCAACACAATTCACGTCTGATATCAACAATAGATTAAGGGTGATCAGTTCCTCAATTTGTCAATAGACAGCCGACAATCATGCTGGGGCATAAACCATCTTCACTAAACTATAATAGCCTTTCTTGCATCCCGTGCACAAAACTACCTAAGGCACAAATCCTTAGTCGACATAAATTTTACCTTTGTATCCTTCCTGAAACCGGAAACTACTCTGTCCAAATAACACTTACGATCTCGCAATCCACAACACACCGAGTTAACGCTCCACATCCGAGGAAACACGGAGAAGTACCAGCTTCTCCCCCACTTATCTCATCCTAACACCTGCTGACCACCGAACAGAAAAACCAGAAAGTACTGACGGTGTTTCACACACTCATCAGGTACTAAGGAACAAACAACAAATTCAAACGCTTCGCTTACTCATGTGAAATAAACGAATGAGTCACTCCGATAATAACAATAGCAACTAAAGGCATACCATTAATAAGACAAGTACCTGTAGTATAACGATCCGCATCAGTAGTATCCGTACCCGCCAATGCAAACACTTTTCCGCCCGCTTGAGCTTGTTTCGGCTTAGCACAATTAGTACTAATGTGACCCGATTCCCCACAATTGTAACACTTCACCCTGTTCCTTCTACAATCGGCGAAAGCATGCCCCAAGCCTCCACAGTTGGAACACTTCTCAAGAGTCTTCCTACATTCCAATGATTTATGACCAATCTCTCCACATTTGAAACATTTCAGAGCACTAGAACCCCCTCCACTCGACTTCTTCTCACAGTTACTCTTATGCTTATCCTTATCAACGGGTGTCACATAAGGACCACCACGAGCTTGTTGTTTCCCTTTTCTCTCATTCATACTCTTGTAGTGAGCAGAACGAGCTTTGCTATCTTCCTCGAAGATTCTACTACATTCCACCAAGTCGGAAAATCTTCTTATCCTCTGATAACCAATGGCTTGCTTAATCTCAGGGCGTAGGCCATTCTCGTACTTCACACATCTGGAAAACTCGGCAGTAATCGCCGCATAGTGAGGATGAAATTGTACCAATTCCATAAACTTTGCAGTATAGTCCACAACAGACATACTACCTTGCTTTAGTTCTAGAAATTCCATCTCCTTCTTTCTCTTAACATGTTCAGGGTAATACTTCCTTAGAAACTCAGTACGAAACAAATCCCAAGTATTCTCTTCATCATCTACCTCAAGAACTTGACGCATACCGACCCACCAATCGTCGGCTTCTTCCTTCAGCATGTGAGTTCCTAGCCTTACCTTGTTCTCTTCCGCACAGTCCATAACTCGGAATATCCTTTCAATTTCCTTCAACCATATCTGAGCACCATCCGGATCAAATCTTCCCTTGAAGACCGGTGGTTGATTCTTCCTGAACTCGTCATTAGCATTCACGTTCGGCGCACCTTGCACCACCCTAGCCATTGCTTCCAAAGCAGCAGCCATCGCATTGTCGTTTCTACCAGCCATATTCTGATCATTCCCAACAACGACAACACGGTTAAACAACAGTTCAACCAACAACAACAACAAGACAGACACAAACTGACTCGACACTGGCTCTGATACCACTTAATGTAACACCCCATTCTATACCCCCAAATAATCACATATTAATCAATTAGGCATATATTAATAATTTCATCAGAGTATAATTACATAGCATGGCATAAAAGAAGCATGTCACATTATACGTGAAATTAAAACAATCAACACCTGCTCAACAGAGATATGCAACAGTGGGGTAACTTGCACATAGGAACTTCGTCCTTACACCCACATCTCAATATTTAGAATAAAAGCGGAAACATCTAAATACCGAATAACATCATATATATATATATATATATATATATATATCAAATACTATCCGTCAACACGGAATCATGTTTACATAAACATTTCAAGTCAAGATACATATACAAAATGTATCACAAAATAATCATGTAATCCTAGCTACCCGATGCTACATATCAGAGCCGACCGACCAAAAGTTATGAAGTCCTAAGCCTCACAAAATACCTTCAGCAACCTACTCTGCAATGCCTCATAGAGCATTATAAAACAGCAGAAGGGTAAGAAACATTATCATAATATCGATGCATATAATTATATATTTCAACATAAAATTACACATAACACATTTAAAACCACATACACTATTACTCACAAATTCCATTATATAACATATATCACAACCCAAGCATATCATTCATGCACATAATCACCTCTTCTCATACAATGCATACGTTTATACACAAAACATATCATTTATCATTCACTACATCCAACACAATTGCACAACAATTCCCAAAGGCTTATCATAAGCTCAATCATAAAATCAACCATTTATCAATGCATATCAAACATGCACAATACATTTATCATAAATGTACATCACCATTTTCCACACAAATAATCAATCATGACTTTCCACATATAACAATGCAATCATGATTCATGTAAATGCAAGAGACCGACACAACGACTCTATGCAATTACATATGCGGTACCGACTCATCACTAGTTCACTCAGGAACTCTGCTGGAACCATCGCTCGTTACTGAGGATCACTCAAGTAACACCCCGTCGGGCCTACGATGTTCACCCGTCGCTTTAGGTCTCCACATGAGCACACGACGTTATGGATTGCTTTAGGTCCCCACATGGGCACACAACCCGATCGCTTTAGGTCCCCACCTGGGCACACGATCCGATCGCTTTAAGTCCCCACCTGGGCACACAATCATCTATGACCACTGCTTTAGGTCCTCACATAGGCACACGATGTCATAACGGAATTCTCTTTGAATCCCTCAACGCAAGAATGCAATCATTATGCCTCACATACAAAATGATTCATGACATTCTTATAATGCATACATGTATACAAACATTGTCATGCATTCATCTCTTACAATCACATACAATTCATCAATATGAATTATTTCACCATCTTTATTCATGCATTAGAAATCAATCCAACAATGCATTTTTCTTGCCATACGGTCACCAACTAACATACATTGAACTTCACGTAAGGAATTCATTTTCACACATACATGTAATCATAAACATGCATATAAAACCAATTAAAACATATCACATTCATTTGCCTTTGGGCCACACTTTATCATCACAACATGTCATCACATGCATTATCATTACACAACATCATACAAGGCATACACATTAATATCAATGCCACATTGTAGGTTACACAACCAATATACACATTTAAAACGACAAAAGTCGGTAAATGACACTATTCCTGAATTCTCGACTTTATTTAATCGGCCAACAACCTCAAACTCCTCATCATGAGAAAGTACAGCTCAATGGCTTTCCAATGCATCAAACCACGCCTCAAACCGAACCACAGATCAAAAGTTATGCAGAAAACAAAATTACACGAACAGCACTGTTCGCTGGGCGAACCTCCCTCGCGAGCATTCGCTAGCTCCTTCGCTAGGCGAACATCCCTCGCGAGCATTCGCTAGCTCCTTCGCTAGGCGAATGTTCCAGCGAACCAACTGTTAGCTAAAAATAGACACAAAGTTCGCTAGGCGAGCACTGGGCGAACCAAGTCAGAACCAAACAGAGCCAAAAACACCCAAAGTTCGCTAGGCGAACACTCTAGCGAACCTTCGCTCATGCCTTCGCTAGGCGAATACCCATAGCGAACCTTCGCTACCCTTCGCTGAATCGTTCGCTAGGCGAACCCGCGAAAACCTCACTCGCTGCTGCTTCGCCCCAGGTTCGCTAGGCGAACCAAGGAAAACTCAGATTTTCTCCAGCGCTGTTGAAAACCCAAAATCCATATTCTTCAACCCAAAACATCATCCAAACCATTACCCAACATGTAAACATCATTATAAACCCATTTATAAACACAAAATCACATTTGGATCATCATCAACAACATTTCACCAATTTAGGGTTTTCCAAAAACTCATAAAAATCTTTCAATCCACAAACATACACATACATAACTACACACATAGACAAGATAACAATGTTTCTAACCCTTACCCGGATTCCAAATGATCTAGCTCTTGTTCTTGATGATTTCCACTCTTTTTCCTCTTTTCTTCTCTTCTTCCCTCTTTCTTTCTCTTCTTTTTCTTTCTATTTCCCCTTTTTCTCTTTCTCTCCTATTTCCTTCCTCTTATTCCTATTTCTTTTCTTTTATTTTCTATTTCTCTCATTTCTATTTTTGCACAATATTTCCTCTAATTCAATTTCTACACTTAATTCATTTTCCTAATAAATTTCCTCTACAAATTACTTCCTTAATTTTCTCTAACTCATTAATAGTTATAAAATGACCAAAATGCCCTTAAGCCCAAAATTCCCGAAAACGCTCTCAAACGAGATAATACATCATAACATAGCATAAAAGCATATTATCACACCAAAGTCATAAATAGAATAATTTAACATTCAATTAAATAAAGGACTCAACAAAAATTGGAATAATCGAAATTGGGGCGTTACAACTCTCCCCCACTTAGACATTTTCGTCCTCGAAAATATACCGAGACGAACAACTCCGGACACGACTCTCGCATCCGACCCACAAACCAACATGCCAACAAAAGGCACACCACGAATAACACAACTGACAAACCAACTTGCTAACTACAACAACGACAACTACAACGACAAGATGCAAGGCCCATACAATGCACTTGACGACAAACGCACAACTCAAGGAAAACCAAGATACCAACACACAGGTTCACTCTAGAACCAAAACACAACAAGATCGTTACCGTACTCTAGGTAACACTCCCCTAATTCCCCACACAGGAATTAGCTACACGTACTCGAACCATCACCATGGAAACGAGGCAACAACACAAACAAGAACATAAAGTTCCACGATACAACATCGTTCACGAACTCCTACATAACCACAAGACCAACCTCCTTGTTCACATATCTATGCTACGATTCACCAATCGAACATATCACCAACACATCGATCTACATTGTAGTCCATGAAACAAATTTAAACCTTTCACTTAACACTTCCATTCCGGAACATCCAATAATTTCATCATTCCAACATGTCTCCAATGTCCAACTTATGAACTCTTACAAGTCTCACACATTCATACAAAATGGATCACATCACGCTTCCTCTGCGCACTCTGATTGCTCAAAACTATCGAGTCCATCAATCTCGCTCCCAAAGTCTAACCCTCTCTCACTAGGTACAAGTCTCTGAACTGCTCAACGATTCTAGCTCTCTTGCCATCAAAACCGACATACATAAAGATTTTCGACTTACACACTAGGCCTAACAACTGCCTATCCCAAAACCAAACCAAATTCATAACTCGCCATGAATCTTAATCGTCTTTGTTGTCTCATACTCTATTCCTTCGGACCAAACAAGTACTCAATACTCTCGAAATCACTAAACACTTCGAATTTCAAAATTATAAAGATAATACTTCCAATATTCCAACACAACACAATCGTAACCAATTCCAACTCCACAATAGTACTAATCCTTTCATGAATTCTCAAATGCTGAAAACCTAAGCCACGACCCAAACAAATCACTACTTCCATCAAATGATCCAAACCATTCTAGTTATCTTATTCTCAATCGTCACCTTATTCATTTCTCAACAATTCATATACAATTTCTTCCCTTGACATCCCAAGTCTCATAAATTCCCTCATACACCGCATGCTCATTATCTCGTGCAATCATCTTTTCCTTTTGTTACCAACAACTCTGAAAGCAACCAATAATAATACTCAATCGTACTCTCTTAATGGCTTCCCAACATACTAAAACTTCTAATATGTCTCGTCTTCAAATATGAAAATCTTCATCAACTCATCAAAATCAATCCATAATCCTTCATTAATTCCGAACAATGTATTCCATTTCACTATTAAAGCCGGAAAGATACGTCTATCCCATCCAACACAATTCCCGTCTGATATCAACAATAGATTAAGGGTGATCAGTTCCTCAATTTGTCAATAGACAGCCGACAATCATGCTGGGGCATAAACCATCTTCACTAAACTATAATAGCCTTTCTTGCATCCCGTGCACAAAACTACCTAAGGCACAAATCCTTAGTCGACATAAATTTTACCTCTGTATCCTTCCTGAAACCGGAAACTACTCTGTCCAAATAACACTTACGATCTCCCAATCCACAACACACCGAGTTAACGCTCCACATCCGAGGAAACACGGAGAAGTACCAGCTTCTCCCCCACTTATCTCATCGTAACACCTGCTGACCACCGAACAGAAAAACCAGAAAGTACTGACGGTGTTTCACACACTCATCAGGTACTAAGGAACAAACAACAAATTCAAACGCTTCGCTTACTCATGTGAAATAAACGAATGAGTCACTCCGATAATAACAATAGCAACTAAAGGCATACCATTAATAAGACAAGTACCTGTAGTATAACGATCCGTATCAGTAGTATCCGTACCCGCCAATGCAAACACTTTTCCGCCCGCTTGAGCTTGTTTCAGCTTAGCACAATTAGTACTAATGTGACCCGATTCCCCACAATTGTAACACTTCACCCTGTTCCTTCTACAATCGGCGAAAGCATGCCCCAAGCCTCCACAGTTGGAACACTTCTCAAGAGTCTTCCTACATTCCAATGATTTATGACCAATCTCTCCACATTTGAAACATTTCGGAGCACTAGAACCCCCTCCACTCGACTTCTTCTCACAGTTACTCTTATGCTTATCCTTATCAACGGGTGTCACATAAGGACCACCACGAGCTTGTTGTTTCCCTTTTCTCTCATTCATACTCTTGTAGTGAGCAGAACGAGCTTTGCTATCTTCCTCGAAGATTCTACTACATTCCACCAAGTCGGAAAATCTTCTTATCCTCTGATAACTAATGGCTTGCTTAATCTCAGGGCGTAGACCATTCTCGTACTTCACACATCTGGAAAACTCGGCAGTAATCGCCGCATAGTGAGGATGAAATTGTACCAATTCCACAAACTTCGCAGTATAGTCCACAACAGACATACTACCTTGCTTTAGTTCTAGAAATTCCATCTCCTTCTTTCCCTTAACATGTTCAGGGTAATACTTCCTTAGAAACTCAGTACGAAACAAATCCCAAGTAATCTCTTCATCATCCACCTCAAGAACTTGACGCATACCGACCCACCAATCGTCGGCTTCTTCCTTCAGCATGTGAGTTCCTAGCCTTACCTTGTTCTCTTCCGCACAGTCCATAACTCGGAATATCCTTTCAATTTCCTTCAACCATATCTGAGCACCATCCGGATCAAATCTTCCCTTGAAGACCGGTGGTTAATTCTTCCTGAACTCGTCATTAGCATTCACGTTCGGCGCACCTTGCACCGCCCTAGCCATTGCTTCCAAAGCAGCAGCCATCGCATTGTCGTTTCTACCAGCCATATTCTGATCATTCCCAACAACGACAACACGGTTAAACAACAGTTCAACCAACAACAACAACAAGACAGACACAAACTGACTCGACACTGGCTCTGATACCACTTAATGTAACACCCCATTCTATACCCCCAAATAATCACATATTAATCAATTAGGCATATATTAATAATTTCATCAGAGTATAATTACATAGCATGGCATAAAAGAAGCATGTCACATTATACGTGAAATTAAAACAATCAACACCTGCTCAACAGAGATATGCAACAGTGGGGTAACTTGCACATAGGAACTTCGTCCTTACACCCACATCTCAATATTTAGAATAAAAGCGGAAACATCTAAATACCGAATAACATCATATATATAGATATATATATATATATATATATATATATATATATATATATATATATATATATATATCAAATACTATCCGTCAACACGGAATCATGTTTACATAAACATTTCAAGTCAAGATACATATACAAAATGTATCACAAAATAATCATGTAATCCTAGCTACCCGATGCTACATATCAGAGCCGACCGACCAAAAGTTATGAAGTCCTAAGCCTCACAAAATACCTTCAGCAACCTACTCTGCAATGCCTCATAGAGCATTATAAAACAGCAGAAGGGTAAGAAACATTATCATAATATCGATGCATATAATTATATATTTCAACATAAAATTACACATAACACATTTAAAACCACATACATTATTACTCACAAATTCCATTATATAACATATATCACAACCCAAGCATATCATTCATGCACATAATCACCTCTTCTCATACAATGCATACGTTTATACACAAAACATATCATTTATCATTCACTACATCCAACACAATTGCACAACAATTCCCAAAGGCTTATCATAAGCTCAATCATAAAATCAACCATTTATCAATGCATATCAAACATGCACAATACATTTATCATAAATGTACATCACCATTTTCCACACAAATAATCAATCATGACTTTCCACATATAACAATGCAATCATGATTCATGTAAATGCAAGAGACCGACACAACGACTCTATGCAATTACATATGCGGTACCGACTCATCACTAGTTCACTCAGGAACTCTGCTGGAACCATCGCTCGTTACTGAGGATCACTCAAGTAACACCCCGTCGGGCCTACGATGTTCACCCGTCGCTTTAGGTCTCCACATGAGCACACGACGTTATGGATTGCTTTAGGTCCCCACATGGGCACACAACCCGATCGCTTTAGGTCCCCACCTGGGCACACGATCCGATCGCTTTAAGTCCCCACCTGGGCACACAATCATCTATGACCACTGCTTTAGGTCCTCACATAGGCACACGATGTCATAACGGAATTCTCTTTGAATCCCTCAACGCAAGAATGCAATCATTATGCCTCACATACAAAATGATTCATGACATTCTTATAATGCATACATGTATACAAACATTGTCATGCATTCATCTCTTACAATCACATACAATTCATCAATATGAATTATTTCACCATCTTTATTCATGCATTAGAAATCAATCCAACAATGCATTTTTCTTGCCATACGGTCACCAACTAACATACATTGAACTTCACGTAAGGAATTCATTTTCACACATACATGTAATCATAAACATGCATATAAAACCAATTAAAACATATCACATTCATTTGCCTTTCGGCCACACTTTATCATCACAACATGTCATCACATGCATTATCATTACACAACATCATACAAGGCATACACATTAATATCAATGCCATATTGTAGGTTACACAACCAATATACACATTTAAAACGACAAAAGTCGGTAAATGACACTATTCCTGAATTCTCGACTTTATTTAATCGGCCAACAACCTCAAACTCCTCATCATGAGAAAGTACAGCTCAATGGCTTTCCAATGCATCAAACCACGCCTCAAACCGAACCACAGATCAAAAGTTATGCAGAAAACAAAATTACACGAACAGCACTGTTCGCTGGGCGAACCTCCCTCGCGAGCATTCGCTAGCTCCTTCGCTAGGCGAACATCCCTCGCGAGCATTCGCTAGCTCCTTCGCTAGGCGAATGTTCCAGCGAACCAACTGTTAGCTAAAAATAGACACAAAGTTCGCTAGGCGAGCACTGGGCGAACCAAGTCAGAACCAAACAGAGCCAAAAACACCCAAAGTTCGCTAGGCGAACACTCTAGCGAACCTTCGCTCATGCCTTCGCTAGGCGAATACCCGTAGCGAACCTTCGCTACCCTTCGCTGAATCGTTCGCTAGGCGAACCCGCGAAAACCTCACTCGCTGCTGCTTCGCCCCAGGTTCGCTAGGCGAACCAAGGAAAACTCAGATTTTCTCCAGCGCTGTTGAAAACCCAAAATCCATATTCTTCAACCCAAAACATCATCCAAACCATTACCCAACATGTAAACATCATTATAAACCCATTTATAAACACAAAATCACATTTGGATCATCATCAACAACATTTCACCAATTTAGGGTTTTCCAAAAACTCATAAAAATCTTTCAATCCACAAACATACACATACATAACTACACACATAGACAAGATAACAATGTTTCTAACCCTTACCCGGATTCCAAATGATCTAGCTCTTGTTCTTGATGATTTCCACTCTTTTTCCTCTTTTCTTCTCTTCTTCCCTCTTTCTTTCTCTTCTTTTTCTTTCTATTTCCCCTTTTTCTCTTTCTCTCCTATTTCCTTCCTCTTATTCCTATTTCTTTTCTTTTATTTTCTATTTCTCTCATTTCTATTTTTGCACAATATTTCCTCTAATTCAATTTCTACACTTAATTCATTTTCCTAATAAATTTCCTCTACAAATTACTTCCTTAATTTTCTCTAACTCATTAATAGTTATAAAATGACCAAAATGCCCTTAAGCCCAAAATTCCCGAAAACGCTCTCAAACGAGATAATACATCATAACATAGCATAAAAGCATATTATCACACCAAAGTCATAAATAGAATAATTTAACATTCAATTAAATAAAGGACTCAACAAAAATTGGAATAATCGAAATTGGGGCGTTACAACTCTCCCCCACTTAGACATTTTCGTCCTCGAAAATATACCGAGACGAACAACTCCGGACACGACTCTCGCATCCGACCCACAAACCAACATGCCAACAAAAGGCACACCACGAATAACACAACTGACAAACCAACTTGCTAACTACAACAACGACAACTACAACGACAAGATGCAAGGCCCATACAATGCACTTGACGACAAACGCACAACTCAAGGAAAACCAAGATACCAACACACAGGTTCACTCTAGAACCAAAACACAACAAGATCGTTACCGTACTCTAGGTAACACTCCCCTAATTCCCCACACAGGAATTAGCTACACGTACTCGAACCATCACCATGGAAACGAGGCAACAACACAAACAAGAACATAAAGTTCCACGATACAACATCGTTCACGAACTCCTACATAACCACAAGACCAACCTCCTTGTTCACATATCTATGCTACGATTCACCAATCGAACATATCACCAACACATCGATCTACATTGTAGTCCATGAAACAAATTTAAACCTTTCACTTAACACTTCCATTCCGGAACATCCAATAATTTCATCATTCCAACATGTCTCCAATGTCCAACTTATGAACTCTTACAAGTCTCACACATTCATACAAAATGGATCACATCACGCTTCCTCTGCGCACTCTGATTGCTCAAAACTATCGAGTCCATCAATCTCGCTCCCAAAGTCTAACCCTCTCTCACTAGGTACAAGTCTCTGAACTGCTCAACGATTCTAGCTCTCTTGCCATCAAAACCGACATACATAAAGATTTTCGACTTACACACTAGGCCTAACAACTGCCTATCCCAAAACCAAACCAAATTCATAACTCGCCATGAATCTTAATCGTCTTTGTTGTCTCATACTCTATTCCTTCGGACCAAACAAGTACTCAATACTCTCGAAATCACTAAACACTTCGAATTTCAAAATTATAAAGATAATACTTCCAATATTCCAACACAACACAATCGTAACCAATTCCAACTCCACAATAGTACTAATCCTTTCATGAATTCTCAAATGCTGAAAACCTAAGCCACGACCCAAACAAATCACTACTTCCATCAAATGATCCAAACCATTCTAGTTATCTTATTCTCAATCGTCACCTTATTCATTTCTCAACAATTCATATACAATTTCTTCCCTTGACATCCCAAGTCTCATAAATTCCCTCATACACCGCATGCTCATTATCTCGTGCAATCATCTTTTCCTTTTGTTACCAACAACTCTGAAAGCAACCAATAATAATACTCAATCGTACTCTCTTAATGGCTTCCCAACATACTAAAACTTCTAATATGTCTCGTCTTCAAATATGAAAATCTTCATCAACTCATCAAAATCAATCCATAATCCTTCATTAATTCCGAACAATGTATTCCATTTCACTATTAAAGCCGAAAAGATACGTCTATCCCATCCAACACAATTCCCGTCTGATATCAACAATAGATTAAGGGTGATCAGTTCCTCAATTTGTCAATAGACAGCCGACAATCATGCTGGGGCATAAACCATCTTCACTAAACTATAATAGCCTTTCTTGCATCCCGTGCACAAAACTACCTAAGGCACAAATCCTTAGTCGACATAAATTTTACCTCTGTATCCTTCCTGAAACCGGAAACTACTCTGTCCAAATAACACTTACGATCTCCCAATCCACAACACACCGAGTTAACGCTCCACATCCGAGGAAACACGGAGAAGTACCAGCTTCTCCCCCACTTATCTCATCGTAACACCTGCTGACCACCGAACAGAAAAACCAGAAAGTACTGACGGTGTTTCACACACTCATCAGGTACTAAGGAACAAACAACAAATTCAAACGCTTCGCTTACTCATGTGAAATAAACGAATGAGTCACTCCGATAATAACAATAGCAACTAAAGGCATACCATTAATAAGACAAGTACCTGTAGTATAACGATCCGCATCAGTAGTATCCGTACCCGCCAATGCAAACACTTTTCCGCCCGCTTGAGCTTGTTTCGGCTTAGCACAATTAGTACTAATGTGACCCGATTCCCCACAATTGTAACACTTCACCCTGTTCCTTCTACAATCGGCGAAAGCATGCCCCAATCCTCCACAGTTGGAACACTTCTCAAGAGTCTTCCTACATTCCAATGATTTATGACCAATCTCTCCACATTTGAAACATTTCGGAGCACTAGAACCCCCTCCACTCGACTTCTTCTCACAGTTACTCTTATGCTTATCCTTATCAACGGGTGTCACATAAGGACCACCACGAGCTTGTTGTTTCCCTTTTCTCTCATTCATACTCTTGTAGTGAGCAGAACGAGCTTTGCTATCTTCCTCGAAGATTCTACTATATTCCACCAAGTCGGAAAATCTTCTTATCCTCTGATAACTAATGGCTTGCTTAATCTCAGGGCGTAGACCATTCTCGTACTTCACACATCTGGAAAACTCGGCAGTAATCGCCGCATAGTGAGGATGAAATTGTACCAATTCCACAAACTTCGCAGTATAGTCCACAACAGACATACTACCTTGCTTTAGTTCTAGAAATTCCATCTCCTTCTTTCCCTTAACATGTTCAGGGTAATACTTCCTTAGAAACTCAGTACGAAACAAATCCCAAGTAATCTCTTCATCATCCACCTCAAGAACTTGACGCATACCGACCCACCAATCGTCGGCTTCTTCCTTCAGCATGTGAGTTCCTAGCCTTACCTTGTTCTCTTCCGCACAGTCCATAACTCGGAATATCCTTTCAATTTCCTTCAACCATATCTGAGCACCATCCGGATCAAATCTTCCCTTGAAGACCGGTGGTTAATTCTTCCTGAACTCGTCATTAGCATTCACGTTCGGCGCACCTTGCACCGCCCTAGCCATTGCTTCCAAAGCAGCAGCCATCGCATTGTCGTTTCTACCAGCCATATTCTGATCATTCCCAACAACGACAACACGGTTAAACAACAGTTCAACCAACAACAACAACAAGACAGACACAAACTGACTCGACACTGGCTCTGATACCACTTAATGTAACACCCCCTTCTATACCCCCAAATAATCACATATTAATCAATTAGGCATATATTAATAATTTCATCAGAGTATAATTACATAGCATGGCATAAAAGAAGCATGTCACATTATACGTGAAATTAAAACAATCAACACCTGCTCAACAGAGATATGCAACAGTGGGGTAACTTGCACATAGGAACTTCGTCCTTACACCCACATCTCAATATTTAGAATAAAAGCGGAAACATCTAAATACCGAATAACATCATATATATAGATATATATATATATATATATATATATATATATCAAATACTATCCGTCAACACGGAATCATGTTTACATAAACATTTCAAGTCAAGATACATATACAAAATGTATCACAAAATAATCATGTAATCCTAGCTACCCGATGCTACATATCAGAGCCGACCGACCAAAAGTTATGAAGTCCTAAGCCTCACAAAATACCTTCAGCAACCTACTCTGCAATGCCTCATAGAGCATTATAAAACAGCAGAAGGGTAAGAAACATTATCATAATATCGATGCATATAATTATATATTTCAACATAAAATTACACATAACACATTTAAAACCACATACACTATTACTCACAAATTCCATTATATAACATATATCACAACCCAAGCATATCATTCATGCACATAATCACCTCTTCTCATACAATGCATACGTTTATACACAAAACATATCATTTATCATTCACTACATCCAACACAATTGCACAACAATTCCCAAAGGCTTATCATAAGCTCAATCATAAAATCAACCATTTATCAATGCATATCAAACATGCACAATACATTTATCATAAATGTACATCACCATTTTCCACACAAATAATCAATCATGACTTTCCACATATAACAATGCAATCATGATTCATGTAAATGCAAGAGACCGACACAACGACTCTATGCAATTACATATGCGGTACCGACTCATCACTAGTTCACTCAGGAACTCTGCTGGAACCATCGCTCGTTACTGAGGATCACTCAAGTAACACCCCGTCGGGCCTACGATGTTCACCCGTCGCTTTAGGTCTCCACATGAGCACACGACGTTATGGATTGCTTTAGGTCCCCACATGGGCACACAACCCGATCGCTTTAGGTCCCCACCTGGGCACACGATCCGATCGCTTTAAGTCCCCACCTGGGCACACGATCATCTATGACCACTGCTTTAGGTCCTCACATAGGCACACGATGTCATAGCGGAATTCTCTTTGAATCCCTCAACGCAAGAATGCAATCATTATGCCTCACATACAAAATGATTCATGACATTCTTATAATGCATACATGTATACAAACATTGTCATGCATTCATCTCTTACAATCACATACAATTCATCAATATGAATTATTTCACCATCTTTATTCATGCATTAGAAATCAATCCAACAATGCATTTTTCTTGCCATACGGTCACCAACTAACATACATTGAACTTCACGTAAGCAATTCATTTTCACACATACATGTAATCATAAACATGCATATAAAACCAATTACAACATATCACATTCATTTTCCTTTCGGCCACACTTTATCATCACAACATGTCATCACATGCATTATCATTACACAATATCATACAAGGCATACACATTAATATCAATGCCACATTGTAGGTTACACAACCAATATACACATTTAAAATGACAAAAGTCGGTAAATGACACTATTCCTAAATTCTCGACTTTATTTAATCGGCCAACAACCTTAAACTCCTCATCATGATAAAGTACAGCTCAATAGCTTTCCAATGCATCAAACCACGCCTCAAACCGAACCACAGATCAAAAGTTATGCAGAAAACAAAATTACACGAACAGCACTGTTCGCTGGGCGAACCTCCCTCGCGAGCATTCGCTAGCTCCTTCGCTAGGCGAACATCCCTCACGAGCATTCGCTAGCTCCTTCGCTAGGCGAATGTTCCAGCGAACCAACTGTTAGCTAAAAATAGACACAAAGTTCGCTAGGCGAGCACTGGGCGAACCAAGTCAGAACCAAACAGAGCCAAAAACACCCAAAGTTCGCTAGGCGAACACTCTAGCGAACCTTCGCTCATGCCTTCTCTAGGCGAATACCCGTAGCGAACCTTCGCTACCCTTCGCTGAATCGTTCGCTAGGCGAACCCGCAAAAACCTCACTCGCTGCTGCTTCGCCCCAGGTTCGCTAGGCGAACCAAGGAAAACTCAGATTTTCTCCAGCGCTGTTGAAAACCCAAAATCCATATTCTTCAACCCAAAACATCATCCAAACCATTACCCAACATGTAAACATCATTATAAACCCATTTATAAACACAAAATCACATTTGGATCATCATCAACAACATTTCACCAATTTAGGGTTTTCCAAAAACTCATAAAAATCTTTCAATCCACAAACATACACATACATAACTACACACATAGACAAGATAACAATGTTTCTAACCCTTACCCGGATTCCAAATGATCTAGCTCTTGTTCTTGATGATTTCCACTCTTTTTCCTCTTTTCTTCTCTTCTTCCCTCTTTCTTTCTCTTCTTTTTCTTTCTATTTCCCCTTTTTCTCTTTCTCTCCTATTTCCTTCCTCTTATTCCTATTTCTTTTCTTTTATTTTCTATTTCTCTCATTTCTATTTTTACACAATATTTCCTCTAATTCAATTTCTACACTTAATTCATTTTCCTAATAAATTTCCTCTACAAATTACTTCCTTAATTTTCTCTAACTCATTAATAGTTATAAAATGACCAAAATGCCCTTAAGCCCAAAATTCCCGAAAACGCTCTCAAACGAGATAATACATCATAACATAGCATAAAAGCATATTATCACACCAAAGTCATAAATAGAATAATTTAACATTCAATTAAATAAAGGACTCAACAAAAATTGGAATAATCGAAATTGGGGCGTTACAACTCTCCCCCACTTAGACATTTTCGTCCTCGAAAATATACCGAGACGAACAACTCCGGACACGACTCTCGCATTTGACCCACAAACCAACATGCCAACAAAAGGCACACCACGAATAACACAACTGACAAACCAACTTGCTAACTACAACAACGACAACTACAACGACAAGATGCAAGGCCCATACAATGCACTTGACGACAAACGCACAACTCAAGGAAAACTAAGATACCAACACACAGGTTCACTCTAGAACCAAAACACAACAAGATCGTTACCGTACTCTAGGTAACACTCCCCTAATTCCCCACACAGGAATTAGCTACACGTACTCGAACCATCACCATGGAAACGAGGCAACAACACAAACAAGAACATAAAGTTCCACGACACAACATCGTTCACGAACTCCTACATAACTACAAGACCAACCTCCTTGTTCACATATCTATGCTACGATTCACCAATCGAACATATCACCAACACATCGATCTACATTGTAGTCCGTGAAACAAATTTAAACCTTTCACTTAACACTTCCATTCCGGAACATCCAATAATTTCATCATTCCAACATGTCTCCAATGTCCAACTTATGAACTCTTACAAGTCTCACACATTCATACAAAATGGATCACATCACGCTTCCTCTGCGCACTCTGATTGCTCAAAACTATCGAGTCCATCAATCTCGCTCCCAAAGTCTAACCCTCTCTCACTAGGTACAAGTCTCTGAACTGCTCAACGATTCTAGCTCTCTTGCCATCAAAACCGACATACATAAAGATTTTCGACTTACACACTAGGCCTAACAACTTCCTCTCCCAAAACCAAACCAAATTCATAACTCGCCATGAATCTTAATCGTCTTTGTTGTCTCATACTCTATTCCTTCGGACCAAACAAGTACTCAATACTCTCGAAATCACTAAACACTTCGAATTTCAAAATTATAAAGATAATACTTCCAATATTCCAACACAACACAACCGTAACCAATTCCAACTCCACAATAGTACTAATCCTTTCATGAATTCTCAAATGCTGAAAACCTAAGCCACGACCCAAACAAATCACTACTTCCATCAAATGATCCAAACCATTCTAGTTATCTTATTTTCAATCGTCACCTTATTCATTTCTCAACAATTCATATACAATTTCTTCCCTTGACATCCCAAGTCTCATAAATTCCCTCATACACCGCATGCTCATTATCTCGTGCAATCATCTTTTCCTTTTGTTACCAACAACTCTGAAAGCAACCAATAATAATACTCAATCGTACTCTCTTAATGGCTTCCCAACATACTAAAACTTCTAATATGTCTCATCTTCAAATATGAAAATCTTCATCAACTCATCAAAATCAATCCATAATCCTTCATTAATTCCGAACAATGTATTCCATTTCACTATTAAAGCCGGAAAGATACGTCTATCCCATCCAACACAATTCCCGTCTGATATCAACAATAGATTAAGGGTGATCAGTTCCTCAATTTGTCAATAGACAGCCGACAATCAAACTGGGGCATAAACCATCTTCACTAAACTATAATAGCCTTTCTTGCATCCCGTGCACAAAACTACCTAAGGCACAAATCCTTAGTCGACATAAATTTTACCTCTGTATCCTTCCTGAAACCGGAAACTACTCTGTCCAAATAACACTTACGATCTCGCAATCCACAACACACCGAGTTAACGCTCCACATCCGAGGAAACACGGAGAAGTACCAGCTTCTCCCCCACTTATCTCATCCTAACACCTGCTGACCACCGAACAGAAAAACCAGAAAGTACTGACGGTGTTTCACACACTCATCAGGTACTAAGGAACAAACAACAAATTCAAACGCTTCGCTTACTCATGTGAAATAAACGAATGAGTCACTCCGATAATAACAATAGCAACTAAAGGCATACCATTAATAAGACAAGTACCTGTAGTATAACGATCCGCATCAGTAGTATCCGTACCCGCCAATGCAAACACTTTTCCGCCCGCTTGAGCTTGTTTCAGCTTAGCACAATTAGTACTAATGTGACCCGATTCCCCACAATTGTAACACTTCACCCTGTTCCTTCTATAATCGGCGAAAGCATGCCCCAAGCCTCCACAGTTGGAACACTTCTCAAGAGTCTTCCTACATTCCAATGATTTATGACCAATCTCTCCACATTTGAAACATTTCGGAGCACTAGAACCCCCTCCACTCGACTTCTTCTCACAATTACTCTTATGCTTATCCTTATCAACGGGTGTCACATAAGGACCACCACGAGCTTGTTGTTTCCCTTTTCTCTCATTCATACTCTTGTAGTGAGCAGAACGAGCTTTGCTATCTTCCTCGAAGATTCTACTACATTCCACCAAGTCGGAAAATCTTCTTATCCTCTGATAACTAATGGCTTGCTTAATCTCAGGGCGTAGACCATTCTCGTACTTCACACATCTGGAAAACTCGGCAGTAATCGCCGCATAGTGAGGATGAAATTGTACCAATTCCACAAACTTCGCAGTATAGTCCACAACAGACATACTACCTTGCTTTAGTTCTAGAAATTCCATCTCCTTCTTTCCCTTAACATGTTCAGGGTAATACTTCCTTAGAAACTCAGTACGAAACAAATCCCAAGTAATCTCTTCATCATCCACCTCAAGAACTTGACGCATACCGACCCACCAATCGTCGGCTTCTTCCTTCAGCATGTGAGTTCCTAGCCTTACCTTGTTCTCTTCCGCACAGTCCATAACTCGGAATATCCTTTCAATTTCCTTCAACCATATCTGAGCACCATCCGGATCAAATCTTCCCTTGAAGACCGGTGGTTGATTCTTCCTGAACTTGTCATTAGCATTCACGTTCGGCGCACCTTGCACCGCCCTAGCCATTGCTTCCAAAGCAGCAGCCATCGCATTGCCGTTTCTACCAGCCATATTCTGATCATTCCCAACAATGACAACACGGTTAAACAACAGTTCAACCAACAACAACAACAAGACAGACACAAACTGACTCGACACTGGCTCTGATACCACTTAATGTAACACCCCCTTCTATACCCCCAAATAATCACATATTAATCAATTAGGCATATATTAATAATTTCATCAGAGTATAATTACATAGCATGGCATAAAAGAAGCATGTCACATTATACGTGAAATTAAAACAATCAACACCTGCTCAACAGAGATATGCAACAGTGGGGTAACTTGCACATAGGAACTTCGTCCTTACACCCACATCTCAATATTTAGAATAAAAGCGGAAACATCTAAATACCGAATAACATCATATATATAGATATATATATATATATATATATATATATATATATATATATATATATATATATATATATATATCAAATACTATCCGTCAACACGGAATCATGTTTACATAAACATTTCAAGTCAAGATACATATACAAAATGTATCACAAAATAATCATGTAATCCTAGCTACCCGATGCTACATATCAGAGCCGACCGACCAAAAGTTATGAAGTCCTAAGCCTCACAAAATACCTTCAGCAACCTACTCTGCAATGCCTCATAGAGCATTATAAAACAGCAGAAGGGTAAGAAACATTATCATAATATCGATGCATATAATTATATATTTCAACATAAAATTACACATAACACATTTAAAACCACATACACTATTACTCACAAATTCCATTATATAACATATATCACAACCCAAGCATATCATTCATGCACATAATCACCTCTTCTCATACAATGCATACGTTTATACACAAAACATATCATTTATCATTCACTACATCCAACACAATTGCACAACAATTCCCAAAGGCTTATCATAAGCTCAATCATAAAATCAACCATTTATCAATGCATATCAAACATGCACAATACATTTATCATAAATGTACATCACCATTTTCCACACAAATAATCAATCATGACTTTCCACATATAACAATGCAATCATGATTCATGTAAATGCAAGAGACCGACACAACGACTCTATGCAATTACATATGCGGTACCGACTCATCACTAGTTCACTCAGGAACTCTGCTGGAACCATCGCTCGTTACTGAGGATCACTCAAGTAACACCCCGTCGGGCCTACGATGTTCACCCGTCGCTTTAGGTCTCCACATGAGCACACGACGTTATGGATTGCTTTAGGTCCCCACATGGGCACACAACCCGATCGCTTTAGGTCCCCACCTGGGCACACGATCCGATCGCTTTAAGTCCCCACCTGGGCACACGATCATCTATGACCACTGCTTTAGGTCCTCACATAGGCACACGATGTCATAGCGGAATTCTCTTTGAATCCCTCAACGCAAGAATGCAATCATTATGCCTCACATACAAAATGATTCATGACATTCTTATAATGCATACATGTATACAAACATTGTCATGCATTCATCTCTTACAATCACATACAATTCATCAATATGAATTATTTCACCATCTTTATTCATGCATTAGAAATCAATCCAACAATGCATTTTTCTTGCCATACGGTCACCAACTAACATACATTGAACTTCACGTAAGCAATTCATTTTCACCCATACATGTAATCATAAACATGCATATAAAACCAATTACAACATATCACATTCATTTGCCTTTCGGCCACACTTTATCATCACAACATGTCATCACATGCATTATCATTACACAACATTATACAAGGCATACACATTAATATCAATGCCACATTGTAGGTTACACAACCAATATACACATTTAAAACGACAAAAGTCGGTAAATGACACTATTCCTAAATTCTCGACTTTATTTAATCGGCCAACAACCTCAACCTCCTCATCATGATAAAGTACAGCTCAATAGCTTTCCAATGCATCAAACCACGCCTCAAACCGAACCACAGATCAAAAGTTATGCAGAAAACAAAATTACACGAACAACACTGTTCGCTGGGCGAACCTCCCTCGCGAGCATTCGCTAGCTCCTTCGCTAGGCGAACATCCCTCGCGAGCATTCGCTAGCTCCTTCGCTAGGCGAATGTTCCAGCGAACTAACTGTTAGCTAAAAATAGACACAAAGTTCGCTAGGCGAGCACTGGGCGAACCAAGTCAGAACCAAACAGAGCCAAAAACACCCAAATTTCGCTAGGCGAACACTCTAGCGAACCTTCGCTCATGCCTTCGCTAGGCGAATACCCGTAGTGAACCTTCGCTACCCTTCGCTGAATCGTTCGCTAGGCGAACCCGCGAAAACCTCACTCGCTGCTGCTTCGCCCCAGGTTCGCTAGGCGAACCAAGGAAAACTCAGATTTTCTCCAGCGCTGTTGAAAACCCAAAATCCATATTCTTCAACCCAAAACATCATCCAAACCATTACCTAACATGTAAACATCATTATAAACCCATTTATAAACACAAAATCACATTTGGATCATCATCAACAACATTTCACCAATTTAGGTTTTTCCAAAAACTCATAAAAATCTTTCAATCCACAAACATACACATACATAACTACACACATAGACAAGATAACAATGTTTCTAACCCTTACCCGGATTCCAAATGATCTAGCTCTTGTTCTTGATGATTTCCACTCTTTTTCCTCTTTTCTTCTCTTCTTCCCTCTTTCTTTCTCTTCTTTTTCTTTCTATTTCCCCTTTTTCTCTTTCTCTCCTATTTCCTTCCTCTTATTCCTATTTCTTTTCTTTTATTTTCTATTTCTCTCATTTCTATTTTTACACAATATTTCCTCTAATTCAATTTCTACACTTAATTCATTTTCCTAATAAATTTCCTCTACAAATTACTTCCTTAATTTTCTCTAACTCATTAATAGTTATAAAATGACCAAAATGCCCTTAAGCCCAAAATTCCCGAAAACGCTCTCAAACGAGATAATACATCATAACATAGCATAAAAGCATATTATCACACCAAAGTCATAAATAGAATAATTTAACATTCAATTAAATAAAGGACTCAACAAAAATTGGAATAATCGAAATTGGGGCGTTACAATTCTCGCATAAAAAAATCTCTGCATGGTATGCCGGCTAAGGTATGGCAGATTATTAAAAACATAATGGTGGATGGAGAAGAGTATGACGAGTTGTTTGAAGGGATAATTAGGGAGATAGAAGCCATGGATAAGCAATTATCTGCTGCTCAGAAGGAGGCGGAAACAAGGGGAAAATGAATATAGTATCTTATAACACAAGAGGGTGTGGAACTTCTGTCAAAAGGAGGAGGATCCAAAAATTGTAGTTAGTAAAAAAAAGTTGATGTTTGTTTCATCTAAGAGTCCAAGTTACAATTTGTAGATACTGCTTTGATTAGAAGTATATGGGGTGATGATAATTGCGAGTGGTCTGAGAAGGCAGCTCTTGGTAGATCCGGAGGCATTCTCACAATATGGAGAAAGAAAGTCTGCATTCCAATTTTCAGTTTTTCAGGTGTCGGGTTTTTGGGATTCAATTGTGCTTGGAAAGGGTTTAACTGCTACTTTGTTAATGTGTATTCTCCATGTAACCTTTTGGATAAGAGAAAGTTATGGTCAGACCTTATCGAGTGGAAACGAAAGCTTCTTGTTGGGGAATAGATTGTTGGTGGTGACTTCAATGCCATTAAATCTGTGGAAGAAAGGAATGGGAAAGGTAAACCTAATGTGTCGGAATTGGAGGATTTTTCAACTTTCATTGATGTCATGGAGTTGGTAGATTTACCTGTGGTCGGGAATAGATTTTTGTGGTTTAAGTCCAATGGAGAGTGTAAGAGCATATTAGATAAATTTCTTATTTCGGAGGGTTTGGTTAGGGAGTGGAGTCTAGTGAATCAGTTCGTGGGTGATCGTGATATTTCGGACCATAAACCAATATGGATGAAACTTAATAATAATAACTAGGGACCGAAACCTTTCAAAGTGTTTAGGTGTTAGTTTAAGCATCTGGATTTCATGAAGTTTATCAAAGATGTTTGGAGTATACCGTGTAATGCAGATTGTCACGGTTTGGTTCTTGTGAAAAAATTAAAATTGTTGAGGGATAGGCTACATTGGTGGAACCGTAATGTTTTTGGTTGGGTTGATTTGAGAATTGAGGAGGGTGTGGAGACCCTGAATGCGATCGAAGAGGGAATGGCAATCGATAGTTCTGAGGCAGCAGTGGCTAATTTATCTATTCGGATAAAAGCTCAAGACGAGGTTTGGAAAAGTCTACTCCTAAAGGAGAGCATGTTGAAACAAAAATCTAGAACGAAATGGATTCGAGAAGGTGATGAAAATTCCTGCTATTTCTATAGCATGATGAAAGCTCGGTTTGGGAGCAATAGCATCTCTGCGGTTAAGGTCGGACCCGATTTAATTGAGGATGTCTACAGAGTCAAAAATGCAGTGAAAGATTTCTTTGCTGACAGGAAGAATAAGGGCCAGTTTGTTTTAGCTTTAAAAAATGGATTTTTTCTTTGTATTTTTTAAAATAGATTCTACAAAAACGTTTTTCAAAATATTACAAGTTTTTTTAAATTTGTTTTTTATAAATTAAAAGACTAATTTTGACATTCTATAACATAAATATACATTATTGAAGATCAAAACATAGTCAAAATCATAATTTTTTCAAAAAGTTGTATTTCAAAAATGATTTTTATGAAAAGCTATTTGAAATAGCTTCAAAATTAAGTGATTTTTTTGAAATTTTGATATCCAAAAAAAATTTCGATAAAATGATGAAATACCTAAAATAACATTTTA
Organism: Lathyrus tuberosus; assembly: GCA_022829125.1. Taxonomy (NCBI): domain Eukaryota; kingdom Viridiplantae; phylum Streptophyta; class Magnoliopsida; order Fabales; family Fabaceae; genus Lathyrus; species Lathyrus tuberosus. Next base: position 9,336,303 of record JALAZF010000214.1, read on the forward strand.
AGAATAACTATTTAAATAAAATTTTCATTTGAAGCTTTTATAAAAAGTTTCTTTGTAAAATTTTTTTCCACAAAATTATATTACACTATAAAAATCATTTTTAAAAAAAGTCAAAACAAACGGGCCCTAAAAGTTGTCTGTTGTTTAAAGTGGATTTCGCTCAAGCGTACGATTGGGTGGATGGGATTTTTTGGAAAGTCTTTTGAGGGAAATGAATTTTGGTGAAACATGGTTAAAGTGGATTAGGGGAAGGGTGTTTGAGAGTTATTTGTCAGTTTTGGTGAACAGTAGTGCTACAAAGGACTTCAAGGCTCCGTGAGGGCTTCGACAAGGCGATCCCTTATCGCCTATGCTATTCGCTATTGTGGAGGAAGGGCTTGCAATTCTTGTCAAGAGAGTTGTTTCTTAGAATGTGTTCAGTGGCTTCAAACTAAGCGGGGATGACAGGGTTAGTCTTGTTTAATTCGCAGACGATACAGTGTCGGTGTGTGATGCATCGTGGTCAAATTTATGGGGGATTAAAGCAATCTTGCGAGGATTTGAATTAATTTCAGGTTTAAGAATTAATTTCTGGAAAAGTCATGTTTTTGGGGTGGGAATTGAGGACAATTTTATGGTTGGGGCTGCGCAGTTTCTGGCCTGCTAAATGGGTAGGCTGCCGTTTAAATTCCTGGGTATTACTGTTGGTGGGAGTCATAGGAGAATTATGTTCAGGAAGCCGGTTGTCGATTGCTTTAGGTCGAAACTCTCTTGTTGGAAAGGAAAATTGTTATCAATTGGCGGAAGGGTTACGTTGATTAATTCAGTCCTTACTAACCTCCATGTGTATCACTTAGCATTCTTTAAAGCTTCATCAAAAGTTGTCAAAACTTTGGCTGCAATCCAAAGGAACTTCCCTTGGGCAGGGTCAGCTGAGGTTTATGCTATAGCGTGGGTTCGTTGGTCCACCGTTTGCAAACCAAAAGTCCAAGGCGGTTTAGGAATTAAATACATATCTGCCTTTAATTATGCATTAATGTCAAAGTGGTTGTGGCGTTTGGTCCAAGACTCGTGTCCAATTTGGAGGAAATTACTCGACTATAGGTATGGTTGTACTGTTAAATCTATTTTGCTGAATTTAGTGGGCTATTCTGGCAGAATTGTGCCCTTATGGTGGAGAGACGTCGTGTTTCTCGAAGGGTCGATAGCCAAAGCAGGTTTTGTTGGTCTGTTGTCTTTTAAAATTGGTGATGGAAATTTGGGGCCATTTTGGAATATTTGTTGATTGGACAACCAACCTTTGAGGGACCGTTTTCCGGCTTTATTCGTGGCGTATGCTAACAAATTCATTGTTGTTGGTGATTGTGGGGAGTTGAGTAATGAATGTTGAATTTGGACATTCGGGCACGATTGTGAGGATCTTTCGGGCAGTGCTGTTGAGGAGTTGGAAGAGTTGCAATGCTTGTTGCAGGAACTGAAACCGTGCCTTGGAGCCAATGACGAGTTTTTTTGGCCTGCCTCGCCGTGCTCTTGATTTTCAGTAAAGTTCTGCTACAACCGAATCATTCAGTCCTGTGGTGTTATCGACATTGCTATTACTCTCAAGACCACTCTTGAGATTTTATGGCAAACCGAAATCCCGTCGATGGTCAAAATCTTCGGGTGGAAGTTGTGCTTGGATAGGTTACCGGCGAGGTCCAATCTGGCTGCTAGGGGAATAATATTTGGTAACCACGACACCGTTTGCTTATTTTGCTTTCATGCGGAAGAAACGATTAGCCATTTGTTTCTCACTTGCCCCAAAATTCGTTTAGTTTGGAAGGCCATTTTTGAATGGGTTGGGGTGGATTGGAGCGCTGAACCGAATTGTTGTGATCACTTATTGGATTGGTTTGTGAAGTTGGTGGGTAGGAGCTCGAAGAAAACGACATCGGTAATTTGGTTTTGTTCGTGTTAAAGTATTTGGTGGTCGCGGAACCAAATTTTTTTTAATGATACGATCGGTAATTTTATGGAGATTGTCCATAGAAGCATCCTCTTCTCTTGGCGGTGGCATTTATTGTCTTCTAAACGTAGAATTAGCTGTAATTATTACGAATGGTGTAAAAATCCGACCGATTTTTTGTAAGTTGACTTCGTTTGGTGGATTTTTGGTGTTGATGCCATATTTTTTTTAACAAGATTGTTTGGATTGGAATACTCCTAATATTCCCTTTGAATATATTTTGATTATAAAAAAATATATATATTTTAGTAAATAATATTAATTTTATCATTAAAATCAAACTATTTAATCATTTCTACACATTACTCAAATAAAATATTTTAGTATTTTACCATGCAGTCCATGCTGAATCATGACCAATATCGGGCAGAGTGGGCACATGCTAGAAATGCTGACAAACACATATTCATACTACAAAAATAAAAAAGACAAACCCAAAAATAATTAATGTCAATATTCATGTATATATGCCGCCCAAAAAAAAAAAAAAAAAAACTCATATTCTTACTCCAAAAATAAAAAGACAAACTTCTGTTATATCTAGTTTATCGATAGTTTAATCTTACAATTAGGATATTCACGAACATTTATATAAAAAAAAAAAAGAAAAAAAAAAGGACAATAACGAAATTCCATAACATGATTCTTAACAGTACATTGTATATAAAATACAGAAAAGGAAAACTATATGTCCTAATAATTCTCAAAGAAACAAAATAAACTTTCATGGATTCCACTCCTAATGATACCCAAAAGCCTCATGCTGTATTCGTACCATACCCAGCACAGGGTCATATCAATCCCTTAATGCAACTAGCAAAACTCCTTCATTGCAATGGTTTTCACATAACCTTTGTCAACACTGAGTTTAACCACAAACGTTTGATTAAATCTCTTGGAGAAGAGTTTGTGAAGGGTCTCTCAGATTTTCGATTTGAAACCATACCGGATGGTTTGCCAGAATCAGATAAAGGCGCACCACAAAATGTTCCATTGTTGAGTGACGCAACTAGAAAAACCTTTTATGCTCCTTTTAAAGAGCTTGTGATTAAGCTCAACACTTCATCAACTAATATTCCAGTTACTTGCATAATTGCTGATGGAATTTTGGGCTTTGCCGGGAGAGTTGCAAAAGAATTGGGCATTCAAGAGCTACAGTTTTGGACTGCTGCTGCTTGTGGCTTTCTGGGACATTTGCAATATGAGGAACTTGTCAAAAGGGGCATTCTTCCATTCAAAGGTAAACTATTACTCCCTTGGGTTATATATATTTAGGTGAACTAAAATATAATAAATATGAATAAATTTGTTGGAAAAATTAATAAATAGTTTTTTTATAAGCAACTAAACTAATAAATAATGTATTTTAAGTGGACAAATAAATCAAGATAAGAAAATAGTAAAAAAGTGATACTTATTATTATAAAACAGATGTAGTATGTAATATCAGAGATGGTATCTTTTCAAATCAAGCTGATTTTTTATATCAAAATAAATTCATATTTAAATATATTTTATTAATAAAACAATAATATTTGTATATGGTTTGAAGGAGAAATATTGATTGTAGATGATTTATACATTTAAGAACAAAAATTACAAAATTTAATATTTATATTGTTAACTTTGTTATTTATAACTTGATTATCTTTCTAATTTTTTAGATGAAAATTTTGTTGTCGATGGCACATTGGAAAAAAGATTAGATTGGATCCCAGAAATGAAAGATATTAAATTAAAAGATCTTCCAAGTTTTATGAGAGTTACAGATCTAAATGATATTTTGTTTGAGTTTATGAGTTCTGAGACACAAAATTGTTTGAGATCATCAACAATTATAATCAACACATTTGAAGAATTGGAAGGTGAATCTCTTGATTTTTTAAGGAGAAAAAATCCAAACATCTATAGTATTGGTCCACTTCAGTTGCTTGGTAGGCATTTTCCAAAAAAGGAACATGGTTTTATGGCAAGTGATTCAAGTTTATGGAAAAGTGATCCAAAATGCATAAATTGGTTGAATAAATGGAAACCTAACTCCGTCTTATATGTTAATTATGGAAGTACAACGGTTATGACAAATCATCACTTGAAAGAATTTGCATGGGGAATAGCAAATAGCAAGATACCATTTTTATGGATAATGAGACCTGATGTCGTAATAGGTGAAGAAACTTCAAATTTGCCGCAAGAGTTTTTTGATGAAATTAAGGATAGAGGATACATAACTAATTGGTGTTTTCAAGATCAAGTTCTTGCTCATCCATCAGTTGGGGTCTTTCTAACTCATTGTGGTTGGAATTCTACTATTGAATCCATTTCCTCAGGTGTGCCTACTATTTGTTGGCCTTTCAATTGTGAACAACTAACAAATTGTAGGTATTTATGCAATATGTGGAATATAGGAATGGAAATTAACAATGATGTGAAAAGAGAAGAGATAACAAAACTTATAGTGGAAGCGATGGAAGGAGAAAATGGAAAAGAAATGAAACCAAAGAGCTTAAAATGGCAGAATAAAGCTGAAAATGCTACTGATTTTGGAGGATCCTCGTACAACAATTTCCATAAGTTAATTACAGAGGTTCTTCATCACAGTACAACAATTTCCATAAGTTAATTACAGAGGTTCTTCATCACAATGTTATTTGAATCCTTTTATTATCGATCGAATATGAAATATATTTCATTTTCTTAGTTTTAGTTAAGTATTTTCATTTGAGTTTTAATTATTCTTATGTTGACTATTCGAAATTTTGCGTTATCCTTTATTAGCGCGAGGAGATGATGTCTTGTTTATTTCATCACGATGTTACTATTGGGTTTACAATCATGCAAATAAAATACAATGGGTATTTTTACTTAATAAAGAATAAACAACATCTTATAACAAACAAACCACAAAGCACAAGAAGTTCTGAAAACAATTAAAGGTAAAGAAGATACAACCACGAGAAAAAAATTAAACATCTGAAAAGGCTAAAAAATGAAGGGATCATTAAGAAAACAAATTGCGACTACTAAAAACCTACTTGTCTACTCAGAGGCAAGATCTCAAACCAATCAAATCCATCATCAATAGATCAGATTCCATCAAAAGAGAAACAAAAGATACATCACCACGCTTTGAATAAAGACAAATACGCTTATGACTCCATTAAAGATAACATCATTTCAAGCTTTCCCAATAGAATAAGCTATAACATGCCAAACCGGAAGGTAACTAGGTAATCTCCTATATACTTAACCCTACTCGCTAAAGAAAGGAAAAACTTAAAAACAACATAATATCCTGGTGTATAACTACCAACCACCTAAAAATTCTATACCATACAAACATGATTATCTCACATGTAACAAAAAGGCGAAAAACAAACTTAAACAAAAACCCAAAAAGATGTAGGAAAGACTACTAGGGTCAGATAACACCCATAACCTAAATAGTTTTACTCTGGAAAAAATTTATCTTGCAACAATGGCCAGGAAAAAAGCAAAGTCTTAGACGGTGTCCAAATACTCCGAATGAATGTCGGCATCATAACCCAATGGATACAGGGTAGGAGTCGGTTTTAGTTCCCTTAAGGTCAACATTCCTCCCTCAGGGCACGTGTACCATTTTAATGAAGTTCCACTCAAAGTGTCTTGGAAAAAGTGTATGAGTAGCTTATCATTCTCGATATGAGTAGCCATTTTTCAGAAATACATCACCAAATGAATTCTCGGGAAAGTATGGCCCTTTTATTTCGCGAAGTCAGGTGTTTGGAACTTAACTGGGATGACTAAATTCGAAACTAGGCGCATGTTCATAGCTGCTGCTCCACAAATATTGTTGCCTTCCATGGCCTTGACCTTTTTCTCAAGCAGGCCCGACACAAACCCAAAGCAAGTAAGGCAAGGCCTCATAGTTTTGGGCCTTTATTTAGGCCTCAAATGCTAAAAATATAGGTCGCACTTGTTAAATAATTTATAAAAGAACTGTCCTGTACTAGCATACTATGTTAGAATTGTAAGATTTGGTGTACTGGTAATGTGCTTTTATCTCCAGCTGTAGTTGATGAGTTCGATACTTTATGGAAACAGTTATTAAATATTTTTCCACATCACATGGTGCATATTTACACTACCTCATACTAGTGATATTAAAAGATATATACTATGTTTTAAAAATTTTATATTTAATTTCTAAAACAATTCAAAATTATTTTATAAATATTTAATTTTTATCAGTTAGACATTTTCTTTAAAACTTTAAATTTTAATGAAAAAAAGTACGTTTTTTTTTATAGTTAGACATTTTCAATAGTAATAATGAGTATGATTCTAATTCAATCAATGACTAAACATATGCACCAATACTTCTATAATTATTATAATTATTATAAAAAAATTATGTATAATTTTAATACATTTCTTTTTTTATTTTTATTTTAAAAATCATTAAAACTGTATTATGACCTATACACAACAAAAACTAATATTAATTATAAATATTATATTTTAAAATAAATTATATTATTATATTATTATTATTTTTAAAAATATTTTCACTTAAATTTCACCTTAGACCTCTAAATACGTTGGGCCGACTCTGTTCTCAAGGGATATGAGACTTCCAACAACGGGATCTGGAAGGGCTCCAACAGCGGGCCTTGCTAGTGTAGGCATATAGAAAGCCTCATATTAATCTTCATCATCGATCACAAATCCGTGCCTAGTAGACGCTGCAGAATGATTCAGGGCATCATCATTGACCACCTGCACAGGAATAGGGATAGGACCCCCTTCGCGACGAACAAAACTAAACTCAGGGTTGGTTACTCCAGGGATGTTAAGAGAAGATGAACCAATTTGAGCAACAACTCTTCTAGCTTTGGCATCAATTTCAGCATTCCTTTCTTTCTCAGCCAAAGACGGCATAGTTTCGAGCAAGCGATCCATCTTCGCCTGCATGGAGTCAATGTATGTTGTAACGCCCCGTTTTGTCTTATTTATTTAATCGAGTCGATTTAATTATTTTCGTTTTTATATTATTTTATTATTGACTTTTATGTGACCATATATTATGTTTATCGCTGTTTATGTTTTATCGCGTTTTGAGAGCGTTTGTGGGATATTTGAGTGTAGGGTATTTTGGTCTTTTTACATGATAAGATATTTTTCTTTATATAAGAAATAGAGATTTGAGAGACATAGAGAAAAAAGGAGAACGATAGTAGAGAAAGGAAAAGAAAGGAAAACGTGGGAAAAGAGAAGAGAAGGAGAAAACATGGATTCATCATTCTTCTTCAAACTCCACTTCGATTAATCGGGTAAGGGTGAGAAGTTTCGATTATATTTCGATTGTATATGTATATGTATGTGTTGTTTGTATTTGTTTGGTTGAAATATATACTTTTCCTTATTTATTGGATTGAAGAACAAATGTGTGGGAATCGATGTTTTAACGGTTAGAATTTGGAATAGATTGTGTAGAATAGTCGAGTAATGTTTGGGTTTAATCGGGAATACTCGTTGGTATGATTTAGGGAGTTTTGGATTGAGTTATATAGTTTGTGAGAATTAGGGAAATGATGATGAAATAGTGAAAAATCGATGTTTTCACGGTTGGAATGCGGAATAAGTTGTGTAGTATAGTCGGGTGAGGATAGGAATTAATCGAGAATGGTTGTTTGCGTGTTTTCGAGTGGTTTTGATCGAGTTTGGAGTTGGGATAAATTGATAAAATTATGTTTTAAAATATTTCAAAAATGGAAAATGTGTTGGATGGCTTTTTAATGGTGAAAATATTGGAGTATGTCGAATTCTGAGACCAGGGCTTTTTACGGAATCGAAATCGGAGGCCCGGAAGGCATTTAACGGTCGAAAATTGAGTTTTTTAGCAAAATCTGCAACCGTGCGCCAACCTCCTGCAACCATGCGTCGACTCATGATTTCATGCGCTGACCCGGGCGAAATTTCCAGGTTTATGCGCTGACCCCAAGCTTCATGCGTCGACTCATGATTACAGAATTTTCCAAAATGTCAGATTTTGTTTTCTTCATAACTTTTGAACCGTAAGTCTGTTTTGACTCCCGTTCGAAGCGTTGGAAAGCTAATGAAATATTCTTTCTATTAAAAATGGTTTGGAGGGTAAAATATGATTTAATTAATTCGTGCTTTTGAGAAATAGTCGTGTTGTCGGGTTTCTATCGCGTTAAACGCGTGCAGTCGGTGTTTTACAGTGTGTTGTGCTATTGTTATATGATGTGGAGCTTTTATGTGGTTTATATGATGTTGAAGCATGTGATAAGTTGTTGTAATTGTTGTGGCCTTATGGCAAAATACTTTGTTGAATTGAATACAAATATATGGTATTAATGTATGTTATTGTGAGTAGCCTTCGTGGCGTGAATCCTAGTGTTGGGAGTATCATTGTATGATTGCAGGATTGTTGTGGTTGATGGTGAGTAATTCTTGATGTGAATTATTATGAGTGTATATGCTAAAGTGCTAATTGTTGTGGTTTGTGGATTATGATGAAATGCATTGTTTATGTGAACTTCAATGTGTGTTAATTGGTGGCCTTATGGCAAGTAAATGCATTGTTTGAATTGATTTCCAATGCATGAATAATGATGATGAGATAATTCATATTGTTGATTTGTGAAGATGCATTTGATTGTCATGAGTCCTTGTATGCCAAGCATCATGATATGCATCTTGTGATGTCGTGTGCCCTAGTGGGTGTGAGCGACGAAACGGTTCCAGAGGGAATCCGCTATAACATCGTGAGCCTTATACCGAGAGGACCTAAAGCGATGATTATAGACGATCGTGAGCCTTATACAAAGAGGACCTAAAGCGATCGGATCGTGAGCCTTATACCGAGAGGACCTAAAGCGATCCATAAACGTCGTGATCCTTATACCAAGAGGACCTAAAGCGACGGGGAACATCGTTTGCCCGACGGGGAGTTACACTAAGTAACAAGCGATGATTCTAATAGTTCCTGAGTGAACTAATGATGAGAATGATGGATGGATTGGTACCGCATTGCATTTGCATAGAGTCGTTGTGTCGGTCTCTTTGCATTTGCATAAATCACAAATTGATTGATTATGTGTGGAAAATCATGAATGGATTGATTATGTGTGGAAAATATGAATGAATTGATTATGTGGGGAGTTTGTGATAACATTGGTGAATTGATGTGCATATGTGATAAATGCATTGGTTGTGGATAATATGTTTTATGTATAGACATATGCTATGTGATGTGGTGGTGTGTTTCCATATGTCATAACTTTGGTATGCATTATGTGTGAATATGTTATCATGTTGGTATAATTGATATATGCTATGTGTTTGGATTATTAGAAATAGGTTACGTATCTGTGGCATGCAATATGTATTAGTATGTGATGCTTGTGGTGAGAATAACTATGCATGTGAATTTTTATGTGTTTTTGCATATCATTATGCAATCTTGATTTAGTTGTTATTTCTCATCTTTCTGCTGTGGTTTGTTGCTCTATGAGGCAATTGCAGATTGGTAGTCTTGGAGACTTTTGTGAAGTTTAGTTCTCCATCCGTTTGTTAGTATGTCTGCTCTGATACGTAACACGGGAGTCAGGGAACGCTTTTGTTATATATGTATACATTTGTAGGATCTATTTTGTATTACCTTTATATGTATATTTTAATGTTATAAAACAATTTATTTTGTAAAACAATTCAGTTATGGATCTTCCGCTTTATTCCGTAATTGACCTTCCCTTTTATATGGAAAAAATTTCCCTTCTACATTTATTCCATTTTGTGTTATGTATCAAATAATTGAGCATGGATTGTGTTTTCTTTCCTTAATTGTGGCATCCTTGTTTCTGTAGGAAAAATAAATTTTTATTTACTCTGATTTAATTATGTATTATTTATTCTCGATGGGAATTGGGTGTTACATATGTTCTCATTGTTGCTTGATTAGCTTTGATTTGTTCAAGCGTCATTCTGAAGTTGCGGCTGAATTCGTGTACATTGTTATGGTGTGCTTGTTGAATTTATTTTTTAAATTTTGCTGTGTACTCTTTACTGTAGTAAATTTTGGTGAAATTGGAAAATTTGGAATGTCTCTCTTATTGGTGGTTTCTTATCACACCACCCATGTTTCTTAGGCACCACCGAATTTCTGTTTTTGCCCCTAATTTCCGGATGTGCACATCCGGACGCACCCTTTTTCTAAAATTTTTCAATTTTTTCCGGATGTGCACATCCAGAAGAATTCCTGATCTGCAAATCCGGAAAAAATCAAAAGAATTCCATAAAATCATTTACTTCTAAATATAATTAAATCCAATATAATTAAAATCCAACATAATTAAACTTAATATGATTTTTTCAATATAATTAAATCTAATTTAATAAAATCCAATATAATTAAAATTAGCATGATTAAAATTAATATGATTTTTTCAATATAATTAAATCCAATATAATTAAATTAATTTTAGAAGTAAATACCATATAATTTTAATTATAATTTAGAAGTAAATACCATATAATTTTAAATACCAATATAATTAAATCCAATTTTAGAAGTAAATAACATATAATTTTAAATCCAATATAATTAAATTAATTTTTTCAATATAAAAAAATAATTTAGAATTAAATACCATATTAATCATATTAATTATATTGAAAAAAATTAATCATATTAAATATCATATTAATTTTAATTAATATAGATTTTAATTATATTGGATTTAATTATATTGAAAAAATGATATTAATTTTAATTATATTGGATTTTAATTAGATTGAATTTAATTAAATTTAGAAGTAAATGATTTTTATGGAATTCTTTTGATTTTTTCCAGATTTGCAAATCAGAAATACTTCCGGATGTGCACATCCGGAACATATCAGCGTTTTTTAAAAATTTGGTGCGTTCGGATGTGCAAATCCGGAATTTGGGGGCAAAAATAAAATTTCACGTGGTGCCTAAGAAACTTGGGTGGTGTATTAAGAAATCACCTAATTTTTTTGTTCTCTTTCTTTCTTTTTTTTTTTAATTTTCTTTTTCATTAAAAATGAATGGAATCTTGAGTTATTTTGTTACTTGTAATACCCCGTATTATCTAAATGCTCAATTGGATATCAGACGAGATCAGATGAGTATCTATGTGCTCTATCTTTGATTAGTTGGATTTATGGAATCCTCTAAGTACTTTAAGTATTGACATATGGGATCAATATAGCAACTAATGAACTCTGAAGAGATCAATTTATTATTAGTTCAAGAGAGACTTTTGTGATAACTCAAATGATTGATCAATTGGTTGAGATGACAAAATATCAATTGGAGATATTTTACTCTATGAATTTATATTATATAATAATGATTATGTATATATATATATATAAGAGAAAAGAAAGAAAGAAGTAGTAAGAGGAAGAAAAAGAAGAAAAGAGAAAGAAGAGAAGGAAGAGAGAAAGAGGGAAAAGCTGGAGGAGAAGCTCATGGATCATCATCATCTTCTTCAAACTCCTCTTCGATTATCAGGTGGGTTCTAGTTAGACACTCTAAGTTCTAGAAATAAATGTTTGGAACTTAGGTTAGAATTGAGAGAAAATGATGAAACGGATAAATCGATGAAATCTAACGGATGAAACGTGATATAAAATGTGTGGAATAATTGTTGTATGATTGGTTTATGTTTTGGTATGCTTTGGATGAGTTTTGGTGGAAGAAAGATTGGATTTTGGCCCAAATGACCCATAATAGCGCTGCTGAGAACCCCAGAATTCGCAGGTTCGCACTGCGAATCCCCTAGCGAAGGGGAAATCGAACATTCGCTGGTTGTTCGCACGACGAAGGTGGAGGCGAACATTCGCCAGAGATTCGCCAGAGGTTCGCACTGCGAACATTATCCTGTTTTGGTTCTGCCACGGTTCACCAGACATTCGCACTGCGAATGGGACAGCGAACCCAGTGTATTTAGGCATTCGCTGGGAGCTTCGCACTGCGAATGGGAAAGCGAGCATTCGATGGCTGCTTCGCATTGTGAACATAGCAGATCCTCCAACTTGTTTCTTTCATAACTTTTGATCCGTAACTCGGATCGGGACGTTCTTGGCGTCATTAGAAAGCTATGACGACCCTCTATCTTGGGTATGATGTGGGATATTTCATTTAGTGGAAAATGAAGGAGAGTAATGTTTTGTGAAATGTTGGAATTGACATCTTTTGGATAGTAAATTGGATCGAGGCATATTTATAGCCGATGTAAAGCTATGGAAATATCCTACGGGATAAGGGTGAGAAATATTGATTCGATACCCGATTAAATGAATCGGAGGAAACCTACGTATTGTGTTAACTATGTAAATGTGAAAAGTGATGTTTTATGCGATGTGTGATTATGTGTGTTACTTGTAATATTTGTGATTATACCATGTCTATCTAATTGGAAATTGTTAATGAAAGGTATATGCATGCTTAAAATGAATTAGGAAGAGTGAGGAAACTTTACCCCAAAACAAAGTGGTATAATTCTAGGTTCTGACTAGAATTGTGATAGGAACTCTGAATGACAACGCTCGTGCATGAGAGGCCGAGGCGTGTGTCCATTATTGAATGGTATAGAAATGAGTGAAACACTAGTATGGAACATGTGTAATTGTAGTGATTTATGAGAAAAGGCGAATGTGGCCTTAGGGCTAATATGGCCTTGTGATTGTCGAATACAATCACGTTGTGTGTATGATCACGTAATCATAACCAGTTTATCTTACGGTGTAGTTTCATGAGACTCGAGCTCCTCCTCTGAAACGTATGCACAATTACTTGGTAGGTTTGATTCCCTACGTGTAGTACGATTAGAGCCTATGCTATGGGTAGAGACTTGTGATGGTTAACATGCCATGAGAAGTGACGGTTCACGGTTAACAGGCCGATGATCCCGAATCCAATTCGTATGCCAAGTAACTACAAGGATCCATGACTCGGGTCGACTTCTAGACGTAGAAGCGGACGGGAAAAGGGGATGTCTTGGTACGGTTATCGATTCGTAAGGAGTCTTGAGTTAACAGGCTCAGGGCGTAATTCCTTCCGTGTGATATTTATGAGTTAACAGACTCATGACATGTTTCCATATAGTGTGAGATTGTGAGATTGTGAATTTGTGCACTCAAAGTCATTTCCCTTCCCCTTGACTTGAGTTAGGATTGATAGAACCTTGTAAAGCCGAGAGGACCTATAAGATAGGGAACTCACTGAGATTTGATGTATCTCACCCCACTATAGTTGCTATATTTCAGGTACTTGTAGGTTTGTTTTACAAGTGGAGCTATGCTTGGATGTTTCAAGAGAAGCTTAGTTAAGTTTATTCCGCTGTGTATTATCTGTTGTATACAATAGAGGATATTGTATATTCTTATATTTTATTTTTTTTGGCTAGTTTCCATGACTTGTGCCATAGGTTGTATTTATGTTTTAGAAATGGACAAGTATGTGAACTATGCTATTAGGCGCTTTTGATGTGTCAGTACCAAATAAAATGCTTGTATTGTATTATTCTAGATATATATTATACAGGGCATTACATTACTTGAATGACATGATATTTTTGCATTGTTGGCCTTGTTCTTATGATTGAATATCTTTCCTTTTTTTCCTAGGACTTTGGATGAATGACATGGCTTGAAGATTGATTCAGTATTGGCAAGGGATCAAAAGATGGACCAAGTGTGGCATGGCATGGAAAATTTGGAATGGAGCATGGCAAGCTTGAATATTAAGTCTTAGACTTTTTGTTTTAGGTTTTGGTTAAGTTTTGGCTCTATGTAAAAAAAACTTGTAAAATGCCTCAAAACTCAAAGATGTACAAAATTCCAATTTACGCAAAAATGTCACTTTGTAATTACTAATGAGTTCTCTTTATAATGTGATGCAAAAAGTTGAAAGTTTGACCCTGGAAATAAAAAGGAGTTCTTGAATTATTTGAGTGTCAGTGAAATGATAAACCAAAATGCACCAAATCCAAAATTAAGTAACATGTTCAAAATAGCAACTTTTTCTTTGTAAAATTTCAAAATCAATGTGATTCAAACTTAGAAGTATTTCTTCACTCATTACCCTTTTTATCATTTAAATCACATCCAAAACCAAATTAAAAAATCAATCAAACTTTCTTATGATTTATCTTGCAAAAGATTTAAAATGGAAATTATGGTATGAAATTGATCATGGATGGTGAGTGACATGAAATTTGAAATTAACTCAAGTTTTAACAAAAATGAAAGGGTGTATGAATGAATGAACATGATAAATGTATGGATGAATGAATCACACAAAGTTAAAATTTGCTAACAAATGACCTATCTATACAAGGTTCAAGCATTAATACTAGGCTTATAAAGAACCAAGCACTTATACTTCAACCAAAAGAGATATCCAATAAATCATGAACCACCACAATTATTGCTCTGATGACATCTAATGATGCATGATATAAATGTATGAACTGGTAAAAATAATCAACAAGTCCAATTTACATTCAGTCCTTGGTTATTGAATTTTGACTTACGCATGAAAAAGGGATCCTATGACCAAATGAAATGGTCATAAAAAAATATGCAAAGTGAGATGCAGATGCAACTATGCAGATGAATGATTGAGGTGAAGGAAAAATTTAGGGTATGACACTGATCTTCAAACACAAATTTTTGAGATGCGCACATATCATCACATATACATTGATGAAAACAAGTTCAAGTGGGAATTGGTCGATGAAAATTGAGTTCATCCCAGAGGGTTTTCATCTCTATGAAATACTCAAAAACTGATCTGTCACCCTACTTAAGGGAATTAGGTCGAGATCTTAAATTTGAAACACGAACATGATCAATTTTAGAAAACCTTTCTTTCAAATCTTCCCATACATCACAGAATTTTCATGAAACATGATAGTTTAAGAAATTGAATCTGATACAAAATTAATAAGCCAATAATGTACCACATGATTACATCTCTTCTGAAGCTGCATAATTGAGATCTTCAGGATCTGGTAACTGAATGGATCATCGATGATAGGGAGTTTGTTTTTGCACCAAGTGCTCTTTGCATAGACCTGTTCCATCCAGCATAGTTAGCACCATCAAGCTTTGGTGCAACTATAATTGAATTTGGTCTATCAATTGGATGTAAATACTAAACCGAATCAGCTTGAAATGGAGATGGTGTAACGATTCTTGGTGGCATTGGTGGATCTTGATGAAGAAATAGGTGATAGAAACAAGAAGAAGATGATGCAGAAGGAACAATGTAAGGAGAAAATGGAGTTGATCAAAGAAACTTTATAACGGAAAACAATAATAATGTATCTAAAACGAGAGTGCTCTTCATGAGGCCCTAGATACCATATCATGAACAAAGCTATTTTCTTTATTAATCTTCAAATGAGTATTACAATGTGTATTTACAGGAGAAAGATGGAGCACGGTAATGATCTAGTGTAGTTGTATACAATTACCAACTCTAACAAACTCTTAAGAGATACATGCTAAATGTGGAAAGCTTACTTAGTAAACTACTAACTACCATGCTATATTAGGAAAGGGCAACTAAGAAGTTTGTTACTGGCATAACTAACTTATAACTACTTTATCCTCGTCATACTTGAGTGTTACTAATAATACTCATCAATATCTACAAGTATTTAGAGATCAATGATTAGAAACTAAATCTTAATTTGATGACATTTGCACTTTCGTAGGCATACTGCTAACACAACTTTATATCACGTTACTTGCAGATTAAATGTCTCCTAAATGGTATTGTGGGTCTTATGATGCACACCTGAAGTTAAATTTTTTTATAAAGAAAAGAGGGTCAACGTCTAAAGAAAAAATATTACATTACAATCAACGTAGGAGTACAGACTTCAATAAAATCAGCTAACCAAAGAAAAGAAATTTGAGCAGGAATTCTCTCATAAAGCATCGAATTATGACCTATATCACACTCTATGTTAGCAAGTGAATTTGCACAAGTGTTCGAATCAGGATAAATATGACAAACACGCACCACCCAGTCCAGTTTAAGAAACTATTAAATTTGTTGTACCACTCGCATACCAATTATACTACCCTATCCAGAATCCAAAATGTTTTGAACAACCACTTTGAAATCTATATGAAACTCAATAGCTCAAAACCCAAATTCTTTTTCTAATCTCAATCCTTCTAGCATATCCCAAATTTTAGCAAACCCAAATATCTCGCGTAGCCTCTAAGCTAAAGGCGTTTGTGGTGCAGTTTGGGTGGTTTTAATGCTAAAAGTCATCTGAACCACAAGAGAAAAAAATGCGTGGTTCAGTTTGGTTAAGTTGGATTTTAGAAATAAAACAGAACCGAACTGAACCAAACCAAACCAATGCAGTTTGGATTGATTTGGTTGGTTCGGATTTTTACAAGATTTTATTGATCCATACATATTGAAACAAATTTGGTTCATACCATGTATCCTCTAAGGTTTTGAAGATAACAAAGTATTTGTAGAACAATTAGAATTTCTAACTAGCTGGTTCATGTATATAGAATTCAATTTACTTGATGAAACAAGATCTGTCACGAAGAAGCCATGGTTCAGTTCTGATCAAGTACTTGTGAGAAATTCTGATCAGAAAGATATCTTTTAAACAGTTCAGAATCATAAGCGTGTTAACTTTGTGTAACACCCTAATTTCCCCCACGTAATTTATAAATAAAAATTAGAGTAAATTAAAATATTCAAACAATTAGGATGCTACTTTCAACTGAAACCAACTCATGCAATTGGATATGTAACACATATGGAATTTAATAATAATAATAATAATAATAATAATAATAATAATAATAATAAACAAATCTAAACTTCAACATTTTATTAGCAGCAAAAACAATCAACAAATGATTAATTTAATTCTTCCAAACATAACTGTAGCGTGCGGTTTTTTTCCTGGTGGCTCGACCACCTTACCGCATGATTGGCGCCACTTTCTGATTTATGTATTTATCCTATAAAGCTAGAAAGGAAGGGGAAGATATCTTAAACTAACCCTGCACGCAAATGTTTTCTTTAACAAATGCTAAGAGATCGGGGATCAGGGTCTAGTTATACAAAGGGAAGCTATTAACACCCAGTGTATCTATGGTAATCCATAGGAACCTTCTTTTTGCCTGTATTTCTGTTATTTTGAAATGCTTTTTTTTTTATCTGCTGTGGATTGGGAAAGTTTCTCCTTTGGGAGTGTTGAGAGAATGTTTTTGTTGTTTTCGGGTTTTCTGTTATTTTTTGGGAAGGAACTAGACCTAAAGTTTTTTATTTGTGTGCTCGCTAAGATTTCGCAATCTTATGCCTACGTATTCCCGTAAAGAGATTTGAGAAATCAGAGCAATCGTAGTTCATAGGAGGAAAGATATTTGGTGTCTTGTTCAAAGCCCAAGATTGAAGCTATCAGAGTATTTGTATCTTGTTCAAAGCTCAAGATTGAAGCTAAAGGGTGACTGAGAGAGAGAATTTGTCATCTCTAAAGGGAGATATCTCACCTATTCATCACAAAATGTTGAGTAATTGGTTATAAGGGAAATTACTTTAACTGGGATGTGTGGAATCCAGTAATGCCATAATTTCCTTTATAAGAGGGATGCCATGAAGGAAGAAGCTTTAACTCAGTATAGAGCAATGCCACTTTTTCCTTATGAGTCTTTCATGCTAAGAGAGGAACATTGGCTTGGATATATGGAATCCAGAGGCTTGCCACTTATAGCTGTTAGATGAAAGAGGAATTTTATCCATGATAAAGGAGGGACTCCAGCTTGGATTTTGAATCAACAAGTGTGCCACTTATAGCAATCATCTGGAAAAAGGTTTTGATTATTTGTTTTGATATGTGATGTATAGAAGGGATATCCTCCTACAGAGAGAACTCAAGGTATCATCTGAGGGGATGCTGATTTTTGTGTGGCTTGATCAAAGTCCAAGGTTGAAGCTGAAGGAAAATGACTCCACTGGGAAGTGTTTTATCTGTCTTGTACAAAGCCAGAGATTGAGGCTGACTGGGGAAAATTATTATATGAAGCCTAAGAGGAGGCGTCTCTTGCTGAGGATTTATTGAAATCCAGGATCAGGTCCAAATTGTATTGGGGAATCCAAAGGGATTTACTCTTGCTGGGAATCAGGGAGGAGCTGAAGTATCAGATGCCATGAGGCTCTGATTCTGTTAGGGTTTTGTTGAGGTCAGTCTGACCTTGGCTGAGACGTTTTAGGTGAAAGTTAATCCTTGTTGGAGGTCAGAGAAGTTTAAAGGTGAGTTTGAGAACCTTAGAGGTTAAACTCTTCTGGAGACTGGTGTGTTGGTAAAATGATCAGGGTTTATCCTATGCCTTTAGGAAACTTATGGGTTTTTTAGTCAAAAAGTAGACTATGAGAATTTCCAAGTTTACTTGAATGAAGCCCAAGAGGAGGCTGAGATTGTCCAAGTCTCATTAAGAAGAGATAGACTCTGGTGTAGAAAGGGGTCTTTGTATGATGCCCAAGAGAAAGCTGTTGGTTTAAGGGATGAAGATCAACTCTTGGATGGTATGATGTTCTGGAAATTTGACTCCTCTGGGGGTTGGACTAGCAGAGATGACTAATTTTTATCTTATGCTTTTAGGAAGCCTTTGGGTCCTTATACTAAGCCCAAGAGAAGGCTGGGGAACTTCTAAGAAGCCTGTTGGTCCTTGTACTAAGCCCAAGAGGAGGCTGGGGATACTTCTAGGAAGCTTGTAGGTCCAAGCCTAAGAAAAGTTCAAGAAAGGTTTCACCGAGAATAAGTCCTTTCTTTGTTGAACATTTCTAAGGTTTGAAGACATTCAAAAGAGGTTTCACCGGGAATTAATCCTCTCTGGGGAAATGAATTTCTTGTATATGTTTCTAAGTTTTGACAGTCTTGAGAAAAGTTTCACCGGGAATAATTCATTTCTCTGTTCCATATTGAATAAGCCCAAGAGTAGGCAGACTGTATTGAGGGAATTTCCTATGAGGGAACTAGTCTTGACTAAGTTAGAAGTCACCTCTAGTTTGACCTAAGTGTAGACCTAACTGTTGGGGAAACTCTAAACAAATATGCACAAGAATATATATATATATATATATATATAAGTGAATTGACAGGTATAAAAACAAATATGCATTGAATTGAAAATATGTTGGGTCTTACACTATGAGAAGAGGCCCAAGTGTATTGTGATTGATTGTATTGATTACAACTGTATGATTAGGGTTTTAAGAAATTGAAGAAATTTTGAGAAAACTTTGAATTTGAATTTGAATTTGAATTAAGTGAGAAATGTGTTGTTATTTTATAAAAAAGTTTGGGGCTTATAACTCAAAGAGAGACTCAAGTGGTCTAAAAGCAGTTTCACCGGGAATAATGTGTTAGACGATGGCTATGGATCTAGAAGGGGGTTGAATAGATCCTTTGACTTTTACACGCAAATGGTTACCAAAAATTGGTTTTAAAATATTTACACGGAAGCAACCACTGAATCACACGTCTACAACGAACCTCTACTAAAAGGATCGGATATGCACGACAATATTAGGAATGAATTATGGATGAGAAAAATTGAGATTGATTAACACAATTTAAACGCAATCAACAATGTTTTATTTGCTTGATAGTTAATCCAACCCAACGAGGAAAATCAACAAACAATTAATTGCGAATACGTTTGATTTTGCGTTGAAACAAAATTATCGAACACTTGGTGCGCGTTAACCCACTAAGTGCTGATTTCAAAGTAATATGATGTTGAGCTGTTCCTAAATACAATCCAAGGGATTGTATCAAATTTACAAAACAATATAACACTAGCTCAGAAATTTAGATCAGTTTAAACTTCATAAATTCGAATGATATCAAACGTAAAGAGTTAAGGGAGAGAGAGAACAAACACGATTTGATTAGGCAATTCTCCAATCATCCTCGCTTTGGGTACCTCTGCCCCCAATTCCACAATTGGAATTGAGATATATATATATATATATATATATGTTAGTGTTTGCAAAATGTTTATACAAGAGAAGAACTATGAACATCCAAACTCTCAAACGTCTTTGATTGTTGATGCAGAGTCTTCTCTCCCCTTGATTCAAGATGAATCAAGTGCCTCGAATTCGGTTGAACAAGTCATCGTCCCACGCTACTAGACTGCAAGAAACCACCGTTCTTCAGTCACCTTCACTCGACCGACTTCAATTCTCCGCAATTAGATCCCCAAACCTTTCTTCTACGATCCTCCGACTGTAGCTACTAAACCGAAAGAAAACTATGCTCTTTGGTTACCTTCACACGGCAAAATCCCTGTAGAACGAAATGGTTTGTGCCAAAAACCTCCAAAATCTCCTTTGATTCTTGGAGGATAAAACCTAAGGTTTTATTCAAGAAACACCTACCAATTCTCAACCCAGAAATGAAGATCACAACACTTCCTAATTGTGAACGTTATCACTTCAAAACAACGGACAACACAAGCAAAAATGATTATGTGTAATTGTTGGTTGACTCAAGGATGAAGATGAAGATGAAGAGAAAGATTGGTATGAATTTTCACGTTTCTTGGTTTTTTTTGTAAAGTGAGCTTACCCAACTATTTATAATGAATAACACAAATGACCAACAAAAAGAAATAACAGAAATAACAGACAAAATTAAATGAAAAAAAATTAGTTCAGGCAGCGTGAGTCAATCGCCCCACACTTAGGGCTCGGCGTGAGCCAACCCGCAGGAATTACTATGCAAAATAACTTTCCATGCGTCGACCCATCAATGCCTTGCGTCGACGCAAGCCTGCAAATTTTGCATAAATTTGAATTTCCAGAACCATGCGTCGACTCATGACTACCAGGGGGTCAGCGTGCGCTTTCCCGAAGTTTTCTCAAAATTTGTTCAAAGCATCATGAGTCGACTCATGCTCACCTTGGGTCGACTCAAGACATGCAGATTTTTCAAAAAACTTATTTTTCTACATGTTTTGCTGACCAAGACTCGAACAAGTATTCCAAACACCAATATTATGATCATGCACATGTAGAAATTAGGTAGATTTCTTCCTATATGTTTAGACACATGGACATTGATGATTAGATGCAATTTTGCTCGACACTGAAGTGATACAGCTCAAATTACAATCTAGTGCCTAGTTTATTTGTTGACATCATTAAAACTGAATTAGATGAAAGACCTTAGACCTCACATACTCCCCCTTTTTGATGATGGCAACCCTATATGTCTTTCTCTTGATTCTAATTTGAAGACGGAAGAACTCCCCCTTTCTTTAGCACTTTTATGTCTGCTGCTTGAACATTTTTCTGCTATACTAGTATCCTTCTCCCCCTTTGACAACATCAAAAAGAGTAAAATAAGGTGGTCAAAGAGATATTATCATAATAAGTAGTGATTCAGTCACCAATTGCAAAACAGTGACACTAACAAGTATCCACATATGATACAGTTAATGCAAAAGGATAAACGGATAAATACGGAACGCAAGAAGCAAGCACAATTAATTCCATAGTTTAAGACATAAAGTCAAGAACAACCTGAAACATAGTTCAAACTACAAACAAACCAAAAATAACATGCAGTCTAAAAAACAAAACAATGAATCAAACGCACACACAATATAATGCACTAATAATGATGATTCTAATTCCTATGGTCTCCCACCCCCACCCCCCCCTAAATGGGTGACCTCTTCCTCGGTAATGATGGTCTGGTGGTGGCAAGTCCTCTAAGGAACGATTCAAATCGATGACCGTGCCATTGAGAATGTTGAGGATGTTAGATAGATTTTGAGTCTGAAGAGCCGTAGCATTTTTCCAAATGTGTGAATCTGGTCATAGAGGCATCAGCAAACCGAGTGAAATCTTGTGTATGAGCAGCAAACCGATTCGACAGTGTAGTAAGCCTCTCCTACTGAGCAGTGTACCTCTGATCTTGTAATTCCCAGAATTCCTCCTGTTCGAGGTTCATTTGGTGCAACATTGCCAGGATTTCTTCAGAGACCTGGAAATCTTGCTCTTGCTGTGCCTGTGGAGTCGGAGGTGTGGAATATTCAGACTGTTGCCAGTCATGTTCGACACTTTGCTGCCAACCATAGTTTGAAGGGACATAAGCATCCCCAAGAACGGTCCAACTGTTGTTTTACCACTTTCCCCAGCCCTGATCATCATAATTCTCTTCTGGTTGAGAATTACCCAACCATGCTTCATTTTCTGCGTCCACCATATTCTCATCAGGATTGTTACCCATCCATGCTGCATTATCTTAGTTTTCATTGACATGTCCTTCTGCAATATCGTCATGAACATTAGGAAAAGGATGAGTTGATCTAAATTTATATGTGTATCCATTTACAACCGGATCCCAAGTGTACCTCATCATTGTGAGAGTCTTTTGCTGAAATTGATGCTCAGTTGAAATACTGAGATAGCGAGCATTTTGAACCTGAAACCCAGCTTTATTCAGAATATTTTGAATACAAGAGGCATAGCATAATGACGTACCCCTTGTAGAGTCTCGCAGTGTGAACATATGATATGTGAAGTAATAGGGCCAATTGATAGGAATTCTCTCCCTCAGCAAATATATCAGATGAACCTCAGCTTTATCAACTCTAGAGAAGCCACCTTTCTTAGGCCGCAGTATGTGTGCGACAATCCATTGTAAGATGCGCTCAGTAAATTTCATATGACCCGTTGTGACGTTTCTGGGAAATAGATCACTTGCCACAACAACATCAGAATACAGCTCACGCAACATGGAATTCAAAGTAGATTTATACTCATAACCATGGACAAATTTTGTGTCAGACATTTTGGGTTTCCAAAGTGAACAAACTATGCCAGACAACATCATTCATATAATAAGATTGTTTATTCATAGAATAAGTAAAATTTGTACCTTGGAAATCATCCTTAAGACCGGTGTAGAACAAACGAACCAAATCAGTATAGTACTTATCATGGCATTCCAGAAATTTATCAAAATTCTGAATGGCCAGTATATCCCTAATTTCCAAAATATGATAGTCTAGAGCCATCAATGGGTAGAATGCATATTGTCGAATGACAGAACGGAGTCGAAAATCTTCATTGTAAGACTCAGATAATTCATCAAGTAACATAGCGAGAGCATTTACCAGAATAGAAGAGGTTCCGACTCTTGATGTTGAGGTTCTTGAAGACCTTTTACCAGTTACCCGTTGAGATGCCATTGTTGATGAGCTTGATTAGAATATATGAATAGTGCTAATCTTGATTCCAAATTGAAATGAGAAACCTCTTTGTAAAACCTTTGTGGATTGGAACCTTGTGTGGGTTGGAAATGATTTAGGGTGTTAATGGACTTTGATGGATTCTGAATTGTAATTTGGAAGAGAAGGAGAGGAGAATACGAAGAACTACCAAATTATGACATGCAATTAAGAGTTACTAGGTGCATTGAAAGTATGTAGTGAAGTTTAGAGACAATAGGTCGGCGCACGCGTTTTTAAAAAAATTCATAATTTGTCAGGTATGCGTCGACCTAAGCATTAGATGTGTCAATGCAAGATGAAGCGTTTTTGAATTTTTTTTTAAAAATTTAAGATGCACCGACCGCAGGTAGGTGCGCGCTGACCCGGTTGTCTTCATTCAAACATTTTCAATTCATGAGTCGACCCATGGCATTCTTAGGTCGACTCATCCAAGTGACACATGGAAAAATTTCATATTTTGCAAACAAAAGTCCCAAAATAGGATAAATAAACATGCAAACACATAGATCAAACATACAAATGAATAATATATGATAAAATATGTAATAAACATCAATTTTAGAGCATTTAACATGGTACATATGCTTAAAAGGAATTTACAAAGCGGAACGATATTACCTTGATCAATAACTCTTGGCATAGTTAGTCAAAAACCATACAGAAGCATATATAGATGTGAAGAGCTACTATTCTAAGGAATTATCAAACACGGTCCGAGATGTCGAGAACGCCAAGTTCCCTACGGATGTGAAAGAAAGGCTCTGTAGCTAGTGGTTTTGTAAAAATGTCAGCAAGTTGATTTTTAGTATCAACATGCTCAAAGACCACATCACCTTTCTCTACATGATCCCTAAGAAAATGATGACGTATTTCGATATGCTTGGTGAGTGAATATAATACGGGGTTCTTCGTTAGGTTAATAGCACTAGTGTTATCGCACAAAATGGGAATACACTCATGTTTTACATTGAAATCAAGTAATTGTTGTTTAAGCCATAGAACTTGAGCACAACAACTACCGGCGGCAACATATTCATCCTCAACTGTTGAGAAAGCAACGTAAACCTGTTTTTTGTTATGCCAACTCACCAAGGAATTTGTGAAAAAGTGTCACGTGCCACTAGTACTTTTCCTATCCAACTTGCACCCGACAAAGTCGAAGTTGGAATAGCCAACTAAGGAACAAACACTACCTTTGGAATACCACAACCCATACTTTGGAGTACCGGAGAGGTATCGAAGTATGCGCTTAACTGCTTTTAGGTGGGATTCCTTGGGACTTGCTTGATACCTCGCACGCATGCATACACTGAACATAATGTCGGGTCGTGATGCGGTAAGATAAAGAAGAGATTCAATCATACCTCGATACTTCTTTACCTCTACATCCTTACCATTTTCGTCACGATCAAGATTGGCACAAGTAGGCATAGGAGTATCTATTGCCTTGCAGTTTAGCATGTCGAAGCGTTTGAGAAGCTCAAGACAATATTTTGTTTGACTCACAAACGTGCCCTCTTTGAGTTGTTTGATTTGCAATCCGAGGAAATAGTTGAGCTCCCCCATCATGCTCATTTCAAACTCCCCCTGCATCAAACTAGAAAACTCCTTGACCAAGGTCATGTTAGTAGACCCAAAGATAATATCGTCAACATAAATTTGTACCAAAATTAAGTGTTTTCCTTGACGTTTAATAAAGAGGGTTGTGTCAACCTTGCCTCTTGAATACCCTTAATCAAATAAAAATTTGCTTAGACGTTCATACCAAGCCCTAGGGGCTTGTTTAAGTTCGTACAAAGCACATTTAAGTTTGTAGACATGATCAGGATATTCATGGGATTCAAAACCTAGAGGTTGGGCAACATAAACCTCTTCATTTATATGTCCATTAAGGAAAGCACTTTTAGCATCCATTTGGAATAATTTGAAGTTTTTAGTGCAAGCATAAGTAAGTAAAAGGCGTATAGCCTCGAGTCGGGCAACCGGCGCATAAGTTTCCTCATAGTCGATTCCTTCTTCTTGGTTATAGCCTTGCGCTACAAGCCACACTTTGTTACGTGTTATAACTCCGTTTTCATCAAGTTTATTTCTAAATACCCATCGGGTGCCAATTAATCGATGATCTCGCGGAGGGGGGACAAGGTCCCAAACCTCATTTCTCCTGAATTGATTTAGTTCATCTTGTATTGATAAGAACCAATGGTCATCGAGTAATGCCACCATTACGTTTTTAGGTTCAACTTGTGACACAAAAGCCGAGTAATAACAAAAGTTACTAAGTTTAGAGCGAGTGGTTACTCCCTTAGAGATGTCACCAATGATATTGTCGATTGGATGGTCTTTGGAAGACTTCCATGCTGGAGGAAGGTCATCTTCATTAGTTGGATGATCCTCCTCACTCTTCATAGGTTGGTGATCCTTTTCCTCCTCAATACGCACTGCTTTGGGCTGATCAGTTCCTTTATCAGTGTCCTTGAGTATGTCTTCTGAAGATACACCTGCACCATAAAAAGAACTACCTTCTCCGACATTTTTCGTATAAGACTCATCAAAAGTAACGTGTACCGACTCTTCAACAATTCGTAACCTTTTATTATAAATTCTATAAGCTTTACTTGACTGAGGGTATCCAAGAAAAATACCCTCGTCGGCCTTGGCATCAAACTTACCAAGTGTCTCTTTTCCATTGTTCAACACAAAACACTTGCAACCAAAGACATAAAGGTGAGAAATATTTGGCTTACGCCCTTTTAAAAGTTCATACGGTGTCTTGTTTAGAATAGGCCAGATGAGCACCATATTCAAAACGTAACAAGCCGTACCAATGGCGTCGGCCCAAAAGTATTTTGGAAGTCCACTTTCATTGATCATAGTCCTCCCAAGTTCCTCCAAAATTCTATTTTTACGTTCCACCACCCCATTTTGTTGAGGGGTACGTGGTGCGGAAAAATTATGATCAATTCCATGGGATTCACAAAATGCTTCAAACAAATGGTTTTCAAACTCACCTCCATGATCACTTCTAATTGACACAATGTTTGTGTTTAACTTGTTTTGAGATAACTTAGCAAATCTCTCAAAGGCCGAAAAGGTATCACTCTTGTTTGCTAAGAAAATGGTCCAACAAAACCTAGAAAAGTCATCGACTATTACAAAACCATAATAGTTACCACCTAGGATTTTAACCCTAGATGGTCCAAAGAGGTCCATATGGAGGAGCTCAAGAGGTCTCATAGTTGAAACGATGTTTTTAGATTTGAATGAGATCCTTGTTTGCTTCCCCATTTGGCAAGCATCACAAAGGTGATCCTTAGTGAATTTGATTTTGGGAAAACCGATAACTAGGTCTTTAGAGACTATTTTGTTAAGCAAATCAAAATTGATGTGAGCCAACCCTCTATGCCACAACCATGAATCTTCATTCATAGTGACTAGACACTTGTCTCCACTCAACGATACCTCATTTAAGTCTAGCATATATACGTTGACCCTCAAGCCCTTAAACGCATTCTTTTTGTCACTATCTTCAACTATGCAACAATCTTTTGAAAAGGATACTTTATAATTCTTGTCACATAGTTGGCTAATGCTCAAAATGTTGTGTCTAAGGCCTTCCACAAGAAGCACATCAAAGATAGTAGTAGATGAAGGGTTACCTAAACTACCTTTGTCGAGAATCTGTCCCTTGTTGTTATCACCGTAGGTGATAAACCCCTTTTTCTTTGCCACAAAGTCAATGAAAAGAGATATGTCTCCTGTCATATGTCTTGAGCATCCACTATCCATAACCCATCTTATTTCGGTGGTCTCAAGAATTTGTACCTACAAAACAATCAAGGGAGAGTAGGTACCCAATTCTCATTGGGTCCTTTGCGGTAAGTGAAACCAAGATCGCACTTGGGCAACCATTGATAAATGCCTTTTGGAACAAGGAATCTTCTAAAATGACATTTAGAAATAGTATGACCAGACTTGCAACAATATAGGCAATCACGGTTTATTTGGAATTTACCTTTGATATCTCTATCTCGAATCACATACGTATACTTTTGATACAGATTGTTCATACTTTCTCAATAATGTGATCGATCAATAGCAAACATAATTTTAGGCTTAAGAGCCTTGTCTAATTTGGCCTTAAGGGTTCTCACCTCTTTTTGCCAAATATGACAAGTATCACAGCCCCCAAACTTGAACCATGGAGACTTATTCTCATCAATCTTAGCTTTTGATACATCCACCGTGGAGTTTTTAAGAGCTTCCAATTTCTTTTCAGAATCGGAAACCTTTTTCTCCAAGTATTTAAAAATCTTTTTGTTCGAGGCTAAGCGTTGAAAAGATTCCTTAGCCTCGTGGTGCAACATATCAAAAGCCTTTTGTAATTCTAAATGAGACATACTTTTAAAATGATCATATTTAGAGTGTTTTACCTCTTTCTTCATGTCTTGACGTGCCATAAGACATGGATTAACGGATTCACTCTCGTCACTTTAGTTTTCATCTTTTTCCGACTCGCTATCACTTTCCCACGCGATGTATGCTCGTCTAAACTTGTTTGACTTTTTGTGTTGACGATTCTTAACCTTGTCCTTATCCTTTTCTTTCTTAAGTGATGGACAATTCGGCATGTAGTGCCCGAATTTTCCACAGTTGTAACACGTTCCTTTAACCTTGCCATTCTTATTTCCTTCATTTCTAGATTGCCTCTTAAATTTGACTAGATTTTTATCCGAGTGTTGAATCCCATTCTTCCGAACATACCTATTGTATCTCTTCACAAATAGACTCATATCATCATCGGAGTCATCATCTTCGTCATTGTTGGTTTCATCATCACTCTGCTCTTTAGATGTGGACTTTAAACAAGAAGCCTTAAGAGCAATCGACTTATTTTCCATATCTTTTGTTTTCTCCTTCTTTATACTCTTCTCATGTTTTTCAAGGCTAATGAGCACTTGCTCATGCTCATCGAGTTTGCTAAATAATGTGGTGAGGTCTAGAGTAGCTAGATTATCGGCCTCCTTGATCGCGGTGACCTTTGGCTGCCATTCCCTGTTAAGACATCTCAAAATCTTATTAGTAGCAACCTTGTTTGGAATTGGTTTACCAAGTACATGCAATTTATTGATAATGTGAGTAAATCGTTTTTGCATATCCGCAATGGTTTCCCCTTGCTTCATGTAAAAAAGATCGAAC
This sequence comes from Lathyrus tuberosus, assembly GCA_022829125.1. Classification (NCBI taxonomy): domain Eukaryota; kingdom Viridiplantae; phylum Streptophyta; class Magnoliopsida; order Fabales; family Fabaceae; genus Lathyrus; species Lathyrus tuberosus. The sequence goes on from JALAZF010000214.1 coordinate 9,364,810, forward strand.
TCTTGCATTAGTGTGTTGATACCATTTTAACATCATTAGTGCCTTTGTGGGCTACTTGTAAAGCATCCCACATGGCTTTGGCCGTTTCACAATGAGACACTCGATAATACTCGTCAACTCCCAAAGAGGAGATTAACATATTTCGAGCCTTCCAATCATAGCTGTACTTTTTCTAGTCCACCTCATTCCATTGAGCTTGGGGTTTGGGAACGACAATGCCTTCGACATTGGTCATTGTAATTTCCATGGGACCGTTTAAAATAACATTTTAAACCTTCCGATCTATGGAATTTATATGGACGCGCATACAATCCTTCCAGTAGCTGTAATTCTCGCCTGTAAAAACTGGAGCTCTATTATAAGCCCCTTTAGGTTCATTCGCCATGATCCAAGAAGTTTTACCGAAGCACCAGATAAACCGGAGCTCGTGATACCACTTGTTAGACGATGACTATGGATCTAGAATTGGGGGGGAGGGAATAGATCCCTTGAGTTTTACACGCAAATGGTTACCAAAAATTGGTTTTAAAATATTTTCAGGGAAGCAACCACTGAATCACACGTCTACAACGAACCTCTACTAAAAGGATCGGATATGCATGATGTGTGTTATCCGCAAGTATACGGAGTACGTCAGAGTAATATAAAATATTTATCGTTCCCACAGAGACCAATGTCAAATATATCGATTACTATTGTTACGGTGTTTATCTAAGGCCAAACGAAATCCGAGTACAAGTTTTAACTGAACGAAAATAGAAATTAATCAGATAAATAAATATGCTGGAATGTAATTCACATCAATCAAACAATACTCCTATCTTCTAAATAGTAACACTTACGAGGTAATGTTTCCTTCTTTGAAATAGAGTTAATTAAAAAGGATCCGCCGCGTTAGCGTGATCCGAAACAGACCTAACCTTTAATCTATACCAGCCGCTCACGCTGCACCGGTCGCTCCTTGCGTTAAAGTGTTGAAAGTCCTTTTTTATATAATTACCTCTAAGACTTAGTTAAAAAGTGATTTCGATTGAAAATATTTTATACCAAAGGGTTTCCGGCATATGCTCGGCCAACCGGATCCTAAATCTATAAACGGGTCCGAAAATAGTTTTAAAACCTCTTTCTAATAATATAAAACTTTCCTAGTTAATCAATAAAGTGCTTCCGCTGTATTTATCAATTAACTACTAACAAACTCTTTTCTAAAATGTCGGACGGCTTTCGATCTTACCCGATCTAGTCACAATCATTACGCAAACAAAAACACGGTCTCATTTACGTAATGATCGATCACTTTAAGTTCAGAAGAGTTTAATTAAAATAAAAAATAGCCCCTAAAGTATTTCTAAAGAGAAGACATGTGGAGTACCGTCGGAACGACGATCCTTACATTCTAGCACAAGGGATTTAGCTAGACATAGTAATTAAAGACATAATAATAAATTGGTTTGCAAACGAAAACATTTATAAGATAAAAAAATGTGCGAAGTGTGATAGTGTACTTTAAGAGGGTGAACACAAGTGTCACGCTTAAGTTCAGGTCCAAAATACAACAAATCACACAGATAAATAAAATAACAAAGTAAAACAAAGACAGAAAATAAATGAATATAAAGCAGTGCGAGAAAATAAATAATATAAAGGCGATGCGAAATATAATAAAATGCGATTTATAAATAAACCTGCTCCAAAGCGGAGACTGAATTTGGTACAAAGCTGGAAATTAAACTGCTGGAAAGTAAACAACTTCTAACTACAATGCTCCAATCGAACCAACAACTATAGTGCAATAACCCCTCGATGTGACAAATTATTGCTTTACAAGAGAACTCTATGCCTAAGGTTGAAACGAAGATTGGATGATCTAAAAAATGAAAATACAAGGCTTATTTATAGTGGCCATGAAGCTGTAACTGCTGCACGACATTATGGAAAGCATTTTAAATAATAATTCCTTCGTGTGTAACTGCCTCTACCGTTTTCAACCGTTTGCCTATTTATAACTGTCGGCGCCCGCCGACCCCTGCTCCGCATCCGCCGAGTGTTGTTTTGGAGGAGAAACGCCTTTTGTGACTGTTGGCGTGGGGGTGAAGTCATAAGGCCAACGGCGTCCTCCTTGGCGCTCGCTGAGTGAAACGGCCAGTGTACATTTTACACAAGAAATCCTCATTTTTGCTCCGTTTTGCTTTGTTTTCTCTTTGTGGGCTCAAATCAGGCAATAAATCTGAAAGTAAAACAAAATACCATAATAGCAAAGGAAAATAACAAATAAACAACTAAAATAATGTAAAATCATAGCCAAATGTACAGTGTATTTTAGTATTATCAAAATCTCCCACACTTAAACCTTTGCTTGTCCTCAAGCAAACTCTGATAAGTAAACCAAAGAAAAACAGCAAACATGAACGAAACTGATCTAGGCTAAGAACTTAAGTTTGATCAATAATACATCAGTAGGTACTAACTCATGAATCAAGGGTATCGTAATGACACTTTCCGCGATTTGCGGGCATAAGTTTCTCTCCTATACAAACCAATCCAAACTATGATATTATACTTAGGCCTATCTTACTCATTCCTTTCTTACCCCTTTTCATTCAAGCGCAGTCACATTAAGGCTGTTGTCTTTCACACGCATGGTGAACATAACCTGTGGTAATCCTGATCCTTTTTATCAATGATTTGACACTTTTTACCAATTTTATGTATTTTTTCTTGCAAAATTTTTTTTCTGAAGATACTTGAACATCTTCTTGAAATTTTTTTCTTTTTTCTTTTTTTTTTCTTTTTCTTTGGCCGGATCTTACCTATTTGCATCGGTTTGTCACTTAGCGGTGGTTAAGATGGTGCTGACTGCTAAAATAAACTACTTAAGGGTTAGAGATGAAGGGTGAGATTTTAAGGCCACTGTATAATAAAAATCTAGATAAGCTCCTATAATTGAGAAACTTACGGTGTAAAAACGACATCGATTTTTCAAATAGTTTTCCCAAGCCTTTGCAATTGATCTTACTTGTCCTAATAACCCAAATTATCAAAAAAATAATGTTGTTTCTTTGTTAAAAATTTTTGTTAAGGCTCAAGAATTGGAAGAATAGATAAACTACACAAAATGACTCGTAAATCACATTTTTAAAACAAACTAAACTACACTAGAAAATAGTAAATAAATAAATACTAAAAACAGTAAATATCTCCTCCCACACTTAAACCGAACATTGTCCTCAATGTTTCGATAAAAGTGAGAAAGGAATAGGTGAAACCTGGTACTCAATCGTGTCGGCCATTGGGGCCATCTCCACCATGCTCTGGGCGTCTGGGACGACGGCTCCTACTGCGGTGTCGGGTAGTAGATAACAGCTCCATCTGCTCAATCCTCTCGATTAGAGAGGCATTTTGATCTCTAAGTGTTTGGAAACTCTCAAGAGTGGATTTCTGTGACTCCCGCATAAAGTCCATCATCTCCTGCTGTTGTTGGTACATGGCATAGAATAAGCCATCTCGCTCTTCTTCTCTGGCTTGTTGTGCTTGCCACATTTCTTGAGTGATGTAAAATCCGGAAGAGGTACCTGCAGGATGGTTAGTAACAGGTAGGGTGTGTGCAGGTGATACATGAATGGGGGACTGCTCCATATGCTCATATTCGTCATCTGTCTCATTTCCTTTGTCCTCAGGGACGTTTGGAAGTAGTGGGCCTAGAATAGGAGCAACCTTCAAATCATAGAGTCAGTTTTCTCTTTTGCGCACATCTGTGCGTGCTGAGCAAGGTAGTGCGACACTCGGGATTGCAGCATTGTGAACCATGAGGATATATCCTCCTTTCGGCCTCGTTTTGCATAAACGCATATCTCGCAGAAATTTTAAATCAATGGTGCGAGGAGGAAGTGGTTCCAATGTGGCCAACTCAGCGTCCAGGTGTAGGGCTCGTGCAATGAAGGTAATCAACCCTCCAAATGACACGATGTTGCCCTTTTTCTCAACTGCCCTCATATGTGATAACATAAATGGCACATGATTTAATCTTCTTTTGCGTAGAGCAGCCTGTAAAAATATGAATTCTTTGGAATTCATCTTGTTAGAGTTTTCACGGGCAAAAATAGTATCAGCTACTAAAAGGCGGAATACCCGTATGGCCGGGTTATGAATGTCAGAAGCTAAATTTCCATCAAAGGAGCAAGTGGTTTGGCCTGAGATGTTTCTCCACATTTGAAAGGCTTCAGTTGACCAACTTGTGTCTATGGGCGCCTCACTGGCCGCACCATTCCCAAAATGGAATCCTAATAACTCAGCAAGTGCATCAGTGGTATAAATGTATTCGGCATTAAACATCCTAAATCTCACTGTGCCTACTGTGCTGGCAGTGTTTTCTCTGACAGTGTACTCCAAAGAACTCAAAAATTCGCGGGTTAGCCTTTCGTAGGTAGGCTCCTTGCGAATAAAAATATTCTCTAATTTCAAATTTTGTAATAAATAAAATACGCTAAATCTTATACCAAGGCTATAGAGACAAGTATCATTAACGTACCTTGTCGCAAGAATGTTGCGTGTCCGAAGCCGGTCCCATTTTTCCCATTGCTTGACTCCGTCATCTCTATCACGAAAAATGATGTTTTCTTGGTTCGCCGCTGCCATTGTTGGAATAAAATGAAGGTTTGGTGATGGAGTAAATATATTATTGTTTTTGTAGATTTTGGTGAAATCTATGGATTTTATAGAGATAATGGGAAATGGAAGGTGTAATGGTAGTGGGGAAGTTATGAAATGATGGATTTTAATAGTTTAATGGGGTTTTATGGTGGTTGAATTCAGAGTTTATGGAGGTAGGAGATGAAGAGAGTTGGAAAAAAAATGGGTTTTCTAATTCTGGTTCGTTTTAGAACCCAGAACGCTTCCGCGTCCGCCGAGGGGGGTTCCGCGTCCGCGGACTGTGAAAAATGGGCTGGCACGGATTTGGGCCTTGGTTGGTTCAATATTCTTGCCTTGGGGTGTCTATAGCATATTGGTACATGAAAGAAACATAAAGAATATTTTATTTATTTATATTTTATATATTTGTAAATGTTTTATTTAAATAACAGGTATTTTTATTTTTATTTTTATTTTTATTTTTATTTTATTTTATTATTATTTTTTTTATTATTATTATTATTTTTAAAAAAATAAAATGAATGAACGGAAATTAAATATAAACAATAGATTGTAATGAAGTAGATATTTATTATAACTTGAAATAAAATAACACTCTAAAAAACATAAGGTTGCCATAATTCTAATAACCATGGAAAATAAAATCTACTAATAGTCTGATAATAATGACAATAACAATAAAGATAGTAGTGCAGTAAAGGTAAAAATAAACGATCAAAACAAGCATGAGGTAAGTCTCCTCCACACAAAGTATGAGCTATGCTCCAAGGCTCCTGAATATCTCCTAAGAAGACTGATGACGGACACCCTGAGTCATGTGAGGACAAGGTGTCCGTGCCTCTGCAAGCTGGCGCTTGAGATCGCAAATCTCCTGCTCCAAAAGATCATATGATGAAGCGTTTGTCACGTCTGCGATCTCTATCTGTAAGGTAAGCTCGGCGCATTCTTCGCGAAGAGAAATGATCTCCTTGCGCATAGCGTCAAACTCTGAATATATGTTCCTGCGTTGCAGATTAATGTTAGAGGAATAAACGGTAGTCCTTTCAGGATAGGGTGAAGGGTGGTACTCAGGCACAGGGTGGTTTCTTGGTTTGACTGGTGTCTCGTCCTGGCCTTCCAAAGCGTATGACCAGTTAGCTCTATCATGGACACTTGTTCTGGTATGGTTTGGCAGACCAAAGTGGTGAATGACTTCGTTGTCTATTAGGAGCTTAAAGTTATCTGCACTAAAGAATGCTCTCCTAATAAGACCACGGTCAAGACAGTGAGGAATGTCAATCAAGGTATATCCACAATGGGATGTAAGATGAGTCAGCTTGTTGGCTAGACCTAGAGCATGAGCTATGTGTGTGATCGTACCGCCCACATGGATGGGTCCTTTGGAAGATGCAGCAATCAAATATAGGTTATACATCAGAAAATTACCACTGGCTAATGGTCGTGACTCAGCAGTACAAAAGAGCATCAGAATCTCTTCTGCAGTAACTTGGTTCTCGGTTTCACTTCTACCAAATAAAGTCTTAGCTAGGATCATTTGGAAATAACGGAAAGTTGGGTTGTGGATTTTGTTTGCCAATTGGGTGGAAGGATCAGGTCCTCCTCCACCGGTGATTTTGCTCCAGAATATGTCAAGTTCATCTTGCATAACATTGGTTTCATGCATAAAATGGATTGCATCCAAGCCACATTGAAAACCAAGTATTCTAGCAAAATCTCTGTGGTTCAGGGTATACTCATTTCCAAATAGTCTGAATCTTATGCTTCCACTGTTATAACCTCTTCCACTATAAGGGTCATAAATGAGTGAGCTGAGGAACTCTAAGGTCAGATGCTTATAGGTTACATTCATAGCTTCAGAATACTCATCCCACTGGAGCTGGTGACAAAGGTACCTCACACTGGCCTCAATACCTAAGGCTGTTAGGCAGTTTGGGTCAGGGTACCTAGTGGGTAGGATTGGTCTCTCAGAAAGGACTACGTATTTCTTCCTCTGTTCATCATCTCTGAACACAATGTGCATGTCATCATAGCTCTGCATCCTGCAAAGAAAGTTAGTGTGGAATGTCTGAGATGATGTGATCTGTAACCTGTAAACATAGACATCGCATAAGTTAATCACTTTAGAAAAATAACATAATATAATTAATAAATTTTTTTTTCTTTTTCCGAAATAAATTCTATGCATAAATAAAAACAACGAAAAGAAAATCGTGGGTTGCCTCCCACGCGTCGCTTGTTTAACGTCGTTAGCTTGACGACTGAAAAACTTACGTTGTGGATGTTGCTATAGGTGGGTCTATCAGAGCGTGACCTGAGTAGTAAGTAGGGATGTCCCCTCCATAGTAGGGTTTCAATCTTTGTCCATTCACTAGAAAGGGACTACATGAATGATTTGCAATTTCAAATGCTCCAGATTTCAGGACTTTGGTGACCTCATAGGGTCCAGTCCATCTTGAGCTTAACTTACCAGGAAACAATCGTAATCTAGAATTGAAAAGAAGTACAGGATCGCCTATGTTGAACTCTTTTTTGATAATCTTTTTGTCATGCCATGCTTTAGTTCTCTCTTTATAAATTATGGCATTTTCATAAGCATTTTGGCGTAATTCTTCTAATATATGAATATCTAGAATTCGTTTGTCTCCGGCCGTTAAGTAATCCATATTAAGGGTTTTTATGGCCCAGTAGGCCTTATGTTCAAGTTCAAAGGGTAAATGGCAAGATTTTCCGTAGACTAATTGATATGGGGTTGTGCCTATAGGGGTTTTGAAAGCGGTCCTATAAGCCCACAAGGCTTCTTGTAGTTTTAAGGACCAATCTTTTCTAGAGATTGATACGGTTTTTTCTAAGATTTGTTTTATTTCCCTATTTGAGACTTCAACTTGTCCACTAGTCTGTGGATGGTAAGGTATGGCTACTCGGTGTTTCACTCCGTATTTCTTGGCTTAATACCCTTTTTAGTCCTCTAACTATAGACCTGGGTCCAATTTAGTCCTCTATCTTTTAAAAGTTCCAAATTGGTCCCTTACGTTATCTAACTGAATCAAATTGGTCTTTTCCGTCAAATATTTGTAACGGCGTTAGAAATAAGTGATGTGTCATCTGAAGTGGCGATTTTTGATGACGTGGCATCTGAGTGGCAGAATTATTTTTTATTAATTTTAATTAATTATTATAGAAAATCAATTTAAATTATTTTTCACAATCTTTAATATAAAATATTTGGACACAATGACAATATTCCTCACAAGTACAGCCCATTAATCTACATTTATTATTAGTGTGTGCACAAAGGCTTTATAAAGACTCAACATTATTATTATAAAATCGATGTGGAACTTTAACAAAAGCTAATGCAACAAAACATTCATGCAACAGACAATATATTGCTATAAGAGGCTGGGATCTGGTTCTGAATGGTTTTAAACAAGCCACCTCCCTATCTTCAAACTCACCTTCTCTCATCAACATCATTCTCACTAGACGTTCAATTTCACTACCATCAACCAGACACAACAATTTCCTCAATTCAAGAAACAACTACAGCACCGGCTAAACCGATTGAGCTAAGGCTCAGGAGAAGGCAATGAGTTTGAGAGAGAAGGCAATGGAGCTTAAAGTAGGAGAGAAAGGTGCTCTGTTTTGGCTTAATAAATTTGCATATGCTTCGATCTATATCATGATTGGAGCTTGGATAGTGTTTAGGTTTGTGGGTCCTGCACTTAATCTTTATCAGTTCGACTTATGTTTGTATTGTAATTTTAGCATATCTACAATACTAAACTTATTCAAGATAAAAAAAATCTATCATTTTTGTTAAATGAGTTGTAATGATAAAGTCTTTTATTATGTTTCTTTGTTTAATAGATTAGTTGATATTTAGCAATGTATCAAACACGAGTACCCTGTATTAAGAGACCTCCAAACCTTTACACAGTGGTCTCAAACCGCAATTGCATTTGCGAAGATACTAGTGAACCAAAAGGTTGTAACAATATAAGTGAAAAGGATGTAGACAAGAGCCAAACTATGAACAGAATAATCATAACTTTCCAAAATCATCTATATTGCGTAGTATTTATAATAGATGAATTTAACATTACATAACATTGACAGGTTGCATGGGCGCCGCTCTGAGTGTTTTACACCTGCAAATGATGAAACATTGCTCAGTAATAGTGTGAGGGCAGGTGCAAACATACTTGATAGATTCATAATGATGAAATATTTTCTTAGCTAGTAATTGATAATAATAATTGGCACATTAAATAGTGGAACAATATTTGGCACATTCTGAATATTGTCATCAGGTGCAAACATACTTGATAATAATAAAAATAAAATTGATAAAATGCTGGACCGGACCTGGTGGAGGGAGAACAGGAGTCCGAGATCTAATAAACGCAGTCATAGATCTCTTAGCATTTCCTTTTGTCGCTCTTCAAAATGCACCAGGCTTACCATCGGCCACTGCTTCTGTTAGCAGTGGGTTTCTTCTTAACGTTGGTTCCCCTGGTCAGAGAGTATGCATGGAAGACAAGGATATAGTTAAGGCAATAGAAGAAGACATGGGAAAATACATTAAGATCCTTATGGAGGTACAATCCTCTTTCAATCCCCTTTGGTAATTTATTTGGACTATTGGAAGTGGCTTCAAATTAATACTGTTTTTTCATGGGATACCGATATGTCACCGCATGTTACTAATTTTTGTTATTAAGCAGTAGCTGATGGTAGGTTACTTTTTATGGGTTTCCAGAATATTTATATACTTTTGGTAATCATTAGTGGCATCACAACCTCATTTGTGGTTCACCTGTTACATTATATTTTCATTTTACTAAATTATTCTTGTAAGGTCTGTGCATGGAGGTCAAGTGGTTGGTTTTAGGAAAGGTGAAGGGTGTTGGGTTGATTGAAGGATGTTTGACACAGTGGTTTGTGAGGTCTGTGCATGGAGGTGTGTGCTGTGAGTAGGAGGGTGGAGGAAGAACAAGTTGTTGTTTAGTTTAAGGCAGTGATGTGAGGGAGCTAAGTGTGGAGTGTTAAAGGAAGAAGAAGTCCCACGTTTTTTTTTCCTTGAACAAGTTGCTGTTTTTTGGAGAAGTCCCACATTGAATTTCTAGACCCAATTTCAAGTGTTTATAAAGCACTTTTAACACTATAATAATAAAACTTTAAAATTGGGCTAGTGCTTTAATGAACAATGTCTTTAGGTCCAAATATTTTATAATAAAGATTGTGAAAAATAATTTAAATTTATTTTCTATAATAATTAATTAAAATTAATAAAAAAATAATTCTGCCACTCAGATGCCACGTCATCAAAAATCGCCACCTCAGATGACACATCACTTATTTCTAACGGCGTTACAAATATTTGACGGAAAAGACCAATTTGATTCAGTTAGATAACGTAAGGGACCAATTTGGAACTTTTAAAAGATAGAGGACTAAATTGGACCCAGGCCTATAGTTAGAGGACTAAAAAGGGTATTAAGCCGTATTTCTTTAATAGTTTCTCAAATATCCTAGATATGAAGTGCGATCCCCCATCGCTTATAACCAATCGAGGTACTCCAAACCTAGGGAAAATATAGTTTTTAAATAGTTTAATGACTACATGAGTATCGTTGGTGGGTGCAGCTATGGCTTCAATCCACTTGGATACATAATCAACAGCTACTAAGATATACTTGTTTCCCATCGAAGATGGAAAAGGTCCCATAAAATCTATACCCCAAACATCGAAGATTTCCACCTCCTGAATATTTTTCAAAGGCATTTCGTCCCTCCTTGAGACGTTCCCAGTGCGTTGGCATCTGTCACATCTTACAATGTAGGCATGTACATCGCGCCATAACGTTGGCCAGAAAAGACCTGCTTGAAGTATTTTAGCGCATATTTTGGACGAGCCTAGATGTCCACCATAAGGTGAAGAGTGACAATGTTTAATTATATTTTCAACTTCTTCTTCAGGGACACAGCGACGAAAAATGCCATCTGCGCCTCTCTTGAATAGAAGGGGTTCGTCCCAATAGAAGTGTTTTACGTCATGAAAGAACTTCTTCTTCTGTTGATAATTTAGATCAGGGGGTATGATATCAGCTGCTAAATAATTAACAAAATCTGCATACCAAGGTACGGTTGTCATTGCGAATGCTTTTTCAATGTCTACTTCTAAATAAGGGTCAGGATAATCATCATGGATGGTTCTCACTGCTCCTACTAATCTATCGTACGCGAAATCATCATTGATAGGAACAAGATCTAGTTTTTAATATTCAAGCCTTGAGAGGTGGTCTGCGACCACATTTTCAGTGCCTTTCTTGTCTCGAATTTCCAAATCGAATTCTTGAAGCAAAAGGATCCAGCATAGTAATCTAGGCTTAGCGTCCTTTTTGCTTAATAGATATCTTATCGCAGCATGATCAGTGTAGACTATGATTTTTGCTCCTACTAAATATGATCGGAATTTGTCGATTGCAAAGACTACTGACAGGAGTTCCTTCTAGGTTGTGGCATAATTTAGCTGAGCCGCATCCAATGTTCTATTGGCGTAGTAAATTACATGGAGTTTTTTATCCTTCTTTTGTCCCAAAACAGCGCCTATAGCGTAATCACTAGCATCACACATAATTTCAAAAGGTTGATTCCAATCAGGTGGTTGAATTATAGGTGCGGAAATTAGTGCTTGTTTTAGGTACTTAAAAGCTTCAAGACATTTATCATCGAATTTGAATTCGGCGTCTTTCATAAGTAAGTTGGTTAATGGTTTAGTTATTTTGGAGAAGTCTTTAATGAAGCGTCGGTAGAAACCGGCGTGTCCAAGAAAACTTCGGATTTCTCTAATGGTTTTGGGTGGTTGAAGGTTTTCTATAACTTCTATTTTAGCTTTATCAACCTCAATGCCTCTTTTGGACACTATGTGTCCTAGTACTATGCCTTCAGTCACCATAAAATGGCATTTTTCCCAGTTTAGAACAAGGTTGACTTCTACGTATCTTTCCAGGATTTTCTTGAGGTTTGTTAAACAGTTTTTAAAACTGGATCCACATACCGAGAAATCGTCCATAAATACTTCCATGATCTCATCAAGGAAATCTGCGAAGATTGACATCATACAGCGTTGGAAGGTAGCTGGGGCATTGCATAGTCCAAATGGCATTCGTTTGTAAGCAAATGTTCCATAGGGACATGTAAAGGTTGTTTTCTCCTGATCGTCAGGGTGAATGGGTATTTGAAAAAATCCTGAGTATCCGTCTAAATAACAAAAGTAAGAATGCCTAGCTAAATGTTCGAGCATTTGATCAATGAATGGAAGCAGGAAGTGATCTTTCCTACTTACCTTATTGAGTTTTCTGTAATCGATGCACATTCGCCAACCATTTTCCACACGTTTGGCTATTTGTTCTCCTTTGTCGTTTTGTACAACTGTGACACCTCTTTTCTTAGGTACCACATGTACGGGGCTTACCCATTTACTATAAGATATTTGGTATATTATTCCAGCCTCTAACAACTTCAACACTTCCCTTTTTACAACGTCACTCATTATAGGATTTATCCTTCGTTGATGTTCTCTGGAGGGTTTAGCGTCCTCCTCCAGCATAATTCGGTGCATACACACAGAAGGACTTATTCCTTTGAGATCGGAAATTTTATAACCTAGAGCTGAGGGATATCTTCGTAGAACATCTAAGAGTTGATTGGTTTCAGGACCATCTAACGTGGCACTGACTATGACTGGGCGATTTAATTCTTCATCTAAGAACTCATATCTTAAATTCTTAGGTAGCTCCTTAAGTTCTATTGATGGTTTTTTCTGACATGGCATATGATCTGGGGTGAGTGCCAAGCATTCATAAAGACTGTTATCTATATAAGGTTTAGGTAAGTGTTCAAATTCATCGTCCTCCATTATGGGGATGGAAGGTAGTTTGATGATTTCTACTGGATCTTCTTCATCTAATTCTCTTATGCATTCATCAATTATATCAATGACATAACATGAGTCATCTATGGCCGGTGCATTTAAGAATTGGGATAGTATAAATTCTACTTTTTCATTACCCACCTCGAATGTCATTCTTCCTTTCTTGACATCAATTATAGCTCCGGCCGTTGATAAGAAGGGTCTACCTAAAAGGATTGGGATCTCATCGTCTTCTTTAATGTCCATTACTACGAAATCGGTTGGAATATAAAGTTGACCAAGTCTAACTGAGACGTCTTCCAAAATGCCAATTGGATATTTAACTGATCTGTCAGCTAATTGGAGAGACATCCTAGTTGGTTGTATTTCTCCTAGGTTTAACCTTTTACAAACGGCTAAAGGGATTAGGCTTACACTTGCTCATAAGTCCAGAAGTGCTTTATCTATAACTTGGTTTCCCAAAACACAAGGTATAGAAAAACTTCCTGGGTCTTTCTCCTTCTTAGCAAGCTTATTCTCAGCGATTGAATTACATTCTATAGGGTTAGGATCTTCTAATCTTCGTTTATTGGTCAGAATGTCTTTAAGGAATTTGGAATAAGATGGTATTTGGGTAATAGCTTCGGTGAATGGAATCTCTACATGGAGTTTCTCAATCACTTTTATGAATTTCTTATATTGGTTATCTAATTTGGTTTGTTTAAGTCTTTGTGGGTATGGAATCGGAGGTTTGTAAGGAGGAGGTGGTACATAAACTTTTTCATTCTCTTATCTTTCCTTCTCCTTAACTTTCGTATCTTTAGATTTCTCAGGTTCCATTGATTTCTCAACTTCTTTCTCAGGTGTGGTCACAACCTTTTTTCTAGGAGGTTCTGGATTATTCAACCTAGGGTTTATAGGCCCATCGTAAGTGGTCCCGCTCCTTAGGGCTATAGCATTAGCATGCCCTTTAGGGTTAGGTTGAGGTTGTCCAGGGAATTGCCCTCCAGGTGTAACATGAGTAGATTGTTGTTGTGTTACTTGAGAGATTTGGGTTTCAAGCATTTTGTTATGAGTAATTACAGAATCAAGTTTAGTACCCAACTGAGTAATTAGTCCATTTATGTGAATGTTTTGATTCATGAACTCCTTGTTCTGTTGTAATTGAGCTGAGATGAATTCGTCCACCTTTTTCTCAAGATTTGACTTCTGAGGAGTATATGTTGCAGATTGGTTGGGTCTTTGAGTTTGGAAACCGGGTGGTCTTTGAGGTGTCGAATTTTGAGTGGGGTTGTTATTCTTATAGGAAAGATTTGGGTGATTCCTCCATCCAGGGTTATATGTGTTTGAATATGGGTTTCCTTGGGCGTAATTAACCTGATCTGTGGCACTCTCTGCTAGCAGGTTGCATTCAGCCATGGTATGTCCTAGGGTTCCACATATTTCACATCCGGGTTGTATTGCTGCTACAGTTGCTGTGGAGTTGATAGTTAGGTTTTCTACTTTTTGGGCTATAGCGTCCATTTTTGCGTTCATATGGTCAAAACAACTTACCTTATACACACCTCCTTTGGTATCTTTCTTCTCTACTTGTGCTCGTTCAGTCCCCTATTGGTAATGGTTTTGTGCCATATCCTCAATGAGAGCGCTAGCTTCGGCGTAGGGTTTATTCATTAGAGCACCTCCAGTGGCAGCGTCTATGGTCATCTTGGTGTTGTACATGAGTCCATTATAGAAGGTATGGATTATGAGCCATTGTTTTAAGCCATGATGTGGACATGCTCTTAATAGTTCTTTGTATCTTTCCCAAGCGTCGAAAAGTGATTCTTCCTCGCTTTGGGTAAATCGGGTTATTTGGTTTCGTAGAACAGCAGTTTTACTTGGTGGAAAGTATCTAGCAAGGAAGACTTTCTTTAGGTCATTCCAAGTGGTTATAGAGTTGGCTGGAAGGGAATCTAACCATGATCGGGCTCTACCTCTAAGGGAAAATGGGAATATTCTTAGACGTATTGCTTCAGGAGGAGCTCCGTTCGCTTTTAAGGTATCGGCTAGTTGAATAAAGACTTTAAGATGTTGGTTCGGGTTTTCCGTGGGAAGACCTGCGAACTGGTTCTGTTGAACTAATTGTAACAGAGATGGTTTTAATTCGAAGTTATTGGCTGGTATAGCTGGGTTAACTATACTAGAATGAGGTTCTTCGTTAAAGGGTAAGGCGAAATCCTTAAGAGGTTTAGCGTTTTCTTCTTCTGCCATTGCTCTTTTAAGTTTTCGAAGTAAAAGACGAGCTCGAGCGTAACGTTCAGGTTCTTCTAATGGATCAACTAAGTTTCCGGTACTGCGAGTTCTTCGCATTTACCGGCTAAGGTATGCCTTAGTCTAGACGGTGTAACAACAGGGTACGAAATTTTGATCAAATTGATCCCCGGCAACGGCGCCAAAAACTTGTTGTGTGTTATCCGCAAGTATACGGAGTACGTCAGAGTAATATAAAAGATTTATCGTTCCCACAGAGACCAATGTCAAATATATCGATTACTATTGTTACGGTGTTTATCTAAGGCCAAACGAAATCCGAGTACAAGTTTTAACTGAACGAAAATAGAAATTAATTAGATAAATAAATATGCTGGAATGTAATTCACATCAATCAAACAATACTCCTATCTTCTAAATAGTAACACTTACGGGGCAATGTTTCCTTCTTTGAAATAGAGTTAATTAAAAAGGATCCGCCGCGTTAGCGTGATCGGAAACAGACCTAACCTTTAATCTAAACCAGCCGCTCACGCTGCACTGGTCGCTCCTTGCGTTAAAGTGTTGAAAGTCCTTTTTTATATAATTACCTCTAAGACTTAGTTAAAAAGTGCTTTCGATTGAAAATATTTTATACCAAAGGGTTTCCGGCATATGCTCGGCCAACCGGATCCTAAATCTATAAACGGGTCCGAAAATAGTTTTAAAACCTCTTTCTAATAATATAAAACTTTCCTAGTTAATCAATAAAGTGCTTCCGCTGTATTTATCAATTAACTACTAACAAACTCTTTTCTAAAATGTCGGACGGCTTTCGATCTTACCCGATCTAGTCACAATCATTACGCAAACAAAAACACGGTCTCATTTACGTAATGATCGATCACTTTAAGTTCAGAAGAGTTTAATTAAAATCAAAAACAACCCCTAAAGTATTTCTAAAGAGAAGACATGTGGAGTACCGTCGGAACGACGATCCTTACATTCTAGCACAAGAGATTTAGCTAGACATAGTAATTAAAGACATAATAATAAATTGGTTTGCAAACGAAAACATTTATAAGATAAAAAAATGTACGAAGTGTGATAGTGTACTTTAAGAGGGTGAACACAAGTGTCACGCTTAAGTTCAGTACCAAAATACAACAAATCACACAGATAAATAAAATAACAAAGTAAAACAGAGACTGAAAATAAATGAATATAAAGCAGTGTGAGAAAATAAATAATATAAAGGCGATGCGAAATATAATAAAATGCGATTTATAAATAAACCTGCTCCAAAGCGGAGACTGGATCTGGTACAAAGCTGGAAATTAAACTGCTGGAAAGTAAACAACTTCTAACTATAATGCTCCAATCGAACCAACAACTATAGTGCAATAACCCCTCGATGTGACGGATTATTGCTTTACAAGAGAACTCTATGCCTAAGGTTGAAACTAAGATTGGATGATCTAAAAAATGAAAATACAAGGCTTATTTATAGTGGCCATGAAGCTGTAACTGCTGCACGACATGATGGAAAGCGTTTTAAATAATAATTCCTTCGTGTGTAACTGCCTCTACCGTTTTCAACCGTTTGCCTATTTATAACTGTCGGCGCCCGCCGACCCCTGCTCCACGTCCGCCGAGTGTTGTTTTGGAGGAGAAATGCCTTTTGTGACTGTTGGCGTGGGGGTGAAGTCATAAGGCCAACGGCGTCCTCCTTGGCGCTCGCTGAGTGAAACGGCCAGTGTACATTTTACACAAGAAATCGTCATTTTTGCTCCATTTTGCTTTGTTTTCTCTTTGTGGGCTCAAATCAGGCAATAAATCTGAAAGTAAAACAAAATACCATAATAGCAAAGGAAAATAACAAATAAACAACTAAAATCATGTAAAATCAGAGCCAAATGTACAGTGTATTTTAGTGTTATCAATGCACAACAATATTAGGAATGAATTATGGATGAGAAAAATTCAGATTTATTAACACAATTTAAACGCAATCAAGAAAGTTTTACTTGCTTGATAGTTAATCTAACCCAACGAGGAAAATCGACAAACAATTAATTGCGAATACGTTTAATTTTGCGTTGAAACAAAATTATCGAACACTTGGTGCGCGTTAACCCACTAAGTGTTGATTTCAAAGTAATGTGATGTTGAGCTGTTCCTAAATACAATCCAAGGGATTGTATCAAATTTACATAACAATTTAATAGCCCAATATAACACTAGCTCAGAAATTTCGATCAATTTAAACTTCACAAATTCGAATGATATCAAATGTAAAGAGTTAAGGGAGAAAGAGAACAAACATGATTTGATTAGGCAATTTCCCAATCGTCCTCGCTTTGGGTACCTCTGCCCCCAATTCCACAATTGGAATTGATATATATATATATATATATATATATATATATATATATATATATATATATATATATATATATATATATGTTACTGATTGCAAAATGTTTATACAAGAGAAGAACTATGAGCATCCAAACTCTCAAACGTCTTTGATTGTTGATGCAGAGTCTTCTTTCCCCTTGATTCAAGACGAATCAAGTGCCTCGAATTCGGTTAAACAAGTCACTGTCCCACGCTACTAGACTGCAAGAAACCACCGTTCTTCAGTCACCTTCACTCGGCCGACTTCAATTCTTCGCAATTCGATCCCTAAACCTTTCTTCTACAATCCTCCAAGTGTAGCTACTAAACCGAAAGAAAACTTTGTTCTTCGGTTGCCTTCGCACGGATGAATCCCTATAGAACTAAACGGTTTATGCCAAAAACCCCCAAAATCTCCTTTGATTCTTGGAGGATAAAACCAAATTTTTATTCAAGAAACACCTATCAATTCTCAACCCAGAAATGAAGGTCACAACACTTCCTAATTATGAACGTTATCACTTCAAAACAATGGACAACACAAGAAAAAATGATTATGTGTAATTGTTGGTTGACTCAAGAATGAAGATGAAGACGAAGAGAAAGATTGGTATGAATTTTCACATCTCTTGTTATTTTTTTGTAAAGTGAGCTGACCCAACTATTTATATGAATATCACAAATGACCAACAAAAAGAAATAACAGAAATAACAAAATTAACAGACAAAATTAAATGAAAAAAAATTAGTTCAGGCAGCGTGAGTCGACCGCCCCACACGTAGGGGTCAGCGTGAGCCAACCCGCAGGAAGGACGATGCAAAATAACTTTCCATGTGTCGACCCCTCAATGCCTTGCGTCGGCGCAAGCCTGCAAATTTTACATAAATTTGAATTTCCAGAACCATGCGTCGACTCATGACTACCAGGGGGTCAGCGTGCGCTTTCCTGAAGTTTTCTTAAAATTTGTTCAAAGCATCATGAGTCGACTCATGCTCACCTTGGGTCGACTCAAGACATGCAGATTTTTCAAAAAAACTTATTTTTCTACATGTTTTTGCTGACCAAGACTCGAACAAATATTCCAAACACCAATATTATGATCACACACATGTAGAAATTGTGTAGATTTCTTCCTATATGTTTAGACACATGAACATTGATGATGAGATGCAATTTTGCACAACACTGAAGTGATACCGCTCAAATTACAATCTAATGCCTAGCTTATTTGTTGACATCATTAAAACTGAACTAGATGAAAGACCTTAGCCCTCACATAATGCTCCTCTTAGTACCAATTTAAAATAGACAGATGATTTTGAAAACAGAGGTATGGGGCTTAAAACTCAAGGAGAGGCCCATGAAAGTAATTTATCGTTCAAAACAAAGTTTATGAACAAAAAGATTGGGGCTTATACTCAAGGAGAGGCCCAGATGACTTATTTTGAAAACAGTGATCGCACTGCGATATTGAAAGACGTTGTGGGACTTATACTATAGCAGAGGCCCAAAATTTGTTTATGTACAAAGAGGGGTTAGGTCTTACACTGTATTAGAGGCCCAAAAGTGTTTGTAAAGAAGAAAAATGGGGCTTATACTCAGGGAGAGGCCCATATGATTTATTTGAAAAGGCGACGATCGCGTCACAGTTTTGAAAACCACAGAGGGACTTATACAATGACTGAGACCCATAATATTTATTTACAAAAGGGATGGGTCTTACACTCTACAAAGAGGGTCAAGAGTGTTTCAAATGAAGTTTGAAAAATTAAAATAAAGGAAAAACCCTAATTTTAATTAAAAAAACAAATTTTCAAAGAAAATTAAAAAAAAAAGAGATAAAATATCAAATATATTCAAAAAAAAGTTGTGAACTTTGAAAAATGTTTTGAAAAATCATGTTTTATTTATACGAAAGTGTGAAATTCATTTGAATTTGAAAAATCAAGAGGAAATTTTCATCAAAAATGTTTAAAAACAATTAAAATGAAATTCTTTACAAAAATTCAAAATATATTAAATAAATAATATAATTTTTAATTTTTTGTAGAATAAAATATTTTAACATCTTTGTTAATTTTTAAAAAAAGAATCAATAAAAAATGATTAAAAATCAAAGAGAAATTAATTTTTGAAATAAATTAAAAAATAATAAACATTCAAATATTAAAAAATTCAAAAAAAGCGCCAAGGCCACCTTCTTCTTCCTCACGCAAACCTCCATGGCCAGATTTGCAAAACGTCTCATATCTCTTTGATTACTAAATGGTTTTGACTTTTGTAAACATGAAAGTTGTTCGTTTTTGAACAAGGATTCCAATGGTACAAATTAATTGCATTTATTTTAAGTGTTGAGTGAGAAATCAAGTAATGAACACATGAACCCTAATTTCTGTAATAACACTATGAAATCCTAACACGATAGCTACAAAGCAATTGATTGAGGGGAAACATTCTATACAAGTACAGAAACATGTTTGTAACTTGAAAACACATTTATGAAGCATGGATCATAGAGTTTGAGAGTGTCAGGCTTACCTCTGCAAGAGGAAATCGAATCCTCAGTTGTAGGTGTTACAGAAGTGTTTTGATGATCTGGACAACTTCCTTGGACCTCAAGTAGTGTGTTGAGATGCTTGTAATTGATTAGAAACAACTAGAACTTGTTGTGGTACCTCAACTGCAAATAAGCCAAGTTGGATTTTTAGGGAATAACACTTAGTGATCATCAAGGCCAGCACAATAGGAACCATGCTCAAAGAAAGAGTGGTATCATATAACTGAATACTAATGATGTCATTTTTGCTCAAAACAACCATATTTCCCCTCTATTTATTGGGAGGTAAACTATTTAGGAAATCAAAAGCCTGGCAATATCTTAATAAAAACTTCCCATGGAACATTAGTTTTAATCAAGGATGAGGATTTGAAGTTGGTCCATCTAATAGACAACCTTTTCAAAATTATTCACAAGCACCTCCGGTATCAAACAAAGTAACAAAGCTAGAGGACACTCTCAATTAGTTCATGCAGGTGTCTATAGCCATCCACAAAAACATTGAATTCTCCATTATAAATCTTGAAGTACAGCTAGTCCAATTAGCCAAAAAGTTCTTAGGTCTCCTAAGTAACACATTCTGTGCAAACACAAAGAATAATCTAATGGTAAACTTCAATGTTGTTATTAGGGATGATAATAATGTTGTTAAAGCCAAGAAAGGAAAAGTAGAAGAATAAGAAGAAGAAGGAATGTAGGATAAAGCCTACAAGGAAGAGCTGAAGGACTTATCTAGAATGGAAGTTGACCTTGGAGTAATAATATTACCTGTCTTGATAGGTGACACGGAAATTAGCAATGAACTTATTGATTTAGGTGCAAGTGTCAA
Source organism: Lathyrus tuberosus (assembly GCA_022829125.1). Classification (NCBI taxonomy): domain Eukaryota; kingdom Viridiplantae; phylum Streptophyta; class Magnoliopsida; order Fabales; family Fabaceae; genus Lathyrus; species Lathyrus tuberosus. The sequence goes on from JALAZF010000214.1 coordinate 9,385,394, forward strand.
TATTATGCAACTTTTAGTGGTATATAGAATTGGGCATATGCGAATAAAGCCACCTTCATTAACAATATAGATGATAGACAAAACATGCAGGACTCCTGTGGGTAATTTCAACAATGTGCTGATATAGTTGACCAACACTTATTTCCTTTATACTTTATAATATTGGATATCAAGGTAGACCTAGAGATACCTCTCATCTTAGGAAGACCTTTAATAAAACCTTGTCACCCCTAGAGAACATCATCCAAGATAAAAAAAATTCACAAATTCAAACTTTAATCTAGTATAGAGATTGCTCAGGTATGTCATTTTAATTTATTTTTCTTAAGTTTTAATTTATTATAGAATTTTATTTAAACTTGATTTAAATGCCCTAATTTAGGTTAAACTTAAGGAAACTTTATTCCTCCATAGTGACACATTAGAATATGGTAGAATTGATTTACTCTAAAATTTAAATTAGATGCTTGGATGAAAAAGAGGGTAATTTTTTCATGTTAGAGACATATATGTATCCAATGTGTTAAAATAAATTTGAAATTATTCATTGCATGTGTAACATATCTATGTATCTAAAATGTTTCTTGGCTACAAAATATTCATGGAACTTCTGCAATATCATGTTATTCGGCGAATATGGAAATTTTGTAATATTATGTTAAAGTGTCCAAATTCCATATATGTTGTCAACTAATTGTTTGACATATCTTCTAGAAGATCACAAACGAGAAGGAAGAGAAAAATATTTAATACTTGTTTGTCTGCTATACCATATGATGAACATAGATTCCAGAGTTTCATCCATGACCAGTATTACACTGAGTTGGAAAACCAAGTTTGTGGTTCATGAGAAGAGAGTCAAATTAGAAGATCTAGGTGAATATTAGGATGTGGTGCAAGAGACTAATACAAGGGGTTAAGGTATTTGATAAGTGCAAATTGTACCTATTTTTGTATATAAGTTTTGTTGAACTTATCGATACTTTTTGGTGTTTATCGATCGAATAAACCCCACTTTGTGTATAAATACGTTAGTTAGTATATATTTGTTATATTGATTCTTTTAGGTAGCAATTTATAGTTTTTCCATTCATTTTGTAGGTAATTAAGCATTGTTGGAGCAATGAGTAATAAAGGCTCCAAGATGTGTCATTTGAAGCAATAAAAGCGAACTGAAGAAAACCAGAATGTTCAGCTTGTTCGCTTTGCGAGTGAGCCAGCGAACATTCGCTTTGCGAATGGCTGGCGAGTTCCCCAGCGAATGGTCCCAGTTTGAGGCAGAGGAAAAAGGAACCAAAGTTCGCTTTACAAACTGTGTAGTGAGTATTCGCTGTGCAAATAAATTGTCCGTATTGCGAACTCACGAAGAAAAGCAAAGGCGGTGTAACATTTCAGAGGCACTTAAGTGCCATTTTTTGAGGTTCGCTAGGTGAATGATTCGTTCGCAAAGCGAACGTGACAGATTTGTAATTGTATATAGTTTATTTCAGTCACTTTTTAGGTTATGGTTTTGGGGATTCTTGCTCCAACTTCATCAAAACTTTATTTCTAATTAGATTAGCTTAGAAAACAACATGGAAGCTTGCATACGGATGAACCGGGGTGGATTAATCGTCGATCGGCTCTGACAAACCGCGAGATGTTTAGTTCATTTCTCTTCTTCTTTGTGTTTTCCTTCTTTGCTGGGTTTTGTATAAGTATTGGCTATGATCTCATGTATATTTGTCGCCCATGGCGTTGTATAAAACTTGCTTTACAAATCTTTATTGGTGATTGTCTCTGATTTTTGCTTTATGCGTGGGGTTTGGGTTGCGTTAGAGATAATCCTCGCAAACTTCGATTAGGCATGATTATTTGTTAGTTTCTGGATTCTAGAGATAGATTTAAGAGCTAACAATCTTGAATTGGTGTCGAAGCTTAATTCCTCCGTGTCTTGAGTCGCGTGCGAGAGTGTCGACGAGGGTAACACGAATGTTCTCTCAACTTTGCGTTAGACATAACCTTTGTTGTGAGCGATGCTGGGTGATATTGAGGAGTATTGTAGGTGGAGTATAACTGGTCGGTAAGTTTAAATTTGTTCGGAGTCGGTTATGTGCATGCCGGAAATGTTTGTCTTGCTGAAGAATGAATTTGTTGTATGTTTTAATGTTTACTTTTCTGTTTTAATTTTTAAAACCATTTAAATCCAAACTCATAAACGCGAGAGACTGTCGAATGGAATTCTTTCCCTCGAACCGATCTCCGCGGACACGATTTAAATCCCGGAGGGAATTCTTCCGAAAATAAATATTTTTGCTACTTGCCATATTCTTCAACCAACAAAATGGGGCCGTTGCAGGGGATTGGTTTTGATATTGAATCGCGTTGCGATAGTTTCTTTGTTTTTGAGTTTTGTATATATCATATATAGTGTTTGTTTCCATTATGTTTGTTCAAGTGTTGTATACATTTTGTTCCTGTAACATTTGTTTAAGTGTTTGGTTAGGGCACTTACTTTTGGTTTGCGCGGTGAGGCATCACCAAGGCATGAAGGAAGGAAGTTGCTAGCTAAGCATTGTAAAGGCGTCGAGCTTACGACGTAAAACAAGCATGGTGAATTCTTTTCTTTTGTTGTTGTTTAGTTTAGGTAGTGTGGTGAGTATTCATTAAACAAATTGTACTCGAATTTTTCGTAAAATTCTCAAATCTTCACTTTACAACTTGTTTAATGAAATTTCACCTGGTCTTTTAGTTTGTTTATATTAATAGTTTTCGCGTTTGTCAATGAGCTTGTTTTGAGTAGCTTGAGGAAATTTGTGGTGATGTTCCAAGTTTATTCGTTTCAACTTGCGAATGCGTGGTAATGAAATTGTTGAGTTTTGTACACGTCCAAGGTATCTGTTTATCGCTTTCATGACTTTAGCATATTCATGATACTTAGGCATTTTACATACTTATATGCCATTCATTCTTTTGTATACTTGTTCGTATGTGAATCACTTTAGTTCCCGCCCTTTTTGTGAGGAAGCCTTCTATTGTTCATATTTGCACGGAGTACCAACATTCTTGTTTTAACTGGATTTTATTATGCTTAATCTTTTATTTGTGTTGATTATATGAGAGCATGAAAAGGATCAAGGCATTTTGTGTCATTTTGAGCACAACTACCTATCCAAATAGTCATTCACCTTGTGAGTGTGTGATCATTTATAACCCCTTTGAGCTTTTTGATCCATGTTTTATTTGAAGTTAATGCTTGTCTATAAGTATTTAGTTCACTTATTTTTGAATGAATTTTGTTTTTACTTGAACCCTCAACTTTTTGTGTTGTTGTATGAATTTTTACTTTGCCTTAGAAAGTATAGAGTATTCACATGATGATTTGGTTGAATTCAAGTTGGGGAGAGAAAGATTGTTTACTTATTGGTTGTTTTCTATAAGGATGAAAAAGAAAAGAAAAAAGAGAAAAATATGAAAAAGAAAAGAAAAAAGAGAAAAAGAAAGAAGCAGAAAATCCTTGAAAAAGGAAACAAAAAGAGTTTAAATAATTGTGCTAAATAAGTATTGTGTTTTGTGTAACACTTGGGATTTTGGAAGAAGTTTGATTGAAATTTTAGGGTTTGAAGCTTTGTGAGTTGATCACTTCCTTAGGTTTAAGCAAGTTTTTGTTTCAATTACCTTTAGAAATTGCCCCTTGTTTGTTTACCCGACCACGCTACAACCTTGAAAGTCCTTGTGATTCTTGCCTTTGTATCTTCAACATGATTTTTGGATGGTTGCATAATTTAGTCTATTGTTTGCATGATTGTTGTGTGAGTGACAAGTACCTCATTTTGTGTTTTTCATCTACCGATGATTATTTTTGCTAGGTGTGATTCACGTTTGAACTTGTGTTGTTTTAGGATGTTTGGCATGATTTTTGTGTTTTGCATTTGTTTCGTGACTATCTTATCGTCGTAGTTTAGTGGTAAGTATTTATTTTGTGTGTACCATTTTCGATTGAACCATACATTTGTTTCCGTTTTTCAAAACTTGTTGATTCGTGATTCTTTGGTTTTCACTTTGTTTCTATGGGTTGTTTGATTTTTGTTTGAGGACAAACAATTATGTAAGTTGGGGAGAGTTTGATAAGTGTAAATTGTACCTATTTTTGTATATAAGTTTTATTGCACTTATCGATACTTTTTGGTGATTATCGATCGAATAAACCCCACTTTGTGTATAAATACGTTAGTTAGTATATATTTGTTATATTGATTCATTTAGGTAACAATTAATAGTTTTTCCATTCATTTTGTAGGTAATTAAGCATTGTTGGAGTAATGAGTAATAAAGGCTCCAAGATGTCTCATTTGAAGTAATAAAAGGGAGCTGAAGAAAACCAGAAAGTTCAGCTTGTTCGCTTTGCGAGTGAGCCAGCGAACATTCACTTTGTGAATGGGTGGCGAGTTCCCCAGCGAATGGTCCCAGTTTGAGGCAGAGGAAAAAGGAACCAAAGCTCGCTTTGCGAACTGTGCAGCGAGCATTCGCTTTGCGAATAAATCGTTCGTATTGCGGACTCACGAAGAAAAGCAAAGACGGTTTAACATTTCAGAGGCACTTGAGTGCCATTTTTTGAGGTTCGCTAGGCGAATGATTCGTTGGCAAAGGGAACGTGATAGATTTGTAATTGTATATAGTTCATTTCAGTCACTTTTTAGGTTATGGTTTTGGGGATTCTTTCTCCAACTCCATCAAACTTCATTTTTCAGTAGATTAGCTTAGAAAATAACATGGAAGCTTGCATACGGATGAACCGGGGTGGATTGATCGTCGATCGGCTTTGACAAACCGCGAAATGTTTAGTTCATTTCTCTTCTTCTTTGTGTTTTTCTTCTTTGCTGGGTTTTGTATAAGTATTGACTATGATCTCATGTATATTTGTCGCCCATGGCATTGTATAAAACTTGCTTTACAAATCTTTATTGGTGATTGTCTCTGATTTTTGCTTTATGCGTGGGGTTTGGGTTCTGTTAGAGATAATCCTCACAAACTTCGATTAGGCATGATTATCTGTTAGTTTCTGGATTCTAGAGATAGATTTAAGAGCTAACAATCTTCAATAGGCGTCGAAGCTTAATTCCTTCGTGTCTTGAGTCGCGTGCGAGGGTGTCGACGAGGGTAACACGAATGTTCTCTCAACTTTGCGTTAGACATAACCTTTGTTGTGAGCGATGCTGGGTGATATTGAGGAGTATTGTAGGTAGAGTATAACTGGTCGATAAGTTTAAGTTTGTCAGGAGTCGGTTATGTGCATGCCGGAAAAGTTTGTCTTGCTGAAGAATGAATTTGTTGTATGTTTTAATGTTTACTTTTCTATTTTTATGTTTAAAACCATTTAAACCCAAACTCATAAACGCGAGAGACTGTCGAATAACATTCTTTCCCTCGAACCGATCTCCGTGGACACGACATAAATCCCAGAGGGAATTCTTCCGAAAATAAATATTTTTGCTGCTTGCCCTATTCTGCAACCAACAAAATAGGGCCGTTGTCGGGGATTGGTTTTGATATTGAATCGTATTGTGATAGTTTCTTTGTTTTTGAGTTTTGTATATATCGTATATTGTGTTTGTTTCAATTATGTTTGTTCAAGTGTTGTATACATTTTGTTCCTGTAACGTTTGTTTAAGTGTTTGGTTAGGGCACTTACTTTTGGTTTGCGGGGTGAGGCATCACCAAGGCATGAAGGAAGGAAGTTGCTAGCTAAGCATTGTAAAGGCGTCGAGCTTACGACGTAAAACAAGCATGGTGTATTCTTTTCTTTTGTTGTTGTTTAGTTTAGGTAGTGTCGTGAGTATTCATTAAACAAATTGTACTCAGATTTTTCGTAAAATTCTCAAATCTTCACTTTACAACTTGTTTAATGAAATTTCACCCGGTCTTTTAGTTTGTTTATATTAATAGTTTTCACGTTTGTCAATGAGCTTGTTTTGAGTAGCTTGAGGAATTTTGTGGTGATTTTCCAAGTTTGATCGTTTCAACTTGCGAATGCGTGGTAATGAAATTGTTGAGTTTTGTACACGTCAAAGGTATGTGTTTATCGCTTTCTTGACTTAAGCATATTGATGACACTTAGGCATTTTACAACTTCTATGCCATTCATTCTTTTGTATACTTGTTTGTATGTGAATCACTTTAGTTCCCGCCCTTTTTGTGAGGAAGCCTTCTATTGCTCATATTTGCACGGAGTACCAACATTCTTGTTTTAAATGGATTTTATTATGCTTAATCTTTTATTTGTGTTAATTATATGAAAGCATGAAAAGGATCAAGGCATTTTGTGTCATTTTGAGCACAACTACCTATCCAAATAGTCATTCACCTTGTGAGTGTGTGATCATTTGTAACCCCTTTGAGCTTTTTGATCCATGTTTTATTTGAAGTTAATGCTTGTCTACGAGTATTTAGTTCACTTATTTTTGAATGGATTTTGTTTTTACTTGAACCCTCAACTTTTTGTGTTGTTGTATGAATTTTACCTTGCCTTAGAAAGTAGGGAGTATTCACATGATGATGTGGTTGAATTCAAGTTGGGGAGAGAATGATTGTTTACTAATTGGTTGTTTTCTATGAGGATGAAAAAGAAAAGAAAAAAGAGAAAAATATGAAAAAGAAAAGAAAAAAGAGAAAAAGAAAGAAGCAGAAAATCCTTGAAAAAGGAAACAAAAAGAGTTCAAATAATTGTGCTAAATAAGTATTATGTTTTGTGTAACACTTGGGATTTTGTAAGAAGTTTGATTGAAATTTTGGTGTTTGAAGCTTTGTGAGTTGATCACTCCCTTAGGTTTAAGCAAGTTTTTGTTTCAATTACCTTTAGAAATTGCCCCTTGTTTGTTTACCCGACCACGCTACAACCTTGAAAGTCCTTGTGATTCTTGCCTTTGTATGTTCAACATGATTTTTGGATGGTTGCATAATTTAGTCTATTGTTTGCATGATTGTTGTGTGAGTGATAAGTACCTCATTTTGTGTTTTTCATCTACCGATGATTATTTTTGCTAGGTGTGATTCACATTTGAACTTGTGTTGTTTTAGGATGTTTGGCATGATTTTTGTGTTTTGCATTTGTTTCGTGACTATGTTATCGTCGTAGTTTAGTGGTAAGTATTTATTTTGTGTGTACCATTTTCGATTGAACCATACATTTGTTTCCGTTTTTCAAAAATTGTTGATTCGTGATTCTTTGGTTTTCACTCTGTTTCTTTGAGTTGTTTGATTTTTGTTTGAGGACAAACAATTATGTAAGTTGGGGAGAGTTTGATAAGTGCAAATTGTACCTATTTTTGTATATAAGTTTAATTGCACTTATCGATACTTTTTGGTGATTATCGATCGAATAAACCCCATTTTGTGTATAAATACGTTAGTTAGTATATATTTGTTATATTGATTCATTTAGGTAACAATTGATAGTTTTTCCATTCATTTTGTAGGTAATTAAGCATTGCTGGAGCAATGAGTAATAAAGGCTCCAAGATGTGTCATTTGAAGCAATAAAAGGGAGCTGAAGAAAACCAGAAAGTTCAGCTTGTTCGCTTTGCGAGTGAGCCAGCGAACATTCGCTTTGTGAATGGCTGGCGAGTTCCCCATCGAATGGTCCCAGTTTGAGGCAGAGGAAAAAGGAACCAAAGCTCGCTTTGCGAACTGTGCAGCGAGCATTTGCTTTGCGAAATCGTTCGTATTGCGAACTCACGAAGAAAAGAAAAGGCAGTTTAACATTTCAGAGGCACTTAAGTGTCATTTTTTTTTTAGGTTCGCTAGGCGAATGATTCGTTCGCAAAACTAACGTGACAGATTTGTAATTATATATAGTTCATTTCAGTCACTTTTTAGGTTATGGTTTTTGGGATTCTTGCTCCAACTCCATCAAACTTCATTTTTCAGTAGATTAACTTAGAAAACAACATGGAAGCTTGCATACGGATGAACCGGGGTGGATTGATTGTCGATCGGCTCTGACAAACCGCGAGATGTTTGGTTCATTTCTCTTCTTCTTTGTGTTTTTCTTCTTTGCTGGGTTTTGTATATGTATTGACTATGATCTAATGTATATTTGTTTCCCATGGAATTGTATAAAACTTGCTTTACAAATCTTTATTGGTGATTGTCTCTGATTTTTTCTTTATGCGCGGGGTTTAGGTTGTGTTAGAGATAATCCTCGTAAACTTCGATTAGGGATGATTATCTGTTAGTTTCTGGATTCTAGAGATAGATTTAAAAGCTAAAAATCTTTAATAGGCGTCGAAGCTTAATGCCTCTGTGTCTTGAGTCGCGTGCGAGAGTGTCGACGAGGGTAACACGGTTGTTCTCTCAACTTTGCGTTAGACATAACATTTGTTGTGAGCGATGCTGGGTGATATTGAGGAGTATTTTAGGTGGAGTATAACTGGTCGGTAAGTTTAAGTTTGTGAGGAGTTGGTTATATGCATGCCGGAAAAGTTTGTCTTGCTGAAGAATGAGTTTGTTGTATGTTTTAATGTTTACTTTTCTGTTTTTATGTTTAAAACCATTTAAACCCAAACTCAAAAACGCGAGAGACTGTTGAACGACATTCTTTCCCTCGAATCGATCTCTGTAGACACGACATAAATCCTGGAGGAAATTCTTCCGAAAATAAATATTTTTGCTACTTGCCCTATTCTGCAACCAACAGTATGCTAGCAGCTCCAAACAAAGTTTTTAACCTTGACATAGTTCAAGAAATCTAATGCTAAGCCCACAGAAGATTCTCCTTTGGAAACACTCTCATGGGTCCGGGGAAGAATATTTACCTTTGACTGGGATGTCATTCATGCCTACATTAAAGATAATTATGTGGTACACCCCAAATTGTTGGACTGATTTGTAAGAAATCTAGAAAAGGGAAATTGGAATTATAATGAAATTTCAGTTGACATATGTGTAATAGGAAAAACATATGAATTGGGACAAGATGATTTCCTAGTCCTTTTCAAAAGATCTTATCTGATCATTGAAGCTTATATTTGGAGGACCTTTGATATCAACAATGTTATACTTGTAAGTTACATATCATATGTTCCCTTGAATACCACACACTTAATCAGGTATATACTGAAAGCAAAACAAGTGCATATAGCACGAGTAATCTCCAACAAAATTTAGGAGATTGTAGACTCATCAAAGAAATAAACACTTGGTTTCCTAGGTTTGATAATGGACTTGTACATGCATTACGGGGTGGACATTTATGATCATCATCATATGATGAAAATGTCTAAGCTCGATGAGGCTTTCATCACCAAATATTGTATTGGTCGGAGAGAAATAGGGGCACCAACACCATTACCACCACCACAACCGACATATCCTATTGCACCAACATAACCGCAACCAGTAGCAATAAGCTTTGATAACATGGATCCTTCTATGAGAGTTTGTTTTCCCTATGGGAGGCATTTCTTTGAGACATACCACTAAGGTATGTTATCTCTTAAAACTTCTTTGCATATGTTACAATTGCAGATACAAGACCCGCATGCACAATTTGAGCCAATACCTACTCCATAAGAGTTCGACACGTATTTTTAATGGCCTTCTAATAGGTTGTTCTATTTCAAGTGGGAAAGTGGTAACATTGGTGGAAGCGGAGCCACAGAACAAGCCAGTGCAGATAATGATGATAAGAAATATGAGGAAAGAAGACAAGGGGAGGACGAAGAAACTGCCAGTGAGGAAGATTGACCGACACATTATAAACCAACATTGTCATGAAGTTTTTATTGCTTTATTAATTTAATTATACTTATTTACTAAAAAATGTGTATATTGTCACATAATTAGGTTGGTGTGTGAAACGATACTTTGAGTTCAGATAGTAAGGATTCAATCCAAAGTAATTCAGATGTTGTATGTGCAAGAGCTCGATATTTAGCTTCCGTACTTGAGCGAGCAACAAGCGACTGCTTCTTTGAGTACTAAGACACCAGATTAGGGCAAAAAATTATGCAAGAACCGGAGGTAGATCTTCGATCATCAGGGTCACTTGCACAATCAGAGTCGCTATAAGCACGAAGAAAGAACTTAGGTATAACTATGGAGGCAGACAAAAGTAGGCCAAAGTGATTTGTGCCACTTAAATATCTGAGTAGTCTTCTAACAGCAGACCAATGGGAATCAAGAGGGCATGCTATAAACTGAAAAGCCTTGTTGACACTGAAAGATATGTCAGACCGAGTTAATGTCACATATTGAAGAGCTCCTACAATTGACCTGTACAACTGAGGATCATAAAAATGGATAGTGCCATGTTTACTAAGTTTACATGTACTCATCATAGGAGTAGGAACTCCATTAGCCTTGCTCATCTTGGCCCTAGTTAGAAAATCTTGAATATACTTGTACTGGGTAAGAAATAATGCCCCATTGTTGCAAGACTTGACTTCAATGGCTAGAAAATAGCTAGGTCTACCCAATTTTTTTGGAGCAAAAGTAATGTACAGTTTATTGATGAGATCATGTATGAATGCATAGTTAGAACCATTGAGAAGGATGTCATCAATATAGACAATAGTATACATAGACACACCTTGTTTGTTGTAGACAAATAAAGAGCTATCACACTTAGAAGTAGTGAATCCAAACTGAAGTAGTGCCTGTTTCAGTTTCTCATACCAAGCCTTTGGGGCTTGTTTAAGGCCATAAATAGCTTTGTGAAACTTGTATACCAGAGTCTTATCAGAGCTAGCAAAATCAGGGGGTTGTGCCATATATACTCCATCATGTAGGATTCCATTCTAGAAGGCATTGTTAACATCAAATTGTTGGATGCCCCGTCTGTTGGTTATGGCTAGTGTTAAGATAATGCGAATGGTTGTTGGCTTAACCACAGGAGAAAATGTTTCAGTGTAGGCAAAGCCTTGCTCTTGGTGAAAGCCTTTGGATACCATCCTTGCTTTATGTTTGTAAATGGTGCCATATGTATTCTCTTTTAGCTTAAACACCCACCTACAACCTACAACTTTTTTATCGGGAGGTAGTGTTGTTAGGGACCATGTGTTGTTGGCTTAGAGTGTATTGAACTCATCTGTCATAGCTTTGGCCCATTCAGGTTGGAGCAGAGTTTACTTTACACTAGTAGGTTCAGAATGGGCAAGATAAGCTTTGGGTTTGGAATGACCAGTTTTGGCTCTGGTGAGCATTGGGTGGACATTCTCAAGGAAAGGCTCAATTGGTATATTTGAAGGGATAGAGGGTGACTGAGAGTAGTATGATATGGGAATACAAGATGACAAGGTTAACTCATCATAATTAAGTGTTATTGGCTGGTCAGACACGATTTCCTCCAGATTTTGTGAATGATTAGGTGTACCCTCAAGTTGACTGGGATCCTTAGAGTGACCAGGGGTTTCGCAACCAGAATTAAACACATTATCTGCATGATCTATGGGAGATGGCACAGCCTCAGCAGGGTTATTACCCTGAGGAGAATTGAACAACTCATATGGTAGAGCAGTAGGTGTGGTAGCAGACTGAGCAGACCTAGACTCATGAATAGATGTAGGAGGACTCGGAGCAGGATCCACAGAGTTACCAGGCATATGCTCAGAAGTACAGCTAGCAGCTTTTCAGGTAAGAGAGAGCTGCTAGGAAGAATAAGGGCAACATTAGGGTGTGACCCTAGGCTGTTAATGACATGATGTGAGACAGCAGGATTTTGTGGTATTGGCACATGTGTAGCAGGTGTAGGTACTAAGGAAGCAGTGATTGAACTAGACACAACCCTTTCATTGATTGAAATGCTATACTTAGACTCAACACCAAACAATTTAGAAAAAGGGAAAGGAGTATTCATTAAAAGTAACATCCTTAGATATATAAATTCTGCCCTAACTACTAAGACATTTAAAACCTCCATGTTTAGAAGAAACACCTAAATAATCACACTCTTGACTTCTCAGTTGGAACTTGGTTTTATCGTAGGGTCTAAGTAATGGGAAGCAAGAGCATCCAAATACCTTGAGTGAGGTATAATCAAGTTTCTTACCATAAAGAGCATGAAAGGGTGAGGTAACATTTTGGAGGGATGCAGTAGGGAGCCTATTTATGACATGGACAACTGTAGAAAAGCTATGGTCCCAAAAGGATAAAGGTAATGAAGCATGAGCTAACAATGTAAGCCCCATCTCTACTATGTGCCAATGCTTCCTCTCAATAGAACCATTCTGATGAGAGGTATGAGGACATGTGAGTCTATGAGGGATCCCTAGTTCAGTGAGAAATTTAGTAAAGGGCCAAAACTCTCCACCAAAGTCACTTTGAACAGATTTGATAGTGACTTGGAATTGAGTTTGAACAAAGGTATGGAAAAGTTTGAAGGCATGTAAGGCTTCAGACTTGGTTTTGAGGTAATATAGCCATGTATACCTAGAGTGGCCATCTACAAAAGCAATATAGTATTTGTAGCTTGAACTAGAAGGATTGGGTGATGGACCCCATAAGTCAGTGTAGATTATATCAAAGGGTTTGTGATACACTGTATCAATTAAAGGTGCATATAGCCTATGTGTTTGACCAAGACTACAAGAGTTGCAAAAATGAATATCATGTTTATGGGATGAATGTATATTACACAACTTTAGAACATGAGCAATAGAAGTAAAGTTTGTATAGCCTAGCCTATTATGCCAAAGCATACTAGTGTTACAATTATTAGAAGAAATTGAATTAGAATTAGGGGCAACATAACTTTGAATACCAGTGGTGGAACTCAAGTTGTGATGCACATGTTGAGAGATTGTGAGCTCCAAGGATAGTTGAGAAAAGCAATAGAGACACTATTATCTAGAATTCCTTCAACAATGATTTGTTCAGAATCCTGAGATTTAATATAGCATTTGTTAGGAAGGAATTCAAAAACAACATTGATATCACTAGAAAATTTGGAAGCAGACAACAAGTTTCTAGTGATGGAGGGCACACGTAGGATATTAATGAGCTTTAACTTATAATTAGGAATTACATTAGAGACAACTTGTGTGGAACCTACAGACTCAATGCTAACAGTTTGACCATGACCTACATACACCTTATTAGGTCCTACGTACATACTTGCATTTGGTTTGTAATAAAGAAGCATAAAGTGTTAAGTGGTGAGAGGCACCTGAATCAGCAAACCAAGCTTGTGACTCTAATTCTGCAGACAACAAGTATTCTTGAGTGTAGCCCTTTGTTTTACTTGTGGTAGCCATCATTGCCATGGCCTGAGACTCCTAAGCAAGCTCTTGAGTTGAGGTACGAGTGAGAGTGGATTTCTTTGCAGTAATTGTTTGATTACTTGATGAAGATGGAGGCATGTAGTTCTCATCAACCTATGCTAGCATGTGGTGTCTTCGTGCACATACTTCCCACAGAGTTGGCAAGTAGGCCTATTTGCAGTTGTGTGTCTACCACTACCACGATGGCGCCCGCGACTAGATCTTCCACGACCATGATAGCTGGAGTATACTCCTCTGGAGCCATTCTCAGCTAGACTAGTGTGAGCAACATTAGCAACAACATTTGATATGGCTAATTCTTGACGATATTTGTCAAGTTGTGCTTCTTGCACATTCAACAAAGCTTCAACATCACACAGTGTGGAAGGCGGAAAGCAAGCATACATTTGCATAACAAACGGATTGTAATCTTCCGGCAAGCCATCAAGAATGGAATCGACTTGATCTTGCCCAGTAATAGAATCACCAACTGCTAATAGAATATTCACAATGGCTTTAATTCGCAGCACAAACTCGGTAATCGACTCGTTCCCTTTCTTAGTGGATTTGAGCTCTACACGAAGTTGACGAACCCTAGCTTTCATTTGAGCATTGAAGAATTGATGAATCTTGTCCCAAACTTCAAACGCATGCTTGCACGCAAGAACCCTAGGTAGAACAGATTCAGAGATGGAGGATACTAGCCCAATGAACACAGCTTGGTCTTGCACAATCCAAGCTTTGTATTCGTCAGAAATCATACCTTCGATGCAATCTTGAGCCGTTTTGTACTTCAACGGGATTTGAGGATTGACAACCAGTTTGTGCATCTTCTTAGACAAAATCACCCCTTCTACTTGTTGATTCTATAGCAGATAGTTGTTCTCTTGCAACTTGATTGAAAGTTTCGGTCCAAACGAGTTCTCAACTTTGGTGGTTGTAAACACAGTTGAAAAATCTTAAGAATTGTCCTTGTTCGTCGATTCTTGATTCTCAGACTACGCCATTGTTGAATCGAGACGACCCACACAGTTGAAGAAGATGAATCAGAGATGAACGGAAGAAGAAGCGCTGAGGATCGATTTCACGAATGATACCATATTAGAAATATAAACTCAGTTCATGTTATTACCATAAGCACTCTATGCAGTAAACAGAAAACAAGAAGAAAAGATAAAGACAATGCAATTGTGAAACTATATTACATAGTAGAAGAAGAAGGAACTGGTTTATATATACCAGACCTAAACAGAAACAATTAGCATTTAACTGCTAACAACCAAAACTAACAGAATGGTTAACAAACTGTTAACCCTCTAATTCACTTCTCTAAGAATATTGGGGCACCATTTGACATGGTGTGCCCTTGTACAAGTTCCTCATTCCAAGGTTTTGGTAGCTATCATTTGTTCCAAAGCGTCAGTGATTAAACACCATAAAATTTGATAAGTATTCATATTCATTAATTTGTGTTTGCTATCATCCATTTATAGTCTAAATGATTCCAATGTATTGTTGATCATTGGCGATTGTATTTATTTCTCCATGTGTTTATCGAAGAAATCAATGTTGCTAGTTCTTGTTTGACCAATTTGATTTCCAAGATCCTTTACTTGATCTTGACTAGGAAAACTATTGCCATGACTGGCACTGCATGTGCGCATTGTACAAGGGGGTACCAACCTTGTTGGCTCGATTGGGTTGAATTTTACTTATCATGGGCTTCAAACACAATTCCCTTATCAATATGATAAGGCACGCTAATCGCTTTATATTGTTGTTCGAATTATCATTTTGACTATTAATTTTGTGAGGAGAATTATTAATTATTCATCTTAGTAGATTGGCCATTTTACCATTACATAAATCTATACAATTGCTAATATTCGACACAAACTATCTGACTAGATTTATTAGACCCGCCAATTTTTTTGATGTTTAAATATATTACTCCCAACACATGATCTTCGTGAGCAATCTTAGATACAAGTTAAATCCCATTAAGTACCAAACTAATAGGTTTGTTATTAGAATTATTAGAGAGTGATTGATTAATATGATTATGGTTATGGAAATTTGAGTAATTAATGTCTAATTATAGAGCAATGAAACTACGATATAAAACTAAAAACTAATGTAAAAGGAACTACTTTAAGTTTGAGTAACATAATTGATAAACAATGTCTTACAGATTTTGAATCCTAGGAGAACAAATGTTTGCATCTATTGAACAAATGAAATAGAAAAAACAATTTAACTTAAATGACTTAAAACTTTTTAAACAAGTGTATAAGATAATTATCTTTGTAACTCGACTTTGATAGTTTCTTCCTTTTTAATTTCTTCGTGTTTTTTATGTAAACTAGTAACTAACTCGTGCGTTCGCACGAGCCTGTCTGTTCGATAATTTTATGTTATGAACGCTTATTTGTTAATCAAATTGAAAAGAAAAATGGTAAAATTATAAAAACAGATATGATTAAAATAAAAAATTTGTATTGGTAAATATAAGAAAATGTTGTGTCCGTTTATAACATGTAACATTTTTTTGGTATATAAAAAAATTTGAATCAAAATTAAAGTTATCTCCGTTTATAACAATAGTATTTTTTCGTATATAAAAGTATTTGAATCAAAATTATAGTTGTCCCCGTTTATAAGAGTAGTATTTTATGTTATATAAAAAAATTTGAATCAAAATTAAAATTATGCCCTTTTAAAACAACAATATTTTTTTTGTATATAAAAAATTTGAATCAAAATTGAAGTTGTCCCCGTTTATAACAATAGTATTATTTTCGTATATAAAAATATTTGAATCAAAAGTATAGTTGTCCCCGTTTATAACAGTAGTATTTTATCTTATATAAAAAAAATTGAATCAAAATTAAAGTTGTGTCCGTTTAAATCAATAGTAATTTTTTCGTATATAAAAAAATTTGAATCAAAATTAAAGTTGTGTCCGTTTATAACAATAGTATTTTTTTCGTATATAAAAACATTTGAATCAAAATTAAAGTTGTGTCAGTTTATAACAATAGTATTTTATTTTATATGAAAAAATTTGAATCAAAATTAAAGTTGTGTCCGTTTATAACAATAGTATTTTTTTCGTATATAAAAAAATTTGAATGAAAATTAAAGTTGTCCCCGTTTATAACAATAGTATTTTTTTCGTATATAAAAATATTTGAATCAAAATTAAAGTTGTGCCCGTTTATAACATTAGTATTTTATCATATATAAAAAAATTTGAATCAAAATTAAAGTTGTGTCTGTTTAAAACAATAGTATTTTTTTTTCGTATATAAATCAATTGAATCAAAATTAAAGTTGTCCTCATTTACCACAATAGTATTTTTTTCGTATATAAAAATATTTGAATCAAAATTATAGTTGTCCCCGTTTATAACATTAGTATTTTATCTTATATAAAAAAATGTGAATCAAAATTAAAGTTGTGCCCGTTTTTTTCGTATATAAAACAATTTGAATCAAAATTAAAGTTGTCCCCGTTTATAACAATAGTATTTTTTTCGTATATAAAAATATTTGAATTAACAATGTATTTTTTTTCATATTTAAATAATATTATTGTTTTGACATTAGGCATTAAAAATTTCTGAATCAATAGTATAGTTGTTTCCGTTATCATACAAATAATTTAAAAATATCTACACAAATTTTCTCTTAATTATTTTAATTACCATAAAAATCCAATTTAATATTTCAGTTATTTCGTATTCTAATAGAGAGATTTGATTGAATGAGATACAATAGATTTCATTATATTCCATTCCATTAATTCCATTATTTACAATTTGAGAAAAGGAGCTAGGCCTCTTCTGTATAAGAGAAAAAATGCTTCAGAAACAGCTCCAAGTTGTGCACATTCCTAGTCATCAACAATTTGTAGATGTGATGACTAAGGCTCTTCTTCCCTATAAGTTTGAAGAGTTTTGTGACAAGCTCAATGTGTGGTGCAATCAGTTTACCTTCAGTTTTCACAACTGAGTCTATAACAATCTAAACAGCTCATCGATTAGCCTAATATAAGAGAATTATGCTTTTAGGATCCTGTAACACAAATTCATTACATTCATAAGAAAAATTGAACTCAATCTGACTTCACAAAATCCTCTCACATTCCCTCTCTAAAAAATCTAAATTCAGTAGTTTAGAAATTCTAATACATTCAAATTTCAAATGTTATATCAAACTATTGAAATATGAAATGTTATGAGGCCTCGTGCCGGACAACAACAAAAACAGAAACATACAAGTACAAGCTTTTGTTGACTCGTGATAAAACAAAATTCAGTAAAGTCTCAAGGATTCTAGTTTGTAATACTCAAATAAAAACATTTGGATATCACTGAGATAGTATGGCAGTCGACCAAACGTGGTATCTATTGGAATATAATTGTACGACTGCAGCAGCTATAGAGCTTCCTTTATGAGTTTCTCTGTAAGAGTTTTGCAAAGTCCCATCACAGTATCAGCTGATCCAACCTATCACAATGAAGTGCCTAAAAAGGACTTTCTTTTACATTATTAAGCATCATAGATGTAAGAATCGGCAAATTATCAAGTTGGAAAATCACATTAGCTAGCATATAATATCTGGAAAGTGGTAATTGTCTCTGCTCCCACTGTTTTCTGCATAGAAATTGGAGTTCTTGCAGCAAATAGCAAATTGTCAAAGAATCAAAGAAGAAAATGTTAGAATTAACAATCTTCATTTTCTTCTTGGAGTTCCTGCAGCAAATAACAAACATTGTAATTGACTTTTCTTATCTAAAATGAAAAAAAAAACGTCAAAGAAAAATGTTTAAATATTTTGTTCTAATTTAGTATTTAATAATAATAATAAATTGGATTTGAAATTAGATGAATAACAAATTAGAAAGGGGTTGAAGAAAGAGAAAGAAAATTGAGATGGAAGTGTTTAACATACATTATGTTGATTGACAGGTTGTCAATTTTAGCAGCATGCTAGCTAGATAAAGTGATGTAGGTTTGTACTCTCCATTGATATCCACAAGTCAATTTCAACAGTTGAAAAGTTTAAATGTATTTTAATATGAATAAAAATAAAGTAAAACAGGAAGGACATTACACATGTACCCATGTGTTGTTGTGCTGATGTAGACAGACTATTCAAATCGTACAAATGACTGTATTTTACCAGTCTGTGTTGAACTGTCTAGTTTTGAGAAGACTCTTGGTACCTGTAGGAGTAGCAGTGTAAATCAGTTAATTAAAAATGTATATAAGATATTGTAGAGATCTTTATAAGATATTGCAGACATCTTATAAGATATTGTAGAGATCTTTATAAGCTAGCAGTAGGTAAAAGTAAATAAAATTTAATGCACCCATACATATTTTATTTTAAAAAAACAAAAGAGAGCATTGGCTACTGTGCTGCTATCTATGAAATAAAAAACTACTTTGCCATTAAAGTTGTTTCTCATAGTACGATTTCTCTCAATAATGACCATTTTCTACTTTGATAATAAATATTCTTTTCAAATGTAACTAAAATGTGAGAAAGGGTTACTTAGTTCAAATATTATTCAATTATACTTTTGAATAAGCCAATGTGATACTAAATATTTGATAACTTAGTTTGATCATGTTCTAATTAGGACACACTTGTAATTTAAATTAAAGACATGTGATGAAAAAAGTGAAATAAATCCATGTAAATTAATTCTAATAAGTCTGATTACTCATCTAATTGATGCTTGTCAATTATATTTAAAGCTTCATCAACTAATGAGTCAGGAGTATCAGTTTCCATGTAGCCAAAACCACCTCGTCTTACAGCAGCCCCTGTGCAAGTCCCTTAACTATAAGCATGGAAAAAAGATAATCAGTATGGAAACACCACATAATTGGTTATATTACATTGAGAATGTTATGAAATTAGGATTTATTAACCATTTGATATAATTTATTAATCCTTGCTTGGGATTAGTGTTTTTAACTGCAATTGCTGCAAAATGTAAAACTATCAGGCACTTTCTAAATGCTAACACAAAACGACCAGCCTGTGTTGGTGTGAAGGTGATGCTTGTGTATTGTTTGTTAATGTCACTGCCTTGCTTGGTCTGTACGAGAAAGACTTTTTTCTTGACCTTGAAGGACAATCATGTCTCTATCATACTTTGTTTGAAGTCCAATGTTCATACCATCTAGGGATCACCTGAAACATGAATAAGTAAATGATTAGAATTAGGATTTTCTTGTTGCAAGAAATATTGTATCCCCTAGATGTTGATGCAGAAGAAGATCAAGAATTCTATTTTGCTTAAATCTTAGTAATTAAAATGGTTTCATAGAAAGAATCAAAGCATTCTTCAATGCAAATAATAAGCAATTATTGTCAAGCAGTGAAACGCTAGATATAAGCATATAATGCAATATTGTGTGGTTTTGTCGAAAAGAACGAAAACTAAAGCATTGAAAATAGGAATCTTACTTGCCACCAGGAAGGCCCTAGGACAGTGAACTTGAAGAAATTTCTAAGCCAAAAAACAATATAGAGAGTCTTACCAGGTGCCATGCGGACATTGAATGGACATATACATATTACCCATTTCTGGTCACACATTATAGGGAGTTTAGTATCAATCTCAACCATGAAATAATAGTTCTTAATTTACTTAAATTTATACGCAACAAAAGAAAATGAAATACTTTATCAGTGTAGCATAAATAAATAGTCTTTGGAACATGATTCTCTTTTTCCCCTTAAAAATTAACGTGATGGCAGTAAATGAATGGTGTGTTGCCAAGTACTTACACTCCCATCTTTAGACCTTGGAGATAATCCAATGTTTCACATTTAAGTGATCGACCCGACTCTTCAAATGCCTCACTTCCAACAGGAAATACAAAACCAGTGGCACCCTGAGCTCTAACTACACGCACATGATCAGTTCTGTCACCCTAACACATAAAATTGAAGGAATTGTTATATTAAATCATTATTTCAAGTGAATTTGATTTCCACTCATAAAACACACCCACACGAGCGACCACATGCATACTATAATAATTTTGATTTTTTATAATCACTGTCCTTTTTCTAGCTCCGGAATGGGAGTGTTCAGAAGCTTAAATATTAACTTTAAAAAGGGAAGAGGTTTGGAATAAAGTAAAATAAAGCAGTTAACTAACATTTGCAGCAACAGTAGAAAGATCGGTACTTACCTCTTTGAATGTATCATCTTCAAGATCTTCAGCAGGAACCCAATCCACTATGAGCTTGCGGTTGTAAGCAACAGAAGCGTGCATAAGTGCCTGCACCAAAGACCAATATTTTTAATATTATAGTGCAGGTTACTGAGAATGGAAAAATGAGAATTATTTAAGAGTATACCTTAAGTACAGAAAGATATGCATCTGAAAGTCCCGTGTATTTTCCCACCATTGCAATTCTAACCTGCAAAAAACAATGACATGTGTGAGGTAAATACTTGGCACCATTAAGAGAAGAAGATGGATAAAAATATATTAATGGATGTAAAAAATTAGATTTACCAGTAATACAAATCATTAGGGAATCAATGTTATACTCATCAATGTTTTAAAATCGAGAGTCCCCGCAAAACTGGTAGAGGATTGAAAAATCGTAACTCGAGTATCGTAGCATAAAATGATTAAAACTAACACATGAATGTAGTATTGTATGATATTGACATTTGAGGGAAATAATTTATAAATAATAATGTGGTTACACAACATGAAATGTCAAACATGCAACAAAGAACCCTTTGATAGAAGACAATGTATACCAAATCCAGAATTTCTTGTCATAAAGTTTACATGTTCATAAGTTAAGCACAAAGAAAATCATATTTACCGTTATTATATATTACCTTACGGGCATGTTCTTAAACAGGCACATGAAAAGAGAATTCTTCTTCACTCAGAAGGTAAAATCCTTCATGATCAAGATTTTCAATAACGCATACCCTTTGATGTGAATATCCTCGAAAGACTTTATCGATCCTTGACTTCTGAATGCTCCAAACACAGTTGAACCAAATCACTTCTACCTTCAATGATATCAGTCTGTCTTTGCCTAACATGTTTTCAATTGTTCCATGTGCTGCCATCCACCATTATGCAAAATTGTAGATACGCCAATCCATTTACATATGGAACTACATACATCTACAGGACGATTAAAAAAGGTGAGAAATCGTCTCGTCAACCTACAACCTACAACCTCCATTTAATATAAAATCAAAAAGTATTATTAGTGCTATAATAAATAATAATTCAGGAAGATAACATTGAAAAGGGATTATTGGAGGCAACAGATGACGTCGGAGAGGGATTATTAGGTTGTGGACAGCGGCCAGACTACATATCTGAAAAATTAAACTCAAATTAAAAAAATGCATATGCAATAATTGTTGGCTAAAATAAAAAATGCCTTGATTACCTCATTGAAACAGAACAGGAAAATAACAGAAAACCAGTGATCATCAAATTCATAAAACACTTCATTAACATTGGCGGCAGATTTGGTAGAGGTCTCCATGACAAACAAACCATTCTCCGCGCATATACATGTGCTTCCTACAATACCAATGAATCAAATGGATAAATCAATAGGTCCAGGATATTTGATTATTGATTTTAGAATGTTGATTCTATAAATCATGAAACTACCAAACATGCTGTAATGGTCAATAACACATTATAACATCAATTATAACACAAGGTAAGGTTGTCTACAAAAGATCCAAAATAATTATGGCCCTTCCCTGGAGCCCATTATGACAGGAGCTCCATACAAGCCAACCAGCCACCAGACTGCCCTTTCTTTAATGATTTGGTCCTTAAATCAGTGATTACATTAAACAGTGAATGATTGAATTAATCTCTAAAATGGATCAACTTAGTAGCTATATTTCAATTACCAATTTGAACATTTACTTAACATTACAATATACTTTAATGGATTAAATCCCAGCAGATGTCAGTTGTATCATGTATTAGGTGCAAACACAAATTCAATTTGAAAAAATTTAGTCTGACTTCGATAACACCAGGAAAAAAGATTTTCAAACATGACATAAATGACATATAAAGACTTGAAGCAAACCTGAGGTATGCTCTCAAATAGTGGCTTTAGAGACAAAAGTGCACCTGTAATTATGATCACAGAAACTATTCCAGATACTCCAGATTTAGTAGACATCTCGTTCGTTCGTGAGGCCTCTGATCCTCCATCACCAATCCTACACATTGATTCATCTTTTTCGATGAGTAAACACACATTTTCTACAATGTCTGAAAACCTTGATATAGATAACGTTTGTTTTCAAGATGAGACAAACATTACAGAATACAATTTTAAACAAAAAAAAAATAAAGGCACCACTCACTGTGTGTGATGACTTTAATTCCAAATGCACTCTTGAGATTCCTAGCTTTTGAACCATCATGGTCATACTCACTAAGTCCTAATTTAAAATATCAACAAATCAGCACAAAACATGTTGTATAACTATATGAGTAACAACTACTGGCATAATGAAACAATAACAATGGATCCATGGTAGATCTCACATTTCACAGAAACCAGAAAACCTACTAGAATAATCAACACCACAAACCCTAAATTAGCATAAAAATCTAAAGATGTGAAATGAAGAAAAATTGAATACAAACCAAAAGTAAGATTTTTTAAACTGATATGAAAGGAAATGCAGAAAAGGTATGAACTTTTCACTAATATATGAAAAACACAGGTAGCAAAAGTTTACTATCCACTCATTTTTGAAAGCCAACAGGAAGAAGACTGCCACCGCACTTCTCATTGAAAAACTGCGAATCACGACCACCACACGTTCCTCACGAATTCGTCACCGCCACCGAAGCACTCTTTCGTCCTCCGCTCCCAAGTTCGCACCATCGTGGCCGCCGATTTTCCACCTTTCTGATCGCTATCACCCCATTTTTCCCGTTTTCCTTTCTTCTTATCTTTTCATTCTGAAATAGAGAAAAAAAGAGAAAGGAGACGAAGAGGAAAATAAAGAAGAAAAGGAAGAAAGAAGAAAAGGAAGAAAAGATTATTCAGGAAGTGATGTGAGAAAAGTTTCGACTGACAAGTGAGAGGAAAGAGAAAATGGAAAAAAATTTGAATTGGATATGAGTTTGACATTGGGAAAAGATAAAAAGTTGAATTTGATAGATTGATTTGGAACCAAATAGTATCAAGTGACATCATCAATTGATTCAAACCTAAAAACAAAGCCATAATATAATAAGTATTTAGTTGGAGTTCAACAATATGACATCATCAGTTACAAAAAGTAATTTTATGACTAAAATTGTCCCCATTTTGGGGATGTGGCAAATTTAGAGGAAAGAGCAAAAAAAGCTTTTCCAGAACAACAAATTTTCTTATATTATAGATGAAAGACTTTCTCTTGTTCCTTCTTTTAAAATAAATCATTTAATTTTTTTGAGTTATCATTGCATTTCGCTCATGGGTATTTTTGAATTTCAAATATAACAAATTTATTGAAGAAATATAAAACTTGTAAAACAGTTTTTATCAAAATAAGTAGTTAATTAAATAATATTTTAATCTATATGAAAAATTCTAAATGGAGATATATTTCATTCGTAGCCAACACATCTTTCCGAGTGCTTGGGACGTGTTCATGTACTAGTTTCCTTTTATATAGAAAACAAACAATAACTATTATAATTCTTAATTCCAATGCTTATAATTCTTATAATTCTTAATTCCATTGACTTCTTTGACAACTGTGTCATAGCCATGTGATTAACAGCGGTTCCAATTAATAGCTATTGGCCAAAAGTATTCCAAACTAACCGGGAGTTACCGCATTTGTTTGAGAATCTTTTTAAAAAAAATTAATTTTTATGTGCTAATTAGGTTTGTGTAAGTTTTGTTAAGTATTGAAAAATTGTATTGTTAGTTTTATAAAAAAAAAATTTTTATTAGATTACAGAGAAACATTATTCATAGTGTTTATGTTTTCAACCGCATTAATAAATAATTATTGTGAGATGTATAATTTTTCAACTTGAATTTTTTAAACTAAAATTTCTAAAGAATAATCTCCACAAGTTTTGTATAATCTTTTTAACATGCAAGCCAACACTAACCTAATCACTTTGTCTGTCGAAGATTTTCCCAAAATAGATTCTAAAGCATTCTACCACTCCTTGACTATACTTAAAAACTCCCTTACATAGCACATTGTTGGAGGAAGCAATCACCAGAGAAGGTAGAAGCCGCCAAGAGAGTTGTTGAAGACCTTTTAGAAGTTAAATTTGTCACTGAACTGAGGTATACTACCTGAAAGTCAAATGTTGTGCTTGTCAAGAAATCAAATTACAACTTACTTATGTGCATCGATTATTACGATCTCAATAGGACATAACTCAAGAATGTTGACCCATTTTTAAACATAGACAAACTGATAGACAATTTGTCTAATTTCAAGCTCTTGTCTTTCATGAATGCATATTCAATTACAATCAGACACCGATGGATCCCAAAAATTGTGCGAAAGTGACATTCATGACCAACAAAGAAATTTTTATTACAAAGTGATGTCCTTTGGGCTAAAAAATGCCGACACAATATACCAAAAGATATATAAAATATTCAAAGATCAAATTGGAGGCATATTGAAGGCATACATGGACGACATGATACTAAAATAATCTTAAAAAAAAAGCCTTCACTACCCATATAGTGGTCGTGTTTCGAAACATTCAAGGGTGACAAAATGTGTGATTATACCCTTAGAAGTACAGGTTCACCATTCAAACATGAAATTTTTTAGATACTACCTCACAAAGGAAATTAAGGCTAACCCTGATAAATTCAAGATTGTTATAGATACGATGACCCAAAATACAAAACTAAGAATACAACAACATAACGAGATTCTTTGGAGGGTAAGATGCAATAAAATTTGAAATTCTGGCACTGTATCACGTGTTGATACTGATGTCCTCACATTAGAACATAATGTCAAGACAGATGTTACAACATCTTTTGTCTGACATATAAAATAAAATAAACCAGACTGAAAATAAAATGCAGAAACATAAATAACACGGTTAATTGTTAACCCAGTTCGATGCAACCTCACCTACATCTGGGGGCATCCATGCCAGGAAAAAAATCCACTATGATAGTATTAATTCAAAGCTAAACTCCCCAATTTACAACTTCTTGCCTAACCCCTACCTTGTGTTACTTCTACCTAGAAATCGCCATCTAGATATGAGATCCCCCTCTCACTTCCTAACAACCAGTCACAGTCCTAGTGACTTATGCCTCAAGAAACCAAAAAGACAGAAGAACATTCTTCCAACTACAATTCTAGGTTTTGCTTAAAAGCTTCAACCAAGAACAATACTAAACTCCTTGCTTAGAAGCTTTAGAGTGAGAACAACAAACAATAAACAATCTGTCTACCACAATGTATGAAAAGATACAAAGGGTGACTTACAAAGTCACACACAAGAGACTCTCAAAACCTAAGTTTCTAAAACTTCCCCTAGTTTTTACAAAAGTGAAAACCGTAAATACATTAGGTATAAGTGGCTCTTTAAATACTCCTTAGCAATCCATGGGCTTCAAAATCTTCACCCAAATATTCCTTGATCCATACGCTAAGGGTTGCACCAATTGTGCAGAAAAGATATCCTTAAATCTTGGAGCATAACACAAAGTTTCCTAAATTGTCTCATCATCCAATTTTGGCAACTTGTGTACGACATGAGATATAAAAACTTGTTCCAGATAAAATCTTCTTGACCTGTGAAAATTACTGAGATATATCCAAAAGGAATATCACAGAATCAAATCAAATCTGTTAAGATTTAAAAACAGCCAGAACTGATGTTCTGGTACAACATGTTACAACATCTATCAGAACATCTACTCACAAAGTGAACTGAACACCATGTCAGAACATCACACACAACATCCTGCTGTGAACCATGTTTTAGTAAAATTATTTCCAATCCTAAAACCATGGATCTAACAATCTCCCCTTTTGGAAAATTTTGGCTAAAACACCTTTTGCACAATAAACACGGAGAGAGGAATAAAACCTCAAATACAACACAAGTTACATGTAAAACATGTGAACTCTATACATGAGGAAGAAGATAACCTGCATCTTCAGAATCATCCAAGATACTTCCTCTAAAACACAGAACCGATCTTTGTCACAGAGGAATAAATCTTTCTCTCAAGGGGAAGAAGGAACTTTTCCCGAAGCACCAGAAAACCAACCTTGAGCTTCAACCAAGGAACAAGAGGGAAAATCCAAAACTCCAAAGAAACAAACCTGAGATACTCAAGTACACACAACAGAGACTCATGCAGCAGAAGCCTCACACATAACTCAGAACACTAGAGTCTTAGACTTACATAAACCTAGCCACAAGACACAACAGACACCTGCAATAATACAACTACATATCAGACAGGTACACAACTCCCCCTGTGTTGACACTGGATTTCGACTGATGGTGGGATCCGGAGATTCCAGGGCGTGTCGGCGCAAAGAGGCACGTCAAGGTGTCGAGTCGACACCAGCAGAAAGGCACGTCGGAGAAACGGCGACAAGCCTTGGCGTCGGAGGGAAATGAGGTGACAAGCTGATTTTAACTTCAAGGAACAAGTGTTTAGGCGGGAAAAGTTTGAAACTTCCAAGACTATGGGAAGTTAAAAAGAAAGTGGGGTGCCACGTGTCAGCTTCAGAAGATATTCGGGTAGACAAACAGTTACATTGTAGGCCTATATAAGGCGCTGTACTTTTCATTTTTAGGGGTCGCATTTTTTCACATTGTAAGGGGAAAATACTCAAAGTACCAAGCTTAGAGAGAAACGAGTTCACTCCCGCAAACAATTCTACACTTGCGTCCAAATTCTATTTAATGCAATTTACTTCCAGTATTTAATTTAAGACATTGTTTTTTCTCATTTTACTCAGCCTCTCCTTTATTTCTTTGCTTTTGCGCCAAACTCGTTGATCGTTAGAAAACTCTTTGCGTCACCAAGGTCACCTCAGCGTGACAACTCTCACTAAAAAAACCAAGAAACTAAAACGCAGCACAAAGATACGCTTCCAATTCCCTTGTTCTGGGATTTGTGTGGCCGATCCCGCAAGCGAACCTGCGATGGAAGGCCAGCGGTTGTTCGCCCCGGCGAACAAAGTGGCACGCCCAGTGGGACCCGTGTGAATTGAGTATATGTTTTTGCGTAGTGGTAAGATGGTAATACCACGACCGAATGAAGAACCGTCTCTGACGGAAACTACGGTGGGAACACAGACAACTGATGTTGGCTCTGGTACCATATCAGTGGTGTCAACCTCTCCTAGCGGACCAATTGCAACACCGCGTCGAAACGACCCGAGATCGACAATGGCAGGGACTACGGGGCAATATATGCCTATACCTAGATCGTATGGAATGCCGCCAGAGTTCATGTCAAGTTTGCATTCTAGCGGCCATTTATTTGGGGAAAGTTCGTCCCCAGTATTTTTGACTTATCAAGGGACAGGACACGTGCCGAACCAGATGGTTCGACCCCCAGGATTCAACCTTGTCTCTCAATCCATACCGACCTTTACCTCTAGTTCCGTCGCGGTCATGAGGCAACAGATGGATGAGAGTAATCATGAGATGGTCCACATGTTGACTCAACAGATGGGTACAATATTAAGACCACTGATACAAGAGTCAACCCAGAGTTACCAACAACTGGCGACTCAGATGACACGAATCGGTGACTTCTTAGGTGCCCCTAGGGCTCAGGGTCGACAGACCCCACCACCTCGACCAGAGACGCCTCGTCGTCAGGATAAAGTCTTCGACGAAACTATAGAACAACCCCGTGAGTTCTAGGAGATCCCTAGGAGAGTTCAAAGGCCTCCTGTGTTTGTCCATAGGAACCAAGATCCAGATTTTGTTGTCCAGCAGGTTCGACAGGACGCCTTGGCTGGAGAACACAACTTGGAGGCTGTAGTCGAACGTATCATGGTCCGTAATGGGGCGAACCCATGCCTTCGACGGCTGACATATACATCCCCATTACTTGATTTTGTATTACAAACATAATTGCCCAGGGGATGGAAAGTGCCTAAGTTCACCAAGTTCGCTGGGGAAACGGAAGAGTCCATGGTTGAACACGTCGCTAGGTATCAAACCGAAGCAGGCGACATAGCGAACAATGAGGACTTGAAAATGAAATATTTCCCAAGTTCCCTCATGAAGAATGCGTTCACGTGGTTTACCACGTTGCCCCCTCAGTCCATTCACACATGGGCACAATTGGAGAAACTGTTTCAGGAACAATTTTATATGGGACAGTCGAAAATAAGTTTGAAAGAGTTGGCAATCGTCAAACGCAAGACCACGGAGTCAGTAGACCAGTACTTGAATAGGTTTAGACTTTTGAAAGTACGGTGCTTTACTCAAGTCCCTGAACACGAATTAGTCAAAATGGCTGCTGGATCAGGAAGAAGTTGGACATGCAGTATCTTAGAGATATGGCGTAACTGGCTGACCGGGTTCGCTAGGTCGAACGACTGAAAGCTGAAAAGGCCCAGTCTAACAGATATCGTAAAAAATAAAAAGTATCTTATGTGGCTGCTGACGAATATTCGTCCGACGATGAAGAATCCATTGACGAAAGTGAGATCCACGTGGCTGAACTTAAGCCAGGACCTCCCTATACATGCAAGCTGTTGAAACCATCGAACGGGAAAAATCCCACCGAAACTAACAAGACGGATAAATACGTCGCTAAAACTTATACTTTTGACGTTTCCGAATGTGATGAAATATTTGATTTACTGGTTAAAGATGGTTAAATAATTATTCCGTCTGGTTTGAAAGATCCCCCTATAGAACAAAAGAAAAAGAGGGGAATTTGTAAGTTTCATGATTTCCTTGGTCATAAAACAGCTCAATGTGTTCTTTTCAGGGATTTGGTGCAGAAGGCTTTGAAGGAGGGTCGACTCCAATTTGGCGAGAAGCCGAAGATGCAGGTTGACACCGACCCACTGAAGGTTGAAGAGGCTTTGTATTCAGAAGTGTACGAATGGTTGATGGTCGAAGCTACTAAGGGCCTCGACAAGCCACCAATGGCTAAAGTGGTAGAATGCATGATGGTCGAAACTACTGAAGGTTCCGACAAGAGAGCAGAGGACAAACTTGAAGCAGTGTACCCCCAGGCTGGTGAAAGTTTGGAGGATTTTCAGGAAAAGTGCAGGATAAGCGGCTCGAAAGCTGCACTATGCCCCAGATGCAATGTTGTGTTCGATGAGAAAGCTGCTAAGAGGTATGAGGCAAGCAAGAGAGAAGTGCTGCCAGAGAGCAAGCCACCTGTCCCAAGGTTTGTGTTCGACGGGAGCGGGGCCCCTCGTCGAAATGAGGAGTACAGAAAGCTGTTCCAAGGGGCAAGGCCTAAAACTTTTGTGCCCCCATCAGACTCCCCACAGGAAAGATGGATGACACCAGTAAATCAGAAAGGAAGCAAAAGACCAAAGTGGAAAGCTCTTGATTTGGAAAAGGAGGCGAATGTCGCCGATAAAGGGGTCGAACAAGCAGGATATAGGGTGTCCCCCAACTACAAAGGGAAAAACCCTATGACTAGGACCCAGTGGAGGCACTATCAGCGCAGTAAGAAGGCTGAAAGAGAGGCTAGGACTTCAAAAGTGAAGCCTGTCAGAACATCTGGACAGAAGCGCCAGTACCCAAGAGGAAGATGGGTAGAAAAGAATAAGGTGGCGACGAACTAGACCATGGCGGTGACTGTGAACACTTCAGGAGAAAAGGAGGTGGTGTCGACCTAGAGCTCAAAGTGTACTTCGTTGACGGAGAGCAAGAAAGAGCCAGAATATACTCCTCCGTCAGATAAAGAAGAGCCAAAATACTCCCCTAAGTCCGATGAAGAGTATGACCCATCACCTGAAGGAGATTTTGATGAAGACATGTACGACGACACCAATGATGACACCTATGGCGAAGATTTTGTGGTAAACTGTGGTATCGTGTCGGTTCTACCAGCTGAGTATGATGTGGTGTCTGAAATCTCTGAGACTGAAGAAGACTTCATCACTGGTGAGAATGCGGATGACAAGCCGCTATGCTATTATGTGATGACCAGTGGCGTGGTCGAAGAACAAACGACTATGTTTGAACGTCCTAGCCCTGGGATGATGTATAATTTAAAGCCGTTATTCATAAAGGCGAAGATTGATGGGGTGTCTGTCAACAAAGTGTTTGTAGATGGTGGAGCGACTGTGAACCTAATTCCTCATAATCTGTTTAAGAAAATTGGAAAGACGGAGGCTGACCTCCGACAGCACAACATGGTTTTGTCCAACTACGAAGGCAAAACTAGTAACATCTTGGGGGTTGTCCAAGTGGACTTGGCAGTAGGTACAACCAACAGGCTGACACTTTTCATGGTCATCAAATCGAAAGTAAACTTTAATCTGTTGTTGGGACGTGAGTGGATCCATGGAATTGGGGCAGTACCATCAACAATGCACCCGAGATTGATCATTTGGAGGAAGCATGGCATCGTCGAAAATATTGAGGCAGACCAAAGCTATTACAAAGTCGACGAGGCCAAGGGTACCAAGAAGTCTTTTGACCAACACTTAGCAAATGTGGCTCCTTGTGATGACGGATAAGGGTCTTACACCTCCGTCGACACGGGTCGTGTCCTGAACCTGGACCCCGACTATGGGTTCATCTAGGACGCTGCCGACGAAGGTATGGAGCCAATGGAAATGCCACCAACGGGGTGGCCCACTACTGGTGAAAATGACTGCTGAGTCAGAAAGCATGACTCGGATTTCAGCCTATCTGGCTAAAAACAGAAAGATGTCGGCACTCGAAAAGGACGAGACTCTCCAAATAACTAAGGGGGCCGACCATGACAAAAAAGCTAATGGCTCACAAGGACAAAGGGAAGCTGTAGAAAATCAGAGGCTTGATGGTATTTATGATGATGAGCCTTTATGGTTCGAAAAAGGCCTAGATCATGAACTACAGAGAATTCAAGCCCAGGACCCGCTTGAGGAAGTCGACTTAGGGGATGGAACAACCAAAAGGCCCACCTACGTGAGTGCCAAGGCAGGACCAACAATGAAATCCAAATTGGTTAAAGTGTTGAAAGAATACAAGGACTGTTTTGCCTGGGATTATGGCGAAATGTCTGGTTTGAGTCAGAGTGTAGTTGAGCATCGTCTCCCAATCCAGCCAGGCAAAAGGCCAGTAAAGCAACACCCTCGGCGTTTCGCCCCAGAAGTGACGTCGAAGATCAAGCATGAAATTGAAAGATTACTTAAAAGTCGGTTCACCAAAACTGCAAGGTATGTAGAATGGATAGCAAACATAGTTCCTGTTATTAAGAAAAATGGGACCCTTCGAGTATGCATTGACTTTAGGGATTTGAATAACGCTACTCCTAAAGACGAATATTCGATGCCCGTGTCAGAGATGTTAGTCGACTCAGCCGCGGGGTTTGAGTATTTGCGCATGCTCGACAGCTATTCCAGTTAAAATCAAATTCTCATAGCCGAGGAAGATGTCCCCAAAACCGCATTTCGATGCCCTGGAGCTTTGGGGACATATGAATGGGTGGTGATGCCTTTTGGGTTGAAGAACATTGGGGCAACCTACCAAAGGGCTATGAATGCTATATTCCATGATTTTATTGAGAATTTTATGCAGGTATACATTGATGACATAGTCATAAAATCGTCATCAGAGGATGGTCATCTCGACCACCTCCGACGCTCATTTGAGCGAATGAGAAAATATGGATTAAAAATGAATCCACTAAAATGTGCCTTTGGTGTTCGTGCAGGGGATTTCCTGGGATTCGTAGTCCACAAGCGAGGCATCGAGATCAACCAGAACAAAACAAAGGCCATCTTAGATCTCAAGCCTCCAACGACAAAGAAATAGCTCCAGTCTTTGTTGGGGAAGATAAATGCCTTGAGGAGGTTCATCTCAAACCTAAGTGGCAAGACGAAAGTGTTTTCACCACTGCTCAAGACCAAGAAGGAAAGTGAGTTCCGCTGGGGGCAAGAGCAACAAGAGGCTTTCGACGCAATCAAGGAATACCTTACGAAGTCTCCAATCCTATTACCACCTAGTATAAATAAAAGCATGAAGTTGTACATTGCAGCGTCGGATACGACCATAGGCAGTATGTTAGCACAAGAGGATGATGGTGGCGTCAAAAGACCCATCTATTACCTTAGTAGGATATTGATAGATGCTGAGACTAGGTACACTATGATTGAAAAGCTGTGCCTATGTTTGTACTTCTCATGTATGAAATTGAACCAATATATCAAACCAGTTAATGTTTATGTTTCGTCGCATTTTGATGTCATTAAGCATATGTTGTCCAAACCTATTTTGCATAGTCGAATTAGGAAATGGGCACCAGCGTTAACTGAATTCTCCCTGACATATGTCCCTTTGAGGGCGATGAAGGGTCAAATAGTGGTAGACTTCATTGTCGACCATGCTGTAGTCAAAACGTCGGTACATAGTATCGACGTCGCCCCGTGGAAATTGTACTTTGACGGGTCGAGCCATAAAAATGGGGCAGGTGTTGGAATCCTAATAATATCCCCACAAGGAATCCCAACTAACTTTAAATGCAAAGTCGATGGCAAGTGTTCAAACAACAAGGTAGAGTACGAAGCCTTAATTACTGGTCTCAAGATACTCAAAGACTTGGGAGCCAAAGAGCTTGAGATAAAAGGAAATTCAGAATTGGTGATTAAACAAATCACGAGGGAGTATAAATGCTTAAAGGAGCATCTTTTAAGTTACTTTTCGCTGGCGAAGCGTTTGTTGGAGTATTTCAAAATTGTCAACATCACGCATGTCCCAAGGATAAAAAACCAGAAAGCTAACGAGCGGGCACAAACTGCCTCTGGTTATAAAGTGACGGAAGGTAAGTTGAAAGGCTTCGTCGAAACTAGGAAAAAGATGGTGTCAAACGTGCACGCACCATCAAGTTGGTCGATATCCAAAGTCTCGATGAGCTTGGTCGAAGGTTTAGAAAGTTGTGAGGTTTTCGTTAACGATATGTCACCAACAGACTGGCAAAGGCCAATTATAGAGTATCTGGAAGACCCGTTGGGCAGCATCGATCGAAAGACTAAGTACAAAGCAATGAGTTATGTCCTAGTAGGAAACGAGTTGTTGAAGAAAACTCCAGAAGGGGTATTGCTCAAGTGTCTAGGAAACACTGATGCATATTTGGCAATTTCTGAGGTTCATAATGGGGCTTGTGGAGCTCACCAGGTTGGCCAAAAAATGAAATGGCTTTTGTTTCGACAAGGATTCTACTGGCCCAGCATGCTTAAGGATTGTATAGATTTCGCGAAAGGATGCCAGGATTGCCAGAAGCACGCAAAAATCCAGCATATCCCAGCCAAGGAATTACATGTGATTGTCAAACCATGGCCTTTTCGAGGATGGGCTTTGGATGTAATAGGGGAGATTCGGCCAGCTTCGTCAAAGCAGCAAAGATTCATCCTCGTAAGAATAGACTATTTCACGAAATGGATAGAGGTTGTGCCTTTGGTGAAAGTGGATCACGAGGCTGTGATAGACTTCATCCAGAATTATATCTTGTATAGATTTGGGATACCCGAGACAATCACGACAGATCAAGGTTCTGTTTTTGTGGGGCAGAAGATGCAAGAGTTTGCGGTGGAAACAGGTTTCAAGTTGGTTACCTCGACGCCATACTATGCTCAGGCGAATGGTCAGGTTGAAGCAGCTAACAAGATAATCATTGGTTTAATCAAGAAACACGTTGCAAAAAAGCCAAAAAACTGGCATAAGGCGTTGAGTCAAGTTTTGTGGGCTCGTCGGACGTCACCCAAAGAGTAGACCAACTCTACTCTATTCCGTCTAACCTATGGACACGACGCTGTGCTACCCGCAGAAGTATGCTTGTAGTCCGTTAAAGTGCAACGATAGTATGAGATTCCGTCGGAACAATACTGGGAAATGATGTTAGACGAACTCGTGGACTTAGACGAGGAAAGAATGGTGGCTTTAAATGTGTTGCTGCGCCAAAAGGCCCGAGTCTCCAGGGCATACAATAAGAAAGTCCAAAGAAAAACCTTTGCCGCAAACGACTATGTTTAGAAAGCAGTTTTTCCCATGGATCGACTAGATCGAACAATGGGAAAATGGTCGCCCAATTGGGAGGGACCATTTCAGCTGACACGAGTGTTTAGTAACAACGCATACGAAGTGCAGGAGTTGGGAGCAGACCAACGAATCTTAAGAGTAAATGGGAAATATTTGAAAAGATACAGACCCATGCTGTAAGAGGTTCACATCAAAACATAGTTTTCATTAATTTAAGGCCAAGAATGGCTTACAAAATATGGTGCATTACATTATACCAACATACAAACTAAGGAAATTCAGGAAATCTAGCCTTAAAATCATCAAAGAGGACCTTCTCATGAACTATCTTGCTCTCAAGAAGAACCTTTCATCGCTGCATGCGTCTGATATCATCTCTAATCTTCATAGCCGCTTCGACGTGAACAAGTCCTTGAGCGACTTCGTGGTCGATGGTTTCTTGAGAGGGCAGAGGCTCAGCTGAGTCCAGAGAGGCTTTTTGGTGTTCAACCTCAGCTATCTTTTTTGTCAGCTCCGTGATCTGGGCTTGATATTCAGATATCTGTTGGTCGAAGGCTTGGCGTTTATTGGAGTGCTCTTGTTTTTTAGTTTCATAGTCCCCAAGCTTCTGTTCGCAGACGACTAAGATGCCACTCGCGTTTCATGTCGTCATGGCGGAACCGAATTTGGGCGTTGGCCTGATGATGCATAGCGAGGTCCTTGGCCATTTGAGTGAAGAAGGCTTCAAACTCGATCAGGTATGTGGCCATGGGTGCAGGAAGTTGGAACTCAGAGAGTTCATTCAGAAGGTTGAAGACGTCATTGGCTATGTCGGATTCCTCAGCGACGGCCGCCAGAAACTGTTCCTCAAAAAGATAAGACCGCAGCTGCTGAAGTTTGAGAGTGAAAGAAGCATCCACTTCTGGAGTTGGGATTGCCGTCGAACCGGTGGGTTGAATCTCTTCGGCTTCCTGGAGAAGTTTGTGTAGTGCCTTCAGAGTTGCTGCTGGATTTGTTGCCTTGGCTGCCAAGAGTGCCTCCGGAGTAAGAGATTCCTCGACAGCAGCCGAAGCCTTCTCTGGTTGATGTTCAGGGATTTGGAGTGTCTCCCCGACGTCAGTATCCACGGCGGGCGAAGGATTAATAGTCACCCCAGGGAATGCATCATCATGCTCCAAGTTATCAGTTGCAGTAGGAGACGTCTTCGCCAAGCTTTCCTCGGGAATAAGCGGGTGAAACTCATCAATCTTTTGGGGACTTGGCGTAATGGCAACATTGGCAGTAGGGGCATCTACGGCCGATTCAGTATCACCCTCACCAACAGTGGTCGAAGTAACCACATTTTCCTGTAAAAGACAAAATGCCAGTGAGCTTCGTCTCCCCAAGGTTGTCTAGGACACAAGTAAAGTTGGAATACCTGCACAGGAGTTGTTGTCGTGGGGAGGGCGACAGAGGCAATTGGTTCGAAAACATCTTCAAGGTTTCTAGGGACGACTGGGGCCACCATTGAGACGCTGGGTTTTAAAGGTGTCCTTCGCGTTATAGGATAGAGGCTGTAGTCGACGGTTTAGGGATACCAGCTGTAGAAGCAAAAGCGTCAACCACGTTCGCTAGGAAAAGATTTAGAGTGAAAGCTTGAGTTTGGTACTCCAACCACCAAGCCTCAAATTCCTGAGTAGTGAAAAAGGAAGGCTGGAAGGAGAAAATCGATAGCTCCAAGTGTTGAGAGGCCCTGACAAACCTCATGCAAGCTTTGTGACCTACGTGAGTCAAGCGTCGACCAGACCGTAATATATCCTCAGGATGCCTCACTAAGGGTTTTGGCAACATCTGGCTCAGGCCAAATTGTCGGGCCACCAAATTTGGACAGTAGTTCATGAAACCATATCCATTGTTCCCCGTTTCGATGCGGAAAGAGATCACGGTGGGAGTAAGAAACGCCCGCCATATAGCATTCGACAGCGCAACAGCTTGAGGTGATACTCCAGGGAACGGGTGTCTGAACCAGTCAGGCCCAAACTTATGCTCCACAAATGGCGCCATGTCAGGGACGAAAGAAGAGGTTTCCACAAACATACTGAGATACCTCATAAAGAGGGCTTGTCTTGGAGTTTCTTGGGTGTTCATCAAGGCTAGTTGCAGTCCCTCGACAGAACGTGCTTTGTTTAGATGCTCCATCATTGCAGAGGCTGGATATCCTAATTTGTGCTTGAAAGTGGCGTTGAGTCAATGTTGCAACAACCACATAGGCCCTAGGATGTTTAAGGCTTTGGTAGTTTGGTGGAGGAGTTTCAGTCTCATGGCCGACAGGCCAAGAGAATGGTAGAGGGAGGCCAACAGAAGTTTGGCCAGAGATATCTGTCGGCCTTCGTGGATCTGAATGGCCAGACTGATGAAACTTTTGGCTATTTGCAAGGAGCCAGGGCAAAACATATAATATGATAACTAGAGGGTCAAGAAGGCAATATGCTCTTCATCAGAGACTTCTTTAGAGCGTTTGTCATGATGATCTTCGATGTAGTTTTGGAAGCTAGTACGCTCAAAGTCGAAGGCGTTGTCCGTCCCAAAGTCGGGTCGAACGTCTCACCCAGTGGCGAAAGGCCAGTGATAGCTGCCATATCGAAAAGTGTTGGCGTGAGCATGCCATAAGGAAGGTGGAATGTGTTGGTCGATCCTTCCTAAAAATACATCGACGCCAGCAGCAAATAAAGGTTGACCCTGTAGGCGGTTCTGGAGAGTTGGATGGCGTCGAAGATACCGTACTTCTTCCATTGCCTTTGACGTTTCCCTTCGACTTTGTCAAGCCAGGCGAGGTAATCTTTGTTGCCTGGAGTTTGCATGGATCTGAAAACGCGAGATTTGGGTGCCATGTATTTCAGGTCTAAGGTATCCCCTTTCTCGAAAGCATGTGGAATCGTTTGGTCGAAGCAAGGGAAGAGCTTCTGGAGTTCTTGTGGATTAGGTTTGTTGTCTGGAAGGGGGCCATGTAAACCACACAGCTTATTCTCAACCGCGAATGGGATAACCATTTGGCGGCACCAGTTGGACACCACCGTCTCATCAGCGGAAGATGGTTGAGGAAGAGGATGGTGTGTTTCTGCTTCAGAGATTACGTACGCGACTGGGTTGTTACCAGTGGTTTGAGGAATGTGAGTTGTAGGGGTTCTTGATGAAGCCATTGGAAGAAAGAACGCAAAGGGTGCTCTGAGGCGGTAAAAGCTTTAGGAAGAGGAAATCAAAGTCTAGGTTTCGGAGCAAATGACAGTTTCGTGAAGAAGGAGTTATGAAAAGTGGTGAGTTCCTAAAGAAGACTATTTATAGGGCGCATGCTGAAAGATGAAAGATCAAAAAACTTTTCAACTTCTGAGAGTAAGTGGGGTTTGGTTTCGAGGCCCATGACTTAGACGGGACTAGCCATCATGGCGTTTTCTTGGGAATCGTGGGATTGAGATTTCCATCATTATGTCAGACGGCTCTTGCCACGTGTTGAGAGGAAAGACAAAACGATTGGCAAAGGCGTCGAAATCCTGTAAGAAACCAAAAAGCCAGATTTCTCCATCGACACAGTATTTAGTCGAAACTGGCCTTTTGGGGGGGCAATTTGTTGACACTGGATTTCGACTGACGGTGGGATCCGGAGATTCCAGGGCGTGTCGGCGCAAAGAGGCACGTCAAGGTGTCGAGTCGACACCAGCAGAAAGACACGTCGGAGAAACGACGACAAGCCTTGGCGTCGGAGGGAAATGAGGTGACAAGCTGATTTTAACTTCAAGGAATAAGTGTTTAGGCGGGAAAAGTTTGAAACTTCCAAGACTATGGGAAGTTAAAAAGAAAGTGGGGTGCCATGTGTCAGCTTCAGAAGATATTCGGGTAGACAAACAGTTACATTGTAGGCCTATATAAGGCGCTGTACTTTTCATTTTTAGGGGTCGCATTTTTTCACATTGTAAGGGGAAAATACTCAAAGTACCAAGCTTAGAGAGAAACGAGTTCACTCCCGCAAACAAATGTACACTTGCGTCCAAATTCTATTTAATGCAATTTACTTCCAGTATTTTATTTAAGACATTGTTTTTTCTCGTTTTACTCAGCCTCTCCTTTATTTCTTTGTTTTTGTGCCAAACTCGTTGATCGTTAGAAAACTCTTTGTGTCACCAAGGTCACCTCAGCATGACAACTCTCACTAAAAAAACCAAGAAACTAAAACACAGCACAAACATACGCTTCCAATTCCCTTGTTCTGGGATTTGTGTGGCCGATCCCGCGAGCGAACCTGCGACGGAAGGCCATCGGTTGTTCGCCCAGGAGAACACCCTGTCACACATAATCAGAACTCCCCCTCAAGGAGAACACCCAAACCTCAGATCAAACACATGAATATCTTCATGCTCATACAAGTACCACAACAGCTTCACACTGTAGCGTGCGATTTTTGTCGGTAACACGACCACCTTATCGCAGATTGTTTTCTCCTCACCGCAATGAGGAGGAGTGGGGTGCTACTTTCTGATTTCTTATTTATCCCTCAAAGCTGGAAAGGAAAGGGAAAGCTATCTAAAACTAACCTTGCACGCAAATGTTTAACTGAACAAATGCTTAAGAGATTCGGGGAATTCGGGGTCAGGTTATACAATGGGGAGTTGTCAATTACCCATCCTATATGTAATTATCCACAGGTTGTTAGTTTTAGGTTCTGCTTTTTACTTGATGGTGTTTATCTTTTGATGATTTTGGTGAGGTGTTGGACCTCGATTTTGATTGGTATGTGTGAAGGTACGGGCCTAAAGCTTTTGATTGGTATGCTCGCTAAGATTTCACAATCTTATGCTTACGTATTGCCGTTTTAAAGAAACATGGAAATCAGAGCAATCGTAGTTCCTCCTATTCTATGGGAGGAAAGAGATGTTTTGGTGTCTTGTTCAAAGCCCAAGATTGAAGCTAAAAGGTTGAGTATTTGTGTCTTGTTCAAAGCGCAAGATTGAAGCTAAAAGGTTTGACTGAGGGAGAATTTGTCATCTCTAAAGGGAGACATCTCGTCTGTTTATCACAACTGTTGGTTGACTGATTTATAAAGGAGGGTTACTTTAACTGGGATATGAGAATCCAACAATGCCATAATTTCCTTTATACGGGATTTATCCTGAAGGAGAAAACTTTAATTCAGTGTAGAGCAATGCCATTTTTCCTTAGGAGTCTTTCATGCTAAGAGATGGACAGTGGCGTGGATGTAAGTAATCCAGAGGCTTGCCGCTTACAACAATTAGATGAAATAGAGGATTTTTACCAGGATAAGAGATGGACGACAACTTGGATTTTTGAATCAACAAGTGTGCCACTTATAGCAGTTATCTGGGATTAGGGTTTGTTTTGATTTGTTTGTTTTGATGTGTGATAACACAGAGAAATGTCTTCATTCAGAGATATTTTGATTTCCTCTGAAGGGATGTTGGTTTTTGTGTGCCTTGATCAAATCCCAAGGTTGAAGCTAAGAGATTGATTGACTCCACTGGGGAAGTCCTTATACAAAGCCTAAGAGGAGGCTGGAAAAGACTGACTCAACAAGAGAGTGTTTATATATGTCTTGTACAAAGCCCAAGATTGAGGCTAAAAGAGACTGACTCTTTTGGGAATATCATTATACAAAGCCTAAGAGGAGGCAGAAAGTTTGAATTTTCCGAGGAAAATATTATGTCTGTCTTGTACAAAGCCCAAGATTGAGGCTAAAAAAGGAGTTTTGACTCCACTGGGGAGGGTTTGTATGTGTCTTGTACAAAGCCCAAGATTGAGGCTGAAAAGAAGACTGACTCTGTGGGAAAGAAATCTTTATCTGCCTTGTACAAAGCCCAAGATTGAGTCTAAAAGGAGACTGGCTCAACTGAGGATTTTAGGTGTCTTGTACATAGCCCAAGATTGAGGCTGAAAGAAGTTTGACTCCGTCGGAGAGTATTATCTGTCTTGTACAAAGCCCAAGATTGAGGCTGAAAAGAGGATTGACTCTGTTTAGGGAAATTTATATGGTGTCTTGTACAAAGCCTAAGATTGAGGCTAAAATAGGTTGACTCAACAAGAGAGTGTTTTTGTTTTGTACCATTGACTCAACAAGAGAGTGTGGAAAGGTGATTGACTCAACAAGAAAGTCTGAAAAGGTTAGCTCAGTTGGGGAAAATCATTGTACAAAGCCCAAGAGGAGGATGACTATGCTGAGGAAAGGTATGATCATTATACAAAGCCTAAGAGGAGGCTAGCTTCTACTGAGGATTATTGAAATCCAGAGGTAGGTCCAAGATGGGGAATAAACTCTTGCTGAGGATTACAGAAGAGTTGAGGTATCCGATGCCTTGAGGTTCTGATTTGGGATAGTGTTATCCTGATTATAGGATGACCCTAGCTGGGGGAATTTAGGATGAAAGATTGAGTTTTAGAACCCATGAGGG
This sequence comes from Lathyrus tuberosus, assembly GCA_022829125.1. Taxonomy (NCBI): domain Eukaryota; kingdom Viridiplantae; phylum Streptophyta; class Magnoliopsida; order Fabales; family Fabaceae; genus Lathyrus; species Lathyrus tuberosus. The sequence continues at coordinate 9,426,279 of JALAZF010000214.1, forward strand.
TTTTAACTCTACTGAAGATTAATTGGATGACCAGGGTTTTTCCTGTGTTTATGAGGAACTTGAGAATGTCTTTGGGGTCCATAAGGGGATTAGACTGTCCAAGTCTACTGGTATGAAAGAGTTTATTTTTGTATGATGCCCAAGAGGAGGCTGGTGTTTTAAGGGATGAGAATCAACCCTAAATTGGTCTAAGATTTTGACTCTGGAAAGACTGCTCTAGCAAAGGATGACTAATTTCTGTTTTATACCTTTAAGAGGTCTTCAGGGTCCTTGTATTAAGCCCAAGAGAAGGCATGAGAACATATAAGAAGCCGGAGGGTCCTTGTACAAAGCCCAAGAGGAGGCGGGGATGCTTTTAGGAAACCTGTGGGTCCCAAACCTAAGAAGAGTTCAAGAAAGGTTTCATCAAGAATTAAACCTTTAATGAACAGTTCTAGGGTTTGAAGAAATTCAAGAGAGGTTTCACCGAGAATTAATCCTTTATGGGGAAATGAACTTCTTTGACAATTTCTAATAGTGACAGTCTGAGAAAAGTTTCACCGGGAATAATGCCTTTCTCTTTGTTCCATATTGTTTAAGCCTAAGAGAAGGCAAGAGTGTATCTAGAAATCCTATGGGGATCTAGTTTTGACTGTATTTAAGAGTGACCAATAAGCTTTACCTAGTTCTAGACTTAGTTACCGGGGAAAACTCTAAGCAGATATACAAGTATATATACAGTTGATATATGACAAGTATTTAAAAGGATATGAAAGAAGGACTTACAGGTGAGCAAGCTTCCAGCAATACAGTTATATATATGAAAGCATGTAAATGAAAGCTGATAAAAACTTACAGGCGAGCAAGCTTCCATTGTAACAGCTGTATGATTAGTTATTCAAGAAATTAAATAAAGTTTTGAAAACAACTATGGATTTGAACCTAAATCAAAAGGGAAGTTGGTTTTGAACAGATTGGGGCTTATACTCAAGGAGAGGCCTAGATGAAAAAAACAGTAATCGTACCGTTGTTTTGTAAACTGTATTGGGGTTTATACAATGGCTGAGGCCCAAAGAGGTTTTCTGTACAAAGGGATGGGTCTTACAACTCAAGGAGATTCCCAAAAGTTTGAAAAAAAGGAAAGAAATAGGACTTACAACACAAGGGTAGGCCCAGATGGTTTTCGTTTAAAAGACGACGACCGCGCCGAGATTTTAAAATTGCAGTGGGATTTATACAATGACTGAGGCCCAAAAAGGTTTTGGTTAAAAAGGGATTGGGTCTTACACTCTAATAGAGGCCCAAAAAGTTTATTCTTGTACCATTGATGGGGCTTATACTCTAGGAGAGGCCCATGGAAAGACAGCGATCGCACCGTCGTTTTAAAAACTGTACTGGGACTTATACAATGACTGCGGCCCAAAATTATTTATGTACAAAAAGGGGGTTGGGTCTTATAACTCAAAGAGAGGACCAAGGATGTTTGAAAAGATTTTTTAGGGTGATAATGATCAAAACCCTAATTTTTGGTTTTAAAATGTATTTTAATGGAATAAAAATTCAATTAAAATAATAAAACATGTAAAAAAAGATTGTGATCTTGGATTTATATTTGAAAAATAATGTTTCATTCATGGGATGATTTAAAAATCATTTGAATTTTGCAAAACCAAGAGAAAGAAATATTTTTAATGTTTAAAAACAAATAAAAGCATAATTATTTGCAAAAATACTAAATATATAAAATAAATAATATTTTTGTGAAATTTTCATGGACTAAAATATTTTAACATTTTGTGAATTTTCAAAAAAAGAATCAATAAAAAATAATTAAAATTGAGAGAGAAATTAATTTTTCAATTAATTAACAAAAACATGTAAATATTAAAAATGGCAAAAAAATGAGAGAGTGGTAAAAAAGGTCTAGGTGGGGTTTGAACCTACGACCTCAACAACAAACACACATGCGCGCTACCACTGGGGTGGTGATACATCCGTGTATCAAAACCACCCCATAAATACATAATGGGTGCCAAGTTTTCAGGTCTGGCCAAGGCAAGGCAAATCATGTTTTGGCAATTTACGTGAAGCCTCTAACTTTCTCATTTCTCCATGGATTGGGACAAAATTTACGTGCATCTGACCTAGAATTTCACAAGGAATCCAATGGTGCCCTTGGGTTTTTCAGATGAGGTCCCTATTTTAAAACCCGATAGTGGTTTTGAAATAGGCCAAAATTTGCATTTTCTATGCTAACACATCATACACACACTAATAGCATGGCCAATTAGTTCAAACACAACATATATAACATGTATGAGATATTTATAATCAGTGGAATTCAAAGAAATGCATAATTCAAAGAGTTCAAGTTATCATGCACTTACCTCTTTGAGCTTTTTGTGCTATCTGCCAAGTTCCTTGTGCCAGAAGTAATTTGATGCTTTGGACACTCTCAATTGACCCTTAGAAGCTTTTAGGATGATTAGAACCAGCTGGAATCCTTAGGAACAAATTTTGGTACTTTCTTGCAAAAGGGACAAAAAGTGACCAATATGGCAACTCTCTCAAATGTTGTTCCAGATGAGGGAAACCATTTGGGACAGTTTAAGTATGATATTTGGAGTGTGTTTGAGGCTTTGTTTGGTTTTGGAAGTGACTGAATCAAGGCATGGCTTGGAAAATGCAGAAAAGTCCAATTTTGAGGTTTTGGAGGTGGACTTTTTTATTTTGGTGTTTCAGGTCACAAGTGAGTGTTTGAACAACTTAGATATGACATTTTGGATGTGGTTGGATCATGAGCTGTGGTGGAATTGCTCTCTAACTCAAAAATTCAGAGATACCTTGCAAAAGAAGGCATTTTGGCCTAAAGAAAGAGATTTTGAGGAAAGCAAGTGTTGTAGTGCTTTGGTGTAGTCAAACTGAGCACAAATGAGCTCTATTTATAGTAGAGCAAGTTTGTTTTGGCATCAATAGTGAATGGCAATTGCAGCAGGCTTTTGGCCAATGTTGAGCAAAAGGAATCTCAAGTCTCCTCTAGCCATTGACTTGAGGTTAGGGCACATGCCTATGGTCCTTTGATTCAGAGCTTATTCTTGACTCATTCAGTTAGGAATGTGTCAGTCTATGCCACCTTGGTCCATCCATTGATTGCTTGGAAACAAAATTGGAGTCTTGGCACCTTTTTAGTCTTTTTAGGTTTGTTATGGCTAAGTGTAGATTCTTGGACTTCAGAGGCTTGGGGATCAGACCATTCTCCTTTTTTATATCCTCAGATGTGTCCAAATGGATGACAAGGCTTGGAGATGCTCAAAATTTCCAAATCGAGCAAATGCACAAAATCTGCCTTGCTTGGGACAGTTGGAAATGGTGATTTTGGGGGATTCACATCTCTCTGCTCAGGTTGAGTTATGGGAGGCTCTTGTGCTTTTTAGAAATCCCTCATATGATATAAAACATGTGTGATCATAGTTTGTTTTGAAACTATTTGGATCCCATTGAAAAATCCTTATGACCATTGATTAATGTTCAAGGCTGGTAACTTAGGCAGATTTTCACTAAGTGTTGGAAAAAGTGTTATTTTCATGTTTTTGTCATTTTGATCACTCCATAACTCAAAATCCATGAGGAATTGGAGTTTGAGGTAGTTGAAGCTTTTGTAGAGTGTAGCAAGACCTACAAATCCAACTTTGGATCACCTAAAATGGTTGCTTGGATCTCAAGTTATGATCCTTGGAAGTTGGTATCAAAATCACTTTTGTTCCATAACTTAGAAAAATTTTGGTTTCTCAAGGTTGCCCCTTTTGCAAGAAAATTCACTTTTCTTGATTTTTCTTAATGAATGATGATCAATACCATACATTAACATTATTTTTTACTTAGGGGAGCCATATTTGTGAAAAATTCCAAAAAATCAAACTTGATTTTGTGCACAGTTGACTTTTTATCGGATGAAATCCAAACTATGCGATCCTTTGTGAAATCAAGTCCTTGACCCAAATAAAACCTAATGGATGGATTCCATAGGTGTTATAGGGTGTATTGAATCATGTCCCAAGGTTCGGGAGAATGTCTTGGTCAAAAGTCAAAGATACAGTTGACTTTTTCCTCAAAAGCCTAATTGTGGTCCAGATGAAATTGAAACTTGTGAATCAAGTTTCTTTGATCAATCCATTATTGAAAATGGATCAATGTGGTATATTTGGAGCCCTCAAATCATGTCTTGAGGTCTTGGCTCATGCTTTGTCCCAAAAGTCAACTAAGGGGTGAATTAGGTCAAGAAACCCTAATTCCTGATTTTTGGTAAATGAATCCCCTGAGGTCAAATTAACTTGATAATTGGGTTTATAAGGTCCCTTGGAGTATCTTGGGTTGTGCTTCGAAGCATTGGCTCATGCCCAGATGAACATTTCCATCTGGAGGCCTCAGTCGACCAAAACCCAAATTTGGTGACACTGACGATCTTGAGGCTTGATCCACTTGGAATGTTGCAACTTTGTGCTTGATTCTTGATGTGGGAGTCCTCTTGATCCCTTATGGGTATTTGAAAGGTTAGACAAGTTAAAGATTATGTCATTCCTTGATTGGTCCTTTTTCTAAGTGCTCTGAGAGGGCTTGAAACCCTAAATCTTGATTGTGGTGAATGCTCAACCATCTTTGAGGAGATTGATGAGGCATGGAGGTACAACCATATTGTGATGATGTATTACACAATGATGGAAATCTGTGTGGTCAAAATTTGGGGTATGACACACACCTACTTAAGAGATACTAGAGATCCCTTAACACTTCAGGTAGGGAAGATGTCTTGCATATTTGGTTTGATATTATGCACCCAAATCACAACAGTAGAGGAACATTTTCTCAAGTTCCCTTTTTCACAACCTCCCTCAGAGGTACATGGAGCAGAAAAGGCCATAACCTCATAGATAGTCAGAGCGCCATAGAGATAACGACATTTGGCTTGACATCCTTCTTCTGTACACCACAACATGAACTAGCACAATTGAATCCTTCACCATGACAAGAAGTCATGACAGACACTCATGTACACACCACAAACCACCCCAGATATGGCCAGTAGCTTTACATTATAGGGTTAATAGTGAATTTCACCCCTGTAATGTTAGCGAATTTTGCTTTTCCCCCCTCCCTGCCTTTTGACAACGGTTTTTTCAAAAAAACCGTTGCCAAAACCTGCCTTTGGCAACGGTGGGGGGGTAAACCGAAACACGCTCATATGGCAGGGGGTAAATCACTATTAACCCTACATTATACTCTACCATGACCAGATATTTCAATTATGAATGTAATGGTGAGCAACAAACTCCACACCATGAACTCCAAATTAGCTCTCATGTATAACCTGCTTTCTTTTTTAGAGAGATAATCAAATGAGATGATGTTCCAACATCAGTTCAGACATCAGTCTCAATTACAAGGATTGAACCATTTACTTTGGTTCTGGAGTCAACAAACATAGGAATTATAATCTGCATAGTAATTCATACACATCCCTTTGTAAGGGACACATGAGAATCACAATAGGTCACAGCAGCAGCTGATCAACTTCCAAGGACATATCATAGACACTTACAGCAACAATCACATCATAGAGAGAAATAAACTCTTACACACCTCAAGAATCTTCTACTCAAAAGCTCAATGTCCAGACATTCTATCTTATATTACAGAGACATCAACCATCCTTATGTACCCAAAGAGGAGATTCCCTCTAAAAGATATCATTTGAGCTGACAAAAAAATTACTGACAGAGCATCATACCACAAACAGACTTTTCTGCATAAGTCTGCTTCTCCTCTGCCCTTTAATCCTCTATCCTTCAAGACTCCACCTTGCCCAGTCCACATTAACATCATAAGATTAAGTACATTAGCATTTGCAAAGGCTAATGTTCCAACATGTGGTGACTACAAACACCTTGGACAATAAGCTTGAGCAAGTAGTTCCTTGGGACACACACAAATAACAACTGTTATTTGACACACCTTCCTCCATAAGTGACTAAGAAGAATCCCTTACACAAGGACCTTGATCATGGGAAACCAAAATCAGGACTGGAGCATCCAATTCTAAAACTCCTTTACTCCAGACAGGTGTCTGGAACACTCATACCAAACATCTTAGATGAGACTCCAAGAAGAAGATATGAAAGAAAAAAGAAATAAACAACTTCCTTGAGCTTTAGCCATTTCTTGATTCACAAAGGTTGAGGTGGACCTTTGAGACCAGCTTTTAACAAGAAGAGACAGCTCCAGTGTATACATTGCTCTTTGCATGAATATTTTGACGTTCAGCAAAATGTTGAGATAATATGATCTGACATCATTGACACATCTTGTCTATTGAAGAAAGCTCATTCCTCTACACTTGAGTTCTCACTTGCTTGATATAGCCTAGAACACCCTATCCCTTTTAGCCTTCCAAACATCATCCCATCTTGAAGAACTCCTCCACCATAATAGAGCAAGAGTTCTAAGTTCTCATAGACTTGATCAAGATATCAAGTTTGAGAAAAAACCTCTCCATCCCATAGGATATAGATGGAAAAACCCAGTCTTTTCTTTGGAGACTAAAGATAAGAATAATTACCTTGATGACAACCTTCTTTAAGCACAATTCTCCAAGAGAAGCAGCCAGCTCATCCACACCAAAATCAGAGTCCACAACAGAAACTATCCTGTTAGAAAAGGTAGTCACAAGATAGACAAAAACATCATCAAGAACAATCAGATCCAGCTTTCCTAGAGCAGAAGGATCTTCAAGATGTCAGGGTGAATGTTCTAGACATTTATCCTTGACTTTCAATCCACATAAATACATATCAATAAAATATAGACCTAACAAGTACACAAGAGCAAATGATGTCTTGATCTTCTTCTTCAACAACAGATACATGCATGATAGGTTTCTTAGATAGAGACCTCAAAATCCTGCTGACCAGATGTCCCTACAAGAAAAGTCTTGAGAAGATCCCAAACACTTTTGACCACCATATATGTATTTAATAATATGAACATATGCCTATCAACTCCATGGATACACCACTTCTAGAGAACAAGAGCCAACACAAACTCTTACTCACAAGGAACACTCCAAACACACTCTTTGGTGACAAAATTCCAAGATCAGTTGTCCTTCCAAAGATCATACAGTACTAGAAAAGTACTACTTGAAGCTCACCCGAAACTGACAAGGGTGCCAGCTCTGATGCCAATTGAAATTCTGGCACTATATCACGTGTTGATACTGAAGTCCTCACATCAGAACATAATGTCAAGATAGATGTTACAACATCTTTTGTCTGACAGATAAAATAAAATAAACCAGACTGAAAATAAAATGCAAAAACATAAATAACACAGTTAATTGTTAACCGAGTTAGGTGCAACCTCACCTACATCTGGGGGCATCTAAGCCAGGAAGGAAATCTACTATGATAGTATTAGTTCAAAGCTAAACTCCCTCTTTTACAACTTCTCGCCTAAACCCTACCTTGTGCTACTTCTACCTAGAAATCACCATTTAGATATGAGATCCCCCTCTCACTTCCTAACAACGAGTCAATGTTCCAGTGACTTATGCCTCAAGAAACCAAAAAGACATAAGAACATTCTTCTAACTACAATACTAGGTTTTGCTTAAAAGCTTCAACCAAGAACAATACTCAATTCCTTGCTTAGAAGCTTTAGAGTAAGAACAACAAACAATAAACAATCTGTCTACCACAATGTATTAAAAGATACAAAGGGTGACTTACAAAGTCACACACAAGAGACTCTAAAACCCAAGTTTCTAAAACGTCCCCTAGTTTTTACAAAAGTGAAAGCCGTAAATACATTAGGTTTAAGTAGCTCTTTAAATACTCCTTAGCAATCCATAGGCTTCGAAATCTTCACCTAAATAATCAAATCAAATCTGTCAAGATTTAAAAATAGCCATAACTGATGTTCTTGTACAACATGTTACAACATTTGTCAGAACATCTGCTCGCAAAATGAACTGAACAACATGTCAGAACATCAAACACAACATTCTGCTGTGAACCCTATTTTAGCAAAATTGTTGTCAATCCTAAAATCATGGATCTAACAAAATTTTTAAAAACAATAATGCAATAAAACATTATTTTAAAAAAGAAAGTCTTTCAAAAGAGGATAAGATGCACAACAAAAGAACCCACAAAGCTCACTAAAGGTATAAAAAGGAACAATTCTACCCTCTTTAGATACACACTCAATCGTTCGAAGAAAATAAAGAGTTTATAAAATGAACAGTTAGCTAGAAAGGATCTATGAGGCTGCAAACAAGCTAAATGCATAAGCGCCGCATCATTTAGGAAGGCCTTGTTCCTTGCTAAATTCGTCACTGGAGTTATGATTCCATACGAGTAATCAGATCACACCTCATTCCATGATATAATCCCATAAATCTAGATTCCAAGTGGTATAAGTAAGGGAAGTCAGAGATTAAAAGAAGTCTCATCATACACTAATAAAGATCAACGTATCAATGACTACAAGTTCAGCCCAAAGAGTTCCCTATAAAATCAAGCAGAAACACGTAGCATCTATGGCGCATACCCATGAATTCAAAGAGGGCCACTGACATAACTTCCATATACATGGGCTCAACTTAATTTGCAGAGGTCTTGGGGCAAAACCATAACCTAGCTTCGTCAGCCTAAGCTTTGGGAATACTATTTAGGTATGTGTTAAGGTCCAAACAACAAGAAACCGAGTAAACCAAGCTCGGAGAAAAGGTGAACTAGGGGATGGACACGCTATGGGAAATACCATGTGATCTTAGCAAACTTCTCCCACAAGACAATTGTTCCAACAAAGGTTCTAAGGTATTCTGGCCATAAAACCTAGCAATAAAGCTGAAAAAAAAAGTTTGGAGGTAGATACACATTATTCTAAAACCCTAAATTTCCCATTAGGGTTGTTCCTTACTAGATCGTCCCACTCCTTGCAGGTATACCACACACACATTAAGCGAAATATGAAAACCGACATACCATAATTCATAATCACTTGATGAAAAATTATTATGAGATAAATTTTAAATAAATACATCTTCCAATAAATATTCTTTCAGGAATCAATCATAAATTTAACGTGTGGCAAGGCAACACAATTGTCTTTCAATTTTCCCGTACACATTAGTGTCAATAGACAATTTAAATTGGTACATAACTATTGCCCCATTTTCATTTTTTTTTTGGAATAAAGATGAAAATATTGAAAAATGAAAGCATACACATAATATGGGGAACTATACTAAAACTCACTTAAAATAAAGAAAAACTAAAAAAAACATCCAAGCGTATTTTTTTTTGGTTGAGAATATAATTCTTTGTGTCAAAGTACAATTTCAACCGAGTTTGTTATTGTCAAAATGTTTTGTGTGTAGGAATTATATAGTTATCAAAATATCGAAGAAGTATATCTCGACAGAAATTTAGACTTAGTTTTATTTTTTGTTTTTACCTGAGTTTGGTTAGTTGGAGATTGCTTGGTGTGCAAGCAATCTAAGCCTATAAATAGGGAGGTACCATATCATTGTAAAAAAAAGGCAATTGTATAAAGAAAATATTGAATAAACTTTCGTTTGAAGGCTAGAAGAAACTCTCCATAAATATTCTCCTTATTCCACTTTTCTCTCAAAACCCCAATTTTTTTCTTCCCCAATTCATCCTTTTGTTTTCTTCTTTATTAATCGTTGCACAGCAGAATCATCTTGCAACCAAGGTGTGGTTGATTCACATGAGTGAAGAGTGAAAAGTGAAGAACAAGAGGTGGAATCAATCGGAAGAATTGATTCTTGTTTGTCAAGATTGATTCAGAATTCTCCAAGTTTTGGATGTAATTCCAACATCTAGTATCTAGAGCACTGCCTGTGTGATTCTTGGGAAGCATAGCGCGATGGATCATCCAAACAGGCATTTTCCAACAAGTCTTCCAATTTTGAATGGTAAAAATTATGATAATTGGTGTAAGAAGATGAATATTGTCTTCTGTTATCAAGATATGTGGGATCTTGTGAAGGAATGAGTAACACCACTTGCAGAAAACGTGACGGATGAAGAAAAGGCTACACACAAAGAAGTGAAGAAGAAAGATTATAAAGCTCTCTATATAATTCATCAATGTGTTGATCCAAATAATTTTGAAAAGCTGAGTGATGTTGAATCATTGAAAGAAACATGTGAAATTTTGGATAAATCGTTTGGAGGAGCTAAGAAGGTGAAAACGGTGAAGTTACAAACTGACAAAAGAACGTATGAATTGCTTCAGATGGAAAAAAGTGAAAGCATAAATAATTTCTTAACTAGGGTTACAAAATTGGTGGATAAAATCAAGGTATATGAAGAAGTGTTGACATAAAGATCAGTTGTTGCAAAGATCTTGAGGTCACAGGCTCCAAAATTCGATCACGTGGTAGAAGCCATAGAAGAATCGAAAGACTTGTCAACATTCACAAAGGAATAAATTCAAGGGATACTTGAATATCATGAACATAGAATGGATGAAAGAGCTGCAAGAAACTCGAAGAGCGGTGTGGTTTTGCAGGCGCAATCAGCAAGAGAAAAGAAAGACAAAGGAAAATAGTTCGACAACAAAAGAAGAGGAGGCTACAACTATTCGAATGGTAGAGGAAACCAACAAGAAGGAAATTTGTCAAATCAAAGAAGTCTCTTATACCAAAGCAACCACAGAGGTGGTGTTACAGGTAGAGGAAGAGGTGGTGGAAAAAAACATGACAAAAATCACATTCAGTGTTTCAATTGTCAAAATTATAGTCACTACTCTAGTGATTGACGTGAAAAATAAAAGAATCAAGAAAATGATGAAAAGTTTGCAAAGCATGAAGAAGAAGAGATGTTGTTGATGGTCACATCAAGAGATGAAGCAAGATTCAAGGATCAATGGTACTTGGACTCATAATGCTCATCACACATGTCTGGTAGGAAAGATTGGTTTGTCAACATAAAACCCTCGATGAAGAACATGGTGAAATTTGCAAATGACAATACTCTAGCAGCTGAAGGTATTGGTGATGTTTTGATTATGAGGAAAGATAGAAAAAGGTCGGTAATTTCTAACGTTTTGTATATACCAGGCATAAAAATTAATTTTCCCAGCATATGGTTGTTAGTCGAAAAGAATTACAAAGTGTGGATTGAAGATAAGTTGATGAAAGTTCTCGATTCGGGTGGAAGGTTAATCTTGAAGGCTCCCATGTCTCAGAATAGAAACTTCAAGATTAAACTTAATATGATGAAGCACAAGTTTCTTGCAACTGCAGCTAGGAGGGATGAATGTATATGGCACTATAGACCTGGAAATCTCAACTTCAAAGACACCAGAGATCTGAAAAGAAGAAATATGGTTTTAAGGTTACTAGAAATCAACATTCCAAATGATGTGTGTGAGGAATGTGTGCAGGAAAAGCAGCACAAGAACAACTTCGTCAAGGATTCAAGAAGAAAGCCAAAGGAAATTCTTGAAATCATATACTCTGATGTGTGTGGTCCTACCCAGGTGGATTCGATTGGCGATAACAGATACTTTGTCACATTTATAGATGATTTTAGCCGAAAACTATGGACTTACCTTATCAAGAAAAAAATTGAAGTGATTGTGGTATTTCCATGTTTAAATATATGGTTGAAAGACAAAGTGGTGGTAAGCTCAATATTCTAAGTACTGGTGATGGTGGAAATATGTGTCGAAAGAATTCGACACATTATGTGAGAAAGAAGGGATTGTGCATGAGGTGGTACCACCCTATACTCCACAACAAAATGGAATTGCTTAAAGGAAGAATAAAACTATCATGAATATAGTGAGAAGTATTTTGAAAGACAAACATCTATCCAAAGAATTATGGGGAGAAGTTGTGTCGAATGCCACATAAATTTTAAGTCATCTAAAAGTATTTTGATCTATAACACATAGAAATGTACCTAATCAATTGAGAAGAAAACTTGATGACTGGTGGATACAAGTTCTTTGACCTAGTGAACAAGCAAGTAGTGATCAGCAGGGACATGAGCATAGATTAGCTTAAGGAATGGGATTAGACTAAAATGTAAAGAAGGATTCAGTGAGAATCTTATGTGAATAACCAGCAAGTGAAGTTGAAAGAGAAGTTCGACAAGAAGAAGTCAGAGGTCAAGCCAGCACAAGCATACCTCAAAGAACAAGACACATGCCAGCAAGGTTGCAGGATTGTGTGATTACATTAGATGATGTGGTCAATGATGAATATGAGTTAGTGCACTATGCTTTTTATGAAGATGTCAAAACAGTCAATACAGTTGAGGCATTGAAGGATTCGAAGTGGATGAAAGCAATGAATGAGGAACTGAAGTCCTTTGAAGTCAACAACACGTGGTAACTTGTCGAATTACCTCAAGGCAAGAAGGAAATAAACGTGAAATGGGTATACAAGATGAAGTTAAATCCTAAAGGAGAAGTAACTCGACACAAGGAGAGACTTGTGACGAAAGGATTTGTTCAGAAAAAAGGAATCGACGTCGACAAAGTTTTTGCACCTGTTGTTAGGATCAAAATAACCAGGTTAGTTGTTGGTCTAGCAAACATGAACAACTGACATATGTGTCAGATGGATGTGAAATGCGCATTCTTGAATGACCCATTAGATGAAAAAGTTTATGTTGCACAACCAGTATGGTTTATGAGACAAGGTCGAGAAAGAAAAGTATGCAGGTGTTAGATTTCAATCATGCTTTAAATTTCTAATTTATAATTGGCATTTTTAAAATCTTTTGTGTTTATTTGTTGGAATTTATACTTGGAAGTTTGACATTCTTCAATTGTGTGTAAATACCTTTGGTACCTTTAATTTGTAAGTTATTGTGCAGAAAGTAGGCATTAAGTCATCAAAGAGTGAGACACAAAGAAAGTGAATAAAGTCGCCAAAGGAAGAGAAGAATCTCAGTAAGTTCGCTAGACAAAATTGCTAGCGAATGTTTGTTGTGCGAACAACTAGCGAAGAACCAGCAAAGGCAACCAGATTATAGGCAGTAACAAAAGGCATATACTTTTGCAGGGCGAACAAGCCCATGAAGGTTCGCAATGGCAACGCTTCAGTGAAGAGCTAGCGAAGTATACCAGACTTGAGGCAAAAGCTAAAGGGTCCTAAGTTCACTGTGCGAACTTGTAGGCGAAGAGTTCACTAGGCGAATAATCATTCACACTGCGAACTTCAGAATTGTCTCAGGGGAGGTTTAATTGTGCAGAGGCACATCAGGTGCCTAATTTGATGTTTGCTAGGCGAATAATATGTTCGCAGTGCGAACATGACAAATCCTGAATGTTATATTTAAGCACTTTTGGTCATTTTTGGGGATCATAACCCCTTTTTACACACTAAAACCTAATTTTCTGAGTTTTCATCATCCAAGAGTGATATTTTACATATAGAAGCTGGATTCACTTCCGAGTTCGATTATTCGACGTGGATGTTTTTTCATCTCCTCCTGAAACTTGTGAATCAAGCTATTATGGTTATGGGTAGCTAAACTTTTTCTAGTGTCAAGATTAAAGGTAGATAATCCTCATTTTTGTATGTATTTCTCTTGATATGTGTATGTGAACAAGTTGATGATAAATATATGATGAAAACCCTTGTTTTTATTGTATATTTGTGTTCGATCATTATTGAGAAAAATGTTTCAACCAATGACTTAGGTTTTTCATCTTTCAATAAACAAAGCGTAGAGTTAATTTTGTGAGTTGATATTCACTAATATCAATCCTTTAATGTTATCATATTAATAGTTAGGTTGAGAAATCATCTAAGGATCAATATGATAAAATTCACAATTTGTTTTAAAGATGAAACATATTGAGAGGATATGTGATTATATTTGTTGTTAATGAGTTCACATGCTTTGTTAAGAAAATATGTATGAAATGGATTATTGAACCCTAATCTTGACATGTTTTTACCAATCGTTTAAAACCGAAACTTTTTACCGTTGATTGTAATTTTTATGCAATAGTTGCGATACAAAATCAAACCAATCACTTTATATGTTCTATGTTTAAAAAGATTCCAATTGTAGAACGGCGGTAATATCTCACAATCCATGCGGATACGATAACAAAAACCCATACTAATACTATTTCAACAAAATGGCGCCGTTGTCGTGGATTGTTTGATATTGCAAGCATTGCAATAGTTGATAAGTTTTAAATTTTGTTTATCTCAGTTACTTTTTCTTAAGCTTCTTAATTTGTTTGGTTAAGTTTTGCAGACTCTGTTTATGCAAGGAAAGTAACATGCATATCTACTTCTTTTCGATCCTGAGATTGAGAGAACTGCGCGTAAGTTGAATAGAAAAACTATACAGAGGAGGCAGTTTGCCAAGGAAAGACGAGAGAGAGGAGAAAGTTCTATTTCTACACCAACACCACAGTTTACGCCAAACATGGCAGCACCACCAACTCCTACTTCAACACCATGTATCAACAGTCCAAGACACACGACTCAATTTGCGTGCAACGCCCCACAACGGGAGGCATTCTGAGATGAAGACCGGAATTCTTGTGCTTCTATACCAAAATTCTTTCACCGGTATGGATCATGAGGATCCTTTCACTCATCTCACAAAATTCTACAAAATTGCGGGTGCAACTAGAGCGCCAGAAGCTAAAGAGGAATCATTGTTCAAGAGACTGTTTCTGTATTCCTTAATCGGGAAGGAAAAGGAATGGTATCTTGATCAATCGACTGTGATCATGACGGATTGGAATGTGTTAGAAAAAAAGTTCCTTGAACTATTTTTTCCACATAATCATTTCATGGAAGCAAAGACAACAATTGCGGTTTTCTCTCAAGGCGGAAATGAATCTCTCAATGGAGCTTGTGAGAGGTTCCAATCCATGTTACGAAAATGCAAGGGTCACGGTTTTAATGAACTTACTCAATTGCACATCTTCCAAAATGGTCTCCAACCTGTTCACAAGACCTTGTTGGATGCTTCTTCGGGTGGTTCTTTAATGTCCAAGAGCGCCAAAGACGCAATTTCTATTATCGATAAGATGGCACTCAATTATCATCAAGGAAGTCATAATCATGGTACACCGTAAAAGAAACCGAGAATGCTTGAATTGGGGACTAATGATGTTATTCTTGCTCAAAATAAATTGCTATCCCAACAATTGGAATTGTTGACTCAACAAATGTCAAAGTTTCCACAACAACTAAAAGAGATGCAAGAATTGCCAAGCAAGAATGTGCAAATAGCCGTATGTAAACTATATAAAGGAGATCACCCCACCAGTTATTGTCCTCCCGTTAACGAAGAAGAAACTTTCATGGGTAATCAAGGCTATCAAGGAAGACCACCTTATCAAAACACTCAACAACCTTATCAAAACAACCAAGGTTACCAACCAAGAGGGAATAATCCTGGTTATCAACAAGGTTACCGTCAAAATCTTTATCAACCGACACAACCTCAAGGTGGAAGTTCAAAGTTAGAAGAAACTCTTAATAAATTCATTCAAATGTCAATGGCCAACCAAAAGAGTAATGAGGCATCAATCAAGAATCTTGAAAACCAAGTTGGGCAACTTGTGAAACAATTAGCCGATCAACAACCGGGGCCATCCTTTTTCGCAAACACTAAAATCAATCCGAAGGAACATTGCAAAGCCATTGTGACTAGGAGTGGGAGAGAGGTGGGTGGAGGAGAAGAAAATGACAAGAAAAATGTTGATGAGAGAAGTGATGAGATTGTGGAGGAAGAAAAAAATGATGAGGAAGAAGTTGAAAAGAATGATGAGATAGAAGTTGAAAATGAAAAGGAGAAATTAGTTGAAAATGAGAACCATGAGAAAGAAGATGTAGAGGAGAAAAAGAAAAAAATCAAGAGAGGGAAGGAGAAAGTGAGCCCAATTCCAATTCAACACTTGCCTTATCCTCATGCTCCAATCAAGAAAGACAATGCTAGGCATTATGCTCAGTTTATGGATATATTTCGTGAATTAAAAATTAATATTCCATTTTCCGAGGCTCTTGAGCAAATGCCCAAATATGTAAAGTTTATGAAAGACATCCTTACCAAGAAGAGAAGATTTACGGACCAAGAAACAATCACGCTTGATGCGAGTTGTAGTGCAATCACTCAAAGAACTCTATCGATCAAAGAAACTAATTCGTGTCGAGATACTTTGCTTTACCATAGGTGATGTTTATGTGGGTAAAGGATTGATTGACTTAGGCTCAAGCATCAATTTGATTCTGTTATCTATTGTTAAGAGGTTGGGAAACATTAAGATGAAAGCAACAAAAATGATATTGCAATTGGCCGACAAGTTTACAACTCATCCTCATGGAATAGCTCAAGATGTGTTAGTCAAGGTGGATAAATTCTTCTTTCCAAATGATTTTGTTTTTATTGACATAGAAGAAGACCATGATGCTTCATTGATTCTTGGGCGACCTTTTATGAATACGGCTAGAATAATGATTGATATCGATGATGGTCTAATGAAAATTAGAGTCCAAGATAAGGAAGTTTCTTTTAATCTTTTCGAAGCAATGAAGCACTCCAAAGATACACATGATAAATTTCGAATTGATGCAACGGAAGAAGCTATAATGGAAGTAACAAGGCAAGTCCACATGTCAACTCCCTTTGAAAAAGCTCTTGATGATGCATTTGAATTTATTACCAAAGAAGAAGAAAAGGAACTTGAAAAATGTTTGAATGAACTTGAGAATTTAGAAGAATTGCAACCTTGGGAAAATGAAGTGGAAGAGTTGAAAAAAGAGGTGAATGATGAAAAATCACAACTTGAATTGAAGATGTTGCCTCCTCATTTGAAATATGCATTTCTTGATGATGGTTGTAACAAACTAGTTATCATTAGTAACATTTTGTACAAAAAAGAGGAACAACTTTTAATTCAAGTTTTGAAGAAAAATCAAAGAGCTATAGGTTGGGTTCTCTCCGATTTGAAGGGGATTAGTCCGACTTATTGTATGCATAAAATATTTATGGAAGAGGATTTCAAGCCGGTTGCTCAACGTCAACGCCGCTTGAATCCTACAATGAAGGAGGTTGTGAGGAAGGAAGTCGTGAAACTATTTGATGCCGGGATGGTCTATCTGATTTCCGATAGTACATGGGTGAGTTCGGTACAAGTAGTTCCAAAGAAAGGAGGTATCGCCGTGATAAGAAATGAAAATAATGAATTGATCCCAACAAGGACCGTAACAGGTTGGCAGATGTGTATTGATTACCGGAGGCTTAACCAAGCAACACGAAAATATCACTTTTCATTACCGTTTATGGATCAATTGCTAGAAAGGTTATCGGGTCAAGATTTCTATTGTTTTTTAGATGGATATTCCGGGTATAACAAAATTACGGTTAATCCAGAAGACCATGAGAAAACGGCGTTTAATTGTCCTTTTGGAATTTTTGCATATAGAAAGATGCCTTTTGGCTTGTGCAATGCACTGGCCACTTTTCAACGGTGTGTGCAAGCCATCTTTTCTGATCTTATTGAGAAGACCATGGAAGTTTTCATGGATGACTTCTCCGTTTTTGGGGCGTCTTTTGAACTATGCTTGAAAATATTGGAAACCGTGTTAGAGAGGTGTGTTGAAACTAATCTGGTTCTTAATTGGGAGAAGTGCAATTTCATGGTTACGGAAGGAATCGTGCTAGGCCACAAAGTTTCCTCCAAAGGCCTTGAAGTTGACCAAGCAAAGATTGAAATCATAGAAAAGTTGTCACCACCAATAAATATGAAGGGAATTTCAAGCTTCCTTGGTCACGCAGGATTTTACCGGAGATTCATCAAAGACTTCTCAAAAATAGCAAGACCATTGAGCAATTTACTCAATAAAGATAAGTCTTTTCTCTTTGAAGATGATTGTTTAAAAGCTTTTCAAATTTTGAAAGAAAAATTGATCACTGCACCCATAATCATAGCCCCAAATTGGACTCTCAATTTTGAATTAATGTGTGACGCAAGTGATTATGCCGTCGGTGCGGTGATTGGCCAAAGAAAGACAAAAAATTTTCATGCCATACACTATGTGAGTAAGGTTTTAAATGAAGCGCAAGTGAATTACGCAACAACTGTAAAAGAATTACTCGCAATAGTGTATGCTCTTGAGAAATTTAGGTCTTATCTTATCGATTCGAGGGTTGTGGTGTATACTGACCATTCGGCGATTAAGTATCTTCTCACCAGCCGGATTCAAAGCAAAGGCTTATCCGATGGATTCTTTTATTGCAAGAATTTGATTTAGAAATTCGCGATAAGAAGGGTTCTGAAAACTTGGTGGCGGATCACTTATCCTGCTTGGTCAATGTGGAAGTAACAAATCAAGAAAGTGAAGTACGAGAAGAATTTCCCGATGAAAAATTGTTTATGGTACAAGTTAGACCTTGGTTTGCTTATTTTACCAACCACAAGGCAACCAGATTAATACCGGAAGATCTAACTTGGAACCAAAAGAGGAAATTCTTGTTGGATGCAAATTTCTATGTTTGGGATGAACCTTAGCTTTTTAAACTAGGTAGTGATAATCTCTTGAGAAGGTGTGTTACTAGTGAGGAAGCTAAAATTATCCTTTGGCACTATCACAATTCGTTGTATGGAGGTCATTACAATGGTTTGAGGACAGCAACAAAAGTCCTCTAGTCGGGCTTTTATTAGTCATCCCAGTTTAAAGATGCAAACCTACATGCGAAGAATTGTGACATTTGCCAAAGAAGTGGCGGAATTGGAAAACGAGATGAGATGCCCTTACAAATTATATTGGAAGTTGAAGGATTTGATTGTTGGGGTATAGATTTTGTTGGACCATTTCCTCCATCATTTGCTAATGAATACATTCTTGTTGCGGTTGATTATGTTTCAAAGTGGGTGGAAGCAATAGCTTCACAAAAGGCCGATGGCAAAACGGTAATAAATTTTTAAAAGAAAAACATCTTTTCCCGTTTTGGCACGCCTCGAGTGTTAATTAGTGATGACGGTTCGCACTTTTGCAATGCACCACTTGAAAAAGTTTTGGAACACTGTGGTGTGAAGCATAAAGTGGCAACCCCATACCACCCACAAACGAATGGTCAAACCAAGGTTTCAAATAGAGAAGTGAAAAGAATTTTGGAAAAGTCCGTGTCAAGTTAGAGAAAGGATTGGTCTCAAAAGCTGGATGAAGCTTTGTGGGCGTATCGTACCGATTACAAAGCTCCCCATTGGTTTAACTCCGTTTCAATTGGTTTACGACAAAACTTGGCATTTACCAGTTGAAATGGAGCATAAAGCTCTTTGGACGTTAAAATTGTTAAACTTTGATGCTAACTTGGCCGGTGAGAAAAGAAAGGTCCAACTTCATGAATTAGAGGAAATGAGGAGCAATGCTTATCATTCAAGCATGCTCTACAAAGAAAAGGTCAAAATTTATCATGACAAGAAGGTCCAGCAAAAAGAATTCAAAGCTGGCCAAATGGTGCTTCTATTCAATTCTCGGTTAAAACTTTTTTCGGGAAAGTTGAAGTGTAAATGGTCGGGACCATTCTTGATTAAAGAAGTGAAGCACTATGGGGCAATTGTGTTGGAGGACCCAAAAACCAAAGAAAGTTGGACTATGAATGGACAAAGACTGAAAATTTATCCTGGAGGTGATTTTGATCACGAAGTTCGCGTCGTTTCTCTTGGTGATCCGTAAGTCACCATGGACCGTCGAGCTCAAACGAAGTTACACAAAGCGCTAGTTGGGAGGCACTCAAACATTGTAAGTATTTATGCATTTTTACTGTTTTTTGTTTACTATAGGTTGTTTAGAGTGAGTGTGGAGTATGTACTAAGCAGAGAACAAATTTTTCAAAATTCTGTCATCTTTGCTGGGAAGTTCGCACTGCGAACCTGGGGCGAGAATTCGCTGGCCAGTTTGCACGGCGAACGTATAGAGACAGACAATTTTATGTCTGCTGCCACATCACTTAAAAAAGTGTGAAATATTGGGTGGGCCATATGTTATGGCCCAAGACCCATTCCTCTGGTTTTGTTGAGGGAAAAACCCTACCCCACCTCACTTACCACTCTCATTTCACAAACTCACAAACTTTGGTCACTCTCACTCTCACAACATCTCACGAACTTTGAAGATTTTGCAACCTCTTGTTAATTTTTCCAAACTAATCCTATCAGCATCACAGGTTTGATTTCGTTTCTCTCTTTTGATTCTTCATAGTAACATGTGGTTAGGGTTAGTTGTGGAACATAAACAAAACTAGATTCTAGGTTGAACAATAAATTTAATGCATGTTCTGTTTTTGTGAATTCTTCTATTGTGCTTGTGGGTTTTATCATTGAAAAGAAATAGAATGTGTATGTTGAGAAATTTCTGTGAATGTAAGCATGTTGGCAGAACCTGCAGAATCATAATTTGCAGGGTACGCCATGAGTTTGTCTAGAGAACCTGGGGTGAGTATTCGCTAGGACTTCGCCTAGCTAATCTGGGGCGAGTATTCTCCAGGGCTTCGCCTTGCAAATTTATGGGCGAACATGACAGATTTTTCAAAAAAAATTTGATGTTGAATTCTGGTTCTGAGTTTAATTGTTTTGTTTCCTCACTAATGTACATTGTGTATTGGCTGGTTGGTTTTGTTTGATGGTTTTCCAGATGGCTCTTAATATCATTCCGTCCAAGAAGCGAAAATTCGGAAGCACATCACGTCCGGCCCCAATCCAGTTTGATTCGGACAGATTCAGAGAAGCAAAACAAGTTGCTCGTTACCTAACACTTGAGAAGAGGACCATCCTACCCGAAAAGCATTTCAACCTCAACCCACAAGGATCCTACCGGGTGGTAGCGGGAATCCTTGAAAGTAAAAAGTGGGGGAAACTAGTCACACCTGGTGATAACTACAATGTAGAGCTCGTGAGAGAGTTCTATGCAAATGCACGCCCAAATGATGATGATTTGTTCATATGGACTACTTTGGTTTGCGAAAGGGAGGTAAAATTCGACCGTGACACCATTAACACTATTTTAGGTAATCCTTTATCTTTGGGAGAAAATGAGATAGATGTTTATCACCATACCTTGAGGCTGCATTGAGATACTGATGATATTACTCGTGATTTGTTGCTTGAGGGAAAAACTGTTGAATTGAACCCGTTTGGGGTTCCTCGGAGGTATCGCAGAGAGAACATGCGTCCTTTGGCACAAATTATTCTTTTGTTGGTTTTGACCAATATTAAGCCAAACTCGCACACCTCTACAATGTCAATCCTAACTGTTCACCTTTTCCGCAGTATACTAACAAATGTGCAGATTGATGTGGCTCGAATCATTGTGGATGCGATGCGTACAGTGGTGGAAAGCGGACTTGGTTTAGGGTAAAGGAAGAATTGTCCCTTAGTCTTTCCGTGTTTGATTATGTTACTTTTGTGTGCATGCAAGGGTGAAAGTACCGTCCCGTCGTCAGGTGACGGTTCCTACTGCGATTGATGATCGACATGTGGACAAGTTTTCCAAACCCAAGGGATGGAAAGGAGGATAGACATCTAGCGCTGGTACTGATGCTGGCGGTGCATCTGGTTTGGGATTGGCAGGCTCTCAGGGTTTTGATCCATTTCACGGGGAGGTCTGCAGTTATAACTGGGGTTGGATGGTGACGACTCAGCGTGACATGATTGA
Organism: Lathyrus tuberosus; assembly: GCA_022829125.1. Lineage (NCBI taxonomy): Eukaryota > Viridiplantae > Streptophyta > Magnoliopsida > Fabales > Fabaceae > Lathyrus > Lathyrus tuberosus. The sequence continues at coordinate 9,447,988 of JALAZF010000214.1, forward strand.
CTTATATGAATCTATACAGGTACTACAGCTATAATATAGGGAGCCCTCAGAGGAGCACTCGATGATGTGTATGGAGCAGTTCCTAACATATGCTGCGTGGCCTGAGGCCAGGCCAAAGTTTGGCGAGGGGGAAGATGTAAGTCCTGAGGATGATGTTGAGGAGGCCAGAGATGATGATGTTGCTGGTGATGAGGGTTCCGAGTCTGGTTCTATGGAGGTGTCTGGCTCAGGTGATGAGGAGGTCGAGCTTGAGGAGTTTGAGTCCGAGGTGGACTAGTTCTTTTTTGTTGATGTCATTTTGAGCATGATCCTATGCAACTTCCTCTGGTCTACAAAGTGAAGTTTCTATTTGCATTTGATCATTGTTAGTTATATATATGATTATTGTATTATCTTTTGTTGTACTTTATCCACCTTGTGGAGCATTTTGAATATTGTTGTACTATGTACCATGGTTGGGGTACAAATACTCTTGTTGGTGTTTCTACACCATAGCACATTATTATTATTGTTATATAGTCAATTATTCAGTTACAAATGTTCAACTTGCGTTTTTACTTTCTTTTTTTATTATGTTGATTAAGAGTTGAAGTCTTCAGTTTAGGAATGTTCAACTCTTAAAGTGTTATTGTTGGTATGCTTATTTTTGTGTATTGTTGGTATGCTTGTGTAAATTTTAATGTTTCCATTTTTGGTGTTGAAATGTAAGAACTTCTAGGTTGGTGATGATAGTTCATCAATGAAGATTCTTCCAAGTGTGGATGGCGATGAAAGTATTTAAGCATGTAAATGTTGGCAAGGTACATGGTTACCTCTTTCTAGGATGTATAATGTTTAAGAACTTCTTTTCTTTGTGCAAATGTAATTTTATTTCTTGTTGCAACTTTGTTGAATGCTTGTATCACTTAGGTCTAAAAGCCAAAATGGTGAGAAACCTCCATTGTCTACTAAATGCATAGGATGGCTGATAAATTTTGTTTAGTACTTTTGATTCATGATTTATCTTGTGATTTGTTTATTTTGTGGAAGCATTATAAATGATCAAGGCATTTGTTGATAATGTGCACAACCATTTCCAGACAGTAATGTACCTGTGAGTAGTGAGCATTCGTTAACCCTTTGAGCCTAAAAAGTTTAGATCTCGTTTTAGTAATGAACTTTGTGTATGTACATAATTTGAAAATGTAGTTCATCATTGAATTTTGTGAGATTCTAAAAAATTTTCTTCTTGAACCTTTGAACATTGTTTTCATTGATTTCCTTGCCATAAAAAGCAAGGAGCATTCATTTAAGGTTTGTTTGAAAATAAGTTGGGGAGAATGAAAAAGAAGAATGATAGGTTGCTAAATCTTTTGAAAAATTTCCAGCAAGCATGAAGAGAAAAAGAAAATGTGTGAACATGAATGTGAAAAACAAAGAAAAAGAATGCTAGCTTGAAAGAGAAAAATAGAGAACAAAATAATTGTGCATAAGGATGTTTGATAGGGTTTTTGATAGAGGAATGAAAGTGGTGAATGAAGTTGGGATGTGTAAATATCTTGTATAGTGATTATTTAGATATTGTATGAATTGGTTTGTATTTGCATCATTTGTCATATGAGTGAAATTTCCCCACGTTTGTAAACGCGTAATTCCTTCAATTCTTTTTTGAAGAGGAGTGTTAGAGTGATATGAGCATGATAGTTTAGTTGTTACTTGAAACATTGTTTGATATTTGTTTAAGAAATAAGTTCTTTTGCATTGTTCGATTCTAGGAATTTGTAATCATTGCTTGTTTACATTTGTTGTTCATTAAGCCTAAATCTTTTCTTGGTTGAGTTAAATGCTTGAGCAAATCCTCTTGTTTTCAATGAGAGGCGTACTTTGCTTGAGGACAAGCAAAGAGTTAGTTGTGGAGAGCTTGCTACATGTCAATCATGCTTTAAATTTTTCATTTATAATTGGCATTTTTCAACTCTTTTATGTTGATTTGTTGGAATTTATACTTGGAAGTTTGCCATTCTTCAATTGTGTGCAAATACCTTTGGTACCTTTAATTTGTGTGTTATTGGGTAGAAAGTAGGCATTAAGTCATCAAAGAGTGAGACACAAAGAAAGTGAGTAAAGTTGCCAAAGGAAGATAAGAATCTCAGTAAGTTCGCTAGGCGAACTTGCTAACGAATGTTCGCTATGCGAACAACTGGCGAAGAACCAGCGAAGGCACCCGGATTAGAGGCCATAGCAAAAGGCATATGAGTTTGCTGGGCGTAAAAGGCAGTGAACGTTCACTATGGAAACGCTTCAGCGAAGAGCTAGCGAAGCATCCCAGACTTGAGGCAGTAGCTAAAGGGTCCTAAGTTCCCTGTGCGAACTTGTAGGCGAAGAGTTCGCTAGGCGAATAATCATTCACATTGCGAACTTCAGAATTGTCTCAGGAGCGGTTTAACTGTGCAGAGACACATCAGGTGCCTAATTTGATGTTCCCTAGGCGAATAATCTATTCACAGTGCGAACATGACAGATCCTGAATGTTATATTTAAGCCCTTTTGGTCATTTTTGGGGATCAAAACCCCTTTTTACACACCAAAACCTAATTTTCTGAGTTTTCATCATCCAAGATTGATATTTTACATAGAGAAGCTGGATTCTCATCCGAGTTCGATTATTCGACGTGGATGTTTTTTCATCTCCTCGTGAAACTAGTGAAGCAAGCTACCATAGTTATGGGAAGCTAAACCTTTCCTAGTGTCAAGATTAGAGGTAGATAATCCTCATTTTTGTATGTATTTCTCTTGATATGTGTGTGTGAACAAGTTGTGATAAATATATGGTGAAAAACCTTGTTTTTATTGTATATTTGTGTTGGATCATTATTGAGAAATATGTTTCAACCAATGACTTAGCTTTTTCATCTTTTATTAAACAAAGTCTAGAGATAATTTTGTGAGTTGATATTCACTAATATCAATCCTTTAATGTTATCATATTGATAGTTAGGTTGAGAAATCATCTAAGGATCAATATGATAAAAGTCACAATTTGTTTTTGAGATGAAACATATTGAGAGAATATGTGATTATATTTGTTGTTAATGAATTCACATGCTTTGTTAAGAAAATATGTATGAAATGGATTATTGAACCCTAATCTTGACATGTTTTTACCAATCGTTTAAAACTGAAACTTTTTACCGTTAATTATAATTTTTATCCAATCGTTGCGATACGAAATCAAACCAATCACTTTATATGTTCTATGTTTAAAACGATTCCAATTGTAGAACGTCGATAATATCACACAATCCCTGCGGATACGATAACAAAAACCCACACAAATACTATTTCAATAGCAGGCTGTATAAAGCCTTGTATGGACTCAAACTAACTTAAAGAGCTTGGAATAAGAAGATAGATAGTTTCTTAAGGGAGAATGAGTTTGTGAAGTGCACACCTAAGCATGAAGTATATCTAAGAAGAAGCAAGAGTGAATTGTTTATATTGTGTCTCTATGTCGATGACTTATTAATAACAAGTAGCTGTAAAAAAGAGCTCGAAGACTTCAAAGGTGATCTTAGCAAGGAGTTCGAAATGTATGATCTGGGCAACATTTCATACTTCCTCGGTATTGAATTCTACAAGAGTTGTAGATGCCTGATGATACATCAAAGAAAATATGAAAATGAAATACTTAAAGGATTTGATATGGAAGACTACATTGCGACTTCGACACCTGCTGAACCAAGACTTCAACTATCGAAAAACTCAGATGAAGATGATGTCAACCCAACACAGTATATAATACTTATTAAGTCATTAATATACCTTTGTCATAAAAGGCCTGATCTAGCATACAATGTAGGTATGATAAATATATTCATGCATAAGCCAAAGGTATCACATCTAGCAGTGACGAAGATGATACTAAGGTATCTCAAAGGAACTAACTATGGCATTTTGTTTCCTACATCTGATGAAGGAAAAGAATGCAAGCTAGTGGATTACACCGACTCAATTTGGTGTAGTGATGCTGAGTATAGAAATTCCATAGTTGGTTATGTGTTTATGCTAGATGGTGCACTAGTTACTTTGAGCTTAAGAAAAGAACCAGTAGTATCACTATCGTCGTGTGAAGCAGAGTAAATAACTGCTTTCCATTGTGCATATCAAGCAACGTGGATGGTGACTTTGGTCAAGGAAATTACACGGAAGAATCATGGAGCAATTACTATGAAGATCGACAACATGTCTTCTATCAATCTGGCGAAGAATCTGATAGAACATAGAAGAAGCAAACACATCGAAATGAGGTTCCATTATCTTTGAGAGCAAGTAGCAAATGGAAAGCTGAACTTGGAACACTGCAGAACTGAGAATCAGATTGCAGACATCATGATGAAAGGTGTGTAGGTCGAAATGTTCAAAAGAGTAAGGACAATGATGAATGTAGATAGCTTAGACACAATGAATTAGGTGGTGTGTTGAGAATAGAATTCTTTATGTCAAAGCACCATTTTGAAAGAGTCTGTTGTTGTCGAAGTGCTCTATGTGTAAAAATTGTATAGTTGTCAAAATGATGAAGAAGTGTACCTCGACAAAAATTTAGACTTAGCTTTATTGTGTGTTTTTAGCTGAGTTAGGTTAGTTGAAGATTGCTTGATGTGCAAGTAATCTCAGCCTATAAACAAGAAGGTACCCTATCATTGTAAAAAAAAGGCAATTGTATAAAGAAAAGATTGAATAAACTTCAGTTTGAAGGCAGAGAGAAACTTTGCATAAATATTCTCCTTCTTCTCCTTTTCTCTCAAAACCCTAATTTCTTTTCTTCCCCAATTCATCTTTTTTTCTTCTTCTTTAATAATCGTTGCGCATTGGAATCATCTTACAACCAAAGTATGAGTGATTCACATGAGGGAAGAGTGACGAATAAGAGGCAGAATCACTCGAAAATAAATTGGTTTTTGTTCGTTAAGATTAATTCGGAATTCTTCAAATTTTGGGTGTAATTCCAAATATATATATATATATATAATTTTTCTTCTCCAGTTTTTTTTAGTTTTCTGCCACTTTTTAGTTTTTTTATATATATAAAAACAAACATTAAAAAAATTAAAAAAAATTAAAAAAAAAAAAAAGCAAATGGCCTGAGGCACCATTTCATATGGCTTGACCTCAGATAGTTTTTTATGAAATTTATATGGCATGAGGCGCCATATGAAATGGCTTGTGGCCTCCAACTGAGGCGCCATTTCATATGGCACCACCCTTGTACTCGGTTTACAAACTCCGCCATTTCTGTAATTAATCTGAAAAGTTAGTTTTTTTTGGAAATTTATTTGAAAAAATGTGTTATTTTAAAAAAAAATTCCTTTCTTGTCTTCCTCCATTTCTTTCTCGTTTTTGAAGACATAAATAAAGTAACTGTAAATAATAAAAATTTTGAAATTTTTTTAATTAATGCCAATAATCATACGTATATTATATATACTCGAAAATTTGCTGCGCCTGCATTCTTACTCAGCTCAAGACATAGCTTCGTTGATATTTTAATCCACCAATAAGGAAATATTCGCTAACACCTATCAATACAAACCAAAAAGTATATTCCTGTTATATTTATAAACAAAACACAAACAGTATATTCCCTAACATGATTCTTAACATTACATTATATATAAACGACATGAAAGGAAAACTAAATCCACCACCACCATTGTACAAGTCCTAATAATTCTCAAAGAACAATATAAACTTTCATGGAGTCTACTCCTAATCATACCCAAAAGCCTCATGCTGTATTTGTACCATACCCAGCACAGGGTCATGTGAATCCCTTAATGCAACTAGCAAAACTCCTTCGTTGCAATGGTTTTCACATAACCTTTGTCAACACCGAATTTAACCACAAACGTTTGATTAAATCTCTTGGAGAAGAGTTTGTGAAAGGTCTCCCGGATTTTCAATTTGAGACTATACCTGATGGTTTGCCAGAGTCGTATAAAGACGCAACACAAGATGTTCCATTGTTGAGTGACGCTATTAGAACAAAATTTTATGCTCCATTCAAAGTTCTTATAAATAAGCTCAACGCTTCGTCACCTCATATTCCAGTTACTTGCATAATTGCTGATGGCCTTTTGGGGTTTGCTGGAAGAGTGGCTAAGGAATTGGGCATTCAAGAGTTACAGTTTTGGACTGCTTCTGCTTGTGGCTTTCTGGGATATTTGCATTACGATGAACTTGTCAAAAGGGGCATTCTTCCATTCAAAGGTAAACTAGTACTCTTTTGGGTTATATACATTTGAGTTAATTTTAAGAAATACATTTGACTTCTTCTTTTTTAATATTCAATGAGTTTCATTTTAAATGTCATTTTTAAATATTTATAAGTTCTTGAAATAATTTAGTTGTGTTGATTTAAATAATAAAATAAAATATATTCATTATAATATATATTAATTAACAGAAAAATATAATAAATATGGATTTATTTGTGAGAAAAATAAATAAATATTGTATTGATATTTTAAAATGACAAATAATTTGAAATAAATAAAAATTAGTAAAAAATTGACTCTTATTATAAAATATCGAGTATTTAGCATCAGATGTATCTCTTTTCTAAATTGTATTTAATCGGATCACATTTTATCAATAAAACAATTCAAATCAAATTAAAACACATTATTTTAATTTTAAATTTTGATGAATTTTTATATCAAAATAAACGTAAATCTAAAGTATATTTTATCAAGAAAACAATAGATATTAATATATTATTAGGACGGGACATATAGGTTTGTATGGTGGATAATTTAAAGTTTATGAACAAAATTAATAATATTTAATATTTATATAGTTAAATTTGTTATGTGTAACTTATTATTTTGTAAATTTTTTAGATGAAAATTTTATGGTTGATGGCTCCTTGGAAAAAAGTTTAGATTGGATTCCAGGTATGAAAGATATTAAGCTAAAAGATCTTCCGAGTTTTATTAGAGTCACCGATTTAAATGACATTATGTTTGATTTCATGGGCTCGGAATCACAAAATTGTTTGAGATCATCAACAATTATAATCAACACATTTGAAGAGTTAGAAAGTGAATCCATTGACATTTTTAGGAGAAAAAATCCAAACATATATAGCATTGGCCCACTTCACTTGCTTGGAAGACATTTTTTAGAAAAGGAATATGGTTTTAAGGCATCTGGTTCAAGTTTATGGAAAAGTGACTCAAAATGCATAAATTGGTTGAATAAATGGAAACCTAACTCAGTCTTATATGTTAATTATGGAAGTGTAACGGTTATGACAAATCATCACTTAAAAGAATTTGCTTGGGGAATAGCAAATAGCAAGTTACCATTTTTATGGATAATGAGACCAGATGTCGTAATGGGTGAAGAAATTTCAAATTTGCCACAAGAGTTTTTAGATGAAGTTAAGGATAGAGGATATATAACTAGTTGGTGCTTTCAAGACCAAGTTCTTGCTCATCCATCAGTTGGAGTCTTTCTAACTCATTGTGGTTGGAATTCTACAATTGAATCTATTTCTTCAGGTGTGCCAACTATTTGTTGGCCTTTCTTTGCTGAACAACAAACCAATTGTAGGTATTTATGCAACACTTGGAAAACAGGAATGGAAGTTAACAACGATGTGAAAAAAGAGGAGATAACAAAACTTGTGATGGAAATGATGGAAGGAGAAAATGGAAAAGTAATGAAACGAAACAGTTTAGAGTGGCAGAAGAAAGCCAAAAAGGCAACTAATTTTGGAGGATCCTCATACAATAATTTCCATAAGTTAATCACAGAGGTTCTTCATCATGACGCTATTTGAATCCTTTTATTATCGATCAAATATGAAATATGTATCATTTTATTACTTTTACTTCAAGTTTTTTATTTGAGTTTTAATCATTCATATGCTGGCTATTCTAAATTTGTAGTTATCCTATATTAGTGCAAGGATACGGTGTCTTATTTAATTCTTCATGATGTTATAATCTGTTTTACAATGATGCAAATGCAGTGTAATGATTATTTTTAATTATTTATTAATTAAAAATTCACTTTTATATACTTATCTATACTTTAAGTCTATAAGTGATTGATGAATAAGAATTAACAACTATTATCAAATTAAGAGTTATCCATTGAATGAACACAAAACAATATGAAGAAAAATAAATTCTGAATTAATGCTTACTTCCACTCAAACCCTAAAGTGGTTTAAATACAAACACAAGGACCTGGGTCAGCAAAATGGGCCTAGCCCAAAAGATAAAAAAACCTACTTAAATGACTAGACTGAATTTTAATCAATTAAGTACATATGCATCAAGGTATTTGGGCCTTTTAATAACTCGTTTGGGCTTGCTATCACTACTTTCTGGCCCACTAACAACCTTGTCCTCAAGGTTGGAAGAAATAGAAGAATGGGCTGGATTAAAAGTTGTGGCCCAATTGATGTTAGGGTGAGGGAGAGAGATGTTTGAAGTTTGCTGAGAACACGTGAGTGGGGCGGTGGGAACAGGCTGGCTTGCATGCGTGCCAGCTGGAACATGGTAAGGGTTGGGAACCACACGCGTGGCTTGGTGGGAAACTGAAGTAGCATGGGTAAGTGGAGTATCACGTGGGCTTGGCAGGTGAATGTTGGGGAAAGTGGACGGTGCAGATCTAGGGGAAGGGGAATCCAAAGTAATGAGCGGTTGAGATGGAAGATTAGGGGAAACATTGGGACAAGCAATCTGACTACACTTTAATGTATTACTTCCCCATATGCTAGAAGACTGAACATCATTTCCCATTTCCTTCGGTTGCATCACAAATTTCTTTTCTCTCTCTGTGTTTGCATCGCTCTTTCTCCTCTCTTTGTTTGCATCGCTTCTTTCCTTTTCTTCTTGGTTCTGTCTATGTTGCAACTCAACATCATGAGTTCTAACATCTTGTGTTTCATTGAGTTGGTTTGCTTCTCCACCAAAAATGGGTTTGTGTGTTTCAATTAACATTGAGACATCCGCTAAAGGATTTTCGATCGGAAACTCTTCTGCATGCAAGTTGTCTAGTGTTGGGGGAAGCGGTCAGTAATGAACAGAAGGATTTTCACCATGATACGCCTTCAACTGAGAGACATGGATGACGAAATGAATTTTTGAAGATGGTGGGAGCTCAAGGTCGTAGGCGACTGGTCCAATACGACGGCGGACTCGGAACGGTCCAAAGTATCGTTTGGAAAGCTTCTGAGAGCTGCGACGGTGAACGGAGACTTGCCGATAAGGTTGAAGGCGAAGGAGGACCAGATCTCCTACTTCAAAGGTACGTTTTTTGTTACTTTGATCCGCCATGCGTTGTCTTGCGTGTTCTAGATTATGTTTCAAAGTGCTAAGAATTTCTTGTCTTTGTTGCATGTTTAACTCCAAATCTGGAATGGTGGTGAGCCCTTGATGATACTAAGGAAAGGTGGGTGGTTCTCTACCATAAAGAGCTTCGAACAGGGTCATCTTTGTGGCGGAATGATAAGCCGTGTTATGCCAATATTCAGCAAGATGTAAGTACTTAAACCATTGACTTGGATTTTCGCTGGTAAAGCATCTAAGATATGCCTCAACGCATCTGTTCATAACCTCAGTTTGTCCATCTGTTTCAGGGTGGTAAGCGGAGCTGAACTTTAAGGTGGTGCCTTGGACGCGAAACAACTCCTTCCAGAAAGAACTTTAGAAAAGTGGATCCCTTTCGGAAATGATGGAACTCGGAATACCGTGTAATCGACATACTTCAGTTGAAAAATGTCTTGCGAGATCTCGAGTAGTAAAGTGCGTAGGCAAAGCAAGGAGGTGGACATACTTTGTCAATCTGTCGCAAATAACCCAAATCGTTGTATGCCCGAAAGATGATGGTAAGTGAGTAATAAAGTCCATTGAGAGTTCATCCCAGACCTTTGTTGGAACTTCAAGAGGTTGTAGTAACCCTTGTTTTTTTTTGTCATGTATTTGTTGTGTTGGCAGGTTTTGCAGTGTTTGACAAACAACTCAACGTCCTTGTAGATCTTCGGCCACATGAAAGAAGCAGAGAGGCGGGCTGTAACGCCCCAGTTTTGATCGTTTTATTTAATCGAGTCGATTTAATTATTTTGAGTATTATATTATTTTTACTTATGACTTTGGTGTGATAATATGTTGTTTTGCATTGTTATTATATTTTATCGCGCTTTGAGAGTGTTTGCGGGATAATTGAGAGTAAGGGTATTTTGGTCTTTTCCTAATTATTTACTAAGTTAGAGAGAAAGAAAATAGAAATATAAGGGGGAGGAGAGAAAATAGAGAGAAAGAAATAGAAAGAAGGAAAAAGGAGAGAAGGGAAGAAGAGAGAAAAGAAGAGGAAAAGCTTGGAAATCAAAGCAAACAACTTCTAGGAATCGATTTAATCGGGTAAGGGTGCGAAACTCGATTATTCTATGCTTGTATATGATTATGTATGTATGTTTTTGGATGATTCTCTTGTTTTCTATGTTTTTCACTTCTAGGTCGAAAACGATAAAATGAGTAGAATCGATGGTTTAACGGATGGAAATTGATGTAAATGTGGTAGATTGCTTGTTGACATGATTAGAATAGGTTCTGATTGATATATGTTGATTTGGAAATGTTTTGGTTGGGAAATATCACTTTTGGGGTTTCAAACAGCGCAGAAAAATTATGGGTTTTCCTTGGTTCGCCTAGCGAACCTGGGGCGAAGGTGGCAGCGAGTGAGGTTTTCGCGGGTTCGCCTAGCGAACGATTCAGCGAAGGGTAGCGAAGGTTCGCTACGGGAGTTCGCCTAGCGAAGGTTATATGTTTTTGGTTCTGTTTGGTTCTTACTTGGTTCGCCGAGGGTTCGCCTAGCGAACTTTGGGTCTGTTTTTAGCTAGTAGTGGTTCGCTGGAACATTCGCCTAGCGAAGGTGCTAGCGAATGCTCGCGAGAGGGTTCGCCCAGCGAACAGTGCTGTTTGTGTAATTTTGTTTTCTGCATAACTTTTGATCTGTGGCTCGGTTTGAGGCGTGGTTTGATGCATTGGAAATCTATTGAGCTGTAATTCCTTATTATGATGGTTTGGAATTTGTTAGCCGATTTAATTATGTCGAGAATTAGGAATAGAGTCATTTTGTCGACTTTTGTTGTTATAATTGTGTGTAATTGGTGTGTATTATGTAATGTGCTTTGAATATGGATATCGTATGACTTGCATGATGTTATATGATGTGAATACATGTGATGGCATGTTGTGGTGATGAATTGTGGCTGAAGGGCAAATAAATGCAATGTGTTGTATTTGATTACATATGCTTGTTTATGGTTGCATATATGTGTGGAAATGCATTGGTTGTCATGAGTCATTGTATGCCAAGCATCATGATATGCATTGTAATTGCGTCCTGTGTGACGGCGGTTCCGTTGGGGAATCAGCTATAACATCGTGTGCCTTGAAAATATGAAGGTATGAATAGCCTGAGGACTGAAAGCGATGGTTATAGACGATCGTGAGCCTCTCTTGGTGGAGGTGTGAGCGATCGGGTCGTGAGCCTCTCTCGGTGGAGGTGTGAGCGATCCATAAACACCGTGAGCCTCTCTTGGGGGAGGTGTGAGCGGTGGGTGAACATCATATGCCCGACGGGGAGTTACAGTGATGTAACGAGCGATGGTTCCAGCAGAGTTCCTGAGAGAACTAGTATTGAGATTTGATGGAGTCGGTACCGCATGTGCATTTGCATAGAGTCGTTGTGTCGGTCTCTTTGCATCTGCATGAATTATGATTGCATTGGTTATATGTGGAAAATCATAATTTAGTTGATTATGTGCGAGACATTGTGAGATGAAATTGTGATAAATGTATTGGGCATGATTAATATGTGTAACACCTCAAAATTTGCCTTGTTGTTTTTAGATAACTGGCTTAGGTTTCTTTTCATTTCTTGCATTTGCATTGTGCATAGCATTTGGTTCTTAGCATGGGATCAAGGTATTTGGTTCAACTCAAGGGCAAAAGCTTCTTATGAGCTCCATAAGCTCCTCACATCCTTATATGGTGGCCCAAGATTATTTCAATGAGGGACTCTCCAAGTGGTTATATCAAGGGTTGGTGTCTTTACACTGATGACCAAAACTAGGGTTTCATGGTTAAGGGTCCTAAGCTTAAGGAGTTGATTCAAACCTTTCACCAAGGTTCTCCATATGTCAAAACAAGTCTAAGGATGGATTTTGAGCCAAAAATTCACCATGGAAGACCTCAGATGATTCAGTAGCTTACAGATGAAGTAATCAGTCAAACTGGTCAACTGAAAAGTCAAACTAGGGTTTTGAGAGATCCTCATCATGGTAATCAAGTCAAGAGACCTTTGTTTGGTCTATGGAAGGCTTTCATGATCACAATTTGCAAAAATCAAGCTTTGGTAAAAAGTTGCTAATTTGGGAAAGTGACTTGTAATTTCAAGTTACTATTTTTGGGCATATTTTCAACCAACTTTAACCAAACTTTTCATGATCAAAAATGCTTCAAACGAATTTTTGCCCAACACCAAAGTTGTAGATCTCTTTCTCCTCTTTCCAAAGAGTGGTGGATCATGATCATATCATTTTTGGATCAAGAGTTATGGGCATTTGAAGTTAGAGGGCATTTGGTGTTCTACCATGCATACCATTTTGACATAACTTGCAAGTTGCATTTTAACTCACCAATATGGCTTCTAATTGTTCAGTTCACCTCACCACACTCCAATGTACCTCATTTAGCATCATTTTGAGCCAAGAATTGAGTGAACCCGTGGGTTACATGTCCATAATTCATCATTATGCAATTTTGCAAGTTCATTTGGAAATCACAATTCAGTTACTTTCCAGCCCCAAGATCAATCCAAAGGTTCTCATGGCATCAAAAGGAAAGCAGTCATGCACTTTTCATGAAGAATGCACGAGTAGAATACCTCATGTGCACAAACTTGCAAATTTGCAAAACAACCCAAAACTCATTGCTCTCAAGTCCTTGAAGATTAAAACCCTAAACAGTAGCATTGGCACACTATATAAGCTAACTCACACGAATTTCTCAGCAGCTACCATTCATTTTCACCACTTTTCAAAGTTTTGCTCTCAAGTTTCTCTCCTTCGATTCTCCCAATTCTTCAAGTGTCTTCCATTTTTTTTGGTTGGTTTGTGATCAGTGGAGCATAAGGAAGAGAAATCCACCATTATTTTGAAGTTTAAGCAAAGAATTTATCAGTTGAGTTCAGATTTTCAACTCTCGGATTCAAGGATTCAGGCCAATTTGAAGGTCTAAGTGCATTTATTTTGCAATTAGACGGTTTAAGGAGTTGATCTGCAGCTCATCTTGGAGTTTCTTGGTGATTTTCCAGTTCTGCAAATCTCAGGTGAACTTGAAATTCATAGCTCTAGAATTGATTTTTGTTGTGTGTTTAATGTTCATCTTGATGTGTTGAGTTCATATATGTGTTTGGAATTGATTTTCAACGTGAATCATGGCTGGAATTTAGATCTGAAGTTTTCAGATCCAAACTTGTTTTGTTCGATTCGTGAAATATATGCATGCTAAATGATTTTGAGTGATATATTTGTGATCTACGTGAGTTGCTGATCATTTTGATGTATGATTTGTTGTTTTTGGTTATGGTTTGAAGTTTGGTGACCGGAGAGTGGCCGGAGAAGATGACCGGCGCTTCTCCGGCCGGTGAGGATTTAATTAGGGTTTGTGGTTTTCCAGTTTGAATCTCATGCGTTGGATCGTGATTAATTTTCCAGTTTAATTCACGTGCGTTGGATCTTGGTTATGTGTTGTTAATTAAGTTAATTAGGGTTTAGTGGATCTGATTAATTCATGACTGTTGGATCTCATTTAATTAGCAAGTTTGAATATGGACCATCAGATAGTTGACTTTGCTTCATTTGACTTTGAATGAGAGCCCGTGGATTTGGAGACTTTCTTATGCTTGACTTAATCTCAGTCGTTCGTTGTTTCTGAAGGCTTGAAAGAGCTTGGGCTTTTTTTGCTCTTTGCACCCCCGTTTCTGAGCCCATGGTCATTTGAACGCGTTTGGGTTTCTTTTTGCACCCCTGGCTTCATTTCATTTCCTTTTTATTTTCTATTTTCATACCATTTCATAATTAATTGTTAAAAATACTTGCATGTGCTAAAAAATTCCAAAAAAATTCATCATCCCTTCTCATTATTAAAACTAATTTTTCACATTTTATTTTGTTATTTTTGCATTAAAATTGCATTAAATATTAACTTTCCAAAGTTTTTTTTCTCATTTGCACTTCATATTGCATACTTCATGTTGCATTTTTTATTTCTCTCACTTGGAAAGTGATTTGATCCTGATTCTTTTTGGTTTGTGTTCATAACATGTTGAAGTATGTTTGAGATTTTTGGTATGATTTTTAGGTCCTTTTTGGATGACTTTTGATGTGTTGCTTTGAGCATGAATGTATGAAATCTTATTGATGCTTTGACCTAATTGTTGATTGACTTTGGTTCTGATTCATTGCTTGTGGATTTGATATGTCAATTATACATGTTTGAGGTGCTTGAATACTGAATGACATAATTTTTGAGGCATGTTTGTTATTTCTTTGAAGTATGAGCTTTAACTTGTCCAATTTGTGAATATATGCTTCATGTTTGATTTGCTTGATCATGAAGGCACTTGTGCCATAATTTTAGGTCTTGTTTGAGGATTGATAGCATGTTAATGGACTTCTGGTTGTGATATTTGAATCTCATCTTTGCATGTTTGATGTTTGCCTTTCACTTTAAGTCATTTGTTTCACAAGTATGAATCGTGTTTCACTTCACTTCACTTCACTTCTTCTTTGCTTCCTAATTGATTGTGAAAGTGTTTGTGTGACTTGAATGTTGTTTGAAGATTATGTTTAGGCACATATTTAGGATTGTGTCACTTCTGGACTTGGTTTACTTTGTGAAATTTTGACTTGGTTGCTTTACATGATCACTTCTTTTCATCTCATTCCTTCTTTAATGACTTGAATGGTACTTGAGTGACTTCTCCCTTTTCTTTTTGACTAATTGTGCATGGTTAGTAGTAGAGGTCAGTAGGACCATTAGGTTCTGAACTTGATGTTTGATTTACTTTAGAACTTGTTTCTTTATGGCCTTATGCTTGTTTGAGTTTCATTTTGTCATATGTGAATACTTCTAACATTTTCAGGGGCAAATGGTAAGTTGTTTGAATGTGGATATGCTTCCACATTTTACTTTCTTCCTTTACCTTTTAACTTTCATACTTGTGTTTGAAGTGAGCTTAGGCCACTTGTGTTTCACTTTTCTTTCTCCTCCTTCCCTTTTCACTCTTTTCATCCCTCGAGTCACAAGACTTGTTTAAGTCTTGGATTCTCTCCCTTTAGAGCTACCTAGTCCAACTTAATTTTTGATTAAGCTTGGAGTAGGATTAGCATTAGGTTAGGCAGTCGTCTCTCCTAAACCTCACTAACCATAGGACATCCATGCATGATAACATTAGGACTCTTGGTTTCCCTGTAGAGGTTCCTTTTGTGTCGCTTCTCTTCTCATCTCAAACTTCTTGAACACACTTAATAAAATATAACGTATATTGCGCTCGAGCCTTAAGTGTAGGAAATGAAGAACGAGGGGTCTCCTCTCTTCTTCTAGGGTGTTTAGCATACGTCTCATTCGGGGGCGATCATGCGACTCACTCGTTCCCGCATGGTAGACTTTGGTGCAATGTAAGTTACGAACTAACTCAAAACACTTCTGTCTAAAAAACACCAAACCAATTCAAATCTTTTTATCCTCCGGGATTGTTGGGTTTCAAACTTCTTTTTTCAGAAAAGAGCTCGTCACTCACGTAAAAAACACTTACCCATCCGTGGTCGTACCCACGAACTACGTCAGCTCTGATTCCTCTCTCTCGTCCGATTGAGGATACGTAGGCACAAGACAACGATTGTCTTGGCGAGCAACCTTCCCCCACAGTTCCCGTCCGAACTACGTTGACTCTGACTTTCCCATTGCACTGAGGGAGTACGTAGGCCTAGGACAACGATACTGTCCTATCGAGTCACTTCTTTTTCTTTTCTTCTTCGTTCTTTCCGTTCTCGTTCCTTCGCCGGTCCAGTAGCAGTGGAATTCCAGATGACGACGCCCTTTGATGCAGACAACAAGCGTGGATCCCATCGAGTATGATGGACGTGTTGGGTGCTAACACCTTCCCTTCGCGTAACCGACTCCCGTACCCGTTCTCTTGGTCGTGAGACCATGCTCTTTCCTTCCTCTTCAGGTTTATGCAGTGTTTCCTTTCCCTCTCTTGGGATAAATACACATTGCTGGCGACTCTGTGTTCTTTTGCGCCACTCTCGCGTTTGTACCGTTGGATGCGAATCTTTCGGGAGTGACAGCTGGCGACTCTGCTGGGGACTCTGGTTGACCTACGCTGGTCCTTCCCCTTTAGCGAGTCGATCCTAGCGCTTGTCTGTTTGTTTTTGTTGGGTGTTTCTATGGTGCTTTGCTTTGTTGTATATTACTGTATTGCTATTTACTGTACTTTTACTTTAATGCTTTACTGTTTTTATAGCTTTTATTACATTTCATTTATTATTGTCATACTGGATATTGCTGTGCTGTTCTGCTGTTGGTTTTTCTGTTTGTAGGGTGGGTTGGATTCATGAGAGAAAAGCCCAATACCAAGGCTTGAGCATACACCTATGATTAGCGTGGAAAGTAGTGTGACTTGTTTGGCATTTGGCCAGACGAAGTATACATGAAAACTCCACATCCAGACGAGGTTTTCTTGGTAATATTTTGTCCTGTCCATTTGGGGCAGACGATGGAATATAACCTGGAAAGCTGTCGACTCTGGCGACCATCCCCGAGGACTCAGTTGCGGCACTCCTCCCGAGATGTGACAGTGGCAGCCCACTTTCTGTGGCAAACCCATTGCATATTCTCGATCCGAGGACCCAATGCTGGGAACTTGCTATAGGATTTCCCTTTTGTAGTGAATCAGCGGTCGACCTCTTTGATTGGCGATAGCATTGTATCCTTCGGGCTGAATGTGCTATTGCTTCTCAAACCTCTGAAGCTGAGGATCTTTTGTTTTGGAGAATCGGTTGAGGCCTCCTCTTTTGATGATGATGCCAAACCAGAAATGGTGAACGTATCATCCTTTCTAGATCTGAGAGCCCGGGATACTGAACATCCTAGTACCCACATGTGAGAGGGGAGGGGTGTTTGCAGGTTTGCAGGTAACCGAGACCTTCAACCTACCTGGTTTCTGGGTTTCTCACCAGTGCACTATTATTATCCTGGCATTCTGGCAGTTTGATTGGGCTGTTATTCTAGATTTTTGGGTTTCTGGTTTTCTGGGTCTTATTCAGTCAGCAGAACAGCAGCAGTTTGAGCATTTTGGATACCTTGATCCCATGCTTGCATTTTGCATCATCTTTTTGCATTCTGACATGTTTGTTCATTTGTAGGGTTGCATCCTAACTTTGATTCCGGTTGTCTGAAGACTGTCCATGATGAGTATTAGCGCTGGAAAAAGAAAGAACATCATCCCGTACAAGTTCCCAGAGCTTCATCTAGATGCTGTGCACAAGATCTCGGCTATGGCAAAACCTGAGGTATTGGCAGATTTCAGAGGAGAATATGGGAGGATTCTGAGTTTTGCCCGGAATGTTACCAATTATGAGTTCAGGGCCCTGCACACTCTGGCACAGTTCTATGACCCTCAACTCCGATGTTTTCTATTTGCTGATTATCTTTTGGCTCCAACGTTGGAAGAATTTGCTCTTATTTTGGATGTTTCGGTCAAAGAGGGAGCTCCCTTCTATCCTTCTAAGGAGTTTCCTGATTTGGAAAGGGTTGCTGCTACTTTACGTTTGGATCAGTCACTGTTGAAGAAAAATATTGCTAGTAAAGGGGGTTATCAAGGTTTTCACACGAAGTTTTTGATCGAACAGGCTGCTACTTGTGCTAAGGCTAAATGTTGGTCAGTGTTCAATGCAATTCTGGCTATGAGTGTTTATGGAACGGCGTTATTCCCTAATGTGAAAGATTTTGTAGATGCACATGCTGTCCGGATATTCACCACGAAGAATCCGGTACCTACCTTGCTTGGGGATCTGTATTATTCGATGCACTATAAGAATGAGAAAAGGAGAGGCGGACCTCTTTATTGTTGTGCTTCAATTTTCTATAAGTGGTTTGCTGATCGTCTTCCCAAATCTGGGGCATTCGAAGACACTAAAGGAACTTTAGATTGGGCAAAGAGATTAATGGGGTTAAGGGCCGACAACTTAGTTTGGATCAATCGTGATTTGTTGGGCCGAGAGACCCTAGTTAGTTGTGGAGGTTACCCAAACGTACCTTTAATAGGAAGGAAGGGGGGAATTAACTACAATCCCATTCTTGCTATTAGGCAATTTGGGTATGCTTTAAAGGAGCCGCCAAAAGGCCAAGATGTGCAAGAGTCTCTATTTTTGGGTGAGGAAGCCAATCTGGAGGTGTTGAAAGAAGCTGCAAACGCTTGGAGAGATCGCCATATGAAAGGAAAGACTTCTTTTGGAAAGTGTAACAACAAAGCTTTTCGTGCGTATGAAGACTGGGTTCAGAGCAGAGTAGAAAGTGTACTTTTGCCATTCGGCAGGGAACCTCCTTCTTACCCTTTGCTGATTGAACCCCCAACCATGATTGAGATGGAGAAGTACAATCAATTATGGGCTGAAAAGGAGAAGATTCGAGAGGAGAACCGTGAGTTGCAAAAGGAAATCTACCAGTTGAAACATGAGCGAGGTGAGGTTGTTCATATCGCCAAGCTGAAGACAGAACGACTCGCTGAGAAAGAAAAGGAGCTGGTTGAAGAGATAGCAGCTAGGAAAAGGGTAGGACAAGCTCTAAAAGGCGTTTGCAAGACTCTCAAATCCAAGAAGGATGACTTAGCCAAGGCTTGGGCGAAGATTCGCAGGTTCAATGCTTACCGAGATACTGCAATCACGGCCAACAAGCAGAAAGAGGATAAGCATTTGGAGCAGATTGAGAGTCTGAAGGTGAAGCTCAGGAAGAAGGACGAGGAGATCTTGTCAGGGACGTTCCGAAGACACGCAGTTGAGGAACGGCTCAAAGAAGCCATAGCAACCATGGAAGAGCTGAAAATACAAGCAGGAGTGAAAAGGTCTAAGCGGGAGTGCTCTAGCTCGGGCAGTGGCCCTCATACGGTGCAAGACCCTTGAAGGGAACTTTACTCAGTAGTTTGTATTTTGTTCTTTCTTTGTATTTTGGGTCACCACCAGAATTGTTGGCTGGGACCTCTGCTTATTTTGTTTCAGGCTATTTTTGGTACCTTGGGTTGTAATTTCTGACAGTGATTCACTCTGATTTATATGAGCAGCAGTTTCATCCTATTTCACCTTTAAACTGGAATCAAGGGGTGGATCACCCTGCAAATATACAAACATGTTTGCATTTGCATTTGCATTTGCATAATCATAATCATTTTTGCATTGCAGGTTATCTTGGTTTCTCTGGTTTTCTTATGCTCTCTCTTTCTTTCAGTCAGGATTGATCAACCAACTCATTGTTATTCTACTCGGCTCAATCAAAACAGAGTGATGGACAAAGTTCAGGCAGATATGGCCGCTATGCAAGCTCGCATCGACCAGTTCATGGAAATGATGCAGGGTGTGGTGCAAAGTCAGAACGAGTTTAGAACTCTGGTTCAGCCGTTAGTGGCGCAGGTCGACGAAAATGGTATCCTACACGGTGGTCTTATTAACCGTAATATCCCTCCGGGCGGAGTTGGTGCTGGTGGACAGGGCAGAATCCCTACAGTGGTTGGAGAGGGAAGTACTGTTCGGGCTATTCATGGCCATCATTTTGATGATCAACAGGACGATGTGTTCTCGGTCAGGAGTTTAGATGCTGCCCTTCCTGTAGTCAGTGATGAAAGAATCCGTTTAATCGAAGCTCAATTGAAAGGAGTGGTGAAACAGGATGATTTGGGGATTGATTTGGACGACCTAGGGTTGGTCCCTGATGTTGTTATTCCACACAAGATTCAGATTCCTACGCTAGAAAAGTACAATGGCTCTACCTGCCCAAGGACTCATGTGAAGGCCTATACCCGGAAGATGGCTGCTCACGCTAAGGATGAAAAGTTAATGATGCACTTCTTCCAAGACAGCCTGTCTGGCGCGTCTTTGGAATGGTACATGGGGCTAGAAAGCAGAGATGTTCGTACCTGGAGAGAGCTAGCTGCAGCCTTCATCAAGCATTATCAGTACAACACGGACATGGCTCCCAACAGAACTCAGTTGTTGAGCATGTCCCAGAAGAATGATGAGAGTTTCAAAGAATACGCGCAAAGGTGGCGTGAATTGGCGGCTAGGGTGCAGCCACCAATGCTAGAGAAAGAGATGCTAGATATGTTCATGGACACACTACCGAAGCACTACTATGAGAAGCTTTTGCCTTGTTCTCTAGGCAAGTTTGCAGATGTGATTGCTATTGGGCAGAAGATAGAGGTCGGAATTAAGGCTGGGAAGGTTTCTAGCGGTGATGGATCGTCTTCCGGACAGGGAAAAAAGCCGTTTGATAATTATAAGAAGAAAGGACAGACCAACGCTGTATCATCCCACAGGGGAAAAGGGAAACAGCGCCAGTTTAACAATCAACAGGTAGCATCAGTAACCATTCCAGCAGTGTTACCACCGCCACAGCAGCAAAGGGGTAATGCTAATCAGAATAGGCAGCAGGGTCAGTATCAGAACAGACAGAGGAATGCAGAGAGGCATTTTGATCAACCCCCAATGTCATATGCACAGTTGTTGCAACATTTACTACAGTTGCGTCTAGTTGAGCTTCGTACCCTGGCTCCACCAACAGGGGAACTCCCACGAGGCTACGATGCTAACGCACACTGCGATTTTCATTCTGGTGCTCCTGGGCACACAGTGGAGAAGTGCAGGGCGTTTCAGCACAAGGTGCAGGACCTTGTGGACTCAAAAGCCATCAATTTCTCGAATGACGGACCCAATGTTATTCAGAACCCGATGCCTAATCACAATGGGCCAAGGGTGAATGCTATAATTGAGGACTGTGAAACTTTGAATTTGATCATGGATGTGGAGGAGCTGAAGACTCCGTTGGTGGTGGTTAAGAATAGGTTATTGAAAGGTGATGTCTATCCGGGCTGTGGTGAGAATTGCTCAGATTGTTTGATAAAGGCTAATGGTTGTGATTCGTTGAAGAGGGGTATTCAGAATCTGATTGATGAGGGCTGTTTACAGTTTGACAGAGGTAATCAGCTAGAGGAGGTTGTTAGTGAGAAGGTTGCCACTATCACTATCCCTTTCAAAACAATTACTATTTCTGGTCCAGCAAGGCCACCTCCAGTCATTATCACGAGGGCTGGACCCATTCCGTACGAAAGTTCTAAGGCTATTCCGTGGAATTATGGTGCAGAGGTGTTTGTCAATGGGCAAAAGCAAGAGCTAATGAACACTTCACCAGTGGGTTCTAGTTCAGGGGTTAAAGTTGAGACTGATGCCATAACCAGAAGTGGTAGAGTGCTCCCTCCGGTTAACGATCAACCCAGTACCTCTAGGCAGGATAGAGGAAAACAGACGATGGATGGTTCTGTTCAGACCCCAGTGATTGTGGAATCTACAGTGAAACCGGTTGATGATGCTTTTTCGGAAAATGTAGAGGAGTTCATGAGGCTCATCCGAAAAAGTGATTATAAGATCGTGGACCAGTTGCATCAGACCCCGTCCAAGATCTCTATTCTGTCTCTGCTCTTGTGTTCTGAGGCTCACAGGAATGCTCTTTTGAAGGTTTTGAATGCAGCATACGTTCCTCAAGAGATTTCTGTTAATCAGCTGGAAGGGGTTGTAGCGCACGTGAATGCGGGTAATGGCCTGGGTTTTACAGATCTTGACTTGACTTCTGCTGGCAGGAATCATAACAATGCCCTGCATATTTCGATCGAATGTCGTGGCTCGCTGATGTCACATGTCTTGGTTGACACTGGTTCATCATTGAATGTATTACCCAAGAAAGCGTTAATGAAGTTGGATACTCGAGGACTTATTTGTACACCAAGCGACTTGGTGGTGCGAGCTTTTGATGGCTCGAAGAGATCTGTTTTTGGCGAGATTGTGCTTCCAATCAAGGTTGGACCGGAAATCTTTAATGCAACGTTTTACATTATGGATATTCAGCCAGCATACAGCTGTTTATTGGGTCGTCCTTGGATCCATGGGGCAGGTGCTGTAACTTCCACTTTGCATCAAAAGCTGAAGTATATGGTTGATGGTCACATAGTGACAGTGTGCGGAGAAGAAGACATAATGATCAGTCAGCTGTCAACCTTCAAATACGTGGAAGTGGATGGGGAAATCCACGAGACGTTGTGCCAGGGATTTGAGAAGGTGAAAGTTTCGGAAGAAGTTGTTCAGTCTGGAGCTGTAGTGCAGCCCGTAGTGGCAAATCAACCTGAGGGTTCCATGTCTTCGTTAAAAGACGCCAAAGCTGTGGTTGAAGCGGGTAGCTCACAGAGGTGGGGCCAGGTGGTTGAAGTCCAGAAAAAGAAGGATACTTATGGATTGGGATATAAGCCATCCAAAAGAGATGAGGATCCCCCAAGATTCTATGGCCCTGTCCGGTTCACTAGCGCTGGAGTTTTCTTCGACAGAGTTAATGCTATTGATGAAGAAGGAGACAGTGATTGCGATATGGATAGCTGGATCCGTCCTTGTGTCCCAGGGGAAAGTCTGCACAACTGGTCTTCCGAGAAAGTCATTCAAGTGACAGGCTTCGAGTAATTGCTTTGTTTTCCTATTTTGTTAATCCTACGTTCTGCCCAAGACGTAGTGATTCTGTTTATAGGGCTTTTAACTGTCGCATGTTTTGCTTTATCATCAATAAAGGGCTTTTCACACTCAAATATTTTGATCTCTGTTTTTCTGTTTTTATTTTTATGCATTTAAAAACCCACATCAACATGGCAATGTGTTTATTTTGTTGCATCATAATAAAACATACCTCATCAATCATTGCAGGTCCTTTTGTTCAGATGACACCGATCATGACTCAGCTATAGCTCGGTATGACTTTGACAATCCAATTTATCAGGCTGAAGAAGAGGCTGACGAAGAGTGTGAACTGTCCGAAGAGTTGGCTAGATTGTCAAATCAAGAGGAGAGAGTCATCCAACCACATCAGGAAGAAATTGAGATTGTGAATCTGGGAATCGAGGACGCTAGAAAGGAAGTAAGAGTAGGGGCTGCGTTGGAGGACAGTGTCAAGGGAAGATTGATTGAAATGCTCCGTGAGTATGTGGACATCTTCGCCTGGTCTTACCAAGACATGCATGGGCTCGATACTGATATCGTCGTACACCGGCTACCACTCAAAGAAGGTTGTGCTCCGGTCAAGCAAAAGTTGAGAAGAACTAAACCGGAGATGTCTGTCAAAATCAAGGAAGAGGTTCAGAAACAGCTAGACGCCGGATTTCTTGCCGTAACAAATTATCCTCCATGGGTTGCTAACATCGTGCCCGTACCTAAGAAGGATGGGAAGGTCAGGATGTGTGTTGATTACAGGGATTTGAATAGAGCCAGCCCAAAGGATGATTTCCCGCTCCCTCACATTGACGTGTTAGTTGACAATACTGCTCAGTATTCTGTGTTTTCCTTCATGGATGGCTTCTCTGGGTATAACCAAATCAAGATGGCCCCAGAGGACATGGAGAAAACAACATTCATAACACCGTGGGGAACTTTCTGCTACAAAGTGATGCCCTTTGGATTGAAAAATGCAGGGGCAACTTACCAGCGGGCGATGGTGACTCTCTTTCATGATATGATTCACAAAGAGATTGAAGTCTATGTTGATGACATGATTGCGAAGTCACAGACGGAAGAAGAACATCTGGTGAATCTTCAGAAGTTATTTGAAAGGTTAAGGAAATTCAGACTGAGGTTGAATCCAAACAAATGCACCTTCGGGGTGAGATCAGGAAAATTGCTGGGGTTTATTGTTAGTGAAAAAGGTATTGAGGTTGATCCTGCAAAGGTAAAAGCCATACAAGAAATGCCTGTGCCGAAAACAGAAAAAGAGGTTCGTGGTTTCTTGGGGAGATTGAATTACATTGCTAGGTTCATCTCGCATCTCACAGCCACGTGTGAACCAATCTTCAAGCTGCTTAGAAAAGATCAAGCGGTCAGGTGGAATGAAAATTGTCAAAAGGCATTTGAAAAGATTAAAGAATACTTGCAGGAACCTCCGGTCCTTATGCCGCCAGTACCAGGAAGGCCCTTGATTATGTATCTCACGGTTCTTGAGAATTCAATGGGTTGTGTGCTCGGTCAACAAGACGAGTCAGGTAAAAAAGAGCACGCCATCTATTACCTGAGTAAGAAGTTTACTGATTGCGAGTCAAGATACTCGATGCTGGAGAAAACATGTTGTGCACTCGCTTGGGCCGCTAAGCGTTTGAGGCAGTATATGTTAAACCATACAACCCTTTTGATTTCGAAGATGGATCCAATCAAGTATGTGTTTGAGAAGCAAGCACTTTCTGGTAGAATAGCCCGTTGGCAAATGGTTCTGACAGAATATGATATTCAGTATGTTTCCCAAAAGGCCATTAAGGGAAGTGTGTTGTCAGAGTATCTTGCCGAACAGCCAATTATGGATTACCAACCAATGAAGTTTGAGTTTCCGGATGAGCACATCATGTATCTGAAGATGAAGGATTGCGAAGAGCCTTTGCCTGATGAAGGACCTGAGATTGGATCTCAATGGAAGATGGTTTTTGATGGGGCTGTTAATTCATATGGCAACGGAATCGGGGCAATCATTACGACTCCACAGGGTTCTCATATACCCTTTACTGCCCGATTAGCGTTCATATGCACCAACAATGAGGCGGAGTATGAAGCATGCATCATGGGGTTAGAAGAAGCAATTGATTTGAGAATCAAGAACCTCGATGTTTATGGTGATTCTGCGTTGGTGGTGAATCAGATTACAGGAGAATGGGAGACTCGTCAAGTAAATCTCGTTCCATATAACAATTATGCCAGAATATTATTACCTTTCTTTGATAGAGTAGACTTCCATCACATTCCCCGGATAGAGAATCAGATGGCTGATGCGTTGGCAACATTGTCATCAATGTATAAAGTGAATCTTTGGAATGAAGCTCCCTCAATCAGAATCATGCGCTTGGATAGACCTGCTTTTGTATTTGCAGTTGAAGGGGTATCAGATGGCCAGCCTTGGTATCATGACATTAAAGTCTTCTTGAAGAGTCAGGAATACCCAGCTGGGGCATCTTCCAAAGATAAAAAGACATTGAGGAGGTTATCGGGAAACTTCTTTTTGAACAAGGATGATGTGTTATACAAGAGAAACTTTGACATGGTCTTGCTACGTTGTGTTGATGAACACGAGGCAGGCTTGTTAATGGAAGAGGTTCACGAAGGTTCCTTCGGTACTCATGCTAATGGGCATGCTATGGCCAGAAAATTGTTGAGAGCGGGGTATTATTGGATGACTATGGAGTCTGACTGTTTTAAATACGCCCGGAAATGTCATAAATGCCAGATTTATGCTGACAAGGTGCACGTACCGCCTACTCCTCTAAATGTTTTGTCGTCACCTTGGCCTTTTGCTATGTGGGGTATTGACATGATTGGGAAGATCGAGCCGACTGCTTCAAATGGACATCGTTTTATCCTGGTTGCTATCGATTATTTCACGAAGTGGGTGGAAGCAGCATCGTATGCCAACGTCACCAAACAAGTGGTAGCCCGGTTCATTAAGAAGGACATCATCTGCCGGTATGGAGTCCCGGAGAGAATCATTACTGATAATGGTTCAAATCTGAATAACAAGATGATGAAGGAGCTATGCCAGAGCTTTAAAATCGAACATCACAATTCTTCTCCCTATCGTCCGAAGATGAATGGGGCTGTTGAAGCGGCTAATAAGAACATAAAGAAGATTGTTCAAAAGATGGTAGTGACATACAAAGACTGGCATGAGATGTTGCCTTACGCTTTGCATGGGTATCGTACTTCGGTACGCACCTCGACTGGGGCAACTCCTTTCTCACTAGTGTATGGCATGGAAGCAGTCCTGCCATTAGAAGTTGAGATTCCTTCTTTGAGAATTCTGACAGATGTGAAGCTGGATGAAGCTGAATGGGTGCGTTCCCGGCTGAATGAATTGAACCTCATTGAAGAGAAGAGATTGAAAGCCATTGCGCATGGCCGGTTGTATCAGAGCAGGATGAAGAAAGCCTTTGATCAGAAGGTGCGTCCTCGGTGTTTTCAAGCTGGTGAATTAGTTCTGAAAAGGATCACTCCTCCCCAAACAGATCACAGGGGCAAGTGGACTCCGAATTACGAAGGGCCATATGTAGTAAGACAGGTTTTCTCTGGTGGAGCCTTATTACTCTCAACTATGGATGGCGAAGATTTTACGTCCCCTGTGAACGCGGATGTAGTAAAAAAATACTTTGCATAAAAGAGACCCGCTGAGCATAAAAAGAAGGTTCAGGCAAAAATGGGGCATCCTGGCGAACCATAAAAAGAAAAGGTTCGGGCAAAAATTAGGGATAAAAAGAAAAAGAATAAACCCGCAAGGTTGAAAACCTGAAATGGCAACTTTGGTAAAAAATGGGTATCCCGGTGGATTGAAAACCCGAAAAGGGCGATCCAGGCAAAAGTTAGGGATTTTAGAGCAAAGACTACGATCCGCGCCCGATCTGTGATCACCGTTCACACTTGGAAAATTCTGAGGAAAGGAATCAGTCCAGTTTAGTCGTCGTCGAAGGCCAAAGTATATGCGGATGAACAAGTCATATGGGTTATAGCTGAGTCGAGTCATGGTGGATGTCTGTTCCCCACATTGCCGACATTTGTATTTTATTTTGCTTTTTGCGCAATTACCTCTTTCCAGGAATTGCTTCCAGATGTAAATGCCTATTTACAGGCCAATTCATTCAATAAAGTTTGCATTTCAGTTAAAGAGCTTTTGTTTTCTGTTTTACCTGTGTTGTTTGTGAAAATGTCCGATATTTTTGATAAAAACATTACATGCTAAAACGTTGAGCTTTATGACACAAGTTGGAAAACAGTGGCAATTGCTTAGGCGACAGTCATTATGTTGATAATCAATGTAATCATTTCTGCGCATAGACCTTTCTGTTGGTTTTGCAGGGTGACAGATGTACTCCCCCAGTAGAGTAGAGCTCTCCCCTACTTTGAAGTCTGATCGTCCTCAGCAGGTTATTACTCTTCCCCATCAGAGTATCGAGGGTCGTCTTCCTCAACCAGAGTATAAAGAAGTAATTCCCTAAGCGGAGTCGTTAAGGATCGTTTTCCTTAGCAGGATATAAGAGGTTTTCTCCCAGGCCAGAGTTGTGACTTGGCACATCTTTCTTCAGCAAGTGAAGTATCCCCATGGAGCATGGGGCATTTATTTGTCCCCCAGCTAGTCAGGAAGCATGTGTTATCCCTAGCAGATGAATGTTGACAATTACTTTCTCTCCCAAGCGGAGTCGTTGAGGATCGTCTTCCTCAGCAAAGTACAGAGGATTATATACCCAGCCAAAGTCGTGTTTGGATTATTATTCCCTAACAAGTACTCAAAAGTTGATTGCTTTAAGGTGAATGTTGCCGTGCCTCCGGCAGGAAGTTTGTGGACGAAGATGTTATTATCCCCACAGGGTCCTGGTGTCTACTTTCCTCGGTTGGTCAGAAAGTATAGTCTCGACGACAATGGTTTGATCTAGTACCCAGCAGGGTGAGGGTAAAGTTACTTCCCTAGCAGCAGATTAAGCTCATTTCCCCAATCAGAGTCTGGTGGTGAGTGGTAGCCCCAGCAGGTCTTAAGGCCAATCGTTTTTGGCAAGCGCCGAAGCCAAGTTCTGAAATAGTAGGTCGTCCCCAGCGGTGGAATTTCCATCTTCAGTATTCATCTCCCTCCCCAGCTGAGTGGGTATCCTCTCGGAGCTTCGTCCATCTCCAGCAGAGTTGTTGATCTTGATATTCCTCAACAGAGCAGGTATTCTCTCGGAGATTCGTCCATCTCCGGCAGAATGGGTGATTATGATCTTCCCTAGCAGGGAGAAGTTTTTCTCAACAGGATTTCTTTGGTTTGGTGGCAATTTAGTTTGCCATCTCCAGCGGAGTTGCTTCTGGTCTTCAGCATTTATTTTGCTGAGACTTTTCTCTTGCATTGCATAAGCATTTGTTTTGCATGGCATCCTCCCAAATGCGTAGCATTCCCACTTCATGTGGAGCATTACGGCAAAATTCAAACATATGCATCCGAAGCGTAAGCCAGGTTTGAGTTTTCCTTCGTCAGGAAAGCAGAATTTCAGGAAGATATCTTTACTCCACAGGTGTTGGGTTAGGCAATATTTGACAGTTCCCCGGCAGAGTGTATTGCCAGGATTGTTTATCCTTAATCTTATTTGTACCCCTTCGTCCAGGTGGTCCTTCGGTTTTTCCCCCCTCGAAGTTTTTAATGACAGACACTCGTCCGTGTTTCTTTCAGCACCCGTCCGTGTTTGAACATTTGATTTCAATACCCGTCCGTATTGAAACCTTTTACACCCGTCCGTGTACCCTTTTCAATACCCGTCCGTATTGAAACCTTTTACACCCGTCCGTGTATCCTTTTCAATACCCGTCTGTATTGAAACCTTTTACACCCGTCCGTGTATCCTTTTCGATACCCGTCCGTATTGGATCCTTTTACGCCCGTCCGTGTACCTTTTTCAATCCCCAGAGAGGTCATCTTGAACCTTCTTGACACCCGTCCGTGTACCCTTTTTCAATACCCGTCCGTATTGAAATCTTTTACACCCGTCCGTGTATCTTTTTCAATACCCGTCCGTATTGAAATCTTTTACACCCGTCCGTGTATCTTTTTCAATACCCGTCCGTATTGAAATCTTTTACACCCGTCCGTGTATCTTTTTCAATAACCGTCCGTATTGAAATCTTTTACACCCGTCCGTGTATCTTTTTCAATAACCGTCCGTATTGAAATCTTTTACACCCGTCCGTGTATCTTTTTTAATACTCGTCTGTATTGAATCCCTTTGGCACCCGTACGTGTTCTTTCGGCGCCCGTCCGTATTGAACCTCTTTACACCTGTCTGTGTATCTTCTCAATACCCGTCCGTATTTGATATCCTGGATTCCTTGACACCCGTCCGTGTTTATCCCCAGTATAGCTAACCTTCGTTTGTGTTTATTTCAGGACTTTTCAATACAGTTTTAGTTTCCAACACTCGTATGTGTTGTGACAGTGCAGCATTTAATGTTTGTTCCCCAGTGGAGTCGTCCCTCCTTTGAGGATTGCAAATTTCAGGTTTCTTATGGTATTCAATCTCCGTGAATCCTTGGAACGCATGATAGTCGTCACTATCATACCTTCAGGATCAAGTTGATTGAATAGGGGCAGCTGTAACACCTCAAAATTTGCCTTGTTGTTTTTAGATAACTGGCTTAGGTTTCTTTTCATTTCTTGCATTTGCATTGTGCATAGCATTTGGTTCTTAGCATGGGATCAAGGTATTTGGTTCAACTCAAGGGCAAAAGCTTCTTATGAGCTCCATAAGCTCCTCACATCCTTATATGGTGGCCCAAGATTATTTCAATGAGGGACTCTCCAAGTGGTTATATCAAGGGTTGGTGTCCTTACACTGATGACCAAAACTAGGGTTTCATGGTTAAGGGTCCTAAGCTTAAGGAGTTGATTCAAACCTTTCACCAAGGTTCTCCATATGTCAAAACAAGTCTAAGGATGGATTTTGAGCCAAAAATTCACCATGGAAGACCTCAGATGATTCAGTAGCTTACAGATGAAGTAATTAGTCAAACTGGTCAACTGAAAAGTCAAACTAGGGTTTTGAGAGATCCTCATCATGGTAATCAAGTCAAGAGACCTTTGTTTGGTCTATGGAAGGCTTTCATGATCACAATTTGCAAAAATCAAGCTTTGGTAAAAAGTTGCTAATTTGGGAAAGTGACTTGTAATTTCAAGTTACTATTTTTGGGCATATTTTCAACCAACTTTAATCAAACTTTTCATGATCAAAAATGCTTCAAACGAATTTTTGCCCAACACCAAAGTTGTAGATCTCTTTCTCCTCTTTCCAAAGAGTGGTGGATCATGATCATATCATTTTTGGATCAAGAGTTATGGGCATTTGAAGTTAGAGGGCATTTGGTGTTCTACCATGCATACCATTTTGACATAACTTGCAAGTTGCATTTTAACTCACCAATATGGCTTCTAATTGTTCAGTTCACCTCACCACACTCCAATGTACCTCATTTAGCATCATTTTGAGCCAAGAATTGAGTGAACCCGTGGGTTACATGTCCATAATTCATCATTATGCAATTTTGCAAGTTCATTTGGAAATCACAATTCAGTTACTTTCCAGCCCCAAGATTAATCCAAAGGTTCTCATGGCATCAAAAGGAAAGCAGTCATGCACTTTTCATGAAGAATGCACGAGTAGAATACCTCATGTGCACAAACTTGCAAATTTGCAAAACAACCCAAAACTCATTGCTCTCAAGTCCTTGAAGATTAAAACCCTAAACAGTAGCATTGGCACACTATATAAGCTAACTCACACGAATTTCTCAGCAGCTACCATTCATTTTCACCACTTTTCAAAGTTTTGCTCTCAAGTTTCTCTCCTTCGATTCTCCCAATTCTTCAAGTGTCTTCCATTTTTTTTGGTTGGTTTGTGATCAGTGGAGCATAAGGAAGAGAAATCCACCATTATTTTGAAGTTTAAGCAAAGAATTTATCAGTTGAGTTCAGATTTTCAACTCTCGGATTCAAGGATTCAGGCCAATTTGAAGGTCTAAGTGCATTTATTTTGCAATTAGACGGTTTAAGGAGTTGATCTGCAGCTCATCTTGGAGTTTCTTGGTGATTTTCCAGTTCTGCAAATCTCAGGTGAACTTGAAATTCATAGCTCTAGAATTGATTTTTGTTGTGTGTTTAATGTTCATCTTAATGTGTTGAGTTCATATATGTGTTTGGAATTGATTTTCAACGTGAATCATGGCTGGAATTTAGATCTGAAGTTTTCAGATCCAAACTTGTTTTGTTCGATTCGTGAAATATATGCATGCTAAATGATTTTGAGTGATATATTTGTGATCTACGTGAGTTGCTGATCATTTTGATGTATGATTTGTTGTTTTTGGTTATGGTTTGAAGTTTGGTGACCGGAGAGTGGCCGGAGAAGATGACCGGCGCTTCTCCGGCCGGTGAGGATTTAATTAGGGTTTGTGGTTTTCCAGTTTGAATCTCATGCGTTGGATCGTGATTAATTTTCCAGTTTAATTCACGTGCGTTGGATCTTGGTTATGTGTTGTTAATTAAGTTAATTAGGGTTTAGTGGATCTGATTAATTCATGACTGTTGGATCTCATTTAATTAGCAAGTTTGAATATGGACCATCAGATAGTTGACTTTGCTTCATTTGACTTTGAATGAGAGCCCGTGGATTTGGAGACTTTCTTATGCTTGACTTAATCTCAGCCGTTCGTTGTTTCTGAAGGCTTGAAAGCGCTTGGGCTTTTTTTGCTCTTTGCACCCCCGTTTCTGAGCCCATGGTCATTTGAACGCGTTTGGGTTTCTTTTTGCACCCCTGGCTTCATTTCATTTCCTTTTTATTTTCTATTTTCATACCATTTCATAATTAATTGTTAAAAATACTTGCATGTGCTAAAAAATTCCAAAAAAATTCATCATCCCTTCTCATTATTAAAACTAATTTTTCACATTTTATTTTGTTATTTTTGCATTAAAATTGCATTAAATATTAATTTTCCAAAGTTTTTTTTCTCATTTGCACTTCATATTGCATACTTCATGTTGTATTTTTTATTTCTCTCACTTGGAAAGTGATTTGATCCTGATTCTTTTTGGTTTGTGTTCATAACATGTTGAAGTATGTTTGAGATTTTTGGTATGATTTTTAGGTCCTTTTTGGATGACTTTTGATGTGTTGCTTTGAGCATGAATGTATGAAATCTTATTGATGCTTTGACCTAATTGTTGATTGACTTTGGTTCTGATTCATTGCTTGTGGATTTGATATGTCAATTATACATGTTTGAGGTGCTTGAATACTGAATGACATAATTTTTGAGGCATGTTTGTTATTTCTTTGAAGTATGAGCTTTAACTTGTCCAATTTGTGAATATATGCTTCATGTTTGGTTTGCTTGATCATGAAGGCACTTGTGCCACAATTTTAGGTCTTGTTTGAGGATTGATAGCATGTTAATGGACTTCTGGTTGTGATATTTGAATCTCATCTTTGCATGTTTGATGTTTGCCTTTCACTTTAAGTCATTTGTTTCACAAGTATGAATCATGTTTCACTTCACTTCACTTCACTTCTTCTTTGCTTCCTAATTGATTGTGAAAGTGTTTGTGTGACTTGAATGTTGTTTGAAGATTATGTTTAGGCACATATTTAGGATTGTGTCACTTCTGGACTTGGTTTACTTTGTGAAATTTTGACTTGGTTGCTTTACATGATCACTTCTTTTCATCTCATTCCTTCTTTAATGACTTGAATGGTACTTGAGTGACTTCTCCCTTTTCTTTTTGACTAATTGTGCATGGTTAGTAGTAGAGGTCAGTAGGACCATTAGGTTCTGAACTTGATGTTTGATTTACTTTAGAACTTGTTTCTTTATGGCCTTATGCTTGTTTGAGTTTCATTTTGTCATATGTGAATACTTCTAACATTTTCAGGGGCAAATGGTAAGTTGTTTGAATGTGGATATGCTTCCACATTTTACTTTCTTCCTTTACCTTTTAACTTTCATACTTGTGTTTGAAGTGAGCTTAGGCCACTTGTGTTTCACTTTTCTTTCTCCTCCTTCCCTTTTCACTCTTTTCATCCCTCGAGTCACAAGACTTGTTTAAGTCTTGGATTCTCTCCCTTTAGAGCTACCTAGTCCAACTTAATTTTTGATTAAGCTTGGAGTAGGATTAGCATTAGGTTAGGCAGTCGTCTCTCCTAAACCTCACTAACCATAGGACATCCATGCATGATAACATTAGGACTCTTGGTTTCCCTGTAGAGGTTCCTTTTGTGTCGCTTCTCTTCTCATCTCAAACTTCTTGAACACACTTAATAAAATATAACGTATATTGCGCTCGAGCCTTAAGTGTAGGAAATGAAGAACGAGGGGTCTCCTCTCTTCTTCTAGGGTGTTTAGCATACGTCTCATTCGGGGGCGATCATGCGACTCACTCGTTCCCGCATGGTAGACTTTGGTGCAATGTAAGTTACGAACTAACTCAAAACACTTCTGTCTAAAAAACACCAAACCAATTCAAATCTTTTTATCCTCCGGGATTGTTGGGTTTCAAACTTCTTTTTTCAGAAAAGAGCTCGTCGCTCACGTAAAAAACACTTACCCATCCGTGGTCGTACCCACGAACTACGTCAGCTCTGATTCCTCTCTCTCGTCCGATTGAGGATACGTAGGCACAAGACAACGATTGTCTTGGCGAGCAACCTTCCCCCACAGTTCCCGTCCGAACTACGTTGACTCTGACTTTCCCATTGCACTGAGGGAGTACGTAGGCCTAGGACAACGATACTGTCCTATCGAGTCACTTCTTTTTCTTTTCTTCTTCGTTCTTTCCGTTCTCGTTCCTTCGCCGGTCCAGTAGCAGTGGAATTCCAGATGACGACGCCCTTTGATGCAGACAACAAGCGTGGATCCCATCGAGTACGATGGACGTGTTGGGTGCTAACACCTTCCCTTCGCGTAACCGACTCCCGTACCCGTTCTCTTGGTCGTGAGACCATGCTCTTTCCTTCCTCTTCAGGTTTATGCAGTGTTTCCTTTCCCTCTCTTGGGATAAATACACATTGCTGGCGACTCTGTGTTCTTTTGCGCCACTCTCGCGTTTGTACCGTTGGATGCGAATCTTTCGGGAGCGACAATATGCAATTGGGGATGGAGTAATTATGTGATTGAGCTTGTGATAGCATTTGTGAAATTGAGGTGTATTTGTGTTAAATGTATTGAATTATGAATGATATGTAACTGAGTATAATCATATGCATTATGCGTGAATATGTGATTAAGTGAATATAATCTTTGTGTGCTTTAGGTGTTGGCGTGTAATAATTGGGAATGAGATTGATGAGTCAAAACATGTATAATTGTGTTGATGATGAGTGTGTGGTATATAAATGGGATGTATTGGTGACGTAAATATGAAATATGTGTTTAATTGATGGTGGAGCATTTGTGGTGAGAAAATTCTATATGTGTATTTGGTGTTATATATAATTATATGCAATCGTATTATGATTATGTTTCTCACCCTTCTGCTGTTTTATAATGCTCTATGAGGCATTGCAGATTAGTTGCTGGAGGTCTCTTTTGTGAAGCTTAGGACTTCATTCTTTTGTCGGTCGGCTCTGATATGTGACACCGGGTAGTTAGGGAGGCCGTTTGTGATTATTGCGTATTATGAATTTGTATATTTTGGATTGTACGTGTATGACAAACTTTTTTATATTTATGATAGTCAGTTTTAGATTTTCCGCTTTATTCTAAAATCTGATGGTAATGTGGGTGTAAGGAACTGAGTTCCTCTGTTGATTGCTACCCCACTGTTGCATATCTTTTTGGGCAGGTGTTGTATATTTTGTTTCAATATAATGTGATGCTCCCTGTCTATGCCATGATAATTTAAATATACTCTGATGAAATTTATGAAATTTTTATTTACTGCTTTAAAAGTTTGGGGGTATAGAAGGGGGTGTTACATTAAGTGGTATCAGAGCCAGTGTTGTGTTAGTTTGCGTCAGTCCTTGTTGGTCTTGTAGTTCGGTGAGCTGTTTGTTTAACCATAGTTGTTGTTATTGGAAATGAACAGAATATGGCTCGGGCTGTGCAAGGTGTACCGACTGTTGCGGGTAAGGATGAGTTCAGAAAGAACGAACTGCCTATCTTCAAGGGAAGATATGATCCTGATGGTGCACAATTTTGGCTTGAGGAGGTTGAAAGAATCTTCCATGTGATGGATTGTGCTGAAGAGGATAAGGTGAGACTGGGTACTCACATGCTGGAAGAAGAAGCAGCTGATTGGTGGGTTGGTTTGCGCCAAGTGTTGGGAGAGGATGATGAAGAGGTTACTTGGGATTTATTTGGCCGAGAGTTTCAGAGGAAGTATTATCCTAAAGGTGTGAAGGAAAGGAAAGAGATTGTGTTTTTGGAGTTGAAACAGGGTAATATGTCTGTTGTTGACTATGCTGCTAAGTTTGTTGAGCTGGTGCAGTTCTATACTCATTATGCTGAAGCTACTGCTGAGTTTTCTAAGTGTGTGAAATATGAGAACGGATTGTGTCCGGAGATTAAGCGGGCAATCGGTTACCAGAGGATTTGAAGGTTTTCTGATTTGGTGAACAGTTGTAGGATTTACGAAAAGGATCGTAAGGCGCGTGCTACTCCCTATACGAATGTGAATGACAGGAAAGGGAAACAACAGTCTCGTGGTGGTCCTTATGGCACACCAGCTGATAAGGGTACGTAAAGGGAGAATTTTGAGAAAAAGGCATGTGGTAGAGGAATTTCTAATTCTCCGAGGTGTTTTAGGTGTGGTGAGTGGGGACACCGTCGGTCCGAATGTGGAAAGAATTTGGTTAAGTGTTCCAAGTGTGGAGGTTCGGGACATGTCGCAGCTGATTGTAAGAAAATTAATGTGCAGTGTTTCAACTGTGGTGAAACAGGGCATATTAGCACGGGGTGTACGAAACCGAAGAAAGCTCAGGCTGGTAGGAAGGAAGTTGCATTAGCAGGAGATGAGACTACTAGTGCGGATCGTTTGACTCAAGGTACTTGTTTTATTAATAGTACGCCTTTATTTTTGCTATTATTGGTAATGGAGCGACTCATTCGTTTATTTCGTATGGGTGCGCGAAGTGTTTGGATTTGTTGTTTTCTTTTTGGGATGGTGAGATGGTTATCGATACTTCTGCCTAGGGGGAGGTAATTACTTCTTGGGCTTGTTTAAATTGTTCTTTGACCATTTATGGTAAAGGATTTGTGATGGATTTGGTGCGTTTACAGTTGGGGGGATTAGAATGAGATAAGTGAGGGGAGAAGTTGGTACTTCTCCAAGTTGCTTCAGGTGAGGAGCGTTGGCTCAGTGTACTGTGAATTGTAAGATTATAAGTGTGGTTTTTGGTCCAAGAAGGGATGCAGAGGTAAGGTTTACGTCAACTAAGGATTTGTGCCTTAGGTAGTTTTGTGTAGGAGGTAAGGAATGCTATTATAGTTTGGTGGAGACGGTTTATGCCTCATCATGATTGTCGCCTGTTTATTGACAAATTGAGGAACTGATCACCCTTAATCTCTTGTTGATAGTAGACGGGAATTATGTTGGATGGAATGAACGTGTCTTTCTGGTTTTGATAGTGTGTGCAATGAGTTGTTTGGAATTTAAGGAAATGGTTACAGATTATTTTATTGTGTCGATGAAGATTCTTATATCAGAAGACGAGATGGATTAGAGGTTCTGGTATGTGGTTAAGTGGTGAAGTCATTAAGAGTCTTTTTTGGTTGGAATTGGGTTTGTCAAGAGAAGGAATTGTGTATGGACTACGGGCAGTGATATAGATTGACGATTGGGAATAAGTGCTCACGTTCAGGATGAGGTAACTGGAATGGTTTGGTTGTGTTTGGTTAGAATTACAATTGTTGGAATGTTTGATAAGAGTGGTGGTTTGTTTAAGTTGTGGTTTATGTTCTTCGACATTTGAGGATTCGAGGAAGGATCAATACTATTGTGGAATTGGTTGTAGCTGTGTTATGTTGGATTATAGGAAGTATTATCTTTATGATTTTAGATTCGAAGTGTTTGGTAATTATAAGAATATTGAATATTGAATATTGAGTTGGTCTGAAAGAATAGAGACAACTAGGATGATTAGGATTCGTGGCGAGTCATGAATTGGTTTGGGATTATCCTTGGGGAAAGGAGGTTGTTGTGCCTGATGTGTAAGTCGGAAATTTTTATGCGTGTCTGTTTTGATGGTCAGAGAATTGGAATTATTTGAGCAGTACAGAGGCTCGTGTTTAGTGTGGTTGGATATATTGGCAGTGAAGAGTGATTTTTGGTGGATATGAGAAAGAGTTAGGTTTTGGGCGTGAGGTTGATAGTCTTGATGGTTTCGGGTAATCAGAGTGCGCAGCGGAAGCGTGGTGTGGCACATTTTGTATTTGAGAGTGAACCAGTGAGTTTGTGCTCGTGTATTCTTTGAGTTAGGAGTTGGTCGGCAAGTACATTGTAGGGGCTTTGCGTCTTGTCGTTGTTGTTGATGCTGTTAGCTAGGTGGTTAGTCAGTTGTGTTATTTGTGGTGTGCTTTTAGTTGATCTAGTGTTTGTTTGGTCGGATGCGAGGGCCGTGTTTGGAGTTGTTGGGATTGGTTATATTTTCGAGGACGAAAATTTCCAAGTGGGGGAGAGTTGTAACGCCCCAGTTTTGATCGTTTTATTTAATCGAGTCGATTTAATTATTTTGAGTATTATATTATTTTTACTTATGACTTTGGTGTGATAATATGTTGTTTTGCATTGTTATTATATTTTATCGCGCTTTGAGAGTGTTTGCGGGATAATTGAGAGTAAGGGTATTTTGGTCTTTTCCTAATTATTTACTAAGTTAGAGAGAAAGAAAATAGAAATATAAGGGGGAGGAGAGAAAATAGAGAGAAAGAAATAGAAAGAAGGAAAAAGGAGAGAAGGGAAGAAGAGAGAAAAGAAGAGGAAAAGCTAGGAAATCAAAGCAAACAACTTCTAGGAATCGATTTAATCGGGTAAGGGTGCGAAACTCGATTATTCTATGCTTGTATATGATTATGTATGTATGTTTTTGGATGATTCTCTTGTTTTCTATGTTTTTCACTTCTAGGTCGAAAACGATAAAATGAGTAGAATCGATGGTTTAACGGTTGGAAATTGATGTAAATGTGGTAGATTGCTTGTTGACATGATTAGAATAGGTTCTGATTGATATATGTTGATTTGGAAATGTTTTGGTTGGGAAATATCACTTTTGGGGTTTCAAACAGCGCAGAAAAATTCTGGGTTTTCCTTGGTTCGCCTAGCGAACCTGGGGCGAAGGTGGCAGCGAGTGAGGTTTTCGCGGGTTCGCCTAGCGAACGATTCAGCGAAGGGTAGCGAAGGTTCGCTACGGGGGTTCGCCTAGCGAAGGTTGTATGTTTTTGGTTCTGTTTGGTTCTGACTTGGTTCGCCGAGGGTTCGCCTAGCGAACTTTGGGTCTATTTTTAGCTAGTAGTGGTTCGCTGGAACATTCGCCTAGCGAAGGTGCTAGCGAATGCTCGCGAGAGGGTTCGCCCAGCGAACAGTGCTGTTTGTGTAATTTTGTTTTCTGCATAACTTTTGATCTGTGGCTCGGTTTGAGGCGTGGTTTGATGCATTGGAAATCTATTGAGCTGTAATTCCTTATTATGATGGTTTGGAATTTATTAGCCGATTTAATTATGTCGAGAATTAGGAATAGAGTCATTTTGTCGACTTTTGTTGTTATAATTGTGTGTAATTGATGTGTATTATGTAATGTGCTTTGAATATGGATATCGTATGACTTGCATGATGTTATATGATGTGAATACATGTGATGGCATGTTGTGGTGATGAATTGTGGCTGAAGGGCAAATAAATGCAATGTGTTGTATTTGATTACATATGCTTGTTTATGGTTGCATATATGTGTGGAAATGCATTGGTTGTCATGAGTCATTGTATGCCAAGCATCATGATATGCATTGTAATTGCGTCCTGTGTGACGGCGGTTCCGTTGGGGAATCAGCTATAACATCGTGTGCCTCGAAAATATGAAGGTATGAATAGCCTGAGGACTGAAAGCGATGGTTATAGACGATCGTGAGCCTCTCTTGGTGGAGGTGTGAGCGATCGGGTCGTGAGCCTCTCTCGGTGGAGGTGTGAGCGATCCATAAACACCGTGAGCCTCTCTTGGGGGAGGTGTGAGCGGTGGGTGAACATCATATGCCCGACGGGGAGTTACAGTGATGTAACGAGCGATGGTTCCAGCAGAGTTCCTGAGAGAACTAGTATTGAGATTTGATGGAGTCGGTACCGCATGTGCATTTGCATAGAGTCGTTGTGTCGGTCTCTTTGCATCTGCATGAATTATGATTGCATTGGTTATATGTGGAAAATCATAATTTAGTTGATTATGTGCGAGACATTGTGAGATGAAATTGTGATAAATGTATTGGGCATGATTAATATGCAATTGGGGATGGAGTAATTATGTGATTGAGCTTGTGATAGCATTTGTGAAATTGAGGTGTATTTGTGTTAAATGTATTGAATTATGAATGATATGTAACTGAGTATAATCATATGCATTATGCGTGAATATGTGATTAAGTGAATATAATCTTTGTGTGCTTTAGGTGTTGGCGTGTAATAATTGGGAATGAGATTGATGAGTCGAAACATGTATAATTGTGTTGATGATGAGTGTGTGGTATATAAATGGGATGTATTGGTGACGTAAATATGAAATATGTGTTTAATTGATGGTGGAGCATTTGTGGTGAGAAAATTCTATATGTGTATTTGGTGTTATATATAATTATATGCAATCGTATTATGATTATGTTTCTCACCCTTCTGCTGTTTTATAATGCTCTATGAGGCATTGCAGATTAGTTGCTGGAGGTCTCTTTTGTGAAGCTTAGGACTTCATTCTTTTGTCGGTCGGCTCTGATATGTGACACCGGGTAGTTAGGGAGGCCGTTTGTGATTATTGCGTATTATGAATTTGTATATTTTGGATTGTACGTGTATGACAAACTTTTTTATATTTATGATAGTCAGTTTTAGATTTTCCGCTTTATTCTAAAATCTGATGGTAATGTGGGTGTAAGGAACTGAGTTCCTCTGT
Source organism: Lathyrus tuberosus (assembly GCA_022829125.1). Lineage (NCBI taxonomy): Eukaryota > Viridiplantae > Streptophyta > Magnoliopsida > Fabales > Fabaceae > Lathyrus > Lathyrus tuberosus. The sequence continues at coordinate 9,488,032 of JALAZF010000214.1, forward strand.
TGATTGCTACCCCACTGTTGCATATCTTTTTGGGCAGGTGTTGTATATTTTGTTTCAATATAATGTGATGCTCCCTGTCTATGCCATGATAATTTAAATATACTCTGATGAAATTTATGAAATTTTTATTTACTGCTTTAAAAGTTTGGGGGTATAGAAGGGGGTGTTACATTAAGTGGTATCAGAGCCAGTGTTGTGTCAGTTTGCGTCAGTCCTTGTTGGTCTTGTAGTTCGGTGAGCTGTTTGTTTAACCATAGTTGTTGTTATTGGAAATGAACAGAATATGGCTCGGGCTGTGCAAGGTGTACCGACTGTTGCGGGTAAGGATGAGTTCAGAAAGAACGAACTGCCTATCTTCAAGGGAAGATATGATCCTGATGGTGCATAATTTTGGCTTGAGGAGGTTGAAAGAATCTTCCATGTGATGGATTGTGCTGAAGAGGATAAGGTGAGACTGGGTACTCACATGCTGGTGGAAGAAGCAGCTGATTGATGGGTTGGTTTGCGCCAAGTGTTGGGAGAGGATGATGAAGAGGTTACTTGGGATTTATTTGGCCGAGAGTTTCAGAGGATGTATTATCCTAAAGGTGTGAAGGAAAGGAAAGAGATTGTGTTTTTGGAGTTGAAACAGGGTAATATGTCTGTTGTTGACTATGCTGCTAAGTTTGTTGAGCTGGTGCAGTTCTATCCTCATTATGCTGAAGCTACTGCTGAGTTTTCTAAGTGTGTGAAATATGAGAACTGATTGCGTCCGGAGATTAAGCGGGCAATCGGTTACCAGAGGATTAGAAGGTTTTCTGATTTGGTGAACAGTTGTAGGATTTACGAAAAGGATCGTAAGGCGCGTGCTACTCCCTATACGAATGTGAATGACAGGAAAGGGAAACAACAGTCTCGTGGTGGTCCTTATGGCACACCAGCTGATAAGGGTACGTAAAGGGAGAATTTTGAGAAAAAGGCATGTGGTAGAGGAATTTCTAATTCTCCGAGGTGTTTTAGGTGTGGTGAGTGGGGACACCGTCGGTCCGAATGTGGAAAGAATTTGGTTAAGTGTTCCAAGTGTGGAGGTTCGGGACATGTCGCAGCTGATTGTAAGAAAATTAATGTGCAGTGTTTCAACTGTGGTGAAACAAGGCATATTAGCACGGGGTGTACGAAACCGAAGAAAGCTCAGGCTGGTAGGAAGGAAGTTGCATTAGCAGGAGATGAGACTACTAGTGCGGATCGTTTGACTCAAGGTACTTGTTTTATTAATAGTACGCCTTTATTTTTGCTATTATTGGTAATGGAGCGACTCATTCGTTTATTTCGTATGGGTGCGCGAAGTGTTTGGATTTGTTGTTTTCTTTTTGGGATGGTGAGATGGTTATCGATACTTCTGCCTAGGGGGAGGTAATTACTTCTTGGGCTTGTTTAAATTGTTCTTTGACCATTTATGGTAAAGGATTTGTGATGGATTTGGTGCGTTTACAGTTGGGGGGATTAGAATGAGATAAGTGAGGGGAGAAGTTGGTACTTCTCCAAGTTGCTTCAGGTGAGGAGCGTTGGCTCAGTGTACTGTGAATTGTAAGATTATAAGTGTGGTTTTTGGTCCAAGAAGGGATGCAGAGGTAAGGTTTACGTCAACTAAGGATTTGTGCCTTAGGTAGTTTTGTGTAGGAGGTAAGGAATGCTATTATAGTTTGGTGGAGACGGTTTATGCCTCATCATGATTGTCGCCTGTTTATTGACAAATTGAGGAACTGATCACCCTTAATCTCTTGTTGATAGTAGACGGGAATTATGTTGGATGGAATGAACGTGTCTTTCTGGTTTTGATAGTGTGTGCAATGAGTTGTTTGGAATTTAAGGAAATGGTTACAGATTATTTTATTGTGTCGATGAAGATTCTTATATCAGAAGACGAGATGGATTAGAGGTTCTGGTATGTGGTTAAGTGGTGAAGTCATTAAGAGTCTTTTTTGGTTGGAATTGGGTTTGTCAAGAGAAGGAATTGTGTATGGACTACGGGCAGTGATATAGATTGACGATTGGGAATAAGTGCTCACGTTCAGGATGAGGTAACTGGAATGGTTTGGTTGTGTTTGGTTAGAATTACAATTGTTGGAATGTTTGATAAGAGTGGTGGTTTGTTTAAGTTGTGGTTTATGTTCTTCGACATTTGAGGATTCGAGGAAGGATCAATACTATTGTGGAATTGGTTGTAGCTGTGTTATGTTGGATTATAGGAAGTATTATCTTTATGATTTTAGATTCGAAGTGTTTGGTAATTATAAGAATATTGAATATTGAATATTGAGTTGGTCTGAAAGAATAGAGACAACTAGGATGATTAGGATTCGTGGCGAGTCATGAATTGGTTTGGGATTATCCTTGGGGAAAGGAGGTTGTTGTGCCTGATGTGTAAGTCGGAAATTTTTATGCGTGTCTGTTTTGATGGTCAGAGAATTGGAATTATTTGAGCAGTACAGAGGCTCGTGTTTAGTGTGGTTGGATATATTGGCAGTGAAGAGTGATTTTTGGTGGATATGAGAAAGAGTTAGGTTTTGGGCGTGAGGTTGATAGTCTTGATGGTTTCGGGTAATCAGAGTGCGCAGCGGAAGCGTGGTGTGGCACATTTTGTATTTGAGAGTGAACCAGTGAGTTTGTGCTCGTGTATTCTTTGAGTTAGGAGTTGGTCGGCGAGTGCATTGTAGGGGCTTTGCGTCTTGTCGTTGTTGTTGATGCTGTTAGCTAGGTGGTTAGTCAGTTGTGTTATTTGTGGTGTGCTTTTAGTTGATCTAGTGTTTGTTTGGTCGGATGCGAGGGCCGTGTTTGGAGTTGTTGGGATTGGTTATATTTTCGAGGACGAAAATTTCCAAGTGGGGGAGAGTTGTAACGCCCCAGTTTTGATCGTTTTATTTAATCGAGTCGATTTAATTATTTTGAGTATTATATTATTTTTACTTATGACTTTGGTGTGATAATATGTTGTTTTGCATTGTTATTATATTTTATCGCGCTTTGAGAGTGTTTGCGGGATAATTGAGAGTAAGGGTATTTTGGTCTTTTCCTAATTATTTACTAAGTTAGAGAGAAAGAAAATAGAAATATAAGGGGGAGGAGAGAAAATAGAGAGAAAGAAATAGAAAGAAGGAAAAAGGAGAGAAGGGAAGAAGAGAGAAAAGAAGAGGAAAAGCTTGGAAATCAAAGCAAACAACTTCTAGGAATCGATTTAATCGGGTAAGGGTGCGAAACTCGATTATTCTATACTTGTATATGATTATGTATGTATGTGTTTGGATGATTCTCTTGTTTTCTATGTTTTTCACTTCTAGGTCGAAAACGATAAAATGAGTAGAATCGATGGTTTAACGGTTGGAAATCGATGTAAATGTGGTAGATTGCTTGTTGACATGATTAGAATAGGTTCTGATTGATATATGTTGATTTGGAAATGTTTTGGTTGGGAAATATCACTTTTGGGGTTTCAAACAGCGCAAAAAAATTCTGGGTTTTCCTTGGTTCGCCTAGCGAACCTGGGGCGAAGGTGGTAGCGAGTGAGATTTTCGCGGGTTCGCCTAGCGAACAATTCAGCGAAGGGTAGCGAAGGTTCGCTATGGGGGTTCGCCTAGCGAAGGTTGTATGTTTTTGGTTCTGTTTGGTTCTGACTTGGTTCGCCGAGGGTTCGCCTAGCGAACTTTAGGTCTGTTTTTAGCTAGGAGTGGTTCGCTGGAACATTCGCCTAGCGAAGGTGTTAGCGAATGCTCGCGAGAGGGTTCGCCCAGCGAACAGTGCTGTTTGTGTAATTTTGTTTTCTGCATAACTTTTGATCCGTGGCTCGGTTTGAGGCGTGGTTTGATGCATTGGAAAGCTATTGAGCTGTACTTCCTTATTATGATAGTTTGGAATTTGTTAGCCGATTTAATTATGTCGAGAATTAGGAATAGAGTCATTTTGTCGACTTTTGTTGTAATAATTGTGTGTAATTGGTGTGTATTATGTAATGTGCTTTGAATATGGATATCGTATGACTTGCATGATGTTATATGATGTGAATACATGTGATGGCATGTTGTGGTGATGAATTGTGGCTGAAGGGCAAATAAATGCAATGTGTTGTATTTGATTACATATGCTTGTTTATGGTTGCATATATGTGTGGAAATGCATTGGTTGTCATGAGTCATTGTATGCCAAGCATCATGATGTGCATTGTAATTGCATCCTGTGTGACGGCGGTTCTGTTGGGGAATCAACTATAACATCGTGTGCCTCGAAAATATGAAGGTATGAATAGCCTGAGGACTGAAAGCGATGGTTATAGACGATCGTGAGCCTCTCTTGGTGGAGGTGTGAGCGATCGGGTCGTGAGTCTCTCTCGGTGGAGGTGTGAGCGATCCATAAACACCGTGAGCCTCTCTTGGGGGAGGTGTGAGCGGTGGGTGAACATCGTATGCCCGACGGGGAGTTACAGTGATGTAACGAGCGATGGTTCCAGCAGAGTTCCTGAGAGAACTAGTATTGAGATTTGATGGAGTCGGTACCGCATGTGCATTTGCATAGATTCGTTATGTCGGTCTCTTTGCATCTGCATGAATTATGATTGCATTGGTTATATGTGGAAAATCATAATTTAGTTGATTATGTGCGAGACATTGTGAGATGAAATTGTGATAAATGTATTGGGCATGATTAATATGCAATTGGGGATGGAGTAATTATGTGATTGAGCTTGTGATAGCATTTGTGAAATTGAGGTGTATTTGTGTTAAATGTATTGAATTATGAATGATATGTAACTGAGTATAATCATATGCATTATGCGTGAATATGTGATTAAGTGAATATAATCTTTGTGTGCTTTAGGTGTTGGCGTGTAATAATTGGGAATGAGATTGATGAGTCGAAACATGTATAATTGTGTTGATGATGAGTGTGTGGTATATAAATGGGATGTATTGGTGACGTAAATATGAAATATGTGTTTAATTGATGGTGGAGCATTTGTGGTGAGAAAATTCTATATGTGTATTTGGTGTTATATATAATTATATGCAATCGTATTATGATTGTGTTTCTCACCCTTCTGCTGTTTTATAATGCTCTATGAGGCATTGCAGATTAGTTGCTGGAGGTCTCTTTTGTGAAGCTTAGGACTTCATTCTTTTGTCGGTCGGCTCTGATATGTGACACCGGGTAGTTAGGGAGGCCGTTTGTGATTATTGCGTATTATGAATATGTATATTTTGGATTGTACGTGTATGACAAACTTTTTTATATTTATGATAGTCAGTTTTAGATTTTCCGCTTTATTCTAAAATCTGATGGTAATGTGGGTGTAAGGAACTGAGTTCCTCTGTTGATTGCTACCCCACTGTTGCATATCTTTTTGGGCAGGTGTTGTATATTTTGTTTCAATATAATGTGATGCTCCCTATCTATGCCATGATAATTTAAATATACTCTGATGAAATTTATGAAATTTTTATTTACTGCTTTAATAGTTTGGGGGTATAGAAGGGGGTGTTACACGGGCTAATGTGGGTTGGACACCTGAATGACCCGCAACAGGGGTGGAGTGGAATTCATGAATAATGGCGTGTCTGAGTTCTCTGACTGAAGGTATAAAGATCTTTTCTTTGTAATACAGAATACCATTCTTAAACTGAAATAAAATTTGCGCATTTGACTCTGAGTCCACATTTGCTATTAGGTTTTGTCCTTCCTTAGTGTTGTAGTATTCAGTCAACTGCGATATGAAAAGGGGAACTGGGGAGGAGATGGAAAACATGATGGCGTCGTCATCTTGTTCAATACGACTCAGAGCATCAGCCACCTGATTATGTTTACCAGGTTTGTAAAATATATCAAACTGAAATCCTTGTAGTTTCGCAGCCCATTTCTGTTGTTCTGGTGTCTGTATAGTCTGGACTAGGAGATTCTTTAAGCTTTTCTGGTCTGTATAAATATGGAAATGCCTCCCTATCAAATACTGACGCCATTTCTTTACTGATTCAGTGATTGCATACATTTCCCGCACATACACTGATGAAGCTTGCATCCTATTGCACAACTTTTTGCTGAAGAAGGCCAATGGATGTCCCTGTTAGGAGAGAACCGCGCCAACGGCGAAAGCGGAAGCATCAGTCTCAAGAACAAAGGTCTTGGAGAAGTCAGGAAGGCACAAGATAGGGGTTTCTGTCATTTTTTGTTTTAACATTGTAAGAGCTGCTTCGATAGATGAACTCCATGTAAAAGTAGTGGAACGTAGTAAATCGGTGAGAGGAGCGGCGAGAGAGGCGTAATAACGCACAAAGCGTCTATAAAAGCCGATGAGGCCTAAAAAACCCTGAGTGTCGTGAGTGAATGTAGCCTCGGCCATTCCGTAATTGCCTGAATTTTTGCTGGATCTGGGGTTACACCATCGCTTGAAATAATGTGACCTAAATAATCAACATTAGGAACAGCAAAAACACATTTGGACATGTTGGCATAAAATTAGTGAGATAAAAGCAACTCTAAAATCAATGATAAGTGACGTGCATGTTCAGAAAGGCATGAACTATAAATTAAAATGTCATAAAAAAAAACCAAAACAAACCATCGTAGAAAAGGTCTTAACAAGTCATTCATTGCGGACTGAAATGAACTAGGAGCATTAGTTAGCCCAAAGGGAATCACTAAAAACTCATAGTGTCCATCAAAAGTTCTGAAAGCTGTTTTGTGTGTATCCTTAGGCGTAACTCTAATTTGGTGATAACTAGATCAAAGGTCGATCTTAGAAAAAATAGTTGTTGATCCCAATTCATCAAAGATTTCATCAATGGTAGGTATAGGAAATCGATCGCGGACTGTAACAGCGTTTAGGGCTCGGCAATCCACACAAAATCGCCAGCTGCCATCTTTTTTTTGAACTAAGAGAACTGGTGAGGAGTATGGACTGTGGCTGGGTTTGTTTATTCCCTCTTTAAGCATGTCTTGAATGATAGATGTCATGGCATCTTTTTGTGAATGTGGGTATCGATAAGGTTTTACGTTAACAGGTGGGGTGTTGGGTAGGATGGGTATATGGTGGTCGTGTGGTCGGGTTGGTGGTAGGCCGTGTGGTTTCTGAAAAACTATAGCAAATGACTTGATGATGGTGGAAATTTTGGGTGGCAGGGAGGTGGGCAAAGACTCAATGGGATTGTTGTTTCCTGTAGGTGAGGTGGGTTGGTAAAGTAATAAATGGAATGATGCAATGGAATCTGTGTGGATAAGATGACAAATTTGGTTGTAGGAAGAGGCAGTGGGGTGGTTTTATTGTCACCAGTTATAGTAATGTCATTGTTGTGGTAGGTGAAGGAGAGTTTAGGGATTGAGAAATCTGCCATGAGTGGTCCAAGGGTTCTTAACCATTCCATTCCAAGAACAACATCCGCTCCCTCAATGGGAAGTAGGTGAAAAGGGATTGTGAATAAGGTATTTTGGAGGGTTATTGGGACTTGTGGGCAAAGGCCAGAGCAATTCAATTTTGAACCATTGCCTACCATGACTGAAAAGTTGGGAATTGGTGTATTTGGGAGTTTGAGATGACGTGCAATACGTGGCTGTAGAATGTTATGTGTGCTGCCCGTATCGATCAAAACGGTGACCGGAAGACCATGAATAACTCCGTTAAATTTCAGAGTTTTAGGAGATGGTTGACCACAAGCAGCTTGTGGAGATAATTAAAAGTAGGTCTCCTCAGGTTCTGATTGACTAACAGTTTCCTCTACAACATGGGTGTTGTCTTGTAGTGAAGTGTCCTCATCATCCACCAATAACAACAAAAATTTTCCAGCAGCGCATTTGTGACCCGGAATGAATTTTTCATCGCAATTGAAGCACAAAACTTGTGCACGTCGCTCTTGAAGTTGAGCGTTTGAGAGGCGTCTAATGGGGAATTTAGGAGGTTGTGGTGTTTGAGGTGGCTTAGGTGGTGCGCTGATAGAAACAGTAGTTTGGGGGGATGGATTGGGTTTGGTATAAGGGCTGGAAAAGGGCTTTTGGTACTTGGATTTAGATTCTCTTATTTTTGATTCAATAAGCTTAGACAGCCCAATGGCTTGGGAGATGGAAGTGGGTTTGTGAATAGCAATTTCGTTTTGGATTTCCGGAATTAAGCCAGAAATAAAACAATTTAGCACAGCCTCATGTGATAGACCAACAACTTGATTTCCTAACTTTTCAAATGCTTCCTGATATTCCACAACAGAACTAGTTTGTTTGAGTTTAAATAGTTCAGCTTGGTGATTAGCAACGTAGATGGTCTGAATAGCAATTCCAAAGCTCTAGTGAAAGAGGGCCAATCCGTTAGAAATTGATTGTGGTGAATCCATTTAAACCATCCAAGAGCCTCTCCTTTCATATGAAAAGACATCATAGACAACCTATTTTTAGGAGGTAAATTATAAAAACTAAAAAATTGGTCAGCTTGGAATAACCACTCCAAAGGGTTTGAGCCATCAAATAGAGCAAGTTCTAGCTTAGGGGTACGGAAGGGGGGTAAAGGGGGAATCTGATTGTATGGGATCTGGTGTGAAAAAGAGTTGGTATAAGGGGTGTGTTGCTGAAAAATGGGTGCAGCAAAAGGGTAGGTTGTGTAGGGTAGTGGAATATGGGTTGTAGGAGTGTGTGTGAAGGAAGTGACGTTGGGTTGGCTAGGAATATGAGGTACTGTAGCAGACTGACGTAAAGGGGTGTGGGTTGGTGAAATAACAGCAGAAATTGGGGATGTGACCATGGGTATGGAAAAAGTTTGAGCTGTACCTGAAGAACCAGCCATTGTAGGAACAGTAGAAGAAATAGTTTGAGGACCCTTTTGTGACAGCAGTTTGTTAAGAGAGGCCATGACAGATTCATAGCGGGAATCTTCGATCTTTCTTTCATTTTCCAATCTTGTGTTGATGAGACCGAGATGCTGCTGCATTTTTTCTAGATCCGAGCGCACAACGTCAAATCTCTCATCTAGATCTGAATGTATTTGGTTGATTGCATTATCAAGGTGAAGGTGTGAAGTTTGAACAGCTTGTTCAACAATTTCTTGAGGGGTGGGTTGGGTTGGTTTTGGAGGAGCCATGAATTCAAGATGAAAGCACCAATGATGAATAAGAATTAACAACTATTACCAAATTAAGAGTTATCCATTGAATGAACACAAAACAATATGAAGAAAAATAAATTCTGAATTAATGCTTACTTCCACTCAAACCCTAAAGTGGTTTAAATACAAACACAAGGACCTGGGTCAGCAAAATGGGCCTAGCCCAAAAGATAAAAAAAACTACTTAAATGACTAGACTGAATTTTAATCAATTAAGTACATATGCATCAAGGTATTTGGGCCTTTTAATAACTCGTTTGGGCTTGCTATCAGCTGGATTCGATTCCAAATTTACTAAACCAAACCAACCCACAAATGGAAAAGCTGGACTCAATTTCACACAAAATTAGTTTCGGTTTTATCAGTTGATCGTTTATCGGTTTAGCGGTTCATACGGTTAGATTCAATCAGTTTGATTTATTATTAGAACGATTTTAGATTTTTTTAAATGCAATAACTATAAAATCATCTCATAATACATTCATTCTTGTGAAATTCATCCTATCATTAAATTTCTTTAAAATAAAACATATAAAGAACTCAATACTCATTAAACATACATCAATATCATAAGTTCTGCATAAAGACAACTAAGGAACCATTCATAACCTATTATGCTTTCATCATCATCCAAGTGATAAACTATTATCATTAATTACATTTTCATCATAATCCAAGTCATAAACTGTTCACATTGTATTACAATTCCATCATCATTCAACTAATAAACTAACATCAACATATTACATGTCCATTTTTCATTATCATCCAACAACATCCACAACAGATTGATATTCAACTCAAACAACAACAAATATCAAACTATAACATTTCCTTTATATTTCCTGAAACCTACTCCATAATTGTAACTTCATCATTATTTCATCACCATCCCAATATTAAAGTGATCTATATGTATGAATTACCAATATTATAAACACTAGCGTTCAGACGGGCACGGCCGTGCCCGTCTGTCCGCTTTTTTTAATGTGCACAGCAGTTTCAAATAAGCGTGTGCATATCTTTTTATGAGGTTTTTATTGTACGTCGCATTAAAAATAATATTATTTAGACACTCTCAAGTAGACTTAAATTCAAGATGATAAATATATATTTTAAAAATACTTTAGTCAATTTAATATATATATATATATATATATATATATATATATATATATATATATATATATATATATATATATATATATATATACTAATTTTATTATTATGTCACATTAAAAAGAAATTAAAACAATAATAATTGTTACACAAATATTTAATATATTTCTTTCTTCTATGTTTTTACTCTAATTGCTTCCAATATTTATTTAAATAAGTGAAAATATATTTAAAATTTGGGTGAGTTTTTTCTTAGACTGGCCAAAATAATTAAATAAAAGACAAATAAAAAAGAAGAATCAAAGATAAATTAATTGGACAGTGAAAGAAGAAATGAAAAAGTGAGAGAAAAGGAAGAATAAGAATAATAAAAAGTCCATGAAGTGGATTATGGAAACCATCTTTTTTTTCTTCTTTCCTATTCAGATATCTCTATTTTTTTTGTTCATGTTTGAAGTGTTTCACAATTGTCAGTAAGAAAATGTTGTCACCATGAAGAAATGAGAGTGAGAAAACAGAAAGAAAATATATAATAAAGAGTCCTTATATGGAATATGAAAGCTATCATTCTTTTCTTCTTTTTTAGGATCTTTCTCATTTTTTCTCCTTTGCTCAATTTTTAAGGCAAACACAACATTCTATTATAGATAAGTGAATCATATATATTTTTAATATGAAATTTAAAAAACAAAATTACTGTAATTCACCAAATGAAAATTACCTTCATTGATTTGAAGCAAGCAAATATATTCTGATGGTAGAATTCACAATATCTTGTACCAAAAATTAAAAAGCATCCATCATTATATTTTCAACAATGTTTCTGGTAGAATTCACACTATCTTATCCCAAAGATTATATAGCATTCATCATCATTTTTCAACAATGTTTCTGGTAGAATTGACACTATCTTATCCCAAAAATTAAATAGCATCCATCGTCATTTTTCAACAATATTTCTGCAAACTATATAGAGTAAAATACAAAAGAAAGACATGTCCATAGAGAAAAATTAATAGATATAAGTATGTAAATATGAACTTCAGTGATTTGACATGAATGTTAACTAATGAAGTCAAGAAAAAAGAAAATCTTTACCTATTTGTAGTTGTTGAGATTTACAGTTAAAAAACTATTGAATCATGAAAACCGCTCTTTTTCTTCAATTTGTTCCAATTTCACTCTAGTGAGGAATATGGGGTAGTTATTGCTCCTCTATCAATAAGTATCTGTTTCCCTTTTTGTTATTTGTATTTGTAACTTCTCAGCAGTTTTTATTGATTATTAATGTGGTTTCTTGATAAATATAGAGTACTTAAAGGGTAATATAGGTAGAAAAATAGACCAGACCAAACAATAGTATCCCTTTTATATATAGTTATAGATTAAATAAAAACATAAAATGAAATTAAAAAATTAATAAATGCACACACACACCATTCTCCAACTTCACATTAACATGCGCTCATTTCATATGCTTAGTAGTTGACATTCTCCAACTTTACATTTACTCCAGCAATCACAAATCTGCAGCATTTACTGCAACATTCACAAATATGAAATTAAAGAATTAAATTCTTATAGAAGTTATTAAAAAGAAATAATTCTCCAGAAGTTATTAAACATAAGAAAATCCTTATTGGAGTTATTAAACATACATAAATCCTCATCATTCACCAACTTCACATACGGTAAACATTCATAAATTTGCAGCACTTATTGCAGCATTGACAAATTTGGAATTAAATCTAGAACAAATACATATTTACCATTAAAGTTATTAAACTACGACATTCACAAATCTAAAATAAAATCTAAAAGAACTAAAAACTTACCAATAAAGTCCGCAAACTGCATTTTCTCCACATTCATTCCAAAAAGACTTGTTCATATCCAAAAACTGAACTATTGTAGATATTACTGAATGTATAAACATACTTCATTCCAAAATATAATGGTCATATATAATATTAATTATCCCAAAATAAGGTCGTTTTCACAAATGACTCCAAAAAACAAACTGAAATTAAATAAAAAAATATCAATACATTAGAACCAACAACTGATGTTAATCCACTAGCAGAAGTTTTTCCAATCATGATTAATACATTAAATTAATCATCCACTAACCCTAGTTTTTTCAATCATGATTGTGATTGAGATGAACCAAAATTTGGTTCTTTTTCCAACAACATTAGAATCACAACCAGATGTTGATCCGTTAGTAGAAGGACCACCAAATTCTTCGTAACATTAAAATAAAATAATACAATTAAATCAATATCAAAGCCAATATATTGACAAACTAAAGACACAATTTTATGTACCTGATATAGTAATGGCAGACAACTTAAATTCTTCATTTATATTCAAATCCTTATACTGACTACGTGCATGTTTCAACCAATTCTATGCACAAATCAAAACCTCGACCATTTCAAGGATAAGTGAGCTTTTATATGTGTCTAGAACCCTTCCCCCGGTGCTAAATGTGCTCTCAGAAGTGACACTGGACACGAGATTTACTAAAACATCCTTCACCATTTTTGATAAAGTAGTGTATCTACAGGAGTGTTGTTTCCACCACACAAGGATGTCAAAGTTAACATAATCAACATAGCCATAATCTAGGTACCCCTCAAGATCATTTTTTTATCTGTTGAATCTTTTTATTTAAGGTGATCTTTAAAAGCTTCAACCCTTGCAAAATGAGATGGAACTTCAGTATTAGGAACACTATCACCAAGTGAACTACCATCAATAGGACTAGTAGATCGTCTAAAACCATGTTGCTGGTCATATATACCCTTGTACCAATTGAATAGTTTAAACAACTCCTTTTTCATTAGATCAGTAAAAGACACATACTCATCACTATACATGTCATTAAAACACCAAAGTAAATAAAACTGTAGATATTTTCAACTTCCCCCCAATATTTGTCATACTTCTGATTCATTTCATATCCCATTGAGGATAAAATTATGTTCAAGTTCATGGATGATCTTTTCTACTCATAGTGGATTGAAGCTAGTTGGTCGAATGACTTATGAATGAATACTTGTTGCGACGAAGAAAATTCCATAATAGCTACATAGAAAATTTTGAAATAAATTACAAGACACCAAACATTCTCCCAATCATTAAGAGTAAGGGGCCAACTAACCCAAAAAAATTGAAATGGCTAAAATCTTCACATTCCATTTTCTCAAATGTTGCTTGATAATTTTCAACAACATCTAGTTTAACACCCTTTTCTACCCCACAAATATCGCAGCGGAATAAACATAAAATCATAGTAAAATCAGAATCACCTCAAAGGGTGCACATCTCTCAATAAATTCAAATCAACAAAATTACTCCGTAAACAACGGGTTTTCCTCAAAATAACTAAAAATGCCTTCAAAGGGCAGCAGAACCACCATAACCACAAAAATCCCGCAAAAAGGTTTATTACAATAAAGTCTTCAAATAATCAATAAAATAACAGTCAAATAAAACTCAACATGGTTCGACTCAACGACCCAACCCGATGTTACACTATCAGAGCAAGACCCTCTACATCGACCAAAATGCAAATAACTTCAAAAGTCCTCAAAAGCATCCACAGCTAATCCTGATCACCTGCATGTCACCCACGTGGAGGCAACATTTAAACAGGAAGGGTGAGTAATACGATTCATTATAATCAAATATAAAATAAGATATGCATAAAAATAGCGTCATCATCATATACAACATCATCAGAGTCATCACAAGGAAAATATCAAAACACGTAATCAGAAATCACAACAAATGCCACGTGAATGCAATGCACAACAGGACTCATGCATGTGGTACCAATCGTCACAATTGATGGACACTTAGGCCATCACTCTCCAAAGATCCCCGTCAAATTGGATCGGTTCCACACAAGAACCGGAGCACGTCATAAACCACTTCACATCCACACAATGGGATGGAAGCCACAAATAGACCGAAGTCTAACATCATCATCACTGGACCGAAGTCCTAACATCGTCACAGAAATGCTATGAATGCATGATACACCATGTCAATAATCATCATCATCAAAACATCATTATGTGCATCATCATTCACCAAAACATCATGTTAATCATGTCATCATATATTCATTAAAACGTCACAAATCATCATCATCAATATCATCAATAACATCATAGTAAATCATCAAAAATATCACAGCACCAAACCCTCAGAACATCACATCATCATAAACAAAATTTCACGAATAAGCAGCAGTTCGCTTCTGAGTTCGCTGTGCGAACACATTCGCTGAGATGTTCGCTTTGCGAACCTCCAGCGAATCCCAGAATCCCAAACATTCCCCCATTCTGCCTCTCCTCATCACTTCATTCGCTTTGCGAAGCCCTTCATTAGGACATTCGCTTTGCGAACCCACAAACCTACGTCTCAGAAATCATCCTAGAATCATCACAGTTATCGCGCATTTGCTGCGATGCTCGCTTTGCGAGCCTGGGCGAACATTCGCCTTGCAAATGATTCGTTCGCTTTGCAAAGTAGCGACTGCAGGGAATCGCTGCTACACACTAGTATCATCCTAGCCCCAAAAACCATTACGATTTCAACCTCAATTCATCCCAAAACAGTCCTGAAACATCAACAAAATCAAATGCATAAAACCTATGACTATTAGGTTGGTTAATTTCACTATTCTAACTCAAAAATACCTAAACCTTCACAAATTCTCAAGATTCCCATAAACCCCATAAATCCCTTTCTCATACAAGATCCCACATATCATCCAGGAAGGTTTTGCCTCGAAGGATTATTTTTACCTGAATCAATTCAACCCTTAATAATCCATCATCGATCCTCAGAAATACCTCTAAATCAACAATAACTCATAAGCCCTTCAAAAACCCCAAAATCCACTTTAAACACATCACTTCCTATATTGAAAACAATGAAAGGCAATACTCCCCATACCTTAGATTGTCGATTCAGAGCTTTCTCTACTGAGTCTTTGGAAACCTTCACGAATCCTCGCCTTTTCTGTTTTCCTCAGAGCTCTCCCTTCCTTCCTTCTTTTCACGTTCTGACCAACAAATGAAACCTAATCCCCATTCTCCTTTGTTAAACCCTTGGGCTTCTAAAATAGTCTTTTCCCATAATACCCTCACTAATCCTCCTCAAAAGTCCATCTTACCCTTAATTCCTCTAATATTATTTAAATTAATAATAATACTAATATATTCATATTATATACTATTATTTAATCAAAATAACAAAAACTCCACCAAAATACCGACATCGACACCAACCACCAAAATTCACCGAAATTTACAAATATTATATTTAAATAAATTAAATAAATATTCTAATAAATTTGGGGTGTTACAACTCTCCCCCACTTAAAGAATATTCTCCCTCGAAAATTACCTCAAAGAAATAGAGTCGGATACGACTCCCTCATCTGATCTTCACGTTCCCAAGTCCAACTTTTACCAGCGGGTCCTCCCCACAGCACCTTCCCCAAAGTTATGTCTTTACCCCGCAGCTGCTTCATCTCTCGACCGTCAATCCGTACAGGTACAGCTTCCACTATCAAGTTATCCCTCACTTGTACATCATCCATCTGAATCACATGTGACGGATCCAGAATGTACTTCCTCAACTGAGACACATGGAACACGTCATGCAAATTCACAAGTGGCGGCGGTAAAGCAATTCGATAGGCTACCTCTCCTATCCTCTGCGAGATTTGGTATGGACCAACAAAACGTGGAGTGAGCTTTCTAGACTTCAAAGCTCGTCCCACACCAGTCACTGGCATCACTCTCAAAAACACATGATCTCCCTCTTGGAATTCAAGTGCTTTCCTCCTCTTATCATGGTAACTCTTCTGACGACTCTGCGAAGCTTTCATCCTTTCTGGGATCATCTTAATCTTCTCAGTTGTCTCTTGCACAATCTCAGGTCCGAGTACAACACTCTCGTCCGATTCATACCAACACAATGGAGTCCTACACCTACTTCCACACAAGGCTTCATACAACGTCATCCCAATACTAGCACGAAAACTGTTGTCGTAAACGACAAATGACTATCCCACGATCCACCTTGATCCAACACACAAGCTCTCAGCAAATCCTCTAAAGGATGGATAGTCCTCCATGTCTGTCCATCCATCTGCGGATGATAGGCAGAACTCAACCTCAACTTAGTACCCAAAACATCTTACAAAATCTCCAACCTTAACGTAAACCTCAGGTCTCCATCTGACACAATATTCAGAGGTATCCCATGCAACTTCATAATTTCCTCAATGTACATCTCGGCTAACTTCTGCATAGAATGATTAATCTTCATCAGCAAGAAATGAGCCAATTTAGTTAATCTATCCATAATCACCCAAATAGAATCATTCCCTCTCTCAGTCTTCGGCAATCCCGACACAAATCCACAAAAATACTGTCTCATTCCCATTCTGGAATTCTCAACGGCTGCATCATACCTAAAGGCTTCTGATGCTCAATCTTCGACTTCTGACAAGTTAAACACGCATAAACAAACTCGGCAATATCCTTCTTCATACTTGGCCACCAAAACAACTTTTTCAAATCCTGGTACATCTTCGTAGCACCGGGATGAATACTCAACCTACTTCGATGTCCTTCTTCAAGAATGCTCTTCTTAATTTCTGGAACATCTGGAACACACACCCTATCTCTGAACATCATCACACCATTCTCGTCAATTCGGAATTCTCCTCTGTTACCTTGGTTGATCAAAGTCAACTGGTCCACTAACTTCAAGTCAGATTGTTGTCCTACTCTGATCTCTTCCAGAATGCCACTAGTCAACTTCAACATTCCCAACTTCACACTGTGAGAGGTCTCTTCACATACCAAACTCAAATCTCTGAATTGCTCAATCAATTCTAATTTTTTCACCATAAGCATCGACATATGCAATGACTTTCTGCTCAATGCATCAGCCACTACATTTGCTTTGCCCGGATGATAACTCAAATCAAAATCAAAATCCCTCAACAGCTCTAACCACCCCTCTGCCTCATATTCAATTCTTTTTTATCAAATAAGTACTTCAGACTTTTATGATCACTGAACACTTCAAACTTAGAGCCAAACAGATAATGTCTCCAAATTTTCAGCACGAACACCACGGCGGCCAATTCCAAGTCATGTGTAGGATAATTCCTCTCATGAACTCGCAATTGTCTCGAAGCATAGGCAACAACTTGTCCATTCTGCACCAATACTCCACCAAGACCCATCTTTGACGCATCGCAATACACCACAAAAGATTCGCTCGGATTAGGCAAAATTAACATTGGAGAGGTCATCAACTTCTTCTTCAATTCCACAAAGCTTTCCTCACAAGCGACATCCCACACAAAAGCTTAACGCTTTCGAGTCAACTGAGTCAAAGGTAGTGCCAACTTAGAAAAGCCCTCGATAAACTTGCGGTAATAACCCGCCAATCCCAGAAAACTTCGGATCTCAGTAGCAAACTTCAGAGTCTCCCACTGCAACACAACATCAAACTTAGAAGGATCAACATCAATTCCACCCCTTTAAATCTCTTGGCCAAGGAAACTTACTTCCCTCAACCAAAACCCACACTTCGACAGTTTCACATACAACTTCTTCTCTTTCAACACTTGCAACATAGTCCTCAAATGCTCAGCATGCTCTCCTTCAGATTTAGAGTACTTCAGAATATCGTCAATAAAACCCGCTACAAACTTATTCAAATACTCATGAAAAATCCGATTCATATACCCCACGAACACCAGGTGCATTAGATACGCCAACCGGCATCACAGCACACTCATAGTCATTATACCTCGTCCTGAAAGCTGTCTTCGGAATATCATCAGGCTTAACACGAATCTGATGATAACCAAACCTCAAATCAATCTTACTAAACACACAAGCACCTACTAGCTGATCCATCAAATCGTCGATTCTCGAAAGTGGATATTTATTCTTGATAGTCACTTTATTCAACTGCCGACAATCAACACACAACCTCATACTTCCGTCCTTCTTCTTCACTAACAGCACAGGAGCACCCCACTGAGAAACACTCGGTCGAGTAAACTTCATCCCAAGCAACTCTTCCAATTGTTTCTTCAATTCTTCCAACTCAGATGCAGACATCTGGTAAGGAGCCATTTACATCGGACTCATACCTGGTATCAAATCCATCGCAACCTCTACCTCACGCTCTGGAGGCAAATCACTTACGTCATCAGGAAACACTTCCGAAATTTCACAAACAAAAGGCAAAACACCAATTCTCCACCTTCACTAATACTCAAAGTTGCCCCCAACATAAACATCTCACCATCATCCTGCATCGACTCATCAAAACAATCTGTAAGCACTTGGCTTAACTCTACCCAATTCACTGTGCACACCACTTAAGCTCGCAAGACACGTCTATCCCATCCAACATGATCCCGTCTATTATCAACAAGAGATTAAGGGTGATCAGTTCCTCAATTTGTCAATAACAGCCGACTATCATGAGGCGGTACAAACTATTTTACCAAGCCATTATAGCATCCAACACCACACTTAGCCATTGCTCCACACCTAAAGCATCTTGGAGAAGCACCATCTTCTCCCCCACTTGTTTCATTCCCAACCTGCAAATGAAAAAAAAAACAAGCATCGACAGTGTTTTCACACACATGTCGCACACTAGGGAATATACAACATTAGACTACCTGGCCGGACGGACCGACGTGCTCTGATACCACTAATGTAACACCCTTTTCTACCCCACAAATATCGTAGCGGAATAAACATAAAATCATAGTAAAATCAGAATCACCTCAAAGGGTGCACATTTCTCAATAATTTCAAATAAACAAAATTACTCCGTAAACAACGGGTTTTCCTCAAAATAACTAAAAATGACTTCAAAAGGAAGCAGAACCACCATAACCACAAAAATCCCACAAAAGGGTTTATTACAATAAACCATATTCATCAAATAATCAATAAAATAACAGCCAAATAAAACTCAACATGGTTCGACTCAACGACCCAACCCGATGTTACACTATCAGAGCAAGACCCTCTACATCGACCAAAATGCAAATAACTTTAAAAGTACTCAAAAGCATCCACAGCTAATCCTGATCACCTGCACGTTACCCACGTGGAGGCAACATTCAAACAGGAAGGGTGAGTAATACGATTCATTATAATCAATATAAAATAAGATATGCATAAAAATGGTGTCATCATCATATACAACATCATCAGAGTCATCACAAGGCAAATATCAAAACACGTCATCAGAAATCACAACAAATTCCACGTGAATGCAATGCACAACAGGACTCATGCATGTGGTACCAATTGTCACAATTGATGGACACTTAGGTCATCACTCTCCAAAGATCTCCGTCAAATTGGATCGGTTCCATACAAGAACCGGAGCACGTCATAAACCACTTCACATCCACACAATGGGATGAAAGCCACAAATAGACCGAAGTCTAACATCATCATCACTGGACCAAAGTACTAACATCGTCACAGAAATGCAATGAATGCATGATACACCATGTCAATAATCATCATCATCAAAACATCATTATGTGCATCATCATTCACCAAAACATCATGTTAATCATGTCATCATATATTCATCAAAACATCACAAATCATCATCATCAATATCATCAATAACATCATAGTAAATTATCAAAAATATCACAGCACCAAAACCTCAGAACATCACAGCATCATAAATAAAATTTTGCGAATCAGCAGCAGTTCGCTACTGAGTTTGCTGTGCGAACACATTCGCTGAGATGTTCGCTTTGCGAACCTCCAGCGAATCCCAGAATCCCAAACATTCCCCAATTCTGCCTCTCCTCGCCACTTCATTCGCTTTGCGAAGCCCTTCGCTATGACATTCGCTTTGCGAACCCACAAACCTACGTCTCAGAAATCATCCCAGAATCATCACAATTATCGCGCATTCCCTGCGTTGCTCGCTTTGCGAGCCTGGGCGAACATTCGCCTTGCGAATGATTCGTTCGCTTTGTGAACTAGCGACTGCAGGGAATCGTTGCTACACACCAGTAGCATCCCAACCCCAAAAACCATTATGATTTCAACCTCAATTCATCACAAAACACTCCCAAAACAGTCCAGAAACATCAACACAATCAAAAGCATAAAACCTACGACTATTAGGTTGGTTAATTTCACTATTCTAACTCAAAAATACCTAAACCTTCACAAATTCTCAAGATTCCCATAAACCCAATAAATCCCTTTCTCATACAAGAATCCACATATCATCCAAGAAGGTTTTGCCTCGAAGGCTTATTTTTACCTGAATCAATTCAACCCTTAATAATCCATCATCGATCCTCAGAAATACCTCTAAATCATTAATAACTCATAAACCCTTCAAAAATCCCAAAATCCCCAAAATCCACTTTAAACACATCACTTCCTATATTGAAAACAATGAAAGGCAATACTCCCCATACCTTAGATTGTCGATTCAGAGCTTTCTCTACTGAGTCTTTGGAAACCTTCACGAATCCTCGCCTTTTCCGTTTTCCTCAGAGCTCTCCCTTCCTTCCTTCTTTTCACGTTCTGACCTACAAATGAAACCTAATCTCCATTGTTAAACCCTTGGGCTTCTAAAATAGTCTTTCCCCATAATACCCTCACTAATCCTCCTCAAAAGTTCATCTTACCCTTAATTTCTCTAATATTATTTAAATTAATAATAACACTAATATATTCATATTATATACTATTATTTAATTAAAATAACCAAAACTCCACCAAAATTCACCGAAATTCACAAATATTATATTTAAATAAATTAAATAAATATTCTAATAAATTTGGGGTGTTACATCTAGCATCATGAAACATGAGTTCCACCTTATTGGAACTTCAATATAGAGGAGTTTCTTAAAATTAATTCTAGAAAACTCAATACACTCTTTGAACTTTGCATATCTTTTGGGTGACAACCTCACAAACGTAACAACATTTCTAATGGAAGAAATAGATAAATCATTTTGTTTCAAACCATCAATAACCACTAGATTTATAATGTGTGCACAACAAACAAAGATAAAAGAAAGATCCATCTCTCGTTAAACTACCCATATTATCAATCCTCTTCTTCAAATGAGCAATAACTACATAATTAGATGTTGCATTGTCCACAATGATTGTAGACATGTTACTTATTCCATACTCCCTTAAAATATCTTCAACTTTCCTACCAATTGTTTCACCTTTATAATTAGGAACTATTCAAAAACTTAGAACTCTATTTTCATACTTCTAATCATTATTAATGAAGTGTGCTGCGAGGGTCTTGTAGTTAAGATTCTGAATGGATGTCTAACAATAAATGGTTAAGGTTACCCTATTGCAATATCAGATTTGAAATAACCTTTTAATTTTACTTTTTCATCAAAAACAAAGATGAAAACAATCCCTCACCATAATCCTTCTTGATGGAATAATTAATTGGGGTTGTAATTGTCTACATAGCAACTTAAATCCTTCCTCCTTCAACTACCCTAAAATCATGTTCATCTAGGATTACACAGAGAGCAA
Organism: Lathyrus tuberosus; assembly: GCA_022829125.1. NCBI lineage: Eukaryota > Viridiplantae > Streptophyta > Magnoliopsida > Fabales > Fabaceae > Lathyrus > Lathyrus tuberosus. Next base: position 9,509,884 of record JALAZF010000214.1, read on the forward strand.
CATCCTTCCTAAGAGTTGCTAGATTAAATCGTTGGCTTGCATCAACCAAACCACCACCCTTTCAACTAGCAAAGGAGATGGCATCATGAGCAGGATAATTTTGTGGTAACTTGGTGCATACTTTGATGTGAGCAAGCATGTTAGATATCCCATGGGATTTTGTATCACACAAACATTTTTATGACAGTGTTTGCATGTAACTACTAGTTCCCTTTCATTTGGAAATTTAATAAAGTGGTCCCAGGTATAAGAGGGTTTCCTAAGACCATTAGCATTTTCTTTTCACTTCTTTCCAAGTGCAGGAAGCCTGACAACATGAACTTCAGTGGCAACAACATCCGTTGTAACAGCTGACTGTTTAAGTTAAGAAACACCAACCCCTCTAAAAGTTAATGAACAAGGCAGTCTTAGAGTAACATTTCCGATTATTGATAAGTTAATGAAGATCATAAAACACACTGCTAACCACATAAACTCATTAACTATTAATGTTCTTAATATTAAATATTTTATATTCATAATTTTAAAGTTTGTTAATCATTGGAAAACAATTACAATTCAAGCACTCATTATAAATAAAGAGACTTATTATGAAATGGTCACTTTAAAAGTGACATTGCCTTAAGGCACTATTTATTAGACATACATGCACAATATGTGAACTATATACATCATGTTTGCAAGAAAACAACCATAGACATATTTCTGACTTAAAATTACGATATATATATATATATATATAGAGTTCATATCTTATGAGAATACAATTTTTATATAAGAACATGAGAATGAATCTGAACTATTAGATTTTAAAATAAATGGTGAAGATTATTTGAGGCTTTTGTTTTTCTCTCTCCTCCATTATTAAAATAAATGTTGGGGGAGAGAAAAAAAAAACACTACAAAAAACGCGCTTGTTTGCGGCGGTTATTTTGAGGGGTGTTTAAAACCCCCCCAAATTAGAATAAAAATTGATATTCTCTATTTAGTTGAAAAAATAATGGAATAATTTACGGGGGTTTCAAACCCCCGTAATCGTGGGACATTTTTATTCTAAATAGAGTAATTTACGGGGGTTTGAAACCCCCGTAATCTTGGCGCATTTTTACTCTAACTTTTAGTCTCCTGAGCATTTTTAATTAAAATTTATTAAACTAAAATTTTTTGGCGCTAAATATTTTTTTATACCAAAATTGGCGCGATTTATGTTATTTTCCTTTTAATTTACATTAATTATTAATCTATATAATATATATTATGATATATGAAATAATTATATGATATATCTACAAAAATAAAAAAAGAAATAGAGAAACCCTTCAGTTACTGTAACCTGCTTCTCACAACACACTTCCTTCTCTTACCTTCTTCTCACCCTGTTCGCTAATAGAGATGCTTACCGTACGTACATAGGCCGGAACTGACAACACCGATTTTGCTCACCACCGTCGGCATTCCACCCTTGTCTGTTGCTAACAACAATCTCTGATTATTCTCTAGTCTTCATCTTCACTAAGGTTAGTTTATTCTTCTTTATCTTCTCTTTGTTATATTTAAGATTTGTCTCAATCTTTAAAATCTTGTTTGCTAAAAACCCTTTACAAATGTAGTGTTCTCTCTTTCCTATTTCAATTTCCTATTTCAATTAAAGCATTATAGAATAGTAAGAGGGTTCAATTTCAATGAGAAATAGATTAGAGGTCTGATTTAGGAATTTAGGGTTCATTAGTTTTAATTTCTTTTGGCATTGATTTCTCTGATGGTATGGCAAAGTATTTATGGTGTATGTTCTAATAAGCAGCTTCTTTTGACATTGATTTCTCTTTTATGTTGAACTTGTTCCAAAACTCTTCATTCATTACTTTTGACATTGAACCTGTTCCAAAACATTCTTATGTTGAAGTTGTTCCAAAATTCTTTGGTGTTCCTTGACTTAAAATTACATATATATATTATATAAAAATGTATTTAGAAAGTATGTTTGTCTTTTTTCTGATTTTTTATGTGCTTTGTAGTGTTGTGGCTACGTAATCGTATCGCTGTCGACCACCGATTATTTGTTGATAACACGACAACATCTCCATTGTTGAACTATCATCTGATCTTAAGGTATACAATTTTTGCTTCTCTATATTTTTAATATTATTACAATCAATTTTACTTATTTATGATTTCAATTGAATATGATTTTGTTTTATTCTTCACTCTAAAAATTTGTGTTGTTGATACTGTTAGAATCAATATGAATTTTTGAAACAAATAGTTTATTCAATTGAAATATTTCATAATAATGTCTTGTTCTATAATGAAGTAGCTCTATTTGTATGTAATCCAATTGGGTACCTCACCCATCTTAGCTTTCTCTGTTAAAAGGTTAAAGTTTACATGAGAAAAAATGATGAAAATGAAAAAGGCTCTGATTGAAGTTATTGTATACAGTAGAAAATAGAAAGAAAATCTTTTTGTAGGCTCTGATTGAAGAGCTATATCAAAGACATTCCCCTAATTAAAGGGTGTATAGTACACTAGACTACAACACTGCCTTGTCAATGTGCATTGTTTTTTTTTTCTCTGTCAACAAGACTCTTCCTATAATTAATAACAGATGGATTGAGCATTCATTTTAAAAATAAAAAGAATTAGAGAAACATAAGCATGAGTAGTATTTCCATATATGGCCTAATGTTATGTACAATACTATGTGTGTAGATCTAAAGGTATTGTATGTTAAAAGTATTGTATGTTAATAGACTACAGTATGTTAGTAGACTATGTTATGTTATATACACTACAAATATTTCATTAAAAGTACTAATGTTAATAGACTATGTTGTTTTTGTAAAAGTTATTTAATTTATTCATTTTGTTATAATATGTAGGCATGGCAAAGCAAAAGCGTTTCCCAAATCCATTAAAGTCAACACCGCAAACTACACGTGCAACACATTCTCAAGCACCACGAGAACCTCAAGTTCATACTTCACCTCAAGTTTCCCAAGCACCTTAAGCATCCCAAGCTCCTCAACTTCCACCTCAAGTTCATGCTTCATCTCAAGTTCCACCCCAAATTCATATTACACATCAAGTTCTACCTAGAGTTCATATTTCGCCTCATGTTCCACTTCAAGCTCATGCTTCATCTCAAGTTCCAACACAAGTTCATCTTACACATCAATCTCTACCTCAAGTTCATAATATACCTCAAACACCAATTTCATCCCATTCATTACCTCAAGATCAAACTTCAACTCATTCTTTATCTCAAACACATCATAGTGAACCATCTCCAACACAAACTCCAACTAACTCATCAACGTTGAATGGTACAACACCAACAGAGTCTGTAGAAATGCCACAACAATCTCAAACATCTAGACAATATGTTGGGCGTGAATCTACATAATATTGGACTATTGAATCAATAGGTATATGTGTTATATTTTCTTAATTTATTTTACTTTTTTATGATAGATTTACGATATAATTTAATGTTGATGAGTTATGATAGATTTATGATATAATTTAAAGAAGTGGACTGCACATAGACAAAGTTTGTGGACTAGATTTTATGATACATCTCAAACCCGAGATGAAATCATATGTAACATTCCAGTTGGAGTAGACCCAACTCAATGGGCTCATTTTGTTAATTATCGCTTAAAACCGGAAACAATGGTAAATTTTTATTACTTTTATTAATTTATTGTTGTATTTTAATTATATTATTAATAATTTGTATTCATTTTTTATAGGAGTGTTGTTACAAAAATAGAGAAAATCGTAGCAAGCAAGTGATTCCTCATACTGGTGGTTCTAAACCTCTTTCTAGAAAAAGACATGAGATGGTAGTTTTACAAATTAACTTTGTATGTTCTACTATTTGATATGATTTACTATCTATTTTGACATATTTTTTTCTTTAGTTTTTGGAAACTGGACAACAACCTAGTCGTGGAAAATTATACATTGAAACCCATAAAAACAAAGATGGATCATTTGTAAATGATGCATAAAAGAATATTGTGGTAAGTTCATGATGAGCACAACCTTAATAATGTCCAATTTTATCTAGTTATTATCATAACTTGAAAATTCTACACTTGACTTTCTAAATTCATTTGAAAGTTGAACAGTTAGTTTAGACTCTCCCACTTCATGATTTTTATTACAAGTTTTTAATATGGTGATCTTGTATATTGATAGGAACAAATTGAAGTGGGTTTGACACAGAGCAATGTTGATGAATCTCAAATATCTCCTAATGATGTTATTGGTAGAGTCTTTGGGCCCGAGCATTCTGGAAGAGTGAGAAGCATGGGTATGGGAGCAGCTCCTACCAATACATTTAGAAATAATGGAGTTAGACTTTCAAATTTGAATAATTCTTCAACAAGTGCTGCTACATCATCATCTAACTTTTGGCAAGAGAAGTACATGAACTTGGAATCTCAAGTTCAAAACAATATGCAGCATTTAAAGCATATATTATGATGAAAGAAGGAAAGATTCCTGATCAAGTGGCTGACATTTTGGGTTTATCAAATGTAAGTTCTGATTTTTATCTTTCATTTTCACTATTCCATTAATAAAAATAACTAATGCATATTATGTTTTAAGTATATCTCTCAAAGAACTTTAAGCAAAAGATATATCTAATTCTGCTGAAATCTTATAGTTGTGTTGAAAATATGGTTGATGGCTTGACAATTGATATAATAAATAGATATAAAAAATTTGTGAACCTGTGAACCTGAAACATTTGCACTTGTTCTATTTGCAATCTTATAATTTGCAATCTTATAATTTGTGAACCTGTGAACCAGTAAAATAAAAGTGACAATTCTTGGTCTATTTGCACTTGTCAAAATATATTTATTAGAATGCATTTCAAAATTAAAACATTTGTGGTACTTAATATATTGTAGATATTCAATTTGGGTTTGAGTACCTGAAATTGAGAACTTCTGAGTAAAAATGTAAGCAAACTAGAATGTTCATGTTGATACATATTTTGAAATATCATATTCTAACTATTATTGCTTTTTGCAATATGAATTTGTTTACTACATTAAATATTACCGAATGAAGAAAACTTAGTTGAAGAAGTTAGTTATGCAGATAGTTAATTTTTTATTTTCATGAAAATATCTTCAATGGATGGGGTAATTGGAACTGCCAGAGTGACAATTTTAAGAATATTCTGCAGATTTATTTTCCAAACATATTTTACAAATATTATACATTTTGATAACAATGTTTAATGCATGAATTATTAGTCAAATATTTTATCTAATTAATTATTTCTTTTATAATTTTAGCCAAGCGATGATGCAAGTGAGCCTAATTCGCCGTTGATTGCAAGAGGATCTTGTGGTGGTAGCAACAATTGATGTGTGTTTCATTAAGGAGATTGAACAAGAGTGATCTTGATTCTATGTTTTTGTTATATGTTGACTCTTTAGATGAAAATATATGTTAGACTGAATTTGTATTTGATTATCACATTTAATATAATACTGAATATTTTGAACAACACATTATTAACATATTCAAGTTGAAGATGTTATCATGAATTTCAATTGTATGGTTCCATTTTAACTAGATTTATGTTATACTATTTATTTATTTATTCTTAATTTGTTTAGTATAATGATTACATTTAATACTTAATAATAAATATTATAATCTAAAAATATTGTGTGAAAAAATTTTAATAAAATAAAAAAAAAAGAATATAAATTTTTTAATATAATTATCTAAAAATAATTTATTGATAAAAAATTAACCGATAAATATAATACAAAATAAAATTTATCAGTTATTGTGGAGGTTTGAAATCCCCACATAATAGTTTAAAAGATAAATTAAAACTTTTATAAATATATTATTAGAGGGGGTTGATGATTGCCTCAAATTAACTCTACATACTGTGGAGGTTTAAAACCTCCGGAAAACAACCCCTGCAGTTTGATACCAGCGGTTGGCTAGAACACCTGCAGGTATTCTATAGGAATTGTAACTTCGGGAGTTTCAAAAAATCCCGTAAAATATGTTGCGGAGGTTATAAACCCCCTCAAAATGGGTATAAAATCCCCGCAAGTCGAGCGCGTTTTTTGTAGTGAAACTGACACATAATCTCCACCATTTATTTTAAAATTTAATGGTTCAGATTCATTCTCATGTTCTTACATAAAAATGACATTCTCATATGATACGTTCCATATATATATATATATATATATATTCAGGATCCGTTGACGTCGGGTTAAAATCTAAAAAATTTATACCAAATCTCAACCGTTAATGCGAATAAATCAAAGTGTTATATAAATAGTCTATTTTTTAAGAAAAAGAAATGATCATGTATTTTTTTTATTTAATATACTTGTTTGATTTAATTCTACAAAATATTGAGAATCTGTATAAATCTTTTAGACTTACATCTAGTGTCAATAGATTATGACTTATATATATATTATCTGTATTCAAAAGAGATATAAAGTATTTCCACAAATTCAATATGCGTCTAACATGTAATTCATATTTTATTAAAACAAGTGTCAATAATATTAAAATTTTTATATAATTTATATTATGTAGTAATTTGCTTATAAAGTAGCTACTTCTATAACTAGTAGAAATAGCTACTTTATATACAAATTACTATCTCCCTCATGGCTAATTATATTTGCTCAGATGACAATATAGGAAAGCAGATTCAAATGGATGTAGCTAGAATACTGATAAGGACCATGCACACTTCAATACTCAATGAAGTTTTCAATGTGTAGATCAATGAAAATATTTTCAGAATTAGGCTGGTGAAAGATGAGTACAGTTTAAAGAGAATAACCATGTTAAAAAAGTAGAAGTTAACCAATAAGATGAAGAATATGATGAATCTGTTGACAACACATCAGAGGAAGAGGGGGGCGAGTGGAATTTGGAACAGAAGAAAATGAGGAGGGGGAGAATCTTTGGTAGAGGAAACGAGTAGTCAGAATAATGAGGAGATTACTTGAAAACAAAAGAAACAGGACATTGTTACGTCAAAGGTGAATACGAATCTTGAAGGGGCATTAATAGTGAAGAAGGTATGCACACAACAATCTCCTATTCTCTCTGCTGAAAGCAAAAGCAAAAATATATATGTGGGGGAGGGAGAGTTATTGGGGAAGTCGGTGGCAAAAGGAATCATAATAGAGGATGGCCAACTATGTTGTTTAGGGGAATGTTCAAACATAAGTTCTGCAAGAGAATTAGGCAATAGTGAATTAAAAGGGATGCTGCTTTAACAGGAAGAGTCGGATCCAATAAGCATTAGTATAGGTATTGGAGGAGGACAACTATTGCTCAAGGATAATCAAATTTCAAAATGGACTAGGGTTAGTAGGGGGATTTCCCAATCCTATTTTGCTGCACTTGCTCCACCCATTGTTAATAAGAGTAGAAATGTAAGCGCACAAACTAGAGAGGATGTGGGATATTTTGAGGAAACTTCAAAGCAATTCTCTAGGGGTTCCTTTCTTTGTTGTGAAAGTACAAAGGATTCTGATGTGCAACAGGGGAATAGAAGATTTTGGGGGCCGTTGGAGATGGATGTAGTTGGGAAAGTTTAGAAGACAATAAAAGACATGGGCATTTTTGGGAAGGAGGGGGATGCAGTATACACGGATGTAATCAGAGGTATGGAACAAAGGGATCAAAAAGCCAAGAAGTCCAAAAAGGAGAAGAAGGTGAAATCAATGAAGTCACTATGAATCTGGTTTCATACAATTTGAGAGGGTGTGGTAACTTAGTGAAACGGGAAAGACTTTGTCAGTTACTAGAAAAATGGAAGATAAACATGTGTTTTGTACAAGAGTTAAATATCCAAAGGCTGGATAATGATATAGTTAATGAGAGGGTAGGGAGATTGGATGGTTGGGTAAAAATTCAAATGGCTTCTCAGGTGGAATTATTATTATGTGGATACAAGGAATAATTCATCTCTTATACAACTTCAAAGGCGAAGGTTTTTTAGGAGTCTGTGCTGAATGGAAAGGTAAACTTTGTTATTTCATTAGTGTATACTCCGCTTGTAACTTAAGTGGAAAAAGAGCTCTGTGGAATCGATTGTTGCATCTCAAGTTTTCATTAGATCAGGGGGAGTGGGTTATTGGGGGGGGACTTTAATTATGTAAGAAGTATGGAGGAGAGGGTGGGCATGAGTTCTTCAATTAGTCCATTGAATATGAAGGAATTTAATTAATTTATTGAAAATATGGAGCTGGTAGATATCCTTGCAGCATGCAATAATTTCTCATGGTCCAATGGGGATGGTAATGCTAGGAGTATGTTGGATAGAATATTTATGACTGAAAATATATGTACTTGGTGGAAAGTTAATGGCCAAGAGGTGGGAGATAAAGATCTATCTGATCATAGCCCAATCTAGATTAGAGAAAATAATTTAGATTGGGGACCCATGCCCTTCAAAAACCTTAACTGTTGGTATGAGCATAAGGAATTATTAAACTCTGCAAAGAATGAGTGGGATGATATGGTGGTCAAGGAAAGTAAATCCTTTGTTTTAAAAAAGAAATTCAAGCATTTGAGAGATATGTTAAAATGGTGGAATAAAGAAGTGTTTGGTTGGGTGAAGCTTAAAGTTGAAGAGGTTGTGCGTGAATTGAATGGACTTGATAATATAATATTGCCATTACGGGATAAAGGGGGAGTTTATTTGAGAGACAGTAGAAGGATAACATCCAAACAGGTTTGGGATTGTATCCATCTGAAGGAAAGCATATATAAATAGAAGTCAAGGATCAAGTAGATAAGAGAAGGTGATATTAACACAAGGTTCTTCCATAATGCTGTGAAATAAGAATTAAAAGAAACTCTCTATTTACTGTAACTAATGAAGAATGGATCAGGTGGGAAGGGTTTGGTGAGGTCAAGGGTGAAGTCAAGAGATATTTTGAGGAAAAATTTAAAGAAAATGGGGGTGAGAGACCCCTATTAGAGGGTGCTAAGTTCAAACACCTAACTATTTCAGATAGTGAGGACCTTGAAGTAGAATTCTCAAAGGAGAAAATTAAATAAGCAATTTGGAATAGTGAAAGAGATAGATATCCAGGCCCTGGTGGATTCAACTTTTCATTTATTAAGAGTTGTTGGTGGATTGCACAAGAAGACATAATGAACTTTGTAAAGGAATTTCATAGAAGTGGAAGATTACCCAAAGAAATGACATCTTATTTTTTAGCTCTGATTCAAAAAGTGTCAAGCCTACAAAACTTAGGTAAGTACATGCCTATTTGCTTGGTAAGTTGTATGCACAAACTCATAACAAAAATTCTAGCTGCAAGATTGAAAAGGGTAATAGACAAGGTGATTTCACAAACTCAAACAACATTCATGCTTGGAAGATAGATCTTAGACGGGATGTTGGTTATCAATGAGTTTTTGGATTTAGCCAGGAGGGGGAAAAGAGAATTCTAATTATTTAAAGTGGATTTCACTCAAGCATATGATTGTGTAGCTGGAATTATTTGAGATATATGTTCAATAGACTAGGGTTTGGTTCAAAATGGTGCTTGTGGATGGAAGATATAATATTTGATAGTAGCATGTCAGTCTTAGTAAATGGGAGCCCTATTAAAGATTTTCAGGCCTATAAAGGATTAAGGCAAGGTGATCCATTATCACCTTTTCTATTTGTTATAGCAGCTGAAGGTTTGAACGAAATGATGAAAAATGTTATTACACTCAACTTGTTCAAAGGCTTCCAAGTGAATGACTAGGTCATGTACTGTCTTCTGTAATTTATAAATAACAAACTGCTGATTGGGGAGGCCTCTTGGGAGAATCTTTGGGCAATAAAAGCCCTAGTAAGTGGGTTTGAGATGGCTTCTAGTTTAAGCATCAATATGGTGAAGAGTAACTTGTATGAAGTGGAGATTAGAGAGCAATTTATGCAGGCTGCATCACTATTTCTAAGTTGCAAATGGGGGTCGTTGCCCTTCAAATTCTTAGCTATAAATGTAGGATGTATTCAAAGAATACTTGAAGCTTGGGAACCAATATTACACCAGTTTAGAAATAAGTTCACTAAGTGGAAAAGGAGATATTTATCTATTGGATGGAGGGTGACATTGGTCAATTCAGTATTATGCAATCTTCTAATCTAAAATATTTTCTTTTCACAAAGCACATGTGAAAATTTTACAGTCCATCAGAAGAATATAGAGGAAGTTCACCTGGGAAGGAAACTAAGACAAAAAGGGGGTATGCTAGGTCAGTTGGAAGTCTATGTGTTTGGAGAAAAGCCATGGGGTTTAAGTATTAAAGATGTGGGAATGTTTGACAGGGCATTATTGTGTAAATGGAAATGGAGCCTAATTCAAGAGCAAGAAGGTATATGGTTGAGAACTTTAAAGCATATGTATGGGGACTTTCAAAATGGATCAATTAGAAGTCGGGACAACAAGCATAGAGCTAAAGATTTAATTTGGTGTCGTGATATTGAAATGGTGGGTTAGTTTGAGGGTGTAGAGGAAGAACTTTTTCTCAAATCAATCTCTTGTAAGGTTGGATATGGAGCAAAAATATCCTTTTAGAAAGAAAGGTGGATTAGGGGGGATTCATTATCCAACCAATATCCTGAATTGTACACCAGAGCAATTAATCAAGATGGGAAATTGGTTTACAATGGCCATTGGATGGAGGACTCTTGGGTCTGGGAAGTGCAGCTCAGAGGTGCTCTTGAAGGAGAAGAGGCAAGAACCTTAGAAGATGCAAAGAATTTGAGGATAATTCTCAAAGAAATATAACTAATTAAGGGGATGCATGATTTGTTTGTGTCGTGTGCCTGTGGAAGTAAGACCTTTACTGTGTAGTCATGCTATAATTTGATGATGCATGTCGGGGAAATCCCAGTGTTGGGTCCAAGTAGGAAAGAAACTTTAGACTTGATTTAGGAAGCCAGTGTTCCTTCAAAGATTAAGGTGTTTTATTGGAGATTCACTTTAGACAGGCTGCCTACTTGGGTTCATCTCATAAAAAGAGCCATCATACCAAATTCTGCAGAAAACAAGTGCTTCTTTTGCTCTGTTGAGGATGACTGTTTGATCCACTTATTCTTTTTCTGTCATTTCACTGTTTTTGTTTGGCAGATGATATTTTCTTGGATGGCGTTATCATGTTGTGTAGTGGAAGACCCTTGCCAATTCTTTTTACAGGTTTATCATTCTTTAAACGTGAGAACTAGGAAAAATATGAAATGCATTATTTCAATCTAACAGTTATTTTTTATACAAATATTCGGTAAAGAGTTATCAAATGTGTTATGTTACTAAGTTTGACACCTTAATGCCATAAGATCGTGATTTATTAATAAGGGTTTTTGATACATAATTATGATTACAATTAAGATCGTGATTTTTTAATATATATATATATTAAAAAATGAAAACATAAACAAGAATACATACCATGTTTCAAAATCTGAAATATTTTGCTATTGAACTATATATTTTATGTTTGCAAAAAATAGCCATAGACATATTTCGGTCTAAAATAACACCCAAAGAATATCTCACACATTATGGAATAGAGAAATATAGTAGGTTTCATAAAATTTTTGAAAGGTAGAAACTGAAAACAGAAACAAGAATAATTACCAAGTCTTGAAAATAGAACCTGAAAACATAAACAAGAATATATACCATGTCTTAAAAAATGAAATATTTTGCTACCGAACTATATATTTTATGTTAGAGAAAAATAGCCATAGACATATTTCAATCTAAAAATACACACAAAGAATATCACACATTATGGAATAGAGAAATATAGTAGGTTTCATAATATTTTTGAGAGGTAGAAACTAAAAACAGAAACAAGAATATATACAAAGTTTTGAAAATAGAAACAAAATAAGCCATGAATATGTGCAGTGAGAAATTTCAACATATAAATATTTTTGTAGTTTGCAAGCTTCCAAATAAACTCAACTCAAGTAGCAATAGTGTCTAAATCCGAATTAGTAATCTTGAAAATAAACAAAAAAAAAAGAGTTAATAACACTCAAGAAGATGAAGATCAAGGTGATAAGGATATTGAAAAACCTATCAGATGATATAACTTATGTTGGAAGCAAGTTCAATAAAGCTTTGAAGAACCTGGACAGAAAATGGAGGAAAATGTGCAAGACATCGTGTCTGATATTGGTCCCTAGAGAAATAGCTTAGAAGAAGACAAAGGCAAGGGAGTTAGATGTTTTGAATGTTAAGGCTTTGGTCATATCAAAATTGAATGCTTTACGTTTCTCAAGAAGAAGAAAAATGGATTATCTGCTACATGGCATGGTTCTGATTATGATTCTGAAAGTGAAATTGCTTATTCTATAATGGCATTCACGGGAAAATTTGAATCTAAGCGCGTGTCTAGTGTTGAAGACATGATTGATGAAGAGCTAGTTGCTACATACAGGTTTTGTACCAAAATTAGAGGAACCTTACCTAATTGTGGAGAATTAGATGGAAACCATAGGTGTGTTTTAGAAAGAAAAGGAGAAGCTTGTATCAACCATCACAGGCCTGGAAGAAGAAGTAGCATTCCTAAATTCCAAAATTGATAATATGATAAAAATTTTGCATATGTTGAAAAATGGTTCAAATATGCTAGATGAAAATTTGGAAGTTAGGAAGATGTCCAGGAATATGAAAGGAATAGGTTTTGATTCCAACTTGAACAAGAAAGGAAAAATCCCCTCTAAGAAGGTTATCCTACCTAAGAAGAAGAATGAGTTAAAGGACCACGTGTCTCAACATCATGCTTAACATGTGTACCCTCAACACAAAGGTTACAAGAACTCTAAAAAGTGATATCCCCACTATGGTATATATGGTCATATAAGACCCTTTTTCTATATACTGTATGATTATACTCAATTTTATAGTTAGTTTAGGCCTAAAAGGAAGAAAGGGAAGAAATCTCAAGAAAAGAAGAAATGGAAACCCATAACAGCTGCCAATAGTCTCATAACTCATACATCTCTCAGAGTTTCCTCAAGAGAAGATTGATATTTTGATAGTGGGTGCTCTAGACAAATGAATGGAGAAAATTCATATCTTGAGGAGTTGAAATCTTACTCCAACAGTTATGTCGCTTTTGGTGATGGAGAAAAGAAGAGAATAAATAGAATAGGCAGAATGGTCAGCCCTGATCTTCCTTGTCTTAGTGATATGTTGTTGGTAGAAGGCCTAGCTACTAACTTGATCAGCATAAGTCAACAGTGTGATCAAGCTTTGAATGTAAACTTCAACAAATCTAAATGCATTGTCACCATCAAAGATCAAGAAGTTCTCATGAAGGGGTTAAGGTCAAAAGACAAATGTTATATGTGGATTTCTCAGCACTCATCTTGCATGTTATCCAAATTTTATGAGACAAACTTGTGGCGCAAAAGACTTGGTCATCTCAATCTCACAGTCATGAAGAAGGCTATATTTGCTGAAGCCATCAGAGGCTTTCCAAACTTGAAGATTGGAGAAGGAAAAATCTGTGGAGATTGCCAATTAGGTAAGCAAACCAAGATGTCCAACAAGAAGCTCCAACATATGGCCATCTCAAAAGTTCTTGAGTTAATTCATATGCATTTCATGGGACCTATGCAACTGGAAAGTATTGGTGGAAAGAGATATATATTTGTTTGTGTGGATGATTTTTCAAGACAGATGTCCCAGACAAGGGGTCTGATATTAAGACTAAAAGGGAAAATTTCCAAAGAAACTACTATTAACAAATGACCATCCACCATAATACAGATGGATCATCTTATTGGTAATGTCATTGGGAATATGAATGAAGGAGTCATCACCAAATCAGAAAATATGATTGCCAAGTATTTCTTAATTTCCATGATTGAACATAAGAATGTTAAAGAAGATCAAACTGATGAGTTCTGGATAAGTGCCATGCAATAGGAGATATGTCAATTCAAAATAATTGTTGTGTAGGGTTAGTCCCTAGACCTCAGAATGTAAATATTATGGGTACCAAGTGGATTTTTAAGAACATATATGATGAAAGTGGTAATGCGACAAGAAACAAGGCAGGGTTAGTGGATCAAGGGTACACTCAAATACAAGGAGTGGACTTTGATGAGACTTTTTTCTCTAGTTGCCAGTCTTGAGTCTATTAGATTACTACTAGGAATTTCATGCATGATGAAATTAAAATTGTATCAAATGGATGTCAAAAGTGCTTTTCTGAATGGTTATCTCAATGTAGAGCCACTATAGTGAAGAAGTTTAAGCTTGATAATGCTAGCCACAAAAGAGCTCCTGGTGCTACTCATGTGAAAGTGACCAAATATGAAAAAGGAGTTGATGTAGATCAAAGCCTATACAGAAGCGTGATTGGAATTCCGCTCTAGCTCATAACAACTACACCTGATATCACATTTTCTATTGGTGTGTGTTCTAGCATCAAGCAAAACCCAAGGCCAACCATCTTGCTCAAGTAAAGACATTCCAACATGTGTGTTGCAACATCCGGTCTTTGGCAACAGATAGATGGTATTGCAGTTTGGTTCAGAATTATTCTATCTAAGATTCTCTCTACAAAGAAGATCTTCAAGTCATGGAGAAAAGTTAATTTGGATGTACCAGTGCAACATGCGGAACACGATGTTCCAACATGTAGAGTGCAACATCTGGCCTCGTCCGTAGGCCATAAGGGATGTTGTTTGGTGCGATTTTTCTTATTGGATTTCAATCAAATTTGTTGCAGATTTGTTAGCAATGTATGGTTGATTTGTTTGACAGCTGTTGAAGATCAAATCAAATTTAAATGGATATTTAAATTTTTATTTGAATATAGCAAATCATATCTTTTGGATATTTTTATTGTGCAATTAATTCTAACAAGATTCTTTATTATTTTGAACGAACTTAAATCATAGATCCATAAGGAAAAATCCCATTTGACATTGCTATATAAGGAGACTCAATTCTCATATTTTACTTGAGGGTTTGTACGCAAGTTTAAGTTCTTTGTGTCTAGGGTTTATGAGTCTTTTCTTTCTTGTATTCCAAGCTAACTTCATAATAAGGATTAATGTTGAGTCTTTGTGTATACTACTCTATGTTTCAATAACTTGGCATAATTGATGGTTTGTCTTAGTTGATTTGTAAATTCAATAATCAGTAGACTTATTATTGAGGTTGATCACTAGGGGTTAGTGGTTGATGAAAGTGAGTGGGTTCTCATATTTAGGGGGAGTCTTAAATAGAAAGTCACTTGGATTAGGAAGAGACATATAACTTCAAAAGGTTTGGGGTTCTTATAAGACTGATTATTCTAATTCAAAGTAGTGAATTTCCTTTCTTGGGTAGAGTGTCCTCCAAATGTAGGTGTGTTTTCACCGAACTAGATTACCAATCTCTTGTGTTTTAATTGCTTTCTGCATTACTGTTTTTATTGTTGTCATTCTGGTTTATGAATTTGGGCAAGTTGTCCCTACATCGTGTCTAACATCTATCCCTTCAAGAACATAATTTCAAGGGTGTTTTCGTAAAAGTACATGGCTAAATCATACACACATAAAAAAAACATTCTAAACTAATTTTTCTCAAAAAATACTTTAAAAAATGTACTAGTTATTCTAGATGAGTTAGAAGTAATTTAAAATGATACGGGCAAAGATTTTGTCTTACCAATTGATTGACATTTTATCCCAATTGATTGGTAGTTTTCAATAATGCATCCTAATCGATTAGGACATCGTATTAATGATGGGAAAATGCTAGATATCTTTTCTTTTCATTTTTAACATGTTAATCGATTGTAAAGGAGAAAACCAATCTATTGGAACATCTTTCCAATCGATTGGCATGTCATAAAAAGCCTTTGAAACGATTTCCATTTTAGAAAACCTCTAGTTAAGGTTAAAGATTAGCTCGATATTAAAAGCTTGCTAAGGTTCAAGATTAGCCTGGTGTTAAAATCTCGCAGGTTATTGGTTATCCCATGGTAAAACCAATGTTTAAGTTTTGTGATTTCAACACAGTGTTAAAAGCTCACAAAGTTTGATTAGAAGCTTGAAGACTAACCGCTCCAAGATTTTCGTGGAAACAAGGCTACTCGCTTTAACCTGCCATTTGGAAGCAAGACTAACCATTTCAATTCGTTGTTTTTTTGTATTATTTAAAGTAAACCTTAAATTTAATTTTTCCTCGTATAAGGAGGGTTCATGAGTATAACCTTCTAAAAGCTCTCAAGTTTCTTGCATACTCTCAAGATCAATTCTTGGGGAGATGAGTAGGTCATTTTTATTTATTTGACCGAACCTGTATAATTCCCAGTGTTCTCTATAACACCTTAAACCCCAACACATAATTTATAAAGCATGTGGAATAAAAGAATTTTAAGGGTGTCACATTTCTCAGCATAACACTTCAAATTGTCTCATAATTAGAAAATCAACTTCAATTAATCACAAAACATTTAATTCAACATCTCGCTGAAATAAAGAAAATAAAGTATTCCCAACCTAGTGTTACACTATCAGAGCGACACACAGAAACCTAAACAACATGAAAAGATAAACAACAAAGGCCAACTATGCCATCCTCCAATACAAGCACCAACGAGAGCTCATCAGTCTCTACCTGAGTATCTGCACCACAACCTTAAAGAACAACACAGAAAAATAAAGAAAAGGGGTGAGAAATACATTCTATATATTAGCGGCGTACAAACAACAAGGGTAGTATATTATCATAGTTAAGTCAAACACACAAATCCAACAATAGAATAATTAATCAACAAATGCAATTATATATGTAATGTATTCATCTCCTCTACTTACATGCATGTGGTACCAATATTTTAGATAGTCATAGGTGTGTTACAAAAGCATCCAACTCGTCACTTAGACCGAAGTCCTACTCATCACTGGACCAAACTCTTACTCATCTTAGGACCAAAGTCCTCACTCATCATTGGACCAAAGTCCTACCTATCTCCAATATACATGATGCATTAATGCAATCAACAATACAAATCGTCATCCACAACCCTCCAACTCCAATCCTCGTCATTGGACATAAGTCTTACACGTCACTAGTTCCTTCAAACCTAAACACATCATCATCAATTATTGCTGATGTAAGGTCGCGTTACTAGTTCTCCTGAATCTAAAAAAGTCCACACTGGTTCTTTCAAACCTATACATACATCACACAAACTCTAACAATTATAGTTAACGTAAATATCGATTCGTCTTAAAAATAATTCTCAACATGCAAAATTACATATTCAAAAGTCATTCAATATTTAAGGGTTACATGCACATCATTTAAGACTTTAAAATAACCCTAAATTAACTCAATTAGGTACTGACTACAATCTAAACATATCAATAACTCAAATCCAAGTTATTTATAAACGTATTCAAATTCCTAAAATTGCTCCAATAGTTTACCAAAACCCTTGTCCCTCTAAGTTTACCCTTAACGTCCCTAAACCCTTAATTTAACTCTAAAACAGAATGTTTAAATTCATAATAGCGACAAATATTATAAATTTATGATAAATTATGAAACCTTCCAATTTAAAGGTTATTTAAACCCTCTTTCAAACATATTTAATTGCATCTCAATCGGAGTTACGAAACATTAGTTATGCGTGAAACAAGATCACCAAAGTAGGACTAAAATTTGACATCGCTTCTGGTATAAAAACAAGAGAACTGCTATTGTTGTAGCGTTCCTCGACCCTATTTACACATTTCAATACAAATATTATTTTGTTAGATTTCTAGCACAGCTGCCCGTAGCTAAAATGGACTTACGAAACTCAAATTACGAATGAAATAAAACGATCAATCCCATTTTATGTCTATCTGCGATTTTTCTCTCTGCAACACTTTCAGACTTTTATATTTTCATTCTCGTGGCAGTTCAAACTCAGAAATCAAAATTTTCTCATCAACAACAACATTGCTCATCACAACTCATAACTTATCAATCACAAAATCTCAACACATAGCATGTCAATTAATAATGTTCATACTAATAGAGAATGTTCTGGCATCAATCATAACATTTTCATAGATATCATATCAATTAATAACATCCATATCAACAGAGAATTATGTGGTATCAATCATAACATTTTAACAAATATAATATCAATTAAGGACATCCATATTAATAGAGGTCTTTATGGCATCAATCATAATATTTTAACACATATCATATAATTTCAGCAATTAACAGAGCACGAAAATTAGGATTAACAACAACAACCCTAAAAGGTTTTGCATAAACCTCTTCAGGGTTCAATTCATTCATCAATAGGGGAAACATATAAGATAAAAAGGACTCCATACTACCCCTCATGCTTAACACCCATATATTGAATAATTCTCCAAATTACCTCAAATTTGCAGAAAAGCTTTGAATTTTGGATATGGAGGTTCTCTTCTTTACTTGCTCTCCTAGGGTTGCCTCCACTTTCTTCTTATTCCTTATTTCCTAAAACTTCTACGTACTTTATTTCTTTCTATTCTCCCTTGTACTTATTATAGAAAATCTCTTTTATTTTTATTTCATTTATCACACTAATTCCCTTAATTCCTCATAATTCTACTAACTTATTTATTTTTATTTAAAATTCTATTTCACTACCCTCTCACAAATTCTCTAAATTTCTATCAATTAATTTATTAAATTTATTAAATAAATTCTTTCAATACTCCTTAATTTTTATTTAAATTATAATTAAATACTAAAACCAATATTCTCTACTTCTACATAATTTACTTATTAAAAATATAATTAAATTCTTCCCAACAACTCATTGACCCATATAATATTAATTAGTTACTCAAAGATATTCTAAAATTAAATAAAAATGATTATAATAGCTAATAAAATATTATAATAAAAAATCGTGGTGTTACAACTGTTCCCCGCTTATAGAATTTTCTCCCTTGAAAATTTCCTGATAAAAACAACTCTGGATAAGACTCATTCATCTGGTTCTCTTACTCCCACGTCGCACTACCTCTATCGATGATTGCAACTAAAGAGATACTCCCTTCGTCCCACAATAAGTGACCCAGTTGACCATTTCACCCAGTTGACCCATGTATTGGGAATGATGAAAGTAATATTAATTAAAGGGTAAAATTGGAAAAGGTACATTGAAACTTGTAATGGGTCATTCATTTTGGGACGCTCTTTTATTTCAAATGGATCACTCATTGTGGGACAGAGGGAGTACCATTTATGAGACATGTACCTTCAATCAGTTATTAGATCCCGAGGCCTCAACACCACTAAGAGCAAACTGTCCCACTAGTCTGCACGACATCTGACGGCTTCTTTAGCTTTTGGTATTGTGTGCTGATATGACCTGGTTCTCCACAATTGAAACAAGTTAGAAATACACTATTGCACTCAGTGGCACAATTTCCTAACTTTCCACACTTGAAACATGTTAGGCTTGGGTTCTTACATTCAAAGTCAGGATGACCTAACCCTTCACACTTGAAGCATCTTAGAGAAGCAGAGACACCTCCCTTACTTGTTTCATTCACACTTGTTGTCTTCTGCTGGAACTTCTAATTTCCCTTAGCAACTAGAGTCACATACGACTTGCCAGGATTCTGATTCCCACTCTTCTTCTTACTCAAACTCTTGTAGTGACAATATTTATCTATATTATCCTCATCATAAATTATGTATTTGTTGACTAGTACTGGGAAACGACAGATCTCCTGATATCCGATGAACTGCTTGATATCAGGACGTAGAGCATCTTTGAACTTCACATACTTGGAACCTTCAACATCTACACCATTTCTTCCTACGCAACCACCCATCAAAACCAGTTACAACAGTAAAGTAAATAGCAGTTAACGAATTCAAGCATTGATAATGTTCACACACATGTCGCACACCAGTGCATAAACAAGTTCATAAAGCATGCAAATTAAAGGAATAATAAGGGTGTCACATTTCTCAGCATATCATTTCAAATTGTCTCAAAATTAGAAAATCAACTTCAATTAATTATAAAATGGTTAATTCACCATCTCGCAAAAAAATAAAATAAAGTATTCTCAACCCAATGTTACATTATCTGAGCGACACATGGAAAAATAAATAACACAAAAAGATAAACAACGAAAAAGGCCAACTATGAAATCCTCCTATACAAGCATCAACTAAAGCTCCTCAGTCTCTACCTGAGTATCTTCACCCCATGTGTAAACAATTACATCGAAACATAAAGAAAAGGGGTGAGAAATACATTCTATATATTAACAGCATATAAATAGCAAGGGTAGTATATTATAACAATTAAATCAATCGCACAAATCTAACAATATAATAATTAATTACCAAATGCAATTATGTATGTAATGTATTCATCTCCTATACTTCCCTGCACTTGGTACCAATATTTCGAATATTCAGAGGTGTTTTACTGAAGCATCCAACCCATCAATTGGACCAAAGTCCTACTTGTCATTTGACCAAAGTCCTATTTGCCACTAATCTTAAGTCCTAACTCGTCACTGAACCGAAGTCTTACCTATCTCTGATATACATGATGAATGAGTTCAACAAACAATACAAATCGTCATCCACAATCCTCCAACTCTAATCCTCGTCACTAGACATATGTTTTACACATCACTAATTCCTTTGAGCCTAAACACATCATCATCAATTATTTCCGATGTAAGGCCTCATCATTGGTTTTCCTGAACCTAAACATCTCAACACTGGTTTTTTTGAACCTAAACATACAACACACAAACTCTAACAATTAGAGTTAATATAAATATAGGTTTGTCTCAAACTAAATCCTCAACATTCAATAATACATATTCAAGAGTCATTCAATATTTTAAACAACACCCAACATAACTCATACTAACAACTTGTTATTCATCGGTTAACATATCCTTTAAGACTTTAAAACAACCCTAAATTAACTCAATTAGTTACCGACTCAACTTTAAACACATCAATAACTCAAATCCAAGATATTTATAAATGTACACAAATTCCTTAAATTGCTCAAAGGGTTTCCCAAAGCCCTTACCCCTCTAAGTTTACCCTTAGGGTCCCTAAACCCTTAATTTAACTCTAAAACCGATTGTTTTACTTCTCAATAGCAACAAATATTATAGACTTATGATAAATTTATGAAACCCTCCATTTTAAAGTTTCTTTAAAACCTCTTTCAAACGTAGTTAATTGCGAAACATCAGTTACGCGTGAAACAAGATGACCAACACATGACTGAATTTTGACTACGCTTCTGGTATAAAAACCTGAGAACTCATACTGTTGTAGCACTCATCGACCTAATTTACCCTTTTCAACAGAAATATTATTGCATTAGTTTTCTAGTGCAACTGACCGCACCTGAAGCGGACTTACAAAACTCAAATTACACATGAAATAAAACGATCAATCCGATTTTATGTCTATTTACGATTTTTCTCTCTGTAACAGTTCTAGACTTTTATATTCTCATTCTCATGGCGATTCAAACTCAGAAATCAACATTTGCTCAATAACAAAACCATTGCTCATCAGAACTCAGAACTCATCAATCACAAATCTCAACACATATCATGTATTAATAGCATCCATAACAACTGAGAACTATATGACATCAATCATAACATAACATCTATCATATCAATTAATAACATCCATATCAACAGAGAACTTTATTGCATCAATCATAAATTTAACAAATATCATATCAATTAATAACATCCATATCAACATATGACTATATGATGTCCATCATAATATTTTAGCACATCATATAATTTCAGGAATTAACAGAGCATGAAAATTAGGATTAACAACAACAAGCCTAAGAGGTTTTACAGAAACCCCTTCAAGCTTCAATTCATTCATCAATAAAGGAAATACAAGAGAGAAAAAGGAAAAGAGGATAAGGCATCCCCACTACCCCTCATGCTTAACACCCATATATTGAATAATTCTCCTTAATTACCTCTAATTTGCAGAAAAGCTTTGAACTTTGGATATGAATGTTTTTTCTTCACATGCTCTCCTAGGGTTTCTCCACTCTCTTCTTACTCCTTATTTCCCAAAACTTATATATACTCCCTTTTTTTCTATTCTCCCTTCTACTTAAATAGAAAACCTTATTTATGTTTATTTCATTAATCACATTAATTCCTCATATTCCACTCACAAATTCTCTCAATTTCTACCAATCAATTTATTAAATTAATTAAATTAATTCTATCATTCTCCTTAATTTTTATTTAAATTCTAATTTAATATTAAATTCAATATTTTCTACTTCTACAATATTTAATTATTAAAAATATAAGTAAATTTTACTCAACAACTCATTAATCCATATAATATTAATCAATCACTCAAAGACATTTTAAAATCAAATAAAATTCTTATAATAATTAATAAAATATTATAATAAAAAGACCAGGGTGTTACATACTCTATTTTTCCTCAACTTTTTATTTTTCACGATTATATTTTGCAAATTTTATTTTCTCCGCTGCTTAATATTAAAAAAACTTTCAAAATATTTTTAAACTCTGATTCTAAACCAAAAAGTTTTTCAAAACTATATTTTTTGGAACACACAATTCATCCCATCTTGTGTGGGAAGTCACTTGTCCAAAGTGGCATCAGAGCCTATCTCCTGTTTAAAGACTAACCGTCTTAGGAGGAAGATGACTTCCGACAAGAGAACCTTTCTAAACACACCACTACTTTTCAATGATACTAGATTTAATATTTGGTATGCTACGTTTAGAATTTTTCTTTAGATCATTAATCATGAATTATGTGAAACCATACTTACCAAGTAAATGGAAAAGTAGTAGATAACCTCGATTCCCTCTGGACTAAAGAGGAAAAGAGAAAGTTTAAGCTAGATTTTAAACCTAAAAGATTTTTAACAATGTCTCTAGATGATAGTAAATTTTGCTATGTTAATCAATGTAATACCGTCAAAGAAATGTGAGATACTCTTGAAATGATATATGGAGTTTATCCATGCATCGAACAAGAGAAGGGTAACACGCGAGACGAAGAAGGTAAATATATTACTTTTAAATGTTTTTCAAAGTTTAGAAATGTTAGGAGTTATATTGAAAATTTTGTCTCTAACCAATGTTTAAGAGTTAAGAATTTGAAGTATAATCTAATTCTTAAATCAAAAGATAAGAACCTTCATGAATTTCAAGAAAAAACAAGAAAGAAAGAAATTTTAGAGAAATTTAACGAACTAGTTCAATTATTCAAAGACGAAGAAGTAATAACCAAAGAATCATCAACTTCATCTTACTCCTATCATACAAATCTAGTAGAATATTTCGAAAGAACATATTCAGTTGTAGAACCATCTTTAGAAGATTCAACATCAAATGAAAGAACCTCTTGTTCTAGAAATGGTAAAGAAGAAGAAGTTTCTTTAATATTCAAACGAAGAAGAGGGGGAGATACATAAACCTTGATAAGAAATATGAAAGAATATTCTTTCAACGATGGAGATAAAATTTTCTTAAAGGCATCCTACGAGGAAAATACCATTCCATGTATTAAACCATAATATGAACAATTGTTTTGAATGAGCGGTCAATTAGAGAAAGAAAATAATAAACGTAGTGAACACATATTAGGTCTTAAGGAATCATTAAAATATCTTAGCAAGCGAGTTTATTGATGAAGCTTGAGCTTCAAGTTTGGATTACAGAACATTCAACATACATTATGAAAAATGATGTTAGAATTAATTTGACATGTCTGTTAAGAAGCTTTTTATTAACTATAACATAATGTACATAATAGCATAATGTACATAAGTGTATTTTTCCATTTACTACAAAGTTATAGTTAATGTATAAATAGACCATTTGTATCTATTATTATTCATTTAATGTAATAGTAATAATTTTCAATATTCATTTCCCTCTCTTCTTGAATGTAATTGTTTTTCATCTTCTTCATAATGAGTTCTTCCATCATCTACATGGTATCAAAGCTTAACAAGCTATGGAAGCCATTGTTCTTTACCTTCTTTTTTCTTTATCTTTCTCCCTGCTTCAATGGTTGTTCAGAGCTTTGCTGATTTCGCTACCAATTCTACTAATCCCTATTATCTTCATCCGAACGAGAATCCAACACTCGTTCTTGTTTCTTCACCGCTTGATGACAAAAAAATCATATGTGGGCTCAATCGACGCAAATCGCATTAATATCCAAGAACAAGGATAAGTTCATCAACGACACTCTTACCAAGCTGCCCGTGTCCGATCTCCTATATGCGCCATGGATTCAGTGCAACACAATGGTTCTTGCTTGAATTCAATGTTCGATTTCTGAATTTATTGCAAGATCGGTACTTTGGATTGATAGTGCTACTGGTGCATGGAAGAATTTGCAGATTAGGTTTTCTCACAACGACATTTTTCGCATATAGTACATTCAAGAAGATTTTTACAAATTTCGTCAAAGGTACTCTCGATGTATCAAATTACTTTACTTATTTGAATGTTCTGTGGGATGAATTGGAAAATTATCGTCCAATTCCCTCTTGTTTGCGTGCAACACTTGTTCTTGTGGTGTTATTGCTTTTGTTCATCGTTATAGGGAACAAGACTATGTGATACACTTTCTTAAGGGTTTGAATGAGAAATTCACACATTCCAAGTCTTAGATTATGATGATGAATCTGTTTCCTGACATTAATAAAGCCTTTTCTTTAGTTATTCAGCAAGAAAGAGATTAATAGTGTTGTCTCTGCCATCATACCTAGTATTGGAAACAATGAAGAAAACACAACTTTGAATGCTCAAGCTTCTCATTATTCTCAACATGGTAAACCTAATCATTACAAGGAAAAATATCCGAGAGCTAATGTCCAAGAGGTCAAAACAGAGTTTGCACTTACTGTGGAAGAACCAACCATACCATTACCAGGTTTCAAAAACAAGAGCAAAGGAAATGGATCAGGTTCTCAGAATGTTGCTACCACCAATAGTGCCTCAGAAGCTTCTTGTAGGAAAATGGGGACGATGCCCCAAGGATCATTCTAAGGACTCCCCAGCAGAGTCGCCATTTTACTGTAGCGCACAATTTTTGTTGGTGACGCGACCACCTTATCGCGGAATTGGGTTTTTCTCCTCGAGGAGAAATAGGGTGTTACTTTCTGATTTCTTATTTATCCCATGAAGCTGGAAGGGAAAGGGAAGGTATCTAAGACTAGCCTTAAAGAGATTGGGGGGTCCAGGGTTAGGTTATACAATGGGGAGTTGTCAGTTACCCATCCTATATGTGGTTATCCACAGGATGTTAGCATTAGGTTTCGCTTTGTACTTGATGGTGTTTATCCGGTAATGGGTTGTGAAAGTTTCTTGGGAAATGTGACAGGGAGAGTGAGTTTTTGTTGATGTTCGGGTTTTTCTGATGTTTTTTGGTACGGTACTGGACCTAAGTTTTGATTGATATGAAGGTCCTGGACCTAGAGTTTTTGTTTGGTATGCTCGCTAAGATTTCACAATCTTATGCCTACGTATTCCCGTTTAAACGAAACAGGGAAATCAAAGCAATCATAGTTCCCCCTATTCTAAGGGAGGAAAAGATGTTTTGGTGTCTTGTTCAAAGCCCAAGATTGAAGCTAAAAGGTTTAACTGAGAGAGAAATTGTCATCTCTAAAGGGAGACATCTTTGTCTGTTTATCACAACTGTTGGGTGACTGTTTATAAAGGAGGATTACTTTAACTGGGATATGTGAATCTAGCGAAGCCATAATTTTCTTTATAGGGGTTTTTGACCTGAAGGAGAAGACTTTAGCTCAGTGTAGAGCAATGCCATATTTCCTTAGGAATTTCTCATGCTAAGAAGGGGACAATGGCATGGATATAAATAACCCAGAGGCTTGCCGCTTACAGCTATTAGATGAAAGAAAGGGAATTCCTGTTTTGACATATGATAAACAAAGAAATGACTTCCTACAGAGGGACTTTTGATTTCCTCTGAGGGGATGTTGATTTTTGTGTGCCTTGATCGAAGCCCAAGGGTGAAGCTAAGAGTTTGATTGACTCCACTGGGGAAGTCCTTATACAAAGCCTAAGAGGAGGCTGAGAATGGCTGACTCAACAAGAGAGTGTTTATATATGTCTTGTAAAATGCCCAAGATTGAGTCTAAAAGTGACTGACTCTTTTGGGGATATCATTATACAAAGCCTAAGAGGAGGCTAACTCCATAGAGGAGATATTTATCTGTCTTGTATAAAGCCCAAGATTGAGGCTAAAAAAGAATTTGGACTCCGTTGGAGAGGGTTTGTATGTATCTTGTACAAAGCCCAAGATGGAGGCTGAAAAGAAACTGACTCGGTGGGAAAGAAAATATGTCTTGTAAAAAGCCCAAGATTGAGGCTAAAATGAGACTTTACTGACTCGGCTGAGGATATTTTACGGTATCTTGTACAAAGCCCAAGATGGAGGCTGAAATGAGTTTGACTCTGCGGGAGTGTATTATTTGTCTTATACAAAGCCCAAGATTGAGGCTGAAAAGGGTTTGACTCTGTTTAGGATATTATTTCTCATAGCCTAGAAGAAGACTGGGAGGAAATGACTCATCTGGGAAATATATTTGTTCCAAGCTTAAGAGAAGGTTATGGAGATTTATGTCTCGTACAAAGCCCGAGATGAAGGCTAAAAGGGTTTGACTCAACAAGAGAGTACTTTTATTTGTCCTGTACAAAACCCAGGATTATGGCTGAACAAGTTGGAGAAATCATTATACAAAGCGTAAGAGAGGCTGGTTGCTACTAGGGGAAATCATTATACCAAGCCAAAGGAGGATGGAAAAGATTGTCTCAACAAGAGAATGGTTTTTATCTGTCTCGTACAAAGCCCGAAATTGAGGCTAAAATGGGTTGACTCAACAAGAGAGTGCTTTTATCTGTCTCGTACAAAGCCCGAGATTGAGGCTAAAAGGGGTTGACTCAACAAGAGAGTGCTAAAAGGTGATTGACTCAACAAGAGAGACTGAAAAGGTGATTGACTCAACAAGAGAGTCTGAAAATGTCAATGACTCAACAAGAGAGTCTGAAAAGGATTTTGACTCAACAAGAGAGTCTGAAAAGGTTAGCTTCACTGGGGAGACTCATTGTACAAAGCCTAAGAGGAGGCTGGGTGTGCTGAGGAAGGATCCTTATACAAAGCCTAAGAGAAGGCTATCTTATGTTGGGGATTCTTGAGATCTCGAGGCATGTCCAAATGGGGAAATCTACTCTTGCTGAGGATACAGAAGAGTTGATAGATCAGATACCTTGAGGTTTTGATTTGCGATCGTGTTATACTAATGATAAATTGACCCTGGATGGGGAATTTTAGGAGAAAGACTGGGTTTTAACTCTACTGGAGATTAATCAAGAATCCGGGGTTTCTCCTATATTTGTAAGGTACTTGAGAATGCCTTTAAGACTCAAGAGGGGATTTAGACTGTCCAAGTCTATTAGTATAGTTTACCTTTGTATTACGCCCAAGAGGAGGCTGACTCTTTTAAGGGATGAGTATCAACCCTAAGATTGGTCTAAGGCTTTGACTCTTTTTGGAAAGACAGCTCTAACAAAGGATGACTAAGTTCTGTCCTATACCTTTAAGAGGTCTTCAGGGTCCTTGTATTATGCCCAAGAGAAGGCATGAGAACTTCTAAGAAGCCGAAGGGTCCTTGTACAAAGCCCAAGAGGAGGCGGAGATGCTTTTAAGAAGCCTATGAGACCAAATCAAAGAAAGGTTCGAGAGATGTCATTCACCGAGAATGAATCATTTCTGAACAGTTCTGGGAATTGAAGAAATTCAAGAGATGTCATTCACCGAGAATGAATCATTTCTAGGGAATAGAATTTCTTTGACAATTTCTATGAATTTGGGCCTCAGATATTGTATAAGTCCCGACACGATAAAAAATCTCGGCGCGATCGCCATTTTATCTCTCGGGCCTCTCCCTGAGTTTTAAGCCCCAATGATGGAAAATCTTGGTGGTCAAAATTTGGGGTATGACAGATGCCCCTATTTAATTTTCTTGGACCCGAAGGTGTGAACGGCGAAGGTATCCGGGCATTCGGGGTGCAAGAGAATTAAATATCAGAATACCTAAAATTTTGATGGTGGTTATGAATGGCGGCTTGCTCATCCATCTTCTTTTGCTAAGCAATGATGCTTAGAAAATGATAAAACTTCCCCTCGTTCCTGGCTTCCTACCAAGGAACTGGTCTCAGTTTCTGATATAAACATCCCCTCGATCCTGGTTTCCTACCAAGGAACTGGTCTTAGTTTTTGATGCAAACTTCCCCTCGATCCTGGTCTCCTACTAAGGAACTGGTCTTAGTTTCTGAAATAAACTTCCCTTCGATCCTGGTTTCCTACCAAGGAACTGGTCTTTGTTTCTGATGCAAACTTCCCCTCGATCCTGGTTTCCTACCAAGGAACTGGTCTTTGTTTCTGAAATAAACTTCCCCTCGATCCTGGTCTTCAGCCACGAAACTGGTCTTAGTTTCTTTTGTCAATAAACTTTCGTGACAAGGGACGCTATGTGTAGAAGTTTTCATCAAACTTCTCGCCGAGTTTTCTACAGGGGAGACGCCATTTGATAGAAAGAGTTTTGATGCCAGACTTGCTGGGGAACCCATTTGTCTGAGCTGTAGAGGTGTACAAACTTCTTTGTTGGAGACGCCATTTGTTGACTCTACTGGGGAAAACGAGTCTCTTGAAAAACTACTTTCTGCTTGGGGATATTACATCATACTTTTCTTCGAGATCTCCTCAGAGAAATGCCATGTGATGTAATCCAATTTGGAGGTGCTGATGACCTTATTTGATAGAAAATTTTCAGAGAGAAACTGTTGTATTGCCGAGAGTTTTCGGTTGAGAGGCATTCTCTGGGGATTTTCCTTAAATCCGGGAAAGCGTACATATCATCTTCAATGGTGAAGAGTGAAGTTTGTCTAAGGTTGTCTTATCTTTCAGAGGTTCAAGTAATCAAAGTGGTCGAGGACCAACTTCATCCCAGAAATAAACTGGGGAGAGATTGCTTAGCTGACTCGCTTCCTGACGAGGAAAGAACTGACGACTCGATTGACCAGAGGACTTTTACCACCTAGAGTAAAGACTGGCTAGGGTGATAGTGATGTAATATGATTATGAATGCAAATCAATAATGCATGATGTGTGTATGTATGTATATGCTGACAAAACAGACACGACACACAGACTAATAGATGAACACGACTGGGTACTCGGCCACTATGGGGATGAAAAGCACCATTTGGTTCAAAATAGCAATTCTGCCTTACTTAGGAGAGATAGTCCCTGTGGGGAAAAACATGGGTCGGGCTTAGGAGGTAAGAACTCTGTCGGGGATGTCAGATGGAATATTCGCATCTGACACAGCTGATCCTTTATTCAGGTGTACTGGTTTAGAAGGAGTACTTTGATTCTGCACTTTGAAGCTTAACTGTCTTTATAGAAGCGATCGATGTTCTTTTGATGTTCAACAGTCAAAAGAAATTGCCATCTTTATTTTAAAAGCATAAAAATTTTGACAAGTAAATTCATTTTTGTTTTGTTTCAAGAATCGTTAATCATGTTAAAAACATCGTTCTGTAAAGCTAAAACAAATAAGAATTGTAAACAAAAAGCACTAGGGCTCAAATTTTATTGATAGGATGCAAATCAGCCAAGCGCGTGATCCCATAGAGTATTTACAAAGTTTAGAAAATGGTAATTTAAGGGAAAAAGGACTACATTGAAACATAACGATCGTTATCCTTCTACCAACTTTGAATTCTGGACATCCTGAGCTTCTGTCGAAGATGACCCTGACTGGAGTTTTCCTGATGGATGGCATGACTGCTACTGGGGGATTTGCCCCTCTGTTGGACGTAGTTACTTGCCATGAATCCCTAACTTTTTCCTGGATTGTACTTTGAGATTTCCAATCCACCGGGATGATTTTTTATTATGTCTCTAATTTTTACCTGGATCGCCCTTTCGGGTTTTCAATCCACCGAGACGTTTTTTTTTAGTTTAGGCGAAGTATTTCTTGACTACGTCAACATTTGTGGGGTAGGCAATTCTTCTCCATCCATGGTTGCAAGTCTCAATGCGCCTCCTGAGAAAGCTTTCTTGACCACATAAGGGCCGTCATAATTCGGAGTCCATTTGCCCCGGGAATCAGTGAGAAATGACTGTATCTTCTTGAGCACAAGGTCTCCTTTTCTGAAGACACGGGGTCGGACCTTTTTGTCAAACGCTTTCTTCATTCTTTTCTGATACAACTGAACGTGACATAGAGCCGTTATTCGCTTTTCTTCGATCAGATTCAACTCATCGTGTCGACTTTGACACCATTCAGCCTCTGTTAACTTAGCTTCCATCAATACCCGGATTGATGGGATTTCTATTTCTATGAGGAGCACTGCCTCCATGCCATATACTAGAGAGAAAGGGGTTTCCCCTGTTGAAGTGCAGACAGATGTGCGATAATCGTGGAGAGCAAAGGGCAGCATTTCGTGCCAGTCTTTGTAGGTTACAACCATCTTTTGAACGATCTTCTTGATGTTCTTGTTAGCTGCTTCTATCGCTCTGTTCATCTTGGGTCGGTAGGGAGATGAGTTATGGTGTTCGATCTTGAACTCTGCGCACAACTCTTTCATCATTCTATTATTCAAGTTAGATCCATTATCAGTAATGATCTGGCTTGGAACACCATAACGGCAGATGAGATTGTTTTTGATAAATCAGACCACCACTTGTCGGGTTACATTGGCGTATGAGGCTGCTTCGACCCACTTGGTGAAGTAGTCAATGGCTACCAGGATGAACCGATGTCCGTTAGAAGCCTTGGGTTCGATCATGTCGATTCCCCATATGGAAAAAGGCCATGGGGAAGAAAGAACTTTGAGATGTGTTGGTGGTACATGGATTTTGTCTTAGTATATCTGACACTTGTGACACTTCCTCATGTACTTGTAGCAATCGGATTCGATGGTCAACCAGTAGTACCCTACTCTCAGAATTTTTCTCGCCATTGCGAGTCCATTGCCATGTGTGCCAAAGGATCCTTTGTGAATTTCTTTTAACAGCATGTTTGCTTCTGGTCTATCTACGTATCGGAGCATGACCATGTCAAAGTTTCTCTTATAGAGTGCATCGCTGCTCAGGAAGAAGCTTCCTGCCAATCTTCTGAGAGTCTTGCTGTCTTTCCTGGATGCCCCAGGTGGGTACTCTTGTTTCTGAAGGAAGCATTTGATATCGTGATACCAAGGTTTTTCGTCTATGATTGCTTCAATCGTGAAGATGTGTGCGGGACTTTCAAGGCGCGTTATGCCAATCTTAGGTATGTCATTCCATTGACCTACACTAATCATGGAAGAGAGAGTGGCTAATGGATCAGCCATGTGATTCTCTTCACGAGGGATGTGATGAAACTCGATTCTATTGAAGAAAGGTAACAACCTTCTTGCGTAGTCTTTGTAAGGAATCAGTCCTGATTGGTATGTGTTCCAATCTCCTATGATCTGATTACCGACCAGAGCTGAGTCGCCATATACATCCAAGTTCTTGATTCTTAAGTCAATCGCTTCTTCGAGCCCATGATACAAGCTTTGTATTCGGCCTCGTTGTTTGTGCACTTGAATGTTAATCTGGCAGTGAAAGGAATGTGGGTACCCTGAGGTGTTATGATGATTGCCCCAATTCTGTTTCCATAATTGTTGACAGCTCCGTCAAAGATTAGTCCCCATTGGGAACCTGGTTCTGGCCCTTCACTGGGTAGCGGTTCATCGCAATCTTTCATTTTTAAGTACATGACATCTTTGTCTGGGAAGTTAACCTCGATTGATCCTTGATCGTCAATTGGTTGATGAGCCAAATGATTGGCTAAAACATTTCCTTTAACGGCTTTTTGAGCGTGGTACTCGATGTCGTATTCTGATAACATCTGCCAATGGGCAATTCTCCCGGTGAGAGCAGGTTATTCAAAGACATACTTAATTGAATCCATTTTGGAGATTAACCAAGTACTGTGACGAATCATATATTGGCGAAGACGTTTGGCTGCCCAAGCCAGAGCACAGCAAGTTTTTTCAAGCATAGTGTACCGAGTTTCACAATCGGTAAACTTCTTGCTCAAATAGTAGATGGCAGACTCTTTCCTTTTTGTTTCATCTTGTTGGCCAAGTACACAACCCATTGAGTCTTCCAAGACTGTTAGATAGATGATCAGTGGTCTTCCTTCCTCTGGCGGTGATAGAATCGGTGGGTTCAACAGGTATTCCTTGATACTGTTGAAGGCGGTTTGCCAGTCTTTTATCTAAACGCAGTCCTGATTCTTTTTAAGTAATTTGAGGATTGGCGTGCATGTTGCGGTCATGAGGAATATAAATCTGGAAATGTAATTCAAACGCCCCAGGAATCCCCTGACTTATTTTTTCAGTCTTTGGAGAAGGCATTTCTTGAATGGCCTTGACCTTGTCAGGATCAACCTCAATCCCTTTCTGGCTAACGATGAACCCTAAGTGTTTCCCTGAACGGACACCGAATGTGCACTTGTTAGGATTCAAACGGAGTTTGTACCTCCTCAACCGCTCGAATAGCTTTGACATGTGGGTCACATGGTCCTCCTCTGTTTTGGATTTGGCAATCATATCATCGACATACACTTCTATCTCTTTGTGTATCATGTCATGAAAGAGAGTAGTCATGGCCCTTTGATAGGTTTCCCCGGCGTTCTTCAAACCGAACGACATTACTTTGTAACAAAAGGTGCCCCATGGGGTGATGAATGAAGTTTTCTCCATGTCTTTCGGCACCATTTTTATCTGATTATAGCCCGAGAATCCATCCATGAACGATAAAACTTTGAACGTCGCCGTACTGTCAACCAGCATGTCAATGTGTGGTAAAGGAAAGTCTTCCTTTGGACTGGCCTTGTTCAGATCCCTGTAGTCTACACACATCCTGACCTTTCCGTCCTTTTTTGGAACTGGCACTATGTTGGCTACCATTGAGGATATTCGGATGTGGCGAGGAAACCCGCGTCAATCTGTTTCTGTACTTTCTCTTTGATTTTGATGGCCATGTCTGGGTGAGTTCTTCTCAACCTCTGTTTTACTGGAGGACATTCTAATCGTAACGGTAGATGATGTTCCACGATGCAGTATCCAACCCTGGCATATCCTGATAGGACCAAGCGAACACATCGGGAAATTCTTTGAGAAGCTTTATCAAATCTTGTTTGATAGTTGGACTGAGCAGTGCCCCAATTTTGACTTCTTTTCTCTCTTCTTCTGAACCTAAGTTGACCGTTTCCAATGGCACTTTGTGAGGTTTAATGGACCTTTCCTCTTGTCTGAGTAATCGGGAGATTTCTTCTGGAATTTCTTCGTCATTTTCTTCTTCAGCCTCAAATACCGGGAATTCAAAGTTGGGAGAAGGCATTGGATCATATGTTTCAATGGGGTTTAAAACAAGCAATCTGCATGACGTGATGATTGATTTTAGAAGAGATAGAGAGAATGCAAGAGTGTGTGCAGTGTATTTTCTGAAAATGCTTGTTTTTATTATTTTTGAGGTGTTTTTAGAATTACCATTTTCTGAAAAAGCGAAAAGAGAAAACAACAATAAAATGCGGAAATTACAGAACGACGTTATTTTATTTATGATCTTGTCGATTCTTTAAACTACAGCCCTATAAAACAAAACTCTGTCACTTTTGGCAAAGCAAAGAGATACAATTACAGAAAGTGAGCCCTATCAAAACATCCATTTCACCTGGGCAGGGCGAAAATTTAAAGACGGCAATTACTTAGACTTATGGATGATCTTCGGGACATCGACAGCAACCCATTGGCGGCGAACTCCTTGGTGAATCACAAAGCCTGGTACCTTCTTTCTTGATTTGTCTTCAGAAATAACGTTGATTTCTGGTGGA
This sequence comes from Lathyrus tuberosus, assembly GCA_022829125.1. Lineage (NCBI taxonomy): Eukaryota > Viridiplantae > Streptophyta > Magnoliopsida > Fabales > Fabaceae > Lathyrus > Lathyrus tuberosus. Next base: position 9,543,916 of record JALAZF010000214.1, read on the forward strand.
GCAGGATCGTTGAAATCTGTCTCCCAGGTAGAGTTGTCGTAGGAGAACTCTTCTGTTGTATTTTGCTCAGTGTTTGCACTCTCAGGCGGATCTCCCCATCCAGTTGGCTGGATGTCTTTGAGCCAAATACGAGAGCTTTCAGGAGCGGTGTACTTGACCAAGTAGTTGTATTTGCCACTTGGTTGTCCTAAGGTGTCTCATACTTCTGTGGAACTGGAGGAGTCATCCTTTTTGATGACGTTGACCTCAGGGAAAGCATAGTTAATGAACTCTAGCCCTGCAATCTTTGCAAATTCATCGTCGTGCTGGATATTTTCTGAATGCCCTGAGTAATGATCCCATGAGTTAGTGGGGACGCATGTATTATTTTCAATGATGCTCAGTTGATAAGCGTCGTTGGGCTGACTTTTTTGCCCCACGTCTCCCGGGTACGGCTGCCAGATAGGCAGGCCATCCATTGGGCCATAATAGTCGTGGTCGAAGTTGTCCTTCATCAGAGTGTCTTCCTCTAATGAGTTTGGCAGAGCACGACATCCTTCCGGATCACAATCTCCTTATATCATTTTGACATCTGATCTCGATATATATCTCAGACTTTGCGTGGGAAAGCAAAATGGCGTAGGCATTTCGTCCTAAGACATATAACCGTCCTCGTTGAGATATGACTTCCATTCTTCATCTGTATCGGAGGAATCTCCCTCGTTGATGGTATGTACTTCTTGAGGTACTGGGTGAAGGAAGCCTCCACTATGGAAGAAGTCCTGAATGGGATGAAAACCTTCATCGTTAGTAGCTGTCTGGGTACAGGTTGAGGAAAAACCAAGACCTTTCTTTGTCTTGTTGTCAGTGGGAATGACAAGTTATCCCCATCCCTTTGCATTGTTACTTTTGATTACTTTGAGAGTATCTTTGTACGAGTAAATCGATGTTCCTTTTTATGGTTGGTTGTCACTGCTCACCGAAAGTGCTTGGAACTGGGTTCCAACAATCTCCTTTGGTTCTACACAAGTGGACGACGATAAGTTGCTCACGATCAAGGTTTGCTCTCCACAGACTGTGACTAGTTGGTCGTTCTTGACGAACTTCAGCTTCTGGTGAAGTGTCGAAGTGACTGCCCCAGCCTCGTGTATCCAAGGTCTTCCTAATAAACAACTGTATGCTGCCCGGATGTCCATGACCTAGAAAGTGACTTGGAAAGTGTGAAGACCGATAGTTATGGGAAGGTCGACTTCGGCGATAACTGTTTTTCGGGATCCGTCAAATGCTTTGACAATGACCTCACTGCCTCTCATCGGAGATCCTTTGAATGATAGACACATTAACGTAGACTTTGGAATAACATTCAGAGCTGATCCGATGTCTACTAGTACGCTGGCTAAAGCATCGTCCTGGCAGTTGACTGTAATGTTAAGCGCCATGTTGTGACTTTTGCCTTCTTCTGGCAGTTCCTCATCACTGAACCCTAAGTTCATGCAGGAAGTGATGTTGGAGATGATGCTGTCGAATTGTCTTATCATTACATCTTGTTCCATAAAGGCCTGCTCTAAGACTTTCTGTAGAGCTTCCCTGTGAGCTTCAGAACTGAGTAAAAGAGATAACACAGAGATTTTTGAAGGAGTTTGCAACAGCTGATCTACAATGTTGTACTCACTCTTTTGGATGAGCTTTAGCATCTCATCGTTGTTCTTTGAAAGGTCAGGATCACTGGATTGACCGGCTGGTTGAATGGGAACTTGTGTTTGAGGTTCCTTTTCTTTGTTGGGTTCTCCAACTCCTCTGTTAAAGATCCGGCCACTCCGTATTACTCGATTGATGTCTGTAATATTCACGACGGAGGGTAATGGAGTTTACTTTCCATTCTCAATTGTTGTTGCACCGTATTTGTAAGGGATCGCCTTATCAGATTTGTACGGTACTGGTCCCGGAAGATAGATAACTACAGGGGCCTTTTGATTTTCCTAACCATCATAACCAGCCTCAATTGGTTCGAGATTGAGAATCCTTCCACTATCGAGAGAAACTCTTGATTCAGGGAGTAAAGGGATTATGGCGCATACATCTTTGGCCACTTATCGTTTAGGGATCAAGATAACCTTTTTGTCTTGATTAGGAAGATAGTCTGACATTGGCCCAAAGCTTGAACACGGTTGAATCTCTTTGTGGTCCAACTGACTTTGAAGGGTTGCCCGCACAAGGTAGCATCCTTGGTTATTTTCTGAGCAAATTCTACAACGCTCATAATTGTGCGATGGCACCCGGCCACGTCCGCTTTGTATGCAGTGTAACCTTACTAGATCTGTTTCCATTGATCGAACATCCTGACTTTGATGCCTAGTAAGGTTCCCGTTAATCATACTGACTTGTTGTGTGTCTTAATCTAGATAGATCGGAAGCCACCAGTGGTTCAATAAGTGTTGAAGCATTTTTTGAATGAAAGCACATCCTTGGTCACTCTCACGACATACTTTACAGTTCTGATAATCATGCGAAGTCAGAAAACTGAGCTGGACTTGCTCAGCGTGTAATTCTACCAAGTTGGTATTCATTAAACGAATATCGAAGATTTGAATCATGTTGACTTGATAAGAGTTTCTATCATGGTTGTCCTAGACCCACCTGAGATCTATCTGACGCTGGAGGGCCTCTTGTATAAAAGAGCATCCCAGATTATTTACCGAGCAGATCAGACATGAATTGTAATTGTGTCGTGGCAGATTATGATGGTGGCTTTGCCTTGAGTGCATCGCCACCAAGTTGACATTCATCGCACGAATGTCGTGGTTCTGAATGATATTGGAATTTGTATAAGTCATGTTGACTTCACGAATTTGGTGATCTTGGATCCATCCGAGATCCCTCTGTTCCTGGAGAGCTTATTGTACCATAGAACATCCTTGATTATTTTTAGAGCAAATATCACACTGGTGATAATTATGAGATGGCACATGCCCGTATCCACTCTGTCTGCAATGCATCTTGATCAGGTTGGTTCCCAATGAGATTACATCGTGAATTTGATAGTTATCATTAAACTCTTCCTCTATCAAGTCTACTGCAGCTTTCTCGTGTTGAGGCAACGGGTTCGTCTGAACATTTGGATTTGTATCCTTGAAGGATAAGACCCCGCTCCTGACAAGTTTTTACACATCGGATTTGAAAGTGAGGCAGTTTTCTATGTTATTCCCTGGTCCTCCTTGATGGTAAGGTCAAGTCTGATCCGCTTTGAACCAAAAAGGCGGATTCTCCAGTACTGTAAGAGGAAACCTAGTCTGGAAGTGCCCCTTGATCAGTAATAGTGGAAACAGTTCTGCGTACAACATTGGGATAGGGTCAAACCCTGGTGGTCGTGTTGTACGATTGTTGTTGTACTGAGGACGAGCCTGCTGAAGAGGCTGTTGTGTCCTTTGCTGATATTGTTGTTGATTTGGTTGGCTCTGAGCAACCAGAGGTTGATCGTTGGAACAAGCACATGGTTGATAGCAGGAGTTACAGCTGCTACTGGTTGGTACCGTCGCCTTTGCTTTCCGAGAGAGATATTACCAATATCTTGCTCTTTTTTCTTAGGGAAAGCACTACCGTATCTTTTGGTACTGCTTGATGGTTATGTACCTTTGACCAGACGTCCTTCTCGGACTGCTTCTTCAAGATGAACTCCCATGCTCACCATTTCAGTAAAGTCGCTGGGCACACTGGCGACCATTCGATCGTAGTAGAATGAGCTCAAGGTTTTCAAAAAGATCTTTGTCATCTCTTTTTCCTCAAGAGGTGGACAAATCTGGGCGGCAATTTCACGCCATCTCTGAGCATATTCCTTAAAGGTTTCCTTGTCCTTCTGTGACAAGGCTCTGAGTTGATCTTTGTCCGGTGCCATGTCCAGGTTATACTTATACTGTTGAATGAAGGCAGCGCCAAGATCTCTGAACGTGACGATCTTAGTGCGGTTTAAACCCATGTACCATTTGAGTACGGCACCGGTTAAACTATCTTGTAAGTAGTGGATCAGTAGCTGTTGGTTTTTCGTTTGAGTTGACATCTTTCGAGCGTAAATCACCAAATGACTCTGAGAGCAAGAGTTGCCCTTGTATTTCTCAAATTCGGGCACCTTGAATTTGTGCGGAATTTTCACATTGGGGACCAAACAAAGGTCTGCGGCGTCTTTTACGAATATATCCTGACCGCGAATGGCATGCAGTTCTTTCTGCATCTCCAGGAATTGTTCCTGGTACTCATTCATTCTGTCGTACATACTTTCATTTCCACCAGAAGGTATCTGTGGAATCTTTCCTTCTGGGACAGTGTGTACCATGGGTGGTGTTATAGTCATTGCGGCAGTGACTTTTGGTGCTTCCCTATCCCGAAGTTTCTAACCTTCAGGAGTTGCTGTTATGCCCCTTGCATCTTCGTTTTCCCGAAGTTTGTAACCTTCAGGCCCAGCGGTTTCTGCTACAGTTTCCGAATCTTCTGTGATCTGCAGAATATATCCTTCCGGGATATAGTTGAGTGGCATGCCCCAGGGACGATCTTTAGGCATGTTATACCGAGGATCATACGTCTCCACTATGGGCGTAGATGTGATCTCTGAGATCACAGTCCGTTGTTATTTCCTCTGAGCTGTTGCCAGAGATTGCATGTCATTGTGAAGCTTTCTCAGATCTTCTTTCAGAGTGTCGATTTCTTCTCTCAACTCTCTATTCTCTTCCTCGAGATCATCCATTTTCTTTTGTCGATTGGCCCAAGTATTGTAAGAATGAGACAGTTTGACGCTAGAATCGAGACACATACGTGAGATTCGTAGACAAGGAGAATGCGTTATTTGAGAATGATGAATGATATGAAATAATTACATTGATTAATTTTTTTGTTATTTTCAAAAGAAACTTCAACAATTGGATTGCAAATATCATACAGTGGGGAAACCCCGTTTTATTGAATTCAAAGATTGCAAAAATGGAAATACAGTAATTTACAAAGTGCTAAAAGGAAAAGTCTAAGCTTATGGATCCCGAGTCCTCTCTGAGGAGAGCTGAGGTGATGGTTCTGGTATTTTCCTTTTCTTTGACTGGGGCTCTTGAGCCGTTGTCGGGTTGTCATTCCTTTGCCAAGTGAAAGGAGCGAGCAAATTCCTTCGGTCTTCTTGATTTTCTACAGCATGTTGCTCTAAAATCTCGATCAGAGCATCCTTCTCTTTTAACAGTTGCTGTATTTTGGAACACTCCACATTGAGAATGCGGTACTTGTTCTTCCAAGATTTCCTTTCCTGTTGAACTTTGTTGAGCGTGACCTGGAGTTTTTCCGTATCAGACATAAAATAAAGGACAGATTCCTTTAACCGAAGAACTTCGTGACGAGGGTATGGCATCCTCAGTTTGAGAGCTCTAGCTTGTACCCAGTGGAGATAAGGTTCCACAAAGACACAGTCTGGTTTTCCTAGAGACTCTTTTCCTTTCCTGTGAACATGTTTTCAGGCATGCACTATTTCTGTCTTTAGTGCCCTGTCATTTTCTCTTTCCTTGAAGAAAAGACCTTCCAGATGAACATTACGCGGGATATGTCTCAACGGGTATCCGAATTGACTACGAACTAAAACTGGATGATAATTGATTCCTCCTTTAATTCCTATGAGGGGTACATTAGGGAAGTTTCCACAACGGTCAATGATCATTATCCCGTCATAGATCCGATTGTACCAATTGATGTCAGAGTTAGCAAGAGACATGATTCTCTGTGACTAACGCAAAGTACTCTTATGATCCCAGAAAGCAGCAGACTTAGGTAAAAGGGAAGTGAACCATTTATATAGCAGGGGTACACAGCATGTGATCATTCCTCCGTCGTACAAATTCCTCAAGTGTACAGCAGAATGATAAGCATCTGTGAGCAAGGTCGGTATAGGGTTTCCAATCAAAAAAATCTTAATGGCATTGATATCAACGAAGTTATAGATGTTGGGAAACAGAAATAACCCGTAAGTGAGCAAAACAAAGATGCTCTCGAAAGCAGTCACGTTCCCTATACTGGCAAAGTACAGGGCTTTCTTTATCAAAAACTAGGCTGGCAAACCTTGGATTCCACCCTTAATGGTCATGAGTCATGACTTCTGACTCGTCCAAATAGATTACTCTTGCAATGGTTTGATCCTTTGGAATTTCTTCCAGTCCAGAAAAGGGAGATTGGTCAGCGATAGGTAGATCAGTCAGGTGAGAGTACTCCTCCAGTGTTGGTGCTAGTTGATAATCCTTTAAGAGGTCTTCAGGGTCCTTTTATTAAGCCCAAGAAAAGGCATGAGAACTTCTAGGAAGCCGAAGGGTCCTTGTACAATGCCCAAGAGGAGGCGGGGATGCTTTTAGGAAGCCTGTGGGACCAAACCAAAGAAAGGTTCAAGAGATGTCATTCACCGAGAATGAATCATTTCTGAACAGTTATGGGATTTGAAGAAATTCAAGAGATGTCATTCACCGAGAATGAATCATTTCCGTGGAATAGAATTTCTTTGACAATTTCTATGAGTGACAGTCTGAGAAAAGGTTCACCGAGAATACTGCCTTTCTCTTTGTTCCATATTATTTAAGCCCAAGAGAAGGCAAGACTGTATCTGGACATCCTATGGGGATCTAGTTTTGACTGTATTAAAGAGTGACCAAACTGGCTTTACCTAGTTCTAGACTTAGTTGCCGGGGAAAACTCTAAATAACTATACTAGTATATATACAGTTGATATATGACAAGTATTTAAAAGGGTATGAAAGAAGACTTACAGCGGAGCAGCTTCCCACAGTACAGTTATATATATTTGACATGTATTTAAAAGAATGAAAGAAGACTTACAGAGAAGCAACTTCCCACAATACAGTTATATATAAATATGAAAGCGAGTAGACGAAAGCTATTAAAACTTATAGGTGAGCAAGCTTCCATGCTGCATGGTTAGTTGTTCAAGGAAATTAAAGAAAGTTTTGATAACAACTGTATATTTGAACCTAAATCAAAAGGGCAGTTATTTTGAAAAGATTGATGGGGCTTATACTTAAAGAGAGGCCCAAGGTTTAACAGTGATCACACCGTTGCTTTGAAGATCGTAGCGGGACTTATACAATGCCTGAGGCCCAAAATTATCTTGGTTAAGAAGAGGATTGAGTCTTACACTCTATTAGAGGACCAAAGTTTATTTTTGTACAAGAGATGAGGCTTACAACTCAGGGAGAGGCCCAAGAGATAAAATGGCGATCGCGCCGAGATTTTTCATCGTGTCGGGACTTATACAATATCTGAGGCCCAAATTTATTTATGTGCAAAGGGGGGTTGGGTCTTACACTCTATTAGAGGCCCAAAAAGATTTATTTCAAGTGATAGGGCTTACAACTCATGGAAAGGCCCAAGAGATTTTTGTTTGAGAACGGCGATCGTGTAACGACCCGAAAATATAAATTAATCATTTAATTATTTATTTAATTAATTTAGAAGGAATTAAGAGGTTTTTGATAATTTTGGAGAATTTTGGAGTAAAAGAGTGTTTTTGAATAATTTTAATAAAGTAAATGAGCATGTGTTATTTATATTATTATTATTATTAAAAATAAAATGAGAAAGGGCAAGGTGGTCTTATTGGAAAGTAAGTAAGGATAGAATGGGAAGTTCATAAGTTGGGATTTGTTAGCCAAAGAAAGAGAACGATCATTTTCTCATTTTCTCGTATCTTTTGTGAAGAACACTGAAGAAGAGAGAAGAAGGAGAACTAGGGCTTGAGGATTACTAGAGGAATCTTGAAGAAAGAAGGAAAAAGCTTCGGATTACTCTAAGGTATGGGGAGAGTTCATAATTTCTTATGGTTTTATAGGGATTGGAGATGAATAGATTAAGGATTGTATGAATTGTGTTGATTTTGATGATTGTTGATGTAGAAAGAGTAATTTGATGGAAGTATGATGAATTTGATTGATATGTATTGCTATATGTGTGTTTTGTGAGTATTTTTTTATCAAATTTCGTGTGGAACAATGATTTTGGGGTAATGGGAATAAAAAACGCTGAAAAATCACGTTTTGGGAAGTGGGTTTTTGTCGTACCCTGACACGGGCCGTGTCACACAACACGGGCACCCGTGTCAGCTTTCTGGTTGAAAAGTTGGAATTTTGTGTTAACAGGTTGCCTGATACGGGTCGTGTCACAGGACACGGCGGCCGTGTCAGACTACTGTCATTGTTGCGTTTTCTATTTTTTTAATTGTTGTTCAGTGCTGCTGACATGGGCCGTGTCACAGGACACGACGACCGTGTCAGGCTACTGTCTTGTCATTTTGTCGTTTCTTTCATGAGGTTTTTTTGATGTTTTCTCGTGTTGAATCATTGTTGTATAGTTGTTGTTGATATATGGATGATAAAAACATGATTTTATGATGAATATTGTTGAAAATGAAATGAATGATGCACATGTTGATATTTGGATGAAATGAGGAGTTTAGCTTCATTGCATTTCATGGCATTTTTATGTTGGGGCTTCGGCCTATTGGTAGCTTCAATCCCATAGTGCGGATTGAAGTGATGTGTTGTTATGTTGTGCTCCCTTGTGGAGGGTTGATGGCCAGTGTCCATCACATGGAGGAAAATCGGTACCACATGCATCCTTTGCATATCATTATGTTTGACATCGCATTTTATGAAGTAGTTGAGATTGTGTTGTGAATAATTGTTGATGATGATTCCGATGTTGTTGTTGCTTAATTATTTATTTTCCATGTCTTTGTATTACTATAATGAATTATGTTTTCTCACCCTGCCTACTTGGAAATGTTGCTTCCGATGTGGGTAACTTGCAGATATCCAAGAATAGCTTCGAGGTGACGAAGGAAGTAGCTTTGGAGTGTTTCGTTATTGCTGTCTAGTTAGAGGTGTCCTGCTTTGTGTCATGTAACATCGGGTTGGGAAAATTGTTGTGAACCTCGTTTCTTTTAGTTTATGACTGAATTTTATAATGTTGATGATGGTGTTTGATTTGGACATAATTATTATGAAGTATTTTATGGAATTAAAAATAAAAATTGATTTCCGCTGCGTAGTTGTTAAATTTTGATATTGATGAACGAGCAACCCGTGTTACGGGACATGACAATGATTGTTTACATGATGTTTTGAATATCATGTGGCACCTTTCATGTTGATTTTTACTCTGATAATATGAATAGTTTTCCAAAATTATATGTGGGGTATAAGGGTGTTACATTAGTGGTATCAGAGCAGGTCGGTCTGTCCGGCCAAGTTTTGTGTTGTCAGTCGTTACTTGTTAACGATTATTTGTTTTTCTTTTCTGACGTGGTGAGTGTTGTACAGAATGGCTGGGAACAACACGCGCGCTCTTGCTGATGCTATTCCAGCTCTTGGCTCGGAACTATGCTCCTGATGTGTTTCTTGCGTTGGAGAAGTTTCAGAGGAACAACCCACCGAAGTTTGAAGGAACTCATGACCCGGCGAGCGCACAAAAGTGGCTCAAGGCGATTGAGAAGATTTTTAAAGTGATGGGGTGCTCTGATGCACAGCAAGTGCAGTTCGGAACGCATATGCTGGAAGAAGAGGCCGAGGACTGGTGGGATAACACCCGTCAGAGGCTGGAAGATGTTGGCACTATGGTGACTTGGAATGTGTTCAAGCAAGAATTTTTGGGCAAGTATTTTCCTGAAGATGCTCGTGGTAAGATGGAAGTGGAATTCATTGAATTGAAGCAAGGAAATATGACTGTGGCGGAGTATGCTGCCAAATTTGAGAGGCTTGTGAAGTTTTGTCCTCATTACAACCGTGCAGATGCTGAACTTTCTAAGTGTCTCAAGTTTGAGAATGGGCTAAGACCAGAGATTAAGCAGGGGATTGGATGCCAACAGATTCGTAGGTATGCGGAACTGGTGGATAAGAGTAGGATCTATGATGAAGATAGCCGAGCTTGATCTGCTCACTACAAACAGCTAAGTGAAAAGAAAGATAAAGGTCAGTTTAGAGGAAAACCTTATGCGACCCTAGGTGATAAAGGGAAACAGAGGGTATCAGATGAGAAGAAGTCAAGTAAGGGAGCCGTTAATGCACCAACTAAGTGCTATAAGTGTGGAGAGTCAGGTCACAAAGCTGATGGGTGTACTAACAAAGTTCTGAGATGTTACCATTGTGGTAAGACTGGGCGTAGAATTGGTGATTGTCCGAATGAGGGTCCGACCTGTTTCAACTGTGGTGAACAGGGGCATATCAGTACTCAATGCCAGAAACCAAAGAAGACTGCTACTGCTGCCCAGACTACTGGAAGAGTGTTTGCTTTGGCTGGCTCAGAAGTTCCCAAGAAGGACAACTTAATTCGAGGTACTTGTTTTATTAACAATGTTGAGTTGATTACTATTATTGACACTGGAGCTACGCATTCATTTATCTATCTTGAGTGTGCTACTAGATTGGGTTTGAATTTCTCTAACATGAATGGTAGTATGATAATAGAGACTCCGGCTAATGGTTCGGTGACTACCATGCTTGTTTGTTTGAAGTGTCCTTTGACAATCTTTGAGTAGAATTTTGTGATGGATTTGGTGTGCTTACCTTTGCACCAAATCGATGTTATCCTTGGTATGAACTGGTTGGAGTTCAACTACGTTCATATTAATTGTTATAGTAAGGCTGTGACGTTTCCAGAGTTAGGTGAGGATGGCGAACTGATGTTCTTATCTGCTAAACAAGTGGATGAACTTTTATTAGATGAAGCATTGATGTTCGCAGTGTTTGCATCATTGCAAGTTGATGGTGAAGCCGCCAGTGTTGAGTTGCCTGTGGTTTGTGAATTTCAAGATGTGTTTCATGAGGATATAAGTGATTTACCTCCGGAACGTGAAATTGAGTTTGCTGTGGATTTAATACCCCATACGAGTCCAGTGTCGATGGTTCCTTATCGGATGTCTGCTTCGGAATTGAGTGAGCTAAAGAAACAACTAGAAGAATTGTTAGAAAGGAAGTTCATTCGACCTAGTGTTTCTCCGTGGGGTGCCCCGGTGTTGCTCGTTGCAAAGAAAGATGGTAGTATGAGATTGTGTGTCGATTATCGGCAGTTGAATAAGATGACCATCAAGAATAAGTATCCGCTTCCAAGAATCGACGATTTAATGGATCAACTCGTAGGTGCTTGTGTGTTCAGTAAGATTGATCTGAGGTCTGGTTATCATCAGATTAGAGTTAAAGCTGATGATATTCCGAAAACATCTTTCAGAACGAGGTATGGTCATTATGAATATACAGTGATGCCATTTGGAGTTTCTAATGCGCCTGGTGTGTTCATGGAGTATATGAACAGGATCTTTCATGAATATCTTGATAAGTTTGTGGTGGTTTTCATAGATGACATCTTGGTATATTCTAAATCAGAAGAAGAACATGCGGAACATTTGAAGATTGTGTTACAAGTGTTGAGGGAAAAGAAATTGTATGCTAAGTTGTCAAAGTGTGAGTTCTGGTTGAAGGAAGTGAGTTTCCTAGGCCATGTGATTTCAAGTGGTGGAATTTCTGTGGACCCCTCAAAGATTGATGTGGTGTTGCAGTGGGAGACTCCGAAGTCTGCTACGGAGATTCGTAGTTTTCTTGGATTGGCTGGTTATTATCGTAAATTCATTGAAGTTTTTTCTAAGTTGGCTTTGCCTTTGATGTAATTGACTCGAAAGGGGCAAGCGTATGTATCGGATGTCGCTTGTGAGGAATGTTTTGTGGAACTAAAGAAAAAGTTGACAACTGCTCCGGTGTTGGTTTTTCAGACCCGAATGAGTCCTTTGTGGTTTATTGTGATGCTTCAAAGATGGGCCTTAGTGGAGTTTTGATGCAAAATGGTAAAGTGGTCGCTTATACTTCTAGGCAGTTAAGAGTCCATGAGAGGAATTACCCTACACACGACTTAGAGTTGGCTGCTGTAGTATTTATGTTGAAGATTTGGAGGCATTATCTTTTTGGTTCGAAATTTGAGGTATTTACTGATCATAAATGTTTGAAATACTTGTTCGATCAGAAAGAGTTATACATGAGGCAGAGAAGGTGGCTAGAATTGTTAAAGGATTTTGAGTTCGATTTGAATTATCATCCCGGTAAAGCAAATGTAGTGACTGATGCTTTGAGTAGGAAGTCATTGCATATTTCAACGCTTATGGTGAGAGAACTTGAAATGATTGAGCAATTCAGAGACACGAGTTTGTTGTGTGAGACGACTGCTGATAGTGTGAAATTGGGCATGCTAAAGCTGACTAGTGGGATTTTGGAGGAAATTCGGGAAGGTCAGAAATCTGATTTGAAATTAGTTGACCAGTTAATGAAGATTAATCAAGGTAATGGAGGTGAGTTCCGAATTGATGAAGATGGAGTTTTGAGATTTCGAGATAGAGTATGTATTCCGGATATTTCTGGAATCAAAAAGAGTATTTTGGAGGAAGGGCATAGAAGTCGATTGAGTATTCATTCTGGTGCTATGAAGATGTATCAAGACCTGCGTAGATTATTTTGGTGGCCAGGTATGAAAAGAGATATTGCTGAATTTGTGTATGCATGTTTGACTTGCCAGAAGTCCAAGATTGAACATCAGAAGCCTTCAGGTATGATGCAGCCGTTGAATGTTCCTGAATGGAAATGGGATAGCATTTCCATGGATTTTGTGACTGGGTTACCGAAGACTGCAAGAGGTAATGACTCGATATGGGTAATTGTGGATAGGTTAACTAAGTCGGTGCATTTCTTGCCGATGAGAATTAATTACTCTATGCAGAAGTTAGATGAAATTTATATTGATGGAATTGTGAAGTTGCATGGAACACCTTTGAGTATTGTATCGGATAGAGATCCGGGATTTACGTCAAGGTTTTGGAAGAGTCTACAGGATGCCTTGGGTACCAAGTTGAAGATGAGCTCTGCTTATCACCCGCAGACAGATGGTCAGACGGAAAGAACAATCCAATCTTTAGAAGATTTGTTGAGAGCTTGTGGGCTGGATCAAGGAGGATCTTGGGATAGTCACTTGCCGTTGATCGAGTTTACATACAACAACAGTTTTCATGCTAGTATTGGGATGGCTCCATATGAGGCGTTGTATGGTAGACGTTGTCGAACTCCATTGTGTTGGTATGAGTCGGGAGAGAGTTCTGTACTTAGACCTGAGATTGTTCAAGAGACTACATAGAAGATTAAAATGATTCGGGATAAAATGAAGACGTCGCAGAGCCGTCAGAAGAGTTACCATGATAAGAGAAGAAAAGCACTTGAATTCCAAGAGGGAGACCACGTGTTCTTAAGAGTTACTCCGATGACTGGTGTGGGACGAGCTTTGAAGTCTAGAAAGCTCACTCTGCGCTTTGTTGGTCCGTATCAGATTATGCAGAGGATAGGAGAGGTTGCCTATCGGGTGGCTTTACCACCGTCACTTGCGAATTTGCATGATGTGTTTCATGTGTCGCAGTTGAGGAAGTATATTCCGGATCCATCGCATGTGATTCAAATGGATGATGTTCAGGTGAGAGATAACCTGACGATAGAAGCTTTGCCTGTGAGGATTGATGGTCGAGAATTGAAGCAACTATGAGGTAAAGAGATTGCTTTAGTGAAAGTATTGTGGGGCGGATCAGCTGGTGATAGTTGGACTTGGGAGCGTGAAGATCAGATGAAAGAGTCGTATCCGACTCTATTTACTTCAGGTAATTTTCGAGGACGAAAAACCTTAAAGTAGGGGAGAGTTGTAACGACCAGAAAATCTAAATTAATCATTTAATTATTTATTTAATTAATTTAGAAGGAATTAATAGGTTTTTGATAATTTTGGAGAATTTTGGTGTAAAAGAGTGTTTTTGAATAATTTTAATAAAGTAAATGAGCATGTGTTATTTATATTATTATTATTATTAAAAATAAAATGAGAAAGGGCAAGGTGGTCTTATTGGAAAGTAAGTAAGGATAGGATGGGAAGTTCATAAGTTGGGATTTGTTAGCCAAAGAAAGAGAACGATCATTTTCTCATTTTGTCGTATCTTTTGTGAAGAACACTGAAGAAGAGAGAAGAAGGAGAACTAGGGCATGAGGATTACTAGAGGAATCTTGAAGAAAGAAGGAAAAAGCTTCGGATTACTATAAGGTATGGGTAGAGTTCATAATTTCTTATGGTTTTATAGGGATTGGAGATGAATAGATTAAGGATTGTATGAATTGTGTTGATTTTGATGATTGTTGATGTAGAATGAGTAATTTGATGGAAGTATGATGAATTTGATTGATATGTATTGCTATATGTGTGTTTTGTGAGTATTTTTTATCAAATTTCGTGTGGAACACTGATTTTGGGGTAATGGGAATCAAAAACGCAGATAAATCACGTTTTGGGAAAAGTGGGTTTTTGTCGTACCCTGACACGGGTCGTGTCACACAACACGGGCACCCGTGTCAGCTTTCTGGTTGAAAAGTTGGAATTTTGTGTTAACAGGTTGCTTGACACGGGTCGTGTCACAGGACACAGGCGGCCGTGTCAGACTACTGTCATTGTTGCGTTTTCAGTTTTTTTTTTTGAATTGTTGTTCAGTGCTGCTGACACGGGCCGTGTCACAGGACACGGGCGACCGTGCAGGCTACTGTCTTGTCGTTTTGTCGTTTCTTTCATGGGGTTTTTTTTTATGTTTTCTCGTGTTGAATCATTGTTGTATAGTTGTTGTTGATATATGGATGATAAAAACATGATTTTATGATGAATATTGTTGAAAATGAAATGAATGATGCACATGTTGATATTTGGATGAAATGAGAAGTTTAGCATCATTGCATTTCATGGCATTTTTATGTTGGGGCTTCGGCCTATTGGTAGCTTCAATCCCATAGTGCGGAGTGAAGTGATGTGTTGTTATGTTGTGCTCCCTTGTGGAGGGTTGATGGCCAGTGTCCATCACATGGAGAAAAATCGGTACCACATGCATCCTTTGCATATCATTATGTTTGACATCGCATTTTATGAAGTAGTTGAGATTGTGTTGTGAATAATTGTTGATGATGATTCCGATGTTGTTGTTGCTTAATTATTTATTTTCCATGTCTTTGTATTACTATAATGAATTATGTTTTCTCACCCTGCCGGCTTGGAAATGTTGTCTCCGATGTGGGTAACTTGCAGATATCCAAGAATAGCTTCGAGGTGACGAAGGAAGTAGCTTTGGAGTGTTTCGTTATTGCTGTCTAGTTAGAGGTTTCCTGCTCTGTGTCATGTAACATCGGGTTGGGAAAATTGTTGTGAACCTTGTTTCTTTTAGTTTACGACTGAATTTTATAATGTTGATGATGGTGTTTGATTTGGATATATTTATTATGAAGTATTTTATGGAACTAAAATTAAAAATTGATTTCCGCTGCGGAGTTGTTAAATTTTGATATTGATGAACAAGCAACCCGTGTTACGGGAAGGACAATGATTGTTTACATGATGTTTTGAATATTATGTGGCACCTTTCATGTTGATTTTTACTCTGATAATATGAAAAGTTTTCCTAAATTGTATGTGGGGTAAAAGGGTGTTACAGATCGCGCCGAGGTTTTTGAAAACACAGTGGGACTTATACAATGACTGAGGCCCAAAAAGGTTTTTATTTACAAGGAATGGGTCTTACACTCTATTAGAGGCCCAAGAGTGTTTGAAAACAGATTTGTTAGAGTGAAAATCAAAGAAACCCTAATTTTATCAATATTTTAAAAGTAATTCTTTAAAGAAAATTAATTAAAAATGATAAAAACACCAAATAAGTTTGAATAAACAACATGTGATTTTTGGTTGAGGTTTGAAAAATGATGTTTTAATCACAAGATGAATTAAAACTCATTTGGTTTGGATTTCCAAGGTGATAATTCATTTTTAAAATGTTTAAAAACAATAAAAAATGAATTTATTCACAAAAATACCAACTATATTAAATAAATAATATAAATTTGAATTTTTTGTGAAATAAAATATTTTAACATTTTTGTGATTTTTTGCAAAAAGAACCAATAAAAAATAATTAAAATTTAAAGAGAAATTAAATTTCCAAATCATTTAAAATAAAATGACAAATATTAAAAAAATGGAAAAAGTGGTAAAAAAAATGGGTATGGGGCGAGGGGGATTCGAACCCCAGACCTCCAAGGTACATCGCACGCCTTCTACCACTGGGGTGGTGATACATCCGTGTATCAAAACCACCCCACAAATACATGAGGCATGCCTTGTTTTAGGCCTGGGCAAGGCAAGGCAAGGCCAGCTTTTGGGCCATTTACGTGAAGCCTATAACTTTCTCATTTCTCCATGGATTGGGACAAAATTTATATGTATATGGCCTAGAATTTCCCAAGGAATCCAATGATGGTCTTGGTTTTTTTAGATGATGTCCCCATTTTAAAACCCAATAGTGGTTTTGAAATAGGCCTCCATTTGCATTTTCTGTGCTACCTCATGGTACATGCAAGAATTACATGGTAAATTGGTTCAAACACAACATATACAACATGTATGAGATGTTTATGATCAGTGGAATTCAAAGAAATGCATAATTTAGAAAGTTCAAGTGATGATGCACTTACCTCTTGAAGCTCCTTGTGCTATCTGTCAAGTTTCTTGTGCCAGAAGTAATTTGATGCTTTGGACACTCTCAATTGATCCCTTAGAAGCTTTTAGAATGGTTGGAACCAGCTGGAATCCTCAGGAACAAGTTGTGGCTCTTACTTGCAAAAGGGGCAAAAGTGACCAAAATAGCAACTCCCTCAAATGGTATTCCAAATGAGGGGAATCATTTGGGACAGTTCAAGGATGATATTTGGAGTGTGTTTGAGGTTTTAACTGGTTTTGAAAGTGACTGAATCAAGACATGGCTTGAAAAATGCAAAAAAAAAAGTCCAATATTGAGGTTTTGGAGGTGGACTTTGAGATTTTGGTGTTACAGGTCACATGTTAGTGTTTGAACAACTTAGATACAACATATTAGAGGTGTTTGGATCATGAGATGTGATGGAAATACTCTCTAACTCAAAAACTCAAAGATACCTTGCAAAAGAAGGCATTTTGGCCTAAAGAGAGGGATTTTGAGGAAAGCATCAGTTTAGGTGCTTTGGTGTACTCAAACTGATCACAATTGATGCTTATTTATAGTGTGTCAAATTTGTTTTGGCATCAATAGTGAATGGCAACTGCAGCAGGCCTTTGGCCAATGTTGTGCAAAAGGAATCTCAAGTCTCCTCTAGCCATTGACTTGAGATTAGGGCACAGGCTTTGTAGCTTTGGTTCAGAGATAAGTCTTGACTGAATTCAGTTAGAATTGGCTCAGTTCATGCAACCTTGGTGTATGCATTGAATGCTTGGAAACAAAATTGGATATTTGGCATATTTGTAGCCTTTTTAGGTTTGGCATGGCTATTGTAGATTCTTGGACTTTGGAGGCTTGGGGATCAGATCATTCCCTTCTTGTTTTATCCTCAGATATGTCCAAATGGATGACAAGGCTTGGATTTATTAGATTTGGACAAATCGAGCAAATGTGCAAAATTCTGTCTTGTAAAAATCAGCCCATGATGCCATGTTTCAAGGGTTGTAACTCCCTACTCAAATTGAATTTGGAGATGATCTGGTACTTGTTGGAAACCCCTCATGACATACTTTAACTTTGAAGTTCAAGGATGGTCTTGATTCAGTTTGGATCCAAGTGAAAAATGCCCCTACATTTTGAAAAAGATAAGACAGATTCTGACTTAGTGAAAATTTCACTGTGTGTTGGAAAAAAGTCCTTTTCTTGTTTTTAGCCATTTTGATCACTCCATAACTTAAAATCCATGAGGAATTGGAGTTTGATGTAGTTGATGCTTTTGTAGAGAGTAGCAAGGCCTATAAATCCAGCTTTGGATCACCCAAAATGGTTGCTTGGATCTCAAGTTATGGTCCTTGGAAGTTGGTACCCTAGCCACTTTGTTCCAAAACTTAGAAAAATTCTAAGTGTTTTATGGTTACCCCTTTTACAAGTTAACTCACTTTCTTTGATTTTTCTTGATGAATGATGATTCAAATCACATGTTAACATTGTTTTAGGGTTAAGGAACCTTGGTTGACCAAAAAATCAAAAAGTCAAACTTTGACTTTTTGTACAGTTGACTTCTCCAGCAGATGAAATCCAAACTGTGTGATCCTTTATTAAATCAAGTCCTTGACCTAAATCAAACCTAATGGATGGATTCCATAGGTGTTATGGGATGTATTGACTCATATCCCAAGGTTTGGGAGCATGTATTGGTCAAAAGTCAAAGGCACGGTTGACTTTTTCTTCAAAACCCTAATTGTGGTCCAGATGAATTTGAAACTTGTGGACCAAGCTTCTTGGATCAATCCATTGTTGAAAATGGATCAATGTAGTGTATTGGAGACCCTCAAATCATGTCTTGAGGTCTTGGCTCATGCTTTGTCCCAAAAGTCAACTTAGGGGTGAATTAGGTCAAGAAACCCTAATTCCTGATTTTTTTTATAGAGGGACCCTCAAGGTGATTTGCCATTGTGGATAGGCTCTTGAGATTCCTTTGAGCTTAATGGACAAAATATTGAGGCACTGGCTCATGCCCAGATGGAAATACTCATCTGGAGGCCTCAGTCGACCAAAACCCTAATTTTGTGACACTGGCGATCTTGAGGCTTGATCCACTTGGAATTTTGCAACCTTGTGTTTGATTCTTGATGTGGGAGTCCTCTTGATCCTTTGTGGATGTTTGAGAGGTTAGAAAAGTTGAAGATCATGTCATTTCTTGATTGATCTTTTGTCTAAGTGCTCTGATAGGGCTCAAAACCCTAATTCTTGATTGTAGTGACACTGCAAGAAAATTGGCAAATTACAACGGTTAGTTTTGGCAGATTACGGCGATTACAACCGACATAAATTGTAAGTCACGACGGTTCCTCTTCTGTCGTAGAAACATGTGTCGCGAGGCTGTTTTACGACGGTTAGTAAAACTGTCGCTCCAACTGCCGTAACATTCCACGATGGTTTTGAAACGGCCTCCAATATACTATTACGACGGTTGTAACCGCCATAATTGTATAATATATATTTTCTTGAAAATAACGACGGTTGTAACCGCCACAATTATGTATTATATATTTCATTTAAAATAGTGACGGTTTAGAACCGCTGTAATTTTATTTTACTTTTTAAAAAAAATTTTAAAATTGCTACATTATCTCCTTTCTTCATGTTAGTATAATACCAATAGTATTACAATATTCAATTCAATCAATACAAAATACCATGAAAAATTATAGGGCAGTAATAACTAGTGATACTTATTCTTATGGTCTGAATCCTGTCCAATATGTAACAAAGATATAAGAAAGATATGTCTAACTCCGTAACAAATATAAATTATACTTGTTAGGAAAATAATGGTAGGACATTTTACTCATAAAAACAACCCTAGTGTTGCCTAACAAGAACAAAACCAATTATATAAGCCAAAACTCTTACAAGAATATAAATATACAAGAGCAACCCCAGTGTAGCCTTCATTTTCTCATTACTAACAAGATCTGCAGTTGCCTTGTCTTTTTTAAGAAATTTCTTAGAAACCTGTCAACAAAAAATAGCCAGATAAGGGAACAGGTCCAATATAACAACGAATAGACACCATGAAATCAGAACAAGAAAAAATCATATAGGTGCATACTTGTTGAACCCAGCTTGGCAAAGTAGCACTGAAAAGAAGTGTCTGAACTTTAGTAACATCTTGTACCTTACCTGCAAACATTGAATATGAGAACATTGCAATGCAAAAATGTAAAGCAACCTTATAAATTGAGCAACCACAAATTGAGTGATGTGAAGTAGACAGCTCCACGGTGGATATATGGGGAATCATTTTAATGGAATGTTAGCTGGGTTTCAAGAAAACGTAAGAGGCACTTGGAAGAGATAACTTGGACTAGTTACAAAACATAAGCATTTAGCCCAAGTGTTTGAAATGGCTAGTAAAAATAGATTAAAATACACCAATAAGGTGTTTTCAACTAAACCTCATACCTTCTCTACACAATGCAAATGCAAAAACCGTCATAAGCCAAATTAACATTGACAGAAACAAACCAAATACCTAGAATACACTACGCCAAACAAGGGAAAAGAGGGCGCTTTTTTTGGCCTATGACAGCGCTTAAAAGGGCTGTCTAAGCCAGCGCTATCGTAGGTAAAGACAGCGCTTTTTTATTTATGAAAAAACGCTCTCTAAAAAGGGACTTTAGACAGCGCTGTCTAATGTATACGTTTAAAATTTTAAAGAATTTTTTTATATACTTTAGAGAGCGCTTTTTTCTTCAAAAGCGCTCTATAAAGGGGGACTTTAGACAGCGCTTTCTAAAGCGCTGTCTAATGTATACGTATAATGATTTTTTTATATAACTTTAGACATCGTTTTTTTCTCAAAAGCGCTGTCTTTTGTCTACGTATAATTTTGAAGATTTTTTTTAAAATTCCGATTTTAACCATTTTTTTTATGCAGAAACCTGTATAATTCACATTTCCATAAACCTGTATAATTCACATTTCAATAATATGGATACGCATTTCCATCAACAAATTCTATTTCAAAACTAGAATTTACATTAATACAGAATTCCCACAAATTCTATAAACTAGAATTTGTACATTTCAATAAACTAGAATTTACATGCAGAATTCGCACAAATTCTATTGTATGGTTTCAAACCTGTATAGAATTTACATTTCAATAAACTAAAATTTACATTCACAAAACTATACATTCAAGAAAGAATTCTTCTTGCAATAAAAAATTCGCACAATTCCTCCTTAGTATCTTGCAATTGTTTCCTCGTGTAATAAGGACACGCCATATCATCGAAATACTACATAACAAAACAAAATACGCATTATTTAGTTAAAAGTAATAAATTATATGACATATCCGATAAATATTAAAATAAATCCTAAGTTATAAAACCATGCATACCGTAATAGGAATCTCCAATTGTCCCATTTGAAGGATTTCTCTCATGAACCTCAAAACGAAGTACCCGCAGTCTATGCCATTACGCTGACGAGGGCACTACACATAGACAAACAAATAAGAAATAATATATAGATGTTTTGTGTTATCAAGTAGCATCACTAATAAGCAATATTGTGAAAATTAATATACCTCCACTTTGACCAATGTAATATTGGTTGCTCTAGCCCGTGCTACTCGTGCGTATCTTCCTGGTTACTAGACATTTGACCTATAAGAAAGAAAAAAACAGAAATTAAATGACAAATATAAAAATCCATAATCCTAATCCATTGAATGATATAAGCTATAATTTTACAACTAGTACCTTTTTCACTAACGTCTCTTTCTTTTCTTGTTTGGAGTATGTTCTACCCGTCTCTTAATAACACGGACGGTTGGATTGATCCAAATACTCTCATTATGATCATTTATAGTATATGATTCATTCGCTATAATATTTTCATCTTGATCATTTCTAGTAAATGATTCAATATCAACATCAATATCACCTTGATCTCCAACGTTTTCATCAATTACTTTGTTAGATAAAAGCACTATAGCTCATTTTGTACTTGTTGGATCAGTGACATAGAACACTTGTTTAGCTTGAGAGGCTAGAATAAAAGGCTCATCTTTGTACCCCACCCTATTAAGATCCACTTGCAAAAATCCTGACTTATCCATTCGTACGCCATTATTATTTTCAACCCACTTGCAACGAAATATAGGAATCTGAAACTTCTCATAATCAAACACCCAAATGCGCTCGATAACCCCAAAGTATGACAGATTTTCAAATTTGGGGTTTAAGTCTTTCACACTTAAAATGTGCATTGTTTCAGCTACCACGGTGACACCACTATTTTGCATAGTACTTTTATCATCTTGTTCTTTGGTATAAAATATGTATCCATTAATTGCGTATGCGCTATAAGAAAACACGACCATACTTGGACCATATGCTAAACATCTCAACCTTTCTGTTATTGAATCGCGGTCTGAATAATACTTTGAATAAATATGATCCTTAAACCAAGGTATGAAACTTCGATTGTGCTCTCGTACTATCCAATTCTCATTTCTATTCGGATTTAAACCTCGGAGAACATCCTTGCGCATTTCAACATACGGCTCAACCTCATTCTCATTGTGCAGAACATACAAATGCTTGATCCTGTTCAACCCTTGATACTGTCACAACTTCATTTCCAATTAACTTTTTTCCTTCTTTTTTTTCGACAATATGAGATTTGGGGAGTCCAATTGATTGTACATTGGACAGATATTCAGTACAAAACTCAATCGCTTCTTCAACAATGTATCGTTCGGCAATACAACCCTCTGGTCGACTTCGGTTTTTCACATACCCTTTTAATATTTTCATATAACGTTCAGCAGGGTACATCCATCTCATATAAGCCAGTCCACACAATTGTGTCTCTTTCACCAGATGAACAACTAGATGAACCATTATGTTAAAAAATGAGGGAGGAAAATACATTTCAAGATCACACAAAGTAATAACTATTTCTTTTTGCAATGTTGGTAAGATCGCAGGATCGATCACCTTACTACAAATTGACTTGAAGAAAAAACACAATTTAGTTATTGCGCTTCTTACTTTTTCTGGCAGAATAGAACGTATACCTATTGGTAGAAAATGTTCCATTATAACATGGCAGTCATGCGTCTTTAAACTCTTTAACTTGAGGTTTTTCATAGACACAAGTCTTCTAATATCTGAAGAGTATCCTTCTGGAACTTTAACTTCACTTAGAAACTTACACAATACTTTTTTCTCCTTTCTAGATAGAGTATACACAGCAGGTGGTAGATATGTTCGTTTTCCTTTCTTTAAGGGTCCTAATTCAGTTCTTATCCCCATATGTACCAAGTCCTTTCTTGCTTTAAGGCCATCCTTAGACATTCCTGGTATATTGAGTAACGTACCAATAACATTGTCAAATACATTTTTTTCAATATGCATAACATTGAGAAAATGTCTTACATACAACGACTTCCAATATGGCAGTTCAAAAAAAATTGACCTCTTCTTCCACCCACTCTTGACAAGTGTATGTGCAAAAGGCTTTCCAAACTGAGTTCTCACATCTTTCACCTTTTCAAAAATTTGATCACCTGTCAATATAGTTGGAGCTCTACCATGTTCTGGCTCTCCATTGACCTTTTATGTTGTACCCTGATAGATTTCCGTATGTTGGAAAATCATTAATTGTGCCAAACAACATCGCCCTCAAGTTGAAACTTTCTTTCCTATACCCATCATAAACCTCTACACCGTTCTCCCACAAAAATTTTAAATCTTCGATTAAGAGTGCCAAGTATACGTCTATGTCATTCCCTGGTTGTCTAGGCCCAGAAATTAACATAGATAACATCATGTACTTACGCTTCATACATAGCCATGGAGGTAGGTTATAAATCATTATGATCACAGGCCAAGTGCAATGTGAGATACTTTGAATACCGTGTGAGTTCATTCCATCAGTAGATAATGCCAAGCGAAGGTTTCTTGCTTCTTTTCCAAATTCAGGATAATCATCATCAATTTTCATCCACTGTGGTGAATCTGCCGGATGTCGAAACTTTCCATCAATAATTCTTTCATCTGCATGCCAAGTCAAGTGTCTTGAATCGGCCTCACTACGAAACATGCGTCTAAATCTCGGAATTATAGGAAAATACCATAAGACTTTTGCTGGAGACAACTTTTTCTTATATCGAGAGACACCACATTTAAGACACTCATTTAACGATGCATACTCATTTCGAAACAATAAGCAATCGTTTGGACAGACATGTATCTTATCATAGCTCATGCCAATAGAGCACAACATTTTTTTGGCCTCATATGTTCGATTGGGAAGAGCATTATCCTCTGGAAGCATATCTTTCATAAGGGCCAATAATTCTGTGAAACTTTTATCCGACCATCCATTGCTCGCCTTTAAGTTGTACAACTTTAATACCGCAGACAATCTTGTAAATTTGGTGTAACCATTATACAACGGTTTCTCTGCATCGCTTACCAACCTCTCAAACATTTTGGGACAATCCTTAAGATCTTCTTCAAGTGCTTCTGCAATCTCTTCGACTCGATCAGAATCGTATGTATCTGTGTCATTGTCGTATGAAGCGTAGGTCGTATTATCCCCTGATTCAACATTCCCGTTAATTTTCTCACCATGCAAATTCCAACATGTATAACTTCTATCAATTCCATTCCTCAATAAATGCGATGCCAACTGAATCGCGTCAACCCGACTCCCAAAACAGCAACCCAACCAAGGACATATCATTCGACTGGGGTCTTTGGCGTGCGCAACAGCAAACTTAACGAATTTCGATACCTCATTGTCGTACTCTTTCGACAATCGACTTGAAGACATCCATTTCTTATCCATAGTTATACTAATTAAACTAAACAAAAAGAAAAAGAAAAAATGTTATACCTGTAGGGAAACATTCCGACTTTCACACTTTGAACACAAGTAACCCCTATACACGTATCATAAAATGAAATATCATTAATTGACCAATTATGAGTCATAACTTGATAAGTGGCAACATGTAATAAAAAACAAGCAACAATTAGAGGTAAACACCTACATATTCCAAGTACTCAAGAGCAAAATAAATACTTTAGAATCACTAAGTTTAGAGAACAGATCAAAATACAAGAAGAAAGGTTAGAGACAACCATTAATATAGGCTCATTGACTTATAATATAACTTTAAAAACCACGAAAAATTATAATTTAAAGTATCAAAAAAATTATCTCCTCAATAAGTATAAAGTAGACAATTAACTTATAACAAAAAGTCACAAGCTCTAGAAAATAAAAGAAAT
Source organism: Lathyrus tuberosus (assembly GCA_022829125.1). Taxonomy (NCBI): domain Eukaryota; kingdom Viridiplantae; phylum Streptophyta; class Magnoliopsida; order Fabales; family Fabaceae; genus Lathyrus; species Lathyrus tuberosus. Next base: position 9,568,810 of record JALAZF010000214.1, read on the forward strand.
GAACTTGGAAAAAAAAGGATAGACCAAACACAATCAATTGGAAAATCAGTACAACACAACTAGCGAAATACAATTTCAATCAATACTAGGTTGTTTATACTAATCAACTTTGCCAAATATACAGTAGAAAATATTTAAAAGTAACCTTCCACAAAACTAGGTTGTATCATGAAGTATCTTTTCAATAATAGTCATCGTTGTGAAGATACTTTAATATTAGTTTCCTTATGAAAATACCTTCCACAAAACTAGGTTGTATCATGAATGCATAACACAATGAGCTTATTATAAAAAAAGAGGGACATTTGTAAAAATTAGAGATGAAAGATTAAGGATTGATACTTTTCCAAATATACATGAAAAATAAAAGCAAAAAATAGGTTCGATTCTGCAACAATAAAAGAGGGAGCTTTTATCCTCATCGTGAAAACTTTTTCAGCATAAAAATCAAATCAAAAACAAAAATTAAAAACAGAGAAATGAATAATAAAAGAGTAACAACGTACCTTATTCGTTTTCAGAGGATAAGAACAACAACAACAACGTTTTCATGAATGGAATGCAACAATGACGACTACGGTGACGGCAATGGCAATGCAAGAACGACGGCAATGGCAATGCAAGAACGACGACAAGGGTTTAGAGAAACGGTCGAGAGAGAAAATAAATAGAAGTGTCTCTGAAAATGTTTAGAATTGTTTTATATTTTAATTAGTAAAGGACTTTAGAGGGCGCTTTTCCTTAGAAAGCGCTTTCTAAAGTGAAAATAATTAGAGCCCTATAAGAGCGCTTTCTGAAAGCGCTTTCTAAGGTGGCCTTTAGACAGCGCTTTTTAAAAGCGCTCTCTAAAGTAATACCTATAGCTGCGTTTTTGAAAAGCGCTTTCTAAGGTAGTCTAAGGTGGCATTCTTTTACAGCGCTTTTGAAAAGCGCTTTCTAAAGCCTTTCTTTTAAGGCGCTTTTTTTTAGCGAAATTTTTTTATTCTTTTTAGCAGCGCTGTTGTATAAAAGCGCTGTCTTTTAGGTGCCGTCTAAACATATTTTTGGCGTAGTGATAAGTTCAACATCATCAACAAAACTCATCCTCAGCATCTCACCTGCCTCATCAAGAACACGAAACTTTAGGTGACTCAGGTCAATATTTCCCCTCTCAATATGAACCTGCAAAAAATAATCACTTTAAGTGACACTTTCTGCCTAACTAATACCTATGTCCATAAAAAGAAGTCACACTTAACAAAACACTACAACTAAACTGAGTAATTACCTTAATAGAACCTGGTGTTCCAATAACTATATCAATGCCTCTGCGAAGCTTAGCCTCCTGGACTCCATACGGAGCTCCGCCATATACAGCGTAAGCAGCCAATCCCAATGACCCACCATACACTTCAAAGTCAGCATACACCTATTACACAACAAACCATACACATAAATATCTACAAATAACATGACACATAAAAAACTGACCCACTGGTTCAGGTATAGCATACCAGGTTGGCCAATTCCCTGGTAGGTAAGAGCACAAGAACACTTGGAACTCTCCCATAGCCAGTCTTTCTAACCGATTTTGTTAGTCCATTTGTCAGTGACTCCAATATAGGCAAAACAAATGCCAGAGTTTTTCCCTGTATTAAATTAAAACCAATTATCGCATAAGCTAATTTAGAGATTAGTCTTAAACAACCCTAAAAACATGTAAGCCTTTACTAAATTATTAAAAACATGTTACATCCAATGGCAGGTACATTACAGCTATCCAGATATTTATCACCCAGTCCCCTGGAATTAGGCTTCAGATGCAAAACAACAGGCATCATGCTTCCATTTGTATGAGATTAATTTGAATTAGTAGTATAAAAATGTTGGCAACTATTGTAAAACAATTGTGATTTTGTAAACATTTCCTTTATATGTAATAAAAGGCAATTTTATTCGAATTAATATAATATCCGTGATATTGGATTTTACATTCTGCTAATAATATGTTTGTGTTTTCACTATTTTGTAGTATTCCCATACTCTTATAGAAGATTGGAAATTTGGACATTCCAAAGTACAATGTGCTGGCCCAAGTTTTATGCGTGGATAAGTTTTTGTCTTTATAGTTTTCTCCATTAAAAATGTATAATTAATGTATGGAATTCTCAGTTATAGTCAAACCGTTTTTGGATTAGTAATTCATTTTTACAAAAACTTATTATTGTAATATTTGTGCTTCCAAAATTGCATTTAGAATAGTACTACTGATTTAGGCATTCACACGTTATTTGTAATTGCAAAGCAAATTAAAATAACTTACAATGGTAACTTAGTAATTTTAAATAGTTCTCTACCTGTTTTTTAAATTCAGGTTTTCCCTTCACTAGCCCACACCTTAGTTAAATTGGTTTTGTTCCACTATCATTGCTCAATTAGTCTTCAAAAGCCAGGTTGTATGATTTAAGTTTCACTTTGAAGTCAAAGTTGATCTTAGAGAGTATGACATTAAGACTAGTTAAAATATTCTCTATTCACCTTAAATAACTCCGAAACTTTATAAATTGAAAAGATAAATTTCCAATCACTATTTCACTAACTGACTAAAGGAAATAAAACAAAAAGATAATATTGTGTTTCCTTCAAATTTGAAATGGAGAAAAAAAACTAACCAAAAATATATCAACATTTTCTGCACACATAGCAGCCTTCTCCCTCATCTGATTCATTTTCATAAAACAGACATATTCGACATCATGTTCCTAGCAGCTTTCTCCCTCATCTGATTCATTTTCATCTTTTGCACATAACTCGAACAGTTTCAATATGTTGCACCAACCTGCTTTAGACTATTCTCTTACTGCAAACTCAGTGTTGTACTTGCCTGCCCAATGAAACATTATCACACAAAGATAATTCGAGTTTATACTGACTAGTCCGTGCTATTACGAAGTTTCGAACCAACATGACGGGGTTTTATATATACTTTAGCAACATAATCCATGTAAAAAGTAGAGCTTTTGAGTAACCTGTAGAATGTATGCTCCCGGTTTAAGTACAGAACTTTGGCTCACATCGACATGAGAATCAGACTTATGCATGTCTCTAGCGACGGAAATGCTTTTCAAAATCTGTTTTCTCTTTTGCTCCAGTTCCTCATTTAGCTTTGGAGACTTAGGGACAAACTATAAATTTTTGCCCAATGTAACACAAAAAACTACAAACACAAGCAACAGAACCAACATGATAGAAACTAAAAGGAATACCTAATTATGATGATTGAAGGTATAATCAAGAGCCATGGAGCATGTGCCAATGCAGTAACTTTGATATGTCTAGCACATAACAAGATCAACGTGACAGTAACCATAAACTGCAATCAGTTTCACTACTAATTAAATCCACATATTACATAAATAAACTTTTAATTAAAAGAAAAGTTAAGGAGAATGACCTTGTGACCTTGTCCGCTACCGGATCTAAAAACGCACCAAACAAAGATTTTAATTTCATCTGCATTGCAAGTATTTAAGAGAACACCTTTCAATCAATAACTAATAATACTAGAATTTCAAGCCTATATAAACTTAACACTAGTTAACCCTAATAACGTCACGACCGATACTAAGTTAACCGTGGAAGTAATAGGTTTACCTTGCGAGCAATATATCCATTAAGCCAATCAGTAATAGTGGCGACGGTGAAAATACTTGTGGTAATAGTAGTTCCTTGCCAATCATCCATATAAAATGCTAAATAAAAAGAAATAAAAACTGTAAGAGATGAATAATGGTTAGATTGCAATAAAAAGAGAATAAGAAGAAAGAATATGAAATAGACTGGCAACGAGAAGAGGAATATATGTGACACGACTAAGAGTCAAAATAGTGGGAAAATTAATGAGTTTGGAATGGGAAGGCGTAGAAGCACGATCATTCTTCGAGATGGATAAGTCACTCATTTCTGAAAGATCGTCATCAATGGATGAATCACGCAGAACCGAGAAAACAACTTCGCGATACTTCTTTGCACCTATTAATATAGAACTCGTTATGTTAAGCAAACAAGAAGAACTGTGGCACTCATCTTTATAGAATCACAACAAAGGACTCAAGTATAATCTTCATTTTCGGTTTCATAGTAGATGTTAAGTTAACCAACCTAAGTAGTAGGTTTCCGAAAATGCATAGTCGTCGGTACTAAACATCACCTGCAATGCAAAGTTCATTTTTGTGAGACATGGCCATAATTTAACAATCAAGATTCTAATCTTATGTGAAGGACAAAGCACTATTAAATTAAGCAATTAAAACATAAGTGCTTATTATATAAGTGCTTTTAGATCAAATAAATACAAACTATTTTTATAAAAATTATAAGCTCTTTTCATAAGCTATTCCGAAGAGCTTATAGACATAAGTTGAAAACAACTTATAAATTTGTCAAGAACAGTTTTGATAAGCTTCCTTAAATAGTCTCACAATTGTTAATAATTCTTAGAATTGGTTATAATGTTACCTTATTTATTGGATCCATATCTAAAAGCTCTTTCAGCGATGAAATCATGCCATGTACACTAAGCTTTGGAACTGCCAACCCAAAATTAAGATAAACCTGAATGCGAAGATAGTTACTTGTGAGTGAACATGTAATACATATTCGAAACTACTAACACAACTAACTAAGTTATAAAATGTTTGTCTAGGAGTACACAGATGCTAGATATGATGCTTCCCTTTAGAATGGATATGGTGCATGTAAAAGAACAATCCGAGATTTTGAATATCTTTTGTCCTCGAAAACTCAACGGAGATAAAGAGGATTTGACAGTGCATATCCAAATCTTTATCCCCAAACCTAATTACAGAAAGGAAAGTGTAAAAGTAGAGTTACAGGCAATTGAAAATCATTCATTACTCTGTGTGTATCTGCGAGATTCAACAAATTTCAACTTGTTCATTGTACGAGTTCACAATACTAGTACTAGTAGTCAAGGTTTTAAAAAACAGTTTGCTACCGCGAAAATAGCCTCGAAAAAACGGTATCGGAAGGTACCGATACCGATACCATTATTCATCGTTTTTAGAATTTTATCAAGAAACAACACATATCATAAATTATATTAACAAAATACCAAAATCGAATTTACAAATCAAGAAACGACACAAATCATAATCTATATCAAAATAAATACCAAAATCCAATTTACAAATCAAGATTTAAAATTTCACACGTTTTTTAGATGAAATATTATCATAAAAACCACAAGTGAGAAGAAGAGGAATAAAATTCAAAAACGAAGAAATGAAACGTGGTTGAAGAAGCTGATTGAAATAAAACCTAATTGAGATCGAGACCTAAACGAATCTGATTGAATGAGGTTGTGACCTAATCTTTGTCGAAGATGATTGAACGGGATTTTGACCGAATCTTTGTCAAACCTAATCGAACAATGTTGTGAATGGATCCTTGTAGAAGCTTATTGAATGAGATTGTGACCTAATCTTCGTGGAATTTGATTTCTTCGAACATTGAAAGAGAAAGACTATTGATTTGTAAATTTAGGAGAAAAGTGGATTTTATGTTGATATTAGAATTTGAAGAAAGTAGGGAAATGGTAATGGTTGTGATTTGGAGAGAAAGAAGCGTTTTTCACAGTTAGGTGTTCTTCTAAATTAAAGAGAGATAAATTTGAGCAAAATAAATAGAAAGAAAACAAAAAGGGAGCACTAAATACTTTTTCTATAAGCATGACGACACTTAGAAAAAAGAGGGCAGTTTAACCGTCGTAGCCACTTATATTTGGTCGTGTTTTGCTTGGTGTGTGAGGGAGGGCGGTTCAAAACCGTTCTTGTTTAAGGGCGGTTGTTCAAAACCGCCGTGACAACCGTCGTAATAAATGGAAGATGACGGTTTTTGTTGAACCGTCGCAATTTATGTGTCGCAAATTCTATTTTTTCTTGTAGTGTGAATGCTCACCCATCTTTGGGGAGACTGATGAGGTATGATGGTTCACCCATATTATGATGATGACTTGCACAATGATGGGAAATCTTGGTGGTCAAAATTTGGGGTATGACACATTCGCATCAGGATCATCTACATCTTCCTATGGTTTCACTCAAAAGCAATACAACAAAATTCTTGCACTGCTCCAACAATCCAAGCTTCCCTCAACAACGAATTTTGTTTCAACCTCTCCTCTTGTCATGAATTCTCATTCTTCTAATGTCAATGGTAAGTCATGAATTCACATTTCTTTTAACCTTTCAGCCTTTACTGATTGTAAATCTATAGTTCATATATCTGTAAATCTGCCTGATGGATCTCAACTCTCTGCATTGGATTATATGTTCTTGATTCAACTAGACCTCACTATACTTTTAATTCTGTTTCTAATAATGCTTGTAATATTTGGCATCTCAGATTAGGACATTTATCTCATATAGGTTTACAAGCTATTGCTAAAATTTTCCCTTTTATTTAATGTAAAAACACATATTCTCCTTGTGATTCTTGTCACTTTTCTAAATAAAGAAAAATTCCTTTTTCAAATAGTATTACTTGTTCTAATGATGTTTTTGAAATCTTACATGCTGACTTGTAGGGCCCCTTTTCCACCATCTCTACATTAGGCCACAAATATTTCCTCACCTTGGTAGATGATTTCTCTAGATATACCTGGGCAATCTTCCTTAAAACTAAAGATAAAACCAAAGAGAGCCTTATACATTTTGTAGCTTATGTTGAAAAACAATTTCAAAAATCCCCAAAGTGCTTAAGGTCTGATAATGGAACAGAATTCCTAGCCTTACATAGTTTCTTGTTGTCTAAGGGTATAATTCATCAAAAATCTTGTGTAGAGACCCCTCAACAAAATGGGGTGGTTGAAAGAAAGCATCAACATATCCTTAATGTAGCTAGGTCCTAGCACTTTCACTATAATATGCCTTTAAACATGTGGAATTTGTGTTTTCAACATGCTATCCACATTATCAATAGACTTCCAACACCTTTACTAAAATTCAAATGTCCTCATGAAATTTTATACCAGGAGCCCCCTTCTTTGATACATCTTAAGGTTTTTGGATGCCTTTGTTATGTATCCACTTTAATGGCTCATAGAACCAAGTTTGATACTAGGGCTAGAAAAGTTGTATTCCTTGGTTACAAAGAAGGAACCAAAGGATATATCTTATATGACTTAACTCACCACAATATATTTGTGTCCATAAATGTTATCTTTTATGAAAATTATTTTCCTTTCAAAGATTATTCATCTCCTTACACAACCATCCATGATCACAATAGTTCAAGTTCTGAACCTCTTTGTGACATTTCTCCACCCACTGATGACATAGCCTCTCCTCTAGATAATGACTTACCTGTTGTACTTGTTGCTGACGTCTTAATGATACTGCCCTTGGACCCTCTTAAAATCTTATCTCTTTTGATAATAGCCATGTACCTCCCCCTACTTCTGTTAGCACATTTCCAGAATATGATATTTCTTTATCCAATAGTCCAACCATAGACATTATGCACCATAACCTTTCATTACCCAACTGTCCTAATCATGCTACCACTATCCTTGATATACCTCTTCAACCTACTCCCCTATCACATCCTCCCTTGAGACATTCCACTAGGACTTATTGTTGCGAGCGATTTTGGACGCGGTTCTTAAGCGCTGGTCGCTCTCTGCGGTTGAGCTTAAACTACAGGTCGACTCATTTTTTATCCTATTAAAGCTGATGAAGGAAGGGAAATAGATGTCTCCAATTAACCCTGCTTTGCATACTGAGTTTAAACAGCGGTCTGTTAGGTTACGAATGCTATCAATGTGGGGGGCCTTTGTACTGGTTATTTGTATTTTCGCCAATACAGTTTTCTTTCTTTCTATCTTGGCAGAAGGTTTCTGGCGGGGAACAAGGATTAGGATGTTAGGACTGATGCTTTTGAATTACTGCTTTTGATTGATGGAGATATGGGATTTGGGTTTTTGTTTAGTTTGCTCGCTAAGATTTTTCTTTCAATCTTATGCCTACGTATTCCCGTTTACCGAAACAGGGAAATCAGAGCGTTCGTAGTTCCTCCTAGTCTATGGGAGGAAATGGGTGTTTTGGTGTCTTGTTCGAAGCCCAAGACGTGAAGCGAAAGGTGATTTGTATCTTGTTCAAAGCCCAAGATGTGAAGCTGAAAAGTCTATTTGTGTCTTGTTCAAAGCCCAAGACGTGAAGCTGAAAAGTCTATTTGTGTCTTGTTCAAAGCCCAAGACGTGAAACTGAAGGACCTCGACTTTAGAGAGAATTTGTCATCTCTAAAGAAGGGTTTATCTGTCACAACTGTTGGGTGACTGGTTATAAAGGAGAATTACTTTAACCGGGATATGCGAATCCTAGTAATGCCATAATTTCCTTTATAGGGGATTTTAACCTAAAGGAGAAGACTTTAACTCAGTGTAGAGCAATGCTATCTTTCCTTAGGAATTTCTCATGCTAAAAGAGGGACAGTGGCATGGTTGTAGATGATCCAGAGGCTTGCCGCTTACAGCGATTAGATGAAGGGGAAAGGAGTTGTTGATGTTTGTGTACTCTGAACGAGGCACAACTTTGATGCTAAAAGGTTGATTGGATCAACAAATGGTTTTCTTATACAAAGCCTAAGAGGAGGCTATTATGTGTCTCGTACAAAGCCCGAGAGAGAGGCTAAAAGGGTTGACTCAACAGGAGAATCTTTTATACTCAACAAGAGAGTGTTTCTGTATCTCGTACGAAGCCCGAGATGGAGGCTAAAATGGTTTGACTCAACAAGAGAGTCTTTTATACTCAACAAGAGAGTGATTTTGTATCTCGTACGAAGCCCGAGATGGAGGCTGAAAATGGTTTTGACTCGACGAGGGGATCTTTTATGTGTCTCGTACAAAGCCCGAAAGAGAGGCTAAACGTTATTTGACTCCGCTGGGGAGAATCATTTGTACAAAGCCCAAGAGGAGGCTATGGTGACTGTTTCAGTTGAGTGACAGGTCCAGTATGCGGATTTTGAAAGAGAAAATCTGTTCTTATATGAGCAACACTGTACTCAAGGATTTGTTTCAAGGATCCGGGTTATTCCTGTTCTTTAAGGAAGCGGGAAATCCGAAGGGTATTGAGACTGTCCGAGTCTGCGGGTTTCCTTCCTATTTAACGAAGGGGTCACTAGAGAATGTCTTTGAGACTCAAGGAGATTAGACCGTCCAAGTCTAGAGTTTCATCTTTTGTACTATGCTTTGAGAAACAGTAGTAGACTCTATGAAAGGAGTGTTCTATGAAGATGATTAAGTTCTGTTCCTATACCTCTAGGAGGTCGTCGGGACAATTTGTACGAAGCCCAAGAGGAGGCTGGAAACTTTTAAGAAGCCGATCGGTCCTTGTACGAAGCCCAAGAGAAGGCTATCATTCCCGGAGGAAGAGATCATTATACGAAGCCTAAGAGGAGGCTGTGAATACTTCTAAGAAGCCGACGGGTCCTTGTACTAAGCCCAAGAGGAGGCGGGGTTGCTTTTAGGAAGCCTGTGGGTCCTTGTACGATGCCCAAGAGGAGGCCGATGCTTTTAAGAAGCCCGTGGGTCCCCAAACCCCGAGAAATTCAAGGCAAGCTATTCACAAGGAATAGATCAAGTCAGGAAAGTTCAAGAATTTGGAAGAAACTCAAAGATGCCATTCATGGAGAATACATTCATCTTGGGGAGTAGAGTTTCTTGACAATTCCTAATGAGGACAGCCGAAGAGAAGACTGTATCTGGTGATCCTATTGGGGATCTAATTGTCTATTTCTACGAATAAACGAAACGGCGTCACCTAGTTCTAGACGTAGTTGCCGGGGAAACTCTAAATATCTATACTATTATTACACAGTTGATATGAGTTTATGAAAGAAGACTTACAACAAAACAGCCCCACAATACAGTTATATGTATATGAGTTTATGAAAGGAGACTTACAGTGAAACAGCCCCACAATACAGTTATATACATATGAAAGCGGGTAAACACTTACTCGGTTGTAGAGCTTCTATGCTGTTTGGTTAGTTGTTCAACAAAGAAAGATTGAAAACAACAGTATATTCAAAATCAAAGGAGAAAGTGCTTTGAAATAAAAAGATTTGGGGCTTACAGCTCAAGGAGAGGCCCAGGGTTTTATCAGTGAGCGCACTGTTGAATTTGTACAGAGGGACTTATACAAGTGACTGAGGCCCAAAAAGGTTTTCTGTACAAAGGGATGAGTCTTACACTCTCTCAAGAGGCCCAAAGAGTTTAAAGAAAAGAAATGGGGCTTACAACACGAGGGTAGGCCTAGTTGGTTAATTTTAAACTGGCGACGATCGCGTCGTTTATTTGAAAATGTACAGAGGGACTTATACAACGAATGAGGCCCAAAAAGTTTTCTGTACACAAGGGGTTGGGTCTTACACTCTAATAGAGGCCCAAAGAATTTAAAGAAAAGAAATGGGACTTACAACACGAGGGGAGGCCCAAGGTCTTTATTTTCAAGATGAATATTCACTTTTAAAATGCTTAAAAACAATTAAAAATGAATTTATTCACAAAAATACCAACTATATTAAATAAATAATATAAATTTGATTTTTTTGTAGAATAAAATATTTTACTATTTTTGTGATTTTTCAGAAAAAGAACCAATAAAAAATAATCAAAATTGAAGGAGTTATTAATTTTCCAATTCATTATAAAATAAAATGAGAAAATATGAAAAAGAGGGTTTGGGTCTTACACTCTATTAGAGGCCCAAAGTGTATTTTTGTACAAAAGATGGGGCTTACAACTCAGGGAGAGGCCCAAAATATTTTCAGTTTGAAAATGGCAATCGCGCCGAGATTTTTAACGTATCGGGACTTATACAATAACTGAGGCCCAAAATTGTTTTGGTTAAAAGGGGATTGGGTCTTAGACTCTAATAGAGGCCCAAGTGTTTAAAAATGAAAAGAAATGGGACTTACAGCTCAAAGAGAAGCCCAATTGATTTTCTGTTTGAAAATGGCGATCGCGCCGAGGTTTTCTTTTAACGCAGAGGGACTTATACAATAAGTGAGGCCCAAAAATGTTTTGGTTAAAAGGGGATTGGGTCTTACCCTCTAATAGAGGGTCAAAGTGTTTGAAAAAGATTTGTTAGGGTGAAAATCAAAGAAAACCCCAATTTCATTTTTTTAGGCATTTTTCCAAGAAAAATTAAGTAAAAAATGATAAAAATATCAAATAAAATCATTAAATAATGATTAAAGTTTATGAAAAAAATATTTTATCCACATAAATATTTAAAATCATTTTGGTTTTAAAAAATCAAGAAAAAAAGAAATCATTTTAAAAGCATTTAAAACAATTTAAAACACTATTTTTAAATATATTAAAAATAATACTTTTTTTGTTATTTTTTTGTGGATTAAAATATTATGGGGTATGAATTGGAAAATGATGATTTTTTGCTATGTAAAAAAAATTGGTTGAGTTTTGAAAATAAAAAGTAAGAAAAAGAGGAAAGATATCAAAATATCATCTCCGACATTTCTTTTGGGGTAAAAACGAGTACCGAAACTTTAATTTTCAACACGTTTTTTATCAAATTTCAAACACTCATAACTCTCTCAATTTTTATCGGAATCAAAATCCGAAAATACCTATCTTGACCGATTTTTCGCAAGGAATCCGATGGTACCGTACATACACACTGAAACTCGACGTACAAAACACGCAAATCGAAAAGCCAGAACTGCGCGTAATTGAAAACATCGTTTCGCGCCAAACTTCCAACGCGCGTAACTCTCTCGATTTTTAACGGAATTAAGATCCGAAAGAGTCTATCTTGACCGATTTTTCGCAAGGAATCCAATGGTATCGCACATGCACGCTGAAACTCAACGTACAAAATGCAGCAGCAAAAAAACAGAACTGCGCGTTAGTTGAAAACATCGTTTCGCGCCAAACATCCGACGCGCGTAACTCTCTCGATTTTTAACCGAATCAAGATCCGTAAGAGTCTATCTTGACCTATTTTTCGCAAGGAATCCAATGGTATCACTCACGCACACGGAAACTCAACACACAAAATGCAGAAACTAAAAAACCAAAACTACACGTTGTTTTCGACGCCGTTTCGCGTCAAATTTCCAACGCGCGTAACTCTCACAATTTTCATCGGAATTGAAATCCGTAAAAACCTATCTTGACCGGTTTTTTGTAAGGAATCCAATGGTATTATTCACGCACTCGGAAAATCACTGTACAGAACACACAAAGCAAAAAAACCAGAACCGCTATCGTTAATTCGACGTCGTTTCGCGTCAAATTTCCAACTCGCGTAACTCTCTCAATTTTCATCCGAATTGAAATCCGTAAAAACCTATCTTGACCGATTTTTCGCAAGGAATCCAATGGTGTTACTCATGTACACTAAAACTTAATGTACGGAACACACGAATCAAAACAACCAGAATTGGACTTGATTTTAAAACAACCAAAATTCCACATATAAACATGTTAAAATGCAAACAGTGGGAGGATCACAACATACACATTAAGGACTACATTTTTGCCTCAAGAATTGTTCAATATGATGCATGTATGCGGACAACAAAGGAAAGCATGATTCAAAGAATTCAAGTTGTGAATTTTACCTCTTTTTTGGAGATTTTGGGCAACCTACCAAGTGCTTTGTTCCAGAAATGATTTGATGCTTTGGACAACCTCAAATGACCTCTTAGAAGCTTTTAGGATGGTTGGAATAGGATGGAAACCTCTGGAGCAAGTTTGTGCACTTTCTCGCAAAATGGTCAAAAGTGGCCAAAATGCCAACTCTCTCAAATGGTGTTCCAGATGTGTGGCACCATTTGGGACAGTTCAAGGATGATATTTAGAGTGTGTTTGAGGTTTTATCTGGTTTGGAGAGTGACTGAATCAAGACATGACTTGAAAAATGCAAAAAAAAATGTCATTTTGAGGTTTTGAGAGGTGACTTTGTGATGTTGTGATTACAGGTCACTTTTGATGGTTTGTACAGCTTACATATGATATATATGAGGTGTGTGTGTGATTAGTTTGAGTGGAATTGCTCTCTAGCTCAAAAACTCAGAATTTCCTTACTAAAGAAGGCATTTTGGAGTGAAAGAGAGAATTTGAGGAAAGCATCTGTTTGATGGCTTTGGTGTACTCAAACTGAACACAAATGAGCTCTATTTATAGTGGAGCAAGTTTGTTTTGGGATCTACAGTGAATGGCAACTGCAGCAGGTGTTTGTTCCATGTTGGCCAATGGAAATGCAAGTCTCCTCTAGCCATTGACTAGAGGTTAGGGCACAGGGCTATGGTTCCCTTGGTCTTGGATAAGTCTTGACTGATTTCAGATGAGAATGGCTCAGTCCATGCCACCTCTAAGCATCCATTAAATGCTCCAAACCAAAATTGGAGTTTTGTCCCTCTTTTAGGGATTTCTAGGTTTTGGCATGCTTTTTTTTGTTCCTTGGACTTGGGAGGTTCATGGATCAGATCATCCCACTTGGATTTGATCCTTAGATGTGTCCAAACTGATGACAAGGCTTGAAAATTCGTGTGGCACAAAAAAAGTGCAAATCTGCCCTGAAAAATTCAGCTTCAGCAAGGCCTTTTGTAAGATCCATAACTCCCTGCTCGAGTATGCTACATGGACGTTCTAGGACTTTCCGGAAAGCTTAGATGACGTACTTCAACTTTGATGTTTGACATTAGACCTGGTTCAACTTGGATCATGGAGAAAAACAGCCTTGAAGTTGGGACATTGTGCTGAAATTACAAGGCAGATTTTTGGCTAAGTGCTGAAAAATGTCAATTTTAGGTTTTTAGCCATTTTGATCCAACCATAACTCAAAATCCATGATGAATTGGGATGAAGTGTAGTTGACAATTTTGTAGAGGGCCATGAGGGATACAAATCCATCTTTGGATGGGGAAAAATGGCTTTGTGGTTTAGGAGTTATGATCCTCCAAAGTTGGTACCCTTGCCACTTTTTTTCATAACTTAGAAAATTTTCTAAGTTTTCATGGTTACCCCTTTTACAAGTTATCCCACTTTCTTTGATTTTTCTTGATGAATGATGATTCCAATCACACATTAGCATCATTTTAGGGTTAAAAAACCATTTTTATGAAAAATTTCAAAAAGTCAAAGTTTGACTTTTGTGCATAGTTGACTTTTTATCAGATGAATTCTAAACTGTGCGATCCTTTAGGAAATCATGTCCTTGACCTAAATCAAACTTGATTGACATGTTCCATGGGTGTTATAGGATGTATTGAATCATGTCCTAGGGTTTGGGAGCATGTCCTGGTCAAAAGTCAAAGCTACAGTTGACTTTTCTCGCGAAACCCTAACTATGGTTCAGATGAAATTGAAGCTTGTTGCTCAAGCTTCTTGGATCAATCCATTGTTGCAAATGGATCAATATGGTGTGTTAGGGATCCTCAAATCCTCTCTTGAGGTCTTGGCTAGTGTTTTGTCCCAAAAGTCAACTTAGGGGTGAATTAGGTCAAGAAACCCTAATTCCTGATTTTTGATGTATGTATCCCCTGAGGCTAAATTGACTTGATGATGGGGTTTATGATGTTCCATGGAGCATTTTAGGTTATGCTTTGAAGCATTGGCTCATGCCCAGAGGAAAATTTCCATCTGGAGGCCCTAGTCGACCAAACCCTAATTTGGTGACACTGGCGATCCTGAGGCTTAATCCACCTAGAAGGGAGCAAACTTGTGCTTAATCCTTGAAGTGGGAGTCTTCTTGATCCATTGTGGATATTTGAGAGGCTAGACAAGTTGAAGATCATGTCATTCCTTGATTGATCCTTTGTCTAAGAGCTCTGCGAGGGCTTGAAACCCTAAATCCTGTTTGTAGTGAATGCTCACCCACCTTTGGGGAGACTAATGAGGTACAAAGGTACATCCATATTGTGCTGATGATTTGCACAATGATGGGAAATCTTAGTGGTCAAAATTTGGGGTATGACAGATGCCCCTATTTAATCTTCTTAGACCCGAAGGTGTGAATGACGAAGGTATTCGGGCATTCGGAGTGCAAGAGGATTAAATATCGGAATACCCGAAATTTTGATGGTGGTTATGAATGGTAGCTTACGCATTCATCTTCTTTAGCTAAGCGAAGATGCTTAGAAAAGGTAAACTTCCCCTCGATCCTGGTCTTCAACCAAGGAGCTGGTCTCAGTCTTCTTTTGAAATAAACTTCCCCTCGATCCTGGTTTTCTACCAAGGAACTGGTCTTAGTTTCTTTTGTAAACTTCCCCTCGATCCTGGTTTCCTACCAAGGAACTGGTATCGGTTTCTGATTTAAACTTCCCCTCGATCCTAGTTTCCTACCAAGGAACTAGTCTCGGTTTCTGATATAAACTTCCCCTCGATCCTGGTTTCCTACCAAGGTACTGGTCTCAGTTTCTAAAGTAAACTTCCCCTCGATCCTGGTTTCCTACCAAGGAACTGGTCTCAGTTTCTTTTGTCAATAAACTTTCTTGACAAGGAACGCTGTTAGTAGCGGTTTTCCTTCAAACTTCTCGCCGAATTTTCCTGGAGAGATGCCATTTGACGAAAAAAGTTTTGATGTCAGACTTGCTGGGGAACCCATTCGTCTGAATTGTAGAGGTACACAAACTTCTCTGTTTTGGAGACGCCATTTGTCGACTCTATTGGGGAAAACGAGTCTCTTGAGAGACTGCTTTCGCTTGGGTATTACATCATACTTTTCTCGGGATCTTCCCGGAGAAATGCCATATGATGTGATCCAATTTTGAGGTGCTGATGACCTTTTCATCAGTAATTTTTTCGGAGCGAAACTGGCGTACCGTCGAATCTCTGATTAAGAGGCTTTCTCTGGGGATTTTCCTTAATCCGGGAAAGCAAGGATATCATCTTCAATGGCGAAGAGTGATATTTGTTGAAAGTTTATTTTGTTTCTCAGAGGTTCAAGTTATCAAAGTGGTCAAGGACCGTCTCTAATCCAGAGATAAACTTGAGAGAGATTGCTTAGATGATTCATTTCCTAACGAGGAAAGGTCTGACAACTCGATTGAGAGGACTTTTATCACTAGGGGATAAGACCGACTGTAGTGATAGCGATGCAATATGAATGTGAATGCAAATCAATAATGCATGATGTATGTATGTATATGCGGACAAAACTGACGCGACATACAAACTAAAAAATGAACATGACTGGATACTCGGCCATCGCGGGGCGTGGAAGAAGTATCGCTGGTTCAAGATAGCAATTCTGCCTTGCGTAGGAGAAACGGTCCCTGTTGGGGGTGACGCTGCTCGGGCTTAGGAGATGAGAACTCGGCCGAAGATGTCAGATGGATTAGTCGCATCTGACACTATTGATCCTTCAATCAGGCGCACTGGCGTAGAAGGAGTACTTTGATTCTGCACTTTGAAGTTCGCTTACTTCTGGAGAAGCGATCGAGATTCTTCTGATGTTCAACAGTCAAAAGAAATTGCCGACTTTATTTTAAAAGCAGAAAAAGTTTTAACAAGTAAATTCATTTTGTTTTATTTCAAGAATCGTTAATCATGTTAACAACGTCATTCTGTAAAGCTAAAACAAGTAAGAAATACAAACAAAAGCACAAGGGCTCAAATTTTATTGATAAGATGGAGATCAGCCAAACGCGTGATTCCAAAGAGTATTTACAAAGTTAGAAAAATGGTAATTTACAGGGAAAAGGGCTACGTTGGAACATAACGACCACTATCCTTCTACCAACTTCGAATTCGGGGCATCCTGAGCTTCTGTCGAAGATGACCTTGACTGGAGCTTTCCTCCGATGGATGATGTAACTGCTGCTGAGGGACTTGCCTCTGTTGAACATAGTTACTTGCCATTATCCCTAATTTTTGCCTAAATTGTACTTTGATGTTTCCAATCCATCGGGATGATTTTTTATATGTCTCTAACTTTTGCCTGGACCGCCCTTTCGGGTTTTCAATCCACCGAGACGTTTTTTTTTTTTTTTTTTTTTTTTTTTAGGCGAAGTATTTCTTGACTACGTCAACATTCGTGGGGTAGGCAAATTCCTCTCCGTCCATGGTTGCAAATCTCAAGGCGCCGCCTGAGAAAGCTTTCGTGACCACATAGGGGCCATCAAAATTTGGGGTCCATTTGCCCCGAGAATCAGTGAGAAATGATTGTATCTTCTTGAGCACAAGGTCTCCTTTTCTGAAGACACGAGGTCGGACCTTTTTGTCGAACACCCTCTTCATTCTCTGTTGATACAACTGACCGTGGCATAGTGCCGTTATTCTCTTTTCTTCGATCAGATTCAGTTCGTCGTGTCGGCTTTGACACCATTCAGCTTCGATGAGCTTAGCTTCCATCAGTACTCGGATTGATGGGATCTCTACTTCGATGGGGAGCACTGCTTCCATGCCATACACTAGAGAGAAAGGGGTTGCCCCTGTTGAAGTGCGGACAAATGTTCGATAACCGTGAAGACCAAAGGGTAGCATCTCGTGCCAGTCTTTGTAGGTTACAACCATCTTTTGAACGATCTTCTTGATGTTCTTATTAGTCGTTTCTACCGCTCCGTTCATCTTGGGTCGGTAGGGAGATGAGTTATGGTGTTCGATCTTGAACTCAGCGCACAACTCTTTCATCATCTTATTGTTCAAGTTAGATCCATTATCAGTAATGATCTCGCTTGGAACACCATAACGGCAGATGATATTGTTTTTGATAAATCGGACCACCACTTGTCGGGTTACATTAGCATACGACGCTGCTTCGACCCACTTGGTGAAGTAGTCAATGGCTACTAGGATGAACCGATGTCCGTTTGAATCCTTGGGCTCAATCATGCCAATCATGTCGATTCCCCATATCGAGAAAGGCCATGGGGAAGAGAGAACTTTGAGATGTGATGGCGGTACATGAATTTTGTCGGAGTATATCTGATACTTGTGACACCTCCTCATGTACTTGTAGCAGTCGGATTCCATTGTCAACCAATAGTACCCTGCTCTGAGAATTTTTCTCGCCATTGTGTGTCCGTTGGCATGAGTGCCAAAGGATCCTTCATGAATTTCTTTCATAAGCATGTCTGTTTCTGGTCTGCCTACGCATCGGAGCAAGAGAGTGTCACCGCTCAGGAAGAAGTTTTCAGCCAATCTTCTGAGGGATTTTCTATCTTTTCTGAGTGCCCCAGGTGGGTACTCTTATTTGTGAAGGAAGCATTTGATATCGTGATACCAAGGTTTGTCGTCTATGACTGCTTCAATCGTGAAGATGTAAGCGGGCCGTTCAAGGCGCATGATGTCAATCTTAGGTAAGTCATTCCATCGACCTACGCTAA
This sequence comes from Lathyrus tuberosus, assembly GCA_022829125.1. NCBI lineage: Eukaryota > Viridiplantae > Streptophyta > Magnoliopsida > Fabales > Fabaceae > Lathyrus > Lathyrus tuberosus. The sequence goes on from JALAZF010000214.1 coordinate 9,587,167, forward strand.
TCATGGAAGAGAGAGTGGCTAAAGCATCAGCCATGTGATTCTCATCACGAGGGATATGATAAAAATCAACTCTGTTGAAGAAAGGTAACAACCTTCTTGCGTAGTCTTTGTAAGGAATCAATCTTGATTGGTATGTGTTCCAATCTCCTTTTATCTGATTGATAACTAAGGTTGAGTCACCGTATACGTCCAAGTTTTTGATCCTTAAATCAATTGCTTCCTCGAGACCCATGATACAAGCTTCGTATTCGGCCTCGTTGTTCGTACATTTGAACGTAAGTCGAGCGGTGAAAGGAATGTGGGTACCCTGAGGGGTAACAATGATTGCCCCAATTCCGTTTCCATAATGATTAACTGCTCCGTCAAAGATAAGTCCCCATTGGGACCCTGGTTCTGGCCCTTCACTGGGTAACGGTTCATCGCAATCTTTCATTTTTAAATACATGACATCTTCGTCTGGGAAGTCAAACCCGATTGATTCTTGATCGTCAATCGGTTGATGAGCCAAATGATCGGCTAAAATACTTCCCTTAACGGCTTTTTGAGCGTGGTACTCTATGTCATATTTTGATAACAGCATTTGCCAACGGGCAATCCTTCCCGTAAGAGCAGGTTTTTCGAAAACGTACATGATTGGATCCATTTCGGAGACCAACCAAGTAGTATGATGAATCATGTATTGGCAAAGACGTTTGGCTGCCCAAGCCAAAGCACAGCAAGTTTTCTTAAGCATCGTGTACCGAGTTTCACAGTCGGTGAATTTCTTGCTTAGATAGTAAATGGCAGACTCTTTTCGTTTAGTTTCGTCTTGTTGGCCAAGTACACATCCCACTGAGTCCTCTAGAACTGTGAGGTAAATGATCAGTGGTCTTCCTTCCACTGGAGGTGATAGAATCGGAGGATTCAACAGATATTCCTTGATACTGTCGAAGGCGGTTTGGCAATCTTCTGACCAAACGCAATCCTGATTCTTTTTGAGTAAGTTGAAGATCGGCGTACATGTCGCGGTCATAAGGAATATGAATCTGGAGATGTAGTTCAAACGTCCCAGGAATCCTCTGACTTGTTTTTCAGTTTTCGGAGAAGGCATTTCTTGAATGGCCTTGACCTTGTCAGGATCAACTTCAATTCCCTTTTGGCTGACGATGAACCCTAGTAGTTTCCCTGAACGGACACTGAAGGTGCACTTGTTAGGATTCAAGCGGAGCTTGAATTTTCTTAGACGTTCGAACAATTTTGACAGATGTTCAACGTGCTCACTCTCTGTTTTTGATTTGGCAATCATATCATCGACATATACCTCGATTTCTTTATGTATCATGTCATGAAACAGAGTAGTCATGGCCCTTGGATAGGTTGCCCCGGCGTTCTTCAAACCGAACGGCATTACCTTGTAACAAAAGGTACCCCATGGGGTAATGAACGAAGTTTTCTCCATGTCTTTCGGCGCCATTTTGATTTGATTATAGCCCGAGAATCCATCCATGAAGGAGAAAACTTTGAACTTTGTTGTACTGTCTACCAGCATGTCAATGTGTGGTAAAGGAAAGTCGTCCTTTGGACTTGCCTTGTTCAGGTCCCTGTAGTCGACACACAGTCTAACTTTTCCGTCCTTTTTGGGAACGGGTACGATGTTGGCTAACCATGGAGGATATTCTGATGTGGCGAGGAAACCTGCGTCAATCTGTTTCTGTACCTCCTCTTTGATTTTGATGGCCATGTCCGGGTGAGTGCGTCTCAACCTTTGCTTTACTGGCGGGCATTCCGATCTTAACGGTAAGTGATGTTCCACGATGCTGGTATCTAACCCTGGCATATCCTGATAGGACCAAGCGAATACATCGGGGAATTCTTTGAGAAGCTTTATCAAACTCTCTTTGGCAGTTGGACTGAGAAGTGCCCCAATCCTGATTTCTTTTCTCTCTTGCTCTGAACCCAAGTTTATCGTTTCCAACGGCTCTTTGTGAGGTTCAATGGACCTTTCCTCTTGTTTGAGTAGTCGGGAGATCTCTTCTGGAATTTCGTTGTCATCTTCTTCTTCAGCCCCAAATACCGGGAACTCAAAGTCGGGAGAAGGCATCGGATCGTATGTTTCAACGGGGTGTAAAACAAGCAATTTGTATGACGTGATAATTCGTGTTTAGAAGAGATAGAGAAAATGCAAGTGTGTGCAGTGTATTTCTTTTACTGCTTGTTTTTATTTTTGAATTGTTTTTTAGGATTACCATTTTCTGAAAAAGCGAAAAGAGAAAACAGCAATTAATGCAGAAATTACAGAACGACGTTATTTTATTAATGAACAAGTCGATCCTTGAAACTACATCCCTATAAAACAAAACTCGGTCGCTTTGGGCGAAGCGAAGAGGGAAAATTTACAGAAAGCGAACCCTATCAAAACATCCGTTTCACCTGGGCAGGGTGAAAGGTTAAAGATGGCAATTACTTTGATTGATGGACGACCTTCGGAACCTTGACGACAACCCATTGGCGGCGAACTCCTCGGTGAATCACAAAGTCTGGCACCTTCCTTGATTTGTCTTCAGAAATGACGCTGATTTCTGGTGGAGCAGGATCATTGGAATCTGTCTCCCAAGCAGAGTTGTCGTAGGAGGATTCCTCAGTTGCATTTTGCAGAGTAGTTGTGCTCTCAGCTGTATCTCCCCATCCAGTTGGTTGGATATCTTCGAGCCTGATACGAGAATTTTTGGGCGCAGTGTACTTGACCATATAGTCGCATTTTCCATTTGGTTGTCCCAAGGTGTCCCACACTTCTTTCGAACTGGAGGAGTCATCCCTCTCGATGACGTTGACCTCGGGAAAAGCATAGTTGATGAATTCAAGTCCTGCAAACATTGCAAATTCATCGTCATGTTGAGTAGTTTCTGAATGACCTGAGTGTTGATCCCATGACATGTTGGGGACACAGGTATTCTGTTCAAAAACGGTCAGCTGATTGTCATCATTCGGCTGACTTTCTTGCCCCAAGTTTCCTGGGTAAGGTTGCCACATTGGCAGACCATCCATTGGGCCATAGTAGGTGTAGTCAAAATTGTCTTTCATCGGAGTGTCTTCCTCTAATGAATTTGGCGGAGCACGGCATCCTTCCGGATCACAATCCTCGTATATCATTTCGACGTCTGATCTTGGTATAAATCTCGGACTTTCTGTAGGAAAGCAAAAAGGCATAGGCACCTCTTCTTGAGACATATAACCGTCCTTGTTAAGGTAGGACTTCCATTCTTCATCTGTGTCAGAGGGATCTTCCTCATTGATAGCATGAACTGTCTGAGACACTGGGTGAAGGAAACCTCCACTGTGGAAGAAGTTTTGAAGGGGATGAAGACTTTCATCGTTAGCAGCTGTCTGGGTATAGGTTGCAGAAAACCCAAGACCCTTCTTTGTTTTATTGTCAATAGGAATGACAAGCTGTCCCCATCCGGTTGTACCGGTACTCTCGACCGCTTTGATAGCATCGTTGTATGAGGAAATCGAGGTTCCTCCTTTGAACTGATTGTCCTTACTTACCGACAGTGCTTGGAACTGCGTTCCAATAATCTCCTCGGGTTCTACACAAGTAGATGATGATAGGTTACTCACAAGCAAGGCTTGTTCCCCACAAACCGTGACAAGTTGATCATTCTGAACGAACTTTAGCTTTTGGTGGAGGGTTGAAGTAACCGCTCCAGCTTGATGTATCCAAGGTCTTCCTAATAAACAATTGTATGTTGCCCGGATGTCCATGACCTGGAAAGTGACTTGGAAAGTATGAGGACCGATAGTTATGGGAAGATCAACTTCGCCGATAACCGTTTTTCTAGATCCGTCGAATGCTTTGAAGACGACCTCGCTGATTCTCATCGGAGGGCCCTTGAATGATAATTGCATCAAAGTGGACTTCGGCATAACATTCAGGGCTGACCCTGTGTCTACCAGTACGCTGGCTAAAGCATCGTCCTGGCAGTTGACTGTGATATTGAGTGCCATGTTATAACAGCGACCCTCTTCAGGTAATTCCTCATCACTAAATCCCAAGTTGTTGCAGGAAATGATGTTAGAGACAATGCTATCGAACTGTCTGATTGTTACATCCTGTTCCATAAAGGCTTGCTCCAAGACTTTCTGTAGAGCCTCCCTATGCGCTTCTGAACTGAGTAACAGTGATAATACTGAGATCTTTGAAGGAGTTTGTAACAGTTGATCAACAATGTTGTATTCACTCCTTTGGATGAGCTTGAGCATCTCATCGTTGTTTTTTGAAAGGTCGGGATTACTGGATTGACCGACTGGTATATCGGGAGCTTCCGTCTGAAGTTCCTTTTCTTTGCTGAGTTCTCCAACTCCTCTGTTGAAGATTCTACCACTCCGTGTTACACGACTGATGTCTGCAATGTTCACGACGAAGGGTAATGGAATTTCCTTTCCATTTTCAATGGTTGTTGCACCGTATTTGTAAGGGATAGCCTTAGTTGATTCATACGGTAATGGTCCCGGCAGATAGATGACTATGGGAACCTTCTGATTTTTCTGACCATCGTAAGTAATCTCGATCCGTTCCTGATTGGGAACTCTCGATTCGTCAAGTAGAGGGATAATGGCAAAAACATCCCTGGTCCTGTGATGACCAGAGATTACGACAACATCCTCGATTTGATCAGCGAGATAGTTGACTGATCCAGAACTTGAGCATGGTTGAATCTCTTTGCGGTCCAACTGACTTTGAAGGGTTGCTCGTACGAGGTAGCACCCTTGATTGTTCACTGAACAAACTCCACACCGCTCATAGTTGTGTAGTGGAACCCGACCATGTCCACTTTGAATGCAGTGCAACCTTACGAGGTTTGTTTCCATTGATCGAACATCCTGACATTGAGATCTAGTAGAATTTCCGTTAGTGATACTAATTTGCTGGGTGCCTTCATCCATATAGACTGGAAGCCACCAGTGGTTCAACAAGTGCTGAAGTGTTTCCTGGACAAGGGTACAACCTTGATCATTTTCGCAACCCGCTTTACAGCTTTGGTAATCATGTGATACTAAGAATCCGAGTCGGACCTGCTCAGCATGTAACTCTACCAGGCTGGTATTCATCACGCGAATGTCAAAGATCTGAACCATGTTGATTTGATAGGAATTCCTATCATGGTAGTCTTGGATCCATCCAAGATCCATCTGACGCTGGAGGGCCTCTTGTATGAAAGAGCATCCCTGTTTGTTTACCGAGCAAGTCAGACAGGAACTGTAATCGTGTCGCGGCAGATTATGATAGTGGCTTTGCCTTGAGTGCTTCGCCACCAAGTTGACATTCATCGCACGGATGTCGTGGTTCTGAATGACGTTAGAATTCGTGTAGACCATGTTAACTCCACGAACTCGGTGCTCTTGGATCCATCCGAGATCCATTTGTTCCTGTAGAGCTGCTTGCACCACAGAACATCCTTGGTTGTCTTTAGAGCAGATATCACACTAGTGATAGTTATGAAGTGGCACATGGCCATATCCACTCTGTCTACAATGCATCTTGACCAGGTTGGTTTTCAATAAGAGTACATCGTGAATTTGATAGACATTGTTAGTTTCTTTCTCAATTAGGTTGACTGCAGCCTTCTCGTGTTGAGGCAGCGGGTTCATAAGAACATTGGGATTCGTATCTTTGAAAGATAAGAGCCCGCTCCTAACAAGCTTTTGCATGTCAGATTTGAAATTAAGACAGTTCTCTATGTTATGCCCTGACCCTCCTTGATGATATGGGCATGTCTGATCCACCTTAAACCAAAAAGGTGGATTTTCCGGTACTGTAAGAGGAGACTTAGTCTAGATGTGCCCCTTAGCCAGTAGTAACGGAAACAGTTCTGCGTACGTCATGGGTATAGGATCAAATCCTGGTGGCCGTGTTGTACGGTTGTTGTTATATGGAGGACGAGCCTGCTGAAGAGGCTGTTGTGTCCTTTGCTGGTCAGGTTGGCTCTGCGCAACCTGAGGTTGATACGTAGGAATAGGCGTAAGGTTGAAAGCAGGAGTCACAGCCGCTACTGGTTGATAACGTCGCCTTTGCTTTCCGAGAGAGATATTCCCAATATCTTGCTCTTTTTTCTTAGGGAGAGCACTACCGTATTTTTTAGTACCGCTCGTCGATCCAGTGTCTTTTACCAAACATCCTTCTCGGACGGCTTCCTCAAGACGTACGCCCATGCCCACCATCTCGGTGAAATCACAGGGTGCATTGGCAACCATTCGGTCATAGTAAAATGAGCTTAAGGTTTTTAAAAAGATCTTTGTCATCTCTTTTTCCTCAAGAGGTGGACAAATTTGAGCGGCAATTTCACGCCATCTTTGAGCATACTCCTTAAAGGTTTCCTTGTCCTTTTGCGACATTGATCTGAGTTGATCTCTGTCGGGTGCCATGTCCAAATTGTATTTGTATTGTTGGACGAAGGCAGTACCAAGATCTCTGAATGTACTGATCGTAGTACGGTTTAAACCCATGTACCATTTGAGTGCGGCACCGACTAAACTATCCTGAAAGTAGTGAATCAGTAGGTCCTGATTCTCCGTCTGAGCTGACATCCGCCGAGCGTACATCACCAAATGGCTTTGAGGGCAAGAGTTACCCTTGTATTTTTCAAAGTCGGGCACTTGAAACTTGTGCGGGACTTTCACATTGGGGACCAAGCAGAGGTCTGCGGCGTCCTTTCCAAATAAATCCTGAACGCGAATGGCTTGCAGCTCTTTCTGCATTTCCAAGAACTGTTTCTGGAATTCATCCATTCTATCGAACATAGTTTCCTTCTTACCATAAGGTATCGGTGGAATCTGTCCTTCCGGGACAGTGTGCACCATAGGGGGTGGTACCGTGACTACGGTAGCAAATCTTGGCGTTTCCCGAAGTTTGTAACCTTTAGGAGTCTTCAGTATGCCCCTGGCATCTTCGCTTTCCCGAAGTTTGTAACCTTCAGGCCCAGCGGCTTCTGTTGTGATTCCCTGATCCTCAGTGATTGGCAAAACATATCCTTCCGGGATATAGTTAACAGGCATGCCCCAAGGGAGATCTTTCGGCATCTGATACCTAGGATCATTCTTCTCCACTATGGGCATTGAGGTGATCTCTGAGATCACAGTTCTTTGTAGCTGAGCTTCTGCCATGGCTTGCATGTCGTTACGAAGCTTTCTCATATCCTCTCTCAGAGTGTCGATCACTTCTTTCAACTCTCTGTTTTCTTCCTCAAGATCATCCATCTTTTTCTGACGATTGGCCCGAGTATTATACGAATGAGACAGTTTGACTCTAGAACCGAGACACAAATGTGAGATTCGTAGGTAAGAAGAATACGCGATGTGAGAATGATGAATGCAATGATTATATTAATTGTTTTTCTGGTTTAATCAAAATAAACTTCGACAATTAGATTGCAAATATCAAACGGTGGGGAAACCCCTTTTTATTGAATTCAAAGGATTACAGAAATGGAAATACAGTAGATTACAAGGTGCAGAAACAGAACCTAAGCTAATGGGTCCCGAGTCCTCTCTGAAGAGAAATCGGGTGCTGATTCTGGTATCTTTCTTTTCTTTGACCGGGGCTCTTGGGCCGTTGTCGGGTTGTCATTCCTTTGCCAGGTGAAAGGGACGAGCAAATTCCTTTGGTCATCTTGATTCTCTACAGCATGTTGCTCCAAAATTTCAATCAGAGCATCCTTCTCTTTCAGTAATTGCTGTATTCTGATGCACTCTACGTCGAGGGTGCGGTACTTGTTCTTCCAAGACCTCCTCTCCCATTGAACTTTGTTGAGAGTAACCTGAAGACTTTATCCGTTGAACTTTGTTGAGAGAATAACGGCCCCTTTGGTGGAATAATTCCGTAACGAGGATAGGGCATCTTTAGCTTGAGAGCTCTAGTTTGTACCCAATGGAGATAAGGCTCCATTGAGACATAGTCCGGTTTTCCCAGAGACTCTCGCCCTTTCTTATGAACATGCTTCCAAGCGTGCACTATTTCCATTTTTAGTGCTCTGTCGTTTTCTCCTTCTTTGAAGAAAAGACCTTCCAGATGAGCATTCAGCGGAATATGCCTCATCGGGTATCCAAACTGACGGCGAACAAATACCGGATGGTAGTTGATTCCTCCTTTAGTTCCTATGAGGGGTACGTTGGGGAAGTTTCCACAACGATCAATGATTCTGATTCCATCATAAATCCTATTACACCAATCTATATCAGAGTTGGTGAGAGACATGATCTTCTGCGACCAACGTAAGGCACTCTTACAATCCCAAAAAGCAGCAGACTTGGGCAACTGCGAGATAATTCATTTATAAAGCAGAGGTACATAACATGTGATCTCCCCTCCACTGTACAAATTTCCTAAGTGTACAGAATGATACGCATCTGCGAGCAAAGTCGGCACAGGGTTTCCAATGAGAAAAACCTTAATGGAGTTAATATCGACGAAGTTATTGATGTTGGGAAACAAAAATAACCCGTAGGTGAGCAAGACAAAGATGCTTTCAAAAGCAGTGACGTTCCCAATACTGGCAAAATACATGGCTTTCTTCGTCAAGAACTGGGCTGGCAAACCTTGGATGCCACCCTTAGCGGTCATGTGAGTCCTGACCTCAGACTCGTCCAAATGAATTGCTCTTGCAATGGTCTGATTCTTTGGAATTTCTTCCAGTCTAGAAAATGGAGCTCGATCTACAATGTGTAGATCGGTCAGATGAGAATACTCCTCCAGCGTTGGTGCAAGCTGGTAATCCGGGAATGCGAAACAGTGATAAACCGGATCGTAGAATTGAATGAGCGCATCCATGATTCCCTCAATCACATGGACTCTTAACCGTGGTAGCACACCTCCGTACTTGGCTCTGAAAGCCTCAGGGCTAGTGATCATCCTTGCTAACCTTCTCAAATCCCCTAGTTTTGGAATCTTGAAGGTGTACGTATGAGTTCTCCTTCTACCGAAATCCATTAGCGTAATCCTCTTCTCTGATATTTGCAATCACAGTCTTAGTTTAATTTGAAAAACAGAGAGACTAGAAGAGAAGTTTTTTGAATGTTTTAATGTTTTTTTAAATGAATGCATGAATGCAACACACAAAAACATAGAAAAAACATGGGGTCAAAGGGTCGTTGTCATGAAGTTAAGGCTCTACCCATCCCCAAAGGTTTATACTAGGGTGATTTTTGTACCTGTACTCATTATCATCAGCTCCTCCCAGGAAAGTAAAACAACAAGCAGATCGCCAGCGAGTTGTAGTGCAATCTTAGAGTAAGTGCCATTCACCGAGAATAGATCACCATCCTCAAATGAGGGTAGTATCGCGTAACAACTATTTTCGATAGTTTCCGCACTACGAAAGGGTTTGGTTCCAAAGCTTCTCAGGCATCACAACCGACCCATTGTCTAGGTGAGAGAATGGTTACATTAGGATGCCTCCACTGAGGTTGATGGTCGACCCCGTCGCCATCACTTATCTTAAGTGTATACTCAATCTCACCACATGCGGCATCACACGCATTCCCAGTAGCAGAAAAATAAACACGTATAGTAATTAGGAAAAGCAGTATATATATTTGTCCTAAACATCCTAGACCTTTAAAGCTAAGAATCCTAAGTTCCTGACAGAAAATGGGTTCCCCGGCGGAATTACCACTCTGTAGTTTTCACATAAGTGAAGAAAAAGGAAATCAGAATTTGGCCCCACGGTGGGCGCCATTTTTCTGTAGCGAGCGATTTTGGACGTGGTTCTTAAGCGCTGGTCGCTCTCTGCGGTTGAGCTTAAACTACAAGTCGATTCATTTTTTATCCTATTAAAGCTGATGAAGGAAGGGAAATAGATGTCTCCAATTAACCCTGCTTTGCATACTGAGTTTAAACAACGGTCTGTTAGGTTACAGATGCTATCAATGTGGGGGGCCTTTGTACTGGTTATTTGTATTTTCGCCAATACGGTTTTCTTTCTTTCTATCTTAGCAGAAGGTTTCTGGCGGGGAACAAGGATTAGGATGTTAGGACTGATGCTTTTGAATTACTGCTTTTGATTGATGGAGATATGGGATTTGGGTTTTTGTTTAGTGTGCTCGCTAAGATTTTTCTTTCAATCTTATGCCTACGTATTCCCGTTTACCGAAACAGGGAAATCAGAGCGTTCGTAGTTCCTCCTAGTCTATGGGAGGAAATGGGTGTTTTGGTGTCTTGTTCGAAGCCCAAGACGTGAAGCGAAAGGTGATTTGTATCTTGTTCAAAGCCCAAGATGTGAAGCTGAAAAGTCTTTTTGTGTCTTGTTCAAAGCCCAAGACGTGAAGCTGAAAAGTCTATTTGTGTCATGTTCAAAGCCCAAGACGTGAAGCTGAAGGACCTCGACTTTAGAGAGAATTTGTCATCTCTAAATAAGGGTTTTTCTGTCACAACTGTTGGGTGACTGGTTATAAAGGAGAATTACTTTAACCGGGATATGCGAATCCTAGTAATGCCATAATTTCCTTTATAGGGGATTTTAACAAAAAGGATAAGACTTTAACTCAGTGTAAAGCAATGCTATCTTTCCTTAGGAATTTCTCATGCTAAAAGAGGGACAGTGGCATGGATGTAGATGATCTAGAGGCTTGCCGCTTACAGCGATTAGATGAAGGGGAAATGAGTTGTTGATGTTTGTGTACTGTGAACGAGGCACAGCTTTGATGCTAAAAGGTTGATTGGATCAACCAATGGTTTTCTTATACAAAGCCTAAAAGGAGGCTATTATGTGTCTCGTACAAAGCCCGAGAGAGAGGCTAAAAGGGTTTACTCAACAGGAGAATCTTTTATACTCAACAAAAGAGTGTTTCTGTATCTCGTACGAAGCCCGAGATGGAGGCTAAAAGGGTTTGACTCAACAAGAGAGTCTTTTATACTCAACAAGAGAGTGATTTTGTATCTCGTACGAAGCCCGAGATGGAGGCTGAAAATGGTTTTGACTCGACGAGGGGATCTTTTATGTGTCTCGTACAAAGCCCGAGAGAGAGGCTAAACGTTATTTGACTCCGCTGGGGAGAATCATTTGTACAAAGCCCAAGAGGAGGCTATGGTGACAGTTTCAGTTGAGTGACAGGTCCAGTATGCGGATTTTGAAAGAGAAAATCAGTTCTTATATGAGCAACACTGTACTCAAGGATTTGTTTCAAGGATCCGGGTTATTCCTGTTCTTTAAGGAAGCGGGAAATCCGAAGGGTATTGAGACTGTCCGAGTCTGCGGGTTTCCTTCCTATTTAACAAAGGGGTCACTCGAGAATGTCTTTGAGACTCAAGGATATTAGACCGTCCAAGTCTAGAGTTTCATCTTTTGTACTATGCTTTGAGAAACAGTAGTAGACTCTATGAAAGGACTGTTCTATGAAGATGATTAAGTTCTGTTCCTATACCTCTAGGAGGTCGTCGGGACAATTTGTACGAAGCCCAAGAGGAGGCTGTAAACTTTTAAGAAGCCGATCGGTCCTTGTACGAAGCCCAAGAGAAGGCTATCATTCCCGGAGGAAGAGATCATTATACGAAGCCTAAGAGGAGGTTGTGAATACTTCTAAGAAGCCGACGGGTCCTTGTACTAAGCCCAAGAGGAGGCGGGGTTGCTTTTAGGAAGCCTGTGGGTCCTTGTACGATGCCCAAGAGGAGGCCGATGCTTTTAAGAAGCCCGTGGGTCCCCAAACCCCAAGAAATTCAAGGCAAGCTATTCACAAGGAATAGATCAAGTCAGGAAAGTTCGAGAATTTGGAAGAAACTCAAAGATGCCATTCACGGAGAATACATTCATCTTGGGGAGTAGAGTTTCTTGACAATTCCTAATGAGGACAGCCGAAGAGAAGACTGTATCTGGTGATCCTATTGGGGATCTAATTGTCTATTTCTACGAATAAACGAAACGGCGTCACCTAGTTCTAGACGTAGTTGCCGGGGAAACTCTAAATATCTATACTATTATTACACAGTTGATATGAGTTTATGAAAGAAGACTTACAGCGAAACATCCCCATAATACAGTTATATGTATATGAGTTTATGAAAGGAGACTTACAGTGAAACAACCCCACAATACAGTTATATACATATGAAAGCGGGTAAACACTTACTCGGTTGTAGAGCTTCCATGCTGTTTGGTTAGTTGTTCAATAAAGAAAGATTGAAAACAACAGTATATTCAAAATTAAAGGAGAAAGTGCTTTGAAATAAAAAGATTTGGGGCTTACAGCTCAAGGAGAGGCCCAGGGTTTTATCAGTGAGCGCACTGTTGAATTTGTACAGAGGGACTTATACAAGTGACTGAGGCCCAAAAAGGTTTTCTGTACAAAGGGATGGGTCTTACACTCTCTCAAGAGGCCCAAAGAGTTTAAAGAAAAGAAATGGGGCTTACAACACGAGGGTAGGCCCAGTTGTTTAATTTTAAACTGGCGACGATCGCGTCGTTTATTTGAAAATGTACAGAGGGACTTATACAACGAATGAGGCCCAAAAAGTTTTCTGTACACAATGGGTTGGGTCTTACACTCTAATAGAGGCCCAAAGAATTTAAAGAAAAGAAATGGGACTTACAACACGAGGGGAGGCCCAAGGTCTTTATTTTCAAGATGAATATTCACTTTTAAAATGCTTAAAAACAATTAAAAATGAATTTATTCACAAAAATACCAACTATATTAAATAAATAATATAAATTTGATTTTTTTTAGAATAAAATATTTTACTATTTTTGTGATTTTTCAGAAAAAGAACCAATAAAAAATAATCAAAATTGAAGGAGTTATTAATTTTCCAAATCATTATAAAATAAAATGAGAAAATATGAAAAAGAGGGTTTGGGTCTTACACTCTATTAGAGGCCCAAAGTGTATTTTTGTACAAAAGATGAGGCTTATAACTCAGGGAGAGGCCCAAAATATTTTCAATTTGAAAATGGCGATCGCGCCGAGATTTTTAACGTATCGGGACTTATACAATAACTGAGGCCCAAAATTGTTTTGGTTAAAAGGGGATTGGGTCTTACACTCTAATAGAGGCCCAAGTGTTTAAAAATGAAAAGAAATGGGACTTACAACTCAAAGAGAAGCCCAATTGATTTTCTGTTTGAAAATGGCGATCGCGTCGAGGTTTTCTTTTAACGCAGAGGGACTTAGACAATAAGTGAGACCCAAAAATGTTTTGGTTAAAAGGGGATTGGGTCTTACACTCTAATAGAGGTCCAAAGTGTTTGAAAAAGATTTGTTAGGGTGAAAATCAAAGAACACCCCAATTTCATTTTTTTAGGCATTTTTCCAAGAAAAATTAAGTAAAAAATGATAAAAATATCAAATAAAATCATTAAATAATGATTAAAGTTTATGAAAAAAATATTTTATCCACATAAATATTTAAAATCATTTTGGTTTTAAAAAATCAAGAAAAAAAGAAATCATTTTAAAAGCATTTAAAACAATTTAAAACACTATTTTTAAATATATTAAAAATAATACTTTTTTTGTGATTTTTTTGTGGATTAAAATATTATGGGGTATGAATTGGAAAATGATGATTTTTTGCTATGTAAAAAAAATTGGTCGAGTTTTGAAAATAAAAAGTAAGAAAAAGAGGAAAGATATCAAAATATCATCTCCGACATTTCTTTTGGGGTAAAAACGAGTACCGAAACTTTAATTTTCAACACGTTTTTTATCAAATTTCAAACACTCATAACTCTCTCAATTTTTATCGGAATCAAAATCCGGAAATACCTATCTTGACCGATTTTTCGCAAGGAATCCGATGGTACCGCACATACACACTGAAACTCGACGTACAAAACACGCAAATCGAAAAGCCAGAACTGCGCGTAATTGAAAACATCGTTTCGCGCCAAACTTCCGACGCGCGTAACTCTCTCGATTTTTAACGGAATTAAGTTCCGAAAGAGTCTATCTTGACCGATTTTTCGCAAGGAATCCAATGGCATTGCACATGCACGCTGAAACTCAACGTACAAAATGCAGCAGCAAAAAAACCAGAACTGCGCGTTAGTTGAAAACATCGTTTCGCGCCAAACTTCCGACGCGCGTAACTCTCTCGATTTTTAACCGAATCAAGATCCGCAAGAGTCTATCTTGACCGATTTTTCGCAAGGAATCCAATGGTATCACTCACGCACACGGAAACTCAACACACAAAATGCAGAAACTAAAAAACCAAAACTGCACGTTGTTTTCGACGCCGTTTCGCGTCAAATTTCCAACGCGCGTAACTCTCTCAATTTTCATCGGAATTGAAATCCGTAAAAACCTATCTTGACCGGTTTTTCGCAAGGAATCCAATGGTATTATTCACGCACTCGGAAACTCATTGTACAGAACACACAAAGCAAAAAAACCAGAACCGCTATCGTTAATTCGACGTCGTTTCGCGTCAAATTTCGAACGCGCGTAACTCTCTCAATTTTCATCGGAATTGAAATCCGTAAAAACCTATCTTGACCGATTTTTCACTAAAACTTAATGTACGGAACACACGAATCAAAACAACCAGAATTGGACATGATTTTAAAACAACCAAAATTCCACATATAAACATGTTAAAATGCAAACAGTGGGAGGATCACAACATACACATTAAGGACTACATTTTTGCCTCAAGAATTGTTCAATATGATGCATGTATGTGGACAACAAAGGAAAGCATGATTCAAAGAATTCAAGTTGTGAATTTTACCTCTTTTTTGGAGATTTTGGGCAACCTACCAAGTGCTTTGTTCCAGAAATGATTTGATGCTTTGGACAACCTCAAATGACCTCTTAGAAGCTTTTAGGATGGTTGGAATCGGCTGGAAACCTCTGGAGCAAGTTTGTGCACTTTCTCGCAAAATGGTCAAAAGTGGCCAAAATGCCAACTCTCTCAAATGGTGTTCCAGATGTGTGGAACCATTTGGGACAGTTCAAGGATGATATTTAGAGTGTGTTTGAGGTTTTATCTGGTTTGGAAAGTGACTGAATCAAGACATGGCTTGAAAAATGCAAAAAAAGTGTCATTTTGAGGTTTTGAGAGGTGACTTTGTGATGTTGTGATTACAGGTCACTTTTGATGGTTTGCACAGCTTACATATGATATATATGAGGTGTGTGTGTGATTAGTTTGAGTGGAATTGCTCTCTAGCTCAAAAACTCATAATTTCCTTACTAAAGAAGGCATTTTGGAGTGAAAGAGAGAATTCGAGGAAAACATCTGTTTGATGGCTTTGGTGTACTCAAACTGAACACAAATGAGCTCTATTTATAGTGGAGCAAGTTTGTTTTGGGATCCACAGTGAATGGCAACTGCAGCAGGTGTTTGTTCCATGTTGGCCAATGGAAATGCAAGTCTCCTCTAGCCATTGACTAGAGGTTAGGGCACATGGATGTGGTTCCCTTGGTCTTGGATAAGTCTTGACTGATTTCAGATGAGAATGGCTCAGTCCATGCCACCTCTAAGCATCCATTAAATGCTCCAAACCAAAATTGGAGTTTTGTCCCTCTTTTAGGGATTTCTAGGTTTTGGCATGCTTTTTTTTGTTCCTTGGACTTGGGAGGTTCATGGATCAGATCATCCCACTTGGATTTGATCCTTAGATGTGTCCAAACTGATGACAAGGCTTGAAAATTCGTGTGGCACAAAAAAAGTGCAAATCTGCCCTGAAAAATTAAACTTCAGCAAGGCCTTTTGTAAGATCCATAACTCCTTGCTCGAGTATGCTACATGGACGTTCTAGGACTTTCCGGAAAGCTTAGATGACGTACTTCAACTTTGATGTTTGACATTAGACCTAGTTCAACTTGGATCATGGAGAAAAACAGCCTTGAAGTTGGGACATTGTGCTGAAATTACAAGGCAAATTTTTTGCTAAGTGCTGAAAATTGTCAATTTTAGGTTTTTAGCCATTTTTATCCAGCCATAACTCAAAATCCATGATGAATTGGGATGAAGTGTAGTTGACACTTTTGTAGAGGGCCATGAGGGCTACAAATCCTTCTTTGGATGGGGAAAAATGGCTTTGTGGTTTAGGAGTTATGATCCTCCAAAGTTGGTACCCTTGCCATTTTTTTTCATAACTTAGAAAATTTTCTAAGTTTTCATGGTTACCCCTTTTACAAGTTATCCCACTTTCTTTGATTTTTCTTGATGAATGATGATTCCAATCACACATTAGCATCATTTTAGGGTTAAAAAACTATTTTTATGAAAAATCTCAAAAAGTCAAAGTTTGACTTTTGTGCATAGTTGACTTTTTATCAGATGAATTCCAAACTGTGCGATCCTTTAGGAAATCATGTCCTTGACCTAAATCAAACTTGATTGACATGTTCCATGGGTGTTATAGGGTGTATTGAATCATGTCCTAGGGTTTGGGAGCATGTCCTGGTCAAAATTCAAAGCTACAGTTGACTTTTCTCGCGAAACCCTAACTGTGATTCAGATGAAATTGAAGCTTGTTGCTCAAGCTTCTTGGATCAATCCATTGTTGCAAATGGATCAATGTGGTGTGTTAGGGATCCTCAAATCCTCTCTTGAGGTCTTGGCTCGTGTTTTGTCCCAAAAGTCAACTTAGGGGTGAATTAGGTCAAGAAACCCTAATTCCTGATTTTTGATGTATGTATCCCCTGAGGCTAAATTGACTTGATGATGGGGTTTATGATGTTCCATGGAGCATTTTAGGTTATGCTTTGAAGCATTGGCTCATGCCCAGAGGAAAATTTCCATCTGGAGGCTAGTCGACCAAACCCTAATTTGGTGACACTGGCGATCCTGAGGCTTGATCCACCTAGAAGGGAGCAAACTTGTGCTTAATCCTTGAAGTGGGAGTCCTTTTGATCCATTGTGGATATTTGAGAGGCTAGACAAGTTGAAGATCATGTCATTCCTTGATTGATCCTTTGTCTAAGAGCTCTGCGAGGGCTTGAAACCCTAAATCCTAATTGTAGTGAATGCTCACCCACCTTTAGGGAGACTAATGAGGTACAAAGGTACATCCATATTGTGCTGATGATTTGCACAATGATGGGAAATCTTAGTGGTCAAAATTTGGGGTATGACACTTATCATCCTCCTAGTTATCTCTCTGACTATCATTGTTACTTCACTTCTTCTACTTCCCCTCCTTCCAAATTGCTTTATCCGTTATCTTCTATTCTTTCCTATAGTTAATGTTCTCCTGCTTACCAACACTTTTGTTGTTCAATCTCTTCTAATACTGAACCATCCACTTTCCATCAAGCCAACAAGCTTGATTGTTGGAAGCATGCTATGAATGTTGAATTACATGCTCTTGCAGATAATCATACTTAGACTGTAGTGGAATTACCTCCCGGTAAGGTTCCTATTGGATATATATGGGTCTATAAGATCAACTATAAGGCCAATGGCTCAATTGAAAGGTATAAAGCTAGGCTTGTTGCAAAGGGATATAATCAAATGGAAGGTATTGATTACTTTGATACTTTTTCTCTTGTGGCTAAGATTACTACAGTCAGTGTTCTTTTGTCCATTGCGGTTATCAAGGGTTGGCACTTGGAACAGTTGGATGTGAATAATGCCTTCCTTCATAGTGACTTGCATGAGGAAGTTTATATGACTTTGCCTCCTGGTTTATCTAACTCTAATGGTTCACAGGTCCACAGGCTTCATAAATCCTTATATGGATTGAAGCAAGGTAGTAGGCAATGGTACTCTAAGCTTTCATCTTTTTTGCTTTCTCTAGGATATTCTCAATCCAAAGCAGATCATTCTCTCTATGTCAAGTGTAACGCCCCGTTTTGTCTTATTTATTTAATCGAGCCGATTTAATTATTTTTATTTTCTATTATTTTATTCTTGACTTTTATTTGACAATATATTATTTTTCATCGTTGTTTATGTTTTATCGCGTTTTGAGAGCGTTTGCGAGATATTTGAGTTGAGGGGTAAAATAGTCTTTTTAGGGGTTTAGATATTTTTATATAAATAGGGATTAGAGAGAATTAGAGAGAAAAGAAAATAGAGAGAAAGAAAAGAGAAGATAGAAAGGAAGAGGAAAGAAAAAGGGGAGAAAGAGGAAAATCGCGGGAACTCCGTTTCAAGCGCGAATAATCGGGTAAGGGTGAGAAGTTTCAATTATATCTTGCTTGTGTATGTATATGTGTTGTTTGTTGTAATTGTTTTGGTTGTTTCACAACTTTTCTTATCGATTGGAATTAGGAGCGATTGATAGAAATAGATGTTTTCACGGATGAAATTCGATATAAACTGCGTAGAATACTTGTCGTTAGGTTTGGATCATGTTTTGGTTGTTATAGTATGATTTGGAAGTGTTTGGGTGGAAGAAATGAGGGATTTTGACCCCAAATGACCTATGTTATCGCTACTGGAATTTCTGGGTTTCGCAGGTTCGCATTGCGAACCAAAGCGAAGGAAACAGCGAAGGTTCGCTAGCAGTTCGCATTGCGAACTTTATGCCTTTTTTCTTCTGCCATGGTTCGCTAGGGTTCGCATTGCGAATAGGAAAGCGAACGTGACAGATTTTTTCATTTTGTTTCCTTCATAAGTTTTGATCCGTAACTCGGATTGAGGCACGGTCGGATGCGTTGAAAGCTATTTCAATGCTCTTTATGATAGTGGAATAGAAACATATGTTTATGCGATGGACTGATAAGAAAATATGGAAAAGTAATGTATGTGTGAAAAGTGTGGTTTATGTTTCCACCATAACTCCCGAATCGAGAGTCCGATTGATGTGGGACTTGAGGCATTAGATAGATAACTTAAGATGCTATTAAATGGCGATGTGATACCATGTGTTAACCAAGAATATTTGGTAGAGGATAATTAGTGGTTTGTAGGTTTTGTTGTGTTTGTTTGTGTCCGATGCAAATTGTTATCTTCATATAAATGTGGGGCTTTTGTGCTATTTATATGATGTTGATGCATGTGATAATGATGTTGTTATGATGTTGTTGTGTGGTAAAATACATTGTTTGATTGAATATCAATGCATGTTGTTATGATGTTGTTGTGGGTAGCCTTTGTGGCGTGAATCTTAGTGTTGTGAATTATTATGAGTGTATATGCTAAAATGCTAATTATTGTGGTTAGTGGATTATGATGAAATGCATTGTGTTATGTTTGATCATATATGCATGATTATGGATGTGTATATATGTGCATTTGAATGTCATGAGTCATTGTATGCCAAGCATCATGATATGCATTCTTGTGATGTTGTGTGCCCTAGTGGGTGTGAGCGACGAAACGGTTCCAAAGGGAATCCGCTATAACATCGTGAGCCTTATACCGAGAGGACCTAAAGCGATGATTATAGATGATCGTGAGCCTTATACAAAGAGGACCTAAAGCGATCGGACCGTGAGCCTTATACCGAGAGGACCTAAAGCGATCCATAAACGTCGTGAGCCTTATACCAAGAGGACCTAAAGCGACGGGGAACATCGTTTTCCCGACGGGGAGTTACACTAAGTAACAAGCGATGATTCCAATAGTTCTTGAGTGAATTGGTGATGAGAAATGATGGATGGATGGTACCACATATACATTGCATAGGGTCGTTGTGTCGGTCTCTGTGCATTTGCATAAATCATGAATGGATTGATTATGTGTGGGAAATTGTGAATTGATTGAGTATGTGTTAAGATTTATGATTGGATTGGTGAATTGATGTGCATACGTGATAAATGCATTGTTTATGGATGATATGCTATGTATGAATATATGTGATGTGGCGGTGTGTTTCCATATGTTATAACTTTGGTATGCCTTATGTGTGAATATGTGTTTATGTTGGTATAGTTGATATATGCTATGTGGTAGGATTATTAGAAATATGTTATGCATCTGTGGCGTGCTATATGTATTGGTATGTGATGCTTGTGGTGAGAATAACTATGTATGTGAATTTATATGTTTTGCATATTATTATGCAATCTTGATTTAGTTGTTATTTCTCACCCTTCTGCTGTGGTTTATTGCTCTATGAGGCAATTGCAGATTAATGTCTTGGAGGTTTTTGTGAAGATTAGTTCTCCATCCTTTTGTAGGTCTGTCTGCTCTGATACGTAACACGGGAGTCGGGGAACGCTGTTGTTATATATATATATATATATATATATATATATATATATATATATATATATATATATATATATATATATATATATATATGTATGTATACATTTGTTGTATCTATTTTGTATTAACTTTGTATGAATATTTATATGTTATAAAACAATTTATTTCGTAAAACAAGTCAGTTATGAATCTTTCCGCTTTATTCCATAATTAAACTTTCCTTTGTTGGAAAAAGTTTCCTTGGTATATTTATTCCATTTTGTGTTATGTATCAAATAAATGAGCAGGGATTGTGTTTTCTTTCTTTAAATGTGGCATCCTTGTTTCTGTCGGAAAGTAATAAAATTTTATTCACTCTGATTTATTTATGTATTATTTATTCGCGATGGGAATTGGGGTGTTACATTAAGTCCACATCAATCAGTTTTACTGCATTACTTGTTTATGTGGATGATATAGTTTTTGCTAGCAATTCTATTCATGAAATCCACCTTGTCAAGAAACTCTTTGACCAACAATTTAAAATCAAGGATCTTTGTCAACTAAGGTATTTTTTGGGTTTTGAAATCACTCAGTCTAATAGGGTATTTTCATGAACCAGAAAAAGTATACTTTGCAATTGTTAGAAGATACAGGTTTTCTAGCAGCAAAACCTTCATCTGTCCCATTTGATCCTAATCTAAAATTGTCTACTACAGATGGGAAACCTCTTGATGATCCCTCCATTTATAGAAGGTTAATTGGTTGGCTGGTTTACTTGACTAATAGCATGCCTGATATCTCTTATGTTGTGCAGCATTTAAGTCAATATGTTTCCAAACCCTTTGTACCTCATTATCAAGCTGCCACAAGAATCTTGAGGTACCTTAAATCTGTTTCTGTGAAAGGCATTCTTTTCTCAGCTTCTTGTAGTTTCAAACTCTTTGGTTTTGCTGACTCAGATTGGGCTAGGTGTTTTGAGACTAGAAAATCCATTACTGGTTTTTCTGTGATTCTTAAATCTTCTCTTCTTTGCTGGAAATCCAAGAAGCAAAACATGGTTTACTGTTCTTCCACTGAAGCTGAATACAGAGCTTTGGCCTCCTAGACTTGTAAGCTACAATGACTTCAATACCTATTTCAAGATTTCTTAATCAAGTTTCCTCAGTCAGTTTCAGTATATTGTGATCATGGTTTTAAATTGCGGTCCGCAACCGCAATATTGCGGATGCGGTTGCCTCCGCAACCGTATCGGACCGCAATTGCGGTGTGATTTGAAAATTACGCCTCCGGTTATGTTTGGAACCGTATTATATAATTTCGATCATGTTTCTTCAAGTATTTTCATCTAAAATCAAAATATTAGAATCCTAAAACTCAATTTACTTATTATGTAATGAAAAAACATAACATTAAGTGTTTTTCGCCTTTGTATTTCAAACACCTCCTTATAAAAATTCACACCGCAACGGCCACAATACGCATTGCAACACCCGCAATGACCGCAATCGTAACACCCGCAACCGCAACCGCATCCGCAGCCGCAACCGCAATTTAAAACCATGATTGTGATAGCAAATCAGCCGCCTATCTTGCTCACAACCTAACATTTCATGAAACAAGTAAACATATAGAATTGGATTGTCATGTAGTTCGTGAAAAGATTCGATCCAAACTGATACATTCGTTGCCTATTTCGACTGTTGTCCAGATTGAAGATGTTTTTACAAAAATTTTGCATTCTCCTGCTTTATGCTATATCTTGTCCAAATTAGATCTTTGTAGTATCCAAAGTCCACTTTAGGGGATATTAACTATAGCATAGTGTCCATAATAGCATAGTGTACATAACTGTATTTTTCTATTTACTGCATAGTTATAGTTAATGTATAAATAAATCATTTGTATCTATTATTATTCATTCAATGTAACAATAATACTTTTCATTGACACTTTTGGTTAAACTTCTCATGCGTGCTTTTTGTAAAAAGTAAGTTTTTCATGATTGTTGGGATGTTTTGTTTGGTATGTAAAATAGTTTTGTTAATCAAAGTAGCAGAAGGAAATATATGTGATAATACTCTTGATTACTCTCACGTGCTGAGTAAAAGAAAGCACACCAGAACTATTTAAATCTCTTAAATGCAGCCCTACCTTACATTTATGTTAGGTTGACTCAGCGTCTCGAGATTATGAAAAGCCTAAAGCAATGCAGTAGAAAATAATTATCCCAAGTCAAGCCCTTGAATTATGATCTTGATTTTTTAGTATAAATTTGTTTTGATAAATTGTTTGGTATCATCGGTGACTTTTGAATTCGGGTTGCATGCAATTAATCCTCATTTATTGAAGAAGCTAGTGAAATAAAATTTTGCGTCCTCATAATACACTGCCAGGACATGTTATTATAAGAGAGGGAAATAATATCATCAATGGTTTACATTTATTTTGAGGACTTTATTGGCATGGTTTTGTTTGCTAAGAATATCATGCAGATTTGATAAATAACGTGTTATTGTTTTTCTACACGATATAAATTGTAGTACAAAGTTGATTTATAAATTGGAATTAGAATGCTTACGTATCATAAATTCCCATAAGACGGAGTAACCAATTACACAACGATATGAGCATGTGCTAGCAGGTGTTGTAACTATTTTGAAGCGTGGCGTGCAGGAGTATTATAAAGCACGAGGTTATAAAAAGATTTGGCCAAATAAAACGACTGTAAATAATTGAGCTATCATGCACTAGGTAAAAGACAACAAGTCATCCACAAAGTGACATGAAGCGTCACGCCACATCGTGAGTGTTAAGACACATCCCATCGTGAAAGAATGAATTTGTCAAGCGAGGTCACTGACGATACGGCAAAATTGTTGGATAAAGCATATCGTTGGATAAGGCAATATATGAATGTTGGACTTCCTTAGGAAGACCCTGCCGCCTCAAGGGCAATACGAACAAGTTCAATCAAACTTCCTGCTTGAGGGACAAAAAGTTTTCTCAGGCTGGATCCAACGTAAAATATCTTCTAAGGGACGCGACAGGAGTCTAGTCCAAGAGATTTAACTTAAATTTATGTCTAAGAACTTGATAGAAGTCCCGTCCAAAGGGCCCAAAGCCTTGTCTGAGAGACTTGAAGTCTCACCAGCCAAGTCGAACATATAATCTCGGCTGAGAGACTTATAGTCTCATTAGTCAAGCTAAATATATAGCTTCGCCTGAGGGACTAAGAGTCCCCATGAACGTTCTTAATTAAAATCCTCTCCTGAGGAACTTAAAGTTTCCTTGGGCGGGATCGAACTTAAATTCTCGCCTAAGAGAATCAACTATGAAGGCGCGACTGAAGTCTAGCCAAGAGACTTATCATAAAGTATTGTCTGGGGGCTTGAGACAAGTCCCGCGGGAGTGGCCCAACGCCTCGCATGAGGGACTTAGAGTCTCAATAGTCGGGCTTGATGCATAAATTTGCCTAGGGACTGACGGTTCCATCGAACAGGCTTAAGCAAACTCCTTGCCTTAAGGACTTAGTGTTTCCTCAGGCAGGATCCGACTTAAAGTCTTGCTTAAGGGACTCAACTATTAGTTCTAGCCTTAGAGAAATAACTTAAAGTATTTCCTAAAGGCCTAATATAAGTCCCGCCTTAGAGGTTCAATGCCTCGCCTAGAGAGACTTGAAGTCCCATAAGCCAGACTAAATATATAACCTCGCTAGATGGACAGAGAGTCTCCTCGAATACACTTATTTAAAATCCCCTCCGGAGGGACTAAAAGTTTCCTCGGGCAGGATCCAACATAAAGTCTCACCTAAGGACGCGATCAAAGTATGGATTAAGAGACTTTAACTAACGTCTTGTCTGAGCACCTATAGAAGTCCCGCCCGAGAGGTCCAACGCCTCTCCTAAAAGACTTGAATTCTCATTAGCTAGGCTAAATATATAACTTCTCATGAGAGACTGAGAGCCCTTAGGAAAAGGCTTGGTTAAACTCCTCGCTTAAGGGACTTAGAGTTTCATCGTGCAGAATCTAACATAAAGTCTAACCTAAGGACACGACCGAAGTCTAGCCCAATAGAATTAGTCACAAGTCTTATATAAGGGCTTGATGGAAGTCTCGTCCAATGGTCAAATGCTCTACTTGAGGGAATTATAGTCTCATCATTCGTGTTGCACTTAACTTCGCCTGATGGACTTAGATTCCTCATGCTAACTAAACTCTTTCCCGAGGAACTTAGAGTTCCCTCGGGCATGTCCAAACATATAAACCTCTCATAGAGGTGCAGATGAAGTATATCCTAAGAGACTTAGTGTCATACCCCAATTTTGTCCGGGCATTTAAAATTCATCTGATACATGTCCATTTTTCAAGTTTTGCATTTTTATCATCAAATAAAGTCATCATAATCATGCATATATGCATTATAGTAAAAAGTCAACATAAAGTCAACATTTTACATGATGAAATTGACTAAAATTGCATTTTTTTCATTATGCATTTTGAAAAAATAAATTCATGATCATTTAATTTATCATCAAAATATTCATTTGAGTTTTATTAATCATTTTTATGCATCATAAAACAAAAATTAAAGTTTCTAGAAGGTCCAAAATATCTCTCATTTATTACATCATTAATATTCCATGCATATATTACATCATTATTCACTATTTAATTAAATAAATTTATAGAAGGCACTCACCACTCTTTCCATAATTCCTAAACTACCCTTTTTAGATCCTATAAATAAAGTCGTTCTCATTCACAAATCTCACCACAAATCATTCACTAAATTAAGGCAAAACTCTCTTCATTTTCTTTCAAGTCATTTATTTATTTTTATTGAATAGGTATGCTCTTATGCTTAATGTTTATTTAATTCTATTGCATTTTTACTCTTTCTTTATTTATTTAGTACCTTAATCATCACCATTTTGCATGTAAACTCAATTGATTTTAAATCAAGACTTGAAAAGTGTTCTTGAACCTCTATAAGCAAAAGTGATTTGTTGTTGTTTAATGACTCTTATATTTGTTCTATATTTAATCCTATTGCATTTTTTTACTTTTGCTTTATTTATTTAGTACATTAATCATCACCATTTTACATAGAAACTCAATTGATTTTAAATTACTAGTTGAAAAGTGTTCTTGAACCTCCATGAACAAAAAGGGTAAAATGTAAATTGATGTTTGTTTTACATAAATAATCTATCCAATAACTTCCTAATATCACCTCAAGCATGAATCCATGATTCGTTTGTCATGAGGGTGGATAAAATGACCGAATCAAGCAATATATGTTGTTGCATTTTTGTTAATTTTCAAATTTTTTGTTGTTTGTTTGCTGTTGAATATACCATTGTGTTCGTGAGATCGAGTAGATAAATTTTCATTATTTATTTGCTTAATTCCATGAAAATTTGAGAAAGTTATGATGTTTTTACGTTTTCATTAGAACACTTTTCCTCCATTTGTGTTGCTACGAGAATAATAGCTAAATGTGGGTTTGGGGAAGATGAAGTCTCCCTACACCTCATAATTGCTCAACACACCCATGTGGGGTCCATCTCCTTTGGGCCTATAGCATTTTCCTAGTTACACCCCCAATTTTCAACATGTTTTTCTCTTTTGTATATTTTTTATTTATTATTTTCTTATTATTGCTTTATTTATTTCTGTTCTTTCTTTTATTTCTTTTAGTTTTTTTTTTAATTCTTTTACCTTTTGTATTGATAGTGTGCCCCTCCTTTTTATTATTTCTTTTACCTTTTTTATTGATTTATTTTTTTTAGTTTATTTTATTGTATTTTTAGTTGATGCATAATTGTTAATCCAAAAAGACAATATGACCATTAAAATTAACTTTTCAAAAAAACTAAAACCTTGGTCCAACGCCAAGTGTTTCTTTTTTCTCAAAACACATTAAACCCTTTTCAAAAGCAAAATAATTCTCGATTCAATGTCGAGCCTCTTTTAACACCTTTGTAAGTCGATTGCTTTTAGCATCGCCATCAGCCTCACACAACTTACTATTGGGCCTTCTTACAATGAGATCATTATCTTGTGCACTTACACTCATTTATTTATGTTTGTTGATTGGGTTTGATTTAATTATTTCATTATCTCACATCCTTATTCGACAAAATGTACCCCCATTCCCATGAAGTGTAATAACTTTATCGCTTTCATATTTATGGTGTTTTAATGCTTTATTCAATTATTAATCACTTCAAACATCACATTAAACCCTTTTCAAAAAGAACTAACTATCGATTCAATGTCTTGTTATTTTATACCTTGTAAGTCGATTTTTTTTTAAGCATCGCAATTAACTTATGGTTTACTCTTGGGCTTTCTTATAATGAGCTTGTTTTGCACACACCCATATAGCTTAATTTTGGGCTTTCTTACAATGAGATTCATGCATTTTTTAATTAATTGGATGCTTATTTGAGTGATTAATCCATTTGTGTATGCTTATTTGTTTGGCCTTGTATTTATTGCTTCACCTTTCTCCCATTCAACAAAGTGTATCCCATCTCTTAACCCTTGTAAGTCGATCGCTTCAGACGTCACCATCAACCAAATCCAAAGCAATCTTGATCCATATATCAAGCCATACCCAACTTGTAAGTCGATCGCTTCATGTGTCGCCATCAACCTATCCCATTTCAATCTCAAATATTTTTCATAATCATCTCGCAACGATAACCAAATGCTTGATCGAACGTCAAGCCATTTTTCTAATCAAAATAAAAAACACTTAATCATATTCAAACACCATTTCATTAAGGATGAAAATGGGGATGGTCTCGAGCCTTCGATTCCTCTCCTCGATTACTTGGATACGAGTTGCCTTACTCGACCATTCAAGTAATCGCCGTCCATTAAAAGCTTCCACTTCGATTCACCTCAAAATTCCTAATCAACCTTATCAAACCTATTTTCCTAAAGACTTATATGAAAAAGAAAGTGGTTTAGAGTCTTCTATTCCCTTTCCTGAATACTTGGATACGAGTTGTCTTACTCGAGCATTAGAGTATTCGTCATCCACTTAAGATACCTAACAAATATTTAAATCTTTTTTGTAATTAAGGATGAAAAGGGAGATGGTATGGAGCCTTCGATTCCTCTCCTCGAGTACTTGGATACGAGTTTCCCTACTCGACCATTCGAGTATTCGTCATCCAACAAAACAATTAACAGATAAAAATTCTTTTCTTTCTCCCCCGTTTGATCAAACCTTTCAAACCTAATTACTCTCTCCCGTGCGATCAAACACCCTTTTTACAAAGAACATTGTTTAGTCCCTTCTAATGTGCATACAAACTAGTGCTTATCCTCCCCGAGAGTAGGAAAGTCAATGTTTAGCCCATAGAACATGATCTAAACACTTGTTCATTAAAAAGCACAAACCAACCAACTGTAATCCCCCAAACTATGGAGCTCTGGTTTCCTCATTGCACCATGAGGATACATAGGCACAGGATTGCGCGAGTAACCTTTTTCTTTTTTTCCACCGTAGTCTCCATACTACGGATGCTCTGATTCTTCATTTCACAATGAGGATACGTAGGCACGAAGGCCCCAATCCTTGACGAGCATAGTAATAAAAAATCTCCATTTTTCCTCTTTTGAGGTTTCCTTTCCTTTTTCTCTTTTTAATATTTTTATCACTTTAAGAAAACAAATGACATAAGCTAACATTCAATCGCAAATTAGACTAAGAGGTTCCCATTGAGTACAACGAACGTGAGGGATGCCAATACCTTCCCCTTGCGTAATGGACTCCTTAACCTGAATATGTTTGCGACGACCATTATTCTGTTTTTAAATGTTTTATCAATATTTTCCTATTCCTTCATTGGGATAAATAAAGTTCGGTGGAGACTCTATTCGAACAATTATTTCGCGTCTATCGCGAAGGATCGTTTTTTTTAGTTACGACATGTAATCACAAGTCTTGTCTGAGGGTTTCATAGAAGTCGATCTTGAGAGGTCAAAGGCATCGCCTAAAGGACGTATAGTTTCATCGGTCAGGCTACATACTATTTCGCTTGAGGAAATTAGAATTCCCATGCTATTTAAACTCTCTTCCTTGGGGACTAAGAGTTTCCTCGGGCGGGTCTAAGACATGCAAATCTCTCTCAAGAGGCGCATCTGAAGTCTTGCCTAAGAGACTTAGTCTTAATTATTGTTTGAGGGCTTGATAAAAGTCACATCCAAAAGGATCAATGTATCGCCTGACGAGCTTATAGCCTCATCGGCCAAGATACATATTACCTCACTATTGAGACTCAACTTAAAGTCTTGCATGAGGGAATAAAATGAAAATCTCCCTCGATGCAAGGTAAATTAAACACTCTGACCTTTACCAAACCCTCGTTCTTGAGGGATTATGTAGTGTTATATTTTATTTAGGCCCCAAGAGGGGACAACTTACTGAAAGGCGAGGAAGTACAATACATATGAGAGATGGGAGAGTCACCAAAGGCGCACCTAATTTCTCTAAATATGCCATGAAGCCGTCCAAAATGGGGAAAGATATCACCCAAATGCAACAATACATCATGCTCGATTGGGCTTCTATTGTCCTGATCACCTAGTAAATATGGGTGATGACATGGTCCCACAATGACTAACTAAAGAGAGTCAGTCAAGTGAGGAAAGAACTTCCTCTGTGATTCTAGGGAGAATAAGTCTTCCCTTGACCAATTTCATGGTAATGGTGCTAGGGCATAATTGCTCATTAATTATGTAAGCAATGCCCACTAAAGTATCTATAAATCGCTCGATCTTAGGACGGATGGGGCAGATATTAAGCCATACAGAACACACCTCATTTATGCTTACACCTAAGCACATAAGTCATCTACATAGTCTCTCACCTCACGTGAGTAGAACTCCTAAAAATATCGTAAAAACCACCGTATAGGATTATTCACCACCCCAGGAAAGCCCTAATAATCATATAACGTAATATGTAACACCCCATAATGCTTTCAATATTACCGCATGACCCCCACCAACCAACACAGATCTTTTCAGCTTGCTTTGTCCTCACTCACACGCTTTCTGATAAACTTTTCAGAAGGTCACCCATCCAAATAATATTCCAAGTCAAACCTCCTTAACTTTGGAGTTTTTATTTTCTCATTCAAAGAAATAAATAGTAGTCATAGCTGTAGAAACAAAGTGTTTTAATTTACCGGATTCTTAACTTTTTACTTATGCAAAATTATTCTCTTAGTAAAGTAAGAAGTTACATCGTCGTCTTCATAATTTTTCATAAAAATCAATATTTGCTTCTTCCTCTGATTCATTCGAGACTTCCACATCATTGTCATTCAAAGCTATTTATGCCCTTTTTTCTTTTTGTGGCTTTCTGAATTTTTTAACTTACTTCTAATTCTGATTCTAACAGAAGTTTGATTTATATGACCTTTCTATCTTTATAGATATTATGTAACTTCCAGTTTCATATGTTGAATTTATTTTGGTTGTTAATTTTATTATGTTTTATGGATATTACACCTATATGTACTACACAAATTGGCTCTAAAAACATATCATATTCCACATAGAAACTCTTGCAATGTTTTTGTTGTTCTTACAACTTACCTTGCTTTGGTAAAAATTGTCAGATTCCATTGTTTTTATTTCTGGTTACTATAATTATTCACTCTTGTAAGTATACAATTATATGACTTTATCTAATTAAACAAATGATCAAAATATGGAGCTCAATGTCTGACATATAAGACAAACAAGAGGATTACTCCATTCGTCCCACAATGAATAACCTATTTGAAATAAAAAAAACGTCCCAAACTGAATAACCAATTTCAATTTCCAATGCACATTTTCCAATTCTACCCTTTAATTAATATTTATTCTAAGAATCATTAAAACCAATACTTTTATGTGTTCATTTATTTTTTACACTATTCATTCTAAGAATCATTAAAACCAATAATTACCTTGCTTAAAATAAAACATTCACAATCCTTCAATAAAGAAAGAAAAATCCAGAAAATCTATTTAAACCCCTCTTAGAATGCATATCATAGTTAAAATTGGCATCAGAGCAGATTAAAATAAACTTCTCCTCAATTTGGGTAGATAAGGCATTCACAAAACCATTCCAAGCTGATGGTGGAAGCACCAACAAATCACCATGTTTCATTGGTGAATACTATAATTTTAGGAAAATTCGTATGCAAATGTTGTTAGAAGCACATGGGGATAAAGTATGGAATGCTGTCAAGAATAGACCCTTCATTCCTACAAATGTCACAAATAATGTAGAACAACCAAAGGTAGAAAGTTCTTGAAATGATGATGTTAAGAAGAAAATACTCTTTGATAAGAAGGAACAAAATATAATTTCATCTGCCTTAGGAACAGACGAATTTTTCAGAGTATCAAATTGCAAAACAACCAAGGAAATATAGGATACATTGGAAGTAACACATGAAGGAACATAGGAAGTGAAAAGATCCAAACTAAACACTTTATTACAAGAATATGAGATGTTTAGAATGAAACCCAGAGAGAAGATTCTTGATTGTAAAAGGGATTTACACACTTGACAAACCATTTGATGGCACTTGGAAAAACATTCACAAATGATGAATTAAATCTCAAAGTTCTTAGATCATTGAAAAAATCATTACAACCAAAGGTAACCGTTATATTAGAGAAGAAAAGTGTTTCCAAAATATCTTCAGTGGTATTGTTCGGAATAATTCAAGAACAAGAGTTAGAACTTTGAAGGCTGGAAAAACATGAAGATCGAGAAAAGAAACAAAAAATTATCGCCTTAAGAGTGGAGTTAAAGGAAATAATGCAATACGATGATTCTGATGAAGAGGAAAATATTACCTTACTAGTCAAAAAATTTGGAAAATTCCAAATTAAAGACAAAACTATAAAGTCTGGTCAAGGAGGAAAATTTTCTACAAAAAGGGAGGCTTCAACATCAAACTAGAATTTCACTTGTTTCGAATACGGGAAGCAAGGTCACATGAAAGTGGATTTCCCTTCTCTTGCAAGGAAAAATGGCTTCAAAGGAGAGAAAGTTTTCAAATCAAAGTAGGCCTACATTGTAAGAAGGCCTACATTGTTTGGGATGATAACAAAGTCAAAGATGGCTTACATTGTTTGAAGAATGTGAAAACTTCGCATTGATGACTTCACACTATTCAGATGATGAACATGAGATTAGTGGTTTTGAAACAAATAGTAAACCATCATAGTTTCAAAGTGCCTTATGTGAATTTGTTTGGTCCATATGAATTTGTTTGGTCCCTCAAGGACTTGAAGTTTTGGCGGTAACTTTTATGCTTTAGTTATTATTAATGACTTTTCTAGATTCACCTAGACTTTATTTTAGTTGAACAAGTAGCTTCAAGCACAAGAGAGGAGTGAATTATGGTATTTAAAATTTGCGATAATATTAGTGATATTTTTAATTTTACTTGAAATTACATTAGTAATTTATTTCCAGTAGAATAAACAAATAGGAAAATAAAAAATAGTAAAAATAAATAGCAGAAATTAAAGAGGATAAGGTTTAGAGAGATTACACCATTAAGCTATCCAGGTTTGGCCGAATGTTGTCCTAGTCATGTCCCCATGAGATGTTTTTGAGATTTTGACTATAAATTTGAGTTTTTAAAAGTTATGCCCGCGAACCTTAATACAACATGATCTTGAGATTTTTAGAGGTTTATCTCAAACCAAATAGACATTTTCAAGTTGATCTTAATAACCAAAACATAACTTTTCTTCTAGTAAAGTTATAGAAACCAAAGCAGAGATTTTATGAATGTATAATCTCACAAACCAAACTTAATCTCCCAAGAGTGTCGCACTCTCAAGAATTAAAAAACCAACACGACCACCTACAAAACACTTCCTCACAAGCAAAGTTTCATTCAAAAGCACTAAGGCAACTTAAGTGATAAAGAAATATTTCTAGAGAGAGAGAGAAAAAATAGAGAGATAATTCTAAGGAAAATGTAAAGCTTTGGAAAGTGGCGTAAAATGTAGAAGTGGGGAGCCTCCTTTAAACAGGTGTTGGGAAAATAGAAAAGGAAATGATCCATTGGCAGAATTGATGAGCCAATTGATTGGAATCTTGCTCCAACTGATTGGAAACCTTCAAAATAATTGTTTACTAGGGATTTAAAAGAAAGAATGGATACAAAGTTGATACAAGTCATTAAGATATTGTCCTAATCATTCGGATAATAATTTATGCCTTCTCCAGTCGAATGGCTTAATGTTCTAATCGATTGGCAAGTTTAAAAAAAATTCCAATCGTTTGGGTAGTTTAAAAAATCTTTTGGAAGATAGAGTGCGGTTTCTTAATCACTTGGATATAAAAATGTTAGAAAATATACTTTTAACTAAGTAAAAAGACTTTTAATTAAGTAAAAAGGTTAGAAAAAAAACTTTTAAGTGAGTATGTGAGTTATCTTAAAACTTAAGCGATATTTCCTTACTTTTACAGAACTCTGGTCACTCATACAAATATAGACTTACACAACCTGGAGGTCTTTTCGACTTCCTCTCTTTCATTATTCTAAGGCTTCAAGATTCTTTGCCAGATATATCGATCATATAAGCATTTCAATTTTGAGTGTCTTTTCTTAATGAGACTTAAGAATATTTTCTAGTTAGGTTACCATCATCAGAGAGTTGAAAGTTATTTCCACCGACTTCAAAAATTGTTGTAGTTATAAAAAGAGGATCTTTTACGGGATTATAAACTTTATACATGCAAGCACATACATCCTTGTTTTATCCTTTTTTATGATGACAATGTATCTCTCATGGAGGTGGTAAAAGACAACTAGTTATATATATATATATATATATATATAACTGGAGTAATAAAACGCCCTCTCATTTAAACAGAGAGTATATTATACACCTCTTGAGAGTAAATGTCTCCCTCTTTGGAATAATAAAAAAGGTACAAGTAAATAAAGCACATCCCATGTAAAATGAACAAGTTACAATATAGAGATGGACAATTGCAGTCCAAAGTAATGCATTAAAAATAGGATATAAGTTTGTATTTCTCCCTGTGAAAGGTAGCATCTAGCTTTGAATCAACCAGTAGAGAAGCTTTGGAAAACTTTTCCCCCTTGATTCTTTCTCAATCAGAACTCAAAAGTCTTCGAAGCTTTCTAAACCGAGAGGAAATTTTGTAGTCTACTTCTTTCTTTCTCATATTTCTCCAAAATATTATTATTTACCCTTAGGAGTCTTTTGGACAACATCTTTTTAGTCTTATTGGGCCTTATACTAAGATTGGGCTCTAGGTGTTTGGCACCACTTTTCTCCACAAATACTTAAAAATTTAACCCAAGTTTAGTAAGAAGATATATTGACTAAGAAATTAATAAATCACTTAATAGAGATTCAATATGATTTTTTTACTCTTCAATCTCTATTAAGTGTAATACCTCAAAATCTCGAGATAACTTGAGAAAATCCCCCTTTTCTAGAGAATGACAAACCAACGTTATTTTTCCTTTTCTATGAAATATTTGATGTGAGAGTTCGTCCAAAAATGTTGGATTGATAAATCCATTACAAATTTATCATCTTAGCCTTCTAAGATGTTCCATGATCAATGTCAACACCTTGATCACATCTCTTGAAAAGAACTAGCAATATTTTGACCAATTCCATCAGGATTGATAATAGCCATCAGATAACCACACCCAATGTAGTAGAAAAAATTTCTCATAACTTTAAATTTTAATCTGGATCATATCAGAAACCTCCTTGCACAAGGATTTGTTAGTAGCATCGAGTCGAAAAACAAAACATGGGTAAGAGGGAAGCGCCTGGTTTAAAAAATGTTATATCATTCTTCCTTCTTAGAAACTTGTTTTCAAGCAGAAATTGTTCATATTATCAAACTAAGATCTAGGAGCCTATTTCAGATTATAGAAATCCCTTTTCATTTTGAAAGCATGATTATGAACAGTTTTATAAAATTGGAAGAATGATTAACTTCTTTATTAATGTAACAGTTAAAGAGTGCACTCTTTTCATCCATTTTGAAGACTTTAAGAAAATATAATGCCTGAGAAAGCTAGAGACTTCCTTATGGCTTCTAGTTGAGCTACATGGGCATAAGTTTCTCCGATATCTATGTTTTGCTATTGATTGTAACCTTCCGCAGTGAGTCTTGTTTTATTTCTCAAAACAATTCCAAAAACATCTAGCTTGTTGCGAAAGATCCACTAAAGTTCTAATGACTCAATTAGCTTTTGAAACAAGTTTCTAACCATTGTTTCTCTCAAATTAATTTAACCTTTCTTGTAAAGTAATAGACCAATGTTCTTCGATGATAGTTTCATCAATTTTCTTTAGCTCAATTTTTGAAACAAAAGCCAATTAGTTACATACCATGCTAAGGGAGTCTTGAGATGAAATTCCCTTAGAAATATTTCCATTAACATTTTGAATGGGATGACCTTTAATGGTTGTTAGGTGCAGATTTTACCTAAAAATGAACTATCTTTCTTTGCACTTTTTCTACTTAATTCTCATGTTTTCATTAGTTTTACGCATGATTGTTGTTTTTCTTCTAACATTGAGAATATGCCTTTGGTGCTTGTAATATGTGTGCTATTGTGTAGGAAAAGGCACTAATTGATCAAAGTTGTAAGACACAAGAAATGGTGCAAGTTGCCAAAGAGCAGAGGAAAACATCAGTAAGTTCGCTTTGCAAACTCTGGCGAATTGCCAGCGAAGGTTCGCTTTGCGAACTCTGGCGAGGTCCCAGCTAATGGTCCCAGAATGATGGCAGAGGAAAAAGGCAGTAAAGTTCGCTTTGCGAACTTGAAAGCGAGTGTTCTCTTTGCGAACTATCCTTCGCATTGCGAAGTCACGAGGAAATTCCGTGGCAGTTTAACCATTCAGAGGCACCTCAGGTGCCAATTTTAACCATTCGCTTTGCGAACTGTGAAAATCCTGATTGTACTATATAAGTAACTTTTCAGCATTTTTAGGAAATAATGAATATACTTTGTAATATAGAGATATTTTTCAGCATAGAACTTTACATCTCTTCATTTTCAAGGGAGAGAAGGTAAGAGCTTCGATTTCTTGTTGGGAAAGGATGTAATCTCTTGATACCTTATGTATTTTATCTAATATATGTTTGTGAACTAGTTTTGATTCTCTATTGTTTGTTGTCTTTGATTGCTTATTTGTTGGTCTTGACAAAACCTATTTCAAATCTGTGGTCTTAGATTTTCAACTATCATTGAGCAAGCTTTTGACATGAGTTTGTGATTTGATATTCATTTGCATCTCAGCTTTTTAGCATTGTGTTGATTGTTAGAATGAATAGCTTTTAGTAATTAATGCAATAAGAGACCGCGATATTGCTTGACGAACGGTATCGTGAGGGTGCGTGAGAATAGTGATGAAGAACGACATTCACATTCATTTGGAAAATTAGTTGAATGCATGTAAAAAAGTGTTAAACGTGTGTACTTATTTTGATCATTGGCTTTGTATATGAATTACTCATGAGTTTGATATTGATGTTATAGTAATATCTGTTGAGTATTGAGGCCAGAGATGGATGTAGGCTTAACATTCATGTAGGTTTTACCGACTTTGTATTGATTGGTGATGTGCGAGAGCAATTATTGATCGGTACAAAATCACTCACAATATGCGGGGACCGAGAGGATATGTATGTCGTGAGTGATACATGATGATATTTGACGAATGTTTGATTTATGTATAAAATTGGTCAGAAGAATGCATGTGTTATCAATTAATGAGATCCAATTCCAACAAGGCTCCATTTATAATTCCGTCTTTACTTTATATTTTCCTTCTTTACATTTTCTATCTTTAATTTTGGTTCTGTAAATCTTTTAAACCAAAACTTTTGAACCATAAGCTTAGAAACATAGAGACCGTCGAATGGCATTCTTTCACTCGCACTGATCCCTGTGGAGACGATAAAACTGGATTACTTAAATGTATTTGCTTGCTGCTATCATACAGTTTCAACAAAATGGCGCCGTTGTCGGGGATCGGTGTTTAGATATTGAATCGCATTGCGATAGTTTCTATATTTTTGAACTTTGTACATTTGTTTATATTATATTTATTTGTTTTCTTTTATGTTTTCTCTAGTGTGATCAGGAATGGTGATAACTTCTATATTGGTTGCTCTTTGTATAAAAGTATTCAATGAAGCTTCGACCGAGTCTGGATGGATGTTAAGCGTTGAAAGTTTGCATGGTAAATTATACTACTTTATAGAATGTTAGAATGATTTAATAATTTTGTGCTTTGTGCAAATGTGTATTCTTGTTTCATTTTGCAACTTATTTGAATGCTTGTTTCACTTAGGTCCAAAAGCCACAAAGTGTGAGAAACCTCCATTGTTTACTATATACTTGGATGACTGATAACTTTGTTTAATTCGTTTGATTAATGCTTTATCTTTTGATTATTGTGATTTTGTGGAAGCATTAGAAATGATCAAGGCATTTGTTTATATTGAGCACAACCGTATCCAAAAGTACCTTACCCGTGAGTAGAGAGAATTCATTAACCCCTTTGAGCCTAAACAGTTTAGATCTCATTTTAGTGATTAACTTGGTTTGTTACATAATTTGAAAGTGTAGTTCATCATTGAATTTTGTGAGGTTCTAAAAATTTCTTCTTGAACCTTTGAACTTTGTTTTACTTTGATTTCCTTGTTTTAAAAAGCAAGGAGCATTCCCTTGTGGTTTGGTTGAATCCATGTTGGGGAGAATGAAAAAGAAGATTGGTAGGATGCTAAAACTTTTGAAAAATTTCAAGCAAGCATGAAAAGAAAAAGTGTGCATATGAATGTGAAAAACAAAAGAAAAAGAATGCTTGTTTGAATAAAAAAAATAGAGAATGAAATAATTGTGTATAAGGAAGTTTGAGAAGGTTTGTGGTAAAGGAATGAGAATGGTGAATGAAGTTGTGATGTGTGAATACCTTGTATAGTGAATGTTCTTTTGCATCGGAAATTTCGATTCAATGGTCTTTAAAAATGTCCTTTTGTTGTGAACCCGACCAAGCTACAACCTTTAAAGCCCTTAGTGATCTTTTTGCTTCCATATTTTCATTTTTGATTGCTAGATGTTGTATGAATTGAGTTGCTATTAGCATTGTTTGTCAGGTGAGTGAAATTTCCCCGCAGTTGCAAACGCGTCAATTTCTTCATTCTTATTTTTGAAGAGGAGTGTTAGAGTGATTCAAGTATGAAAACTTAGTTGTTCTTTGAACCATTTCATGATATTTGTTTAAGAACTTAATTCTTTATCATTGTTCGATTCTATTGAGTGGTGAACGTTGCTTGTGCGCATTTTCGTGCTTGACCAATTTATCTTG
Organism: Lathyrus tuberosus; assembly: GCA_022829125.1. NCBI lineage: Eukaryota > Viridiplantae > Streptophyta > Magnoliopsida > Fabales > Fabaceae > Lathyrus > Lathyrus tuberosus. The sequence goes on from JALAZF010000214.1 coordinate 9,624,647, forward strand.
TTTTGGTTGAGTCTTATGCTTGAGCAAATCCTTTTGTTTTAATGAGAGGCATACTTTACTTGAGAACAAGCAAAAATCTAGTTGGGGAGAGTTGTTAGGTGCTAATTTTACCTAAAAATGACATATCTTTCTTTGCACTTTTTCTACTATTTTCTCATGTTTTCATGGTTTTTATCCATGATTGTTGTTGTTCTTATAACATTGAGAATATACCTTTGGTGCTTGTAATGTGTGTGTTATTATGCAGGAAAAGACACTAATTGATCAAAAGTGTAAGACACAAGAAATGATACAAGCTGCCAAAGAACAGAGGAAAACATCAGTAAGTTAGTTTTGCAAAGTCTGGCGAATAGCTAGCGAAGGTTCGCTTTGCGAACTCTGGCGAGGTCCCAGCGAATAGTCCCAGAATTTGGCAGGGGCAAAAGGCACTAAAGTTTGCTTTGCGAATGGGAAAGCGAGTGTTTGCTTTGCGAGTGATCCTTTGCAATGTGAACTCACGAAAATTCTGTGGCGGTTTAAGCTTATCAGAGGCACCTCAGGTGCCTAATTTTACCATTCTCTGTGCGAATGAAGGGTTCGCTTTGCTAATTGTGAAATTCCTGAATGTGTATAAATAGAATTTTCACACTTTTTGAGATATTATCATTAGAATTTTGGAGAGAGAACTTGAAAATTAAAAGATCAGAATTTATATCTCTTCATTTCCAAGGGAGAAAAGGTAGGATCTTCAATCCCTTGTTGGATTTAGATGTAATCTTTTGATACCTATTATATTTCTTCTAATCTGTGTTTGTGAACTAGTTTGGATTCTCTATTTTTGGTTGTCTTGGGTTGTTTATTTGTTGGTCTTGACAAAACCTATTTCAAATCTTCGATCTTAGATGTTCATTTATTATTGAGCAAGCTTTTGACAATGTTTTGTGATTTGATATTCATTTGCATCTCAGCTTTTTAGCATTGTGTTGATTATTAGTTTGAATATCTTCAAATAATTAATGCAATAAGAGACCGCAATAGCGCTTGACAAACAATATCGTGAGGGTGCGTGAGAATATTGATGAAAAACGACATTCACGTTCATTTGGAATATTAGTTGAATGCATGTAAAAAATGGTTAAATGCGTGTACTTATTTTGATCATTGGCTTTGTATATGAATTACTCATGAGTTTGATATTGATGTTATTGTAATATCTGTTGAGTCTTGAGGCCAGAGATGGATGTAGGCTTAACATTCATGTAGGTTTTACCAACTTTGTATTGATTGGTGATGTGCGAGAGCAATTATTGATCGGTACAAAATCACTCACAATATGCGGGGACCGAGAGGATATGTATGCCGTGAGTGATACATAATGATATTTGACGAATGTTTGATTTATGTATAAAATTGGTTAGAAGAATGCATGTGTTATCAATTGATGAGATCCAATTCCAACAAGGCTCCGTTTATAATTCAGTCTTTATTTTATATTTTCCGTCTTTACATTTTCTGCCTTTGCTTTTGGTTCCGCTTTAAACCAAAACTTTTGAACCATAAGCTTAGAAATATATATACCAAAACTTTTGAACCATAAGCCTAGAAATGTAGATACTGTCGAATGGCATTCTTTCCCTCGCACTGATCCCTGTGGAGACGATAAAACTGGGTTACTTAAATGTTTTTGCTTGCTGTTGTCCTACAGTACCAACAATGGTCCCCTATTCTTATGATAGACATTAATTCTCTTAACTTGACTTTTTTCAAACTTGAATCTCTCCATTTAGACTTTGGACTTCCTTTTGTATTTAATATTTTCTGTTCCCTTGATTGTTATCTTCCAATGATGTTCTTTAAGGGATACTTGTAAAATTAACAACCTCTACGTCTACCTACTAGGGGTTAGTTCACCAAAGGTAATATGTATGAGTTCTTCCATAGTCATAGTATTTCCAAAATTTTAAAAGGATTTTACATTAACGTTTTTATAGACCATACATATTGAGGAATTAAACAAACTATATTACCTTTGTTGCACAACTTAATTAATACTAAGTAACTTGTACAATAAAACTTTAATCAAATAGATAAACTAAAAGGTAAGATTATAGATCTTACCAAGAATCAAAGATTTAATGATTTTGTCTTGTAGTTATTATGTGAAGAATTTTCTTCTCTCGTAGGAGTGAAACAATAGAAAATATTTATTTATTTAGTTGTGTGACTTGAAAAGCAACTTCCAGTATCATCATATGCATAACAAGTTGACTTTTATACCTTTGGTTCCAAAATATTTTTGGTTCTTTTGATGTAAGTGGAATACATATTATGAGAATACATCTTTCACTTTTTTAATTCCACAATGCTCTTTATAAAAGTATAAAGGGGGTGTCCTTCTTTTATCTCATAATATTTTTAGTAAAAAAGAACATGGAAATGTGGCCGCCTTTATTGTAGTAATTGCATTTAGGGTTTTGAATTTAGATGTTTGTTGGGCATTGCAAATATTGCCAAGTCGTTTACTATTGTTTTTAGGTTCATAACCAAGACCAACATTATTGTAAGACTCCCTTTGGTTACCTAACAAAAGATTTAATTTGTCTTTCCCTTTAGTGAATTTATCAAGTGTGCTTTGAAGATCATCAATTTTATTTTTCAGAATGTCACATTGTTCACACTTGATAGATTCATTTAAGACTTTGTGGGATGAGGCAGATTTGTGATTTAGATAATTTTGTCTCTCTTTAAGATTTTCTATTTCTTCCAATAATTTATTTTCGTTTCAAGGGAAGAAATAATGTCTTTGGAAGTAGAGACAATTTGTTATAATTTACTTGTTTCTTTGGATAGCTTTTTAAAAATGAGAAACAAGTCTTGATAAGAAAAATAAGAGGTCACCTCATAACCTTCAGGATTTTCCATGAAACACATGTTTGATTCTTCCATATAATCATTGTCATCCCAAGGCTATTTTAGCTTCTTTTTGCGGTTTCTTGGATCTTATATGGTTATGATTTTAAGGGTGAGTTGGTCTTTTGTTCCCTTTCTCTTTGAATTGATGACATGTTTTGCTTTTGGATTTTTGAAGTTTGTTTTTCGTGCCTTAGGAACTCCTTGAATTTTTGAAACATGAGCTTCATGAATTTATTAGTTTCAATTTGACAGTCTTCTTCTTCTTATTCCATATCTTTGATATTAGTAGCTTTAAGTGAAATACTATTTCTCTTATTCTTTTCATCATCTATATCATCAAGTCTTTTCTGCTTCACCTCATGTTCTTGAAATTTACCAAAGAGAGTATATGTGTCCATGGTTGTTAAATCCTTAGATTCACAAATCACAATGACTTTAGGTTGCCAACTACAATTTAGGCATCAAAGAATCTTTATAACCAATTCTTCATTTGAAAATGTTTTCCCATAGTTCTCATATGACTTACGATATGGGTAAATCATATTTGCATCTGATTAATGCTCTCTTCAGGTTTCATTTAGAAGTGTTAATACTCATGGGTAAATGTACCTAACTGATCCCTCTTTACCTCAGTAGTTCTTTCAGTGGTAATTTGAAGAATATTCCACATTTCCTTTATAGTCTCGCTATGATAAACTCATACAAATTCATCAAGGCCGAGAGCGGTAGTGATGACTGCTTTTGCTTTCAAATCGTGTTACATATTTTCATTATCATCTTTGGTCCAATCCTTTTTAGGTTTGTTTTCTACAACCCCATTAATTTTGTATGTAGGAACAAATGGGCCTTCTTTCACAACCTTCAAATTACTGCAATCCACCCCTTCTAAGAAATACTTCATTTTCTCTATCTACAAACTCTGGATTAAAGGATGAGGCGTTGTTTAGTGAATAGCTTGAAATATTTTTTTTCTCCTAGGAAGATTACTCTTTAACAGAAGTTAGGCTCTGATATCACTTGTTTGACAAGTGAGTTCAAGCATAAGAGAGGGGTGAATTGTGGTATTTTAAATTTGCGATTACTTTAGTGATATTTTCAATTTCACTTGAAATCACGTTAGTAATTTCTTTTGAGTATATTAAACAACAGTGTTAATAAAAAAAATTAAAAATGAATAGTATAAATTAAAGAGGATGAGGGCTATAGAGATTGAACCAGAGAGTTATCCACGTATTTATCGAACGTTAGCATAGTCTTTTCCCAAGAGATCTTCTTGAGATTTTGACTATAACTTTGAACTTTTAAAGGTTATGCCCACAAACCTTAATACAATATGATCTTGAGATTTTTAAAGGCTTATCCATAACAATAGATAGATTTTAGAAAAGAAAATGTAAAGCATTGGAAAGTGGTGTGAAATGAAGAGGAGGTGAGCCTCCTTTATATAAGTGATGGAAAAACCAGAAAAGGAAATGATCCATTGATATAATTGATGAGCCAATCAATTAACATCTTGCTACAATCTACAGAGAACCCTCAAAATAACTGTTTACCAAAGTTTTAAAGAAAAGAGAGTATACATATCCGTCAAAAGTCATTGAGATGATGCCCTAATCATTTTTCTTATCGTTTAAGCCTTCTCCAAATGATTATGTTAATGCTTTAATGGATTGGATGTCTCAAAAAAGTTTTTCAAATCAATTGGAAAGAGTCCCCAATCGACTAGGAAGTTTAAAAAGTATTTTGGAAGATAGAGGAGAAAAAGAATTTTAAATGAGTGTGTGAGTTTTCTTAGAACTTAAGAGTTATTTCCTTACTATTACAAAACTCTAACCACTCGGACATATACAATATGGCGAGCTTTTACACTTCCTCTCCTTCATTATTCTTAGGCATCAAGATTCTTTTCCAGATACATGATCATATAAGCACTTCAATCTTTTTTTATCTTTTCTTGATGAGGCTTGAGATGATTTTCTAGTTAGGTTACCATCATCAGATAGTTGAAATTTATTTCCATTAACTTCAACAATAGTCGTCATCATCAAATCTTCAGAGAGGATCTTTTATGGGATTATCAACTTTATACTTGCAAGTACATAAATCCATAACTTTTAGTGAAGAAAAGTGATGCATTTAAAGCATTCAATACGTATGCAAAGATGGCGCAAAATGAGATATCCATGAAGATCGTATCATTCAAAGTGACCATGGTGGATAATTTAAAAATTCATCATTCGAAGAATTATGTGATGAACATGGTATCTCTCACAACTTTTCAGCACCAAGGACTTCTAAACAAAATGGTGTGGTTGAAAGAAAGAAGTGGTATTTAGAAAAACTTGCAAGGAAAGTTCTTATTGAATCAAATCTTCCAAAATATTTTTGGGAAGACGTGGTAAGAACGGATTGTTATATAATCAATCAAGTTAGTATCATACCTATTTTAAAGAAGACACCATATGCGCTCTACAAGGGAAGAAAACCAAATGTTTCTATACACCATTTTTTGGAAGAAAATGGCTTGTTATAAATAATGGCAATGGTAAGTTTCATGAGAAATCTGATGAAGGTATATTTCTTAATTACTCTCTTAGTAGTAAGGCCTATAGAATATTTAAAAAAAGAACTCTCGTTATTGAAGAGTCTATGCATGTTTCCTTTGATGAATCAAACCCTTCTAAGGGGGATAAAGTTATTGTTTGTGATGATAATAATGATTTAGATAAAGTACCAAATGAAGGAAATATCAATAATGATCATGTTGAACAATCAGAACAACAAGATGAACTTATTTAATAAGAGTATAATCAAAATGATCTTCCTCAAGAATAGATAACCCACCGCTGCTATTTAATATATGTTATAATTAGAGAAAGATGCATGTTGTGAATGTGTAACAGCGATGTTGTGCAAAATTATATGTTTTACTTTCATAAATCAATGGTGTCGGGTTTAAGGTGTTACATAGTTGGTATTAGAGAAGGTCGGTCCATTTGGCTTAGGTTGTGTGAATTTGTTTATTTCCCTAGCATACGACATGTGTGTGAACAGTGTCGACGCTATTTTTTCTTTCCTAACCGCTTTCCAGTTGGAGCAAGATAGAAACAAGTGGGGAATGTGCTTCTGCTTCTATGAGATGCTTCAGGTGTGAAGGGTTGGTTCACCGTGCCACTGATTACAAGAGTGCAGGTTTTTGAATGAGGCTATGTTGTTTCCTGAACCTGAAGACCATATAGATTCAATATTCATGTCCGTCGGTTAGGTAGATATCTCCTTGAGGGAAGATGTTCAAGTGCTTGTGATGTTTGCTTCCTTGAGAGTGGAGAGCGATGTTGTGGCTAGTGATATACATGTGGTGTGTGAGTTTCATGATATTTAGCCGGAGGATATTTGTGACTTTTCGCTGAACAAGGAATTGAGTTCACCATAGATTTAGTACATGGTACTAGAGTTGTGTCAATGGCACCGTATAGAATGTCTGCGTCAGAGATGAGTGATCTGAAGAAACAGTTAAAAGAGTTGTTAGAGAAGAAGTTTGTTAGAACTATTGTGTCTCTGTGGGGAGCACCGGTGTTGTTGGTTAATAAGAAAGATGGTAGCATAAGTTTATATGTTGATTATCAACAATTGAGTAATGTTACTATTAATAATAGGTATCCTCTTATTAGGATCAATGACCTTATGTATTATTTGGTAGGAGATTGTGTGTTCATCAAGATTGATATGAGATCGGGTTATCATTAGATTAGAGTAAACGCATAAGATATTCAAAAGATTGCATTTAGAACTCGTTATGTTCATTATGAGAGAGAACTTGATTGTTGAGGCATCACCCTTGCAAACTGAGGATCGAAAAGTGAAACACCTGAGAGGTAAAGATATTTTCTTGGTGAAGGTAGTGTCGGGAGGACATGTTGTAGGAAGTGTGTCGTGGGAGTTGGGGAGTCAGATTAGGCAGTCTTATCCTGAGCTGTTTCCTTCAGGTAATTTTTTCGGGCAAAAATTCTTTAAGTGAGGGAGAGTTGTAACACGATCATTTTAAATTATTTTAATTTATTGAGTTTATGAATTTATATGATTTATTGGAGTTCTATATGTGTTTTTATGGGATTATATGAGGTTGGGTTGAATTTATAACATTTATCACTATTTTTCATTAATTAAAATAATTGAAGAAAATAGACAAATAAGAGATATTGAATTATGGGATGGAAAATAGAATAATCATGTAAATGGTGGGACAAGGAGAGAAATACCAAAGTAAGGGGAGGGGGAATTGTTCCTTTTGGGTGCTTATTTCATAAAGAATGGTGAGGGATCCTCACCCTCTTCATTTTTTGATTGTGTTGTTCTCCATTGATGAGTTTATGGATGGGGAGAAGATTTGTACAAAACCTTTCTCCCAATTGATGTGATTGTGATAATATCGTGCTCTGATTTGTAACTGAAATTTGTGTGGATTTGATATGTGAAAGTTGCGAGTGGTATTGTTCATGTTAAGGGTTTTGAGATGATGAACATAATGATGATTTGTGATAAATCGATGTTAATATGCCAAATGTATGTGATAATTGATGTGTTATATGAGTAGGCGTGATTACTCTTGTTCAAAACTAAAGTGGGATAAGTCTACGTTGATGAAATTGGGTTTGGGAGTGAGATTCTTGTGAAAATTTAGCAGAAAAATGTTGTAGCCAAGTTTGATTCTAATCAATATTACAACATGATTCGAATCACGAGTTAAAATTTGGAAAAAAAATGCCTCTGACCCATTTGATTCGAATCATGAAAACAACATGATTCGAATCAGACAAGGTTGATTTAGTTCAAATATTATTTTCGTAATAACTTGAGTTTCATGACTCCGTTTGAGGTGTTGTTTAAAGCATTGGGAAGCTAACGCATAAGAATACCATATGATAAGGTCTTGAGAGGTTAAAAATGTATAAGAGAACCTGAAAGTAATGTTTCCTTGTGGTCTTTATAAGATGAGTGAATTGTTGAGTAAGGAGACAATTATGTATTAGTGAGTAATGGTATGTTATAAATATATATTATGTTGTGTTATCATTATATGTTTTGTTGTTTTGACGTGTCTAATGAGTTGGTGAGTAAAATTGATATTTTTAAGAGTTGTTTGATTTAACTCTCTTGATGTATGAATAATTGTTTTTGAATACATGTAATGAATGTATATTATGGTGGGTATAATTACATAGAATGTTTATTATGTTAAGGTGGTGGCCTTATTGGTGATGTATGTGGTTCAGTGAGGAACTAGTGATAATTATTGCATCTGTATGTGTTGTTGTACAATTCCAAGCATGATGGTGTATGGACTTCGGTCTAGGGGCGTGTCACTGTTTCAGAAGGGGAGACCAGTGATGGGTTGCGGGTTCAGAAGGGGGACCAGTGACGAGTCGTTGGTTGAGAAGTGGGGACCACTAACGAGTTGCTGATTTAGTAGGGGATCCGTGAAGCATTGTTGATTCAGTATGAGGGATCAGGGACATTTATGGTTTGAAGGGTAACCGTCGATGAATGGACTAAATCATTAGCATACCTCTCATGTCCAAATTAGTAACACATGCATATGGATTTAAGGAGTTGATGCACATTGCATACATATCTGCATTGTGATCGAGTCATTCTTGTAATTGGTGCATTATTGTGATTGATATTCATGTAATTGGTGATTCCTTAAATTATACTATCCATTACTATTTATGCACCGCTAACTTTATTGATTGTATTCTCACCCTCTGATTGTTCGTTTTATAGTGTTCGGTACTCTTGTGGTACAAATACTCAAGAAGATGAGCAGTAGCTTCTATTGAGTTAGAGGATTGCGACGAGGCCTCTTTGTTTATTTACTATTTTTCAAGTCTTTTTAGTTTTGGCGTCGCTCTAATATGTAACACCAGGGACGGGTTGCTTTGTTACATGATATGGTTTTTGTCATGTTTGGGTTATTTCATTAAGTACTTATGTTCAGACAAAATAAGTGTTTTCTTTGAAGTTTTATATGTTCCGCCGCTATTTACTATATGTTATAATTGGATAAAGATGCATTTTGTAAATGTGTAACATTGATGTTGTGTAACATTATATGTTTTATTTTCATAAATCATGGGTGTCGCTTTAGGATGTTACACAATCTCTCAACATACATAAACAGTAAAACATGGTTAATATAACCATATCCAATCCTACAAAAATCCTTTATCCCGGATAGCTGCAAGACATCTTGAAACCATGGTTCATCAGGTTGCAAAAGCTTTTATACCTTCCTACAATGGTTGATACATTCCAACGCCTCATGGTACTGCAAAAAAATACATTATTGCTAGACAGTTCAATTATTACAACACAAATATTTAACACGGACAGTTCAATTATTTATGTTACCTCTCCCTTCCACGTGTGCCTAGCAACATGATGTGCATATAAAGGAAGTAGTGAACGGTCTGCGAGGCCTTTCAAAAAACTATCAAGTACAACAACATCAAGTTGAACATGAGGTAGAATAGTGCATACTAGAGCAATAGGGTCTTTGTAGTGAGCCAAAGATACATGACACTGGGAAGACGATCCCTCATCAGCAAATGAAGGTTCTGCAATTGCAGGTTGCGAGCGTCAAGTTTTCTCCCTATGCACATAAATATGTTGGGCCACTCTACCATGTCTCAATATTTGTTTGTTGTTAGCCATTTTTCTTATATTCAAACGAAAAAATGCATATCATAATCAAAGAAGCATAAACAATTTATTTGCAAACCAAATTTCAAAACAGAATCCTAAAAAAAGAAATATGAATTTCAAAATCAGGATTTCATAAACTCATAACAGAAATAGAAACAAAGCATGCATTACAAACCCTAAACTCAAAAGTTCAAAATTTTAAAACCAATAGAATTAGGACAAAACGAATATAACTATTCTATTGCATGTAACCTAATGTAGCATAACAATAATCTATTTATGAAATGCTAGTATCACAAATAAATAAAAAGTAAGGAAATGAAAAACTTACCAAATGCGAGAGGTGAATGATCTTGACTTGAATCTTGTGGATTAGAACTTGAAGAATGTTGGAGCTTGAGTAGGCAGTGGTGAGTCATCTTTTCACTTGCGTTCAAATTTGATGAAATGAAAGAGAAGGAAGAAGAAAAGGTCAGAGTGTGAATACATAAATGAAAGAATCCCAATTTCAATCTTTGTCAGTTTAATATGGAGATTGAAATCTGAACAAATTCTTTATTGTTTTTTTGTAGTTTTGAATTTGGATTTTAATGTGATATACTGAGGCCCGTCTAAATTTTAATATCCGTAGTTTTTAATCCGGATTTCAATTTCCAAACTTATTTTTAACTTAGATTTGAACTTATTTCTAAAATTTGAAAAGATATTTTTGTAGTTTTTTCAAGTTGTATGAGTAAAAGAAGTGTAATGAATAATACATCCGAACAATAGAAAAAATAATTGCATACTCAAGTAAAGAGCACTAGTTGCCAGTCCCTTGGACTGGACTTCCTATATATGTTTAAGATCAAAAGAGTTAAAGACAAGAGAATTCTAAGAGGTTAATGAACAAAAATAAATGAATTTTCAATCCTCTCACTATTTAAAATTATTAAAAAACATTATCAATAATCATTCTGATAATACATTTTAAAAATAAATGAACTATCAAAAATATTAAAATAAATGAACTATCAAAAAGATTGTTTTGATAAACGTCATTTTCTATAGAGTGATTTGAAAAACTCCTAAACAACAACAACAACAACAAATTCTTCAAAGAAAACATAGAAACAAAAAATCTATAAAATATAAGAAAAAAATTCTTGGTCTATTAGGTGTCACTTCAGTAGTAAAAAATTAAAATTTCAAATTTATAAAATACTCTCCCATAATAAATTTTACATAAAAGACATAATTAATTTTGTAAAAAAAAATTATGTTTAATTTTATATAATTAGAACAAAACAAATACAACAACTCTATTGAATGTAACCTAATTTAGTATACAATAATCTATTTATGAAATGCTAGTATCACAAATAAATAAAACGTATGGAAATGACAAACTTATCAAATGTGAGAGATGAATGATCTTGACTTGAATGCAGTGGATTAGAATTTGAAAAATGTGCTACGCCTGAATGTAATGGACAGTTATGAGAAAGATTGAAAAATGTTGAAACAAGAGTAGTTAGTGGTGAGTTCTGTTTTTACTTGCGTCCAAATTTGATGAAATGAAAGAGAAGGAAGAAGAAAAGGTTAGAGTGTGAATACTTAAAGGAAAGCGTCCGAATTTCAATCTCAGAAAGTTTAATCTGGAGATTGAAATCTGAACAAATCCTTTAATGTTTTTTGTAGTTTTGAATTTGGGTTTTAATGTGGTATACCGAGGCCCGTTCGAATTTTAATATAAGTAGTTTTTAATCTGGATTTCAATGTTCAAACCTATTTTTATCTTAGATTTGAAGTATTTCAAAGAGAGTTTATTGTATATTTGGTGCGTCTAAAATTTGAAATCTAAATTTTAAAGATATTTTTGAAGTTTTTTCAAGTTGTATGAGTAAGCCAAGAAGTGTAATGAATAATACCCCAGACTATAGAAAAAATAATTGCATACTCAAGTAAAGAGCACTAGTTGCCAGTCCCTTGGACTAGACCTCTAAATATGTTTAAGATCAAAAGAGTTAAAGACATGAGAATTCTAAGACGTTAATGAACGAAAATAAATGAAATTTTCAATCCACTCTCTATTTAAAATTATTAAAAAAAACATTATCAATGATCATTCTGATAATGTACTTTAAAATAAATGAACTATCAAAAAGATTGTTATGATAAAACTCATTTCTTATAGAGTGATTTGAAAAACTCCTAAAAATAAATAAATAAATAATAATAAAAATAATAATAATAATAATAATAATAATAATAATAATATTAATAATAATAATAATAATAATAATGATAATAATAATAATAATAATAATAATAATAATAATAATAATAATAATAATAATAATAATAATGCTACTATTGCTACCACTCCTAAAAAATTATTAAAGATTATTGATGTATCAAACAAATTCTTGCAAATAAAACACAGAAGCAAAAAATCTATTAAATATAAGAAAAAAATTGTTTATCTATTAGGTGTCACTTCAGTAGTAAAAAATTAAATTTATAAATTTATAAAATACTCTCCCATATAAATTATTAGTCATTTTGGGTATTTTACATATAAGTTAAAGACATAATTATTTTTGTAAGAAAAAAAAATATGAATAATTTTATAATATCAATAAATAAAAAGAATTATAAAAAAAGGTAATAAAAAAGAATAACTATTCTTGAATGATAAAGTAAATTATAATTTGTAACAATGTTTTTTTTAAATTATTTATAATTTTAGATATAGAGTAAGTAAAGTTTAAATTATATCTTTTCTTTTTTTCTTATAATAATAGACACAATATTCTATTCAAAAACAGATAATAAAAAGTTCAGAAACAACATAGCCATCAGAACACCAGTACCAATTTAAAGGCCCTACCTACTATTACACTAAGGCTGTGTTTGTTTGAGAGATTAAAATTATATTTTTAGGAATATCATTTCTAGGAATGTTAATCCTAGGAGTTTTATTCCCATTAATTTGTTTGGTAAATAATTAAGGTTTCAAGGAATAATTTTGAAATTGATTTAATTATAATTTTAAAATTTTAAAAATATAAAATAATGTGTTGAAATAATATGAAAGTTGGTAGTTATAGTTAGTTATTTTTTATTCCCATGGGAATATATAATTTCTACCATTTGACATGGGAATAAATATTCATAATTTTATGAGTAAATTTTATTCCTGGAAATTATTTAGTCCAAGGCATTTTTTTTCTTTCCCATTTACCAAACAATGAAATAATTATTTTCAGCCTCAGATTCCCGGAAACTTTTTTTCTAGCACCGAAACAAACACACCCTAACGGATGAAAATGCCTCCATACACATTCTGTCGGTTTCAAAATCGCAGCCCTAAAACACACAGATCAGTCCAGATTCACCAGAATTCTGCACAACTACCATTCTGCTAAACTTTTCTTGAAATACATGTTCCCATACTATAAAAAACAAAGACAAAGTTTCATGCTATTGTATGATGCCCCATCAAATAACACCAATCTGTTTGGCTTGACAGTGCCAAAGATCATATATGTTGGATCTGTGCCACTATAAAAATACGTGATTAGCACATGCATGCACAAAAGGGATGATTATATGATTTTTTTTTCAACACAAATACCACCCTTTTCTATTTATTTACCACCCTTCCTATCTTTTTTCTTTCGTTTTTTATTTTATTTTATTAATTTTTACACATTAATAATAATAATAATAATAATAATTATTAATATTTATTAAATAAATAAATATTAAAAAACAAACAAATAAATTATTTTTCATAATTATAAAATTAAACGAGTTCAAAAGAAATGAAAAAAATATATTAATATTAATTTATTTAGGTTAATTTAAATATTAAATAACTTAAATAACAATATTCTATTAAATTAAAAAAAACATTTAATAAATGATTATAATGTTGAAATATTAGATTTGATTTGATTAGATTTATATTTAAATATAATTCAAGTTGTGTTAGCCAAAACCCAATTAGGGTTGTATATAAATAGATCTAGTTTGTATCATTATTTACACAATTCAATAATACAAATTCTTATTTCCTTATTCTCTCTTTCTCTCCTCACTAAAAGTGTCTCACGCACTAACAAATTGGTATCCAGAGCTTCCGGTTATTGTTCTTGATCGAGTTTTCAAGAACTTCACGTCAGAGATCGTGTTTCCAGGGCAAGTGAATCAACCGTTGCGAAGATGACTGGTGATAAGAGTATTCCGATTTCCCTTCCAATGCTTGACGGCAAGAATTGGATCCGATGGAAAAAACAGATGCAATCCTTATTTGGCTTCCATGATACCCTAGAAGTGGTTAACGGTGGCGTTCTTGTGTTGGCTGAAAATGCAACTGAAGAACAGAAAAAAGTCCACAACAAGGTCAAGAAGAAAGATTGGAAGGCTGCTTATTGCATTCAGACGGCGGTCGATGCTGCTAACTTCGACAGAATCTCTCATGCTAAAACTACGAATGAGGCATGGGATATTATGGTGAAGTATTATGAAGGAGGTGAGAAAGTCAAGGTTGTCAAGTTGCAAACCTTGCGTCGACAATATGAGTTGTTGTCGATGGGAGAAGACGAAAAAGTTACAGAATATGTGTCGAAGGTTCAGAAACTGTTATTATACGTGAATTCCACCAACACAAGATAACTATCCCACACACCACCTTGTTCCAAAACACAAGCTCGCAACAAATCTTCCAAAGACTGAATTGTTCTCCCCGTCTGACCATCCGTCTGCGGATGATAAGCCAAACTCAATCTCAATTTAGATCCCAACGCCTTCTGTAAACTTTCCCAAAATCTCGAGGTAAACCTTGGATCTCGATCCGAAATAATACTTAACGGAACCCCATGTAACTTCACAACCACACTAATATAAATCTCACCTAACTGTTCCAAAGAAAAACTGATGTCAATCGGAATGAAATGAGCCGATTTAGTCAGCCTATCCACAACCACCCAAATAACATTATGCCCTCGCTGTGTATTCGGCAATCCCGTTACAAAATCCATAGAAATGCTATCCCATTTCCATTCCGGAATATCCAACGGTTGCAACAAACCACTAGGCCTCTGATGTTCCACTTTCGACTTCTGGCACGTCAAACAAGCATACACAAACTGAGCCACATCTCTTTTCAATCCAGACCACCAGAAAATCTTTTTCAAATCTTGGTACATCTTGTTCGCTCCCGGATGTATACTCAAATTACTCCGGTGTCCTTCTTCCAAAATCATCCGTTTCAACTCCACATCATCAGGAATACAAATTCTCCCACGGAACCTCAACACACCATTAACATCCACTTGAAAATCACCACTCGCATCCTTTCCGCCAACCAACATCAAATCCACCAATTTCACATCCAACTTCTGTTTCTCACTTACCGTCATCAGAAAATCATTAGTAACCTTCAACATACCCAGCCTCACACTATCCGACGTCACTTCACATCCCAAACTCAAATCTCTAAACGATTCCAAAAGCTCCCACTCCTTAACCATTAAAGCGGACATATGCAACGATTTCCGACTCAACGCATCGGCTACCACATTAGCTTTACCAGGATGGTAATTCAGGCCAAAGTCGTAGTCCTTCAAAAATTCCAACCATCTACGCTGCCTCATATTCAATTCCTTCTGATCAAACAGATATTTCAAACTTTTGTGATCACTAAAGACTTCAAACCTCGCACCAAAAAGATAATGCCTCCAAATTTTCAACACAAATACCACAGCCGCTAATTCCAAATCATGCGTAGGGTAATTCTTCTCATGCACTCTCAACTGCCTCGAAGCATAAGCCACAACCTTACCTTCTTGCATTAGCACGCCTCCTAGACCAATCAAAGACGCATCACAATACACCACAAACGGTTCAGTAGGATTCGGCAAAGTCAAAATCGGAGCTGTCGTCAATCTTCTCTTCAGCTCATTAAAACTTTCCTCACACCGAATATCCCAAATGAACGCTTGCCCTTTACAAGTCAATTGGGTCAAAGGAAGTGCTAGCTTAGAAAACCCCTCAATGAACCTTCGATAATAACCGGCCAAACCCAAAAAGCTTCGAATTTCAGTAACAGATCTCGGAGCCTCCCATTGTAGAACTGCTTCTACTTTAGATTGATCCACAACAATACCATTACCTGAAATTACGTGTCCAAGAAAGCTCACCTCCGACAACCAAAATTCACACTTGTACAATTTGGCAAAAAGCTTCTTTTCCTTCAAAACCTACAAAACAATACGCAAATGCTCCGCGTGCTCCTCCCGAGACTTAGAATAAATCAATATGTCGTCAATAAACACAACAACAAATCGATCCAAATGCTCGTGAAAAATACGATTCATGTACTCCATAAACACACATGGCGCATTAGAAACCCCGAACGGCATCACAGAATATTCATAATGACCGTATCGTGTCCTAAAAGCCGTCTTCTGAATATCTTCCTCCTTCACCCTAATCTGATGATACCCCGACCTCAAATTAATCTTACTGAACACACAAGCACCAACCAATTGATCCATCAAATCATCAATCCTCGGAAGAGGATACTTATTCTTAATCGTCACCTTATTTAACTGGCGATAATCAATACACAAGCGCATACTTCCATCTTTCTTTTTCACCAACAAAACTGGAGCACCCCAAGGAGAAACGCTTGGTCTCACAAACCTCTTCTCCAACAATACATTCAATTGCTTCTTTAACTCAACCAACTCATATGCCGATATACGATAAGGTGTCATAGAAACAGGTCTAGTACCAGGAACTAGATCTATCGAAAACTCCACCTCTCTCTCTGGCGGCAAGTCTGAAATATCCTCAGGAAACACTTCCAGAAAATCACACACAATAGGAAACACATCAAGCGACACTTGACTATCCACAGTCAACGATGCAAACAACCCAAACAACTGAGCTTCATCCGCCAAAAGTTTCTTCAACTCTTTGGTAGATAAGAAACTCGAGTCTTCGTCTTCCTCAAGAGAAGGAAATCTTACTAGCTTATGATAACAATCAATACGCACCCGATTGAAATTCAACCAATTCATTCCCAAAACCACATGTAAACCCTCCAACGGCAAACACACCAAATCCATTTCAAAGTCTTTACCATAAATGGTCAAAGGACAACTCAAACAAACCAAAGAAGTAGTTACTGACCCCATTGCTGGAGTATCAATAACCATCTCACCATCCATCAAAGACAACACAAGATTCAAACGCTTCGCGCACTCAGACGAAATAAACGAATGAGTCGCTCCAGTATCAATAATAGCAACTAAAGGCGTACTATTAATAAAACAAGTACCTCTGATCAGACGATCTGCATTAGTAGTCTGAGTCCCTGCCAATGCAAACACTTTCCCACCAGATGAAGCCTGCTTCGGTTTCGGACACTTCGTGCTAATATGACCAGGGTCCCCACAGTTGAAACACTTCACCACATTCTTCCTTTTACAATCAGCTACGACATGTCCAACACCACCACAATTAGTACACTTCCTCATATCTTTCCTGCACTCAAACTGACGATGCCCCAACTCACCATATCTATAACACCTCAGAGGACCAGACATACCTCCACCACTGGGCCTTCGATCAAAAGTACCCCTTTGTTTACCCTTATCAGCTGGTGTTACATACGGACCACTACAGAACTGTTGCTTCCCTTTTCTGTCACTCACACTCTTGTAGTGAGTAGAACGAGACTTACTATCCTCTTCATAAATCCTACAACATTCCACCAAATCAGAAAACCTCCTAAATCGTTGATAACCGATTGCCTGTTTAATCTCAGGACGCAACCCGCTCTCATACTTCACACACTTAGAAAACTCTACAGTCGCTTCAGCATAATGAGGATAAAACTGCACAAGCTCCACAAACTTAGCAGTATAATCAATAACAGACATATTACCTTGTTTCAATTCCAAGAACTCAATTTCCTTCTTTCCTCTTACATCTTCAGGAAAATACTTCCTCAGAAACTCCCGGCTAAACAATTCCCAAGTAACTTCTTCATCCCCAGCGTCCAACACCTGACGAGTACTAACCCACCAGTCATCCGCTTCTTCCTGTAACATATGAGTTCCCAGTCTCACTTTACTGTCCTCAGCACAATCCATAACTCAGAAAATCCTTTCAATCTCTTTCAACCAAATCTGTGCACCATCAAGATCATGTCTCCCTTTAAAGACAGGCGGTTTGTTCTTCCTGAACTCATCAATACCAGCAGCATTCGGTGCACCCTGCACCGCCCGAGCCATAGCTTGCATAGCAACAGCCAAAGCAGCATCATTCCTACCAGCCATATTTTGTTCATTTCCAATAATAGAAACTATGGTTAAACAAACAGCTCACCCCAAACGCCAACACCAACAAGGACTGACACAACTAACACGAACTGACACAGACTGGCTCTGATACCACTTAATTTAACACCCCACATCTATACCCCCAAGCTATAAAAAGCGATAAAATAAAAAAAAATTCAAAATTTCATCAGAGTATATTTAAACATGCACGACATAGACCGGGGGCCACATCAATTTGAAACAAACATACAACACCTGCTCATAAAGATATACAACAATTCAGGTAGTAATACACCCACAATCCAATTACAAAATAAAAGCGGAAAATCCGTAACTGAATCTCATATATATATATATATATATATATATATATATATATATATATATATATATATATATATATATATATATATATATATATATATATATATCATAAAAGTTTGTTTGTCATATACAACATCATACATGTACAATCCAAAAGATACATATACATAATACAAAATAATCACACTCGATCACCCCGACTACCTGGTGTCACATATCAGAGCCGACCGACAAAAGAATGAAGATCTAAGCTTCACAAAAAGACTTCCAGCAAGTCTAATCTGCAATGCCTCATAGAGCATTATAAAACAGCATAAGGGTGAGAAACACAATCATAATATAATTGCATATAATTATATATTAACACAGAATGCACAAGTAAAATATTCTAACCACAAATGCACCACAATCAAATACAATACAACACACTACAATTCTCAGGTATCCAATACCAATACACATCAGTCATACACAATACACTCGTCATTAATACAATTATACATATTCCATCTCATCAATCACATTGACAATTCCATACACAATTAATCCATAATTTATGCAAATGCACAGAGACCGACACAACGACTCTATGCAATGCACATGCGGTACCGACTTCCAATGTTTCTCATCACTAGTTCACTCAGGAACTCTGCTGGAATCATCGCTCGTTACATCACTGTAACTCCCCGTCGGGCATACGATGTTCCCCGTCGCTCACACCCCACACGGGCACACGACATTTATGGATCACTCACACCCCACACGGGCACACGACCCGATCGTTCACACCCTACATGGGCACACGATCGTCTATAACCATTGCTTTCGGTCCTCTTATTTTTAAGGCGATTCATTCCTCTTATTTTTAAGGCACACAATGTTATAGGAGATTCCCTCTGGAATCAATCTGTCACTCAGGGCGACACAAGAATGCATATCATGATGCTTGGCATACAATGACTCATGACATTCAAATGCACACCTATACACATCCACAATCATGCATATATCATCAAATACCACACATAGCATTTTCTTTCCCTTAGGCCACAAATCATCATCCCACATGTATCTCATGCATTTTCATCACACAACAGTACACAAGTCGTATAACGTCCATATTAACAGCACATTGTACATTACACATCAAATTCACACAATTAAAACGGCAAAAGTCGACAAAACGACACTATTTCAAATTCCTGACATAATTTAATCGGCCAACAATCTCAAAACCCATTTTATAAGAAATAACATTTCCTAAGCTTTCCAACAGTATAAAGAACGTCCCGATCCGAGTTACGGATCAAAAGTTATGAATTTCCAAAGAAAAGAATTTATTGAGAAACAGCCAGATTCGCCTGGCGACTTAGGATTTCGCCTGGCGGATCCCCGTTCGCCAGCACTTCGCCTGGCGAACTAGTGGCGAATCCCAAAATTAGAAAAAAACCAAACGTTACAGAAGCTACCCCAATTTTGTCTTTCCGATTTCGCCTGGCGAATCCCCCTTCGCCAGCCCTTCGCCCGGCGAACGTGTGGCGAGACTTATTCCAAAACTCCCAAAAACCTCATTTTTCATTCCAAATCAATTCCAACAGCAAAATAATTATCAGCAATGACTCATAAACACATTGTGATCATACAACGCAAATTATATCGATTTCCAACCGCGAAAACCTCGATTTCTATTCGTTTTTGACCTAAAACCGAAAACTATGGAAAAAGCAAGACAACATGCACACACACATACATAATCATACACAATGATAAGATAATCGAGTTTCGCACCCTTACCCGATTAAATCGCGTGTAGAAAGTCGGTTCCTAAATCCACAAGTTTTTTCCTCTTTTTCTTCTTTTTCCTCTTCTCTTTCTCTTCTCCTTTTCTTCTTCTCTTTTATTTTCTTTCTACTTTTCTCTCTTTCTATTTCTATTTCTATGAGAAATATAATATCTACCCGACAAAGACCAAAATACCCCTACACTCCAATATCTCGCAACCGCTCTCAAAATGCGATAAACATATTTACGACGAAAAATAATATATTTTCACATAAAAGTCAAAAATAAAATAATATAATAGTAAAATAATCAAAACGACTCAATTAAATAAAAAGAGAGAACTGACAAAACTGACTAAACTGATGAGGCGTTACAATGGAGGAGGCGAATACACTTCGAAGATGTTTGAAAAATTCTGTGCAGAACATGGTGTTGATCATGAGGTAACTGCTCCTTATACTCCTCAACATATTGGAATGGTTGAAAGAAGAAACATAACCATATTGGATATGGCGAGATGTATGCTCAAGTAGAATAATTTGCCAAAATCTCAATGGGGTGAAGCTGTTTTGACTGCAGTTTATATCCTGAACAGGTGCCCTACTAAGCAATTGAAGAATAAGGTTCCTGAAGAAGTGTAGAGTGGCAAACGACCATCAGTGAGTCATCTGAAGGTGTTTGGCTCTATGTGTTACAAGCATGTTCCTGATGCAACAAGAAGGAAGCTTGATGACAAGAGTGAACCTATGATTATGGTAGGTTATCATAAGACTAGTGCATATAGGTTATTCAATCCAATTAATGAGAAGATTGTGTTGAGTTGAGATATTTTGATTGATGAAAATTCTGCCTGGGATTGGAATTCTAGTAATTTAATTAACAAGCCATTGATGAGCTCTGATTTCGACGAAGAAACTGATGAAGTTGAAATTGAAGGAATTGCTGAGAATTCAGTCGAAGTAGAAGTAGAAGGAATTGCTGACATTCCCGGCACAAAGGTTGTGTCTGAAACAAGCCAAAGACCTCGGCGAAATAGAGTTCCTCCAACAAGACTTCATGATTATGAAGTGACTGGTGATGATGAAGTCACACCAGATGGAGAATTAGTTCATTTTGCTTTACTTGCAGGTGCTGAACCAATCAACCATAACAAAGCTTTAAAAATTCAACAGTGGAAGTTAGCTATGGTCGAAGAGTTACAGGCAATCGAAAGAAACAACACATGGGAGTTAGTCGAATTGCCAGCACATACAAAAGCTATCTGTAGCACCCCAAAATTTGCCCTACTCTTTTCTAACCTTTTTCTGGCTTTCGCTCCGCATTCATCTGCATCCACATTAGGTCACAACTGCATCATTTATTCATTTGCATTGTGCTCTTGAGGCATGGGATCATGGTTTCTTATCTTCTGTGCAACTTGGTTGATATTCATCAATTGAAGATGATGGTTAGGGCTCATGGCAAAGGCATCTTGACATTAGATCCAGTTGTGGACTTATATTGTGGTCAGGACAGAATTATTCTCTCAGTTACTTATTGTTCATTGCGTATAATACAAGTTAATGAGGGGAGGAGATTGAAGTTGATTTAAGGTGGAGTTCATGGAGTATTTAAGTTTGAATTTGGATTGGGCGAGTGCTTTCAGACACTTGGAATTCAAGATACAAGTCCATTAAACCGTATCCAAATCTCTACCCACATCTATTTCCATGTCTTTTATCCATATCACTTTCATGTTTTATTCAAATTCAAATCCTATCCATTTTTTTATTCCATTTTTATTCATTTTGTTTCAAACCCCATATTAATAATATCCATTTCTTTAAGTCCATATCCAAACTCCATTTTTAATTCACTTGTTAAGGCCATTTTCTTCAAAGATCCAAGTCTCACTTTAAATCAAAATTCGTTCAAAGTCCATATTCTAAACCCATTTCTAATACATCAATAACCATTAATCATTTTTCCATTCCATTTTAAATCCAACATCCATGTTCTTAAACCATGTCCACGCCCATTTCAAGATCCAAGGTTATCATTGTCCATTTCTATATCCATATCAGTATTGTCCAATAACTAAATTCATTGTATCCGTTACATCATTCATATCCAAATTCAATCTCCATCCCATCCCCAACCAAATAATATCTTTGAAACTGCAACAAGCCCACAAACGCCACACGTTGAAGATTCAGAAAATGATGCTAATGAAAGCTCTAGGAAACAAATGCGGCTTGAAGTTGTTGATGCTATTGATGGGACTGCAAGCGCTTCATATGTGAAGGAACATGGTATGAAAAACACACCAGATGCATCTCAATCTAGCCAAGCTGCAACTCCTAGGAATATTGAGGATTTTGGCCGGTCTTTAAGACTAAGCACTTTCTTGCATCATAATTTCTCTACACTAAATCAACTTCAGTCCAGGAAAAATATGGATTTCAATCCTATTGATCAAGATGTCAACAGATTCAAAGTATCAAATGATGTCGGGAATAATCAGTTTGATTCTAATCATGGACAACGGTCATACAGACACAATTACACAGTTGAAGATGTTTTGGCTAATAATTCTTCAGTGCCAGGTGATGGACGAGAAACTAATGCATCTTCTGAGGTCCATAACAGATTTATTGATGGAAAACGGTTAAGCAGCAGTGTAATGGAAAAGAGATACATTGCAGTGAAATAAAAATAACAGCATCAGAACTTTACATATAACAGAGAAAAAACTAACAGAAATGTGGAAAACAAGTTCATCACAGGAAGACAAAATCTACATATTTATAAAAAGGAGCTTCAATAACAGTTACAAAAATTTGCATAAAACCTAACTTAACTCTCATAACTAAAAAAACAAAAACCATATCCAACTTCTATACCAGAACTAATTTCTAACAGTTTCTAACTAACTTCTTCAATCATCTTCTCTGACTCTAAATCTCAAATTATCTTCTTCCTCCATCTTCTTCAATCATCCCTGGACATCACAAAAAAAAAAATCCTTTAACAGAGTCCTCTACCCAACTCTCTCTTCACCATCAACCTTCAAACTCATCTTCTCTTGGCATCAACTCTCCAACTTCATTTTCACCATCTTTTTTCTCCATTTGATTGGAACCACCGTAATTATTCCTCAATTATTCATCAATCATCATCTTAGAATCGCACCTTCTCTCCATTTTCAATCTCCAAAAACCATAAGCAATCATCTCCTATCTTCTTCATTCTGCACAAACTGCATCTTCTTTCGACTCTCCTTATGTTCCCATTCTCCATCTGCGAACCTCCAAGCGACATCTTCAATTCAGCTTCAACCTTCATCACCAATTCTCCATAACCTACAAGAAAAGAGAAAATCCAAATCGGGATTCAACGTGCCGTAACGACTTTGTTCGACTCACACCGATTCGGGAATCCATACGAATACGCAACAACTTTCATCATTCTCTTTGCAAGCTTCACAAGAACCTGCAGAAAACTAATCAGCAACACGAGGATGCATCATACAACGAATCGCGATTCACAAAATGGAATAGAAAAAGAATCTGCGACATCAACGATTTCAGTAAAACCGAGAACAAGAAGTGAATCATACCTGAGGCTTTACTACATATACGTTGCCGTTATCTTCGTCAGAGCATCGCATCAAGTTGAAGCCCTTCTTCTGTCTTCGCCATCTCGAAATTCCGGGCGAAAGCTTCGAGTCCGCCGGCAAGAAGCCATGGCGTGGCGGAGTTGTGAGTCTTTCCAACAACGCCGTTGAATGAGAGAGATGAACTAGGGAGGAGGGGAAAGGTGGCAATCACGAGGTAGAGAATGATTGAGTCGGAATAGTTGAGAAAGTGAAGGAACCAGTGTAGGTTGAGCGGCGCAAGAAAGAACGAAAGAGAGTGAGGTTTGTGTGCTGAATAATCACTAGGGTTCTCTTTTGAAAAGCAATTCCTGTCCAGGTGGATCGGGCTTCAAGCCCGTGTAGTTTTCCTCCTCGCACCCTAAACAACCCAAAACCTCCATGGAAGTGTTATTCCACAAGCCGTAATCACTCCCTGCACCCCCCTGTTACGGGTTTGTCTTTTGTATTAATCTCTTTCTAGTCATTTTAGATTTTAGGTTCTGTTAATAGGTTGTAATTTTGACTAATTAAGTTTAGATTTTCTTAATTGATTTTTTTTCTTAATTGCTTAATCGAATTTTTAGCTTAATTGCTTAACTATTTTTTGCATAATTGTTCACTAAATGAATTGTTTGCTTAATTACATTAATTGTTTTTGCTTAATCGCACTAATTATTTTTAGTTTAATTGCACTAATTTGGTTTTGCTCACTAATTGATTTTTGGCTTAATTGTCCACTAATTGTTTTAGAATTACAAATCAATTTTGAACTAATTGATATTGATATAGTTTGGTTTGACTTAGTTCTAACATTGACTATACTTAGACTTTAATGCTAACTTCGATTAATTTCCGTAGCGGTTTCATTAGTTAACTTTGTTAATAGTCCTTAATACTTGTGGCATAGATTTTGACTAATTGTTGTTTACATTTTAGTATTAATTTCACTTACTTTTTGTTGACAATTACATTTGAATTTGGGTTGCTAACCTTGGTTATTTTGTTGATTACTTTGACTAATTGTTGAGTTTGTCTTTGTAGTGATTCACCTTTGACTTGATAAGGTGTTTAAAGGTAGGAGGTGCTGCTACATACACTGCTGTAGTGCACAAAGTGTGCTGTAAAATGTTGTTATTCTGTCTGGTTGCATATACACCTATTTTGTTCTGGAAATAGTAGCTGTTATAGGCTATTTTTCCATGTTGCTAGTTTTTATAGCTATGCAGGTGCTGGAGCGATGTTGTTGTTGCTGTTTATGGCTTATTGCCTTGTTTTATTGTTTTATTCATGAAGGGTGAAGAGCATTTGGTTCCATGTCTTTCACGGATCTGTTCCGCTTTCTGACACCTTTGTTCATTTATGCTAGGTTACTAGAAGTTTGCCGGTTTGCTAATACTTTGCTTGCGTTGCTACGGATTGATATCCGTTCGGTATTACTTCTCTTCTCTTTTAATAATTCCGCATTTTTCCCTTTTGATGCCATGAGAGGTAGGATTGGGAGTCCGTGCCACTTGGCCGGAAATTCTGGAAGTCCTCAAAGGAGGCTCTGTTTGTGATTGTTTAATATTGTGCCTAAGACCTCCAAAGAGGCATCCCATTCCCGTATCCCCTTGTAAGACCTCAAAGAAGGCATCAAGTGGAACGAGAGTCCGCAATCGAGTCCCGCCATTTCTTGTCACAGGTCGTTCTTAGCTCTCATTACATGATTGAAGCTTTGAACATAACTCACTCTTGTTATCGAGTCCGTCAAGTGGAAGAAGAGTTTAGAAATCAAACCCCCGTGCCTTGTCTATAGCTCGCATTGACCGATGTTGATGCTTATGTGATCTGATTCACATCTCCCTATTTTTTACTCTGCTCTCCATGGTTTTCGATACTATTGGATGAGTACCCCTATTTCTCACAGCCAGCTTGTTTGCCTCGGTTGATATGACCCCTTGGCTAAAGCTCCCCATTTTCTCATTTTAGTTGTTTGATGTTATTGTTGACTGACACTGTTTATTGTTTCATTGCTTTTGGTTCATTTTGTGATTGATTTATCCTGTGTTTACTTGTCTGATGACATGATCCCGTAGGATTCCAAGCTCCACTTAATTTTTGATTAAGTCGGAGGTAGGAGAGACATTAGGATAGCAATCCATGCATAACAACATTAGTTAAACTCCCTCCCTGATCCTGACCTTAGGACCATCATTGCATGCTAACTTGTAGATTCAGTTTCCCTTTAGACTATCCGTGTGACCTTCGTGAGTCTCACCTTTCTCTCGCATCCGTGCGATCGAGACTGTTTCCTGTGTTCCGTAGTAGCGTGAACTACGGATGCTCTGATTCCTCTTTCTTTTCAGATTGCGGATACGTACGTACGAGATGCGATATCTCGGCGAGCACACTAACAACTAACTTCCCTTTTCTCTTGCACCCGTGCGATCGAGATGAATCGCCTAGAGCACACTAACAACTAACTTCCCCTTTTCTCTCGCACCCATGCGATCAAGACGTTAACCAATCGATTTATCAAACCTTTCTATCGCCCGCGTGCGATCGAGACCCTTTCATAAACAACAAGACCTTGTTAGGTCGAACTACGACTGCTCTGACTTCCTCTCTCTGGTTAGATTGAGGATACGTAGGCACAGGCGCGACGCCTGGCGAGCAAACTTCCCCCATCAACCCTGTAGTCCTCCGAACTACGTTGACTCTGACCTTCCCGCTCCCGAGGGAATACGTAGGCCTAGAACGACGATGTCCTATCGAGTCACTTCTTTTCTTTTCACCTTTTGTTTCCAATTTCTAGTTAGCAGTTGAGCTTCAGATAACTTACACCCTTTGATCGATAACAACAAGCGTGGATCCCATCGAGTACGATGGACGCGAGGGGGTGCTAATACCTTCCTCTCGCGTAACCGACTCCCGAACCCAGGATATGGTTGCAATGACCATTCCTTTCCCTTTGTTGAGGTTTTCTTTGATCATTTCCTTTCCCTGTGTCAGGATAAATAACGTTTGGTGGCGACTCTTCTGTTCCTTTCTGCCGGTTGATTTTCGCAGATGCAACAACTGGCAACTCTGCTGGGGATGCTGATACCTAGCTTGTTGAGACTCCCCAGTCAACTGGCGACTCTGCTGGGGATTCTGGTTCCCTAAGCGAGTCAATCCTAGCGCTTGCCTATTTTTGATTATAGGGTGTTTATCTGTTTACTTTACTCGCTTTATTTATGGCACTGTTGCATGTTTACTGTTTATTACATTTACTTGCTTTTCATTTCACTGTTGCCATGTATTATGTGCTGTACTGTGCTGGATTTTTCTGTTTGGTGGGCAGGGTGTTCTGAGTGATGAGCCCAGTACCCAGGCTCGAGTGTACACCTAGGCTTTAGTGTGGACTCTTGTTGGTACACGTGGTGTGTGACACGTGTTGCTAAACTGAGCTCACAAACCAGATGAGGTCTTTCCAAGGATGCTTGGTCATTACATGCGTATGTGGTGGCTAGGTGGTCCGAAGAGGATTGTCGATACCTGGTGACCATTTCTCGAGGACTCAGCGTAGGCACTCCTTCAGGGAGCGATAATGGTAGACCAGAAATGGCAAACCCATTACGCTTCTCGATCCGAGGACCCGAAGCTGAGAACTTGCCATATGATTACCTTATTTTAGGGGAATCAATGGACGACCTCTTTGTTTGGCGATAGTATTGTACCCCGAGGGATGAATATACTATTGCTTCTCAAATCGAGAATCTGAAACTGAGGAAACTTGGTTTTAGTATCCACATGTGAGAATGGGCGGGTGTTTACAGGTTTGCAGGTAACCGTAACCTTCAACCGACCCGGTATTCTGGTTTTCCTATCAGCGTGGACTTATCAGCCTGGTATTGTGGCATTATGGTATTCTGACATTATGACTATCCCGGTATTCTGATTAGGTCGGTACTCTGATTATGCCGATATTCTGGTATTTTGGTATTCTGATTATGCCGATATTTTGGCATCCTGGTATTCTGTTTATGCCGATATTCTGGCATTCTGGTATTCTGATTATTCGGATATTCTGGTATTCCGGTATTCCCTTCAGAGTAGACCTATGAGCTTATTCAGCCATCAACACAGCACTAATTCAGAATATATGGAAGCTTTGATCCCATTTCTTATTGCATTCATATTATTGCATTGCATTTGCATCTTGCATCATTTTGCATATCTTTCTCCAGGCCAGACCAGTGAGCTCATCCATTCTTTGCCTCGACTTGCAGTTGGTTTCCCGATTTTCATATTAGACTTGAATCAGCTTCTGGAAAGATCATGAACTCATGAGAGCAGAATCAGTTTGTGACTAGGGCCGGTGTCGATTTGATGAAGCATCAGTTGGACCAACTTATGGAAGCTATGGCCGCCATGACAAGGGGAGAGGCTAATGTTCAAAGAAATGAGAATGTTATTCCACCTCCGGTGAACAATGTTGCTCAAGCTCAGCCCGTGGGAGTCCCTGTTGAGGATCCTGTTATGCAAGAACGTCTCATTGTCCGAGGCGGACATCCATCTTCTCTTGATGCTACTGATTATCACAGTTTTGCATTCTCTGTGCCAGATGTCCAAGGGGTGGTTCCAAAGATGAAGCCTAAGGATCCACGATCTGTTGATGACGAAAGATACCGTGTGTTGGAGGAAAAGCTTAAAGCCCTGGAGAAGCGTGATACTCTTGATTTGAATGCTTCGAGCATGTGTCTGGTACCTGGCCTTGTAATGCCTCCAAAGTTTAAGATGCCGAAGTTTAAGCAATACAAAGGGGATAGCTACCCAAAACTACATTTGGTGATGTTATGCCGAAGAATGACTTCACATGCCCACATTGACAAGCTCATGATCCATTGTTTCCAAGACAGTCTGAGTGGGGCATCTATGTATTGGTATATGCAGTTGCAGAGTGGTAGCATCCAATCAATGTCAGATCTAGCCAATGCCTTTGTGAAGCAATACAACTATAATCTTGACATGGCTCCCAACCGAATTCATTTTCAAGACTTGTCTCAGGAAGATAACGAATGATTCCGAGAGTATGCTCAGAGATGGAGAGAGTTAGCCGCTCGTGTTCAACTGCCACTTTCGGATAGAGAATTGGTTGATTTGTTCATGGATACCTTGCAAGGGCCGTACTTGGAAAAAATGATTGTCAATGGGGCAGAAAAATTTTCTGACCTGGTGATGGTGGGAGATCGTATCGAGAGCCTGCTCAAGTGTGGAAAGCTCCAAGGCGTCTCAAACTTCCAAGCTAGTGAAAATGAATCAGTTGTTAGTTCTCAAGAAGAATTCGAGGAAGAAAATATTTCCATCCAGGAATCATCATCACCTCATTCTCAGCATTCAAGCATATCAACTGTTCAAAGTCAGCAATCTTCCGAGTCTCCGTATCAAGGACAATATTCTTCTGCAAATCAAGGACCTCCTCATAATCAACAGTTATATCACCGTTAGCCGCGTCAGCATACCCGACAAAGGCCAAGAAAGCCAGAGAGGCATTTCACTCAGTTGCCAATGTCATATAGTCAGATGTTGCCTGATTTAATCAGAGGTGGACTTATTGTGCCAAAGGAGATAGGTCCAGTGATTCCTCCGTACCCACCAGGTTTTGATATCAACGCCCGTTGTGACTACCATGCTGGGGCACAAGGGCATTCAACTGAAGACTGTAAGTTGCTCAGGAGCAAAGTTCAGACACTTCTTTACTCCAATATGTTCTAGTTCACGCCTCAGGGTATTCGAATCAACAATCCTCCTTCGTCCAGTCAGGTGGGTTCATCAGTCCAGGTTATGGAAGAAGTCACCGAGAGCAGTGGTGCAAATGATTATTAGACTAACTTCGACGAGCAATACTGAAGATGGCTAGCTCATTAGCAAATCAAGCTTGGAAAGCCCAGTTCCTCGAAGCTGGCAACCATTTAGATCATGTCATTTCTTTGCATTTTTAGTTTCTTTTCTGTTAAAATGTAAAAACTCATTTGTAAAACTTGTTGTTTTTGATTGATAATGATAATGAAATAAATATGCATGTTTTGATTAAATCCAGTCGTGTTCACTCATACTTTTTATCGATATCATATGCTTGTTTAAGTAGGATCCTAGGGAGGATGACGAAATTGAAAGGCGCAAAACTTCCAATTGTATGCTTTTGAACAAAAACCCTGTTGATGATGTACATGCATTGTTTCAAATTCCTAAACATCGGAGACATAAGGAAGATAATCCCTTGCAAACCCCGTTGAGCCTAGTAGTAGGAGTTTATTTCTGAAAATGAAAAACCCTCAATCTTAACCTGGGGCAGGATAGGTGTCAGCTAATTTGACCGTTCGTTCAAATTTCAAAAGGAGTGTTCCGTTCGAGGATCAATTACATCTACGGTTAACCCTCACTAACTGAAGAGTGAGACGGTCGCAACCCTTTACAAGTCAAGACAAACCTGTGTCACACGATTAGTTAAAAAAAAAAGAAAAAAGGAAAAAGCCCGCTAAGTCAAGAATTGAAAACAAGTGAGTTAGGCAAAAGTTAGGGCATCCTGCTGGACTTCAAAATCGAAAAATTCAAAAGAATCAGTCCAGGCAAAAATCAAGGAAATCAAAAAACAAAAGAACAAAAAGCGAAAAGGATTACAAAAGAAAAATCCTCGAATAAAGAACAAATTGTGTGAATACAGACACCAAGGACAAAAGGGGTAACTGTCACTCCAAAAATCGTGAGGGTTCCTTCCATCCTCATACCATTCATTAACCTTTTTGAAAGGTGAGCGTATGTGTTGAGTTAACTGAACGTAGGACTAGAGAACATCAAGGAGAATGGACGGGTTAAAATAAAACTTTGAGCCTTATATCCTTTCTTTCTTAAACCGCGAACCAGGCTACGTTATAACCTTCGAACGACCTAATTGAAGCAGGGTTGTTTCGAAAGCATTCTTCGGTTAAAATCGCGTCAGTTCTGACTCCCAAAAGGACTTTCTTATCATTCATGTTGGTATCTATATGACATTCTAATAAGTGATTCGTTCACTATATTTCACAAAAATTTTCTAGTGAACAAACTTGGATTTCAAAACTGTCATATGGATTGCATCAAAATTATCTTTTCAAAACGAATTGTTTTACTTGCGAGTCAGTACTTGACATCAGGAAAGTTTCTACAATGGAAAGATTGATTAGTCTAAGGTGCAAAGTGCCTGAGTACTCCGTTGAGAAGGGGAAAGTCATATCAAATGGGCAATCTATTCCAAGATTCAGCTAATCTGGGGCAATCAAGTCGAGATTCAACAAATCTCTCGAAGGTCATCCAGTCAGAGGTATTCCTTCACAGATTAGACAGTCAGGGGCATAAATCATTTCAAGGGTGGGGCAGGCCACGCCAAAAGCACAAAAGGTTATTCTCTCCGGAGGAGGGTTAATCAAAAGCCATGGGGCAATATATGTCAGATCTTCACGAGACATCCTGAAGACATGTTCATTTACATGTTATGCTGCATCGGGGCACCTCTTTTGGTCATATCACATTTGCAGGGTTCACGTTGATAGTTAACACGTGACGTCCCCAGTAGAGTTTCTCTCCTCGGCAGAGATGGCTGAAGTTTTATCACTCAGCAGAGCATATGAAGATTGTGAATTATTCTCCCCAGCAAGAGTTCAGGAGTTCGCTCTCCCCTAGCCAGGTTGGTGAAGTTTGTTGCTCTTCAGAAAGAGTTCATATTCTCGTACAGGATGGAGGTGTTGGGTTTTGTGCTTCCTTAGTTTGCGGTAAAGTTGTTTCCATATCCCCAACAGAGTAAGGGTAAAAGATAGGACCCCGACAGAGGACCAAGTCTGATCTTGTCCCATAGCAGAGTTGATATCATCAACCATTGATCCCGAAGCAGATTTTTTGAGTGGTGGTTAGCTTTCTCCAGCAATTCAAAGGTCGATTGTCATTGGCACTTTTCTTCAGCATATTCCTGGGATGTTTCTCCAACAGACGTTTGTTATTCGAACTTTCCCGCAGAATGGAGGTTTAGTCGGGATCTCGAGCAGTTATGACACTGAAGGCGATTCAGTTTGTTATCCCCAGCGAAGTTGGCCTCGTCTCTTCAGCATTTATTTTGTTGGAGTGGTCCTGTTGCATATCATACACATCATAGCATAATCTTTACCATGCATATCATTCGCATATCATATCATAAAGCCTTGTAAAACCGAACAGAAAATCTAAAGCCCAACCTTGCTCGGCATCCTTCCACAGCCCACTTTGCTGGCATCTTTCAAAAACCTGAAGCCTTATCCCTATTGGTGACCCTCTTTAAAGCAAAGTCCAATCCCTATTGGCACTTCCTTCAAAATCCAATCCCCAATGGTAGCCAGAAAGATTTCGCCTTTGAAAAAACAATCACCATCAGGTTTCACTTGTCCTTGCCAGCAAAGTCCAATTGTACTTGGCCCATCCTTCTTTCCCCGGTAGCCCGAGCATACGTCGGCATTTTGCATATAGTAATCATTGCATCCTCAAATCTCGTAGCATTTCCATTTTGTATGGAGCATTACGCCATAGAAAGAAAATTCAAACATATGTGTGCGAAGCATAAGCCAGATTTGGTACCTTGCGCGAAAGCCCGAATCAACTCCCAATCAAGACGGTGACATATCCCCAGCAGACAATACAATCAACCCATCTGCTTACCTTTCTTTTGGGTCATAGATCATACGTCAATCTTACCCTCGACCAGTCATTGTCCATCAACCCCTTGATGACGACATTTCAGTCAGGTTTCCTTTCCATCAAACCCCTTTGATGATGTGTTTCTGTGTATGGTTTTCTTTTTGTCAAACCCCTTTGACGATGTGCTCCCTAAGTTAGGTTTTCTTTCTGTCAAACCTCTTTGACGATGTGTTCTCTTCGTTCCGGGTATTCTTTGGGTTCCATCTTCTTTTCGTCAAACCTCTTTGACGAAGTGCTTCCTTCGGTCAGGTCTTCTTTCCGTCAAACCCCTTTGACGATGTGTTTCCTTCAGTCAGGTCTTCTTTCCGTCAAACCCCTTTGACGATGTGTTTCCCTCGGTCAGGTTTTCTTCCCGTCAAACCCCTTTGACGATGTGTTCCTTCGGTCAGGTCTTCTTTCCGTCAAACCCCTTTGACGACGTGTTTCCTTCGGTCAGGCTTTCTTTCCGTCAAACCCCTTTGACGACGTGTTTCCTTCGGTCATGTTTTTGTCCCGTCAACCCTTTGACGACATGCTTCCTTCGATCATGCTTTCTTTCCGTCAAACCCCTTTGACGATGTCTTCCTTCGATCAGGTATTCTTTCCGTCAAACCCCTTTGATGACGTGTTTCCTTCGGTCAAGTTTTTCTTTCCGTCAAACCCCTTTGACGACGTTCTCCTTCGGTTAGGTTTTCTTCCCGTCAAACCCCTTTGACGATGTGTTCCTTCGGTCAGGTTTTGTCTTTCCGTCAAATCCCTTTGACGATGTGGCTCGTTGGGTATGTGTTCTTTCCGATGCGGTTCTGGGGTTCACTTTTCTTTCTTGGGTATGTTGTCTTTCCATCAAATTCCTTTGACGAAGTGTGACTGGGCTCCAATTATATTTTCTCTCCTTGCGGTTAGCAAAATTTTGTGGTTCATATTGTATTCAATCACCTTCTACCTTGAACGTCTGAAAGCAGTTGCTATCACCTTTTCAGGTCCAAGTCGATTGAATAGGGGCAGCTGTAGTACCCCAAAATTTTCCCTACTCTTTTCTAACCTTTTTCTGGCTTTCGCTCCGCATTCATCTGCATCCACATTAGATCATAACTGCATCATTTATTCATTTGCATTGGTCTCCTGAGGCGTGGGATCATGGTTTCTTATCTTCTGTGCAACTTGGTTGATATTCATCAATTGAAGATGGTGGTTAGGGCTCATGGCAAAGGCATATTGACATTAGATCCAGTTGTGGACTTATATTGTGGTCAGGACAGAATTATTCTCTTAGTTGCTTATTGTTAATTACGTATAATACAAGTTAATGAGGGGAGGAGATTGAAGTTGATTCAAGGTGGAGTTCATGGAGTATTTGAGTTTGACTTTGGATTGGGCGAGTACTTTAAGACACTTGGAATTCATGATACAAGTCCATTAAACGGTATCCAAATCTCTACCCACATCCATTTCCATGTCTTTTATCTATATCACTTTCATGTCCCATTCAAATTCAAATCCTATCCATTTTTTAATCCATTTTTATTCATTTTGTTTCAAACCCCATATTCTTAATATCCATTTCTTTAAGTCCATATCCAAATTCCATTTTTAATTCACTTGTTAAGGCCATTTTCTTCAAAGATCCAAGTCTCACTTTAAATCAAAATTCGTTCAAAGTCCATATTCTTAACCCATTTCTAATACATCAATAACCATTAATAATTTTTCCATTCCATTTTAAATCCAACATCCATGTTCTTAAACCATGTCCACGCCCATTTCAAGATCCAAGGTTATCATTGTCCATTTCAATATCCATATGCATATTTTCCAATAACTAAATTCATTGTATCCGTTACATCATTCATATCCAAATTCAATCTCCATCCCATCCTCAACCAAATAATATCTTTGAAACTGCAACAAGGCCACAAACGCCACACGTTGAAGATTCAAAAAATGATGCAAATGAAAGCTCTGGGAAACACATATGGCTTGAAGTTGTTGATGCTGCTGATGGGACTGCAAGTGCTTCATGTGTGAAGGAACATGGTATAAAAAACACAACAGATGCATCTCAATCTAGCCAAGCTACAACTCCTAGGGATATTGAGGATTTTGGCCGGTCTTTAAGACCAAACACTTTCTTGCATCATAATTTCTCTACACTAAATAAACTTCAGTCCAGGAAAAATATGGATTTCAATCCTATTGATCAAGATGTCAACAGATTCAAAGTATCAAATGATGTCGGGAATAGTCAGTTTGATTCTAATCATGGACAACGGTTATACGGACACAATTACACAGTTGAAGATTATTTGGGTAATAATTCTTCAGTGTCAGGTGATTGACAAGAAACTAATGCATCTTCTGAGGTCCATAACAGATTTTTTGATGGAAAACGGTTACGCAGCAGTGTAATGGAAAATAGATACATTGCAGTGAAATGAAAATAACAGCATCAAAACTTTACATATAACAGAGAAAAAACTAACAGAAATGTGGAAAACAAGTTCATCGCAGGGAGACAAAATCTACATATTGATAAAAAAGGAGCTTCAATAACAGTTAAAAAAATTTGCACAAAACCTAACTTAACTATCATAACTAAAAAAACAAAAACCCTAACCAACTTCTATACCAGAACTAATTTCTAACAGTTTCTAACTAACTTCTTCAACCATCTTCTCTGACTCTAAACCTCCAATTCATCTTCTTCCTCCATCTTCTTCAATCATCCCTGGACATCACAAAAAAAAACCTCTAACAGAGTCCTCTAACCAACTCTCTTTTCACCATCAACCTTCCAACTAATCTTTTCTTGGCATCAACTCTCCAGCTTCATTTTCACCATATTTTTTATCCATTTGATTTGAACCACCGTAATTATTCCTCAATTCTTCATCAATCATCATCTTGGAATCGCACTTTCTCTCCATTTTCAATCTCCAGAAACCATAAGTAATCATCTCCTATCTTCTCCATTCTGTACAAACTGCATCTTCTTTCGACTCTCCTTCTGTTCCCATTCTCCGTCTGCGAACCTCCAAGCGACATCTTCAATTCAGCTTCAACCTTCATCACCAATTTTCCATAACCTGCAAGAAAAGAGAAATTTCGAATCGGGATTCAACGAGTCGTAACGACTTTGTTCGACTCACACCGATTCGGGAATCCATATGAATCCACATCAACTTTCATCATTCTCTTCGCAAGCTTCGCAAGAACCTGTAGAAAACCAATCAACAACACGAGGATGCATCGTACAACGAATCGCGATTCAAAAAACGGAATAGAAAAAGAATCCGCGACATCAATGATTTCAGTAAAACTGAGAACAAGAAGTGAATCATACCTGAGGCTTTACTACGTTGTCGTTTCCGTTATCTTCGTCAGAGCATCGCATCAAGTTGAAGCCCTTCTTCTGTCGTCGTCATCGCGAAATTCTGGGCGAAAGCTTCGACGCCGACGGCAAGAAGCCATGGCGTGGTGGAGTTGTGAGTCGTTCCAACAACGCCGTTGAATGAGAGAGATGAACTAAGGAGGAGGGGAAAAGTGGCAATCACGAGGTAGAGAATGACTGAGTCGGAATAGTTGAGAAAGTGAAGGAACCAGTGTAGGTTGAGCGGCGCAAGAAAGAACGAAAAAGAGTGAGGTTTGTGTGCTGAATAATCACTAGGGTTCTCTTTTGAAAAGCAATTCCTGTCCAGGTGGATCGAGCTTCAAGCCCATGTGGTTTTCCTCCTCGCACCCTAAACAGCCCAAAACCTCCATGGAAGTGCTATTCCACAAGCCGTAATCACTCCCTGCACCCCCTTGTTACGGGTTTGTCTTTTGTATTAATCTCTTTCTAGTCATTTTAGATTTTAGGTTCTGTTAATAGGTTGTAATTTTGACTAATTAAGTTTAGATTTTCTTAATTGATTTTTTTGCTTAATTGCTTAATTGTTTTTGGCTTAATTGCTTAATCTAATTTTTGGCTTAATTGCTTAATCGGATTTTTAGCTTAATTGCGTAATCGAATTTTTAGCTTAATTGCTTAATTGTTTTTTTTGCCTAATTGTTCACTAATTGAATTGTTTGCTTAATTGCATTAATTGTTTTTGCTTAATCGCACTAATTTCTTTTAGTTTAATTGCACTAATTTGTTTTTGCTCACTAATTGATTTTTGGCTTAATTGTCCACTAATTGTTTTAGAATTAGAAATCAATTTTGAACTAATTGATATTGATATAGTTTGGTTTGACTTAGTTCTAACATTGACTATACTTAGACTTTAATGCAAACTTCGTTTAATTTCCGTAGCAGTTTCATTAATTAACTTTGTTAATAGTCCTTAATACTTGTGGCATAGATTTTGACTAATTGTTGTTTACATTTTAGTATTAATTTCACTTAATTTTTGTTGACAATTACATTTGAATTTGGGTTGCTAACCTTGGTTATTTTGTTGATTACTTTGACTAATTGTTGAGTTTGTCTTTGTAGTGATCCACCTTTGATTTGATAAGGTGTTTAAAGGTAGGAGGTGCTGCTACATACACTGCTGTAGTGAACAAAGTGTGCTGTAAAATATTGCTATTCTGTCTGGTTGCATATACACCTATTCTGTTCCGGAAATAGTAGCTATTATAGGCTGTTTTTCCTTGTTGCTGGTTTTTATAGCTATGCAGGTGCTGGAGCGCTGTTGTTGCTGCTGTTTATGGCTTATTGCCTTGTTTTATTATTTTGTTCAGTAAGGGTGAAGAGCATTTGGTTCCATGTCTTTCACGGATCTGTTCCGCTTTCTGACACCTTCGTTCATTTATGCTAGGTTACTAGAAGCTTGCCGGTTTGCTAATACTTTGCTTGCGTTGCTACGGATTGATATCCGTTCGGTATTACTTCTCTTCTCTTTTACTAATTCCGCATTTTTTCCTTTTGATGTCATGAGAAGTAGGATTGGGAGTCCGTGCCACTTGGCCGGCAATTCTGGAAGTCCTCAAAGGAGGCTCTGTTTGTGATTGTTTAATATTGTGCCTAAGACCTCCAAATAGGCATCCCATTCCCGTATCCCCTTGTAAGACCTCAAAGAAGGCATCAGGCGGAATGAGAGTCCGCAATCGACTCCCGCCATTTCTAGTCCCATGTCGTTCTTAGCTCTCATTACATGATTTAGGCTTTGAACATAACTCACTCTTGTTAT
Organism: Lathyrus tuberosus; assembly: GCA_022829125.1. NCBI lineage: Eukaryota > Viridiplantae > Streptophyta > Magnoliopsida > Fabales > Fabaceae > Lathyrus > Lathyrus tuberosus. Next base: position 9,662,176 of record JALAZF010000214.1, read on the forward strand.
CGAGTCAGTCAAGTGGAAGAAGGGTTTAGCAATCAAACCCCCACGCCTTGTCTATAGCTCGCATTGACCGATGCTGATGCTTATGTGATCTGATTCACATCTCCCCCTTTTTTACTCTGCTCTCCATGGTTCTTGATACCATTGGATGAGTACCCCTATTTCTCACAGCCAGCTTGTTTGCCTCGGTTGATATGACCCCTTGGCTAAAGCTCCCCATTTTCTCATTTTGATTGTTTGATGTTATTGTTGACTGACACTGTTTATTCTTTCGTTGCTTTAATTCATTTTGTGATTGATTTATCTTGTGTTTACTTGTCTGATGACATGATCCCGTAGGATTCCTAGCTCCACTTAATTTTTGATTAAGTCGGAGGTAGGAGAGACATTAGGATAACAATTCATGCATGACAACATTAGTTAGACTCCCTCCCTGATCCTGATCTTAGGACCATCATTGCATGCTAACTTGTAGATTCAGTTTCCCTTTAGACTATTTGTGTGACCTTCGTGAGTCTCACCTTTCTTTCGCATCCGTGCGATCGAGACTGTTTCCTGTGTTCTGTAGTAGCGTGAACTACGGATGCTCTGATTCCTCTTTCTTTTCCGATTGTGGATACGTAGGCACGAGATGCGATATCTCGGCGAGCACACTAACAACTAACTTCCCTTTTCTCTCGCACCCGTGCGATCGAGATGAATCGCCTAGAGCACACTAACAACTAACTTCCCCTTTTCTCTCGCACCCATGCGATCAAGACGTTAACCAATCGATTTATCAAACCTTTCTCTCGCCCGCGTGCGATCGAGACCCTTTCATAAACAACAAGACCTTGTTAGGTCGAACTACAACTGCTTTGACTTCCTCTCTCTAGTTAGATTGAGGATACGTAGGCATAGGCGCGACGCCTGGCAAGCAAACTTCCCCCATCAACCCCATAGTCCTCCGAACTACGTTGACTCTGACTTTCCCGCTCCCGAGGGAATACGTAGGCCAAGGACGACGATGTCCTATCGAGTCGCTTCTTTTCTTTTCACCTTTTGTTTCCAGTTTCCAGTTAGCAGTTGAGCTTTAGATAACTTACACCCTTTGATCGATAACAACAAGTGTGGATCCCATCGAGTACGATGGACGCGAGGGGGTGCTAATACCTTCCTCTCGCGTAACCGACTCCCGAACCCAGGCTATGGTTGCGATGACCATTCCTTTCCCTTTGTTGAGGTTTTCTTCGATCGTTTCCTTTCCCTGCGTTGGGATAAATAACGTTCGGTGGCGACTCTTCTGTTCCTTTCCGCCGGTTGATTTTTGCAGATGTGATACTATCGAAGAAAAGTGGGTGTTCAAGTTAAAACACAATGCTGATGGGTCGATAGCAAGACATAAAGCAAGATTAGTAGCTCGAGGGTTTCTTCAAAGAGAATGACTTGACTACTCTGAAGTATTTGCTCCAGTAGCAAGACTGGAGACTGTTCGACTAGTGGTAGCATTGGCATGTAACCAAGGTTTGTCGACATTTCACTTAGATGTGAAGTCCGCATTTTTGAATGGTCCGTTAGACGAAGAGGTCTATGTAACACAACCTTCTGGGTTTGTGATTCAGAAGGAAGCGAGTAAAGTATATAAGTTGCACAAAGCACTCTATGGCCTCAAGTAGGCACCTAGGGCATGGAACAAGAAGATCGACTCATACTTGGTCGAATTGGGATTCGAAAAATGCAAATCTGAGTATGGTGTCAATGTTCAGGTTGTAGCACAAGATATAACAATCATCTGCTTATATGTCGATGACTTGTTGGTAACTGGAAATAGCTTGGACCACTTGTCGAGGTTCAAAGAGCTGATGATGAAGGAATTTGAAATGTCGGATCTGGGAAAATTGTCTTATTTCCTAGGCATGGAATTTCAAATGCTGAAGAAAGGTATGGTGCTACATCAAAAGAAGTATGTCAAAGAGATACCCAAGAGATTCAGAATGGATGATTTGAATCCTGCATCCTCACCTGTCGAACCAAACTTGAAGTTGGAGAAGCATGGAGAGGAAGACAAAGTTGATGTAACTTTGTTCAAACAAATAGTTGGATCTATGAGATGTGTGCAACAATCGACCTGATATAAGTTTCGCAGTCGGATTAGTGAGCAGATTCATGGGTGAACTAAGAGTGTCACACATGAAAGCTGCAAGAAGAATTCTGAGATACTTAAAAGGAACAACAGATTTTGGAATTCTATATCGACGAGATTCTGAAGGAAAATGAGAAATAGTTAATTACTTTTCAGATACTGATTGGTGTGGAGATAAGGAAGATCAAAGAAGTACAACTGGCTATTTCTTTCAAGTATTTGGTGCCCCAATCTCATGGTGTTCGAAGAAGCAACCTGTATGTCAAGTAATTTGGATCAAATCAGTACTTGAAGAAATGAAGGTCGAAGTGAAGAAACCTCTTGTGTTGAAAATCGACAACAAGTCAGCCATAAATCTGGCGAAGAATCCAGTTCTGCATGGAAGGAGTAAACATATCGAAGCCAGATTTCACTTCTTGAGGGAAAAGGTAAATCGAGGTGAACTTGAAGTTAGGCATTGCTTAAGTGAAGCACAGTTAGCCGACATTTTCACCAAAGGATTGAAGATCGACAGATTCCTGAATTTGAGAAAGAAATTAGGAATAGTTCATATCGACTATAACTAGCTCGACAACTTGGATTATGGGGGTGTGTTGAAATATTAGATTAGACTTGATTAGATTTGATTAGACTTGATTAGATTTAATATTTAAATATAATCCAAGTTGTGTTAGCCCAAGCCCAATTAGGGTTGTATATAAATAGACTTAGTTTGTATCATTATTTACACAATTCAATAATACAAATCCTTATTTTCTTATTCTCTCTCTTTCTCTCCTCACTAAAAGTGCCTCACACACTAACATTTAAGTTATATTTAGTATAAAATACTTTTTTGACACTGAAGTACAAGTTCGCTAATGTGCTTGGCGGTTGATTTACAATTTTTTATTATTCAAGTACAAATTTTATACTGTAATTGACAGTTTACTACTACAAAAAATACATTTTATCTCAGTTAAAAATGAGGTTTTACCTCGATTTCACATGTGAGGTAATAAAGAACGTCATGAAAACTTGGCACTTTATCATCAGTTTCCATCGAGGACAAATTTGTAATGGTCATTGGTTCGATCTCTTGCAATTTTATTTTTCAAAACTATAAAGTGTGTGCAACACGCTTCTCAGTTCTGTTAATATTCGAGGAAAAAAAGTATTTATGTATGTTTAAAATTAAAATCGATGGGTAAATTTTATTTATTTATTTATTTATAATTTGTTTTAAATATTAATTTGACCGGTTTGTATTTTTTTCCACAAAAACTATATACAAATTTTGTGACAGAATCAGAACATTTTATTTTTTAAAAGAACATAACTAAATATATATAGACTATCAAATTACATTGTTTACAAAATAAAATGTACTCATATACAAAATGGTACACCAAGAGAACTTAAACATATTTGAAAACATATAATGACAAAACAAAATACATGTGTAACAGAAAACCTATACACAATGTTAACAACAATCAAGAAAAACTAGTGTTGTTGAGATTCATAAAGAGATAGGAACCAACTGCCCCAACGTGATTGGATGGCATCTATATCTTCTTTTGGGAATGGTGTTCGGTCGCTAAACACCTTTAAATTGAACAAAATTTAAATTATGATAAGGTACCAACAACAACAAGAAAGTTAACTTCACAAATATAAATAAAGTAAATGTGTGGATAAAGTTAATACTTTAACCCATGAATTAATAATGCCTCCAGAGACAATATCAAACCTACGTTTCATAACATATTATCCACACGAATGTCATTCAGGTTGTTTTCGTGTCTACAAATGATTTTCATATAGTTACTAATACACACAAAGGACAAATAATATATTAGCGAAAATAAAAGAATATAAAAAAGCACAAGTAATACTTACTTTTGGAAAAAGGAACCTTGGTTTTTTACCTCTAGCTTTACGATGCACTCCATAGATCTACATGTCGATAAAGGTAAAATTTGAGTATTAGAAATAATAGCAATTACCCGCTCAAAACGCCATGCATCGACGAATCAAGATCATAGTGTAACGAGCATAACATAATTACAATATTTTGCTTCAGACATATAATAACTAGTTGCTAATGTGAACTGCATAAGCATTCCAAATAATTAATAATGTGCATAAAATTGATTTATAAAAGAAAACACAAATTAATATATACTTACACATGGTAAATCAACCCTATGTAACACTATATGTTCTCATCAATCAAATTACTTTGTATGTATGTCTGGATAGCATTGGATCTCCTTTGTTTAAATTGAATTTTGAATGGGTCAAAGAAACAATACTTTCTTAAGTCCCTTCCAACACACATCTCATGCATGTACCTAAATGTTGATGCAAGTTAAATCCTGATGTTAAATTACGAAAACAATGAATATAAATCGAAATCACCTTAAAAGTTGTACTTATGAGTCTCAAAGTCATATTACGATTATGTCCAACCAATCATCTCCCTTCAAAATTTCCACAACACGCATCTTATGAACTATATAAGCTTATCTGGGTCATGTTTTAATGTCATCTAGAAGATTTATGTCATCTGCTCTACCGTCTTTGATAGTCTTTGCATGATATCTGGTTGAGGTAGTGTGATGTCATTATTATGTTGTGGGGCAGAACAACTATCTTCCGTGATTGTACCATCCATAACACTTTCTCTGTTATGTCTAAATGATCTAAATTTAGGAGGATGAGTACATCATTAATTTCAATTGCTGAATAATAAAAAACCGCAACATAATACATAATTTAAATACACAAACAATAACAACAACATAGAAAGAAAATTTTTAAACCAAACTTATACTTACCACAATTACATCACAGGTACACTTCTCCCGCATTTCATCGGTTAACTTCTCTCACTCCTCCTCATTCAACCTCTCTCGCTCCTCCTATAACCTCTCTCGCACCTCTTGCAACAACATCTCCGACTCCTCCATATGCACCCTCTCACGTTCCTACTGAGTCAGTACCTCCCACGCCTCCTAAGTTCACATCTCCAGTGCCTCATGAGTCCACTTTTCCTACTCCAGTTCTAATACTTATTGTACTTTCTCCCCTATCCTTTAATCAACTATCTCAATTTGTTTCTTACGGATTACTTCGTTACTAATTTGGGATGATCCAAAAAATAACCTCAAACAGATGCCTCTTCCAAGACCATGGGCATACCACCATGCTCCTCTGTTCAAATCACTTCTATCAAGATGCCATGACATTCTTGTGAAACAAAAATACCATCTTTGGATTTTTCAACCAGTAAGTCCTACAACACATATAAAAGTTTATTTTTACCAAATTGAATTAAATTAATAAGCAATTATGAAAAAAGTATCTACTTAAAATGTTTTCAACAACTTTGTGTGTAGCCTCTAATGTGAACTCACCTCCTAGTATTTGACGTCCTCTTCCATATCTTATGGCATGATGGTGGAGATGGGATACAATCAAGGCTTCTTGAAGGATCTCCCAACTCTAGTTCTCTTTGTTTTCTTTTTTCTTTAATCATTATCTGCTTTAGTTTATCATATCTTTTGTGATACAAGCTATGTGGATAAATATTTATTGCTCTATTCTCCTTTCCTTTTTGCCTCTTAGCCAAGAATTCAAGAGTGATACGAGACTTGACAAACTCATTCCAAACGTCCTTATCAATATATGAATACATCACATATGGAGGATCAATGTTACCTTTTGGTTTTGTTATATAATCACTTATGATCTATCAAAATGATGACTTTTCTTCTACCTTGTACTGTCACGTAACCCGTAAAACAATCGACATGTTCACCATAGGCCTTACCAGCTCTTGGACTAAAATCAATTGGGAAACGAACATCGCTTTTGTGGGCTTTTGACATCTTGGTAAATATTATGGCACCTCTAATTTTTTTTTTACTTTTAGTACTAGCAGAGGTTGTATCAGAGGTGTTGGCCGAATCGTCCATCTCTGTGTAAACCAAGAACTATACTTCTCAAATCAACAATATCTGCTAAGGCACCTAATGCATATGAACTAAGACGAGATGACGGAGTCAATATCAATGCTAATTTTTTTTTTTATAATTATCATTTAATAACTAAATATCTTAAATAATTTATATTTCAACATATTTAATTTTTTTTATATTTAATATATTGTGATTGTTAACTATTACCAAATCATAAAAATATTTTTACATTTTTTTAATAATGCATTATTATTATTATTATTTAATAATATTATTATAATGAAAAATATAATTATAGTTGAAGTTCGAAAAAATAAAATTTAAAGGCCCTTCAATGAAATGGGTGGGTCCACTTAAAATTTAAAAAGGAGCTTCAAAGCATTGGGTCGATCTTATTAAATTTTTAAATGGCCCTCCAAAGCATTGGGTGGGTCTATAGTTACAAAAACAAAATTGTTTAAAAATATGATAGTTTTATAAGTGAGGAAAGTATGATATTTCGGTTAATAAATTGAAAAATAATGGTGGTTTGGTAAAATACTCTGATTACATGGTCCAATTCAGAATCATTTTCAATAAAAAGTACAAAATGGTAGAAAAGATTGAACAATCAAATACCAAATGTTGTGTTTTTTTCTTTACTCTACACTCACTAACGCACAATTAGGTTTTATTATTAAAAATTTAGATGCAAGAAAAAATTAGTTTTTTAAGGAATATAATTTGGTAAAATGTTATAGGCCGCCCAATAGGCTTAGTAAGACATATATTAGCGGAAGACCTAATTCTATGCTCCCTCGTAGCAAACTGGTGAACATGTGGACTCTCACCAGGAGGACAAACATCGAAATTAAGTCATTTTCTTATCTTAACTCATTGGATTCAATCTAATGCTCTCTTTCAATCCAAGTCATGCTCAGTGAGGATAGTTTTAACCAATAACCATATGCAAGGTACAATTTCATTTACTCTTACAAAGTTAGACCTCTACTCCACTGTACTAGAGAGGTTCATGTTAACACATCATCACTCTTTTGTTTGACTCCAGAATAGTGGCATCGTATGTGGGAAACAACTTCTTGATTCTCACGAAACTTCACACATAATTCAGCAAATCCTTTATGTTGTGCCTATCAACCTCTTTAGTAATATACTTGATCACCAGTGATCTATTCAACTGATAATGGTAACTTCGAAACAAACTCGGTTGGCCTATTGTCGTATCCCTAATCCTACGATTGAAGTCACCTTGTTGATTTCAACCTTGTCATATTACCACCTCTTATCGTCTCCTTGATTACTGGAGGATTATCTTGCTGAAGATGTTTGTCAAGAGATCTCTAAACGAACACTGCTACAAAAAACACATATGACAACGGTTGTGAAAGACTAATAATGACGGTTGTATGACTGTTGTTAGGTAGCATGAGATTGTAAGTGTGTTATTTACAACCATGGTTTGTTTCTCATTGTAGTAAATTGGAATGTGTGTTACTTATAACTACGGTTGTGTTGAACAACGCTGTGAAATATTTATAGGTCCTAAGTTCGATAACCAGTTGTCATACCCTAATTTTTTACCCCTAAGATATCACCTCATTTACATCATTTGCACAAAATTCATCATTACATATGTATGTATGTGTGTCTTTATGATTCACTAACCCATTACAAATATAAGATGTGTGTGCTTGACTACTTTACAAAGTTAGGTGGTTCCTCAAGGACTCAAGCAGATAATTTGTCAAAGGGTGGGCATCATATTCAACATCTCAAGTCCCTTATTCATCTATGAAGGTCAATAGTTTCCCTCTCATCAATAATCAATGAAAAGTTTCATAAAATCAAGATCATCATGCCCCAAGTCATCAAATGCATCCAAATAAGGGTTTTGACCTAATTCAGTCCCTGGTTTGACTTTTGAAGAAAGACATGATCCAACACCTCAAGATATGTTTCAAGGAACTCAAATGCGTCATAGTAGTCCATTCATATGATTGGATTGATCCAAGGAGTTTGATTCATAAACAATGCAAGAATTCAAATTCATCTGGTCCACAAACTAGGGTTTCTGATCAAAAGTCAACTGCACCTTTGACTTTTGACCATTACATGATCTCAAGCCTTGGGACATGATTTAAGACACTCAAAAACACCTTTGGAGTCCATCCATAGTGTTTAATTATCCCAAGGATTTGATTTCGTTGAAGACCACAAAGTTCAAGTTCATCTGATAAAAAGTCAACCAATGATCAAAGTCAAGTTTGACTTTTGACTCTTTTGGTCAAACATGGGTTCCTCAAGTCTAGAATGATGATAATATATGCTTTGGATCATGATCAATCAAGAAAAATCAAGAAATATGAGGTTACTTGTAAAAAGGGAAACATTAAAGAATTTGAAAATTTTCCAAGTTATGAAATTCAATGATTTTTGTCAAACTTACCAAGGCCATAACTTCCAATCCAAGTAACCATTTTCTTTGCTCCAAAGACCAAATTAAAGAGCTTGTTACATAATATAACTTTGTCCTTGAGGATGAATTCCCAAAAAATGCATAGATTGAGAGATATGAAGCCATTAAGTTGGAGGTTCCATACTTTTGAACTTAGACACTTAGAGAAATTTTTAGACAAAATCTGTCTTATGTTGGAGCCAACTTTACGGACATTTTTTTCCATGATCCACATTAATTGAAGGAAAACTTTGAACATCAAACTTGAAGTATGTTATCTCATTTTTCCAAAATGGCCAAGAACATTCATTTACCTTACTTGGGCAAGAAGTTATGAATTTCACAATATGCTTTGTTGTAACTATTTTGCAAGACAGATTTGCTACACATTTTGTTAGTACACGATTTGAATGACCTTGTTTGGCTTCATTTCTTCACAAGATCAATAACAAAATCATCATGCACCAAGTGCTCTGCAAGATCACAATAGAAATTTCAAAGTTTTATCCCTTGGCATGTGATAAAAATCATTTAAAAGCTAGGAAGTGAATTTTGTCCTCTAGCATCAAAGTGCTATAGTGAATTTGCCAAAAACCACTCCAATATGTCGGAGGATGATCAAAACACCAAGGGATGAGATGCAATATGAGAGAATCAAGCTCAAACACTACAAAAAAACCCGTTAATTGTGGCGGTTTTATTAGGTCGGTTATTAAAACCGCCATAATTTACTTAAAATTGTGTCGGTTTTAGCAACCGACGTAATGTGAATAACATTTTGGCGGTTTCAACCGCCATTATTTCCATAATTTAGTTTAATGCACAATCTTATCGTAGTGTCCACATTCCCTTTTTTTTTTTAATTGTTACTTATTTTAACTTTATTTTTTCATCAATTTTTTTATTTTCATACTATATAACTCTAATTAATTTAATCTATTTTTGTTTCTTTTTTTTCCTTGCACCTATTTTTACTCTAACGTACTAATTTTTATTTTATTTTAATAATTTTTCTATTTTTATTGTAGACTTTTTTAATTAATTATAAGTATTTCTTTTTTAAAATACAGAAAATTACATTTTGGACCTCTTTGTATCTATCACAAGAAAACCATTATCACAGTTAAACAAATTGAAATGAGCTGAACCCTAAAAGTCGTGAGAGCGCTTCTTGTATTTCCCAAATCACCATTGCCGTAAACTTCCCTCAGTTTTCATTCTTGAAACTCATTTTCCCTGGAATCCTCGTCATCGCAATAAACCTCACCATCTGAGTGAACCTCCATGTTTCAGTTTCTCTTCTGTTACACATCCATATGTGAAGTACTACTCTTCAGATTTACGATATTCCTCTTCGATCTACTCGGTTCTTACGAGATCTACGTTGTGTCTTTCTCTGATCTACAATTTCCATTCAATTTGTGACATCTTTGGTCTACCTTATTTCTTTTTTTTCCTAGATTTTCTCTTTGAGTCATCTTCACTTTGCTATTATCGTGTATTTTTTAAATTATATGCAACTTATAATCCACTATTTGATTTCATTTGATTTAATTATTAGGTTAAATTTATTTTTTGCATTTGATTTAATTGTCAGGTTAAATTTAATTTTGCATTTGATTTATTTCCTAGGTTAAATTTTTTTTTGCATTTGATTTAATTTTTAGGTTAAATTTATATTTGGATTCATATTACTACTTGTTTAACTTTTAATCAACTCCGATTTATTTGAACATTTCAGAGATTTGTGGAAACTTCTGCCACTTCAATATCGAGGGAGTCGCTGTTTCAGCCAATATTGTCCACTTGTTGGATATTTCAACACACTTTTATCGGCACAGGTCAGCTTCCAGACATCATCGTTTGAGATTACGAGTGTGGCCTAGATTTTTTTCATACTCATTCTTTTACTTTTAGAAACTTTGCAAATTTATTGTCTTTTAGAAATAGTATACTTCTGATACTTTCTTGTCTTAATTATTCCATGCTAAAATGACCCTAAAATAAGAATACTTTGTAAGTTGGTAAAAGCGTATTGCGACGCCTAGGCCTATAAAAACATAAACTAAGCCTCATAGCCTTTTTCTATTTTATATGCTTTGTATGCCATGATTAACATGTTACTGAAAAAACCTTAATTGCAAACTTACTTTGTTGTTTTTTTTGTTTGATCTTAATGTTAGTTCTAGCCATTTCCCGTGCAGCTCAAATTTAACATATGTCACCTCATTAGGTTCATCATCTGGCCAATTAATAACAAGTCTCTAGCTTTTCATATTGTAGGTATGACAATTAAGAACTCTCTAGCTTTTCTAATTGAAGAAATTTTAGTTTTATCCATGCTGAGATAACTCCGAATGATATTTTAGCTAGTTGCCAAAGTGACGTCAAGTACGGTTGTTTCTTGTAGTCATATAATAGATGCACATGTGTGTACTTTATAGCTTGATATTTAATTTGTATTTCATATATTGAGTTCATCGTGTTGCCTTTAATGGAATGAATTTTAAGAATACATATTTCCATATATAAACTTGGAGGCATGATTTTAAACATCAGCTCTGTGCCTAGATAAGCTAGCCTGTGCGGATAACCCCCGAGACCTTAATAAGCTAGCCTGTTACTAAGTTTATTTATTTTTCTGTGATAAGTTGTTTGGCTCCTGAAATTTCAAGGGCCTTTAGGTGACTTTCAAGAATGATGGTTTCCCTGCATTTGACAAAACCAATTGCGCATAAATGTTGTTGCATTTTTTGGAATAACATAATCACTGAGATAGTATTTAATTGCTTGAATGCCTCTTCTCACCCCACCAGCAGTGTTTACTAACCTAATGACATTAAAATTGTAATAATTGACTAGGTTATTTGGAATTAGGTGCATTCATATTGGATATTACATATAAATTGCAACAAGCGAAGAGATGCCTCGATTGCCGCAATTTTGTCATCTGTTTTGCATCCTTTAATTTTTAATGACGAGAGCATGCATCAAAGAGACAATGCACCAAGGCCACTGAAAATAGGTATGTGTTCTTTACACAAGTTTTCTATTCATGTGTGTTTTCTTTTCTAATTCTTGCAGATAGTGACTTTTATCTTTTGAAAATTCTTAGTGTTATATACTGTGTTGAGTAATTATGATGCTTCAAGTGGTTTCGTCTTTTGTAATTTGTAAAATGTTAAAACTGCAGTACAATGTCCTTGTTCTGAATCCAGATTTAAAAAATGCTGGACAAAGTGCATTGCCAAACTTAACTTGGCTATTTATATGTAATTTTAATAAAAATATTAAAACTAAATTGGATATTAATATATAATTTAAAATTGTTCTTCTTAGAATATTTTAGTATCCTATATTGAAAGTTGTGTTTTAATTGTACGCTATCAGACCAAATTTTTATTTAAGAGATGAAAAGCATTTAGTGAAAATTGTAAAAGTTGAAACAATGGTGGAGAGTGGTGACTTTGAGCGACATGCTCGACTGTTTTTACAACTATAGATTAGTTGCATAATGAGTTGTAGTTGAAAGTATTTCTTTGCACGATTTCATCATTTTCCTATTTTATTTCTCTTCCTATTGCAAAATAGATCTTATGTTATCAATTGTGAATTTGAGCGAACTATAATTATTGTTATTGGCTTATTGGTTATCAATTATTGCTTCATCCAAATTTTTATCCTAATACATTGTCATTGCAGCTTCCTCTGATTCAACAGCTAGGATTTAGTCTATGTCAACTAGTGAAGATATTAAACTTTACAGAGGGCATCATATAACTACATTTTGATATGCTTTACCTGATGGATCTGAACCTGCAACTTGTTGTCAGAGTTTCCAGATATGTTTATTTAGGCCCCGAACAAGCCTACGTAACATCCGCGATAGAATGCATAGATTAAAATGCATGCATACCGTTCTTGTAGCATAATTAGTGAAGTTTCGAAACACATTACTACTAGTGTAATTCTTTAAGATTGTCTCACAAAATATTACTATTTGAGAATTTTTTAGACATATTACTATTTGAGCATTCTTGTCTATATTGTGTAGTTATTATAATTATTGATTGTTGTGGTAGTTTTTATGGTAAGTACAGTGTCATAGGATACTGACAAAGAAGTTAAAAGGAAATAGATACTTCACGGCATAATATACAATCTTTTTTTGGAAAAATAGTTAATAATGTGGCGGTTTAAACTGACAATAATTACAATAAAAAAACCGCCATTTTTTACTAAGTATATAACGACGGTTTGTATGGCGGTTGAATTCAAACCGCCATTTTTTTCTTAGCGGCAGCCGTATTTATGGCGGTGTTGAAAAACGTCGTTTTCGTAAATTACGGCGGTTGAAACCGACATAATAGTACTTCTATAACCGCCATAAATATTTTTGTAGTGAAAAGATCAGAATTGCTAGCCATGTGAGAATGGAAGTTGATCTTACCAGACCAGAAAGTGATCAGGAGCCAGCAACACGTTGCGAGCCCCTAGTTCTTCGGTGGTGGAGAAGAGGAGGGGGTGTACCTACAAGGCACTTCGATGCTAAAGTAAGTTTCAGCTGGAGAGATAAAGCAAGTACAGAAAAGGTGTGAGAATAGAATACTTTACCCTCTAGTGAAAGAGGGTATTTATAATGTACCCCCAACGCTGGGCCAATGGTTATCTGCATTGGGTTGGATCATTAGGCCTAATACAAATAACTGCCAAGATCTACGTGGCGTAGGAAGACCAACACGTGGTATTCGTCCTAGGTCAACTGCCCCGTGAAGTTCGGAAGGTGGGGGACCGATTCTTTTGCTTGTGGGTAGTTGGCTGATGACGTGTCCCCGCGTGAGGGGCACATGGAGACCAAGGGGTGGACGCGTGAGCGTTCCCCGTGTGAGTTGATAAATTGGGCCTTTATTGGGCCCTCCCTGGCATGGAGATGGGTTGGGCCATGCCCGACATTGGGGCAGCCTCTGGTCCAGTCCATAACAGGAATCCCCAAGTCATTGCTCCGAAGCAGATGAGCAATGACTTAAGAGTCAATTCTAATATGGAGGAGGGCGTAGGAACTTTCCCGGGTGATTGTTGTGCATGCCCGAGTCGCTGAGCCTGTGGGACGACGCACATGAATAGGCGTGAGAGCCATTAGGTGCGCTCGACAGCGGGTTCGACGATAGAGTCGATCAGGCGCTTATCGTGGGGAATGACATGCCCGCCACACACAGTCATGGCTCTTTTCAGCTTCTCCCGGGGAAACCATCCCGGCAGTGTAAGGGTCAGACATTGTGCGCGGAGATGTGATGAGAGTAGAAGGGAACGGGCACGTCATTCCCTCGAGCAGGCGAAGGATCTGAAGGGACATACGTGGTGTCTTCTAGGGCAACGTGTCAGGAGAAATAAATGCCTATGACGACTATGAGTAAGGGTGCTTGTGTGCCTATGTGATGCCTCGCTTCTCGTGTTAGATCTTATAAATAGGGGGAAGTCCATTTCATTTGCATTTTCCCCTCAATCTAGCTCAAAAATCCCTCAAGATATTATCTGCTCTTCTCACCCTCGTTCGCCACCGCTGCCGCTGTCAGCTTTTTACTCCGTCGTCTAGCTCCAGAATCCTTGCACCAGTAAGTTTTCTGTCCCTTTCCATAATTTATATATTTTTCGGCGGGTTATGCATTTTTCGGTTACTTTTTCGGTGAGTCTATGAGTTTTCCGGCGAACTCATGAAGTTTTCGGCGAACTCATGAAGTTTCCGGCGGAACTATGAAGTTTCTAATGAAGACGCCGGGGAGTTCATTAGGATTCCGGAAAACTTCATGAAATTTTCGATGAAGGCCTTGGGGATCCACGATGAAGGTCTCGGGGACCTCTAAGGCTTTTAGCGTCCTCAGTGGGTTCGACGCCGGAGACCCTTTCTCCCCACGGACTCGTGAGTATCGCGAGGAAGTCTCTAGTCGAGGAGACTTTCCATGTTTGACTGGAGGGAATTTAAGCATTGAGGAACCTTTTTCTCGAAGATGGAGGTTTAGTGTTTTGCGTCGAGGAGAACCTCCTCTCGGGTACGAGCTTTTCAGCGAGGGCTTCGGTTGAGGAAGTTGGTCGAGCGATTCCTCGCCCTTTCACTTGATTTGTGATGTAAGGGTGGATTTGCTCTTAGATGTCGAATTCGCTGTTTTCCTCAACTTTTTAGGTAAAATGGCCGCAAAGCCCGAGTGTGTCATCGTGATCGACAAGGAAGTCGCACCCAATTTGGTCGACAAGGAAGTTGAGGTTGCGCAAACCCGCACGCCGTTCGACTAGGTCGGGCAGGAACCTATCAGTATCGCCTCGCGTTTTACTTTCGACGAATCAGACGCCTTTTCTACTATTGAGAATCTCGCCGAGGGGGTCTCCCCGAATTGGATGGTTTACAAACCCATAGAGATGCACCGGAGATGCTCGTCGTTCAAAGGGATGCGGTTTCTGATGTACTTGTTCACGTTTTAGAAAGCAGGGCTTTGTCTGACCTTCAGCAATTTCTAAAAGAGGGTGTTCCATTGGTTGAATCTAGCGCCTTCACTGCTTCATCCCAACGCGATCGAGTTCGTGCGGGCCTTCGAGCTCGTGTGTCAACATCTTTGTGTTGGTGCCACGCTCCCCTTGTTCTTCCGTACCTTTCACCTTCAGCGATAATCCTTCCAGGGCTGACATAGTTGGGTATCTCTAAAGCAGTCGAGGAAGTTGTTCAGGGCGTACATGGATTCTATCCGTACTTTTAAGGAAAGATACTTTGTTGTAAAACCCGTGTCGCATTCGGTCATTGATTCCCTATACGACTGCGTGATAAAGCATGAGAACGGGTGACAAGTGGAGGCTTTTAAAGTGAAGTTCCCCCTTGAGTGGCAGGAGGGCCACTTTGACAAGGCTACAAATAGCTATATCACCAAGGCCGACGATCTGGACACCGAGGATCGACTCTCTAATGGGAAGATAGTCGAGTTCGTCTCCAGTTACACTCCGGCTAAGTGTGTCATTAAGGACGGGAGTTTTATTTGTGACGAGCACGAGGAGGTTCTCCACGACCCTCAGTTAATTAACACCAAGGCCCTCCTCGAGTGTGGTTCTGACGAGGAAGCGTTGAGACTCTTAGATAGTGGATGCTTTCTTCCCTCGCGTGTTTGCTTATTTTTCTTCACTTTATTGACTTGTTCTTTTCTTTGTTGCAGGCCAGATGTCGAGCATCCAGGAACGCGTGATGAAGCTTGTGGCGACCAAAGGCGCCAAGAAGGCCACCAAGGGCCGCGTTACCCAAGTCCAGCAGATGGCTAGGGCTGACCAGCAGCCTGGGGGCTCTTCTTCTCCTCAGGGAAGTCAGTCTCCCGTCTTTCAGGATCCTCCAGCCAAGAAGCCACGTCTCTAGGAGTCTGGTCTCGTCGACCTCTTGGAGGACGTTCTCGGGGAAAGATTCGTGTTGCCTCTCTTCCACCTTCATCGGGAGCTCTTCAGCGGGGTTAACTCTTTGATCATACCCGCGACAGAGTCCAAAACGATTATGGGTGTTGTAACACCTCAAAATTTGCCCTTTCTTTTTCCAACCTCTAACCGGCTTATGTTTCGTTTCATTCTTGCATTATCATCTTTGCATATCATTGGTTCTTAGCATGGGATCAAGGTATATGGGCTAACTCAAGACAAGAAGATGTTTTCCAGAGCTTCAAGTAAAAAGCTCATGTGTGCTATCCAGGACGCCAAGAGGAGAGATAGTCTCAATGTCTTCATTACTTGAACCACAAAGGAGCCTTGGACCTCAAGGTCTCTTATTGGTCCATCACCTCATCAGAAGATTGCAACTGGTAAGAGATTTCAAGTGAATCACATCCTCCTAGCCTAATTTTTCAAATTAGGGTTTTGAGATTCCTGAGTTTAACACCACAACGGGCATGTTCTCTGAGTCTTTATCATCACCAAATGGCATTTCTCGTCTTTGTTGGAAAGGATATACATCATACTCAGAGGAATTTGGATTTGGAGGATATGCTGATTTCTCCTAGACTGAGGGTTCAAGATTAGGGTTTGGCATAAAATCAATTTATTTCTGATTTTTGGGAAAGACTTAATTCTATGGTATTCCTCATGTCCTTAGGTGTATAAGGTAGGAAGATTGTCCATCAATTTGGTTTGAAAGAGTTTCAATTGATCAATTGACTGAAAATCAGGAGAATTGGGGAAAAGTCAACTGTGCAGAGGAAAAAGTCAACTCATGACTTTTTGAGGTCAAAATATTGTTCCTCATGTCAAATATGATCATTGGTGAGGGTTTGATCAAGAAATGTCAAGAGATCCACAAGAAATCAAAGGATATGAAAAGTTGCCAAAAATAGTAATGAAGGGTTTCCATTTATGGCAAGTTTTGTCAAGCTGAGGGGTCGGTTAAGGGCATTCTTTTTCCATGTTCCAAGCTTCAAACTCAAAGGTTATGGAGGCCTATCAAAAGTTCACATTCCAAGCTTGAAAACCATAACAAAAACATGCCCATTGGATCAAAATTGAGAGAGATATGATCAATTAAAGTTGGGGCAAATCAAGGCAAAATTGCAAGTCATGACCAGTCAGCACGCAGTCATTTTCACAAACACCTTGTGTGCATGTTTTGTCCAAGTTCATAGCAAAATTTCTCCAAGATGGAGACTGCAGATGAAAAAATGTTCAACATGAGTTTTGTTCTTCTTAATCTCCTCTACAACTTTGATGTTGGGGAATTTTTCATATGATCAACCATTCGGGAGATGTGGTGAGTCAAATTAGGGGCCTCAACCTGAGTCATTCACATGCATGTGGGCTGGGCATGAGCAAGGCAAGGTGGCATGCCAAGTTGCATTGAGGCAATTTTCACCATTTTTGCCTTGGTACAATCGATTTGCATAGGTGTACAATCGATTGCACCCCTTCAGTTTTCACATTTTTAGCTTTGCAAAGGTGTCCAATCGATTTGCACTGTTGTGCAATCGATTGCACTATGGCGGATTTGCCTAAAACCTTTATTTTTCAGCACTATGTCAATTTCCAATGCACCATATTCACTTCGAATCAATGCTATATCAGTAGAAGGATCTAGAGGATTGTAGAATGTGATTTCATTTTCCATCCAATTTCCACTCTAATTCCACATTCCCTTTCCAAGTTATTTTTCACTTCCAATTCCACTCATTCCAAACCTCACTTTCATTCCAAACCTAAGTCATATTTAAACCAATTTGATCCAAACCACACACAATTACACTTCATTTTTCTGATTTTTTTACACTTCTCATTCAGAATTCTCTCTCAATTCTCTCTCACTTTTTCATTCTCCATCTTCATCTTCAACCTCTCACCAAATCTCCATATTCATAGATTCACAAATTCTTCATTGGAATTTGTGAATTCTTGAGCTAAACCTCCATCACATCCTCATTCTTGATTCAATTCTGCACTAGCAACTTATTTGGATCTAGGTTCAAGATTTTAGAATCACTTCTTGGAGAGCTTTTACTTATTTATGGATTATTGCTTGGATCTTCAAGTGTTCTTAATAAATCTTCATAGATCTCTGGATTTCTTACTTTGATTCATCAATTTTCGTGTGCAACAATCACCAAAGTAAATCTCAGCTTTGTAGGTTGGTTTTTCTTAGATCTATGCTTGATTTAGCTTAATTTCAACTTATACAATGTAGATCCATGGTTTTCAATGTGATTTGATCCGTTTGCTTGATTGGATTCATGATCTTGTTGTTTGATTGTTGAAGTGTGTGCTTAATTACTGATATTTGATGTGGATTTTTGTGTATGTTTGATTACATGATCATTTGGATGTTTGAGTAGGTGATTGGTGCTGGAAAAATGATTATGAGAAGTGATTTTTGCAGGTCTGGTACTGTGCAATCGATTTGCATCCTAGTGCAGTCGATTGCACCTGTGTTTTTTCACTAAGAATTGCTTTCTGTAACTGTACAATCGATTTACACCCTGCTGCAATCGATTTGCACCTGCAGCTTTTTTGTTTTTGGCTTGTTTGGAAGCATGTGTTGATACCTATTCCACCTATTCCACCCCTAACCTTCATGGCTTTGTTTGATGCATATTTGTGGAATTTTCTAGGGTTGTTTGGCCTCTAGTTGCTGGATGCATGTGAATCTTTGATGCATGATTGTCCGATTGTTGATTTGTTTGCATTCTTGAAGCATGTTCTTGAGGCATATTGGTTCATGTGTGATTGATGACTTGTTGAACTTGTGTGATCTCTTGGAAATGAATGAGATGTGATACATGTGAGTATGATGTTGTGGTGTGCATAAGTTGGATCATGTATGCTTTTTTTTTACCTTGCTTGAACATTTGTTTTCCTTTGAAAATGATTATGGTTAATGTTCAACTAGTCTTGATGTATGTTAATGTGAAGTTGTCTTGCATGTTTGGATTGGATGATCATGATATGATTTAAGTTCTGACTTTGCTCAATTCTCACTTCATTTTGTTCACATCACCTTTGTATGAACACGGTTTTTCCGACACGCGACTTTTGATTTCCATTGATGAATGTACATGTTTGCGTTATTAACTTCTTGATGTGATGAACATGTTGCACACACATTTGAATCATGATAACTCTCGATTAATGCTCAACTTGCTGGATTTGTAATGCATGATCATTGTTTGCATCCATGTTCGCTTATGCATGAAGTTTTGATTGATAATATAGGAGTGCAACTTTGTTGAATGTACATGTTCTTGATTTGTTTGCATGTCTTTGATTTGTCCATACCTAGTTGCTTGATGCTTAATTGGATGTATGCTTGATATGATTAGTCATTATTGAGATCTTTCTATGAGCATTTATTTGGATACATTGCATGCTGCCCTGTTTTTCATCGTTGTTCCTTTGCACATGTGCAGTTATATGTGCTGCTGTCTGGCCTTTTGCACCCCTTTTTGTGCTGAATTGTGTGCTGTTATAAGCTGTCTTGCTTGTGTGCTGCCTTTTACCGCTGTTTTGGTTCAGGTGCGCTGTGGTAGCTGCTGTTTTTGTTTACTCGCCTTTTCTTCTTCGTCTCTTTTACTCCTTCTCTTCCCTTGAATCTCAAGACTTGTTTAAGTCTTGGATTTACTCCCTTAGAGCTACCTAGTCCAACTTAAATTTCGATTAAGCTTGGAGTAGGATTAGCATTAGGCTTCCCTTTGCATGCTAACTTAGGTAGATGTTTCCCCTTTCAAACGCAACTATAGGGCCACCTTTGCATGATAACATTAGGAATATTTAGTTTCCCCTTAGTGTTTTCTTTTCGACTTGAGTCTTCCCTTCTCATCTCATAACACTTCTAAAACACTTAATAAAGTTAACGTGTATTGCGCATGTGGGAAGTGAGGAATGAGGGGTTTCCTCTCATTTTTCTAGAGTGTTTAGTGGACGTTCCATTTTGGAACGATTTGCTAAGCATTCGTTCCTATATCGTAGACTTCGGTACACTGCAAGTTATGAACTAAAAAACAAACTCAAACCTTTTTCATCCTTCGGGATCGTTCAAGTTCAAATCATTTTCAGAATAGGGCACGTTATTTCTGTCTCGTCGTAAACAGGCATCGACCCTAACTGCCGGACGCGAATCTAACGTCGCTCATAAAAAACACTAACCGACCTCGTTAGGTCGAACTACGACTGCTCTTATTTCCTCTTTCTCGTCCGATTGAGAATACGTAGGCACAAGACGGCGATGTCTTGGCGAGCAACCTCCCCCCTTAGTTCGCGTCCGAACTACGTTGACTCTGACTTTCCCATTGCACGAGGGAATACGTAGGCATAGGACGAGCGATGTCCTATCGAGTCACTTCTCTTTTTCTTTTCTTCTTCGTTTCTTCGTTCCTTTCCATTCCCGTTCCTTCTCGTTTCCAGTAGCAGTGGAGCTCCAGACGACGACACCCTTTGATCGAGACAACAAGCGTGGACCCCATCGAGTACGATGGACGCGTGGGGTGCTAGCACCTTCCCTTCGCGTAACCGACTCCCTTACCCGTTTCTCTTGGTCGCGAGACCATGCTCTTTCCCTTCCCTCAAGTTTACGCAGTGTTTCCTTTCCCTCGCTTGGGATAAATACACATTGCTGGCGACTCTGTTTTCCGCGCCACTTTCGTGTTTGTACCATGGATGCAAATCCTCGGGAACGACATGTGTCAACAAAGCGAGCATGAGGAAAGCTTTGTGAGAGGACATGGAGGCCATGATGAGGGATTTTGAGACGGGCCTGGTTCTTAACAATGAGACTAGCCCCTCCTCCGAGCTGAAGAAGTTCCAGGATGAGAATACGCTCCTTTGGGCAGAGAAGGACAAGGCGGAGAACGATCTTCTTAACTACTGTAATTCTCGGTTATTTAATTAATTATTTAATTAAATATCTTTGTATTGTTGTTGTTTTGTGTTGGCTGCCGAATTGTTGTGCTGAGTTGCTATGTCTGTTTTATTTGAATTAACTTAATTGATTCGAGTTGTGTTGGCATTAGTGGGATTAGTTTAATTGAGCTGATTAAGTTGTAGATATAGTATTAGAAATAATACTAGATTATATTATTTGGGCTTCGATGAGTAGCAGTAGTATTAGTTTACTAGAATTATAAGAAGTTAGGGGACTTATAAGACGGTTAGTAGTAGTAAAAAGGTGAGGTGTAGAATTGAGCCCAATAAGAGTTAGTAGGAAATTATAAGGGTTAAGTTGAATAAAAAGTGAAATTTGGGTAATCAAAAGTGGAGGGGAGAACAAGTACGTGGAAGTTGCAAAGTTTCAGGGAGAAAAAGAATAAAGCAGTAAGAACGTGGAAGTTATAGAGAAGAGGAGCAAGGGTTTGCAAGAGAACGCGTAGAGGCTGTGAGAGCGAGAATTCGATCGGAGAGTTAGAGCGACCTTCAATCCAAGGTAAAGGTGGGGTTCTGACTCTATAATGGGGTAATTGAAGAATAATATGTGGGGTTGGATTGTAGAATTTTCCTCTGTCTGTATTGAGAATGTTGTCATGGATATTGAATCATTTTTCTGTTGATGAATTGTTCGTAAGAAAATTAGTTATGTTGTTTTAAGGTGTAATTACTTTGTGTTTCTGTTGCACTGATGAGTAAATTTGGAACTAATCTGAAATTCAAGGAGAGGTTGATGAATTGGTTGGGAAGAATTAGTCTATGTTGCTTTAAGGTATATTTTCTGTTGTGTTTCCGTTTCACTGTGGTGGATGAATTGGGACTGTGAGAGAACGAGAACGAAATTCTGAGACGAGGGGATTTTGGGGTGTGGCGATCGTAACAAGGGCGTGACGAGCGGCACGCCGGGTGTGTGAGAGTGACCACCATCACTCAATGCATGACGACCGTCACGCAGTGTGACGAAGGCCAGGAAGTGTGACGAGCGTCACGGGCCTGCTGTGCAAATTTTTTTGTTTCTGTTCTGCTGAATTCTGTCTGTTATGGTTTTCACTTGTTTTTATTCCATTTTAATTTTTATTGGAGAAGATGGTATATAAATTAGTAGTACAGAACATAGAATTAATAATGGAATTAGTTACCCGATTTTTAGTCGAAAACTACCGAATAATTAAATGATCGATTGTAGTATATTTTAGATGGTGCATTAAATCCTAGTTGTTGTGATACTGGTTGTTGAGAATTACAAGTTGTGGAATATGTTGAATTGCCTCTAATTATTGGCAAGAATTTAAGTTGTAGGTCTATGGCCAATGCTGATTTGTTGTTGTGCTGATAGATGTAATTACTAGTGTTGTTATTATGATGTTCATGTTGAGTCACATGGCATAGCATATTAAGTTGACCTGGATTGGCAAAAATGTTAAGCTGGCCTGGATTGGCAAAATATTAAGCGGAAGGCTTATGCCTTGTTGACGTCAATATTAATTGGCAATTTTTTAAGCTGGGAATTCTGCTCCAAAGGGTACCAGATGCATGTGCACATTGAGTCGCATTTCATGTTGCATCGTTGTTGTTGTGTTGTTAATTGAATGTGATTTTTAAGTTGTTATTGCATTGTGGATTAATATTGATTTCAAGGTTGTTATGTTGGTGATTTATGTTGATTGAGACGTTGTCGTTGTGTTGTTGATTTATGTTGCCTAAAAGGTTGTGAAGTGGTGATTTTATAATCTGATCTAATATATTATTTATCATATATCCGATTATATGGTTTGATATCTCACCCCTTCTGTGGTTGGTGATGGTTTATACGCCATCCTGCAGGTAATCCAGAGTGAAGGTTGTTTACCTTCCTTAGTTCGAGTCGGTGTCGTCGCTCTGATACGTAACACTCGGGGGGAAATGAACGCTATTTGCAATTGTTATTGTTTTGTTCCGCTGCTGAATTTTATGTTGATTTTATTAAACCTTTGTTATGTGAAGTTAATTTGAGTTAGACGAAGATGTTTCTCTTTTAAATTGAAGTAAGAATTCCGCTGCTTGATTAATGAAGTCATTTGATTTTAAAGACAAAAAGTTGATGTTGATGGTGTCTCCTATTATTTTAAAGTGTTATGTATCTGTGTATTATGTGATTGAGGTGATGTTTTAAGTTGAAAATGTGATATCCTGTTTATGTTGAAATTTTATTACTCTGATTTTATTAAATATTCGATGGGTAGAATTGGGGTGTTACATTAGTGGTATCAGAGCAGGTCGGTCTGTCCGGCCAAGTTTTCGAGTCGTAGTTTGTTTGACAATCGAGTATTGTTAACTAGTTCTAACATTTGTTTATGTTGAAGTGATAAGTTGAGATGGCTGGAAGGAACGATGCTGCAATTGCTGCTGCGATGCAAGCAATGGCTCAAGCTTTGCAGAATCAGCCGAACGCTGACGAGAATGCTGGATCTCGTAGTTTGGCAACTTTTCAGAGGGAGAATCCGCCTACCTTCAAGGGCAAGTATGATCCTGATGGAGCGTTGGATTGGTTGAAAGAGATAAAGAGAATCTTCCGTGTGATGGACTACACTCCAGCGCAGAAGGTTCGATATGGGACTCATATGCTAGCATCCGAGGCTAATGACTGGTGGCTAGAGACTCGTCAGAGGTTGGAAGCTGCAGGTGAAGGTATCACTTGGGCTGTGTTCTGAAGGGAGTTCCTGAGGAAGTATTACCTAGAGGATGTTCGGGGTAAGAAGCAAATCGAGTTTCTTGAGTTAAAGCAAGGAAACATGTTGGTTACTGATTATGCTGCAAAGTTTATTGAGTTGGCTAAGTTTTATCCGCACTACAATGGGGATGATGCTGAGTTTTCAAAATGCATCAAGTTTGAGAGTGGGTTGCGCCCAGAGATCAAGAACGCAGTTGGATATCAGAAGATTCGTATTTTTGTTGATTTGATTGATAGTTGCAAAATTTTTGAAGAGGATAACAATGCTCATTATAAGATCATTAATGAGAGGAAGAGCAAGCACCAACAGAATCGTGGCAAACCTTATGATGCTCCAGCTGGAAAAGGTAAACAGAAAGTGGCTGATGGCAAGAGAACTAGTGGGGGAGATGCTCCTGCTGGCATAACTTGTTTCAAATGTGGGAAACCTGGTCATAAGAGTAATGTGCGTACTGCTGAAGTGAAGAGGTGTTTCCGTTGTGGTAAGACTGGGCATGCCATATCTGAGTGCAAGCATAAAGAGAGGATTTGCTTCAACTGTGGTGAAGAAGGACACATTGGTAGTCAGTGTAAGAAACCAAAGAAGGCAAAACCGGTGGGAAAGTGTTCGCGTTGGCTGGGACCCAGACAACTAGCAAGGACAGACTCGTCAGAGGTACATGTTTCATTAATAGTACACCTTTAATCGCTATGATTGATACTGGTGCTACTCATTGCTTTATTGCTGCTGATTATGTTAAGAGATTGGGTCTTATGTTGTCTTCTATGAATGGAGAGATGGTCGTCGAGATTTCGGCTAAGGGATCAGTGACTACTTCTCTTGTGTGTTTAAAGTGTCCTTTGTCGATCTTCGACAGAGACTTTAATGTTGATTTAGTGTGTTTGTCGTTAAGCGGGATGGATGTGATCTTAGGTATGAATTGGTTAGAATATAACTATGTTCATATCAATTGCTATAGAAAGTCGGTGAGTTTTTCTACTCCTGAAGAAGAGGACGGAGTAGGATTATTGCCTTTTAGGCAGTTACGAAAGTTGATGCAAGAAGAAGCTCAGGTGTTCTCGTTGATGGCCATGTTATCTATTGAGAACCAAGCTATAATTGAGGAGTTGCAAGTGGTGCGCGAATTTCCTAAAGTTTTCCCTGACGAAATTCCTACTGTACCGCCAGAGAGGGAAGTAGAATTTGCGATTGACCTTGTACCTGGTACCAGACCTGTTTCTATGGCACCATACAGGATGTCTGCATCTGAATTGTCAGAATTAAAGAAACAATTGGAGGATTTGATTGAAAAGAAGTTTGTAAGGCCAAGTGTATCGCCGTGGGGAGCTCCAGTGTTGTTGGTGAAGAAGAAAGATGGGAGTATGAGGCTTTGTGTTGATTATAGACAGTTGAACAAAGTGACAATTAAGAACAAGTATCCGCTTCCGAGAATAGATGACTTGATGGATCAGTTGGTAGGTGCTTGTGTGTTTAGCAAGATTGATTTGAGGTCAGGCTATCACCAGATTAAAGTGAAAGATAAAGATATTCAGAAGACGGCTTTTAGAACGTGTTATGGACATTATGAGTATTTGGTGATGCCGTTCGGTGTTACTAATGCGCCGGGAGTATTCATGGAGTACATGAGCCGTATCTTTCATACTTACTTGGATCGGTTTGTGGTGGTGTTCATTGATGATATACTGATTTACTCTAAATCGGAAGTAGGGCATGCAGAACACTTAAGACTAGTATTGCAAGTTTTGAGAGAGAAGGAGTTATATGCAAAGTTGTAAAAATGTGAATTTTGGTTAAAGGAAGTTAGTTTTCTTGGTCATGTCATTTCGGGTAGTGGCATTGCTGTGGATCCATCTAAAGTAGACGCTGTGTTACTATGGGAAATTCCAAGGTTGGCTACCGAGATAAGAAGCTTTTTGGGACTAGCCGGTTATTACCGAAGGTTTATCGAGGGATTTTCTAAGTTAGCACTTCTGTTGACTAAGTTGACTTGTAAAAGTAGATCTTTTGTGTGGGACGTTCAATTTGAAGAAAGTTTTACGGAACTGAAGAAGAGATTGACGTCGGCTCCGATTTTGACATTACCTAATCCGGGGGAACCTTTTGTGGTATATTGTGATGCTTCTAAGATGGGTTTAGGAGGTGTGCTTATGCAGAATGATAAGGTGGTTGCTTATGCGTCAAGGCGGTTGAGAACCCATGAAAAGAACTATCCTACGCATGATTTAGAACTTGCTGCGGTTGTTTTTGTGCTGAAGATTTGGAGACATTATCTTTATGGTTCTAAATTTGAAGTATTTAGTGACCATAAAAGTTTAAAGTATTTATTTGACCAGAAGGAGTTGAATATGAGACAGCGAAGATGGTTGGAGTTATTAAAAGATTATGATTTCGGTCTGAATTATCATCCAGGTAAAGCTAACGTTATGGCTGATGCTTTAAGTCGAAAGACTTTACATATGTCGGCGATGATGGTTAAAGAGTTGGAATTAATTGAACAGTTCAGATATATGAGTTTAGTTTGCGAAGTGACACCGCAGAGTGTTATGTTAGGAATGTTAAAGATTAACAATGATTTTCTGGATAGTATCAGAGAAGCTCAGAGGTTAGATGTGAAACTGGTAGATTCGATGGTTGGAATCGATCAGCATGAGAATAGCGATTTTAAGATGGACGCGCATGGTGTGTTAAGATTCCGTGATCGAATTTGTATTCTTAATGATGCGGAAATGAAGAAAGAGATTCTTGAGGAAAGTCATAAAAGTAAATTGAGTATTCATCCGGGGGCTACAAAGATGTATCAAGACTTGAAGCAATTGTTTTGGTGGCCTGGGATGAAGCGTGATGTGGCTCGATTTGTGTATGCATGTTTAACTTGTCAGAAGTCGAAAGTTGAACATCAGAAGCCTGCGGGGTTGATGCAACCGTTAGAAGTTCTAGAATGGAAATGGGATAGCATTTCAATGGACTTTGTGACGGGATTACCTAATACTTCAAGAGGACACGATTCGATTTGGGTGATTGTTGATAGGCTTACGAAGTCGGGTCATTTTATTCCTATTAACATCTGTTTTCCAGTATCAAATTTGACGGAGATTTATACTAGCGTAATTGTAAAGCTGCATGGTGTTCCTCTGTGTATTGTGTCTGATAGGGATCCGAGGTTTACTTCTGATTTTTGGAAGAGTTTGCAAGAGGCTTTGGGCTCTAAGTTGAGGTTGAGCTTAGCGTATCACCCTCAGACTGATGGTCAGATGGAGAGGACTATTCAGTCATTAGAGGATTTGTTGAGAGCGTGTGTTCTTTAGCAGGGAGGTTCGTGGGATACTTATCTTCCATTGATAGAATTCACTTATAATAACAGTTACCTTCGAGTATTGGAATGGCACCTTTCGAAGCGTTGTACGGTCGGAGATGTAGAACTCCTTTATGTTGGCATGAATCTGGGGAAAGTGTAGTGCTTGGACCTGAAATTGTTCGAGAGACTACTGAGAAGGTGAAGTTAATTCAAGCGAAGATGAAAACTTCTCAAAGTAGACATAAGAGTTATCATGACAAGCGAAGGAAAGATTTAGAATTTCAGGCTGGTGACCATGTATTTTTGAGAGTTACACCTGTGATCGGTGTTGGGCGTGCATTGCAGTCTAAGAAGCTCACTCCTCATTTTATTGGTCCGTATCAGATTTTGGACAGAGTTGGAAATGTTGCTTATAGAGTGGATTTACCTCCTAATCTTTCGAATTTGCACAATGTGTTTCATGTGTCACAACTTGGGAAGTACATTTCAGATCCATCTCATGTGATTCATATGGATGATGTGCAAGTACGGGATAATCTTACTATTGAGACAATGACTGTGTGAATCCCGGATCGTGAAATGAAGACCTTGAGAGGCAAGGAGATTGCTTTGGTGAAAGTAGTCTGGTTGGGAGCTGCCGGAGAAAGTATGACGTGGGAGTTGGAAAGCAAGATGCGGGAATCCTATCCCGAGTTGTTTGAACAAGGTAAATTTTCAAGGACGAAAATATCCTAAGTGGGGGAGAGTTGTAACGCCCGGTTATTTAATTAATTATTTAATTAAATATCTTCATATTTTTGTTGTTTTATGTTGGCTGCCGAATTATTGTGCTGAGTTGCTATGTCTGTTTTAGTTGAATAAACTTAATTGATTTGAGTTGTGTTGGCGTTAGTGGGATTAATTTAATTGAGCTGATTAAGTTGTAGATATAGTATTAGAAATATTACTAACTTATGTTATTTGGGCTTCGAAGAGTAGCAGTAGTATTAGTTTACTAGAATTATAAGAAGTTAGGGGACTTATAAGATGGCAAGTAGTAGTAAAAGGTGAGGTGTAGAATTGAGCCCAATAAGAGTTAGTAGGAAATTATAAGGGTTAAGTTGAATAAAAAGGAAAATTTGGGTAATCAGAAGTGGAGGGGAGAACAATTACGTGGAAGTTGCAAAGTTTCAGGGAGAAAAAGAATAAAGCAGTAAGAACGTGGAAGTTATAGAGACGAGGAGCAAGGGTTTGCAAGAGAACGCGTAGAGACTGCGAGAGCGAGAATTCGATCGGAGAGTTAGAGCGACCTTCAATCCAAGGTAAGGGTGGGGTTTGACTCTATAATGGGGTAATTGATGAATAATATGTGGGGTTGGATTGTAGAATTTTCCTCTGTCTGTATTGAGAATGTTGTCGTGGATATTGAATCACTTTTCTGTTGATGAATTGTTCGTAAGAAAATGAGTTATGTTGTTTTAAGGTGTAATTACTTTGTGTTTCAGTTGCACTGATGAGTAAATTAGGAACTAATCTGAAATTCAAGGAGAGGTTGATGAATTGGTTGGGAAGAATTAGTCTATGTTGCTTTAAGGTATATTTTCTGTTGTTTTTCCGTTTCACTGTGGTGGATGAATTGGGACTGTGAGAGAACTAGAACGAAATTCTGAAACGAGGGGATTTTGGGGTGTGGCGATTGTAACAAGGGCGTGACGAGCGGCATGCCGGGTGTGTGAGAGTGACGACCGTCACTCAATGCATGACGACCGTCACGCAGTGTGACAAGGGCCAGGAAATGTGACAAGCGTCACGGGCCTGCTGTGCGAATTTTTCTGTTTCTGTTCTGCTGAATTCTGTCTGTTATGGTTTTCACTTGTTTCTATTCCATTTTAATTTTAATTGGAGAAGCTGGTATATAAATTAGTAGTACGGAACATAGAATTAATAATGGAATTAGTTACCCGATTTTTAGTCAAAAACTACCGAACAATTAAATGATCGATTGTAGTATATTTTAGTTGGTGCATTAAATCCTAGTTGCTGTGATACTGTTTGTTGAAAATTACAAGCTGTGGAATATGTTGAATTGCCTCTAATTATTGGCAAGCATTTAAGTTGTAGGCCTATGGCCAATGCTGATTTATTGTTGTGCTGATAGATGTAATTACCAGTGTTGTTATTATGATGTTCATGTTGAGTCACATGGCATATCATAAAATTTGATGTTTCCACTAAAAAACACAAACAAAGCAACCCTTGTTGAGCTGAACTACGTCTGCTCTGATTCTTCTTTCTCGTCTGATTGAAGATACGTAGGCACGAGATGCGATATCTCTACGAGCAACCTTTCTTGTAGTCCGTCGAACTACGTTGACTCTGACTTTCCCATTGCACTCAGGGAATACGTAGGCCTAGGACAACGATAGTGTCCTATCGAGTCACTTCTTTCTCGCCTCCCTTCTCCTTTCTATCTTTCATTTCCAGTTCTCTAATTAGCAGTTGATTTCCAGTTTCTGACACCCTTTGATCGAGACAACAAGCGTGGATCCCATCGAGTACGATGGACGCGTGGGGGTGCTAATACCTTCCCCTCGCGTAACTGACTCCCTTACCCATTTCTCTTGGTCACGAGACCTCGTTCTTTCCTTCCCTCAGGTTTACGCAGTGTTTCCTTTCCCTCTCTTGGGATAAATACACATTGCTGGCGACTCTGTTTCCGCGCCACTTTCGCGTTTGTACTATGATGAAAATCCTGGGAGCGACAGCTGGCGACTCTGCTGGGGACCTGGTTCCCTAAGCGGGTCAATCCTAGCGCTTGTCTGTTTTTATTTCATTGGGTGTTTACTGTATTGCTGTTTATTGTATTACTGCTTTACTGTATATTATTGTATTACTGTTTAACTGCATTCACTGCATTACATATCATTATTATGCTGGACTGTGCTGTTGTTTTCTGTTTGGTGGGTAGGGTGTTCTGAGAGATAAACCCACTTCCCAGGCTTGAGCATACACATAGGTTTTAGAGTGGATAGTCATGATGTTTGCGTGGTGGTGACCACGTATTGTTGTTCATGAGACCCACAACCAGACGAGGTTCTATCAGGAGCTATCTGCTACTGTATGTTTATACAGGCCAGTAGTTATTCTCTTGAGGAACTGTCGACTC
Organism: Lathyrus tuberosus; assembly: GCA_022829125.1. Taxonomy (NCBI): domain Eukaryota; kingdom Viridiplantae; phylum Streptophyta; class Magnoliopsida; order Fabales; family Fabaceae; genus Lathyrus; species Lathyrus tuberosus. The sequence continues at coordinate 9,692,277 of JALAZF010000214.1, forward strand.
TGGTGACCATTCCCGAGGACTCAGTTGCGGCACTCCTCCCGAGATGTGATAATGGCAGACCAGAAACGGCAAACCCATTACATATTCTTGATCCGAGGACCCAATGCTGGGAACTTGCTATAGGATATCCTTTGTGAAAGGGAATCAGTGGAGGCACTCCTCGATTGGCGATAGTACTGTACCCCGAGGGATGAATGTACTATTGCTTCTCGACCTCAGTGCCAGAAGCTGAGGACCTTTCGTTTTTAGGAAAATCAGTTGAGGCCTCCTCGATTGATGATGATGCCAAACCAGAAATAGTGAACGTATCATCATTTCTCGACCTGAGAGCTCGGGATACTGAGGACCCTCGGTTTTCTAGTTCCCACATGTGAGAAGGGCGGGTTGTTTACAGGTTTGCAGGTAACCTTGACCTCCTACATACCTTTTTGTGTGGTTCTCCTATGATCAGTGATAGTGGTACTTTCGTTCTGGTATTATTGATATGATTCTAGGCCGACACTCGGTCTGGTATGCATGATATGATTCTATTCAGACACTTGGCTCATGGTTCTACACTGACAGGGCAGATTCATGTAAAGTATGACCATCAACCTACAAGGGTTCTTCTGGTTTTCTGATTTTCTTGTTAGACCTTTGATCCTGCATACTTCATCGGTTCAGCACAGTTTTATTCAGGATATTTATGGAAACCCTGATCACATGTCTGTACATATGTAACATCATAGCATTTCAGCATACATGTTCTGTTATTTACAAGGATCTTATATCTGAATTTTGCTATTGAGCAGTTTCCCTCTTTCTTGTGGATTATTTCTGTACAAAATTTGAATCAAAGCAGATAGATTCCTTGGAAATAACCAAACATGGCATTTGCATACATTCACGCACTCATGCATTCATAACAGGTACCCGAATCTGAGGGTGTGGATTATCATTCTGACTGGGTATTCTCTACAGAAACGGCTAACATGACTTCTTCCAACTACTCGATTCACCACAATCAAGGTTCAGATATGGAACAACTCCGAGCGGAGGTGACTGAGATGAAGGCCCAACTGGGGCATTTTATGGTGGTCATTCAAGCATTGTCCCGAGGTCAGGAACTGCTGAGAGAAGAAGTCAAACGGATGAAGACTCATATGGGCCAGGTTATTGAAATTCTGAATGTCATGTTAAGAAAGGAAAACAATCAGGTGACCGCTTCCGCAGCAGAGGTTCTCACTCCTCCTACCTCTTTGGGGTCTTCTCTAGACCATGGATTGCCTCGTGAATCCTCTCCACCGTCAGAGCTTTTTCATCACCAACTATTTCTTGAGGGTCTTAAGCCAGAGAAGGCTGAGAAGAAGTTTGATCCGATCCCAATGCCATACACTCAGTTGCTTCAGCACTTGCTCAAGTTTCAGCTAATTGAATTGAATGTTGCGAGACCTCCACACACCAAGTTTCGTATGGGTTCCAACGTCCATGATAGATGTGAATTCCATTCAGGGGTACCTGGTCATCAGGTTGAAAATTGTAAGATGCTCAAGTATAAGGTCCAAGGGCTCATTGATTCAAGGGCAATCAAGTTCGCGCCCATCAGCACTGTCAAGCGAAGAGATGTTCCTCCAACTGCTGCTAAAGAGGTGGATATTCTTCCCCCCCTCTCAGGGACCTTCCTCAATCCAGAAGCCTTGGGTTCCGAAACTACCGCATCAGTAAATCACAGCTGGGACCCTCCTGGTTGCATCCCTTCATCATCAACAGAAGCAAGAAAGGGTTTTTGATCCTCTACCGATGTGTCATGCCGAATTACTTCAGGAACTGCTTCAGTTAAGATTGATTGAGCTCCGGAAGTTGACTCCTCCTCCTGCTGAGCTTCCAAAAGGATGGGATGCTAATGCTCATTGTGATTTCCATTCAGGGGCAACAGGTCATGATATTGAGGGGTGTAGAGAATTCCAGCACCAAGTGCAAGACTTAATTGACTCCAAAGTAATCGAGTTTGGACCGAATGGCATGAAGGTATCAGGTGATCTTACGCCAGTAGCTGCAAAGGAAGTGAGTATTCCTTCCCACTCTCTAGAGTCTACCTCAGGTCACGGGTGTATTCCTCAGCTTCAGGTTTCAAATTCATCACGTCAGCATCCTTTGTTTATTCCTCAGCCAAATGTGGAAAGAAAAGTACAGGGGAAGACTAGGCACCCTAGTCAACATTGGCAGCAAAACCGTTAGCAACAGAGGAAACGAGGACTCAGGAGGTCTGAGAGAGTGTCTGTTCCAATTCCTATTTCTCAAAGTCGGCTTCTTGCTCTCCTTATCCAAGGCTCTTTGATTCAGCTGGGCAAGGTAACGCCAGTGCCGTTTCCTTTTCCTCCGGATTATGACATGAATTCCAGGTGCGAGTTTCACTCAGGAACGTTTGGACATAAAATTGACAATTGCAGAGTGTTCAAACATAAGGTGCAAGACTTGATTGACTCAAAGGTTATCACACGGACGCGTGGCCCATAAATTGAACTTTCTTCGTCAGATAGAGCACCCAGTTTGGAAAGAGGTCTTCAAAATCAATAAGTCTAGACGGAGTCAAGCCTCCTCAACAAGGACAATCATTTAGCTTCTTTACTGCATTCTCATGTGTAGCTTTTTATGTTTGTCAAAACATTTGTATGCATGCATGAAATGTGTTTTTTTTCTTTTTAATGTTAATCCTAATAAAGCGTGCATGTTTTTCCTGAAGTAATCCATTCGTATTCACTCATAAGTTTATATATATGCATTGCAATACCAACTGTCGTGCTTAAACGCTTGAGGGAGGATGATGAGTTGAAAACGCAAAAATCTCTAATTGTGTGCTCTTGGATAAAACCCTGTTGACGATGTATAAAGGCATTGTTTCAAATCCCAAACACTGAAGATATAAGGAGATAGACCCTCGTCTAAATAGGAGCCCTAAAGAAGGAGTTTATTTTGGTAAAAAAAAACCCTAACATTTAACCCCGGGGCAGGGTATGCGTCAGTTAGTTTGACCAAGCGTTTAAACCTCAAAAGGAGTGTGCATCTGAGGATCCATTACTTTTCACTCTATCGCATCAAGAGATCCAAAGAACGGAAACCACAATGGTTATCCCTCATCAACTGAGAAGTGAAACAGCCACAACCCTTCCAAAGAAATCAAGACGGCCAGTGTCACACGATGTGTTCAAAAAAAAATGAAAAAAGCCTGCTAAGTCGAAACATGAAAACAAGCAACTTAGGGAAAAATTAGGGCATCCCGCTGGACTCCGAAATCAAAGATTCAAAAGAATCCGTCTAGGCAAAAGTTAGGGATAAGAAAAAAAAGAATGTGAAAGCGAAATGCGAACAGGATTACCCAAGAAAGATCCTCAAGCGAACGAATAGAGTCGTGTGACACAGACACAAAGACGAAAAGGGATGACTGTTACTCCAACAACCTGATTGGTGCTTAAACCATTAAAAGTCAATGATTCCTCAACCATCACAAAGGCTTCTTTTGAGAGGTGAACGCTAGTGCCGAACTAGCTGAACAGACTGGAGTACATCACGAAGAGTGGGTGGGCACTAATAAATTTTGAGCCTTATATCCTTTGTTTCAATAACCGTGAACCAGGCCACGTTACAACCCTTAAAATTCCTAATTGAAGCAGGGTTTATTTCGAAAGTGTACTACCAAGAGATAACATTCCTGACTCCTATGAGTTATGCTAAAAGATCTTTGTTGGTGTTGCATGTGCATTGCATTCTTTCATTCAAAAATTAATGTCGTATCCTAACCCGTGATCTGTTCACAAAGGGTTTGTGACATCTTTTCAGTTAAACTTCAAGATTAACATGTGTCTTTCATTAGAATTTTCATTCTCAGAATAAAACATTTTCTGCTTGCATAAATTTGTTTGACATCAAAAGAAGTTTACATATGGAAATTCAGTCCAGAAGCTTAATCTTGCCGAGTTGAGAATCCTGAAACTCCTGAAGGACAGCTACATCCAGTGGTACTTCCTCGGGAAACTTTGTTGAGCGGGAGCTTTCCCAACAAGTTGTGTTAAGACGTAGCCGATCTGGGGCAATCACGTCGAATCATCTCTTTAAGGTGTAGCCAATCTGGGCCAATCACGTCGAGAAATCTCTTCAGAGTTCAGCCAAACTGGGGCAATTACTTCGAGATTCAAATCTCTCCAAAGGCAGGTATTCTGGGTCTTCCTTCGAAGATCAGTAGTCAGGGGCAAAACCACTTCAAGGTTCATACTGGGGCAGGCCATCCCAAGAGCACGAGAAGTTAGTCCATCTAGACGACTGATCAGCCTATCCAGGGCTCAGAATACTGAGGCAGAATATCCCACGGTGATATGAGATTGTTCATAAATCTTCTCGAGGCGAATTCCTCTGTAGACCACACAGTCTGAGGTAGTTATTTCGAGATCCGACGAATCACTCCAAGAGTTTTAAGACATTGAGGCGTTTCGGATGTCAAGTCTTCTGTAAAATCCTCTTGAGACAATTTCTTCTGGTGGACCGTGTGGTCTGGGGCAAGTGGAAAATTGTAAAAAAACTATTGTTCACGCATATGCATTCAATCAGCCAAAAGGCTTGAAACAAAGGGGCATTCCAACCCAAGGCATTTGTGGTCCCCTGTCTTCAGCAGGCTTCATAAATCATGTTCCCAACAAGAGATGCATTAAAACCTTTCTCCCCAACAAGTGGTGGTTCAAAGTTAGATTTTCTTAGTTGCAGAAGTCATATCCAGCACGGGGCATACGTGCATATCCTTTTGCTTGCAGGTAGCAGCCTCATACTAGGCTCAAAAGCAAGATTGAAGCCTTTTCAAGAGCATGGGCCATTTCTTCCAAACAAGTAATCACTCACCCCTAAGTCAGAATACCGAGGAAATCATGTTCAGGAAAGGGTTCCCGTATCACCCTTTTGTCACAACTTTTACTGATTAAGTTCACCGGTTGATTAACGGTCACTCGCAACGGCTTGAGATTGACAGGCAACTCCGGCAATGTCGTTGTATCTTATTAAGTCGATTCTCCCATTCAATACTTCCAACAGCTACAAGCTTTTCTGTGTCAATAATAGTGGCTGATTCCCCAGCTGAGTCAGAAGGCTGATTCCCCAGCTGAGTCAGAAGGCTGATTATCTCTAGCAAAGGATCTTGGGTTTGATAGATTCCCAAGCAGAGTTTTAATGACTCTTTTTCCTCAGCAGAACGTCATTCATAAAGTTCTCATCCCCAATGAAGTTCCATGAGCAGAATAATCTCTCTCTAGGGCAGAGTCATTCTAGTGGAAACTTCTTCAACAGGATCATCACACCTCAGCGCATCTGCAAGCCAATTTATTTTTGGCAATTTACGGCAAGTGTTATCCCCGACAGAAGGGTTAATCCCCACAGAGCAATTGAAGGATCGAACAATGATCTTTTCCCCGCGGAGTTGGATTCCTCGTCCGGAGTCTCTTTTGCATTTGCATATATCATGACATTTGCATTCTCTAAAGCGTAGCATTCCATTGATATGGAGCATTACGGCAAAACTCAAACATACGCATATGAAACATAAGCCAGCTTCAACCGTTTACCTGCAAGCCAGAGTAGTTCACAGATAAAACATTGTCGGGCAACCCCAACAAAGCTTACTATAACACTTGATCGTACAATGTTAATTCAATACCCGTCCGTATTGACCTTGGACATCCGTCCGTGTCCTTTCAACGCTCGTCCATGCTTGAACCCCTTTTTCTCAATATCTGTCTGTATTGACCTCTTAGACACTCGTCCATGTCCTTTTTAGCGTTTTAATCCCCAGTGAGATCACTTTACAAACTTTCATTTTTCAATACCCGTCCGTATTGCCTTTGAGACACCCGTCCGTGTTCTTTCAGCACCCGTCCGTGTTTGAGTCCTTTATTTTCAATACCCGTTCGTATTGACCCTTTTCAACACTCGTTCGTGTTTGAACTTTTAAGCCAATACTCGTCCGTATTGACCTTTGAGATACTCGTCCGTATTTTATTAATCATCGTCCGATACTCATTCGTATCATTGACTTGGTCACTCGTTGTGTTCCTTTGATGATTGTCTGATGCTCGTTCGTATCGTTGACCCGAACACTTGTGTGTGTTCCTTTTCGTAATCATCATCTGATACTCGTTCGTATCGTCGACCTGGTCACTCGTCGTGTTCCTTTGATGATTATCCGATGCTGATTCGTATCGTTGACCCGAACACTTGTGTGTGTTCCTTTTCTTAATCATCATCCGATACTCGTTCGTATCGTTGACCTGGTCACTCGTCGTGTTCCTCTGATGATAGTCCGTTGCTCGTTCGCATCGTTGACCTAAACACCCGTCCGTGTTTTCTTTCCGTACTCGTCCGTATGATCATTGATAATCGTCCGTATCCCTATTTCGATACACGTCGTATCAATCTATGCAGTTATTTGCTGATACTTCCAGAAGGGTTTATATCCCTTTTCTTCTTCGTCCAGCGTGCAAATTTTCTGGTTGTTTTGGTATTCAATCACAATTCACCTTGATTGTATGAATAGCCATTGCTTTCATACTTCTCAGGTTAATAGATGATTGAATAGGGGCAGCTGTAACACCCCAAAATTTTCCCTCTTGTTGTTACCTAGCTTATGTTTCATTTCATTGCATTTATATCTCATCTCATCACATATATCTCATACATGTTGCATTGGGGCATGTGATCAGTGGTTTTCAGAGCATTGATTATTCAAAGCAAGAGAACAAAAGCCAAGGGTCTTCAAATAAGCCTCAAAGGTCCCTTACATCTTATGTCATCTCATTTGATCCCACAAGTCATTGGAGGAAGAAAATTTATCAAAGAAGATAGACAGTTCATCATCTCCTAACCAAAAGCAGTCAAAATTAGGGTTTGTGATTCAAGCAGTCTCCTGATGAAATTTTGGTTCAAACTTGTTTTCAATGTTTTCTACATGATTTCAAGTGTTTAAGGATGGAAGATTGCCCAGTGGTTCATTTCAGAAGAGGTTCAATTGGTCAGTTGCTTGAGAATCAAGAAATTGATGAAAAAGTCAACTGTGCCGAAGGAAAAGTCAACTCCTAACCTTTTTGGGTCAAATTCATGAAATTCAAGTTACATGTGTTCATTGGACAAGATTTGATCAAGAAATATCAAAAGGTTCATCAAAAATCAAGAATTGTACCAGGTTTCCATTTTTAGAAATTTAGGGCTGCCAAAAATGGCAAGTTTAGATCATTTTGCACTACACTTCAAGGCATTCTTTCTTCAAGATAAAAGCTTCAAAGTTCAGGCCTAAGTTGAGCCAATCAAAGATCACATCTTAAGCTTCAAATCCATATAAAGAACTCTTCCATTGGATCAAAATTGAGAGAGTTATGATCAATCAAAGTTTGACAAAATCAAGGCAAGAACCAGGTCATGACAAGGTAATCTCAAGGCACCCGGCCATAATTTCATCAAACATGTGGTGTGCCAAATGGCAAGCTAGTTTTCTCCATCAAGAAGGATTCAAATGAAAAATTGTTGAACATCAAAGTTGTTCATCTTCATGTCCTCTTTAACTTTAATGTTGGGAATTTTCTCATTTGAATAAGTTATGAAGGTCATATAAGGGTTCAAAGAGAGAGGTTTCACACTGAAAAATCCTTAGGTCCATGACTAGGTCTGCAGGCAGCTTGGCACGCATATGAGGCAGTCTTACATCCTTGTGTTCTAAGCAACTTTCCACTAAATTAGAGGTTCCAATTCCACTTGAGATGAACATCAACATTGTCATATGATGCATTCTCTTTTTAATGACCCCAGAACCTTTCCATTTCATGTCTCATGGTTAGAGAAATTCATCTGCAAACATCACTATTTGCATTGATGCCTTGATTGTCTTGAATAGCAGTTCATGCATTATGTTTGGTTCAGTTTTACTAAAAATGCTCTCATGTAATGGTGTACTTTTATTTACTCCATTTGGCCTGACATTTCCACATGCCATCATGCACATACATAGAGCCATACACCAAAGAGGAAAATGAGAAACTTGTATGGCAAGGCAAGGCGGCAGCATCTATACATCATTACCATCCTTCATCATCCTCATCATAACTATCATGAGCTCTCTCCATACATGATCATAAGCTGCACACGAGCTTCTCTTCACCCTCATTTCAGATTGCTTTACACACCCTCTCTTTGCTTCAATCACCATTTTAACTCAACCATAGTTCTAACTGTCAACTAAGACAGTTAGAAACTAACCTTGCATATAAATAGTAAGCTCTAACTAACTTTGGAAGAACAATTTCTCATTTTTCACATTTCACAAACCAGAGCTTTCAAATTTCTCTCTGAATCCTCTCTCTCTCTCTGCACGAATTCATCATAGTTCATCTCCAATCTTCATCATCAAGCACCTTTGAAGCTTTGAAGCATTGAATAGTGGAAGCACCTTCAAGTTCCAGATCTCAATTCCTCTGCAAGATCAAGCTTCTATAAGCCTTTATTTGGCCAGATTAAGCTCAAAGTTCATCTTGAAGCATCTCTGGTTTTCTGAAGATTCAAGTTACTTCAAATTTCCAGGTTTCAATTCAAACTTCCTTTGCACGTTTTTACTGATTTTAGCTTATTGTTATTGTGATTGGAGCTTAATAGAAGCTGTGGAAACTTTGGCTAGTTGATAGAGCTTGTTAGAAGCTTAGATGGATTTTTAGGGCAAACTTTCTCCCTTCGATTCCCTTGATGTGTGCATGATTTGTGAATTCCATTGCTAGATTCTTGTTGTGCTTGAGCTCAGCTTCTATTTGATATACATTTTATGCATTTCTGGAAACATGTGAGTGTTGCAGGTCACCGGAGATGGCCGGAGAAGATGACCGGAGGTCCTTCTCCGGCCGGTGAGATTCACAGCTAGGGTTTTGTAACTTTAAAACACATCCGTTGATTTGTTTTTGATCTAATTTTTCAGAACATGCCAGCACATAAATGAATCTCATGCCTCTCTCGTGCCTCTCTTTCTTCAGATGTTGACCTTGACTTGGCTTGGTGTGCGTGCGTTCATCATTGTTAGCATGCGTGTGCATTCTGATTCGTTAGATTTGATTACTTGTGTGATTATCATCTGTTGACTGAATCGTGTGGTTCTGATTGAGTCAATGTTTGACTGCATTCCACCTTAACTCACATGCATATCCGCGTATAACTGGGCTGGACTTAAAATTCTATTCACACACCCCTTGTTGGAACTCAATCACTTTTGAACTACAGATTTACTTTCGTGGCACCCCCCTGCATATTTCTTTTTTTCTTTTAATTTCTTTTTGACATAGTTTCATTTCTTTTTATTAAAAATACTAAAGTTCATCCAAAAATTACAAATAAATTCATGTAGTATTATGACACATTTAACTAATTTTATACATTTTTTAATTCTGATTTTATTGATTTGGCTCATATTTTCATAATTTCCTTTTATTTTCTTTTTGAATGATTTTCTTCGTGATATTTGTGCATTGTCCAATTATTTTTGCATAGTTCCTAAGCCATTTGGCCTCTAAAATTTTCACCATGTTTGAATAACATCTTGATGCATATAAAACATTTTTCTTGTATTTTTAAAGTCATTTTATCATTAATTCTCATGTATATCTTTGTGCATTCTTTTGATATGTTTCAATATGAATTTGTGGATCGGTTTGAGCATGTTACCTTTTGAATTTTACCATGAGGTTTTGATGTATGTTTTACCTCTGACTTAGGTGGTTTTTGACCTACTTTCATAATTTTCTCATTTGGTTTGGTAATTGTTTGATGCCTTGTGTTTGAAGTAACATTTGTGTTCATTCTTTTACTTCTTTCTAGCATAGTTTGAGAAGGCACTTGTGCCATCTTATTAGGTTTGATTTGTGTGAGATTATAGGACATCATTAGGATGTTATAGGTCCCTTGATGTGAATCATAAGTCATTTGCATTGTATTTTCATTTGGATTGTGTATATGTTCTAAATACATCCTTACTTGATTTCTTATGACTTAGTTTCACTTCTCTTCTCTTTTAATCACCAATATGACTTGTTTGTGAATCATCAATGCCTATTCATGCATTCTAATTGCATCTCATCTTTGGTATGCTACTGACCCATAATAATCTCATGCATTCAAATGTCATTCATCTTGCATACTTGTTTATGTTTGATCTATTTCATCTTTCTTTCTTAATTAGTTTCAATGTGATTTGCATATGCATATTGTATGATTAATTCTTAAATTTTAATTGCATCTTAAATGTCATTTTGTACTGACCTATAATCCATGTTCATTTATCTTTGAGTTTCAACTTTGACTTGTGTTGCAAGTTATTTCTTTTCTTTAAGTGAAACTTGTTTCTTTTCTTCTTACTTCTTCTTCATCTAATTTCTTCTACTTGAATATTCTTTTTCATGATTTGTATGCGTGTTCAAAGACATTATAGGATATTCAACTATGATGTTTAATTCTTAATTGCATCCATTTACATTTGATTTCATGTTCTTTTTCAACTTTGACTTGTGTTACAAGTTTCTTCCTTTCTTACTTGAACTTGAACATTGTTTGCTTCTATTTGCTTTATCTTCTGAAATCATTTCACTCATTCTTTGTATGTTTATTCATTGACATCCATGAGCATTATAATATGACATTAAATTCTGTTTTTTGACATTTATCCAAGCATTCATTCATGTTTGTATGCCACATGCATTCATACTTCATCCATGTTTCATAACTTGAACTTGTGTGAATCTTTGGCACCTTTCTTGACATAGTTTGATCTCATTAGGTACCTTAACTTTAATTGAACCTCATTAGACATGCTTCTGACTTTAGAAGTCATTTAACACTTAGGATCCCTTCTCTTTAGACTTAGGCTTTGTTTGATTCATAATTTCATTTCATGAGATGTTTGGTGCTTACTTGTGTGATTTCTTTCACTTATGCTTTCATATTCAATTGTTTAGCTAACCTTTTCATGTAGTAGCTAATGGTAAGTTGAGGGTGTGTATATGCATCCACATACACGTTCTTCTTTCATCTCTTTAAAGCTTTCTCTTTTGCATTTGTGATAAGCATTTCTATGCTTTCTTTGTACAACTTCTTTCTTCTCCTTTTTGGTTCATAACTCGTCTTCTACTTTAGAAGTGAGTTGTGATACCTCTTGCTCTCTTCTTATTTTCTTTAGGATTTGAGTTCTTCAAAACGTACTAACCCTTAGGATCTCCAAGCATGACAACTCTTAGGATTATTAGTCTCCCTTTAGACTTTTGCCTTTCTCCATCTTTGAGTCTCTCTTTTTCTCATCTTAAAACAAAAGCAAAAAACACTTAATAAAGGATTAACGCGTATTGCACGTGAGCCTAGAGCACGGGAAATGGAAGGAGGGGAGTTTCTCTCCGCCTTTCTAGAATGTTTAGCATACGTCCTGTTAGGACGACCATGCGATGCATTCGATCTTATGCAATAAACTTGAATGCAATACGTGTTACTAACACAAAAATGATCAAAACACTTCTTTCTAAAGTACAAAAACAAACAAACAATTCTCTTCTCATCTCTCCACTCCTTTCTAAAAGGATTCGTCATGTCCGTTCTACCGCAAATAGGTAACGCCTAAGTCTCCATACAGCGAGCTGCAACACCTAACTGTTGGGACGCGCACTTTGATGTTTCCACTAAAAAAACACAAACAAAGCAACCCTTGTTGAGCCGAACTACGTCTGCTCTGATTCTTCTTTCTCGTCTGATTGAAGATACGTAGGCACGAGATGCGATATCTCGACGAGCAACCTTTCCTGTAGTTCGTCGAACTACGTTGACTCTGACTTTCCCATTGCACTGAGGGAATACGTAGGCCTAGGACAACGATAGTGTCCTATCGAGTCACTTCTTTCTCCCCTTCCTTCTCCTTTCTATCTTTCATTTCCAATTCTCCAATTAGCAGTTGATTTCCAGTTTCCGACACCCTTTGATCGAGACAACAAGTGTGGATCCCATCGAGTACGATGGACGCGTGGGGGTGCTAATACCTTCCCCTCACGTAACTGACTCCCTTACCCATTTCTCTTGGTCGCGAGACCTCGTTCTTTCCTTCCCTCAGGTTTACACAGTGTTTCCTTTCCCTCTCTTGGGATAAATACACATTGATGGCGACTCTGTTTCCGTACCACTTTCGCGTTTGTACTAGGATGAAAATCTCGGGAGCGACAGCTAGGATCCAGGATTTCGAGCAGGAGTGCCTGGGGGATCTCGAGGTAGGGTTCAACAATGCTTTGGATCAGTTGTTCATTATAAACTCTGAGGTTCAACTTGTCACCGAGGGGACCAATCCTTTCTATGAAGCTAAGAGCTCGATCGAGGTCTTTGCTTCATAGCGTGAACTTCCCATGATGAGATGGACGTTCTGCCTAATTTGTACGACAACGGTGGAGCTCGGTTGAGGTGTCTCTGTCGGATCAAGAGTTCGCTTGCACACACAAGAGCGGGGCTTTTGTCTTTTTGTTTCAAGTTTAGGAGTCGCGCTTGTACCCCAGCGCGCTCCTGTGGTCGGGACGCACTTCGTCGCGGTCAAACCAAGTACGCTGCGGGTAGTGTTTAACTGTAATACTGTTTAAGATTTTTAGTGTTAAATGATCGAGCGAGTTCCTCCCCGTGCAGGTTTTCGAGGTAGTAGGCCCCGTTTTCTATTCTCGCACGGATGCGATAGGGGCCCTCCCAGTTCACAACGAGCTTTCCGTCACGCGAGTCTTTCTAGTTCCTTCGTAGGACTAGGCTGCTTACCTGGAATTCGCGTTTGATGACTTTGCTGTCATGCCACAAGGTAATATTTTTCTTGAGTGAGGCTTTTCGGAGGGATTCCCCCGACTGGATTTCTTCGACCAGGTCGAGCTCCTCCCTTAGGGCCACATCGTTCGTCTCCTCATCGAGGGGAGACTCGGTCCTCCTAGAGGGTTCCCATATTTCTACTGGAATTACTGCCTCAGTTTCGTAGGTCAGTTGGAACGGGGTCTCCCTAGTGGTCGAGAGCGGGGTCGTCCTGTAACCCCTGAGCATGCAGTGTAGTTCCTCGACCCACCACTTCTTAGCTTCGCCTAATCTCCGTTTCAGGCCTCGTAAGGTCACTCTGTTCGCGACTTCAACCTACCCGCTTTTTTGCGGGTGGTCGATAGACGTGAAATTTTGCTTGGTGCCCAGCTTGGTAACGAAGTCCTAGAAGTTTTTTTCGGTGAGCTGTGTCCGGTTGTCAGTGGAAATTGCTTGGGGTACGCCAAACCGGGCAAGTATCTTCTGTTTGTAGAAGCGGCGTATGTTATCTGCCATGATTTTGGCGAAGGCTTCCTCCTCTTTCCACTTCATGAAGTAGTCGACACAGACTACCAAATATTTGTTCAGGTATGATCCTACGGTGAAAGGTCCGAGGATGTGCATCCCCCACCAGGCGAAAGGCCACGGGGACGAGAGCATTTTGACCTCGTTGGGGGGGGGGGGGGGGGCAGGTGCATGTCTTCATGTCGTTGGCACTTGTCGTACTTCTTGACGTGCTCTTTGGCATCCTGTTGTATGGTGGGCTAATAGTATCCTGCCCGAAGAGGCTTACGAGCGAGGGATCGTCCTCCGAGGTGTTGGGAGTTGATCCCTTCGTGGATCTTATGTGGTATATGAGGGATCTTAGATTCCTCGACGCACTTGATGAGGGGAATGGAAAATCCGCACCTGTATATCTTGTCCTCGACCAGGACGTAAGAGCAAGCTCAGCGCCTGACTATGCTAGCCTCCTTGGAGTCGGCGGGTAGTTCCCCTGTTCTGAGGTACATGTATACCGGGTCATCCAGCAGTTGCTGTCACCGATGGCGTTTGTGTCGACGGTTGAGGTGGGTTTCTCGATGCTTGGTCGAGAAATGGTCTCTTGGATGACGGACTTATTTCCGCCCTTCTTCTTCGTGGTTGCGAGTTTTGGCAAGATGCCATCCTTGTATTGTGTTTGCGGGGAATGTGCTTCACCTCTGCGGAGTCGAATTTTTTCTTCTTTTCTTTCACCAAGGCCAAGTACTCGACAAGGTTGTCGTTTATAGCTCGGTACTCCTCCTGTACCTGAAAGGTGACGAGCTGGGATTTGAGGTCCTCGGCCAAGCGCAGTCCAGCGAGGAAGGCTTTATACTCAGCCTAGTTGTTCGATGTCAGAAAGGATAGGGCGAGGGAACAGTCACGTTGGGATCATGATCGTCGTCGTTGGTGAAGGTGGTGAATTCGGTCTCATGGACGTTGACGTCAATGCGTGGGCTGGCCATGATCGATGGAAGTTAATGTATGCTTTGGTTTTTGAATTTTTAAGGAAGAAAGAATAGGGAAGCAAGAGTTTCCCACAGACGGCGCCATTGATCTTACCAAACCATAAAGTGATCAGCAACCAGCAACACGTCGCGAGCCCCTAGTTCGCCGGTGGTGGAGAAGAGGAGGGGGTGTACCTACAAGGCACTCCGATGCTAAAGTAAGTTTCAACGGGAGAGAGAAAGCAAGTACATAAAAGGTTTGAGAATAGAATACGTGACCCTCTAGTGAAAGTGGGTATTTACAATGTTCCCCCAGCGTTGGGCCAACGGTTATCTGCATTGGGTTGGATCATTAGGCCTAATATGAATAACGGCCAGGATATACATGGCGTAGGGAAGACCAGCACGTGGTCTTCGTCCTGGGTCAACTGCCCCGTGAACTTCGGAAGGTGGATGACCGGTTCTTTTACTCGTGGGTAGTTGGCTGATGATGCCTCCTCAAGTGAGAGGCACATGGAGACCGTGGGGAAGACACGTGAGCGCTCCCCATGTGAGTTCATGAATTAGACCTTCATTGGGCCCTCCCCGACGGGGAGATGGGTTAGTTCGTGCCCGACAGTGGGGCAGCCTCTGGCCCAGTCCAGAACAGAAGCTATGTACTTTCACACTCAAGTAATGGATACATGAGATCACCTACTAGATAATAACATGTATCCTAATCCAAGATTTTTCACAAATATCTGAGACATTCTCCTATAAATAGGACTCAATTTGATGATTCAAAACACACCAAAACATTACAAGAAACTTGTTTTCTAAGAAACTTTTCTCTTCTCCAAAATTCAAAGTCCAAAGAAGTGAAAATTTGGAACTTCACATACATCATGTGTAAGTGATCCAAACATTCATCTCCCAACTGTAACACCAGAAACACATCCTCCATACCTCACTTGAATTAAGGTTGCAAATTGATTTGGCCAGAAATTTCCAGAAGGTTTCTATTCATTCTAAGCAATGCAACACATTCCTTGAAGGTCCTGGAAGCTGTTGGCATCAACAAATTGCTTCTGTAACACCTCCAAGCAAGAATTCAATTTTCACTTGTGCAAGGTAAGTTACTCTAAATTAAACTCTATGATTCATGCATCATACTTAATCATTTTAGTTACAGACACGTTTATCATGAGGTGGTGATTGTTTTCCCTCAATTAATTGCATTATATCATGAACATATAGGATTTCATTTTGAATATTCAAATTAGAGTTCATACTGATTTCAATTCCTTGTTAAAAATCTAGAAACTTTCATGTTTACATCGTGCCATTTCATTGAGTATTCAGAGAGATAGGTTTTCCAAAAATTGGAAAAATGGAGGAAGATGAAGATGGGCATGGCTCCATTTTTCAATATAATATGTATTTTTACTATATTGTTATTTTGGTGAAAATAAAACAACGGATGTATCACCACCCTAGTGGTTAGAGCGTGTGTTTTCAAGGTTTCTGTGTGTCCAAGGTCTGGGGTTCGAATCCCCCTCGCCCCAGACCTTTTGCTTTTATTTTTTTTACCATTTTCACATATAAACTCTCTATATTATTTAAAACATGTGTTATTTATCAATCCATAGCGCGTGGCTCAGATGGTAATAACTTAAACCCATCACCCCAATAGCGTGAGTTCAACACTTGTGAGGGCCATTCTTTCTGTTTTTCACTATTTTCTCACTTTTCTTCACAACTTCATTCAATTATTTCAATAAGAAAAATTAAATATTTTGAGCCAATTTTTTGCACACTTCTCATTTATCTTCCCTATTTTAAGAATCCATCAATAAACACCAAAAAATAATATTTATTTTTTATATTTTTATTAGATTGAAAACTAGTACTTTTAAAGTATTTTTCATACCTTTCATGATTTCGTTTGATTCTTTTCTTTACCTAATGGTACATATGTGTCTTTATGGTCATAATGTACTTTGTTTAAAGTCTTGTTTAAAGTACATAACATGTTATCTTGACTTATACACCAATCATATACCATAATTAAATGTTTTTTCTTTGAAAAATATTTTGATTATTAAATGTTTAGTTGAAACCTTAGGGTTTTGTTCAACTAATCTTTTAAAAAACATCTTGATGCATGACTAGGGCTTCCACTTGAGTTTGGATTCCCCAAAGACTTTGATTCAATCATGCTTAAATGTCTTATTCATGTTCTTATCTCCATAAATTTCCATTAGGGTTTTGTTTACCCTTTGCTATATTCATCTGATCCTCGATTCATCTTGAAGGCATGACTTACTTGAACTTCTTTGTGATTGATTCAATTGTTTAAATCTTTACTCACATATTCAAGTATTTCCTTCATAAACTCTCACCATGATGAACATATCTACTTGTCTGATGCTCGTCAAATGTTGATATTCTCTGCTTGATCATAATCATGATCATTTCATCCTTGATGACTACATTTGTTTAAAAGCTTAATCAATTTTCTCTTGTTAAGTTTCTCTTGACATTTATGTTTATAAAATTTGCATTCATACAACTGTTGCAATTCAATACTCATCCTTAGGTTTAGACCCTGTTCATACATTAGGATCCTCTTCAAACTATAACTTAGTTAAAACCCTAGGATCCCCTTTGAGGTTCTCAACTTCAATAAAACCTTAGGATCCCCTTTGAGGTTCTCAACTTTAATAAAACCTTAGGATTCCCCTTGGAGTTTTCAACTTCATTCAAGTCAAACCATATCCCCTTGTGGCTTCAAACCTCAAGCTTCAAGTCAAACCCTAGCCAGCCTTTGGCTTCAAATTCAAAACTTTTCTCCCAGAGATGAGACACGAATCATCTCTATAGAAGAGATTCTCTTCTATTTCCCACAACATAAATTAAACTTTTCAAACTTTTTCCATTTAAGTGATGTAAGTGGCACACTTGTTGATTCAAAATCCAAGTTGGAGTCCTTATCTTATTATGGTACAAAAAACACTTCTTTCATTTAAGTGATATCAGTGGCAAATTTGTTGATTCTATATCCAAGTCAAAACCCTTCTCTTAATATGCAAAGATTCATTTAAAGGAAGATGTTTCATTACTCTAGATTTTCTTCATCCAAGTTTAAAGCTTTTTCCCTTATTTTCTTCTTTCTAAAAGGTTTGTGGCGAATAGGTGAGATATCCCCCTTAAGATGACAATTTGTCTCTTCTCTGAAACCCAATTCCACCCATTAGTAGGTGGAACTACGAACACTCTGATTTCTCAATTCCCTTTTGAGAATACGTAGGCATAAGGTTGTGAGATCTTAGCGAGCACATTAATAAGAAAAACCTTTAGGTCTCTACAGCTTTATCTTAGTTTATTTTAACATGCCTTACAAAAACAAAATATAACATTTCCCACTCTTATCACTCACTCAAAAAAGTCAACAAATCCCCAATACACAGCAGATGAACTAATCAACAGTAACACAAATATACACAAGAGGTTCCTATAGGATACTATAGATACTTAGGGTGCTAGTACCTTCCCTTTGTATAACCAATCCTGATTCCTGATATCTTATTTGCATTATTTCACACTTTGCATCACTCACGAGTTTATTTAGATTTTTTTCCCTTCCCTACCTTTAGGATAAGTTAAAAGTTCACATGTAGAGAGGGCGACCTTTGGAAAAATCGCTCGTGTACAGAAAAATGGTGACTTCACTAGGGAACTAGGGATTTCATCCCCCTAAAAGGGTTTAAGCCTATCTTGTATATATTTGTGATTTGACTATTGATATCATCTGCTTGTTGTTATATTCATCATGTTTGTTAGGGTTGATCTCTAAGAGTGAGACAAATCCTAACCCGAATTTGAGAATACATACATAAGATAGGATGTTGATATAATCAAAAGTTACATGTCTTGAGTAATCCTATGCATGAGTGACATTTGATATAATCACACTCAGTGGATGCCCCTTTGGAATTACTGATGACATTGCGAGTAGTCGCAATGTCATTACTTTTTCCGACCTGGGAGCTTGAGAAACTGAGGACCTTTAGTATCCCTTTACCCCACTTGGCCTTTTTAGGATGTAGTGCGGTGATTATCCAGATGTAGACCTAAGATAGTCGATACGCAATACTACACTCAGACGAGTTTCTCTTGAGAATATTATTGATTCCCGAGTAGTCGGTGTGTCGATAATATTCGAAAGATGGACCTATGACTCTAGGAACCATATTAGAACATGTTTTACAGGTACAATAAACTCCTAGTACACATTTTCTTGGTTTGGTTAGACCCATGACTCCATGCTCGTGACGTCAAACCTTTGAAGCCATGTTTGTTACTTTATATGTGTGTGCATTTATACATTCATACATTCATTCAAACATCATTTTTTTAACCAATTTTTTTTCATGGAACTTAAAACCTTTATGAAAAATATCATAGGGTTTTAACATGGATTTTGGGAAAATAAATACCAAGAAGTACAACTTCAAGGATCGTGATACAACAGAATTGAGAAAGTTAGGTTGTATGATCTCTTGTCTAGAGGATTTCAAAAGAAGTTATTGAGGGCTCTTAAGTATTCTAAAGACTAATGTTGAAGAAGGGATTCTTGACACCCTTGTACAATTCTATGATCCTCTCTACCACTATTTCACATTTCCAGATTATCAGCTTACACCCACTTTGGAGGAGTATTCATATTGGATTGGTTTGCCAGTATTAAACAAAATTCCATTCAATGGTTCAGAGGAAATTCCTAAGTACTCAGTTATTGAAAAGGCCCTTCATTTGGAAACTTCAGATGTGAAAGACAACTTCACTTCCAAAGGAGGAATTAAAGGGCTAACTTCCAAATTCCTGATAGAGAAAGCTACAGAGTTGGATAAAGCCAATAATATGAGTGTCTTTGAAGCTATCTTTGCACTACTCATCTATGGTCTTGTACTATTTCCAAACATAAACCACTATGTTGATCTTAATGCCATCCAGCTATTTTTAAGTGGTAACCCAGTACCTACTTTGCTTGGGGACACCTACCATTCATTTCATCACAGGACTATGAAGGGTAGTGGAACAATCATCTGTTGTGCACCTTTGTTTTACAGATGGTTCAAGTCACACTTACCATGAACCAGACTCTTCGTTGAAAATCCAGACAAACTCAGATGGTCTCAGAAGCTTATGTCTCTCACTCATACTAATATGAATTGGTATGACCCAACTTATGACAAAGGAGTTATCATCGACAGTTGTGGAGAATTCCCTAATGTACCCCTTCTTGGTATACATGGAGGGATTAACTACAACCCCGCTCTTGCAAGACGTCCGTTTGGGTACCCCATGAAACACATACCTAACAGTATTTTGGTATCAGGTTTCTCCTACCTTAATGAGGGTGGAAATCTAGATTTGAAATGGGCAGTTATAAAGGCTTGGCGTACCATTCATAAAAAGAGAAAAGATCAGCTAAAAATAAAAATTGTGTTGCCTTCAAGCCATACACTCAATGGGTCAATTCCAGAGCTTGTGACCTCAAGATGCCTTATCCTCTTGAGAAACCTTCACAGCCTTTCATTGATTTATCCTCCACTATCCTTATTGAGAATAGGAAATAATATCATGAACTCTTAACCCAGATGAAGCTGGAAAGAGACACTTGGGAAGATTAATTCCATACTTCAAGGACTGAGAGAAGAGAGTTGAAGAGGAAACTGAAAGAAAAAGACGGCTTAATAGAAATCTTCGAGCAGCATGCTGTAGAGAGACAAGAAGAACAAGAGAATTTATTTTTCTCTGGTCATATTCCTCCTACCTCTGGCGCTTGGAAGAAGATTATCGATCAGCTTACAATGGACAATACACGACTGAAGAGGCAGAAGAAGAAGCAACATAAGAGGGCTAAATCTTCATCAACAAGATTTCCATAGGACCTACATGCTTAACTTTGTCATCTTTGTTTTAGATCTTTTGAAGTTGTACTTTCATTATTGTAATCCTTTGATTTCAGTAAATAAAATAAGATCTTTTTCAGTTATTCAAAGTGTTATCATTTTTTATGATATTTACAACATAATTATTAAAGTTCCTTGTAAACAAAATCATATGTATTTTGTACATCATACATCATTCAACCATTTTGCAATACCAGAACCTTACACATGCTCTCACTTTGAAGCCAAACTGTCTCATTCATACAATACTCAATCCAGTCGTCAAAAGAAGATGGAAGGACTTGAGCAAGAAAACAAGGAACTTATAGATGAAGTTACTACTCTAAAAGACAATATAGAAAGGCTCAGCAACATGGTAGAATCATTGACGACTACTTAAGATCAGATGTCAACTCCGATCCAAAGGACTGTCATCTCGAAAATTGTCTCTACACCCGTCACTGTCACATTTATTTCCATGCCACAGTATTCCATGCCTCCCGACTTTCCTTGAGGAATGCCTTTCAACTTTATATTGGAGGGTTGCAAACTCCGGTTCCTGAAACTTCAAAGATCACAACAATCATGTCAGTACCACCTCCCGTGATGCATACTACTCCATACATTAAGGAACAAATCTTCCATGCTCCTCCAAGTGAAACTATGGGAGTAGATGAAAGATGGGATGAATTCCAAGATAGGTTCTTGAACATGCAGAAAGAGATTAAAGCTCTCCAAGGACAAGATTTGTTTGGAAAGAATGCATCTGACCTATGTCTGGTTCCAAATGTCAAAATACCACTCAAATTCAAAGTGCCTGACTTTGAAAAGTACGAGGGGAATTCTTGCCCTTGAAGTCACCTGGTTATGTATGTATGAAAGATGTCCACACAGACGGACAACCAGCAATTGCCAATCCATTACTTTCAGGATAGTCTAACAGGAGCCGCACTCAAATGGTACATGGGATTAGACAGTGCGAAGATCCAAACTTTTGGTGATCTTGGCGAAGCCTTCGTGAAACAATAAAAATACAAACTAGATATGGCTCCTAACAGAGATCAACTCAGGGCTATGTCTCATAAGGAAAAAAAACTTTCAAAGAGTATGCTCAGAGATAGCGTGAAGTCGCCGCCCAAATTTGTCCTCCTATCGAAGAAAAGGAAATGACAAAGATTTATTTGAAAACTATGAATCCCTTCTACTATGATCGTATGATTGCCAATGCGCCAATGGACTTTACTGAAACGGTAAACATGGGAGTGCGATTGGAGGAAGTGGTCTGAGAGGGACGATTAACCAAAGAGGTAAAATCGTCTAAGAAACATGGAAGTGGGTTCCAAAATAAAAAGGAACAGGACATCAACACTGTGTTACAAAGCCTGTCAAGACGAATATATCAACCACGACAGGTAGCCACTATGTCTCATGTTATCAACTCAGCACCAGCTCCGGTCTACCAGCCACAAATTTCTCATAATCAAAATCAACATCAGCACCAACATCAGCAACAACAACCATAGTATCAACAAAGGCAATAACAACCTCTACAACAGGATCACCCACAATACAATAACAACAACAATCGTATTTAAAGATCACCTAGTTTTGATCCTATACCAATTTCATACACAGAGTTGTTCCCAACATTGTTGGTAAAAGGACATATTCAAACAAAGTCTCCTCCTACTCTCCCAAAAGACCCTCCTTATTGGTT
Source organism: Lathyrus tuberosus (assembly GCA_022829125.1). Taxonomy (NCBI): domain Eukaryota; kingdom Viridiplantae; phylum Streptophyta; class Magnoliopsida; order Fabales; family Fabaceae; genus Lathyrus; species Lathyrus tuberosus. Next base: position 9,714,230 of record JALAZF010000214.1, read on the forward strand.
CAAAGTTGGCCTATTTTTCCCCTATCATCAGGGAGTACCCGGTCATGGTATCGAGAATTGTTTTAGCTTTAAGGCTGATGTTAAAAGACTTGTCAAGAATGGATTTTTTTCTTTCAAAGACAGTAATCCAAATGTTCAAATGAACCATTACCTCAACATGGAGGAGCTTTTGTCAACATGGTCTATGGTGCCCGGGCAGCTATAAGATCTATGGCGTCCGCTTATTAAATAAGAACTTGGTAAAAATGCATGCAGGACATAGCAGGTGGGGTCTTGTAGATCCTCATGATTACGCAGCGTGCAGCGTTTGTTCTGTGAACAATCAAGGATGCTACTTTGTACAAGCAGCTCTACAAGAACAAATGAACCAAGGTAGGATCCAGGAATACAGAATGAGGTCATACCAACCAATCAATATGGTACAAGGTTATCCAAGAGAGTACCCAGTTTATGATATCAAATATATCAGGGAGTCACTAGTCAAATTTCACAAATGCTTGTGCAAACTTGATTACTTTGGTCCTAATCATCATGATCATACAGCTTGCAAAAAATGTCACAGGAGCCGATGTAGTTGTCTTCTTATCCAGAATGATATTCAAGGGTTACTAGACCGAAGAACCATCACAGTCCTCCATGAAAGAGAACCCATAGATGATGAAGCTAATGAGGATGTTTACACCATAACTCCTCAGTTTAATGAACCTGAACGCATGGAAATTTCTTTCGATAGTAGAAGGATTCCTAATATCCCCAAGTTTGAACCAAAAGAGATCACCTATGATAGTAGAAAGACCATCGTGACTCCTTTGGTCATTTATTTACTAGGTCCAGTCCCGTACAAATGTGAGAAAGCCATACCTTACAAGTACGGTTCCACCATGGTTGAAAATGGGAAGGAAGTAACCTTACCATCAATTGTCAACATCGCTGATGTGAGCTGAGTCACCAGAAGTGGTCGGGTGTTCAACAAAGAAGCCGAGGATATAGGTGTAAGAAAGGATAAGCAAGTTGAGAATCCTTTTGAACAGATTGGTCAATCAAGTGACACTGATCAGATGAAGGATAATGACGAAGTTTTAAAGCTGATCAGAAAAAGTGAGTACAACATTTTGGATTAGTTGTTAAGCACGCCTTCCAAAATATCCATACTATCCCTTTTAATGAGCTCTGAGGCTAACAGGGAAGCTCTACAGAAGGTCTTGGAGAAAGCTTTTGTAAACCATGGTGTAAAAGTGGGTCAATTTGGCAATATTGTTACTAACAGTACCATTTGCAATAACTTGAGCTTCTGCGATGAAGATCTCCCAGAAGAGGGGAGAAATCATAATATGGCACTAAACATCTCAGTCAACTGAATGAATGGCGCCTTGTCAAGTGTATTGGTGGACACTGGTTCATCATTGAATGTCATGCCAAAATCAACTCTTACAAGGTTAGCATTTTAAGGCACTCCTATGAGGGGCAGTGGAATTGTCGTCAAAGCCTTTGATGGATCCAAAAAAACAGTTATTGGTGAAGTTGATCTCCCTATAACTATTGGCCCATATACATTTCAAATTACCTTCCAAGTAATGGATATCCAAGCAGCATACAATTGTTTATTGGGTCGTCCTTGGATTCATGAAGCAAAAGCAATTACTTCAACATTACATCAAAAGCTAAAGTTTGTAAAAACGACAAGTTGGTTACCGTATGTGATGAGCGGGCTTTGATTATAAGTAATATATCAGCATTTTCTTACTTAGAACCCGAAGAGGTTATTGGAACTCAGTTCCAGGAACTTTATGTAAGTAACGAAGATAGTAAGAGAAAAGGGGCATCCATTTCCTCCTACAAAGACGCAGTTCGAATGGTGGAAAGTGGTACCACTAAAGGGTGGGGACAAGTTATGATTCCTACCGATAACCAGACCAGAGGAGGCCTCGATTTTTCTCTAGTATTCATAAAATCTACAAGAAAGAATGAGGCCATCCCTCCTATTCAAAATATTTTCCACAGAGGAGGCTTTATCCATCCTATTCCTCAAGAGGTTGACACCATTAATGGAGGTGACTCTGAAGAAGGACCCTCAAATCCTGAAGAAGAATGGAAATCCTACCATAACGATTCTGGGTACATATTGCAAGAAGAGGCACATACTCCATTATCCTCTCCTCAGGAGAAATTCGAGGATGTACTTGAGTCAGATGACGAGATGGATGTTGAAAATTACAACACTGAAAACTGTCCCACTTCCCTTATTCCACCAGAAGAGGATATGATTATGGATGATAATTTTTACTACCCTGAGGATGATTAATATATTCCTCCAGAGGTCTGGAATCCTTACATGGAAACTCCTGGGTATGGTAGTCAGCCGGAAGATGCCTACATACCATTCTATACTCCTCAACCCATCGAGAAGGCAGTTGAAGACCACCTTTTTTATAGATCTGCAAAGATTGCTGAACATATTTTTATTCATTATACTATGCTAGAAGTGAATGTCATAACTGAAGATGATTCTGAAAAGGATTTATCCACTTACATGGAACCTTTTAAAATTTTGCAAAATCTACCCAGTTATCCTTGGGGAATGCCTCACAAGTTCATGCGAGCTACTACAGTTCCTATTGATCTACCTGCCAAAGAAAAGCCTAAGGTGAAGAAATTTTCTGAGTACAAAGCAGCATCCTATGATCTCAATATATGTGAGTGGGAACCTTACTCAGAATACCCCAGATACATGCACCGGAGGACGCACATGTACCATTCCACATCCCACGATCCATTGAAAAGGCAACTGAAGACCTCATTTTTTATATATCCGCAAAGATTAAAAATTCTATTGACCCGACTCTTCCAGAAGTCAACGCCGTTATTGAAGACGGTCCTGAAAAGGATTCACAAGGCTTCGTGACACATGGAAGGGTTTCTCAAAATGGGATAGTTGTTGATGTTTCAACTGTTGTCCACATCTCTAAGTAATATTTTATCTTTGTTTTATCCCCTCACTCTGCTCAAGGCGAGAGATGTTTTTAGGGCCCCCTTTTAAATATTTCCTCACTCTGCTTAAAAATAATCTATCAATAATAAAGATGTTGTTTTCAATTCCATGCTATTATTTTTAATTTTTGCTTTTTTGGAAAATGGTAATAAAAAAAACAAAAAATGATAAAACACTTTCAATGTATGCACGCACTCTGCATTTATTATATGTTTTTCTAAAATCCAGCAATCAATCATACGTGCAGATTGAACATCAAAACCCCCATTGAAAAACATGACCATATGCTCTCTCCCAACTTTGAGTTCAAAATATCCGAAGCTGGAGATGAAGAAGAGGAAGAAATTCCGGATGAAATTTCCCAATTGCTTAAGCAAGAAGAAACCTTCATTCAGCCATACAAAGAGCCGATAAAGGTGATCAACCTCGATTATGATGAAAACAGAAAAGAGGTCAAAATCGGGGCACTGCTTAGTGTAGCGCAATTTTCATGGTTTCGAATCACTATCGCTTTGATACTACAGTTCGATTCATTTTTTTTATCCTGTGAAGCTGATTAAGGAAGGGAAATAGATGTCTCCAATTAACCCTGCTTGCATACTGAGCTTAAATAGATGACTGTTGGTTTACAGATGCTATCAGAAAAGGGGGTCTGTCTTAGGTTATTTTGCTTAAAAAAACAGTGTTTAGACTATTTGCGGGGCTTTTGGTAAGGTGTTAGATCCGATGCTTTTGGTTGATTGATATATGGAGGAGTTGGACTTTGAGTTTTTGATCAGTATGCTCGCTAAGATTTCGCAATCTTATGCCTACGTATTCCCGTTTAACGAAAAAGGGAAATCAGAGTGATCGTAGTTCCCTCCTATTCTAAGGGAGGAAAAAAGTGTTTTGGTGTCTTGTTCAAAGCCCAAGATTGAAGCTAAAGGTGATTTGTATCTTGTTCAAAGCCCAAGATATGAAGCTGAAGGGTTTTTTTGTGTCTTGTTCAAAGCCCAAGATTGAAGCGAAAAGGTTTGACTGAGAGAGAACTTGTCATCTCTAAAGGGGAACTGTGGATGTTTGTATGCCTTGATCAAAGCACACATTTGATGCTAAAATGTTGATTGACTCAACCGGGGATTTCTCTATACAAAGCCTAAGAGGGGGCTATTGACCCAACAAGAGGGTGTTTATTACTTGTCTCGTACGAAGCCCGAGATAGAGGCTAAAAGGGTTGACTCAACAAGAGAGTACTAACAAGTGACTGACTCAACAAGAGAGCGCTTTTATATGTCTTGTACGAAGCCCAAGACGGAGGCTAAAAAGGTTTTACTCAACAAGAGAGTACCTTTATCTGTCTTATATGAAGCCCAATACGAAGGCTAAAAAGATTGACTCAACAAGAGATTCGGACAAGTTGATTGACTCAACAAGAGAGTCATTTATACTCAATAAGAGAGTGATTTGCTGTCTCGTACAAAGCCCAAGATAGAGGCTAAAAGGAAAGTGACTCAACAAGAGAGTCTTGAAAAGTGATGGACTCAATGTGAGAGTCTGAAAAGGTTAGCTCCGCTAGGGGGAATCATTGTACAAAGCCCAAGAGGAAGTTGTACTTCTCTGAGGAAGGATCATTATACAAAGCCTAAGAGGAGGCTATCTTACTGCTGGGGATAATTGAGATCCCTAGGCAGGTCCAAGAAGGGAATCAATCCTTGCAGGGGAATGCAAATGGATTGATAGATCAGAAACCTTGAGGTTTTGATTTGGGATAGTGTTATCGGACCCCGGTTAGGGAATTTTGGGAGAAGGACGGGGTTTTAGAACCCACAAGTTTTAACTCGGCTAGAGATTAATCCAGAATCCGGGGTTTCTCCTATGTTTGAAAGGGAACTTGAGAATGTCTTTGAGACTTAAGGGTATTAGACTGTCCAAGTCTACTGGTAGAGTTTTATATTTTATATGATGCCCAAGAGGAGGCCGACTCGTTTAAGGGATGAGTATCAACCCTAAAATTGGTCTGAAGGTTGTGACTCCTTTTAGAAAGACAGCTCTAACGAAGGATGACTAAGTTCTGTCCTATACCTTTAGGAGGTCGTGAAGGTCCTTGTACGAAGCCAAAGAGAAGGCATGAGTACTTTAAGAAGCCGAAGGGTCCTTGTACAATGCCCAAGAGGAGGCGGGGATGCTTTTAGGAAGTCTGTGGGTCCCCAAACCAAGAGAAGTTCAAGAAATGCAATTCACAGAGAAGAGATCATTCCAGGAAAGTTCGAGAATTTGGAAGAAACTCAAGAGATGCTATTCACGGAGAATAGATCAACTCTGGGGAGTAGAGTTTCTATGACAATTTCTAAGGGTGACAATCTGAGAAAAGGTTCACCGAGAAAACTTACTTTCTCTATGTTCCATATTGTTTAACCCCAAGAGAAGGGAAGACTGTATCTGGTAATCCTATGGGGGATCTAGTTTTATTTGTATTCGAGAGTGACCAACAGGCTTTACCTAGTTCTAGACGTAGTTGTCGGGGAAAACTCTAAATAACTATACTAGTATTACACAGTTGATATGTGACAAGTATATAAAAGGATGTGAAAGAAGACTTACAGTGAAACAGCCCCACAATACAGTTATATATATATATATATATGAAAGCGGTAAACGAAAGCGGATAAACACTTACCCATTATAGAGCTTCCATGCTGTTTTGTTATTTGTTCAACAAATAAATTAAAGAAAGTTTTGATAACAACATATATTTGAATTCAAAATCAAAGGAGAAAGTGTTTTGAAAAGATTGTTGGGGCTTACAGCTCGAGGAGAGGCCCAAGTTTTAACGACGATCGTACCGTTGTTTTGAAAACTGTACAGAGGGACTTATACAATATGTGAGGCCCAAAAAGTTTTTATGTACAAGGGGATGGGTCTTATACTCTATTAGAGGCCCAAAGATTTATTTTTGTACAAGAGATGGGACTTACAACTCAAGGAGAAGCCCAAGGTTATTTGTTTGAAAACGGCGATCGCTCCGAGGTTTTTGAAAACACAGTGGGTCTTATACAATATCTGAGGCCCAAATTATTTTGGTTTCAAAATGGGGTTGGGTCTTACACTCTATTAGAGGCCCAAAAGTGTTATTTTAAAATAAAAGATGGGGCTTACAGCTCAAGGAGATGCTCAAATGATTTTGAAAAGGCGATGATCGCACCGAACGTTTGAAAATATTTAAAGGGACTTATACAATGTGTGAGGCCCAAAAATGTTTATTTACAAAAAGGGGTTGGGTCTTACACTCTATTAGAGGCCCATGAGTGTTTGAAAATGATTGATAAGGGTTGAATTAATCAAACCCCTAATTTTATTTAAAAAGGAATTAATTTTGTTAAAAAAATAATAAAAAGTATTGAAAACATGTGAAAAATGAGTGGTGATCTTGGATCAATGTTTCTAAAATCATGTTTATATCCACAAAATGATTGGGAACTAATTAAATTTGGAAGATCAAGGAGGAAAAATATTTTAAATGTTGAAAAACAAATAAAAGATTAATTCTTTGCAAAAATATCAAGTATATGAAATAAATAACATTTTTGAGAATTTTTGGTAAAATAAAATATTTTAACAGTTTTTTGAATTATTAAAAAAAGAATCAACTCAAAATCATTAAAACTCTGAGAGAAATTAATTTTTGAGTCAATTAAATAAAATCACAAAATTCATATATTCAAATTTGTGAAAAAGGCGCCAAGAACATGCGCGAAGGGAGTTTTGCTCAGATTTGCATTTTCTATCCAATCTCACCGAATAGTTGATGAAATCACACAATTCACATATCAATCTGCTTGTTTTCACCTCACGATCATGTCTATGGTCTTTAATTTCATTTATTTTAAGCATGGAATAAGAAATCAAGACAAAACCTTAAGAACCCTAAAATTTGCGTGAAGGCTGAGAATTTGATACACGATTCAAACAAAGTAATTAATTGAGGGGAAACATTCTATGCATGATTATGAACATTTGGCAAAAGTATTGTGCGAGGAAATATGCATAGATTAAGAGATGACCAAGTTTAGGCTTACTTGAAGGTCGTGACAGCAAGAGCAATGTGATTTTTGAGTTGGAGGTGTTACAGATGAGTTGTGATGATCTGAACAGCTTCCCTACACCATATGGAGTGTGTTTGAATGCTTGGACTTGATTGGAAATGACTGGATCACTTCATGGCTTCTCAACTGCAACTTGGTTGAAAACTTGAGCAACTGGCAGGTGATTCTGAGAAATCAGTGTTACAGTTGTATGTTTAGTGTTTGATTAGCTCACATATGATGTTTATGAGGTATTAGAGTAATTGGTTTGATTGGAATTGCTCTCTATTGAAAAATTCGATAATGACTTGCTAAGAAAGGCATTTTTGAGAGTGAGAATATGATTTTGAGAAAGGCAAGTGTTGTAGGCCTTTGGTGTACTTAAACTGAGCACAAATGAGCTATATTTATAGTAGAGCAAATTTGTTTTGCAAGCAATAGTGAATGGCAACTGCAGCAGCTCATTGTCCAATTGCATCACTTTGGAATCTTAAGTCTCCTCTAGCCATTAACTAGAGGTTAGAGCACAGGCCTTTGGTTCCCTAGTTCAGAGATCATCCTTGACTTATTCAGTTGGAAAAGGCTCAGTTCATGCCACCTTGGTGCATCCATTGAATGCTCCAAAACAAAATTGGAGTCTTGTCCCCCTTTTAGGCATTTTTAGGTTTGGCATGCAACTTTTAGTTCCAAAGACTTGGGTGGCTTAAAGATCAGTGTTTGTTCCTCATTGGTCTCCCCCTGAGGTGTTCAAATGGATAAACTTGTTTGTCATTTGTACAATTTGATCAAATTGAGCAAAATGCACAAATCTGCCTTGCCATGACAATTGCAGCAAGGCATATTGCTATGTCATAACTCTTAGCTCAAATGGAATTTGATGGAGTTCTTGGCCATTTTGGAAAGCTCTCATATGATACAACATATGTGTGATCATAGTTTGTCTTGACACTTTTTGGATCCAAGTGAAAAATGCCCCTACATTTTGAAAAAAGTGAAACAGATTCTGACTTAGTGAAAATTTCACTAAGTGTTGGAAAAAGTGGCATTTTCATGTTTTTGTCATTTTGGTCACTCCATAACTTAAAATCCATGAGGAATTGAAATGAGGTGTAGTTGACACTTTTAAAGTATGCCATGAGAGCTACAAATCCATCTTTGGATCAGCCAAAATGGTTGCTTGGATCACAAGTTATGATCCTTGGAAGTTGGTACCCTAGCCACTTTGTTCCATAACTTAGAAAATTTCTAAGTTTTTTATGGTTACCCCTTTTACAAGTTATCCCACTTTTCTTGATTTGTATTAATGAATGATAATTCCAATCACACATTAACATCATTTTAGGGTTAGGGAACCATAATTGACCAAAAGATCAAAAAGTCAAACTTTGACTTTTGGGCACAGTTGACTTTTTATCAGATGAATTCCAAACTGTGCGATCCTTTAAGAAATCAAGTCCTTGACCTAAATCAAACTTGATGGATTGATTTAATAGGTGTTATAGGGTGTATTGAATCATGTCCCAAGGTTTTGGAGCATGTCCTGGTCAAAAGTCAAAGACACAGTTGACTTTTTCCTTATAAACCCTAATTGTGGTCCTGATGAAATTGAAACTTGTGCATCAAGCTTCTTGGATCAATCCATTGTTGTAAATGAATCAATGTAGTGTATTTGAGACCCTCAAATCATGTCTTAAGGTTTTTGGCTCATGCTTTGTCCCAAAAGTCAACTTAAGGGTGAATTAGGTCAAGAAACCCTAATTCCTGATTTTTGGTGAATGCATCCCCTGAGGCTAAATTGACTTGATGGTTGGGTCCATGAGGTCCCTTGGAGTATCTTGGGTTATGATTTGAAGCATTGGCTCATGACCAGAGGAAAATTTCCATATGGAGGCCCTAGTCGACCAAAACCCTAATTTGGTGACACTGGCGATCTTGAGGCTTGATCCATTTAGGATGTTGCAGCCTTGTGCTTGATCCTTGATGTGGGAGTCCTCTTGATCCATTATGGATGTTTGAGAGGTTTAGACAAGTTGAAAATCATGTCATTTCTTGATTGATCCTTTGTCTAAGAGCTCTGAGAGGGCTTGAGACCCTAATTCTTAGTTGTGGTGAATGCTCCATCATCTTTGAGGAGACTGATGAGGCATGAAGGTACATCCATATTGTGATGATAATTTGCACAATGATGGGAAATCTTAGTGGTCAAAATTTGGGGTATGGCACTTAGTCTAGCTGTTAAAATAAAAATGGTGTAACTTTTCAAAGAATTCCCAGATGTGTTTGCTTTGTCCTACCAAGATATGCCAGGGTTGGACATCGATATTGTGGAACACCACTTACCGTTGAAGCCAGAATGTTCGCCAATCAAGCAGAAGCTGAGAAGAACTCGCCCAGATATGGCTATCAAAATTAAAGAGGAAGTGCAGAAGCAGATTGACACAGGTTTCCTTGCCACGTCAGAATACTCTCAGTGGTTGGCCAACATAACGTCTGTCTCGAAGAAGGACGGAAATGTCAGAATGTGTGTGGACTACCGAGACATAAACAAAGCTAGTCCAACAAATAACTTTCCATTACCACATATTGACATGTTGGTCGACAATACCGCCAAATTCAAAGTATTCTGCTTCATGAACAGATTCTCTGGATATAATCAAATCAAAATGACACCTGAAGACATGGAAAAAACCTCATTTATTACACCATGGGGAACATTTTTCTACAAAATGATGCCTTTTGTTCTGAAGAATGCAGGTGCAACCTACCAAAGAGCCATGACAACTCTTTTCTATGACATGATGCACAAAGAAATTGAAGTATATGTCGATGACATGATTGCTAAGTCTATAACTGAAGAAGAACATGTGGAGTATTTGTTGAAGTTATTCCAGCGTTTGAGGAAATACAAACTCCGATTGAATCCTAAGAAGTGTACCTTTGGTGTTCGTTCAGGGAAGATCTTGAGTTTCATTGTCAGCCAAAAGAGAGTTGAAGTTGATCTTGATAAAGTCAAAATCATTCAAGAAATGTCAGCACCCAAACTAAGAAGCAAGTAAGAGGATTTATTGGCCGTTTAAACTACATCTCCAGATTTATCTCTCATATGACCGCTACTTGTGGGATGATTGAAGCTAGCGGGCTTATACTTGAGTGAATCGCACACTCGAAGATACAACAGAGTTGCCACCAAACTTTATTTAGTTCCAAAAGACAAGGAAAATATCGATAAAACCAAGGGGGAAGAGAAACAGGTAAGGGGGTTGGTTATGCGAAAGGAAGGTACTAGCACATCACGCATCCATCGTACTCGACGGGAACCATTTGGCTTGCTTCTAGCCTTGGATGGGTTATCTATCTAAAGGCTTCTAGATAAAAAGAAGGAAGAAAAAGAGACAAAGAAAGTGCTCGCGGAGGATTGGGGCCCTCGTGCATACGTGCCCACATAATGCAATTGGGAAATCAAAGCTCCGTAGTTCATGAAACCAGGGAATAGAAAGGAGAAAGAAGGTGGTTTCTCGCCAAGATTTCACAATCTCGTGCCTACGTATCCTCATAGTGCAATGAGGAATTCAGAGCCTACGTAGTTCAGAGAACAAAGACAGGAAAGGAAAAGGAAAACGGTGTCAAAACCAAGAACGAAAGGAGGTAAAAGACTGTAATTGGGGAAAGCAAAAGAATGGTGTCAAAACCAAGAAACAAAGGCAAAGGAATAGTAGCAACTCTGCTGAGGATAGGACAAATATATGGTTTTGAAACCAAGAGGATAAAGGGAGCAAAGGAATAATGGCGATTTAACTAGGGAGTAAACAAAGGGAATGGTGTCGAAACCAAGAGATTAAGGGAGCAAGGGACACTGAATCGAGACAAAGTAAGATTCACTGAGGATTCGGTATATTAACTGACAGGCAGTGGTTAACCGAAGCGAAACAAGAGCATGACTCTGTGGGGAAAAGGGGTTGGTGTCAACAGACGGACTGTGATAAACCAAAAGGAAAGAGTACTTTACCCAGAGGAGGTGTTTGACTCTGAGGGGATTTTGGTATATTAACTGGTAAACAGTGGTTAAGTGAAAGAACGGGTGTGGAACCAAGCGAAGGTTGTAACCCAAAAAATGGGTGTGGAACCAAACGAAGGTTGTGACCCAAAGGACAGGTGTTGAACCAAATAAAAGTTGTGACCCAAAGGACGGGTGCGGAACCAAACGAAGGTTGTGACCCAAAGGATGGGTGTGGAACCAAACGAAGGTTGTGACCCAAAGGACAGGTGTGGAACCAAGCGAAGGTTGCTAAACCAATGGTGTGAGTGTTTGAAGCAAAAGAAGGTTACTAACTCATAGGGGTATTGGTTTTAACAGAAGGACTGTGATCAACCAAAAAGAATGAGTGATTAACCAAGAGAGGGTGATTAACTCAAGAGAAGCTCAGTGTGTTAACAGACAGACTGTGGTTAATTGAGAAAGGAGCAAACTGGTGTTTTATTTGACAGGCAGTGGTTAACCAATCAAAAAGGGAGAGAACCAAGAGAAGGTTATAAACTTCACTAGGGATTCAGTTTTTAACAGGAAAGCTGTAATTAACTGAAGAAAAGATTTCTACTTTTTTGGGGAAGAAAAGTATTTGGTAATTAACAGACTGACTGTGATCGACCAAAGAAAGAATGATTACAACTCTAATGGGGAATTAATGAACAGTGATTGACAAAAATAGAGGGATGTTGAACCACTAGATGGTTTCTAGCCCAAGGGACAATGATATTAGACCAAGGTAATGATGATTAATTAAATGAGAGATTGAAAGGGTAAGAGTGATCAGGGATCAACTCGACTGAGGATGAGATACAGTACCGTCTAGCGATAGGGACGATTATTCCAGGCACATGGTCATTCATCCCCTTCCCAAAATAATCAAGATGAGTGTAGGAATTTTCCACTCCCATCTCTTCTCTAGCACTCAGAGGCCAGTGCAGAAATTAAAACCGACAGAGTAACAGTGCCAATTTGTATAGTTCTCCAATGCGTTGTGCAGACCTTCAACTCAGCAGGGGATTAAGAGAACAAGGCTCTAAAGGAGCCCAAAGATAGAAGAATGGGGAGATCGACTAATTAAAACAAGGTTTCGATCAATCGGTCAAGGGGAATGAACAAGCCGACAATCTTTCGAACGAGTCGAGAGATCGTCAAAGCACGCGTGTGAATTAGTGATTATACAAAATTAAATTTGTCCAATAAAGAACAAACTTAATGCAATCGAGAATGAATTTGCAAGGAAGGAACAAACATCAAGTAGCATGCATCACTAATCATGTTATCATGTAAACAAAAGTGTGCAAGAATCAACATGATCGTACAATGTCAAAAATGCAAACAATTCCAACAATCGATAAATCGTGCGTCAAGGTTTGCATACATGCTTCAAACATAGGTTAAACAACTCTTAAAATATCCACAAATATCAAGCATATCAAGCCATGGAAGTTAAATGAGGAATGAAGACCAAACAAGCATGAAAAAGCACAAAAATGGCATTATGTCCTAGTGTTAATCGGTTAACCATAAATGGTTAATCGGTTAACACCTTGAAAACTGCAGAAAACACGTGAAAATGATTGGTTAATAGGTTAACCGTATATGGTTAACCGATTAACACTGGGACATTGGCAGAAAATCAATTTTCCAAAAGCACTTTCAGCAACTAATCACTTATCCAATCATCCACATGTTATGGCATGCATTTGTACACGAAAATTACATCAAGTAGAAGCAATTAATCATCAATTGAAAGCATCAAACATCAAGATCAACAATCAAACAATCACGTGATTAATTAATATCGAAAAGCTATCGGAACTACATTGCGAACGTGCGAAAGTGATAAAAAACAGTAAATCGAGCAAGAATTACCAACCTACAAGGAGGAGGATTACCTTAGTAATTATTGTAAGAAAAATGTAGTGAGAATAAGCAAAGAAAACCAGAGAATTCCAAGCTTGAGATCAAACCGTAGCGAAACCGATAAAAACGTGAAAAATGCTCTGAATACGAATTTACACCGAAACGATTTAAACAATCACTTAAATTGAAGTAGAAGCTACTGTATATCTAGAAAACCAAGTAGAAATGGAGTAGTATGGAGGTTTAGCTCAAGAGAATAACAATTTTGATGCGAAGATTGTTACACTCTAATGGTGGAAATTGAGCTTTTGTGTGTGGTTTGGGAAGAAGATGAAGATGAATGTGAAGAAGTTGCAGAAAAACCAGAGAGAATTAAGAGAAATGAGAGATTGATCAAGTGAAAATAGTGAGAATGGTTGAATCCCCCTACAAATGTGAAGGTTCCTTTATATAGAGTGGAGGTTGGGAGTGGCTAGGTTTGGAGTTTGCTTCGGAGCTAGCTCTAGAGTTAGTTACATCTAACTTACTAAGTTGGAAGTTGACTCAGTTAGTTATTTGTTAACTCAGTGGAGCAATCCCAATGCAAGTCCAAAATCCAATGGTTCTCATGCTTGGAAGTGAAGGTACATGGTGGTCTTGATTGAAAGTGATGTATCGGAATAAATGCCTTAAAGTGTCTTGAAATATCTAGAATATTCCACACAATTATAGAACCAAGTAGACCCCAAAGAAGTAGAGGAAAAATTGTTGTTATAAAAATACAGTAGAATCTGCTAAAATGCATGTGTTAATCGGTTAACCATATATGGTTAATTGATTAACACAGCATAAACTTGTCCGATTTTGCTTGAAAAAAGGTGTTTTGGCCATGGTTCCGATTTCCAACATTTTGCTTTGATGAATAGGCATAAAAACCCTTGTATTTTGCTTGTATTGATGATGTGATGCCGTTGTGAGGATGAGATTAATCGGGTTTGAAAACCCTAAATATTCCTACAACAACAGCACAGAGAAAAAATGCTAATGCTTATACCAACGATGCGAACGCACATGCCTATGCAAAAAGGCAAAAGGGGAAGTCAAGTTTCGGGTTACGACACCAATATTCAAACTTCTTCGAAAAGACCAGAGCTGAATATGGACAGAAGACTTCCAGAAGGCCTTTGACAACATCAAAGAATATCTGCTTGAGCCTCCTATCCTGATTCCTCTAGTGGAAGGAAGACCTTTGATCATATACTTAACAGTATTAGAAGATTCCATGGGATGTATGTTTGGCCTGCAAGATGAGACTAAAAAAAAAAGCACACCATTTATTACTTAAGTAAGAAATTCACAGACTGTGACTCTCGTAACACTGTGCTTGAAAAAACCTATTGTGCCTTGGCTTGGGCTGCTAAGCGTCTCCGTCAATACATGATTTGTCATACTACTTGGTTGATCTCCAACTGGATCCAATCAAGTATATCTTTGAAAAGTCCACCTTAACGGGAAGGATTGCTCGCTGGCAGATGTTGTTATCATACTATGACATTGAATACCATGCTCAGAAAGCCATCAAGGGTAGCATCTTAGCCGATCATTTGGCTCACCAACAAATTGATGACTATGAATTTGTTAAATTTGACTTCGCAGATGAAGATGTAATGTATCTAAAAATGAAAGATTGTGAGGAACCATTGCCAGACGAAGGGCCAGATCTAGGATCCCGATGGGGATTAATATTCGATGGAGTTGTAAACGCTTATGGAAACGGAATTGGGACAATCATTGTTACACCTCAAGGTACCCATATTCCTTTCACCGCAAGGTTGACATTCAAATGCACAAATAATGATGCTGAATATGTAGCCTATATCATGGGACTTAAAGAAGCCATTTATTCAAGGATAAAATTCTGGACGTATATGGAGATTCAACTTTGGTCATAAATCAGATTAAAGGTGAATGGGAAACATGTCAACCCGAATTAATTCCTTACAAAGACAATGCAAGAAGGTTTCTACCTTTCTTCGATAAAGTCGAGTTTCATCATATTCCTCATGAAGAAAATAACATGGCCGATGCACTAGCTACATTATCCTCCATGATTGTTGTGAATTGATGGAACAATGTACCTAAAATTGATGTTATGCGCCTTGATAGGCATGCTCACGTGTTTACCATGGAAGAGATTGTTGATGATAAACCCTGGTATCATGATATCAAATACTTCCATCAAAAACAAGAATACCCGCTTGGGGCATCAAAGAAAGATAGGAAGACCCTCAGAAGACTGGCTGGCAACTTCTTCCTTAATGATGATGTGCTATACAAAAGAAACTTCAACATAGTTTTTCTTATATGCATGGATAGACACGAAGCAGACATGTTAATGAAATAAATTCATGAAGGTTCTTTTAGTACTCATGCCAATGGGCAAGCAATGGAAAAGAAAATATTAAAACCAGGGTACTATTGGTTGTCAATGGAATCTGATTGTTGCAAATACGTGTAAGATCATTACTGCAAATACGTGGAAAAGAAAATATTAAAACCAGGGTACTATTGGTAGTCCGAGTAAGATCATTACTGAAAATGGATCAAACTTGAACAACAAAATGATGAAGGAATTATGTGCTGAATTCAAGATTGAACACCATAATGTTTCTCCCTACCGGCATAAGATGAATGGAGCTGTTGAAGCACCTAAAAAAATATCAAAAAGATCGTCCAGAAGATGGTAGTAACCTACAAAGATTGGCATTAGATGCTATAGTTTGCTCTTCATGGATATCGTACATCCGTTCATACTTCAACAGGGGCAACCCCTTTCTCTTTGGTATACGGCATGGAAGCAGTGCTCCCCATAGAGGTTGAAATCCCGTCAATGAGAGTATTGATGGAAGCTAAGTTGATAGAGGTTGAATGGGGTCAAAGAAGACATGATGAGCTGAAATTGATCAAAGAAAAAATAATGATAACTTTATGTCATGGTCAACTATATCAATGAAGAATGAAGAAGACTTTCGACAAGAAAGTTCAACCTCGTGTATTCAAAGAAGGCCACCTTGTGCTTATGAAAATTCAATCATTCCTTAATGATTCTAGGGGCAAGTGGACTCCTAATTATGATGGTCTATATCTTGTTAAAAAAGCCTTCTCAGGCGGTGCTTTAATTCTCGCAACTATGGAAAGGGAAGAGTTCACTCTTCCTACAAATGTCAATGCAGTCAAGAAATACTTCGCCTGACAAAAAGAAAAGAATAGCTCGGTAAGTTGAAAACCCAAAACGGCGACTTAGGAAAAAAAGCATCTCGGTGGATTGAAAACCCAAAAGGGCGGTCCAGGAAAAAATTAGAGTCATAAACAAAAGATAATCCTCCCAATATATTGAAAACCTAAAAGGAAATCTAGGCAAAAGTTAGGGATTAAGGCAAGTAACTACATCGGACCCGATTGAATCATCTGAAGAAGCTGCATCTATCAAAGAGCTCTCAAATCAAATCAAGTCGGTGAAGCTCAAGAATATTAGAAATTTAAAGTTGTTAGGGAGAATTCGGTCATTGTATTTTAATATAGCCTTTTCCCTTTAATTACCATTTTTCAACTCTTGTAATAGTCCATGGAATCACGCTATTAGCTGGTTACCATTCTATCAATAAGATTTGAGCTTTTGCCCATCTGTTCGGAACTTTTGTTTTATTTACGTCTTGCAAAATGAAATTTTTACTTTGATAAAATTTTTGAAACAAAAAGTTAAAATTTTTTGCTTTTAAAAAAATGCTTGTGTTTACTTTCCTTTGATTTGTGAACGTGAGAAGGAATATCAGTAGTCGCTCCAAGAACGAGTAAACCTCGAAATACAGGATTGAATGTTCTTGTGATTTGCCTTGAAAGGTATCGTCAAAATGATGGATCTTTAACTACCGTATACACCTTGATATGTTGGGCATACGATCCCATATCTCTAGGAAAAATTTGGACCTGACGCTATACGGTAAATGATTAAGCCTGGTATTCCCCAGTTGAGTTTTTGAATGCAAGCTGAGCATGGCTCTCTTTGTTTTATCTCCAAGTGATACTTCCAAGCGACTGGATGAGTACCCAATCAAGTTGTGATGTTTATGTCATCACCAGTATATCTCTTTTGCCTGTGTTGTTAGCATAAAAACATAACATGCATTCATATCATACATATATCATTCATATTTGAATTCATATCCATGTTCATAGTGCATTTTGTCGATACTGTTTGCTTCATTCACCCTAGTTGCGTTTATCCCCGAGTGATATGTATCCTCTGTCCAATAGAATGGTCAGCTGTAGGCAGAAAATCTATATCCTTTCTAACTCCCCACTGAGTTTAATCCTCGTGGAAGTTTTGATTTAGTTCTCCTTTCTACAATTGGATGGGATAAATCCCTAGTTGGAGTTCATTCCTCACTAGTTAGCGTCATGTTTGACAGTATCTCTCCAGCTTATTCCTGGATTGAGTCGGTCTTATGACCATTTTGATAACTTGAACATCTGAATTAAAAGGACATTTATTTTGCGCCTTTTAGTTGGTTTACATCTCTAGAAAGAATATGTTGAAGGTTCCCCAACAAGATAAATTTATTCCGCCTTGGAATCTACACATGATAGCAAGTGGCAATCTCTTTATTTGAGAAGCTTGTTTTTATCCCTGAATTTCCCAGTGAATCGGTAAATGGCAGTATCTTTCTGAGCAGTTTGTCTATCCCCGTTAAGGCTATCAGCATATCAAATTTTCTTTCATCTTATGGAATCTCTCCAAAGAAGTCTCGAAGGGAAGTATGATGAAGATATTTTTTCCAGCAAATAGCATCTCTCTAGAAAAGTTTGTTGTGAATCCTTATTCTCTATCAAATGGCATCTCTTCAGACAAAGTTCCGCAGAGAAGTTTGATTATTGAATCCTCATTTTTACATCACATGGCATCTCTACGAAGAAGTCTAGAAGAGAAGTATGATGAAGAAATGGTTTATCTCCGAAAGATTCCGTCAGAGAAACTTATTGAAGATTATCACAAGTGTTTATTTGAGATAAATTGCTGCAAGTGGTTTTATCTCTTTGATACAAAGCAAAACTTCAACCAATGGTAATTCCACAGTAAGTCTGCTACCAATTTTCTCTCGTCACATGGCATCACTCCGAAAAAGTCTCGAAGATAAGTATGATGAAGTCTATTTTCCATAAAATGGCATCTCCCCAGTGAATCCCGGTGGGAAGTTTGATGAAAACCCTTATAGATTCTTTCCTCTTTATTTGAGATATCTGGTTTTCAAATTAACCAGCCCACATCTCTTTGAAGATCCCCCGGTGATATTATTAACTCAACAAGCGATTACCATTGCGGGAATTTGTCTTTTTACCCTTTTTCGAGTAAAAGACTTGATAAAGAAGAAACCAAGACCAGTTTCGTGGCTTATGTCCAGAAATGTGGGGAGTTTTATTTCAGAAAACCAAGACCAGTTTCGTGGCTTATATCCAGAAACGAGGGGAAGTTTATGATAACCTTTTCAAGAGAAAGACTTGATAAGAAGAAACTGAGACCAGTTTCGTGGATTATGTCCAGAAACGTGGGGAAGTTTATTTTACCCTTTATAAGTAATGCTACTTAGTCAAAGAAAATGTTGAATCATTTTCTAATATTGGAAGTTCAATTGTCAAAGTTATAATCCTATCCCCTGTGGAACTATATTCTTTTCCCCAGTGGATTTGCTATCTCTCTCCCAATTGAGTTACAACATTTTCCCCAATTTTTCCCCAGGGGATAATTCTGTTATTATTCCCTTGTGGTTTAGTCTGTTATTAGTCTCCTGTGACATCATTTCCGACAAGTCTCATATCTTGCATTCATAAGTGTGTTCATAGCATATCACCTTTTGTGGTTTCTTAGGGGCCAAAATTGTGCATTGTTGTATTTAAGCCTCCCCTATCAGGTTGAGACCAAGATGTCAATCTTCATCTCTCCGGATCGGAGAAACTTAAATAGGGGCATCTATCATACCCTAATTTTTTACCCCTAAGATACCACCTCATTTACATCATTTGCACAACATTCATCATCATTATATATATATATATATATATATATATATATATATATATCTGTGTGTGTGTGTGTGTGTGTGTGTGTGTGTGTGTGCCTTTATGCATTACTAACCTATTACAAATACAAGATATGTGTGCTTGACTGCTTTACAAAGTTAGGTGGGCATCATATTCAACATCTCAAGTTCCTTATTCGTCCATTAACATCAAGAGTTTCTGTCTCATCAATAATCAAGTGCAAATTTTCATCAAATCAAGATCATCAAGCCCCAAGTCATCAGATGCATCCAAATTAGGTTTTCGACCTAATTCAGTCCCTGGTTTGAATTTTGAAGCAAGTCATGATCCAACACCTCATGATATGTTTCAAGGACCTCAAATTCATCATATTACTCCATTCATATGATTGGATTGATCCAAGGAGTTTAATTCATAAACAATGCAAGAATTCAAATCCATCCGGTCCATAAACTAGGGTTTTTGATAATAAGTCAACTGCACCTTTGACTTGTGACCATTACATGATATCAAGCCTTGTGAAATAATTCAATACACTCAAAAACACCTTTGGAGTCCATCCATATTGTTCAATTAGCCCGAGGGTTTGATTTCATTGAAGATCACAAAGTTCAAGTTCATCTGATAAAAATTCAATCAATGATCAAAGTCAAGTTTGACTTTTGACTCTTTTGGTCAAACATGGGTTCCTCAAGTAAAGAATGATGATAATGAAAGCTCTGCTGATTTGAGCAAATTTTTAGGAAAAACAGAATGTCAAAAGAGATGTCTAAACATGAAGAATTTTGGTGAAAGAAGACTAGCCAGAGAAGATGTCCTAACAGATGTCTCGACATCTGTACCTGTGGCAAGATTTATGAAAAAAATCAGTGCATGGATCAATGACTGAAGACAGAAGCCCAAGGAAGCAGAAGCCTATAAATAGAAGACTTAGACCTAGGTTTTGTTATGCCTTAGTACGCTTGTTGTAACCTTATTTTCTTGTGTAAGAAACAAGGGTTTAGGGTTTTGAGAGTCATTGGCTCTCTAGGTTGTAAGTCTCCCTTTGTATCAGTTGATACACTATGGTAGATATATGTGTCACACAGATCCATAAGCATGTAGGTAATGGTTGGTGTATTGTTCTTGGATGAAGCTTTGGAGCAAGTCCAAGATAACTTGAAGGTCAAGAAATCGCGACAGGTCTGAATTGACAGAAGACAGAGACATCACAGGTTGTTATTAGGATGTGAGTGGGGTATCTCAGATCAAGGTTCTAAACAGTTGATTTTAACCTTGATAAAGATGTTCATGGGGTAGATGTTAGGTATAAAGTTGTAAAGTAGGGAGTTTAGCTTTGTAAGAGTCTACACGATAGTGAAGTCTTCATCCTGGATTGGTATCCCCCAGATGTAGGTGAATTGCACCGAACTGGGTTAACAATTACTGTCTTATTTTAACATTCTGCAATTTACAGTTTTGTTAATGTTCTTGACTGACATGTTGGATCAGATGTCGTGACATCTGTGTGTGTGCGCAGTTTTGATATTCAAGGTATCAGTCTGTTGTTGCGCCTTCTAGTTTAAAATATAATGTAGCACAATGTCTTGACATGTGTTAGGACATCTGCTCTCTGCATAGGCCAGAATTTCAATTAGTATCAGAGCAGGCATCCTGTCTAGTTCTGGATGAGTTCTTTGGGAGATACTTTTTGGCATTTAAACAAGGAGGAGTTTTAGAGATCAGATCAATCAACTCAAACATACCCAAGGGTATTAATGGATGAGATGAATGTTCTAGATCGAAGGGAGCAACCCAGAGGTTGTTCATGTTGCTGAGAAGATTCTACAACAACTACAGGAGAAGTGGCTAATTCTCTTGTTGATGTGTCTTGTAAGATGTTTTGACATCTTATTAGGGCAAGCAGGATATGTTCCTTGGTGGTTCCGCTACATGTGTTTCTGATGGAAGAGCTCTAGAATTATGGGATTCTGGAGTTGTTACTGAAGACAATTGGTGGAAGGTCTCAATCGTCGGCCTCTATATTTGAAGATATCTACATTCTTTTATTCCAAAGTTGGGAGCGATGGAGTGAAGGAAGTTGTGGTCAGATATCTGGTATGATGACTTGGTACTTGGAAGCTTGGTTTCCTGGTGCAGTTTGGAGTTAGTTGAAGACGAGAGGAGTTGAGTGAAAGTTTATCAGGTTCTTGCTCTAGGAGTTTGATAAATGTTTGGTCGGCTAGGTTGTCAAAGATACTTGATAATTCTCTCAAGTCCACTCATAAAGACATCTATGTCATGTATCTGGAGTCTTCTAGTTACTCTTCTGACTAGAAGGTGTTTCTTTGAGACACAATCTGAAGAACGTGGAGGTGATTTATTTTCACCATCCAAAAACAGCAAGGAAGGATTCATCTCTTGACCCTAAGAGTGGATCCAATCTGATTGAAGAGTTGTTGAGGTAAATAAGACTTGTTCAGAGAAATTCTTAGTAAATTGAGTCAAGGGTGGCAGCCTTGGTATCTCAACATTGTCATTGAAGATACTTGGAAAATGGTTGAATACTTTATAGGTATTCATGACATGATCTGGTGGAGCTCAGCTACAGCAGTGAAGAAGGGTTATGGTACAAGGATTTAAGATCAATTGCTATTTGTGGAATCCACAAGTATTTAATTGATTATCCTTGAAAGTCAAGATTGAGGATGTTCTGTCATATGTTATAACATCTTTTCATCAGAGGCTTGTAGAATCATGGGAGGGGTTCTACATTCGCTCAAAAGTCTCCTAGGTGTTGACCTAGTATTATTGGCTTAGCGTCTGTTTCTTGGAAAGTATTGTGAAAGACTTGTCCAGATGGTGATGATGTTGAAGATGGAGATGATAGACTATGAAGACATCATAATCTTGATGGTTACAGCTTGGGTCAGTTTATTTCTGATCCAGGTGCTTTGGAGCATAGTGTTTTCTCTGGTTGTGAATGTCGAGGATAAGTGGTAGTTATATATGGCTTTCTACTTACGGCTCTACTAAGGGAAGTGGAATTTTTTGGTATTGCTATGGGGTAGTCTTGGACTACTTATTTTTCTAAAGATTCAGATGTGGAAGGTTTGAAGTCTTTGGAGTTTTAAAGCAGAATGGAGGTTGTCTACTCAAAACTTGGTTGTTCAATCAAGTGTGTGAGAGCATGGAAATCTGTTTCTGCAAAGGGAGGAGGTTATTCTAAGTGGCAGAAGGAAGGGCTGAATTCAACAGTTGGATATCATAATGTTTGGACATCTAACTTAACATCAGAAGTCTCAGCTGGTGATGTGGCACATCACCTTAAGATAAGGTGATCTACAGGAGAATGGGAGTGATGGATCTTCAAAAAGGTATATCTCATACAATTTGCGGGAGCTGTGGATGAGAAGATGTTACATGACTAAGAGGCTTGGTGGATCCAAGATGTCTTGCTATAGGGCCAGTAGTTCATGTGACTTGAAGATCTGATTTCATTAGTAGATCAGGGTATCGTGTGGGAGTTCTGAAGATGAGTGAGGTCAATCAAAAGGTGGCATTTGATTGGTTTCACAATGTGCATTCAAGCAGGATGCTTGAAACTGATTGCTCTTTTGTAGAAGAGTAGTTAGTTGAAATTTTAAGGAGGTTCTGGTTCTCTGGGAGCTTGTGGCAGAAGTTCTGGGTTGAGAATGGAAGCATACCTTCTTTGGTGGTTGAGAGTTTATTTCTCTCTGGGTTTCTGAAGTCTTCTTTGTTCAAGCTGGTGATGCAGTGTTATGTGAAGATCTTCAGTATGGATTACTATGCTGATAGTAAGTCCAGTGGTGAAGCATATCAACAACCATGGTGTGTGGTGTCTGTGATGTGTGGAAGATGTCCTCACTGATGTTAGAACATCCTTGGGTTAGTTATCCTTGGTGAAGGATTTCAGGTTCTGTGATGAACTGGTTACTTGCATCATGTCCAAGAAGTATCTACATGATCATCAGGGAGAATGATGGAGTAGAAGAGTTCCTTGGAAGGAGGATGTAAGTGTTTGTGAAGACTGAAGTGAATCATGTGTTTATTGCATGGAAGTCTGGTTCCTGAATGCGTTCAGAAGTGGAGATTCACCATAAATCAGAAGTATTCCAGGTTATCATACGGGAGAATGATAGGAATGACTGTCTTGGATTGCGGGGTGTTTATCTCTTTTGCTGGCTGGGTAAGGTCAGTGGGAAATCTTGCATACGGCATTGGAGCCCTTGGAGCAAGTCATACTAGTAGTGGATCAGTTTAGCAGCTGTGAAGTTCTAGAGCATGCATATGATAACTGACATCGTGGTAACAAACTAAGGGGCCCTGTACGTCTCTTTGAGGAATGTGAGGCATTCTGATTCAATTGGTTTGTGCCTCAAGCAACGGGATATCTATACATGAGAATTCAAGAGGAGTTCATGTGGTGTATAAGATGGTTGTGGAATGGGGGGATCAATGGGAGTTTGATCTCAATCCAAGAGTTTGTTATGATTTGGATACACTTCCTCACTGGTAGCATGATGGTGATCAGGTGTGAGTGATTATTGTTTCTTGTCAGAGGGAACAATAAGAGAGTTAATGGTTGCGTTCAGCAGGTGTATTGAACAGAGGGTGCACTCTTGAAGACATGAAGATGCGTCTTATGTTTTCCAGTCATTAGCTTGGGTGTTCAGTGGAGGAGCACCAGTTACCTTAGTCAGGAGGAGAGGCCTCTTGATCTAAGATGAAGTTCCAGTTTGCATTTGTGCGTCAAGCAAACTGAGATGTCAAGATGGCTTGGCATTATTGTTGAAGTTCCAGTTTGCATTTGTGCGTCAAGCAAACTGAGATGTCAAGATGGCTTGGCATTATTTGTGGAAGATCTAGTTTGCATTTGTGCGTCAAGAAAACTGAGATGTCAAGGAGGATGGCTTGGCATTATTATGGAAATTCCAGTTTGCATTTGTGTGTCAAGCAAACTGAGATGTCAAGGAGGATGTCTTGACATTAGAGTATTGTTGCAAGTTGTGGGAAACTTGGCAATGCATACTTGAATGGTTCTTATTGGATGCTTAAGAATCATTGATGAGTTTGGGAGAATTTATTTTTCTCTACAAACTGTGATCAGAAAACTGTGAAGATTTTGATGAATACATAAATCTCCGGATGCTAATTGGGAAATGTTTGAAGGAATGTCTTAACATCTTCGCCAGCTCTCTGTGTCTTTTGGTTTAAAGGATTCTGCTTGGGACTTATCAAAAGGATGGAAACTGTGATTCAGACAGACTAAACAAGACTGAAAAAAGGTCAGGATATTATTTAAGACCTGAATATCAGACGATGGGTAGTGCTTATTGAGAGGAGGCATGAGTAACATGTGTTTATTACAAGTGCTCCTTTTTGGACGGTTACTCTTAAAAGTTTGAACAGTCTTATCCTAGTTGGGCGGTGTACTGTTATTAATGTTGAATTCACCTACCTAAATTTATTTCTCTTTGAATTGTTCAGCGGTCACTTCTTTGGACCATGATTATCAGAAGAAAGTGTTTAGATATTTAAAGAGTGCATCTGTTTGTGGTAGTCCAGAGTGTGGGTTGTTTCATCATGTCGTTCATTCGTGTTTGGATAAGTAACATCTGGATATGGAACTACATTGGGTTCTTTTGTCAATTTTTGGCTAAAAAGGGGGACAAAGGTTGTGTGGGTGAATTTTTCAACATACATCTCTAGTGGTTGAATTGCGAAGGATGTTGTAGAGGATGGTCTAACATTCTATCAGAATCTTTCTCTTTGTGCCTTATGACTTGAGTTGTGAAACAAGTTGTGCCTTGTGACCTGAGTTACATTCCTGGTGAACTCGATGTTACAATTGAGACAACTGTTTCTTCTTATACTCCTTCTGGATCTTCTTGTGAGTTCTCTTATGTTTCTCAAGAGGAAGATTCATCCTATCGTGGCTAATACTAGTTTGAGGGGGAGAGAGTCATATACTCCTTCTCACGTACACCAACATACAACTAGGAATCTCAAGGAGTATGAAAGAGTCCCAGATGGGATCCAAACGCCGGAATTTCTTTCCTAAAAAGTTGTTTTAACCAAAAATTTGTCAAAAGGGTGAGATTGAAAGCTCTGCTGATTTGAGAAAAGTTTTGGGAAAAATAGAATGTCAAAAGAGATGTCTAAACATGAAGAAGTTTGATGAAAGAAGACTGGCCAGAGAAGATGTCCTAAAAGATGTCTCGAAATCTGTACCTATGGCAAGATTTACGAAAACAATCAGTGCATGGATCAAGGACTGAAGACAGAAGCCCAAGGAAGCAGAAGCCTATAAATAGAAGACTTAGACCTAGGTTTTGTTATGACCTAGTACGCCTGTTGTAACCTTGTTTTCTTGTGTAAGAAACAAGGGTTTAGGGTTTTGAGAGTCATTGGCTCTTTAGGTTGTAAGTCTCCCTTTGTATCAATTGATACACTGTGGTAGATATAAGTTTCACACAGATCCATAAGCCTGTGGGTAATGGTTGGGGTATTGTTCTTGGACGAAGCTTTGAAGCAAGTCCAAGATAACTTGAAGGTCAAGAAACCGCGACAGGTCTGAATTGACAGAAGACAAAGACATCACAGGTTGTGATTAGGATGTGAGTGGGGTATCTCAGATCAAGGTTCTAAACAGTTGAGTTTAACCTTGATAAAGATGTTCATGGGGTAGATGTTAGGTATAAAGTTGTAAAGTAGGGAGTTTAGCTTTGTAACAGTCTACACGATAGTGAAGTCTTCATCCTGGATTGGTATCCCCTAGATGTAGGTAAATTGCACCAAACTGGGTTAACAATTACTGTCTTATTTTAACATTCTGCAATTTACAGTTTTGTTAATGTTCTTGACTGACATGTTGGATCAGATGTCGTGGTATCTGTGTGTGTGTGTAGTTCTGATATTCAAGGTACCAGTCTGCTGTTGCGCCTTCTAGTTTAAAAGATTATGTAGCATAATGTCTTGACATGTGTAAGGACATCTGCTGTTGGCATAGGCCATAATTTTAGATAATATGTGATTTTGATCATGATCAATCAAGAAAAACTAAGAAATATGAAGTTACTTGTAAAAAGGGCAACATTGAAGAATTTGAAATTTTTCCAAGTTATGAAATTCAATGATTTTTGTCCAACTTACCAAGGCCATAACTTCCAATCCAAGTAACCATTTTCTTTGCTCCAAAGACCAAATTAAAGAGCTTGTTACATTCTACAACTTTGTCCTTGAGGATGAATTCTCAAAAAATGCATAGATTGAGAGATATGAAGCCATTAAGTTGGAGGTTTCATACTTTTGAACTTAGACACTAAGAGAAATTTTTAGACAAAATCTGTTTTATGTTGGAGCCAACTTTACGGGCATTTTTATCCATGATCCACATTGATTCAAGGTAAAATTTGAACATCAAATTTGAAGTATGTTATCTCAGCTTTCCAAAATGGCCAAGAACATTCATTTACCTTACTTGGGCAAGAAGTTATGAATTTCACAATATGCTTTATTGCAACTATTTTGCAAGACAGATTTGCTACACATTTTGTTAGTACATGATTTGAATGGCCTTATTTGGCTGCATTTCTTCAAAAGATCAACACCAAAATCATCATGAACCATGTGCTCTGCAAGATCACAACAGAAATTTCAAAGTTTTATCCCTTGGCATGTGATAAAAATCATTCAAAAGCTAGGAAGTGAAGTTTTGTCCTATAGCATTAAAGTGCTATAGTGAATTTGCCAAAAACCACTCCAATCTGTCCAAGGATGATCAAAACACCAAGGGATTAGATGCAGTATGAGAGAATCAAGCTCAAAAGATCAGAATTTCTAGCCATGTGAGAATGAAAGCTATGTACCTTGGCACTCAAGTAATGGATACATGACATCACCTATTGGATGATAACATGTATCCTAATCCAAGATTTTTCACAAATATATGAGACATTCTCCTATAAATAGGACTCAATTTGATGATTCAAAACACACCAAAACATTTCAAGAAGCTTTTTTTCTAAGAAACCTTTCTCTTCTCCAAAATTTAAAGTCCAAAGAAGTGAAAATTTGGAACTTCAACTCCAAGCCATTTCCAACCAAATCAGTGATCAAAACACTTCACATACATCATTTATAAGTGATCCAAACACTTATCTCCCAAATGTAACACCAGAAACACATCCAGCATACCTCACTTGCATCAAGGTTGCAGATTGATTTGGCAAGAAAGTTCCAGAAGGTTTCAATTCATTCTAAACATTGCAACACATTCCTTGAAGGTCAAGGAAGCTGATGGCATCAATAAATTGTTTCTGTAATACCTCCAAGCAAGAATTCAATTTTTACTTGTGCAAGGTAAGCTGCTCTAAACTGAACTCTATGATTCATGCATCATTCTTGATCATTTGAGTTACAGATATGTTTATTATGATGTGGTGATTGTTCTCCCTCAAGTAATTGCATTATATCATGAACTTATCGGATTTCATTTTGAATATTCAAATTAGGTTTCATACATATTTCAATTTGATTATGTGAGATACACTTAATATAAATGAAATTCAATAATACCATTCAATTCCTTGTTAAAAATCCAGCAACTTTCATGTTTACATTGTGCCATTTCATTGAGTATTCAGAGAGATAGGTTTTCCAGAAATTGGAAAAATGGAGGAAGAAGATGAAGATGGACAAAATAAAATGTGTTTTGACTATATTATTATTTTGGTGAAAATAAAACAACGGATGTATCAACAACCCAGTGGTTACAGCGTGGGTTTTCAAGGTTTGTGTGTGTCTAAGATCTGGGGTTCGAATCCCCCTCGCCCTAGACCTTTTTGCTTTTATTTATTGGATCATTTTCACATATAAACTCTCTATATTATTTAAAACATGTTTTATTTTTCAACCCGTGGCGCGTGGCTTAGATGATAATATTTTAAACCCTGTGTGGGCCATTCTTTCTTTTTTGTCATTATTTTTCTCACTTTTCTTCACAACTTCATTTAATTATTTCAGTAAGAAAAATTAATTAATTTGAGCCAATGTTTTGCACACATCTCATTTATATTCCCTATTTTAAGAATCCATCAAAAAATCCCAAAAATAATATTTATTTTTGACATTTTTATTAGGTTGAAAACTAGTACTTTATGAGTATTTTTCATACCTTTTCATGATTTCTTTTGATTCTTTTCTTGACCTAATGGTACATATGTGTCTTTGTGGTCATAATGTAATTTGTTTAAAGTCTTGTTTAAAGTAAATAACATGTTATCTTGACTTATACACTATTCATATCCATAATTAAATGTTATTTCTTTGAAAAAAAATTGATTATTGGATGTTTAGTTGAAACCTTAGGATTATGTTCAACTAATCTTTTGAAAAACATCTTGATGCATGAATAGGGCTTCCACTTGAGTTTGGATTCCCCAAAGCCTTTTATTCAATCATGCTTAAATGTCTTGTTCATGTGCTTATCTCTATAAATTTCCATTAGGGTTTTGTTTACCCATTGCCATATTCATCTGATCCTCGATTCATCTTGAATGCATGGCTTACTTGAACTTCTTTGTGATTGATTCAATTGATTAAATCTTTGCTCACCTATTCAATTATTTCCTTTATAAACTCACACCATGATGGACATATCTACTTGTCTGATTCTCATTCACATGTTGATATACACTGCTTGATCATAATCATGTTCATTTCATCCTTGATGATTACATTTGTTTAAATGATTAACCAATTTTGTCTTGTTAAGTTTCTCTTAACATTTATGCTTATTACACTTGCATTCATACAATTGTTGCATTTCAATACTCATCCTTAAGTTTAGACCCAGTTCAAACTTTAGGATCCTCTTCAAACTATAACTCAGTTAAAACCCTAGGATCCCCTTTGAGGTTCTTAACTTCAATAAAACCTTAGGATCACCTTTGAGGTTCTCAACTTCAATAAAACCTTAGGATTCGCCTTTGAGTTTTCAACTTTATTCAAGTCAAACCATAGCCCCTTGTGGCTTCAAACCTCAAACTTCAAGTCAAACCCTATCCAACCATTGGCTTCAAATTCAAAAAATTTCCCCTAGAGATGAGACATGAATCATCTCTATAGAAGAGTTGTCTTTTATTTCCCACAACTTAAATCAAATATTTCAAACTTTTTTCCATTTAAGTGATGTAAGTGGCACACTTGTTGATTAAAAATCCAAGCTAGAGTCCTTCTCTTATTATGGTACGAAAAATACTTCTTTTATTTAAGTGATGTAAGTGGCACACTTATCGATTCTATATCCAAGTCAAGGCCCTTCTCTTGATATGCAAATACTCATTTAAAGGAAGATGTGGCATTACTCTGGATTTTCTACATCCAAGTTTAAAGCTTATTCCCTTATTTTCTTCTTTCTAAAATGTTTGTGGTGAATAGGTGAGATATCTCTCTTAAGATGACAATTTATATCTTCTCTCAAACCCAATTACATCCATAATTAGGTGGAACTACGAACGCTCTGATTTCTCAATTCCCTTTTGAGAATACGTAGGCATAAAATTGCGAGATCTTAGCGAGCACAGTAATAAGAAAAACCTTTAGGTTCCTACACCTTTATCTTAGTTTATTTCAACATGCCTTACAAAAAAAACAGAAAACATTTCCCACTCTTATCACTCACTCAAAACAGTCAACAAAACCCCAATACACAGCAGATGACCTAATCAACAATAACACAAATATACACAAGAGGTTCATATAGGATACTATAGATACTTAGGGTACTAGTACCTTCCCTTTGTATAACCAACCTCGATTCCCGATTTCTTATTTGCATTGTTTCACACTTTGCATCACTCATAGGTTTATTTATATTTTTTTCGCTTCCCTACCTTTTGGATAAATTAAAAGTTCACATGTAGAGAGGGCGGCCATCAGAAAAATCACTCGCGTACACCAGTAACACCTTTTTTGGTGTTTATTATTATGGATAGTGTTCTACCTATAACAATGGTTGTAATAAACATCCTTTGTGAAATTATTATTTTTTTAATATGTATTTCTTGAATTTATATAATTCTCAATTTTTTAAACTGAATTTTTATGAATCGTATCATACCAGAAACAACAACACACCCATTTGTGAATCGTATCAGACCAAAAATTGTATTGCATCAAAGCTAAAATTGTATTAATTAAGAACAAAATATTTTATATTACATAAAAACCAAAATGTCACAAAACAACCTACAATTTACACATTATTACATCAAATAATAGTATATTGGTGTTTTTGTGTCTTGTCATTTGGTGTCTTGACTATAAACACCTATAGTTTCAAATAGTAATACTTGTTATTAAATAACATAGAATTTATAACTAACAATAAATAATGAATAAAGAATAAAAATACTTACTTGTTAATTTTCCCATATGCCCTTTTGATGATCGTTATGAATAGCATGCACATCATCTATATCAACATCTTCATACGAAGTAGGCACTTATGTTGTGTAAGAAGGAGTGGGAGGAATATAAAAATTTTCATCACTATGAGGAATGTATTTTCCTTGGAGAACTATTTACCATCTCCTCGATAAGTCCGAAGTGTCAGTAAAATAAAAATCTTATTTTACTTGAGTATCCATGATGAATGGTTCGATCATATAAGTTTCCTTGCCAAGGTTAACCCGTGTGAATCCTAACTCATCAAATTGTACACTATTGTTATTGGGACCACGTTTGAATTTAAATAAAGTAACTTTGAAAATAACATGATCAATCTCACAATCTCCTAAATGGCACCATAGAATGCTTTAGATGCCAATATAGGATTCTTATCTTTCTAACTAGAGGAATACATGGATTCGGCCTCAACCATAACCCTACTATTTTGCATTGTACTACGTGTAGTTGCATGTCCCCAATTCATTAAGAATGAATACCCTAATCCAATTTTATTGCTTGACTTATCACTTTCATCTTTGATTTACTTTTGCTTATTGAGTCTCCTTCATGATTGCATTTCTCAAAATTAAATTTGAAATGATTTGTGTTTTAGCATGCATAAACCATTGGTTAGAGGTTTCTTTACACATAATTAACCTGGTTTGAGGTAGGCTCGGCTAATAACTGACAGTCAATAATGACATGTCTAGTGACTCCACAGATTTCACAGTTGGGAGTCACGACAGCTACAGTACCTGCAGGGGTAATGGTCAAGCTATTGATCTTTTGAGTTAGAGCATCTACTTTAGTGTTCATGTGATCTAAACTGCTCACCTCGTACATACCACATTTGGGTTGTGTCTTTCAACGGGAGCGTGTTCGCTTCTGTAGCGAGCGATTTTGGACGTGGTTCTTAAGCACTGTCGCTCTGGGGTACTACGGGTCGATTCAATTTTTATCCTATTGAAGCTGATGAAGGAAGGGAAATAGATGTCTCCAATTAACCCTCCTTGCATGCTGAGTTTAAACAGTAGTCTGTTTGGTTACAGATGTTATGTGGAAGTGGGGCCTCTCTCTGCTTATTTTGCTAAGAATGAAATGACGGGACTATGTTATTGGTAGGATGTTAGGACTGATGCTTTTTGATTGATGTATGAAGGTACGGGATTTTGGGTTTTGATTAGTATACTCGCTAAAATTTTTCAATCTTATGCCTACGTATTCCCGTTTAACAAAATAGGGAAATCAGAGCGATCGTAAATAGGAGGAAAAAGGTTGTTTTGGTGTCTTGTTCAAAGCCCAAGACGTGAAGCTAAAGGTGGTTTGTATCTTGTTCAAAGCCCAAGATGTGAAGCTGAAGGGTTTATTTGTATCTTGTTCGAAGCCCAAGATATAAAGCTAAAGGGGTTTGACTTTAGAGAGAATTTGTCATCTCTAAGAGGGGATATTTGGTCTGTTTGTCACAACTATTGGGGTGACTGATTATAAAGAAGAATTACTTTAACCGGGATATGTGAATCCAGCAATGCCATAATTTCCTTTATAGGGGAATTTTTTACCTGAAGGAGAAGACTTTAACTCAGTGTAGAGCAATGCCATCTTTCCTTAGGAATTTCTCATGCTAAAAGAGGGACAGTGGCATAGATGTAAATAATCTAGAGGCTTGCCGCTTACAGTAATTAGATGGGGGAAAAGGAGTTGTGATGTTTGTATACTGTGAACGAGGCACAACTTTTGATACTAAAAGGTTGATTGACTCAACCAGGGTTTCCTTATACAAAGCCTAAGAGGAGGCTATTGACCCAACAAGAGAGTGTTCTTATGTGTCTCATACGAAGCCCGAGAGAGAGGCTAAAAGGGTTGACTCAACAAGAGAGTGCTTTTGTATGTGTCTTGTACGAAGCCCAAGATGGAGGCTAAAGGTGTTTGACTCAACAAGAGAGTCTTTCATACTCAACAAGAGAGTGATTTTTATGTGTCTCGTACGAAGCCCGAGAGAGAGGCTGAAAGTGTTTGACTCAACAAGAGAGTCTTTTATACTCAACAAGAGAGTGATTTTTATCTCGTACGAAGCCCGAGATGGAGGCTAAAAAGTGTGACTCAACAAGAGAGTCTTTTATACACAACAAGAGAGTGTTTTTGTATCTCGTACAAAGCCCGAGATAGAGGCTAAAAGGTTTGCTCGACTGGGGAGAATTGTAACGCCCCAGTTTTAGTATTTTTGTTTAATTGAATCGTTTTTGATTATTTTATTATTATATTATTTTATTTTCGACTTTTATCTGAAATTATGTTATTTTTTTATGTGATTATATTTTATCGCGTTTTGGGAACGTTTGCGAGAAATTTGAGTGTAGGGGTATTTTGGTCTTTTGGGGAGGTTAGATAATTTGATGTTTATAAAAATAGAAAACAAAAAAAAATATAGTAAGAATAGAAAGAGAAGAAGAAAGAAAAGGAGAAGAGAAAGAGAAGAGGAGAAAAAGAAGAAAAAGAGGAAAAACTTGTGATTTAGGAACCGATTCAACCGACTTTTCAAACGCGAATTTATCGGGTAAGGGTGCGAAACTCGATTATACTATTTTTGCGTATGATTATGTATGTTTATGTGGAAGTTTTGTTGGTTTTTCAAATATAGGTCGAAATGAGGTAAACGAGTAGAAATCGATGTTTTCACGGTCGGAAATCGATATAAACTGTATTGTATGATCACACTGTGTGTATGAACAATTGTTGATGGTTGTTTTGCTGTTAGAATTGAATTTGGGTGAAAAATGGGATTTTTGGGGTGGATTTGCGAAGAGGAATTTTTCTGAAAATCGCAGAGCCCGCTCAGCGCGCAGGTGCCCGCTCAGCGCGCTTTTGAAAAAATGTAACCTCACCAGGCAGTAGCGAGCCCGCTCAGCGCGCTCGAGAGGCCGCTCAGCGCGATCTGGGACTTCAAAATTTTATCTGTTTTCTAAATTCCGCAACTTTTGATCCGTAACTCGGATCAGGACGTTCTTTATACCGTTGGAAAGCTTGTGAAACGTTCTTTCTTATAAAAATGGGTTTTTGAGATTGTTGGCCGATTTAATTATGTCAAAAAAGGTGAATAGTGTCGATTATCGACTTTTGTCGTTATATGTGTGCATAATTGATGTGTATTATGTAATGTGCTTTGAGAATGGATATCGTATGACTTGTATGATGTTATATGATGTGAATGCATGTGATGACATGTTGTGGTGATGAATTGTGGCCGAAAGGCAAATAAATGCAATGTGTTGTATATGGTTATATATGCATGTTTGTGACTGCATATATGTGTGAAGATGCATTGGTTGTCATGAGTCCTTGTATGTCAAGCATCATGATATGCATCATTGTTGCGTCCTGTGGGACGGCGGTTCCGGTGGGGAATCAGCTATAACATTGTGTGCCTCGAAAATATGAAAGGTATGAATAGCCTGAGGACCTAAAGCGATGGTTATAGACAATCGTGTGCCCCTCTTGTGGTGGTGTGAGCGATCGGGTCGTGTGCCCCTCTTGTGGTGGTGTGAGCGATCCATAAACACCGTGTGCCCCTCTTGTGGTGGTGTGAACGGTGGGTGAACATCGTAGGCCCGACGGGGAGTTACAGTGATGTAACGAGCGATGGTTCCAGCAGAGTTCCTGAGTAAACTAGTGATGAGATATGAAATCTCGGAGTCAGTACCGCATTTGCATTTGCATAGTGAGTCGTTGTGTCGGTCTCTTTGCATCTGCATGAATTATGATTGCATTGGTTATATGTGGAAAATCCTGATTTGGTTGATTATGTGTGAGACATTGTGATATGCCTTTGTGATAAATGTACTGGGCATGATTAATATGCAATTGGGGATGGAGACATTGTGTGATTGAGCTGTTATAGCATTTGTGTATTGATGTGCATTCGTGTTAAATGCATTGAATTATGAATGATATGATTCGTGTATAAACATATGCATGATGTGTGAATATGTGATTATGTGAATATAATCTGTATATGCCTTATGTGTTGGCATGTGATAACTGTGGTGAGAATATTGAATATGTGTATTTTTATGTTGAAATATATAATTATATGCATTTATATTATGGTTGTTTTTCTCACCCTTCTGCTCGTTTTATAATGCTCTATGAGGCATTGCAGATTAGAGTTGCTGGAGGTCTTTTGTGAAGCTTATGTCTTCACCCTTTTGTCGGTCGGCTCTGATATGTGACACCGGGTAGCTAGATTGGCTGTTTGTGTTTATTGTGTGCTATGTATATGTATATATTTTGGTTGGTGCATGTACAACTTGGTGTATGACAAACTTTTTATATGTTTATATGTTAATCAGATTTTAGATTTTCCGCTTTAATTCTAATTTCTGAAAATGTGGGTGTAAGGAACGAAGTTTCCTCTGTTGATTGCTACCCCACTGTTGCATATCTTTATGGGCAGGTGTTGTATGAATTGTTTGGTTTCAATTTGATGTGACCCTTGGTCTATGCCATGT
Organism: Lathyrus tuberosus; assembly: GCA_022829125.1. Taxonomy (NCBI): domain Eukaryota; kingdom Viridiplantae; phylum Streptophyta; class Magnoliopsida; order Fabales; family Fabaceae; genus Lathyrus; species Lathyrus tuberosus. The sequence continues at coordinate 9,749,204 of JALAZF010000214.1, forward strand.
TTTTAAATATACTCTGATCAAATTTCGAATTTTCTTTTATTGCCTTACATGCATGTTTATTTGGGGGTGTAGATTGGGGGCGTCACATTAAGTGGTATCAGAGCCAGTCCGTGTCAGTTGTGTCAGTCCTTGTTGGTCTTTGTGGTTCGGTGAGCTGTTTGTTTAACCATAGTTGTTGTTATTGGAAATAAACAGAATATGGCTCGGGCTGTGCAGGGTGTACCGAATGTTGCGGGTAATAATGAGTTCGGGATGAACGAACCGCTTATCTTCAAGGGAAGATATGATCCTGATGGTGCACAATTTTGGTTTGAGGAGGTTGAAAGAATCTTCCATGTGACAGATTGTGCTGAAAAGGATAAGGTGAGACTGGGTACTCACATGCTGGAGGAAGAAGCAGCCGATTGGTGGGTTAGTTTATGCCAAGCATTGGAAATGGATGAGGAAGAAGTTACTTGGGATTTATTTGGCCGAGAGTTTCGGAGGAGGTATTATCCTGAAGGTGTGAAGGAAAAGAAAGAGATTGAGTTCTTGGAGTTGAAACAAGGCAATATGTCTGTGGTTGACTACACTGCAAGGTTTGTGGAACTTGTGCAGTTCTATCCTCACTATCCGGAAGCGACTGCTAAATTTTCTAAGTGTGTGAAGTATGAGAACGGATTGCATCCGGAGATTAAACAGGCAATCAGTTGTCAGAGGATTAGAAGGTTTTCTGATTTGGTGGACAGTTGTAGGAGTTACGAAGAGAATCGTAAGGTGCATGCTACTCCCTATGAGAATGTGAATGACAGGAAAGGGAAACAACAGTCTCGTAGTGGGAGAGGAATGTCTAGTCCTCCGAGGTGTTACAGTAAGTGTTACACGTGTGGGGACGTAGGACATCATTAGATGGATTGTAGGAGGAATAAACTGAAATGTCCCAAGTGTGGAGGTTCGGGACATGTCGCAGTTGATTGTAGGAGAATTGGGGTGAAGTGTTTCAACTGCGGTGAAACAGGTCATATTAGCACGGGGTGTACGAAACCGAAGGGAGCTTAGACTGGTAGGAAGGCTATTGCATTGACAGGAGATGCGACTACTAGTGCGGATCGTTTGACTCAAGGTACCTGTTTTATTAAGAGTACGCCTTTATTTGCTATTATTGGTAATGAAGCGACTCATTCATTTATTTCGTCTGAGTGCACGAAGCGTTTGAATTTGTTGTAGTCTTTTGGTATGGTAAGATGGTTATATATGTTTCTGCATAGGGGTCTGTAATTACTTCTCTGGTTTGTTTAAATTGTTCTTTGAGCATTTGTGGTAAAGGCTTGGGATGGAATTAGTGTGTTTACAGTTGGAGGGATTAGAATGAGATAAGTGGGGGAGAAGCTGGTACTTCTCCAAGTTGTTTTAAGTGTGGAGAGTTGGCTCAGTGTGTTAGGGATTGCAAGATTATAAGTGTAGCTTCTGGTTCAAGAAGGGATGCAGAAGTGAGGTTTATGTCAACTAAGGATTTTTGCCTTAAATAGTTTTGGGCACAGGATGTAAAGAATGCTATTATAGTTTGGTGGAGACGGTTTATGCCTCATCATGATTGTCGGCTGTTTATTGACAAATTGAGGAACTGATCACCCTTAATCTCTTGTTGATAGCAGACGGGAATTATGTTGGATGGGATGGACGTGTCTTTCCGGATTTGATAGTGGTGCGGAATGGATTACTTGAAATTTAAGGAAATAATTGCGGTTTATTTTGTCAAGTTGAGGAAGGTTTTATATCTGACGGTGATGCGGAATCAAGATTTTTGTTTGATGGTTACAGATTGCGTTGATGAGTCGATGAGAATTCTTATATTAGAAGATGAGACGGATTAGAGGTTTGTGTATGTGGATTAAGTTGGAATGTCTTTAAGGGATAATGATTGGGTATTACTAAGGGTTGTTCTCAGAGAGTAGAGTGTGAACTTAGTTGGACAACAGTGAACGGTCGAAGCTATAACTGCTAAGTGAGTAGTATGGGAACTTGCGGTTGTGTTTTCCATAGCTTAAGTTTTGAATTGTGACGAATTGCAAACGATTTGAAATTCTTGGATAGTTACTTTTTGGTTTGTTGTTGCAATAGGATGAAATTTGGATTGTCAAGAGCAGGAATTTTGTGTGGAGTACGGACAGTGGTATATGGTGACAATTGAGAATAAGTGTTTACTTTCAGGATTAAGTAAAGGGTATGGTATTGGTTGAGTTTGATTAGAATTACGATTGTTGGAATGTTTGATAAGCGTGGTAATGGTTTGAGTAGAGGCTTCGAAGTTAGTTAAAGGTGATTAGAAATTTGTTGGATTTTGTTGGTTATTATCGAAGGGTATGGAAGGCTTTTCCAAGATTAGTGTTTTCGTTACTTCAGTTGACTGGCAAAGGTGAAGTCGATTGTTTGGGATTATTGGCAGTTGTATTATGTTGGAATATTAGAAGTATTATCTTTATGATTCTAGATTCGAAGTGTTTGGTAATTACAAGAATATTGAGTATTGGTTTGGTCTGAAGGAATAGAGACAACGAGAATGGTTAGAAATTGAGTAGAGTTATTGTTGTGTCTGAGGAGTTAAATCGGAAGTTCTATGTATGTCAGTTTTGGCGGTCCGAGAATTGGAGTTGTTTGAGCAGTTTAGAGGCTTGGGTCTGGTGTATAAGATAACACGAAAGAATGTGAATAGTAGTTGATGGGAAGTATGTGAAAAGTTGGACTTTGGATGTGAGATTGGTAGTTTTGATGGTTACGAGTCATCAGAGTGCGCAGCGGAAGCGTGATGTAGCACATTTCATATATATGTGTGTGCGACTTGTAAGAATTTTTAGGTGGAATAGTGGAAGTCTGTAGGAATGTTGAGACCATTGGATGTTTCAAAATGGAAGTGTTAGGTAGGAGGTTTGAATAATGTTCATGGGTTACTAAGTAGATGGATGTTTTGGTTATATGTACGATCGGTAAATCGTGGCATTGTTGTGATAAGGTTGTGTGACAAGGGTGTTGGTATTCTGGTTTTGTTGATGTTGTGGAGACCTTGTCGTGTCGTGGAACTTTGTGTTCTTGTTTATGTTGTTGCCTCGTTTCCATTGTGTTTCGGTTCGAGAGTGAACCTGTGAGTTGTGTTTTGTGTATTCTTTGAGTTGTGTGTTAGTCGTCAAGTGCATTGTATGGGCTTTGCATCTTGTCGTTGTTGTGGTCGTTGTTGTACCTGCTGTTAGCAAAGTGGTTTATCAGTTGTGTTATTTGTGGTGTGCTTTTGGTTGGTCTAATGTTTGATTGGTCGGATGCGAGGGCCGTGTCTGAAGTTGTCGGGATCGGTTATATTTTCGAGGACGAAAATTTCCAAGTGGGGGAGAGTTGTAACGCCCCAGTTTTAGTATTTTTGTTTAATTGAATCGTTTTTGATTATTTTATTATTATATTATTTTATTTTCGACTTTTATCTGAAATTATGTTATTTTTCGATGTGATTATATTTTATCGCGTTTTGGGAACGTTTGCGAGAAATTTGAGTGTAGGGGTATTTTGGTCTTTTTGGGAGGTTAGATATTTTGATGTTTATAAAAATAGAAAACAAAAAAAAATATATAGTAAGAATAGAAAGAGAAGAAGAAAGAAAAGGAGAAGAGAAAGAGAAGAGGAGAAAAAGAAGAAAAAGAGGAAAAACTTGTGATTTAGGAACCGATTCAACCGACTTTTCAAACGCGAATTTATCGGGTAAGGGTGCGAAACTCGATTATACTATTTTTGCGTATGATTATGTATGTTTATGTGGAAGTTTTGTTGGTTTTTCAAATATAGGTCGAAATGAGGTAAACGAGTAGAAATCGATGTTTTCACGGTCGGAAATCGATATAAACTGTACTATATGATCACACTGTGTGTATGAACAATTGTTGATGGTTGTTTTGCTGTTAGAATTGAATTTGGGTGAAAAATGGGATTTTTGGGGTGGATTTGCGAAGAGAAATTTTCTGAAAATCGCAGAGCCTGCTCAGCGCGCTTTTGAAAAAATGTAACCTCACCAGGCAGTAGCGAGCCCGCTCAGCGCGCTCGAGAGGCTGCTCAGCGCGGTCTGGGACTTCAAAATTTTATCTGTTTTCTAAATTCCGTAACTTTTGATCCGTAACTCGGATCGGGACGTTCTTTATACCGTTGGAAAGCTTGTGAAACGTTCTTTCTTATAAAAATGGGTTTTTGAGATTGTTGGCCGATTTAATTATGTCAGAAAAGGTGAATAGTGTCGATTGTCGACTTTTGTCGTTATAAGTGTGCATAATTGATGTGTATTATGTAATGTGCTTTGAGAATGGATATCGTATGACTTGTATAATGTTATATGATGTGAATGCATGTGATGACATATTGTGGTGATGAATTGTGGCCGAAAGGCAAATAAATGCAATGTGTTGTATATGGTTATATATGCATGTTTGTGACTGCATATATGTGTGAAGATGCATTGGTTGTCATGAGTCCTTGTATGTCAAGCATCATGATATGCATCATTGTTGCGTCCTGTGGGACGGCGGTTCCGGTGGGGAATCAGCTATAACATTGTGTGCCTCGAAAATATGAAAGGTATGAATAGCCTGAGGACCTAAAGCGATGGTTATAGACGATCGTGTGCCCCTCTTGTGGTGGTGTGAGCGATCGGGTCGTGTGCCCCTCTTGTGGTGGTGTGAGCGATCCATAAACACCGTGTGCCCCTCTTGTGGTGGTGTGAGCGGTGGGTGAACATCGTAGGCCCGACGGGGAGTTACAGTGATGTAACGAGCGATGGTTCCAGCAGAGTTCCTGAGTGAACTAGTGATGAGATATGAAATCTCGGAGTCGGTACCGCATTTGCATTTGCATAGAGAGTCGTTGTGTCGGTCTCTTTGCATCTGCATGAATTATGATTGCATTGGTTATATGTGGAAAATCCTGATTTGGTTGATTATGTGTGAGACATTGTGATATGCCTTTGTGATAAATGTATTGGGCATGATTAATATGCAATTGGGGATGGAGACATTGTGTGATTGAGCTGTGATAGCATTTGTGTATTGATGTGCATTCGTGTTAAATGCATTGAATTATGAATGATATGTTTCGTGTATAAACATATGCATGATGTGTGAATATGTGATTATGTGAATATAATCTGTATATGCCTTATGTGTTGGCATGTGATAACTGTGGTGAGAATATTAAATATGTGTATTTTTATGTTGAAATATATAATTATATGCATTTATATTATGGTTGTTTTTCTCACCCTTCTACTCGTTTTATAATGCTCTATGAGGAATTGCAGATTAGAGTTGCTGGAGGTCTTTTGTGAAGCTTATGTCTTCACCCTTTTGTCGGTCGACTCTGATATGTGACACTGGGTAGCTAGATTGGCCGTTTGTGTTTATTGTGTGCTATGTATATGCATATATTTTGGTTGGTGCATGTACAACTTGGTGTATGACAAACTTTTTATATGTTTATATGTTAATCAGATTTTAGATTTTCCGCTTTAATTCTAATTTCTGAAAATGTGGGTGTAAGGAACGAAGTTTCCTCTGTTGATTGCTACCCCACTGTTGCATATCTTTATGGGCAGGTGTTGTATGAATTGTTTGGTTTCAATTTGATGTGACCCTTGGTCTATGCCATGTTTTTAAATATACTCTGATCAAATTTCGAATTTTCTTTAATTGACTTACATGCATGTTTATTTGGGGGTCTAGATTGGGGGCGTCACAAGAATCATTGTACAAAGCCTAAGAGGAGGCTAGTGTGCTGGTGACTGTTTCAGTTGAGTGACAAGTCCAGTATGTTAGATAAAGCGAAAATCAGTTCTTATATGAGTAATGTTGTACTTTGGGATTGATCAGAGGATCATGGTTATTTCTTGTTCTTTAAGGAAATGGGAAATCCAAAGGGTATTGAGATTGTCCAAGTCTATGGGTGTTTTGAGAAATCGATTCTCGGGTAGTGAATGATCTTTGTATGATGCCCAAGAGAAGGCTAGTACGTTAAGGGATGAAGGTCAACCCATTAACTGGTATGACACTTGACTCAGAAAGATAGCTCTAGCAAATTGATGACTAGGTTTTGTTCCTATACCTGTAGAGGTCTCTAGGTCCTTGTACTAAGCCCAAGAGAAGGCATGAGAACTTTTAAGAAACCGAAGGGTCCTTGTACAACGCCCAAGAGGAGGCGGGGATGCTCTTAAGAAGCCTGTGGGTCCCCAAACCCTGAGAAGTTCAAGACATGCCATTAACCGAGAATAGATCAAGCCAGGAAAGTCCGAGAATTTGGAAGAAACTCAAGAGATGCCATTCACTGAGAAAAGATCACCTCTGGGGAGTAGATTCTCTTTGACGATTTCTAAGGGTGACAGTTTGAGAAAGGGTTCACTGACAATGCTGCCTTTCACGTCTCCATATTGTTTAACCCCAAGAGGAGGGAAGACTGTGTCTGGTAATCCTTTGGGGATCTAGTTTTGTTTGTATTTAAGAGTGACCAATAGGGCTTTACCTAGTGCTAGACGTAGTTGCCAAGGAAAACTCTAAATAACTATACTAGTATTACACAGTGGATATATGACGAGTATATAAAAGTTTGGGAAAGAAGACTTACAGTGAGCAGCCCCACAATACAGTTATATATATATATATATATATATATATATATATATATATATATATATATATATATATGAAAGCGGGTAAAGAAATCGGGTAAACACTTACTCGGTTGTAGAGCTTCCATGTTGTTTGGTTAGTTTGTTCAACAAAGAAAGCTTTGATAACAATATTATATTCAAAATCAAAGGAGAAAGTGCGTTGAAAAGATTGTTGGGGCTTACAGCTCAAGGAGAGGCGCAAGGTTTTATCAGTGATTGCACTGTTGTTTAGTACAGGGACTTATACAAGTGACTGAGGACCAAAAAAGGTTTTCTGTACAAAGGGATGGGTCTTACACTCTCTCAAGAGGCCCAAAGGTTTATTTTTGTACAAGTGGTGGGGCTTACAACTCAAGGAGAGGCCCAAGAGTTTTGTTTTTAAAAGGCAACAATCGCGTCGAACTTTTTGATGGTATCGGGACTTACACAATAAGTGAGGCCCAAATTATTTTGGTTTTCAAAAAGGGTTGGGTCTTACACTCTACTAGAGACCCAATGATTTTTAAAGAATGAGGCTTATAACACGAGGGTAGGCCCAAAGGGTTTGATTTTTGAACTAGCGATCACGCCGAGATTTTCTTTTAACGCAGAGGGACTTATACAATATCTGAGGCCCAAAATTGTTTTGGTTAAAAGGGGTTTGGGTCTTACACTCTATTAGATGCCCAAATGATTTTGAATGGGTCTTATAGCTCGGGGAGAGGTCCAAATGGTTTGTTTTAAACGGGCGATGATCGCGCCGAACTTCTGAAATACAACGGGACTTATACAACATTTAAGGCCCATAATTGTTTGTATTTACAAAGGATTGGGTCTTACACTCTATTAGAGGCCCAATGATTTTTGAAAAAGTTTGATGAGGGTTGAATTAATCAAAAACCCTAATTTGTTTTCAAAATGTATTTTAATTGAATAAAAAATTCAATTAAAATGATCAAAATTGTTAAACATGTGGAAAACAAATTGTGATCTTGGATTAATGTTTCAAAAATTAGGTTTTGATCGACAAAATGATTGGAAATCACTAAAATTTGAAAAATCAAGAAAGAGAAAATATTTTAAATGTAAAAAACAATTAAAATATTAATTCTTTACAAAAATATCAAGTATATGAAATAAATAATATTTTTGAGATTTTTTGGGAAAATAAAATATTTTAACATTTTTGTGAATTATTAAAAAAAGAATCAACTCAAAATCATTAAAACTCAGAGAGAAATTAATTTTTGAATCAATTAAATAAAATCACAAAATTCAAATATTCAAATATTTGAAAAAGGGCGCCAAGAACATGGAAAGAACACGTGCCTTTCCTCTGTTTCTGCCAATTTGCGTTTTCTATCTAATCTCACTGAATACTTGATTATATCATGCAATCTACATATCAATCTACTCGTTTCAACCTCCCGATCATGTCTATGATCTTTAATTTCATTTATTTAAACATGGAATAAGAAATCAAAGAGAAACCTCAAGAACCCTAAAATTTGCATGAAGGTTCAAAAATTCCATACACAATTCAAACAATGCAATTGATTGAGGGAAGAGACTCCATGCATGATTATAAACATGTGGCCAAATTATTGTGCAGCAAAAAATGCATGGATCATGGAGTTAGAAGAGCTCATGCTTACCTCTTGCAGCTGGTGATCGTGTTTTGTGTTAGAGGTGTTACAGCTTGGTTCCAAGGTTATGGACAACTTCCCTAGGTGCTATGGAGTGTGTCTGGATGCTTGGAATGAATGGAAATGATCTGGAACTGAAGATGGTATCCCAACTGCAACTTGGTTAAAACCTTGAGCAACTAGCTGGTGATTATGAGAAATCAGTGTTCCAGATGTTGTTTAAGTGTTTGGATCACTTCTATATGATGTTTATGAGGTGTGTGTGTGATTGGTTAGGTTGGAATAGCTCTCAAACTCAAAACCCAATAGTGACTTGCTTTGGAAGGCAATTTTGGAGTGAAGAAGGAGATTTTGAGGAAAGCATCTGTTTGATGGCTTTGGTGTACTCAAACTGATCACAAATGATCTCAATTTATAGTAAAGCATGTTTTTTTTGCAAGGAATAGTGAATGGCAACTGCTGCATAGGTTTGGCCAATGTTGAGCAATGAGAATCCAAGTCTCCTCTAGCCATTGACTAGAGGTTGGGGTACAGACTACTGGTTCCCTTGGTCTTGGATAAGTCTTGACTGAATTCAGTTGGAAAGGGCTCAGTCCATGCCACCTTGGTGCTTCCATTGAATGCTCCAAAACAAAATTGGAGTCTTGTCCCCTCTTTAGGGATTTCTAGGTTTGGCATGCTACTTTTGGTCCCAAAGACTTGGGAGGCTTGGGATCAGAGTTGGTTCCTCCTTGGTCCCCCCTTGGGGTGTTCAGATGGATAGAGTTGCTTACCCTTTGCAAAATTTGGGCAAATCGAGCAAAACTCCAAAATCTGCCTTGCCATGACAGTTTGCAGCAAGGCATATTGGCATTGTCATATCTCATGGTTCAAGTGGAATTTGATGGAGTTCTTGGCCATTTTGGAAAGCCCTCATATAATACAACAACTGTTTGATCATAATTGGTTTTGATACCTTTTGGATCCAAGTGAAAAATGCCCCTACATTTGGAAAAAAGTGAAGGCAGATTCTGACTTAGTGAAAATTTCACTAAGTGTTGGAAAAAAGTGACATTTTCACTTTTTGTGATTTTGATCATTTCATAACTTAAAATCCATGAGGAACTGGAATGAGTTGTGTTTGAAGCTTTTGTAGAGGGCCATGAGAGCTACAAATCCAGGTTTGAATGGGGAAAAATGGCCTTGTGGTTTAGGAGTTATGATCCTCCAAAGTTGGTACCCTAGCCACTTTGTTCCATAACTTAGAAAAATTTCTATGTTTTTATGGTTACCCCTTTTACAAGTTATCCCACTTTTCTTGATTTGTCTTGATGAATGATGATTCCAATCACACATTAACATCATTTTAGGGTTAAGGAACCATAATTGTGAAAAATCCCAAAAAGTCAAAGTTTGACTTTTGTGCATAGTTGACTTTTTATCAGATGAATTCCAAACTGTGTGATCCTCTATGAAATCAAGTCCTTGACCTAAATCAAACTTGATGGATTGATTTCATAGGTTTTATAGGGTGTATTGAATCATGTCCTAGGGTTTGGGAGCATGTCCTGGTCAAAAGTCAAAGATACAGTTGACTTTTCTCGCGAAACCCTAACTGTGGTTCTGATGAAATTGAAACTTGTTGCTCAAGCTTCTTGGACCAATCCATTGTTGTAAATGGATCAATGTGGTGTGTTAGGGACCCACAAATCATCTCTTGAGGTCTTGGCTCATAATTTGTCCCAAAAGTCAACTTAGGGGTGAATTAGGCCAAGAAACCCTAATTACTGATTTTTTAAGAATGCATCCCCTGAGGCCAAATTGACTTGATGATTGGGTTTATGATGTCCCATGGAGTATTTTAGGATATGCTTTGAAGCATTGGCTCATGCCCAGAGGAAAATTTCCATCTGGAGGCCCTGGTCGACCAAACCCTAATTTTGGTGACACTAGTGATCTTGAGGCTTAATCCACTTAGAAGGGACCAGCCTTGTGCTTGATCCTTGGAGTGGGAGTCCTCTTGATCCTTTGTGGATGTTTGAGAGGTTTAGACAAGTTGAAGATCATGTCATTCCTTGATTGATCCTTTGTCTAAGAGCTCTAAGAGGGCTTGAAACCCTAAGTCTGATTGTAGTGAATGCTCGCCCATCTTTGGGGAGACTAATGGTTCTTCCATATTGTGATGATGATTTTCACAATGATGGGAAATCTTAGTGGTCAAAATTTGGGGTATGACAGATGCCCCTATTTAATCTTCTTGGACCCGAAGGTGTGAATGGCGAAGGTATTCGGGGTGCAAGAGGATTAAATATCGGAATACCCGAAATTTTGATGGTGATTAAGAATGGTAGTTCACGCACCCTTCTTCTTTTTCTAAGCAATGATGCTCAGAAAAGGTAAAAACTTCCCGTCAATCCTGGTCTTTGTTCCAAGGAACTGGTCTCAGTTTCTGAACCAAACTTCCCCTCGATCCTGGTCTCCTACCAAGTGTAGCGAGCGATTTTGGACGCGGTTCTTAAGCGCTACCGCTCTCTGGGTTAGTTTACTACAGGTCGATTCATTTTTTTCCTATTAAAGCTGATGAAGGAAGGGAAATAGATGTCTCCAATTAACCCTGCTTGCATACTGAGTTTAAACAGCGGTCTGTTAGGTTACGGATGCGATCAATGTGGTGGGGCCTTTCTTGCGTTATTTTGACAGAATGACAGATTTTTGGCGGGGAACAAGGATTAGGATGTTAGGACTGATGCTTTTTTATGAGAGTATGGGATTTTGGGTTTTTGTTTTGTGTGCTCGCTAAGATCTTTTCTTTCGATCTTATGCCTACGTATTCCCGTTTACCGAAACAGGGAAATCAGAGCGTTCGTAGTTCCTCCTATTCTATGGGAGGAAATGGTTGTTTTGGTGTCTTGTTCAAAGCCCAAGACGTGAAGCTAGAGGTGGTTTGTATCTTGTTCAAAGCCCAAGATGTGAAGCTGAAGGTGTTGACCTTAGAGAATTTGTCATCTCTAAAGGGGGTCTGTTTGTCACGATTGTTGGGTGACTGACTATAAAGGAGGATTACTTTAACTGGGATACGCGGATCCTAGCAATGCCATAATTTCCTTTATAGGGGGTTTTAACCTGAAGGAGAAGACTTTAACTCAGTTTAGAGCAATGCCATCTTCCCTTAGGAATTTCTCATGCTAAAAGAGGGACAGTGGCATGGATGTAGATGATCCAGAGGCTTGTCGCTTACAGCAATTAAATGAAGGGAAAGGAGTTGTTGATGTTTGTGTACTGTGAACGAGGCACAACTTTGATGTTTAAAAGGTTGATTGGGTCAACCAGTGGTTTTCTTATATAAAGCCTAAGAGGAGGCTAATATATGTCTCGTACAAAGCCTGAGAGAGAGGCTAAAAGGTTTTGACTCAATGAGGGAATCTTTTGGTATCTCGTATAAAGCCCGAGATGAAGGCTATTTGACTCAACAAGAGAGTTTTTTGTATCTCGTACGAAGCCTGAGATGGAGGCTAAAATTTTTTGGTTCAATAAGAGCCTTTCTGTATCTCGTATAAAGCCCGATATGGAGGCGAAAGGGGTGATTGACTCAACGAGGGAGTCTCTTATGTGTCTCGTACAAAGCCCGAGAGAGAGGCTAAATGTTGTTTAACTCCGCTGGGGAGAATCATTCTATAAAGCCCAAGAGAGAGTTTAACTTCACTGGAGAAGGATCATTATAAAAAGCCTAAGAGGAGGCTATGGTTACTGTTTTAGTTGAGTGACAGGTCCAGTATACTGATTTAAAGAGAAAATCAGTTCTTATATGAGCAACACTGTACTCAAGGATTTGATTCGAGGATCCAGGTTATTCCTGTTCATTAAGGAAGCGGGAAATCCGAAGGGTATTGAGACTGTCCGAGTCTACGGGTTTTCTTCCTATTTAACGAAAGGGTCACTTGAGAATGTCTTTGAGACTCAAGGGGATTAGACTGTCCAAGTCTAGAGTTTCATCTTTTGTACTATGCCTTGAGAAATAGTAGTAGACTCTTGAAAAGACTGTTCTATGGAGATGATTAAGTTCTGTTCCTATACCTTTAGGAGGTCGTCGGGACAATTTGTACGAAGCCCAAGAGGAGGCTGGAAACTTTTAAGAAGTCGAGAGGTCCTTGTACGAAGCCCAAGAGGAGACTATTATTCCCGGAGGAAGAATCATTATACGAAGCCTAAGAGGAGGCTGTGAATACTTCTAAGAAGCCGACGGGTCCTTGTACAATGTCCAAGAGGAGGCGGGGTTGCTTTTAGGAAGCCTATGGGTCCTTGTACGATGCCCAAGAGGAGGCCGATGCTTTTAAGAAGCCTATGGGTCCCCAAACCCCGAGAAATTCAAGACATGCCATTCACCGAGAATAGATCAAGCCAGGAAAGTTCGAGAATTTGGAAGAAACTCAAGAGATGCCATTCACGGAGAAAAGATCATCTCTGGGGAGTAGAGTTTCTTGACAAGTGCTTTTAAGAAGCCTGTGGGTCCCCAAACCCCGAGAAATTCAAGACATGCCATTCACCGAGAATAGATCAAGCCAGGAAAGTTTGAGAATTTGGAAGAAACTCAAGAGATGCCATTCACGGAGAAAAGATCATCTCTGGGGAATAGAGTTTCTTTGACAACTTCTACGAGTGACAGTCTATGAAAGGGTTCACAGAGAATGCTGCCTTTCATATCTCTATATTGTTTAACCCCAAGAGGAGGGAAAGCTGTGTCTGGTAATCCTATGGGGATCTAGTTTTGACTATTTAAGAGTGATCAACGGGCTTAATGCTAGACGTAGTTGCCGGGTAAACTCTAAATATATATACTATTATTACACAGTTGATATGAGTTTATGAAAGAAGACTTACAGCGAAACAGCCCCATAATACAGTTATATGTATATGAAAGCGGTAACTGAAAGCATATAAACACTTACTCGGTTGTAGAGCTTCCATGCTGTTTGGTTAGTTGTTCAACAAAGAAAGATTGAAAACAACAGTATATTTCAAAATCAAAGGAGAAAGTGCTTTGAAAGGAAAGATTGGGGCTTACAGCTCAAAGAGAGGCCCAGGGTTTTATCAGTGAGCACACTGTTTGAATTTGTACAGAGGGACTTAAACAAGTGACTGAGGCCCAAAAAGGTTTTCTGTACAAAGGGATGGGTCTTACACTCTCTCAAGAGGCCCAAAAAGTTTTAAAGAAAAAGAGTAGGGCTTATAACACAAGGGTAGGCCCAGATGATTTTTCGTTTAAAATGGCGATCGCGCTGAGATTTTCTTTTAACGCAAAGGGGCTTATACAATATCTGAGGACCAAAGTTGTTTTTGGTTAAAAGGGGGTTGGGTCTTACACTCTAATAGAGGCCCAAAAGTTTTGAATGGGTCTTATAGCTCAAGGAGAGGCCCAGATGGTTTGTTTTTCAACGGATGATGACCGCGTCGAACCTTTTGACGGTATCGGGACTTACACAATGCACTGAGGCCCAAAAATGATTTGGTCAAAAAAAAGATTGGGTCTTACACTCTATTAGAGGCCCAAAGAGTTTTGAAAATGATTTATGAGGGTTGAATTAATCCAAAAACCCTAATTTGTTTTCAAAAAATGTATTTAATTGAATAAAAATTCAATTAAAATGATCAAAATTGTTTAACATATGGAAAAGAAATTGTGATCTTGGATTAATGCTTCAAAAATTAAGTATTGGCCTACAAAATAATTAGAAGTCATTAAAAGTTGCAAAATCAAGGTGGAAAAAATATTTTAAATGTTAAAAACAATTAAAACATTAATTCTTTGCAAAAATATCAATTATACAAAATAAATAATATTTTTGGGATTTTTTGGGAAAATAAAATATTTTAACTTTTTTGTGAATTATTAAAAAAAGAATCAACTCAAAATCATTAAAACTCAGAGAGAAATTAATTTTTGAATCAATTAAATAAAATCACAAAATTCAAATATTTGAATTTTCAAAAGATGGCGCCAAGAACACACCAAGAACACGCGCGTGTTCTGGGTTTGCCCAGATTTTCATTTTCTCTCCAATCTCACTGAATACTTAATCATATCATGCAATCCACATACCAATCAACTCGTTTTAACCTCACGATCATGTCTATGACAATTAATTTCATTTAAATTAAACATATAACAAGAAATCATGAAAAATCCTCAAGAACCCTAATTTATGCCTGAAGGCTACGATTTTTTATACATGATTCAAACAATGCAATTAATTGAGGGGAAACATTCCATGCATGATTATGAACATATGGCCAAATTATTGTGCAGCAAAAATTGCATGGATCATAGAGTTTGAAGAGCTCACGCTTACCACTTGCAGCTGGTGATCGTGATTTGTGTTGGAGGTGTTACAGAAGAGTTGTGATGATCTGAACAGCTTCCCTACACCCTATGGAGTGTGTTTGAATGCTTGGACTTGATTGAAGTTGTCTGGATCACTTCATGGCATCTCAACTGCAACTTGGTTAAAACCTTGAGCAATTGACTGGTGATTCTGAGAAATCAGTGTTCCAGTTGTTGTTTAAGTGTTTGATCAGCTCATATGTGATGTATATGAGGTGTGTGAGTGATTGGTTTGATTGGAAAAGCTCTCAAACTCAAAACCCGATAGTGACTTGCCTTAGAAGGCAAAATTAGAGTGAAAGAAGAGATTTTGAGGAAAGCATCTGTTTGATGGCTTTGGTGTACTCAAAATGATCACAATTGAGCTCTATTTATAGTAGAGAAAGTTTGTTTTGGGATCCACAGTGAATGGAAACTGCAGCAGAGGTTTGGCCAATGTTGTCCAATGGAAATCCAAGTCTCCTCTAGCCATTGACTAGAGGTTAGGGCACAGGGATGTGGTTCCCTTGGTCTTGGATAAGTCTTGACTGAATTCAGTTGAGAATGACTCAGTCCATGCCACCTTGATGCTTCCATTGAATGCTCCAATCCAAAATTGGAGTCTTGTCCCTATTTTGGCAATTCTAGGTTCAACATGCTATTTCTTGTTCCAAAGACTTTAGAGGGTTGGCTTAGTGATTGTCCCCTTTAGATTCAATCCTCAGAGGTGTCCAAGTGGATAGGAGCATTTGGATTTGGCTGATTTTGTCAAATCGACCAAAAGTGCAAAATCTGCCTTGCCTTGACAGATTTCAGCAAGGCAACTTGCCAATGTCATATCTCATGACTCAAATGGAATTTGGTAATGTTCTTGGCCATTTTGGAAAGCCCTTACATGATACAACAACTGTTTGAACATGTTTGGTTTTGATCTCTTTTGAATCCAAGTGAAAAATCCCCCTACATTTGGCAAAAAGTAAGGTAAAATCTGACTTAGTGAAATTTTCACTAAGTGTTGGAACAAAGTGACTTTTCTTGATTTTGATCACTCTATAACTCAAAATCCATGAGGAATTTGGACATAGGTCAGTATGAAGCTTTTGTAGAGGGCAATGAGATCTACAAATCAAGCTTTGAATGGGGAACAATGACCTTGTGGTTTAGGAGTTATGATCCTCCAAAGTTTGCACATTAGTGTCACTTTTTCCATAACTTAGAAATTTTTCTAAGTTTTTATGGTTACCCCTTTTACAAGCTATCCCACTTTCTTTGATTTTTCTTGATGAATGATGATTCAAATCATACAGTAACATCATTTTAGGGTTAAAAATCCATTTTGGGGAAAAATCTCAAAAAGTCAAAGTTGACTTTTGTGCACAGTTGACTTTTTATCAGATGAATTCCAAACTGTGCAATTCTTCATGAAATCATGTCCTTGACCTAAATCAAACTTGATGGACATGTTCCATGGGTGTCATAGGGTATATTGATTCATGTCCTAGGGCTTGGGAGCATGTCCTGGTCAAAAGTCAAAGTTACAGTTGACTTTTCCCGCGAAACCCTAATTGTGGTGCAGATGAAATTGAGACTTGTTGCTCAATCTTCTTCGATTAATCCATTGTTCCAAATGGATCAATATAGTTCATTTAAGACCCTCAAACCCTCTCTTGAGGTCTTGGCTCATGATTTGCCCTAAAAGTCAAATTAGGGGTGAATTAGGTCAAGAAACCCTAATTCCTGATTTTCGAAGAATGCATCCCCTGAGGCAAAATTTGACTTGATGATTGGGTCCATGAGGTCCCATGAAGTATATTAGGTTATGTTTTGGATCTTTGGCTCATGCCCTAAGGAAAATTTCCCTTTGGAGGCCCTGATCGACCAAAACCCTAATTTGGTGACACTGTCGATCTCGAGGCTTGATCCACCTAGAAGGGAGCATCCTTGTGCTTAATCCTTGAAGTGGGAGTCCTTTTTGATCCTTTGTGGATGTTTGAGAGGTTAGACAAGTTGAATATCATTTCATTCCTTGATTGATCCTTTGTCTAAGGCTCTTAGAGGGCTTGAAACCCTAACTTTGATTGTAGCGGATGCTCACCCATCTTTGGGGAGACTGATGAAATATAATGGTTCCTCCATATTGTGATGATGATTTGCACAGTAATGGGAAATCTTAGTGGTCAAAATTTGGGGTATGACAGATGCCCCTATTTAATCTTCTTGGACACGAAGGTGTGAATGACGAAGGTATTCGGGCATTCGGGGTGCAAGAGGATTAAATATCGGAATACCCGAAATTTTGATGGTGGTTATGAATGGTAGCTTACGCATTCATCTTCTTTAGCTAAGAAATGATGCTTAGAAAAGGTAAACTTCCCCTCGATCCTGGTCTTCAGCCAAGGAACTGGTCTCAGTTTCTTTTGAGATACACCTCCCCCCGATCCTGGTTTCCTACAAAGGAACTGGTCTTAGTTTCTCTTGTTAACTTCCCCTCGATCCTGGTTTCCTACCAAGGAATTGGTCTAAGTTTCTGATTTAAACTTCCCCTCGATCCTGGTTTCCTACCAAGGAACTGGTCTAAGTTTCTTTTGTCAATAAACTTTATTGACAAGGGACGCTATTCGTAGTGGTTTTCCTCAATCTTCTCGCCGAATTTTCCTGGGGAGATGCCATCTGATGGAAAAAGTTCTGATGTCAGATTTGCTGGGGAACCCATTTGTCTGAACTGCAGAGGTGCACAAACTTCTCTGTTGGAGATGCCATTTGTCGACTCTATCTGGAGAATGTGAGTCCCTTGAGAGACTACTTCCGCTTGGGGTCTTACATCATACTTTTCTCAGGATCTTCCAGGAGAAATGCCATATGATGGGCTCCAATTTTGAGGTGCCGATGACCTTTTCATCAACGGTTTTTCGGAGAAAGGCAGCTGTACTGCCAAATCTCTGCTTAGGAGGCTTTCTCTGGGGATTTTCCTTAATCCGGGAAAGCAAGGATATCATCTTCAATGGCGAAGAGTGACATTTGTAGAAAGCTTTTCTGGATTTTCAGAGGTTCAAGTTATCAAAGTGGTCGAGTGCTGACTCTAATCCAGAGATACACTGGAGGCGACACTGTTCAAACGAAGCATTTCTTGGCGAGGAAAGAACTGACAACTCGATTAAGAAGACTGTTATCACTAAGGGACAAGACCGACTAGAGTGAGAGTGATGCAATATGAATATGAATGCAAATCAAATGCATGATATATGTATATATGTGCTGACAAAAACTGACGCGACATACAGACTAAAAGATGAACATGACTGGATACTCGGCCATCGCGGGGCGTGCAGAAATATTGCTGGTTCAAGATAGCAATTCCACCTTGCTTAGGAAAGATAGTCCCTGTTGGTGTCATACCTCAAATTTTGACCACTAAGATTTCCCATCATTGTGAAAATCATCATCACAATATGGAGGAACCATCATACTTCATTAGTCTCCCCAAAGATGGGTGAGCGTTCACTACAATCAAACTAGGGTTTCAAACCCTCTCAGAGCCTTTAGACAAATGGTCAATCAAGGAATGACATGATCTTCAACTTGTCTAAACCTCTCAAACATTCACAAAGGATCAAGAGGACTCCCACATCAAGAATTAAGCACAAGAGTGCAACATTTCAAGTGGATCAAGCCTCAAGTTCATCTAATACAAAGTTAACTGACGCAGAAAGTCAAAGTTTGACTTTTGGTCAACTTTGAGCTTCACAAGCCATTACTCAAGAAAATATGATGGATGATTTAATTTGATCAAATTTAAATCAAGAAATCATGCAAAATTGCAAAATTGATCAAATTGAAAGAAACTTAGAAATTTTTTCTAAGTTAAAATCATGTTCAAGTGCACAACTTTTCAAGGTTGAAACTATTGAACCAAAGCATCCATTGATTTTGAGTAAGAGCTACTTTTAAAGAGGGTATTTGATACTTCAACATTGTAGAAGGAATCAACTCAAAATATCATAAGGATTGAAAGATATAAGTGATCAAAGTTGGGAATTCTTAATGTCCAATGTTCTGACATTGCATAGGGACATCATTAATATTTTTCCAGCAAGAATGTCCCAACTTCAAGGATGTTTTTCTCCATGATCCAAGTTGATTCAAGCCAAACCTTGAACATCAAAGCTGAAGTACATCATCTCAGCTTTCCAGAAAGTCCTAGAACGTCCATGTAGCATACTCGAGCAGGGAGTTATGGATTTTACAAAAAGGCTTGCTGCAGCTGAATTTTTCATGGTACAGATTTGCACATTTCTTGTGCCACACGAATTTCCAAGCCTTGTCATCATCTTGGACACATCTGAGGATCAAATCTAAAGGGGACAATCACTAAGCCAAGCCTCCAAAGTCCTTGGAACAAGAAGTAACATGCTATTCCTAAAAATCCCTAAAAGAGGGACAAGACTCCAATTTTGGATTGGAGCATTTAATAGATGCTTAGAGGTCGCATGGACTGACACATTTGCAACTGAATTCAGTCAAGATTCCTCCAACAAGTAGGGAACCAAAGCTCTGTGCTCTAACCTCTAGTCAATGGCTAGAGGAGACTTGGATTTTCATTGGACAACATTGGCCAAACCTCTGCTGCAGCCACCATTCACTATTGCTGCGAAAACAAAATTGCTCTACTATAAATAAAGCTCATTTGTGCTCAGTTTGAGTACACCAAAGCCATCAAACAGATGCTTTCCTCAAAATCTCTTCTTTCACCTCAAATTTGCCTTCCAAAGCAAGTAATTCTGAGTTTTTGAGCTTGAGAGCTTTTCCATCACAATCAATCACACACACACCTCATATATATCATATGTAAGTTGTGCAAACTATCACAAGTGACCTGTAATCACAAAAGCACAAAGTCACTTCTCAAAACCTCAAAATGGCACTTTTTTGCATTTTTCAAGCCATGTCTTGATTCAGTCACTTACCAAACCAGATAAAACCTCAAACACACTCCAAATATCATCCTTGAACTATCCCAAATGGTTCCCAACATCTGGAACACCATTTGAGAGAGTTGCTATTTTGGTCACTTTTAACCCCTTTTGCAAGAAAGGGACAGTTTGTGTTTTTGTAGGTACTAGCTGATTCCAACCATCCTAAAAGCTTCTAAGAGGTCATTTGAGGGTGTCCAAAGCATCAAATCATTTCTGGAACAAAGCACTTGGTAGGTTGCACAAAATCTCCAAAAAAAGAGGTAAAATTCATAACTTGAATTCTTTGAATCATGCTTTCCTTTGATGTCCACATACATGCATCATATTGAACAATTCTTGAAGAAAAAATGTAGTCATTAATGTGTATGTTATGATCCTCCTACTGTTTGCACTTTAACATGTTTATATGTGGAGTTTATGTTGTTTTAAACTTAAGGTGCAGATCTGGTTTTTTGCCTTGTGTATGTTGTACATTAAGTTTCAGTATGTATGAGTAATACCATTGGATTCCTTGCGAAAAATTGGTCAAGATAGGTTCTTACGGATTTCAATTTCGTTAAAAATTGAGAGAGTTATGAATGTTTGAAAATTTGATAAGCAAAGATGTTTAAACTTAAGGCGCAGATCTGGTTTTTTTCCTTGTGTGCGCTGTACATTAAGTTTCAGTATGTATGAGTGATACCATTGGATTCCTTGCAAAAAATTGGTCAAGATAGGCTCTTCCGGATCTTAATTCCGTTAAAAATTGAGAGAGTTATGAATGTTTGAAGTTTGATAAAAAGATGTTGAAAATCAAGGTGCAATTCTGGTTTTTGTCTGATGTCGAATGTGATGTTGTGACATCGTCCCTTTTCTCTTATATTCAAAACTCATGAGTGATGTCTCATGAGTGATGTTGTGACATCACATTCCTCTTTTTCTTAGTTTATCTTCAAAACTCAACCAATTCTTTTACATAGCAAAAATCATCATTTTCAAAATTTGTTTTACACACTTCTTATTCATACTCCATAATATTTTAATCCACCAAAAAATCACAAAAAATATTATTATTTGATATATTTTTAATATATTCAAAAATATTGTTTTAAATGCTTTTAAAATGATTTCTTTTTCTTGATTTTTAAAACCAAAATGATTTTAAATATTCATGTGGATAAAATACTTTTTCATAAACCTTAATCACTGTTTATAACATGATTAATGTTTTATTTGATATTTTTTATCATTTTTTTACTTGATTTTTCTTTGAAAAATGCCCTTTAAAAAATGAAATTAGGGTTTTTGATTAATTCAACCCTCATCAAACTTTTTCAAACCCTGGGCCTCTAATAGAGTGTAAGACCCAATCTTTTTTTTGACCAAATCATTTTTGGGCCTCAGTGTATTGTATAAGTCCCGATACCGTCAAAAACAAACGGCGTGACCGTCGCCTTTTGAAAAATAACCTTTTGGACCTCTCCTTGAGCTATAAGACCCATTCAAAACTTTTGGGCCTCTAATAGAGTGTAAGACCCAACCCCCTTTTAACCAAAACCATTTTGGGCCTCACTTATTGTATAAGTCCCTCTGCGTTAAAAGAAAACCTCGGCGCGATCGCCATTTTTAACGAAAAATCAATTTGGCCTACCCTCGTGTTATAAGCCCCACTCTTTTTCTTTAAAACCTTTTTGGGCCTCTTGAGAGAGTGTAAGACCCATCCCTTTGTACAGAAAACCTTTTTGGGCCTCAGTCACTTGTATAAGTCCCTCTGTACAAATTCAAACAGTGCGCTCACTGATAAAACCCTGGGCCTCTCCTTGAACTGTAAGCCCCAAATCTTTCTTTTTCAAAGCACTTTCTCCTTTGATTATGAAATATACTGTTGTTTTCAATCTTTCTTTGTTGAACAACTAACCAAACAGCATGGAAGCTCTACAACCGAGTAAGTGGTTATCGCTTTCATTTACCGCTTTCATATACATATAACTGTATTGTGGGGCTGTTTCACTGTAAGTCTTCTTTCATAAACTCATATCAACTGTGTAATAATAGTATAGATATTTAGAGTTTCCCCGGCAACTACGTCTAGAACTAGGTGACGCCGTTTCGTTTATTCATCGAAATAGACAACTAGATCCCCAATAGGATCACCAGATACAGTCTTCTCTTCGGCTGTCCTCATTAGGAATTGTCAAGAAACTCTACTCCCAGAGATGAATGTATTCTCCGTGAATGGCATCTTTGAGTTTCTTCCAAATTCTCGAACTTTCCTGGCTTGATCTATTCCTTGTGAATAGCCTGTCTTGAACTTCTCGGGGTTTGGGGACCCACGGGCTTCTTAAAAACATCGGTCTCCTCTTGGACATCATACAAGGACCCACAGGCTTCCTAAAAGCAACCTCGCCTCCTCTTGGGCTTAGTACAAGGACCCGCCGACTTCTTAGAAGTATTCACAGCCTCCTCTTAGGCTTCGTATAATGATCTCTTCCTCCGGGAATGATAGCCTCCTCTTGGGCTTCGTACAAGGACCGATCGGCTTCTTAAAAGCTTCCAGCCTCCTCTTGGGCTTCGTACAAATTGTCCCGACGACCTCCTAGAGGTATAGGAACAGAACTTAGTCATCTGCATAGAACAATCCTTTCATAGAGTCTACTACTGTTTCTCAAAGCATGGTACAAAAGATGAAACTCTAGACTTGGACAGTCTAATCTCCTTGAGTCTTTAAGACATTCTCAAGTGACCCCTTCGTTAAATAGGAAGAAAACCCGTAGACTCGGACAGTCTCAATACCCTTCGGATTTTCCACTTCCTTAAAGAACAGGAATAACCCGGATCCTCGAATCAAAATCCTTGAGTACAGTGTTGCTCATATAAGAACTGATTTTCTCTTTAAATCAGCATATTGGACCTGTCACTTAATTGAAACAGTAACCATAGCCTCCTCTTAGGCTTTGTATAATGATCCTTCTCCAGTGAAGTTAGCCTCTCTCTTGGGCTTTGTATAATGATCCTCCCCAGCGGAGTCAAACAACGTTTAGCCTCTCTCTCGGGCTTTGTACGAGACACATAAAGAGACTCCCTCGTTGAGTCAAATAGCCTCCATCTCGGGCTTTATACGAGATACAAAAAGGTTCTTATTGAGCCAAACAAATTTTCGCCTCCATCTCGGGCTTTATACGAGATATAAAAAGGTTCTTATTGAGCCAAACAAACTTTCGCCTCCATCTCGGGCTTCGTACGAGATACAAAAAAACTCTCTTGTTGAGTCAAATAGCCTCCATCTCGGGCTTTATACGAGATACCAAAAGACTCCCTCGTTGAGTCAAAACCTTTTAGCCTCTCTCTCGGGCTTTGTACGAGACACATAATAGCCTCCTCTTAGGCTTTGTATAAGAAAACCACTGGTTGATCCAATCAACCTTTTAGCATCAAAATTGTGCCTCGTTCACAGTACACAAACATCAACAACTCCTTTCCCTTCATCTAATCGTTGTAAGCGGCAAGTCTCTGGATTATTTACATCCATGCCACTGTCCTTTTTTTAGCATGAAAAATTCCTAAGGAAAGATGGCATTGCTCTACACTGAGTTAAAGTCTTCTCCTTCAGGTTGGAACTCCCCTATAAAGGAAATTATGGCATTGCCGGATTCACATATCCCGGTTAAAGTAATTCTCCTTTATAAACAATTGTGACATACAACCCCCTCTTTAGAGATGACAAATTCTCTCTAAAGACAACAACTTTCAGCTTCACATCTTGGGCTTTGAACAAGATACAAACCACCTTTCGCTTCACGTCTTGGGCTTTGAACAAGACACCAAAACAACCATTTCCTCCCATAGAATAGGGGGAACTACGAATGCTCTGATTTCCCTGTTTCGGAAAAACGGGAATACGTAGGCATAAGATTGAAAGAAAAATCTTAGCGAGCACACTAAACAAAAACCCAAAATCCCATACTTTAATATATTTGTCCTAACATCCTAACCGATAGCCTAAAGCACCCCTCGTCAACAAAATAACCTAGGAGAAACCCCGAATCTTTGTAGCATCTGTAAACCAACAGTTTTGAATGTTTAATCTCAGTATGCAAGCAGGGTTAATTGGAGACATCTATTTCCCTTCCTTCATCATCTTTAATAGGATAAAAATGAATCGAACTGTAGTACTAGAGCGACCGTGCTTCGCAACCACATCCAAAAATCACTCTCTACAGAAAAATGGCGACTCTCCTGGGGAGTCACATGAGGATCTATTTTACCTTAGTCATCATCGTCCCCATTTTCCACAGAAAAATGGCGACTCTGCTGGGGAGAATCAGGTCTCTTTAGGGATCTTGTTCTCTTCTTGTCCCCTAGGTAGAAACCTTGACGTCACTAGGATCTTAGGTCAAAACGCCGTTAATTTGGAATGAAACCACAGGATGGTGACTCCGCCGGGAAACCATTTTCTGTCAGGAACTTAAGATTCTTAGCTTTTAAAAGTCTAGGACATTAGGACAAATATATATACTGCTTTTCCTAATTGATATCTGTGTTTATTTTTCTACTAATGGGAATGCGTGTGATGCCGCATGTGGAAAGATTGAGTATACACTTATGATAAGTGATGGCAATGAGGTCGACCATCAACCTCAGTGGAGGCTGACCAATGCAACCCATTCTCTCACCTAGACAATGGGCCGATTGTGATGTCTGAGAAGCTGAGGAGCCAAACCCTTTTGTAGTGCGGAAACTATCGGGAATAGTTGTTACGCGATACTACCCTCATTTGAGGCTGGTGATCTATTCTCGATGAATGGCACTTACTCTAAGATCGTTCTACAACTCACTGGCGATCCGCTTGTTGTTTTGCTTTCCTGGGAGGAGCTGATGATAATGAGTACAGGTACAAAAATCACCTTAGTATAAACCTTTGGGGATGGGTAGAGCCTTGACTTCATGACAACGACCCTTTGACCCCATGTTTTTTCAATGTTTTTGTGTGCTGCATTCATGCATTCATTTAAAACATTAAAACATTCAAAAAAAATTCTCTTCTAGTCTCTCTGTTTTTCAAATTAAACTAAGACAATGATTGCAAATATCAGAGAAAAGGATTGCGCTAATGGATTTCGGTAGAAGGAGAACCCATAGGTATACCTTCAAGGTTCCAAAGCTAGAGGATTTGAGAAGGTTAGCAAGGATGATCACTAACCAAGAGGCTTTCAAAGCCAAACACGGAGGTCTGCTACCACTGTTAAGAGTCCATGTGATTGAGGGAATCATGGATGCGCTCATCCAGTTCTACGATCCGGTTTATCACTGTTTCACAATCCCGGATTACCAGCTCGCACCAACGCTGGAGGAGTATTCTCATCTGATCGATTTACACATTACAGATCGAGCTCCATTTTCTGGACTGGAAAAAATTCCAAAGAATCAGACCATTACAAGAGCGATTCATTTGGACGAGTCTGAGGTCAGGACTCACATGACCGCTAAGGGTGGCATCCAAGGTTTTCCAGCCCAGTTCTTGACAAAGAAAGCCCTGTATTTTTCCAGTATAGGAAACGTAACTGCTTTTGAAAGCATATTTGTTTTACTCACCTACGGGTTATTTTTGTTGCCCAACATTAATAACTTCGTCGATATCAACTCCATTAAGGTTTTTCTCATTGGAAACCCTGTGCCGACTTTGCTCGCAGATGCATATCATTCTATACACTTGGAAAATTTGTACAGCGGAGGGGAGATCACGTGCTGTGTACCTCTGCTATACAAATGGTTTATCTCCCACTTGCCCAAGTCTGCTGCTTTCTGGGATTGCAAGAGTGCCTTACGTTGGTCGCAGAAAATCATGTCTCTCACCAACTCTGACATTGACTGGTGTAATAGGATTTATGACGGAATCAGAATCATTGATCGTTGTGGAAACTTCCCCAATGTACCCCTTATAGGAACTAAGGGAGGAATCAATTACCATCCAGTTCTTGTTCGTCGTCAATTTGGATACCTGATGAGACACGTCCCACGGGGTGTTCATCTGGAAGGTATTTTCTTCAAGGAAGGAGAAAGTGACAGAGCACTAAAGACGGAAATAGTGCACACTTGGAAACATGTTCATAAGAAAGGATGGGAGTCTCTAGGAAAACCGGACTGTGTCTCGGTGGAGCCTTATCTCCACTGGGTACAAACTAGAGCTCTCAAGCTAAAGATGTCGTATCCTCGTCACGGAGTTCTTCCGCCAAGGGAATCTGTCATGTACATCATGACGGAAACAGAAAAACTTCAGGTTACTCTCAACAAAGTTCAAAAGGAGAGAAGGTCTTGGAAGAACAAGTACCGCACCCTCGACGTAAAGTGCATCAAAATACAACAATTACTAAAAGAAAAGGATGCTCTGATTGAAATTTTGGAGCAACATGCTGTGAATAATCAAGATGACCAAAGGAATTTGCTCACTCCTTTCACCTGGCAAAGGAATGACAACCCGACAACGGCCCAAGAGCCCCGGTCAAAGAAGAGGAAAGTACCAGAATCAGCACCCAATTTCTCTTCAGAGAGGACTCGGGACCCATTAGCTTAGGTTTCTATTTCCGCACCTTGTAATCTACTGTATTTCCATTTCTGTAATCCTTTGAATTCAATAAAAAGGGGTTTCCCCACCGTTTGATATTTGCAATCTAATTGTCGAAGTTTATTTTAATTAAACCAAAAAACAATTAATATAATCATTGCATTCATCATTCTCACATCACGTATTCTTCTTCCCTACGAATCTCACGTTTGTATCTCGATTCTAGAGTCAAACTGTCTCATTCGTACAATACTCGGGCCAATCGTCAGAAAAAGATGGATGATCTTGAGGAAGAAAACAGAGAGTTGAAAGAAGAGATCGATGCTCTGAGAGAGGATATGAGAAAGCTTCGTAACGACATGCAAGCCATGGCAGAAGCTCATCTACAAAGGACTGTGATCTCAGAGATCACCTCAATGCCCATATTGGAGAAGTATGATCCTAGGTATCAGATGCCGAAAGATCGTCCCTGGGGCATGCCTGTTAACTATATCCCGGAAGGATATGTTCTGCCAATCGCTGAAGATCAGGGAATTGCGACAGATGCCACTGGTCCTGAAGGTTACAAACTTCGGGAAAGCAAAGATGCCAGAGGCATATTGAAGACTCCTGAAGGTTACAAACTTCGGGAAACGCCAAGATTCACTGCCGTAGTCACGGTACCACCCCCTGTGGTGCACACTGTCCCGGAAGGATAGATTCCATAGATACCTTCTGGTAAAATGGAAACCATGTTCGACAGAATGGACGAGTTCCAGGAACAGTTCTTGGAAATGCAGAAGGAACTGCAAGCCATTCGCGGTCAGGATCTATTTGGAAAGGACGCCGCAGACCTCTGCTTGGTACCCAATGTGAAAGTCCCACACAAGTTCCAAGTGCCCGACTTTGAAAAGTACAAGGGTAACTTTTGCCCCCAAAGCCATCTGGTGATGTACGCTCGGCGGAAGTTAGCTCAGACGGAGAATCAGGACCTACTGATTCACTACTTTCAGGATAGTTTAATCGGTGCCGCACTCAAATGGTACATGGGTTTAAACCATGCCACAATCAGCACATTCAGAGATCTTGGCACTGCCTTCGTCCAACAATACAAATACAATTTGGACATGGCACCGGACAGAGATCAGCTCAGATCAATGTCACAAAAGGACAAGGAAACCTTTAAGGAGTACGCCCAGAGATGGCGTGAAATTGCCGCTCAGATTTGTCTACCTCTTGAGGAAAAAGAGATGACAAAGATCTTCTTAAAGACCTTAAGCTCATTTTACTACGACAAAATGGTTGCCAGTGCTCCCAGTGACTTCACCGAAATGGTCGGCATGGGCATACGTCTTGAGGAAGCCGTCCGAGAAGGACGTTTGGTAAAAGACACTGGATCGACGAGCGGTACTAAAAAATACGGTAGTGCTCTCCCTAAGAAAAAAGAGCAAGATATTGGGAATATCTCTCTCGGAAAGCAAAGGCGACGTTATCATCCGGTAGCAGCTGTAACTCCTGCTATCAGCACCGCGCCTACGTATCAACCTCAGGTTGCGCAGAGCCAACCTGATCAGCAAAGGACACAACAGCCTCTTCAGCAGGCTCGTCCTCCATATAACAACAACCGTACAACACGACCATCAGGGTTTGATCCTATACCCATGTTGTACGCAGAACTATTTCCGTTACTACTAGCTAAGGGGCACATCCAGACTAAGTCTCCTCTTACAGTACCGGAAAATCCGCCTTTCTGGTTTAAGGTGGATCAAACATGCCCTTATCATCAAGGAGGATCAAGGCATAACATAGAGACTTGTCTCAATTTCAAGTCCGACGTGCAAAAACTTGTTACGAGTGGGCTCTTATCTTTCAAAGATACGAATCCCAATGTTCTCACGAACCCGCTGCCTCAACATGAGAAAGCTGCAGTCAATCTGATTGACAGAGAGACTAATAATGTCTATCAAATTCATGATGTACTCTTGTTAAGGACCAATTTGGTCAAGATGCATTGTAGACAGAGTGGATATGGCCATGTGCCACCTCATAATTATCACCAGTGTGATATCTGCTCTAAAGATAACCAAGGATGTTCGGTAGTGCAAGCAGCCCTACAGGAACAAATGGATCTCGGATGGATCCAAGAGCACCGAGTTCGTGGAGTTAACATGGTCTACGCGAATTCTAACATCATTCAGAACCACGATATCCGTGCAATGAATGTCAACTTGGCGGCGATGCATTCAAGGCAAAGCCAGTATCATAATCTGCTGCGGCACGATTACAGTTCCTGTCTGACTTGCTCGGTAAACAAACATGGATGCTCTTTCATACAAGAGGCCCTCCAGCGTCAGATGGATCTTGGATGGATCCAAGACTACCATGATAAGAACCCTTATCAGATCAACATGGTTCAGATCTTCGATATTCACGTGATGAATACCAACCTGGTAGAGTTACATGCTGAGGAGGTCCGACTCGGATTCTTAATATCACACGACTATCAAAGTTGTAAAGCAGGTTGCGAAAACGATTGAGGTTGTACCCTTGTCCAGGAGGCACTTCAGCACTTGTTAAATCACTGGTGGATGCCAATCTATATGGATGAAGATACTCAGCAAATTATTATCAATAACAGGAATCCCACTCGGCGTCAAAGTCAGGATGTCCGATCTGTGGAAGCTAACCTAGTGAGGTTACATTGTATTCAAAGTGGGCGTGGTCAGGTGCCACCACACAACTATGAACGTTGTGGTGTCTGTTCAGAAAGTAACCAAGGGTGTTACCTTGTGAGAGCAACTCTTCAGGGTCAGGTGGATCGTGGAGAGATTCGTCCATATCCGGGTTCTGGACCCATCAACTGGACGCCGAACTACCTTGCCGATCAAGTCGAGGATGTTGTCACAATCTCTGGTCATCACCAGACCAGGGATGTTTTTGTCATTATCCCTCTACTTGATGAATCTAAAGTTCCCAACCGGGAACGGATCGAGATTACTTATGATGGTCAGAAAAATCAGAAGGTTCCCATAGTCATCTATCTGCCGGGACCAACACCGTATGAATCAACTAAGGCTATCCCTTACAAATACGGTGCAACAATAATTGAAAATGGAAAGGAAATTCCATTACCCTCTGTCGTGAATATTGCAGACATCAGTCGTGTAACACGCAGCGGTCGAATCTTCAATCGAGGAGTTGGAGAACCTAACAAAGAAAAGGAACGTCAGACAGAAGCTCCCGATCCATCAGCCGGTCAATCCAGTAATCCCGACCTTTCGAAAAATGATGATGAGATGCTGAAGCTCATCCAAAGGAGTGAATACAACATTGTTGATCAACTGTTACAAACTTCTTCAAAGATCTCGGTATTATCATTGTTGCTCAGTTCAGAGGCCCACAGGGAGGCTCTGCAGAAAGTCTTGGAGCAAGCCTTTGTGGAACAGGATGTAACAATCAGACAGTTCGATAGTATTGTCTCTAACATCACTTCCTACAATAATTTGGGATTTAGTGATGAGGAATTACCCAAAGAGGGTCGCCGTCATAATATGGCGCTCAATATCACAGTTAGCTGCCAGGACGATGCTTTAGCCAGCGTACTGGTAGACACAGGGTCAGCCCTGAATGTTATGCCAAAGTCCACTTTGACTCAATTATCATTCAAAAGCCCTCCGATGAGAATCAGGGAGGTTGTCGTCAAAGCGTTCGACGGATCCAGAAAAACAGTTATCGGCGAAGTTGATTTTCCCATAACTATCGGTCCTCACACTTTCCAAGTCACTTTCCAGGTCATGGACATCCGGGCAACATACAGTTGTTTATTAGGAAGACCTTGGATACATCAGGCTGGAGCGGTCACTTCGACCCTCCACCAAAAGCTAAAGTTCGTTCAGAACGATCAACTTGTCACAGTCTGTGGGGAGCAGGCCTTGCTGGTGAGTAACTTGTCATCATCTGCTGGTATAGAAACCGAGGAGGTTATTGGAACTCATATCCAAGCACTGTCAGTGAGCAAGAACAATCAGTTCAAAGAAGGAACTTCCATTTCTTCAAACAACGATACTATACAAGCGGTCGAGAGTACCGACACGACAAGATGGGGACGACTTGTCATTCCTACTGGCAATACAACAAAGAAGGGTCTTGGTTTTTCTGCAACCTGTACCCGGACAGCTGCTAACGATGAAAGTATTCATCCCATTCAGAACTTCTTCCATAGTGGAGGTTTTCTTCACCCAGTGTCTCAGGCATTACATGCTATCAATGAGGAAGATCCCTCTGACACAGATGAAGAATGGAAGTCCTACCTTAACGAGGACGGTTACATGTCTCAAGAAGAGGCGCCTATGCCATTTTGCTATCCTGCACAGAATCCGAAATTTATACCACGGTCAGATGTCAAAATGATATATGGAGATTGTGATCTGGAAGGATGTCGTGCTCTGCCAAATTCATTAGAGGAAGACACTCCGATGAAAGACAATTTTGACTACACCTACTATGGCCCAATGGATGGTCTGCCAATGTGGCAACCTTATCCAGGAGATTTGGGGCAAGAAAGTCAGCCGAATGATGAAAATCAGCTGAGTCTCATTAAACAGAATACCTGTGTCCCCACCATGTCATGGGATCAACACTCAGGTCATTCGGAAACTACTCAAAATAAAGATGAATTCGCAACATTTGCAGGACTTGAATTCATCAACTATGCTTTTCCCGAGGTCAACATCATCGAGAGAGATGGCTCCTCCAGTTCCAAAGAAGTTTGGGACACCTTGGGAGAACCAAGTGGAAAATACGACTTCATGGTCAAGTACACTGCTCCCGAAAGCTCTCGTATCAGACTCGAAGACATCCAGCCTACTGGATGGGGAGATACAGCTGAGAGCACAACTACTCTGCATAATACAACAGAGGAATCCTCCTACGACAACTCTGCCTGGGAGACAGATTCCAATGATCCTGCTCCACCAGAAATCAGCGCCATTTCTGAAGACAAATCAAGGAAGGTGCTAGACTTTGTGATTCACCAAGGAGTTCACCGCCAATGGATTGCGGTCGAGGTTCCGAAGATCGTTCATCAGTCAAAGTAATTTCCATCTTTAACCTTTCACCCTGCCCAAGTGAAACGGATGTTTTGATAGGGCTCGCTTTCTGTAAATTTTCCCTCTTCGCTCCGCCCAAAGCGACTGAGTTTTGTTTTATAGGGCTGTAGTTTCAAGAATCGACTTGTTTATTAATAAAATAACGTCGTTCTGTAATTTCCGCATTAATTGCTGTTTTCTCTTTTTGCTTTTTCAGAAAATGGTAATCCTAAAAAACAAATCAATAATAAAAACAAGCAGTAAAAAAATACACTGCACACACTTTTGCATTCTCTCTATCTCTTCTAAACACGAGTCCTCACGCCATGCAGATTGCTTGTTTTAAACCCAGTTGAAACATACGATCCGATGCCTTCTCCCGACTTTGAGTTCCCGGTATTTGGGGTTGAAGAAGAAGTTGACAACGAAATTCCAAAAGAGATCTCCCGACTACTCAGACAAGAGGAAAGGTCCATTGAACCTCACAAAGAGCCGTTGGAAATGGTAAACTTGGGTTCAGAAAAAGAGAGAAAAGAAATCAGGATTGGGGCACTGCTCAGTCCAACTGCCAGAGAGGGTTTGATAAAGCTTCCCAGAGAATTTTCCGATGTATTCGCTTGGTCCTATCAGGATATGCCAGGGTTGGATACCAGCATCGTGGAACATCACTTACCGTTAAGATCGGAATGTCCGCCAGTAAAGCAGAGGTTGAGACGGACTCACCCGGACATGGCCATCAAAATCAAAGAGGAGGTACAGAAATAGATCGACGCAGGTTTCCTCGCTACATCTGAATATCCTCAATGGTTAGCCAACATCGTACCCGTTCCAAAAAAAGACAAAAAGATAAGAATGTGTGTTGGTTACAGGGATCTGAACAAGGCAAGTCCAAAGGACGACTTTCCTTTACCACACATTGACATGCTGGTAGACAGCACAACAAAGTTCAAAATTTTCTCCTTCATGGATGGATTCTCGGGCTATAACCAGATCAAAATGGCGTCGATAGACATGGAGAAAACTTCGTTCATCACCCCATGGGGTACCTTTTGTTACAAGGTAAGGCCATAAGGGTTGAAGAACATCGGGGCAACCTATCAAAGGGCCATGACTACTCTGTTTCATGACATGATACACAAAGAAATCGAGGTATATGTCGATGATATGATTGCAAAATCTAAGACAGAAGGGGAGCATGTGACCCACCTGTCAAAACTATTCGAGCGTTTGCGAAAGTACAAACTCCGCTTGAATCCCAACAAGTGCACCTTCGGTGTCCGTTCAGGGAAACTTTTAGGGTTCATCGTCAGCCAGAAAGGAATTGAGGTTGATCCTGACATGGTCAAGGCCATTCAAGAAATGTCTCCTCTGAAAACTGAAAAACACATCAGAGGATTCCTAGGACGTTTGAACTACATCTCCAGATTCATATTCCTCATGACCGCGACATGCGCGCCGATCTTCAAACTGCTCAAGAAGATACAATCATTTCTCACTGATTCGCGAGGCAAGTGGACTCCGAATTATGACGGCCCCTATGTGGTCACGAAAGTTTTCTCAGGCGGCGCCTTAAGACTCACAACCATGGACGGAGAGGAATTTTCCTACCCCACAAATGTTGATGTAGTCAAGAAATACTTCGCCTAAACTAAAAAAAAAAAAAAAAACGTCTCGGTGGATTGAAAACCCGAAAGGGCAGTCCAGGCAAAAGTTAGAGACAAAATAAAAAAAATCATCCCGGTGGATTGGAAACATCACAGTACAGTCCAAGCAAAAATTAGGGATAATGGCAAGTAACTATGTTCAACAGAGGCAAGTCCCTCAGCAGCAGTTACACCATCCATCGGAGGAAAACTCCAGTCAAGGTCATCTTCGACAGAAGCTCAGGATGTCCCGAATTCAAAGTTGGTAGAAGGATAGTGGTCGTTATGTTTCAACATAGCCCTTTTCCCTGTAAATTACCATTTTCTAGCTTTGTATATACTCTTTGGAATCACGCGTTTGGCTGATCTCCATCTTATCAATAAAACTTGAGCCCTTGTGCTTTTGTTTGTAATTCTCATTTGTTTTTGCTTTACAGAATGACATTTTAACATGCTCAACGATTCTTGAAATAAAACAAAAATGAATTTACTTGTAAAACTTTTTCTGCTTTAAAATAAAGATGGCAATTTCTTTTGACTGTTGAACATCAAAAGAGCATCAACCGCTTCTCTGGAAGTAAGCAAACTTCAAAGTGCAGAATCAAAGTACTCCTTCTACGCCTGTGCACCTGAATGAAGGATCAATAGTGTCGGATGCAACTATTCCATCTGATACCCTTGGCCGAGTTCTTATCTCCTAAGCCTGACCAACATAGCTCCCAACAGGGACTATCTTTCCTAAGCAAGGTGGAATTGCTATTCTGAACCAGCGGTACTTCTTCGCCCCGCGATGGCCGAGTATCCAGTCATGTTCATTTTTTTAGTTGGTATGTCGCGTCAATTTTGTCAGCATAAACATACATACATCATGCATTCTATTTGCATTCTCATTCATATTGCATCACTATCACTCCAGTCAGTCTTATCCCTAGTGATAGCCGTCCTCTCGGTCGAGTTGTCAGTTCTTTCCTCGATTAAGAGATGTTGTGTTTGAACGATCTCTCCTCCAGTTTATTTCTGGATTGAAGTTGGGTCCTTGACCACTTTGATAACTTGAACCTCAGAAAAACTAGAGAACTTTCGACCAACATCACTCTTCGCCATTGAAGATGATATCCTTGCTTTCCCGGATTAAGGAAAATCCCCAGAGAAAGCCTTTTAAACAGAGATTCATCAATACGGCAGTTTATCTCTGAAACACCACTGATGAAAAGGTCCTCGGCACCTCAAAATTGGACCCCATCATATGGTATTTCTCCGGGAAGATCCCGAGAAAAGTATGATGTAAGATCCCAAGCAGGAGCAGCCTCTCAAGAGACTCGCTTTCCCCAGATAGAGTCGACAAATGGCGTCTCCAACAGAGAAGTTTGTGCACCTCTACAACTCAGATGATTGGGCTCCCCAGCGAGTCTAACGTCAAACTTTTTCCCATCAAATGGCATCTCCCTAGGAAAATTTGGCGAGAAGTTTGAGGAAAATCGCTACGCATAGCGTCCCTTGTCAATAAATTTTATTGACGGAAGAAACCGAGACCAGTTCCTTGGTAGGAAACCAGGATCGAGGGGAAGTTTACAACAGCAACTCAGACCAGTTCCTTGGTAGGAAACCAGGATCGAGGGGAAGTTTAAATCAGAAACTTAGACCAGTTCCTTGGTAGGAAACCAGGATCGAGGGGAAGTTTAAATCAGAAACTTAGACCAGTTCCTTGGTAGGAAACCAGGATCGAGGGGAAGTTTAAATCAGAAACTTAGACCAGTTCCTTGGTAGGAAACCAGGATGGAGGGGAAGTTTAAATCAGAAACTTAGACCAGTTCCTTGGTAGGAAACCAGGATGGAGGGGAAGTTTAAATCAGAAACTTAGACCAGTTCCTTGGTAGGAAACCAGGATCGAGGGGAAGTTTAAATCAGAAACTTAGACCAGTTCCTGGGTAGGAAACCAAGATCGAGGGGAAGTTCATCTCAAAAGAAAACTGAGACCAGTTCCTTGGTAGGAAACCAGGATCGAGGGGAAGTTTACCTTTTCTAAGCATCATTGCTTAGCAAAAGAAGATGAATGCGCAAGCTGCCATTCATAGCCATCAAAATTTCGGGTATTCCGATATTTAATCCTCTTGCACCCCGAATGCCCGAATACCTTCGTCATTCACACCTTCGGGTCCAAGAAGATTAAATAGGGGCATCTATCATACCCCAAATTTTGACCACTAAGATTTCCCATCATTGTGAAAATAATCATCACAATATGGAGGAACCATCATACTT
Organism: Lathyrus tuberosus; assembly: GCA_022829125.1. Lineage (NCBI taxonomy): Eukaryota > Viridiplantae > Streptophyta > Magnoliopsida > Fabales > Fabaceae > Lathyrus > Lathyrus tuberosus. Next base: position 9,784,318 of record JALAZF010000214.1, read on the forward strand.
CATTAGTCTCCCCAAAGATGGGTGAGCGTTCACTACAATCAAACTAGGGTTTCAAACCCTCTCAGAGCCTTAAGACAGATGATCAATCAAGGAATGACATGATCTTCAACTTGTCTAAACCTCTCAAACATTCACAAAGGATCAAGAGGACTCCCACATCAAGAATTAAGCACAAGAGTGCAACATTTCAAGTGGATCAAGCCTCAAGTTCATCTAATACAAAGTCAACTGACGCAAAAAGTCAAAGTTCGACTTTTGGTCAACTTTGAGCTTCACAAGCCATTACTCAAGAAAATATGATGGATGATTTAATTTGATCAAATTTAAATCAAGAAATCATGCAAAATTGCAAAATTGATCAAATTGAAAGAAACTTAGAAATTTTTTCTAAGTTAAAATCATGTTCAAGTGCACAACTTTTCAAGGTTGTAACTATTGATCCAAGCATCCATTGATTTTGAGTAAGAGCTACTTTTAAAGAGGGTATTTGATACTTCAACATTGTAGAAGGAATCAACTCAAAATATCATAAGGATTGAAAGATATAAGTGATCAAAGTTGGGAATTCTTAATGTCCAATGTTCTGACATTGCATAGGGACATCATTAATATTTTTCCAGCAAGAATGTCTCAACTTCAAGGATATTTTTCTCCATGATCCAAGTTGATTCAACCCAAACCTTGAACATCAAAGCTGACGTACATCATCTCAGCTTTCCAGAAAGTCCTAGAACGTCCATGTAGCATACTAGAGCAGGGAGTTATGGATTTTACAAAAAGGCTTGCTGCAGCTGAATTTTTCATGGGACAGATTTGCGCATTTCTTGTGCCACACGAATTTCCAAGCCTTGTCATCATCTTGGACATATCTGAGGATCAAATCTAAAGGGGACAATCACTGAGCCAAGCCTCCAAAGTCCTTGGAACAAGAAGTAACATGTTATTCCTAAAAATCCCTAAAAGAGGGACAAGACTCCAATTTTGGATTGGAGCATTTAATAGATGCTTAGAGGTCGCATGGACTGACACATTTGCAACTGAAGTCAGTCAAGATTCCTCCAACAAGTAGGGAACCAAAGCTCTGTGCTCTAACCTCTAGTCAATGGCTAGAGGAGACTTGGATTTTCATTGGACAACATTGGTCAAACCTCTGCTGCAGCCACCATTCACTATTGTTGCGAAAACAAACTTGCTCTACTATAAATAGAGCTCATTTGTGCTCAGTTTGAGTACACCAAAGCCATCAAACAGATGCTTTCCTCAAAATCTCTTCTTTCACCTCAAATTTGCCTTCCAAAGCAAGTAATTCTGAGTTTTTGAGCTTGAGAGCTTTTCCATCACAATCAATCACACACACACCTCATATATATCATATGTAAGTTGTGCAAACTATCACAAGTGACCTGTAATCACAAAAGCACAAAGTGTAATACCCCAAAATTTGCTCTCCCTTTTTGTCATCATAGCATGGCATTATCATTTATCATATCATATCCACCTCATTAACATTACATTGCATTTAACATAGAAAAATGAAGCATGGCATCCTTCTTACCATCAGGGCATGTGATCAGGTGGAAGGTGGATAATCAAGGAATCATTCAAAGCACAAAAAGGTCAATCAAGTTGGCTCTAGGCAAGCCAAGAGGTCTCTCATGTCTCATACTATCTCAATTGATCTTCCAAAACCTCAAGGAAGTGAGATTCAATGGGAGATTGAAGCATTACATCTTTCACTATGCAAGAGATTCAAAAACTGAAGGAAAACCCTCAAAAGAGATAGCTCATTGATCCAAAATCATCCTCAAATGGTATATCTCATCATCCTTTAAGAAGATACACAACATACTCTGAAGAATTTGAAATTGGAGACTGCACTTTTACCTCCTAACCAGAGGGGGCCAAAATTAGGGTTTCCATTTAAATCAGGGAATCTTTGCTTTTTTGGGCAAGATTTGATGTCATGGTTTCCTATATGTCCCTAGGTATATGGATGTGGAAGATTGCATCTCAATTGGTTTTAGAAGTGATTCAATTGGAAGAAAGATAAAAAATCAAGGAATTTGGGGCCAAGTCAAATAATCAGAGGAAAAAGTCAACCCTTGACTTTTTAAGGCCAAATTCATGAAATTCATGTTACATATGTCCAATGTACAAAATTTGATCAAGAAACTCCAAAGGAATCATGAAAAAATCAAGATGTGGAAAGTTGCCATTTTTGGATGAAGAAGGGTTACTAAAAATAGCAAGTTTTGGCCATTTTGCATCAGAGTTTGAACCAAGGCCATTCAAATTTGGAGCACCAAATGAAAAATCCACTCTGCCTCAATGAAAGATCTTGTTTTAAGCTTCAAATCCATGTGTAGAACATCTCCATTGGATAAAAATTGAGAGAGTTATAGATGATCAAAGTTGAGGGAAACTTGGGCAAAATGCAAGTCAGCTTGGGCAAGTTTCAGGTCACGCGCATGTCATTTCTACAAACACCTGGTGTGCCAAATGTCCACTCATTTTTCTCATGGTTAAAGGCCTCAAATGAAAAACTTGTCAACATCAAAAATGTTCCTTGTAATGTCTTCTTCAAGTTTCATGTTGGACAAAATTTGATCTGATCAAGGTATGATGGAGAAATAGTGGCCTCAAGTTAGGGTGGTTATGCTGAAATTTTGTGCCATGCCAGCCTTGCCAACCGACCACCTGATGCGCCCATCATCCAGTCTGGTGTGCTTAAGTTTATAGTCATTTTGGAGCATGTTTGAAGTATCATATCAACTCCAATCTCAAACCAAACTTGTTGCATTATACTCCCTCTTTCCAATGAACCCAAAAACTCACCAAACTATTCATTGAGTAGAGAGAAAAACATCACCAAACCTCCCTATGTTTCACTGATACATTGATGGCTTTGCTGCATAACTTGGTTCAGACATCCATCAAACAATTCTTTCCCTTATTTGAGCACACCATGAACATCACATACACTGCTATAGCACGTGCCTTGCATGAAAATGGAAAGAGAAAACTTGCTGAGAAAGTTTTCTAATACACAACCATGCCATTCATTTCACTTTCACCTCACCATTATCCTCACCATAAGTGACCATGAGCTCTTCCACACTAAAACAAAACCTCTCCAACTCGTGTTACTAACTGTCATGACTCATTCTGTTAACTCAAACTCAGTTAACTAACTCAGTTAACTGTAGTTCTAACCATCAACCACCAGGGTCAAATCATAACCACGCCTATATAAACAATTCTAACAGATTTGGAAAGGGGGATTCTCATTGTTTCACTCTCACTCCAAAAGCACTCTCAACTTTCTCTCTGAATTTTCTCTCTACCTGCACGAATTCCTCAAGTTCTTCTTCAACCTTCACAATCAAGCAAGAAGACATCACTGAAGCATGGAATAGCACAGTTGTCTCCAATTTCAGATTCAGATTTCCTCTTATTCTCAAGATCAAATAGCATTTATTTTGCTCAAATTGAAGTTCTAGAAGTTCAAGAACAAGTTCTCACCTCTGGTTTTCTCAAAAATCCAAAGATCTTCAAGTTTCAGGTTCCAAAAGTTCTCAAACTTTGCTTGCACGATTTGATGTTATTTTAACTGGTTGATGTGTTATTTGAGCTTATTAGAAGCTATATGAAACCGGTTAGTTGATAGAGCTCCTTAGGAGTTTAGAACTGAAACTTAGGGCAAATTTCTCTTCTTCGATTCTCTGTATCCATGCTTGATCTTTGAATTTTGTTGTTGGATTTGTGTTCCTCATGAGCTTAGCTTTCGTTTGGTATATGGCTTGTGAATTTCTGGAGAAAATGTGAGTTGCAGGTGGTGGCTGCTGGCCGGAGAAGATGACCGGAGGTCATCTCCGGCCGGTGACTTTAACTGTTAGGGTTTGTGTGCGTTTTAATCTCAGCCGTGTGTTTTTCATGATCGTACGCTCCAAAATGTGACAGCACATTAAAAATCACATGCCACTCACGTGCATTTTTCTGAATTTTATTTAAACCTTGTGTGGCCTGGTACATGGTAAGTGGCATGTGTCCTCACGTGCATGCGTTGATTTTGAGTACTTTGACTTTGGTTTGACTTGGACTTGATCTAATGGTTGTGAGTGAGTCAAGATTGTTGACTGAGGGTTCATGCTTGTTATTGTGTTATGCGCGCTTAATGGACCTATGCAGATTGATAATCACACCCCTCTGTTTGGAAGCCCAATGAATTTGCACTGTCCAATTGCTATGTTCATACCCCCTGCATTTTGCATTTATTTTTCATTTTTTATTTTTTTTGCTACACGTTTCATAATTAATTTTTTAAAAATACCAAAACATATTGGAAAATTCTACAAAAATTCATGTGTATTCTTAAAACATTTAGGAAATTTTTCATGATTTTATTTTCTGATTTTATGACCTTTTTGCCCCTGTTCCATAATTTTCTTGGAATTTCCACTTAGATGCATTCTAAGCATGATACATGAATTTGTTTAATTTTGTTCTTGCTCATTACCAACTATTTTGACATGATTCTTTTTGCATTGATTCACTAATACATTGAAGCATGTTAGATGATTTTTGTTTGATTTTTTAGGTCACTTTATCATATGTCTTGATGCCTATATTTGCTCCACTTTGCATGATGTTTCAATTTGACCTAATTGCTTTGTTTGAAGTCATTTTGCTCTGAATTTTTACATGCTATCTTGATGTATGATGCATTTCTGACCTAGGCATTCCAATGATATGCTAGCATAATTTTCATGAATCCATTTGGTCTTTGTTTGATGCATCACATTGGATGTATAATCCATGGCATGTCATTACAACTTTAGTGCATGTTTACATGAATTCTTTTGTGCACATTTGTATGAGCATTTGCATATGTTATGAGCCATTCATATGATATTATAGTTCTTTGACACACATTATAGGTCATCTTTACATGTTCATTTCAATTTGAACTTTGTGCATCATTAACATGTATTGTTTGCCCTTTCTTTTTGAACTTTCATTTCAATTCTTCTTATATTACTTCTTGAATGTCTTGAAGTTACCTCATAAATACTTTTGAGATGTTTATAAACCATTTTCCATTTAGTTTCAATTCTGGTTGTTGATTTACATGTTCCATTTATGCATGTCCTCTTCATTTCTTTCCATCTTTCATCTACCCTTTCTTCTTGTAACATGTTTAAATGCTAATGGATGATGTTTGTTGCCTATTCACTTGCACTTGTATGATGATATTCATTTGTTGACCATATGATGCCCATTCTGGTTGTGGTTCTAGGATTTGTTTTCTCATTTAATTCTTTTGAGTTTTATGATGCATTACATGTTCTTTTACTTCTTATACTTCTTATACATGTTTACTAACCATGTAGGGGCTTTGGTAAGTTTCAATTGAGTGTGGATAAGGAATCCACATTCAACTTCTATCCTTTCTCTTTTACAATTCCATTTTGTGTTTTGTTAAGCACTCATGTGCTTTCTTTTAATAACTCATCACTTTCCCCTTGTGAATTACAATTCATCTTCTACTTTAGAAGTGAATTGTTTAATTCATTCTTTCTTTAGACTTTAGGTTGAAACCTCACAAACTTTAGGATCACTCCCTTAACTAATCAATTAGGATTGAGTCTTAGTCCATATAGATTTTACCTTTACCTTCTCTTGAGTCTTTCATCTTCTCATCTCAAAGAAAATTCAAAACATATAATAAAGGTAGGCATTTATTGCATTTAGGCCTTTCATATAAAGAAAAGATTATAAGGGGTCTTCTCTTGTAATCTTAGAATGTGTAGCATATAGCCCATCTTGGGTCAATGTGTTAAACATTTGATCTTGTATGAGGGACTTAAATGCAATACTTGTTGAAGGTGCAAATAATAAAAAACACTTCTTCACTTCATAATCAACAAAACACTTAATAAACACAAGTATGCTAGTGTGTTTGAACCTTGATAATTGGAACTAAGTGTGAGGGTCTTCTTCACCCTTAGTGTGCTTTCTTACCCATTCCATCTTGGAATGTGAGAAGGTACACATTCCAATGACTAAGATCCAGATACACTGTCGTATGCAAACAAATCCAAAACACTTCCTTCTAAAAGACAAAAAACAAACAATAACGTCTTTCCTTCGGGAATTCTTTTCTCACCTCATTCACTCTTAGCGTACGAACGCGCTTCTACTCGTTCTCTTGCAAGATGGTAACGCACTCGGACCAGCGAGCCTGCAACACCTGAGCTAGAACGTCAGCCGTTCTCTAAAAAACACAAACAATTCATCCCTAGTGAGGGGAACTACGTCGCTCTGATTCTCATGCTCCCGATGAGATACGTAGGCAGTGGGGTAGGGCCCATGCGAGCACTTCTTTTATTTTCCCTACGTTTGTTTCCCGTTCCTTTTCTTTTCTTTCTCCTTTCTTTCTTTCAGTTCCTTTTTCAGTATTCTTTTCTATCACCCTTTGATCGAGACAAGCAAGCGTGGATCCCATCGGGTACGATGGACGTGAGGGGGTGCTAATACCTTCCTCTCGCGTAACCGACTCCCGAACCCAGTTCTCTTGGTCGTAAGACCATGCTTTTCCTTTCTCTCAGGTTTACGCGGTGTTTCCTTTCCCTCTCTTGGGATAAATACACATTGCTGGCGACTCTGTTTTGGTGCCACTTTCGCGTTTGTACTAGGATAAAAATCCCGGGAGCGACAGCTGACGACTCTGCTGGGGAAATGAGCCATTAAAACTCTGGTTTCCTTAGCGAGTCAATCCTAGCGCTTGTCTGCTTTTCTTTCATTGGGTGTTTAATGTTGTGCTATATGTTGTTGTTTATTTATTTTACTGTATTTACCGCATTTTAGCATTACATATCATATATTATATAGTGTTGCACTGTTTTGTCTGTTTGGCGGGATGGGTGTTCTGAGAGATAAGCTCACTACCAAGGCTTGAGTACACACATAGGTATTAGAGTGGATAGTCATGACGCTTGCGTGGTGGTGACCACGTATTGTTGTTCATGAGACCCACAACCAGACGAGGTTCTATCAGGAGCTTTCTGCTACTGCATGTTATGCAGGCCAGTGGTTATTCTCTTGAGGAACTGTCGACTCTGGTGACCATTCCCGAGGACTCAGTTGCGGCACTCCTCCCGAGTTGTGACAGTGGCAGACCACATTCCGTGGCAAACCCATTGCACATTCTCGATCCGAGGACCCAATGCTGGGAACTTGCTATAGGACATCCCTTTTTGAAAGAGAATCAGCGGAGGCACTCCTCGATTGGCGGTAGTACTGTACCCTGAGGGATGAATGTACTATTGCTTCTCGACCTCAGTGCCAAAAGCTGAGGACCTTTTTGTTTTGGAGAATCAGTTGAGGCCTCCTCGATTGATGATGATGCCAAACCAGAAATGGTGAACGTATCATCATTTCTCGACCTGAGAGCCCGGGATACTGAACATCCTAGTGCCCACATGTGAGAAGGGCGGGTTGTTTACAGGTTTGCAGGTAACCATGACCTCCTACATACCCGGTTTTCTATCATCATTGCACAAAAAGGAAGTTTCATCCTATTGTATTCAGATGGTTCTTATCTATGGTTCTATATTAGTCTCAGAGCTACACTGACACCGTTCACAGTTCAGCACAGACACCTGATTACCTGATCACATTGCCCTTTGCATTGCATTATCATATCCTAACATACATGTTTATTCATTTCCAGGTGCATATTACCCTTGATTCCAGTCATCAGGTCGCTGCAAAGATGAACACTAAAGAGAGGAAGAATATCATCAGCTATAAGTTCCTTACGCCTACTTTGGGCCCTATTGTTATGCTGAAGGGAATGGCGAGTCCTGCAGTACGAGAAGCTTTTGAAGAGAAATATGGGTGGATTTTATCTATGGTTCGTAATGTCAGTGATTATGAAGCCAGAGGTCTCCATACGTTGATGCAGTTCTATGATCCGCCTCTGAGATGTTTTGTATTTCCAGACTATGTGTTGGTTCCTACCCTGGAGGAGTATTCCAACATGTTGGGGATTGCTATCAAGGAGGAGCCCCCTTTCTTTGGATCGGTGGGGGATCTTGACTTTGGGAAGTTGGCTGGTGCTCTTTATTTGAGCAAATCAGAGTTAAGTGACATTGTCTCCAACAAAGGAAAGTTTCGTGGTTACAAGCTGGAATATCTGATTAAGAAGGCCCAGGAAGCAGCTAAAGGCGAGAATTGGCTTGTTTTTAATGCTTTGTTAGCCCTTTGTATATACGGCATAGTGTTGTTTCCCAACGAGCCGGATTTCATTGATACGGACGCTATACGAATATTCATGATGAAGAACCCGGTGCCAACGCTACTGGGAGATCTTCACTACTCGTTGTACAACCGAAACGAAAAGAAAAGAGGAGGGATAATTCGTTGTTGTGCACCTTTGTTCTATAAGTGGTTTGCGGGCCGTTTACCACAATCAGGGGCTTTTGTGGATTCCAAAGATTCTCTAGAGTGGAAACAGCGTTTAATGGGATTGGTGGCCAAGGACATCGTATGGGTAGATCATGGGCTGATTGGTAAGAATATTATACACAGCTGTGGTAAGTTCCCTAACGTTCCACTGATAGGAAGTATGGGTGGGATTAACTACAATCCTTCTTTGGCCATTCGACAATTTGGGTATGCCCTGACAGGTCCGCCTATTAAGAGAGATGTGGAGGAGTCCCTCTATTTTCATACATCAGAAGGATGGGAAGCAGCACAGAAAGCTTCTGAAAGCTGGGGTAGCATACTGAAAAAGGGGAAAGTTACTCTAGGCAAGCCTAACAACCGGGTTTATCCAGCATATGAAGAGTGGGTGAAGAAAAGAGTTGAAGATTTTCTCTTGCCTTTTGGTAAGGCACCCCTTTTGTATCCGGAGAATGAGAAAGCAAGAAGCACTGCTACTGTGGAAGAAGTTGACAAGTTGCAAGCCTTGGTGGAAAAGCTCCAAGGAGAGAATTCCGAGTTGAGTAGCCGTCTTCAGAATGCTCTACATGCCAACAAAGAGCTGGAGCGGAAAGCCCAAGATGCTGAACAAATCCTAACTGCAAAAGAAAAAGACTTTGCTGGAAGAGCACAACATTTCCGGAAGATTAGTAAAGGTGCTGATGATGCTACTCAAGCCCACAAGCAAACCAAACAGGCGTTAGCACAGACCAAAGAAAAGTTAACAAAGTTTCAGCACGCTTGGGACGAAGTTAGGATAGAGAATGCTGAATTACAGGAACAGTTGCAGATTAAGGACGAAGAGCTTGAAAAGGCGCATGAGCAGAGGAGAAAGTATCGGGAAAGCCTCGGTAAGAGTCAAGAACAGCTAGAAGAAGCTAGAGGTGAGCTGAGGAATACCAAGAAAGAGCTTGAAGAAGTCATGATAGAAAGGGAGATACTCAAGACGCAAGCCGGCATAAAGAGACACAAAGGAGTGTGTGATGACGAGGCTCTGATGCTGCATATGGGTTCTTTAACTGAAGCTCTTGAGAAAAGGGATGTCTTGATCAAAGAAATGATTGAAAAGCCGAATCACCAGCGTACCCGTATACTTTTTGAGGAGATCAAATACTCAAGTGATAAGCTGAAGGGTGTGGAATTGTCAGACTGATGTTCTTTTCCTTATATTTTGTTATTAATGGTTACCATCAGGCTTGTTGATGGATCCATTTTTCCTTGTATTGCATTTGCGGATGAGCCTTTCTTAAATGTACTGGAATACTTTGTTGAATGAGTATGAGCAGTTTTATTCAGAATTATTCCTTATCAGATAGCTGCACACAAGCACATGACCACGACACGTCTCTTTATATCACAATTTCTGGTCTTCAGATTTCTGTGGTGGGATTGGAATCAGGGTATAAAGCACCTCGGAAATGACAAACATGGCATTGCATGGCATTGCATATCATTTTGCATTTTTTGTTACTTGCTTTTCAGGTACTCGTTGCGGGGTCTCTAACCTTTATTTGGTTTCAGGCAGTATAGCGGAGAGTCATATTCACCGATATTCGACGCGAAGGAATCAAGTAAGAATCATGGATCAAGTGCAAAGTGATTTGGCGGAAATGAGGGCGCGTATGGACCAGTTCATGACCCTCATGACTGGCATGGCGCAAAATCAGGAGAGACTGAGGCTTCTGGTAGAGCGTCCCGACAATGGGCCCGAAGGTGATCATCATGACAATTCACAGGGACATGGCATTCCTCCTCCCAGTGGCAACCCTCCTCCTGGTGGTAACAATCGGGGTAATGGAAATGGTAGGCAGGCTGGTGTTACTCTTGAAGATACTCTGGAAGACCAATTTACTCTGCTGGATGCTGATGTGGGTAATCACGGTGATCGAAGGTACGATGAGTTAGCAGAGAAGATCAGGGCCATAGAATGCAAGAACTCTATGGGTATTGATGTTACCAGCTTGGGGCTGGTCTCAGGAGTCAGAATTCCCCCTAAATTCAAACCTCCCACTTTTGATAAGTATCACGGCAATGCGTGTCCCCAAACGCATCTTCAAGCTTACTTTGGGAAGATTTCAGCCCATACGGATGACGAGAAGCTATGGATGCACTATTTTCAGGACAGCCTGGCGGGGGCGTCTTTGACCTGGTACATGAAGTTGAGTAGAGCTGCTGTGAAGAATTGGAAAGATCTGGCAGAAGCGTTCCTGAAGCAATACCAATATAATATTGACATGGCGCCCAACCGCACCCAATTGCAGGGATTGTCACAAAATGCCAAGGAGAGTTTCAAAGAATATGCACAGAGGTGGAGGGAAATGGCTGCCCAGGTTCAACCTCCCTTGTCAGACAGAGAAATGGCAGATATGTTCATGGGCACCTTGCAAGGGGCCTATCTGGATAGATTAGCTGCTTGTCCGTCAACTGGATTTGCTGATATTGTGATTGCGGGAGAAAGAATAGAAAGTCTGTTAAAGCTTGGAAAGATCCAGGATGTGAGTGGGGCTGGCTCTTCGGGGACGAAGAAACCGTTTGCTAGTAACCAGAAAAGAAGAGAAGGTGATACGAATGCTGTGTTTAGAGGACGAGGCAGAGGGCGTTCTCGAGCTTATTATCAGGTAGATGCTGTAACAATCCCCACACCGTCTGTTCAGAAACAACAACCCCAACAACAAGTTCAACAACAACAACCTTTTTTCCAGCAAAGGTCTAGACAGAGGGATCGTAAGATGGATCCTATCCCTATGACTTATGCCGCGCTGTTGCCTCGGCTACTCGAGTTAAAGTTGGTAGAACTCCGTACTATGAAAGCTCCGGTTGCTGGAAACCTGCCACCTAACTTCGATGCTAATGCTCGTTGTGAGTTCCACTCAGGTGCTCAGGGGCACTCCATTGAAAAATGCTGGGCTTTCCATCATAAAGTACAAGATTTGATTGATGCTAAAGCCATCAATTTCTCTCCCGCTCCTAATATTACTCAGCATCCCATGCCTGATCATAGTGCAGCAAATGTGTACGCTATTGAAGATGGGAGGAGATTGAATTTGGTGTTAGACGTTCATCAAGTGAAAACTTCTTTGTTGGTTGTAAAAGATCGTTTATTGAAGGGACAGGTGTTCCCGGGCTGTAATCAAGATTGCTCTGAGTGTATGAATCAGGAGAACGGCTGTGATAAGTTGAAGATGGGTTTACAGAATCTGATCGATGAAGGATGTCTACAGTTCGACAGAGTCGTGAAAGACACTGATGAGATATCAACCGTGACCATCTATTACACTCCCGCTGAGATTCAAGTGCCGGTCAATGCAGTTCCCGTGGCGAGTGTTGCGCCAGAAGGGCCCAGTCCTGTCACTATCACGGTGCCAGGACCAATTCCGTTCACATCTACGAAAGCTATCCCATGGCACTATGGGGCAGATGTATATTACGAAGGTAAAAAGCAGGAAGTTGAGCCGTCAGTCAGCCCAAATATTGATAATGTAGGGGGTGTAGGGGGCTTTACAAGGAGTGGAAGGTTGTTCGCTCCCCAAACCTTGAGAAGTGATGAGGAGGCAGAAGCCGCAGCAAAGGCTAAAGGTAAACAGGTGGTTGAAAATGCGCCTACATCTGAAGCCGAGACAAAGATTACTTTTGATAAGGAAATGGAAGAATTTATGAAGATAATCAAGAAAAGCGATTATAAGATTGTGGACCAACTGAATCAGACCCCTTCAAAAATTTCAATCTTGTCACTATTGATGTGCTCTGATGCGCACCGGCAGGCATTGTTGAAAGTGTTGAAGAGTGCATACGTGCCACAAGAAATTACTGTTAATCAGCTCGAGGGCGTAATCTCCAATGTTAATGTCAGCCATGGCTTGGGCTTTACAAGTAGAGATTTGACTGTTGAAGGAAGAAACCATAATAAGGCTTTGCATATCACGATGGAGTGTAAGGGCGCAGTGTTATCTCATGTACTGGTAGACACTGGTTCATCACTTAATGTCTTGCCCAAGAAGGCATTGATGAAGCTGGAAGTTGATGGTTTGATCTTAAGGCCTAGTGAATTGGTGGTCAGAGCATTCGATGGAACCAGACGATCTGTGTTTGGTGAGGTGGAATTGCCCGTACAAATTGGACCACGGGTATTTAAATCCACGTTCCATGTAATGGACATACAACCTGCATATAGCTGCCTATTGGGACGCCCTTGGATTCACGGAGCCGGGGCTGTTACTTCTACTCTACACCAAAAGTTGAAGTATGAATTTGAAGGGCAGGTTGTGACGGTGTGCGGGGAAGAAGACATCTTTGTGAGTCACTTGTCCACGTTCAAGTACATTGAAATGGATGGGGAAATTCATGAGATGTTGTGCCAATCATTTGAAGCAGTCAATATTGACGATGCACCTGAGTCTTCTTCTGTACCAGTTGGGGCTGGTACCTCCATTTCATCTTACAAACAAGCTGTCGAAGTCGTCAGGGCAGGCAACGCCCAAGGTTGGGGCAGGTTGATAGAGACCCCAATGAAGGAAGACAAATTTGGTATTGGTTATCATCCCTCTACAACTTCAGATGCGGGGAGCAGGGGACCCATTACTTTCAATAGTGGGGGAATTATCTACATGGACCAGTCTTGTGCAGCCACGGAGGATAGTGTTGACAGTGATTGTGACCTGGACAACTGGGTACGCCCTCATGTTCCGGGACAACAAGTGCAAAACTGGTTCGTTGAAGAAGTCATCCAGGTTACTCTTCAGACAGAGTAATTTTTCTTTGTTTTTTCTAACCATAATGCATGACAAAATCTTGCGCTCTGCCCAAGGCGTATAGATTCATTTGTAGGGCCACCATGGTTGCATTTGCAATGTTTAATCATTAATAAAGGACGTTTTGCAATCAAATTTTGTTCTCTGTCTTTCAGTTTTTATTTTTGCACAAAAAATATAAAATGGCAATGTTTCATTTTCTTTTGTTTTGCTTAAAAATAAATTCTAAAATAAGGCATGAACCCGTTCATGCAGACTTGATCCTCCGGATACCACTGATAACGATTTTGATATGGCCATGTATGACTTTGACAATCCGATTTATCAAGCCGAAGAAGGGGATGGGAAAGATTGTGAACTTTCTGAAGAACTGGCCAGATTGTTGAAACAAGAGGAAAGGGTCATCCAGCCTCATCAGGAGACTGTAGAAATCATCAATATTGGTACCAAGGACGCCAAGAAAGAGATCAGGATTGGTGCCAGCTTGCAAGCAGATGTGAAGCAAACTTTGACGGAAATGTTGCGCGAGTATGTTGACATCTTCGCCTGGTCATATCAAGACATGCCGGGGTTGGATACAGATATTGTTGTGCACAGGCTGCCATTGAGAGAAGAATGTCCGCCAGTCAAGCAGAAACTTCGTCGGACTCACCCCGACATGGCCTTAAAGATTAAGGAGGAAGTCCAGAAGCAGTGGGACGCTGGTTTTCTTGCTGTGACAAAGTATCCTCCATGGGTAGCCAACATCGTGCCAGTACCGAAGAAAGATGGAAAAGTGAGAATGTGTGTGGATTATCGAGATCTTAATAAAGCTAGCCCGAAAGATGATTTTCCACTACCTCATATTGATGTGCTGGTCGATAATACAGCTCAGTTTTCAGTGTTCTCATTTATGGACGGTTTCTCCGGGTACAACCAGATCAAGATGGCACCTGAAGACATGGAGAAGACCACGTTCATTACTCCGTGGGGTACATATTGTTATAAAGTAATGCCTTTTGGGTTGAAAAACGCAGGGGCAACGTACCAGCGGGCGATGGTGACATTGTTTCATGACTTGATTCATAAGGAGATCGAATGTTATGTAGATGATATGATTGCCAAGTCGAGAACAGAAGAGGAACATCTGGTTAACCTGAAAAAGCTGTTTGAAAGGTTGAGAAAGTTCCGTCTGAGATTAAATCCAAACAAGTGCACGTTTGGGGTGCGTTCTGGAAAGTTACTGGGTTTCATTGTGAGCGAAAGAGGAATCGAGGTTGATCCTGCCAAGGTGAAAGCAATACAAGAAATGCCTGAACCGAGAACAGAAAAAGAGGTTCGTGGTTTCTTGGGTAGATTGAACTACATTGCAAGGTTCATATCTCACCTAACACCCACGTGTGAGCCAATATTTAAATTGTTAAGGAAAGATCAAACGGTCAGGTGGAATGACGATTGCCAATTGGCATTCGATAAGATAAAAGAATACTTGCAGGAACCTCCGATTCTAATACCTCCAGTTGAAGGGAGACCGCTGATAATGTATCTGACAGTGCTTGAAGGTGCCATGGGTTGTGTTCTCGGTCAACATGACGAGACAGGTAGGAAGGAGCATGCTATTTACTACCTGAGCAAAAAGTTCAATGATTGTGAGTCCCGATACTCAATGCTTGAAAAGACATGCTGTGCGCTTGCATGGGCCGCTAAGCGATTGAGGCAATATATGGTTAGGCACACGACTTTGTTGATTTCAAAAATGGATCCTATCAAGTATATTTTCGAGAAACCAGCATTGACAGGCAGAGTTGCACGGTGGCAAATGGTCTTGACAGAGTATGACATTCAGTACACTTCACAAAAAGCCATCAAAGGAAGTATCTTGTCTGACTATCTTGCGCAACAGCCGATTGATGATTACCAACCCATGAAATTTGACTTCCCTGATGAGGACATCATGTTTCTCAAAGCTAAAGACTGCGAGGAACCACTTCCGGAGGAGGGGCCAGACCCTGAATCCAAATGGAGTCTGATGTTTGATGGGGCTGTCAATATGAATGGGTGCGGAGTTGGAGCAGTCCTTATCACGCCGGAAGGTGTTCATATGCCTTTCACTTCCCGAATAACTTTCGGGTGCACCAACAATGAAGCAGAGTACGAAGCTTGTATAATGGGGATCGAGGAGGCGATTAATCTACGGATTAAGACCCTTGATATATTTGGTGATTCAGCCTTGGTAATCAATCAAGTGAAAGGGAGTTGGTACACGCACCAAGCAAATCTAGTGCCGTATAGAGATTATACGAGGAGATTGCTGACATTTTTCACAACAGTGAAACTGTACCACATTCCTCGAGATGAGAATAGGTTCGCTGATGCCTTGGCCACTTTGTCTTCCATGATCAAAGTGCAAGGATGGAACCATGTACCTAAGATTGAGGTATCCCGCCTTGACAGACCAGCATTTGTGTTTGCGGTCGATGCAACGTCTGATGACAAGCCATGGTTTCATGACATTAAGTGTTTCTTGAAAAGTCAAAAGTACCCGTCCGGGGCATCGTCCAAAGACAGGAAGACGTTAAGAAGGTTAGCTGGTAGTTTCTTCCTGAACAAAGATGGCGTGCTGTATAAAAGAAATTTTGACACGGTCCTGCTTAGATGTGTGGATAGACATGAAGCAGACTTGTTGATGATTGAAGTGCACGAAGGCTCTTTCGGTACTCATGCCGGAGGGCAGGCAATGGCTAAAAAGTTGTTAAGGTCGGGATATTATTGGTTGACTATGGAGTCAGATTGTTGCAAATATGCCCGCAAATGCCATAAATGCCAGATCTATGCAGACAAGGTGCATGTGCCTCCAAATCCGTTGAGTATCATGTCGTCGCCTTGGCCGTTTGCCATGTGGGGCATTGATATGATCGGAAAGATTGAGCCTACAGCTTCCAATGGTCATCGTTTCATCTTGGTGGCAATTGATTACTTCACCAAATGGGTTGAAGCCGCATCCTATGCCAATGTTACAAAACAAGTGGTCGCTCGTTTCTTAAAACGGGATATCATTTGCCGATATGGAGTTCCCGAAAGAATCATTACTGATAATGGTTCTAATTTGAACAATAAGATGATGGCTGAGTTATGCCGGGACTTCAAAATCGAACACCACAATTCTTCTCCGTACCGCCCAAAGATGAATGGCGCGGTCGAAGCGGCCAACAAAAATATCAAGAAGATTGTGCAGAAGATGGTGGTCACGTACAAAGATTGGCATGAGATGTTACCATTTGCTTTGCATGGGTATCGAACGTCGGTACGCACGTCCACTGGGGCAACCCCATTCTCACTTGTATATGGTATGGAGGCAGTGCTACCGGTTGAAGTAGAGATTCCGTCCCTCAGAGTCATGATGGATGTTAAGCTAGATGAAGCTGAATGGGTACGAGCCAGATTTGATCAGTTGAGCCTTATTGAGGAAAAGCGATTGGCGGCTGTATGTCATGGGCAACTATACCAGCGCAGAATGAAGCAGGCATTTGACCAAAAGGTGCGTCCTCGGGTTTATAAAGTCGGAGATGTGGTACTCAAAAGGATCCTTCCTCCCAATACAGATCACAGGGGCAAATGGACTCCTAATTATGAAGGTCCATTCGTGGTTAAAAAGGTCTTTTCGGGCGGAGCTTTATTGCTTACAACCATGGATGGCGAAGACTTTTCATCCCCTGTTAACTCGGACGTAGTCAAAAAATACTTCGCATGAATAGACCCGCTGGATAATAAAAATAAAAAAATCCAGGCAAAAAAGGGCATCCCGGCGAACCAAAAACAGAATAAGGTTCGGGCAAAAATTAGGGATATAATTGAAAAAAATTGTACACCCGGTAAGTTGAAAACCCGAAAGGGCAACTTAGGCAAAAAAGGGTATCCTGGTGGATCGAAAACCTGAAAGGGCGGTCCACACAAAAGAGGGATTTAAGCGAATGACTACAGTCTGAGTTATCTGTACCCATTACCGTTTGAACAACTGACGTTCTGAAGAATAGGAATCGGTCTGATCATTCCTCAGAAGGCAAGGTCGGGGAGTTTTGAAGATATACAGGTCATAACAGAATGGAAACTCAGTGGAATTCCGTTTTCACATTGCCATTAGGATAGTTTCTTTTCTCAATTTTTAGCGATCACCTCTTTCCAGGGATTGCTTCCAGATGTAATTGCCTATTCTGGGCTCTCAGTCAATAAATTGAATTTCAATAAAAAGCTTTCTATTTTTGTTTTATTGCTTTGTTTGCAAAAACGTCCTAATTGTTGATAAAACATTGCATTTGAAAACATGGCAGCCTTGCAATAACATGCGCAGAAAAAATATTTGAAATTACTTCGAATGTTGAATACTCCCGGATGGTGGATTCTAGCCACGCAATATTCGGGGCATGTGGGCATATTCTTTTGTTGCAGGTAGCAGGTGCAGATGATTTTAAGCACAAGACCAGCAATAAATCACCCCACGCAAAAAACTGGGGCAATTATGGGTAAGGAGATCGGCGTTCATCGTTCGGTCGACGATTGTTCATAACGGGTCGATATCAGTGAATTAAGTTCAACTGGGTACCGTTGCATCTTATTAAGTCGATTCTCTTATTCAGTCCTTCCAACAGCTACAAGCTTTTCTATGTCGATAACGGTCACAGGTTCCCCAAAAGAGTGGTCTCGTCGACACCGAAACTGATGGTCATTATCCCCAGCGAAGTCACAAGAGTTTGAAGAGGCTAGATCTTCTGTAAAATCCTCTTATGACATCCTCTGCGGGGACGAATTGTTGTGTTGTCCAAGCATGGGGCATGATTGTTTCCCCAGCATGAAGTGTTGGTCACCCCCAGTAGAGTTTGAGGACAGTTGGTCTTCTGTAAAATCCTCTCGAAAGGCATTCCCCAACATGAGACGTTTTAAAGCAGTTTTCTCCAACAGAGTTTGTTATAAACCCGTCATCCCTAACGGAATTGTCTAAAGGGAAGCTCGCCTAACATGGGGCATTGTAGTACTTATCCTAAGCTCGACAGTCACATTCTTCAGCAGACTACTGTGGATTTGCTTTGGGTTTCCCCAACAGATCTCTAAGGACTCTTTATAGCAAGTTGCAGTGGAATGTTCTAACCAGGATTTGCATATCCCTGGCAGAGTAGCCCTGATACCCAGCAAGATCGTATCTCTGGTCATGGTATCCCCACAGAGGTCAGCATCGAATCTTGTCAGCAACTTCCAGCTGAGTTGTTGTTCTCTCCGCAGAGGTTTATCAGATCGACAGAATCTATTCCTCAACAAGGATGGTACAGCCTTTCCCCAGCCGGGTCAGAAGGTTGATAATCCCTATAAAGGATCTTGGGTTGAATAAATCCCCAAGCAGAGTTTTAATGGCTCATTTCCCCAGCAGGACGTCATTTAAATATTCTCATCCCCAGCGGAATCGCTGTGACCAGAATTCGTTCCCCCAAACAGATGGAATAATTCCTGGCAGAGTCGTCATTCCCTCATATCTTAAAGTCCAATTTATTTTTGGCAAGCTTGACAATTCGAAGCAGACGGATTGTTCATCCATTCGCCAGCAGAGATATTATCCTTTTAGGAGTCTCCGAGTTTAAATCATTGATTGTGGTTCCTCAGCAGAGTCGGCAGAGATGTCTGGCGCAGAGGCAGAGAGTAATTCGATTTTAAAATTCTAAAAGTCCAACAGTGGATTGGCAAAAGTCCGTCTTCGGGTGGCAAAAGTCCAACAGTGGATTGGCAAAAGTCCGTCTTCGGGTGGCAAAAGTCCAACAGTGGATTGGCAAAAGTCCATCTTCGGGTGGCAAAGCAGCTAAAAGTCCAACAGTGGATTGGCAAAAGTCCGTCTTCGGGTGGCAAAAGTCCAACAGTGGATTGGCAAAAGTCCGTCTTCGGGTGGCAAAAGTCCAACAGTGGATTGGCAAAAGTCCGTCTTCGGGTGGCAAAAGTCCAACAGTGGATTGGCAAAAGTCCGTCTTCGGGTGGCAAAAGTCCAACAGTGGATTGGCAAAAGTCCATCTTCGGGTGGCAAAGCAGCTAAAAGTCCAACAGTGGATTGGCAAAAGTCCGTCTTCGGGTGGCAAAAGTCCAACAGTGGATTGGCAAAAGTCCGTCTTCGGGTGGCAAAAGTCCAACAGTGGATTGGCAAAAGTCCGTCTTCGGGTGGCAAAAGTCCAACAGTGGATTGGCAAAAGTCCGTCTTCGGGTGGCAAAAGTCCAACAGTGGATTGGCAGAAGTCCATCTTCGGGTGGCACGAAGCTGCAAAGTCCACCAGTAGCGTGGCAGGCCAGTAGTCGTCTGGAATTGCATAAAAGACATTATCAAAGTCCACCAGTAGTGTGGCAGGCCAGTAGTCGTCTGGAATTGCATAAAAGACAGTATTAAAGTCCACCATCAGCGTGGCAAGCCAGTAGTCGTCTGGCATCGTTCAAAAGACAGATCTCTCCGACGTTTCATCGAGGATTCAATCCAGCAGTCTCGTTGGGTTTATATCCCTTTTCTTCTTCATCACCCAGAGCAAATTTTTGGTTATTTTTGGTATTCAATCACTATATACCTTGAAAGTCCGAAAGCATTTGCTTTCAGGCATTCAGGTCTACAGCGCTTGAATAGGGGCAGCTGTAATACCCCAAAATTTGCTCAAGCTGCCATTCATAGCCATCAAAATTTCGGGTATTCCGATATTTAATCCTCTTGCACCCCGAATGCCCGAATACCTTCGTCATTCACACCTTCGGGTCCAAGAAGATTAAATAGGGGCATCTATCATACCCCAAATTTTGACCACTAAGATTTCCCATCATTGTGAAAATAATCATCACAATATGGAGGAACCATCATACTTCATTAGTCTCCCCAAAGATGGGTGAGCGTTCACTACAATCAAACTAGGGTTTCAAACCCTCTCAGAGCCTTAAGACAGATGATCAATCAAGGAATGACATGATCTTCAACTTGTCTAAACCTCTCAAACATTCACAAAGGATCAAGAGGACTCCCACATCAAGAATTAAGCACAAGAGTGCAACATTTCAAGTGGATCAAGCCTCAAGTTCATCTAATACAAAGTCAACTGACGCAAAAAGTCAAAGTTCGACTTTTGGTCAACTTTGAGCTTCACAAGCCATTACTCAAGAAAATATGATGGATGATTTAATTTGATCAAATTTAAATCAAGAAATCATGCAAAATTGCAAAATTGATCAAATTGAAAGAAACTTAGAAATTTTTTCTAAGTTAAAATCATGTTCAAGTGCACAACTTTTCAAGGTTGTAACTATTGATCCAAGCATCCATTGATTTTGAGTAAGAGCTACTTTTAAAGAGGGTATTTGATACTTCAACATTGTAGAAGGAATCAACTCAAAATATCATAAGGATTGAAAGATATAAGTGATCAAAGTTGGGAATTCTTAATGTCCAATGTTCTGACATTGCATAGGGACATCATTAATATTTTTCCAGCAAGAATGTCTCAACTTCAAGGATATTTTTCTCCATGATCCAAGTTGATTCAACCCAAACCTTGAACATCAAAGCTGACGTACATCATCTCAGCTTTCCAGAAAGTCCTAGAACGTCCATGTAGCATACTAGAGCAGGGAGTTATGGATTTTACAAAAAGGCTTGCTGCAGCTGAATTTTTCATGGGACAGATTTGCGCATTTCTTGTGCCACACGAATTTCCAAGCCTTGTCATCATCTTGGACATATCTGAGGATCAAATCTAAAGGGGACAATCACTGAGCCAAGCCTCCAAAGTCCTTGGAACAAGAAGTAACATGTTATTCCTAAAAATCCCTAAAAGAGGGACAAGACTCCAATTTTGGATTGGAGCATTTAATAGATGCTTAGAGGTCGCATGGACTGACACATTTGCAACTGAAGTCAGTCAAGATTCCTCCAACAAGTAGGGAACCAAAGCTCTGTGCTCTAACCTCTAGTCAATGGCTAGAGGAGACTTGGATTTTCATTGGACAACATTGGTCAAACCTCTGCTGCAGCCACCATTCACTATTGTTGCGAAAACAAACTTGCTCTACTATAAATAGAGCTCATTTGTGCTCAGTTTGAGTACACCAAAGCCATCAAACAGATGCTTTCCTCAAAATCTCTTCTTTCACCTCAAATTTGCCTTCCAAAGCAAGTAATTCTGAGTTTTTGAGCTTGAGAGCTTTTCCATCACAATCAATCACACACACACCTCATATATATCATATGTAAGTTGTGCAAACTATCACAAGTGACCTGTAATCACAAAAGCACAAAGTGTAATACCCCAAAATTTGCTCTCCCTTTTTGTCATCATAGCATGGCATTATCATTTATCATATCATATCCACCTCATTAACATTACATTGCATTTAACATAGAAAAATGAAGCATGGCATCCTTCTTACCATCAGGGCATGTGATCAGGTGGAAGGTGGATAATCAAGGAATCATTCAAAGCACAAAAAGGTCAATCAAGTTGGCTCTAGGCAAGCCAAGAGGTCTCTCATGTCTCATACTATCTCAATTGATCTTCCAAAACCTCAAGGAAGTGAGATTCAATGGGAGATTGAAGCATTACATCTTTCACTATGCAAGAGATTCAAAAACTGAAGGAAAACCCTCAAAAGAGATAGCTCATTGATCCAAAATCATCCTCAAATGGTATATCTCATCATCCTTTAAGAAGATACACAACATACTCTGAAGAATTTGAAATTGGAGACTGCACTTTTACCTCCTAACCAGAGGGGGCCAAAATTAGGGTTTCCATTTAAATCAGGGAATCTTTGCTTTTTTGGGCAAGATTTGATGTCATGGTTTCCTATATGTCCCTAGGTATATGGATGTGGAAGATTGCATCTCAATTGGTTTTAGAAGTGATTCAATTGGAAGAAAGATAAAAAATCAAGGAATTTGGGGCCAAGTCAAATAATCAGAGGAAAAAGTCAACCCTTGACTTTTTAAGGCCAAATTCATGAAATTCATGTTACATATGTCCAATGTACAAAATTTGATCAAGAAACTCCAAAGGAATCATGAAAAAATCAAGATGTGGAAAGTTGCCATTTTTGGATGAAGAAGGGTTACTAAAAATAGCAAGTTTTGGCCATTTTGCATCAGAGTTTGAACCAAGGCCATTCAAATTTGGAGCACCAAATGAAAAATCCACTCTGCCTCAATGAAAGATCTTGTTTTAAGCTTCAAATCCATGTGTAGAACATCTCCATTGGATAAAAATTGAGAGAGTTATAGATGATCAAAGTTGAGGGAAACTTGGGCAAAATGCAAGTCAGCTTGGGCAAGTTTCAGGTCACGCGCATGTCATTTCTACAAACACCTGGTGTGCCAAATGTCCACTCATTTTTCTCATGGTTAAAGGCCTCAAATGAAAAACTTGTCAACATCAAAAATGTTCCTTGTAATGTCTTCTTCAAGTTTCATGTTGGACAAAATTTCATCTGATCAAGGTATGATGGAGAAATAGTGGCCTCAAGTTAGGGTGGTTATGCTGAAATTTTGTGCCATGCCAGCCTTGCCAACCGACCACCTGATGCGCCCATCATCCAGTCTGGTGTGCTTAAGTTTATAGTCATTTTGGAGCATGTTTGAAGTATCATATCAACTCCAATCTCAAACCAAACTTGTTGCATTATACTCCCTCTTTCCAATGAACCCAAAAACTCACCAAACTATTCATTGAGTAGAGAGAAAAACATCACCAAACCTCCCTATGTTTCACTGATACATTGATGGCTTTGCTGCATAACTTGGTTCAGACATCCATCAAACAATTCTTTCCCTTATTTGAGCACACCATGAACATCACATACACTGCTATAGCACGTGCCTTGCATGAAAATGGAAAGAGAAAACTTGCTGAGAAAGTTTTCTAATACACAACCATGCCATTCATTTCACTTTCACCTCACCATTATCCTCACCATAAGTGACCATGAGCTCTTCCACACTAAAACAAAACCTCTCCAACTCGTGTTACTAACTGTCATGACTCATTCTGTTAACTCAAACTCAGTTAACTAACTCAGTTAACTGTAGTTCTAACCATCAACCACCAGGGTCAAATCATAACCACGCCTATATAAACAATTCTAACAGATTTGGAAAGGGGGATTCTCATTGTTTCACTCTCACTCCAAAAGCACTCTCAACTTTCTCTCTGAATTTTCTCTCTACCTGCACGAATTCCTCAAGTTCTTCTTCAACCTTCACAATCAAGCAAGAAGACATCACTGAAGCATGGAATAGCACAGTTGTCTCCAATTTCAGATTCAGATTTCCTCTTATTCTCAAGATCAAATAGCATTTATTTTGCTCAAATTGAAGTTCTAGAAGTTCAAGAACAAGTTCTCACCTCTGGTTTTCTCAAAAATCCAAAGATCTTCAAGTTTCAGGTTCCAAAAGTTCTCAAACTTTGCTTGCACGATTTGATGTTATTTTAACTGGTTGATGTGTTATTTGAGCTTATTAGAAGCTATATGAAACCGGTTAGTTGATAGAGCTCCTTAGGAGTTTAGAACTGAAACTTAGGGCAAATTTCTCTTCTTCGATTCTCTGTATCCATGCTTGATCTTTGAATTTTGTTGTTGGATTTGTGTTCCTCATGAGCTTAGCTTTCGTTTGGTATATGGCTTGTGAATTTCTGGAGAAAATGTGAGTTGCAGGT
The DNA here is from genome assembly GCA_022829125.1 of Lathyrus tuberosus. Lineage (NCBI taxonomy): Eukaryota > Viridiplantae > Streptophyta > Magnoliopsida > Fabales > Fabaceae > Lathyrus > Lathyrus tuberosus. The sequence goes on from JALAZF010000214.1 coordinate 9,808,238, forward strand.
GGTGGCTGCTGGCCGGAGAAGATGACCGGAGGTCATCTCCGGCCGGTGACTTTAACTGTTAGGGTTTGTGTGCGTTTTAATCTCAGCCGTGTGTTTTTCATGATCGTACGCTCCAAAATGTGACAGCACATTAAAAATCACATGCCACTCACGTGCATTTTTCTGAATTTTATTTAAACCTTGTGTGGCCTGGTACATGGTAAGTGGCATGTGTCCTCACGTGCATGCGTTGATTTTGAGTACTTTGACTTTGGTTTGACTTGGACTTGATCTAATGGTTGTGAGTGAGTCAAGATTGTTGACTGAGGGTTCATGCTTGTTATTGTGTTATGCGCGCTTAATGGACCTATGCAGATTGATAATCACACCCCTCTGTTTGGAAGCCCAATGAATTTGCACTGTCCAATTGCTATGTTCATACCCCCTGCATTTTGCATTTATTTTTCATTTTTTATTTTTTTTGCTACACGTTTCATAATTAATTTTTTAAAAATACCAAAACATATTGGAAAATTCTACAAAAATTCATGTGTATTCTTAAAACATTTAGGAAATTTTTCATGATTTTATTTTCTGATTTTATGACCTTTTTGCCCCTGTTCCATAATTTTCTTGGAATTTCCACTTAGATGCATTCTAAGCATGATACATGAATTTGTTTAATTTTGTTCTTGCTCATTACCAACTATTTTGACATGATTCTTTTTGCATTGATTCACTAATACATTGAAGCATGTTAGATGATTTTTGTTTGATTTTTTAGGTCACTTTATCATATGTCTTGATGCCTATATTTGCTCCACTTTGCATGATGTTTCAATTTGACCTAATTGCTTTGTTTGAAGTCATTTTGCTCTGAATTTTTACATGCTATCTTGATGTATGATGCATTTCTGACCTAGGCATTCCAATGATATGCTAGCATAATTTTCATGAATCCATTTGGTCTTTGTTTGATGCATCACATTGGATGTATAATCCATGGCATGTCATTACAACTTTAGTGCATGTTTACATGAATTCTTTTGTGCACATTTGTATGAGCATTTGCATATGTTATGAGCCATTCATATGATATTATAGTTCTTTGACACACATTATAGGTCATCTTTACATGTTCATTTCAATTTGAACTTTGTGCATCATTAACATGTATTGTTTGCCCTTTCTTTTTGAACTTTCATTTCAATTCTTCTTATATTACTTCTTGAATGTCTTGAAGTTACCTCATAAATACTTTTGAGATGTTTATAAACCATTTTCCATTTAGTTTCAATTCTGGTTGTTGATTTACATGTTCCATTTATGCATGTCCTCTTCATTTCTTTCCATCTTTCATCTACCCTTTCTTCTTGTAACATGTTTAAATGCTAATGGATGATGTTTGTTGCCTATTCACTTGCACTTGTATGATGATATTCATTTGTTGACCATATGATGCCCATTCTGGTTGTGGTTCTAGGATTTGTTTTCTCATTTAATTCTTTTGAGTTTTATGATGCATTACATGTTCTTTTACTTCTTATACTTCTTATACATGTTTACTAACCATGTAGGGGCTTTGGTAAGTTTCAATTGAGTGTGGATAAGGAATCCACATTCAACTTCTATCCTTTCTCTTTTACAATTCCATTTTGTGTTTTGTTAAGCACTCATGTGCTTTCTTTTAATAACTCATCACTTTCCCCTTGTGAATTACAATTCATCTTCTACTTTAGAAGTGAATTGTTTAATTCATTCTTTCTTTAGACTTTAGGTTGAAACCTCACAAACTTTAGGATCACTCCCTTAACTAATCAATTAGGATTGAGTCTTAGTCCATATAGATTTTACCTTTACCTTCTCTTGAGTCTTTCATCTTCTCATCTCAAAGAAAATTCAAAACATATAATAAAGGTAGGCATTTATTGCATTTAGGCCTTTCATATAAAGAAAAGATTATAAGGGGTCTTCTCTTGTAATCTTAGAATGTGTAGCATATAGCCCATCTTGGGTCAATGTGTTAAACATTTGATCTTGTATGAGGGACTTAAATGCAATACTTGTTGAAGGTGCAAATAATAAAAAACACTTCTTCACTTCATAATCAACAAAACACTTAATAAACACAAGTATGCTAGTGTGTTTGAACCTTGATAATTGGAACTAAGTGTGAGGGTCTTCTTCACCCTTAGTGTGCTTTCTTACCCATTCCATCTTGGAATGTGAGAAGGTACACATTCCAATGACTAAGATCCAGATACACTGTCGTATGCAAACAAATCCAAAACACTTCCTTCTAAAAGACAAAAAACAAACAATAACGTCTTTCCTTCGGGAATTCTTTTCTCACCTCATTCACTCTTAGCGTACGAACGCGCTTCTACTCGTTCTCTTGCAAGATGGTAACGCACTCGGACCAGCGAGCCTGCAACACCTGAGCTAGAACGTCAGCCGTTCTCTAAAAAACACAAACAATTCATCCCTAGTGAGGGGAACTACGTCGCTCTGATTCTCATGCTCCCGATGAGATACGTAGGCAGTGGGGTAGGGCCCATGCGAGCACTTCTTTTATTTTCCCTACGTTTGTTTCCCGTTCCTTTTCTTTTCTTTCTCCTTTCTTTCTTTCAGTTCCTTTTTCAGTATTCTTTTCTATCACCCTTTGATCGAGACAAGCAAGCGTGGATCCCATCGGGTACGATGGACGTGAGGGGGTGCTAATACCTTCCTCTCGCATAACCGACTCCCGAACCCAGTTCTCTTGGTCGTAAGACCATGCTTTTCCTTTCTCTCAGGTTTACGCGGTGTTTCCTTTCCCTCTCTTGGGATAAATACACATTGCTGGCGACTCTGTTTCGGTGCCACTTTCGCGTTTGTACTAGGATAAAAATCCCGGGAGCGACAGCTGACGACTCTGCTGGGGAAATGAGCCATTAAAACTCTGGTTTCCTTAGCGAGTCAATCCTAGCGCTTGTCTGCTTTTCTTTCATTGGGTGTTTAATGTTGTGCTATATGTTGTTGTTTATTTATTTTACTGTATTTACCGCATTTTAGCATTACATATCATATATTATATAGTGTTGCACTGTTTTGTCTGTTTGGCGGGATGGGTGTTCTGAGAGATAAGCTCACTACCAAGGCTTGAGTACACACATAGGTATTAGAGTGGATAGTCATGACGCTTGCGTGGTGGTGACCACGTATTGTTGTTCATGAGACCCACAACCAGACGAGGTTCTATCAGGAGCTTTCTGCTACTGCATGTTATGCAGGCCAGTGGTTATTCTCTTGAGGAACTGTCGACTCTGGTGACCATTCCCGAGGACTCAGTTGCGGCACTCCTCCCGAGTTGTGACAGTGGCAGACCACATTCCGTGGCAAACCCATTGCACATTCTCGATCCGAGGACCCAATGCTGGGAACTTGCTATAGGACATCCCTTTTTGAAAGAGAATCAGCGGAGGCACTCCTCGATTGGCGGTAGTACTGTACCCTGAGGGATGAATGTACTATTGCTTCTCGACCTCAGTGCCAAAAGCTGAGGACCTTTTTGTTTTGGAGAATCAGTTGAGGCCTCCTCGATTGATGATGATGCCAAACCAGAAATGGTGAACGTATCATCATTTCTCGACCTGAGAGCCCGGGATACTGAACATCCTAGTGCCCACATGTGAGAAGGGCGGGTTGTTTACAGGTTTGCAGGTAACCATGACCTCCTACATACCCGGTTTTCTATCATCATTGCACAAAAAGGAAGTTTCATCCTATTGTATTCAGATGGTTCTTATCTATGGTTCTATATTAGTCTCAGAGCTACACTGACACCGTTCACAGTTCAGCACAGACACCTGATTACCTGATCACATTGCCCTTTGCATTGCATTATCATATCCTAACATACATGTTTATTCATTTCCAGGTGCATATTACCCTTGATTCCAGTCATCAGGTCGCTGCAAAGATGAACACTAAAGAGAGGAAGAATATCATCAGCTATAAGTTCCTTACGCCTACTTTGGGCCCTATTGTTATGCTGAAGGGAATGGCGAGTCCTGCAGTACGAGAAGCTTTTGAAGAGAAATATGGGTGGATTTTATCTATGGTTCGTAATGTCAGTGATTATGAAGCCAGAGGTCTCCATACGTTGATGCAGTTCTATGATCCGCCTCTGAGATGTTTTGTATTTCCAGACTATGTGTTGGTTCCTACCCTGGAGGAGTATTCCAACATGTTGGGGATTGCTATCAAGGAGGAGCCCCCTTTCTTTGGATCGGTGGGGGATCTTGACTTTGGGAAGTTGGCTGGTGCTCTTTATTTGAGCAAATCAGAGTTAAGTGACAATGTCTCCAACAAAGGAAAGTTTCGTGGTTACAAGCTGGAATATCTGATTAAGAAGGCCCAGGAAGCAGCTAAAGGCGAGAATTGGCTTGTTTTTAATGCTTTGTTAGCCCTTTGTATATACGGCATAGTGTTGTTTCCCAACGAGCCGGATTTCATTGATACGGACGCTATACGAATATTCATGATGAAGAACCCGGTGCCAACGCTACTGGGAGATCTTCACTACTCGTTGTACAACCGAAACGAAAAGAAAAGAGGAGGGATAATTCGTTGTTGTGCACCTTTGTTCTATAAGTGGTTTGCGGGCCGTTTACCACAATCAGGGGCTTTTGTGGATTCCAAAGATTCTCTAGAGTGGAAACAGCGTTTAATGGGATTGGTGGCCAAGGACATCGTATGGGTAGATCATGGGCTGATTGGTAAGAATATTATACACAGCTGTGGTAAGTTCCCTAACGTTCCACTGATAGGAAGGATGGGTGGGATTAACTACAATCCTTCTTTGGCCATTCGACAATTTGGGTATGCCCTGACAGGTCCGCCTATTAAGAGAGATGTGGAGGAGTCCCTCTATTTTCATACATCAGAAGGATGGGAAGCAGCACAGAAAGCTTCTGAAAGCTGGGGTAGCATACTGAAAAAGGGGAAAGTTACTCTAGGCAAGCCTAACAACCGGGTTTATCCAGCATATGAAGAGTGGGTGAAGAAAAGAGTTGAAGATTTTCTCTTGCCTTTTGGTAAGGCACCCCTTTTGTATCCGGAGAATGAGAAAGCAAGAAGCACTGCTACTGTGGAAGAAGTTGACAAGTTGCAAGCCTTGGTGGAAAAGCTCCAAGGAGAGAATTCCGAGTTGAGTAGCCGTCTTCAGAATGCTCTACATGCCAACAAAGAGCTGGAGCGGAAAGCCCAAGATGCTGAACAAATCCTAACTGCAAAAGAAAAAGACTTTGCTGGAAGAGCACAACATTTCCGGAAGATTAGTAAAGGTGCTGATGATGCTACTCAAGCCCACAAGCAAACCAAACAGGCGTTAGCACAGACCAAAGAAAAGTTAACAAAGTTTCAGCACGCTTGGGACGAAGTTAGGATAGAGAATGCTGAATTACAGGAACAGTTGCAGATTAAGGACGAAGAGCTTGAAAAGGCGCATGAGCAGAGGAGAAAGTATCGGGAAAGCCTCGGTAAGAGTCAAGAACAGCTAGAAGAAGCTAGAGGTGAGCTGAGGAATACCAAGAAAGAGCTTGAAGAAGTCATGATAGAAAGGGAGATACTCAAGACGCAAGCCGGCATAAAGAGACACAAAGGAGTGTGTGATGACGAGGCTCTGATGCTGCATATGGGTTCTTTAACTGAAGCTCTTGAGAAAAGGGATGTCTTGATCAAAGAAATGATTGAAAAGCCGAATCACCAGCGTACCCGTATACTTTTTGAGGAGATCAAATACTCAAGTGATAAGCTGAAGGGTGTGGAATTGTCAGACTGATGTTCTTTTCCTTATATTTTGTTATTAATGGTTACCATCAGGCTTGTTGATGGATCCATTTTTCCTTGTATTGCATTTGCGGATGAGCCTTTCTTAAATGTACTGGAATACTTTGTTGAATGAGTATGAGCAGTTTTATTCAGAATTATTCCTTATCAGATAGCTGCACACAAGCACATGACCACGACACGTCTCTTTATATCACAATTTCTGGTCTTCAGATTTCTGTGGTGGGATTGGAATCAGGGTATAAAGCACCTCGGAAATGACAAACATGGCATTGCATGGCATTGCATATCATTTTGCATTTTTTGTTACTTGCTTTTCAGGTACTCGTTGCGGGGTCTCTAACCTTTATTTGGTTTCAGGCAGTATAGCGGAGAGTCATATTCACCGATATTCGACGCGAAGGAATCAAGTAAGAATCATGGATCAAGTGCAAAGTGATTTGGCGGAAATGAGGGCGCGTATGGACCAGTTCATGACCCTCATGACTGGCATGGCGCAAAATCAGGAGAGACTGAGGCTTCTGGTAGAGCGTCCCGACAATGGGCCCGAAGGTGATCATCATGACAATTCACAGGGACATGGCATTCCTCCTCCCAGTGGCAACCCTCCTCCTGGTGGTAACAATCGGGGTAATGGAAATGGTAGGCAGGCTGGTGTTACTCTTGAAGATACTCTGGAAGACCAATTTACTCTGCTGGATGCTGATGTGGGTAATCACGGTGATCGAAGGTACGATGAGTTAGCAGAGAAGATCAGGGCCATAGAATGCAAGAACTCTATGGGTATTGATGTTACCAGCTTGGGGCTGGTCTCAGGAGTCAGAATTCCCCCTAAATTCAAACCTCCCACTTTTGATAAGTATCACGGCAATGCGTGTCCCCAAACGCATCTTCAAGCTTACTTTGGGAAGATTTCAGCCCATACGGATGACGAGAAGCTATGGATGCACTATTTTCAGGACAGCCTGGCGGGGGCGTCTTTGACCTGGTACATGAAGTTGAGTAGAGCTGCTGTGAAGAATTGGAAAGATCTGGCAGAAGCGTTCCTGAAGCAATACCAATATAATATTGACATGGCGCCCAACCGCACCCAATTGCAGGGATTGTCACAAAATGCCAAGGAGAGTTTCAAAGAATATGCACAGAGGTGGAGGGAAATGGCTGCCCACGTTCAACCTCCCTTGTCAGACAGAGAAATGGCAGATATGTTCATGGGCACCTTGCAAGGGGCCTATCTGGATAGATTAGCTGCTTGTCCGTCAACTGGATTTGCTGATATTGTGATTGCGGGAGAAAGAATAGAAAGTCTGTTAAAGCTTGGAAAGATCCAGGATGTGAGTGGGGCTGGCTCTTCGGGGACGAAGAAACCGTTTGCTAGTAACCAGAAAAGAAGAGAAGGTGATACGAATGCTGTGTTTAGAGGACGAGGCAGAGGGCGTTCTCGAGCTTATTATCAGGTAGATGCTGTAACAATCCCCACACCGTCTGTTCAGAAACAACAACCCCAACAACAAGTTCAACAACAACAACCTTTTTTCCAGCAAAGGTCTAGACAGAGGGATCGTAAGATGGATCCTATCCCTATGACTTATGCCGCGCTGTTGCCTCGGCTACTCGAGTTAAAGTTGGTAGAACTCCGTACTATGAAAGCTCCGGTTGCTGGAAACCTGCCACCTAACTTCGATGCTAATGCTCGTTGTGAGTTCCACTCAGGTGCTCAGGGGCACTCCATTGAAAAATGCTGGGCTTTCCATCATAAAGTACAAGATTTGATTGATGCTAAAGCCATCAATTTCTCTCCCGCTCCTAATATTACTCAGCATCCCATGCCTGATCATAGTGCAGCAAATGTGTACGCTATTGAAGATGGGAGGAGATTGAATTTGGTGTTAGACGTTCATCAAGTGAAAACTTCTTTGTTGGTTGTAAAAGATCGTTTATTGAAGGGACAGGTGTTCCCGGGCTGTAATCAAGATTGCTCTGAGTGTATGAATCAGGAGAACGGCTGTGATAAGTTGAAGATGGGTTTACAGAATCTGATCGATGAAGGATGTCTACAGTTCGACAGAGTCGTGAAAGACACTGATGAGATATCAACCGTGACCATCTATTACACTCCCGCTGAGATTCAAGTGCCGGTCAATGCAGTTCCCGTGGCGAGTGTTGCGCCAGAAGGGCCCAGTCCTGTCACTATCACGGTGCCAGGACCAATTCCGTTCACATCTACGAAAGCTATCCCATGGCACTATGGGGCAGATGTATATTACGAAGGTAAAAAGCAGGAAGTTGAGCCGTCAGTCAGCCCAAATATTGATAATGTAGGGGGTGTAGGGGGCTTTACAAGGAGTGGAAGGTTGTTCGCTCCCCAAACCTTGAGAAGTGATGAGGAGGCAGAAGCCGCAGCAAAGGCTAAAGGTAAACAGGTGGTTGAAAATGCGCCTACATCTGAAGCCGAGACAAAGATTACTTTTGATAAGGAAATGGAAGAATTTATGAAGATAATCAAGAAAAGCGATTATAAGATTGTGGACCAACTGAATCAGACCCCTTCAAAAATTTCAATCTTGTCACTATTGATGTGCTCTGATGCGCACCGGCAGGCATTGTTGAAAGTGTTGAAGAGTGCATACGTGCCACAAGAAATTACTGTTAATCAGCTCGAGGGCGTAATCTCCAATGTTAATGTCAGCCATGGCTTGGGCTTTACAAGTAGAGATTTGACTGTTGAAGGAAGAAACCATAATAAGGCTTTGCATATCACGATGGAGTGTAAGGGCGCAGTGTTATCTCATGTACTGGTAGACACTGGTTCATCACTTAATGTCTTGCCCAAGAAGGCATTGATGAAGCTGGAAGTTGATGGTTTGATCTTAAGGCCTAGTGAATTGGTGGTCAGAGCATTCGATGGAACCAGACGATCTGTGTTTGGTGAGGTGGAATTGCCCGTACAAATTGGACCACGGGTATTTAAATCCACGTTCCATGTAATGGACATACAACCTGCATATAGCTGCCTATTGGGACGCCCTTGGATTCACGGAGCCGGGGCTGTTACTTCTACTCTACACCAAAAGTTGAAGTATGAATTTGAAGGGCAGGTTGTGACGGTGTGCGGGGAAGAAGACATCTTTGTGAGTCACTTGTCCACGTTCAAGTACATTGAAATGGATGGGGAAATTCATGAGATGTTGTGCCAATCATTTGAAGCAGTCAATATTGACGATGCACCTGAGTCTTCTTCTGTACCAGTTGGGGCTGGTACCTCCATTTCATCTTACAAACAAGCTGTCGAAGTCGTCAGGGCAGGCAACGCCCAAGGTTGGGGCAGGTTGATAGAGACCCCAATGAAGGAAGACAAATTTGGTATTGGTTATCATCCCTCTACAACTTCAGATGCGGGGAGCAGGGGACCCATTACTTTCAATAGTGGGGGAATTATCTACATGGACCAGTCTTGTGCAGCCACGGAGGATAGTGTTGACAGTGATTGTGACCTGGACAACTGGGTACGCCCTCATGTTCCGGGACAACAAGTGCAAAACTGGTTCGTTGAAGAAGTCATCCAGGTTACTCTTCAGACAGAGTAATTTTTCTTTGTTTTTTCTAACCATAATGCATGACAAAATCTTGCGCTCTGCCCAAGGCGTATAGATTCATTTGTAGGGCCACCATGGTTGCATTTGCAATGTTTAATCATTAATAAAGGACGTTTTGCAATCAAATTTTGTTCTCTGTCTTTCAGTTTTTATTTTTGCACAAAAAATATAAAATGGCAATGTTTCATTTTCTTTTGTTTTGCTTAAAAATAAATTCTAAAATAAGGCATGAACCCGTTCATGCAGACTTGATCCTCCGGATACCACTGATAACGATTTTGATATGGCCATGTATGACTTTGACAATCCGATTTATCAAGCCGAAGAAGGGGATGGGAAAGATTGTGAACTTTCTGAAGAACTGGCCAGATTGTTGAAACAAGAGGAAAGGGTCATCCAGCCTCATCAGGAGACTGTAGAAATCATCAATATTGGTACCAAGGACGCCAAGAAAGAGATCAGGATTGGTGCCAGCTTGCAAGCAGATGTGAAGCAAACTTTGACGGAAATGTTGCGCGAGTATGTTGACATCTTCGCCTGGTCATATCAAGACATGCCGGGGTTGGATACAGATATTGTTGTGCACAGGCTGCCATTGAGAGAAGAATGTCCGCCAGTCAAGCAGAAACTTCGTCGGACTCACCCCGACATGGCCTTAAAGATTAAGGAGGAAGTCCAGAAGCAGTGGGACGCTGGTTTTCTTGCTGTGACAAAGTATCCTCCATGGGTAGCCAACATCGTGCCAGTACCGAAGAAAGATGGAAAAGTGAGAATGTGTGTGGATTATCGAGATCTTAATAAAGCTAGCCCGAAAGATGATTTTCCACTACCTCATATTGATGTGCTGGTCGATAATACAGCTCAGTTTTCAGTGTTCTCATTTATGGACGGTTTCTCCGGGTACAACCAGATCAAGATGGCACCTGAAGACATGGAGAAGACCACGTTCATTACTCCGTGGGGTACATATTGTTATAAAGTAATGCCTTTTGGGTTGAAAAACGCAGGGGCAACGTACCAGCGGGCGATGGTGACATTGTTTCATGACTTGATTCATAAGGAGATCGAATGTTATGTAGATGATATGATTGCCAAGTCGAGAACAGAAGAGGAACATCTGGTTAACCTGAAAAAGCTGTTTGAAAGGTTGAGAAAGTTCCGTCTGAGATTAAATCCAAACAAGTGCACGTTTGGGGTGCGTTCTGGAAAGTTACTGGGTTTCATTGTGAGCGAAAGAGGAATCGAGGTTGATCCTGCCAAGGTGAAAGCAATACAAGAAATGCCTGAACCGAGAACAGAAAAAGAGGTTCGTGGTTTCTTGGGTAGATTGAACTACATTGCAAGGTTCATATCTCACCTAACACCCACGTGTGAGCCAATATTTAAATTGTTAAGGAAAGATCAAACGGTCAGGTGGAATGACGATTGCCAATTGGCATTCGATAAGATAAAAGAATACTTGCAGGAACCTCCGATTCTAATACCTCCAGTTGAAGGGAGACCGCTGATAATGTATCTGACAGTGCTTGAAGGTGCCATGGGTTGTGTTCTCGGTCAACATGACGAGACAGGTAGGAAGGAGCATGCTATTTACTACCTGAGCAAAAAGTTCAATGATTGTGAGTCCCGATACTCAATGCTTGAAAAGACATGCTGTGCGCTTGCATGGGCCGCTAAGCGATTGAGGCAATATATGGTTAGGCACACGACTTTGTTGATTTCAAAAATGGATCCTATCAAGTATATTTTCGAGAAACCAGCATTGACAGGCAGAGTTGCACGGTGGCAAATGGTCTTGACAGAGTATGACATTCAGTACACTTCACAAAAAGCCATCAAAGGAAGTATCTTGTCTGACTATCTTGCGCAACAGCCGATTGATGATTACCAACCCATGAAATTTGACTTCCCTGATGAGGACATCATGTTTCTCAAAGCTAAAGACTGCGAGGAACCACTTCCGGAGGAGGGGCCAGACCCTGAATCCAAATGGAGTCTGATGTTTGATGGGGCTGTCAATATGAATGGGTGCGGAGTTGGAGCAGTCCTTATCACGCCGGAAGGTGTTCATATGCCTTTCACTTCCCGAATAACTTTCGGGTGCACCAACAATGAAGCAGAGTACGAAGCTTGTATAATGGGGATCGAGGAGGCGATTAATCTACGGATTAAGACCCTTGATATATTTGGTGATTCAGCCTTGGTAATCAATCAAGTGAAAGGGAGTTGGTACACGCACCAAGCAAATCTAGTGCCGTATAGAGATTATACGAGGAGATTGCTGACATTTTTCACAACAGTGAAACTGTACCACATTCCTCGAGATGAGAATAGGTTCGCTGATGCCTTGGCCACTTTGTCTTCCATGATCAAAGTGCAAGGATGGAACCATGTACCTAAGATTGAGGTATCCCGCCTTGACAGACCAGCATTTGTGTTTGCGGTCGATGCAACGTCTGATGACAAGCCATGGTTTCATGACATTAAGTGTTTCTTGAAAAGTCAAAAGTACCCGTCCGGGGCATCGTCCAAAGACAGGAAGACGTTAAGAAGGTTAGCTGGTAGTTTCTTCCTGAACAAAGATGGCGTGCTGTATAAAAGAAATTTTGACACGGTCCTGCTTAGATGTGTGGATAGACATGAAGCAGACTTGTTGATGATTGAAGTGCACGAAGGCTCTTTCGGTACTCATGCCGGAGGGCAGGCAATGGCTAAAAAGTTGTTAAGGTCGGGATATTATTGGTTGACTATGGAGTCAGATTGTTGCAAATATGCCCGCAAATGCCATAAATGCCAGATCTATGCAGACAAGGTGCATGTGCCTCCAAATCCGTTGAGTATCATGTCGTCGCCTTGGCCGTTTGCCATGTGGGGCATTGATATGATCGGAAAGATTGAGCCTACAGCTTCCAATGGTCATCGTTTCATCTTGGTGGCAATTGATTACTTCACCAAATGGGTTGAAGCCGCATCCTATGCCAATGTTACAAAACAAGTGGTCGCTCGTTTCTTAAAACGGGATATCATTTGCCGATATGGAGTTCCCGAAAGAATCATTACTGATAATGGTTCTAATTTGAACAATAAGATGATGGCTGAGTTATGCCGGGACTTCAAAATCGAACACCACAATTCTTCTCCGTACCGCCCAAAGATGAATGGCGCGGTCGAAGCGGCCAACAAAAATATCAAGAAGATTGTGCAGAAGATGGTGGTCACGTACAAAGATTGGCATGAGATGTTACCATTTGCTTTGCATGGGTATCGAACGTCGGTACGCACGTCCACTGGGGCAACCCCATTCTCACTTGTATATGGTATGGAGGCAGTGCTACCGGTTGAAGTAGAGATTCCGTCCCTCAGAGTCATGATGGATGTTAAGCTAGATGAAGCTGAATGGGTACGAGCCAGATTTGATCAGTTGAGCCTTATTGAGGAAAAGCGATTGGCGGCTGTATGTCATGGGCAACTATACCAGCGCAGAATGAAGCAGGCATTTGACCAAAAGGTGCGTCCTCGGGTTTATAAAGTCGGAGATGTGGTACTCAAAAGGATCCTTCCTCCCAATACAGATCACAGGGGCAAATGGACTCCTAATTATGAAGGTCCATTCGTGGTTAAAAAGGTCTTTTCGGGCGGAGCTTTATTGCTTACAACCATGGATGGCGAAGACTTTTCATCCCCTGTTAACTCGGACGTAGTCAAAAAATACTTCGCATGAATAGACCCGCTGGATAATAAAAATAAAAAAATCCAGGCAAAAAAGGGCATCCCGGCGAACCAAAAACAGAATAAGGTTCGGGCAAAAATTAGGGATATAATTGAAAAAAATTGTACACCCGGTAAGTTGAAAACCCGAAAGGGCAACTTAGGCAAAAAAGGGTATCCTGGTGGATCGAAAACCTGAAAGGGCGGTCCACACAAAAGAGGGATTTAAGCGAATGACTACAGTCTGAGTTATCTGTACCCATTACCGTTTGAACAACTGACGTTCTGAAGAATAGGAATCGGTCTGATCATTCCTCAGAAGGCAAGGTCGGGGAGTTTTGAAGATATACAGGTCATAACAGAATGGAAACTCAGTGGAATTCCGTTTTCACATTGCCATTAGGATAGTTTCTTTTCTCAATTTTTAGCGATCACCTCTTTCCAGGGATTGCTTCCAGATGTAATTGCCTATTCTGGGCTCTCAGTCAATAAATTGAATTTCAATAAAAAGCTTTCTATTTTTGTTTTATTGCTTTGTTTGCAAAAACGTCCTAATTGTTGATAAAACATTGCATTTGAAAACATGGCAGCCTTGCAATAACATGCGCAGAAAAAATATTTGAAATTACTTCGAATGTTGAATACTCCCGGATGGTGGATTCTAGCCACGCAATATTCGGGGCATGTGGGCATATTCTTTTGTTGCAGGTAGCAGGTGCAGATGATTTTAAGCACAAGACCAGCAATAAATCACCCCACGCAAAAAACTGGGGCAATTATGGGTAAGGAGATCGGCGTTCATCGTTCGGTCGACGATTGTTCATAACGGGTCGATATCAGTGAATTAAGTTCAACTGGGTACCGTTGCATCTTATTAAGTCGATTCTCTTATTCAGTCCTTCCAACAGCTACAAGCTTTTCTATGTCGATAACGGTCACAGGTTCCCCAAAAGAGTGGTCTCGTCGACACCGAAACTGATGGTCATTATCCCCAGCGAAGTCACAAGAGTTTGAAGAGGCTAGATCTTCTGTAAAATCCTCTTATGACATCCTCTGCGGGGACGAATTGTTGTGTTGTCCAAGCATGGGGCATGATTGTTTCCCCAGCATGAAGTGTTGGTCACCCCCAGTAGAGTTTGAGGACAGTTGGTCTTCTGTAAAATCCTCTCGAAAGGCATTCCCCAACATGAGACGTTTTAAAGCAGTTTTCTCCAACAGAGTTTGTTATAAACCCGTCATCCCTAACGGAATTGTCTAAAGGGAAGCTCGCCTAACATGGGGCATTGTAGTACTTATCCTAAGCTCGACAGTCACATTCTTCAGCAGACTACTGTGGATTTGCTTTGGGTTTCCCCAACAGATCTCTAAGGACTCTTTATAGCAAGTTGCAGTGGAATGTTCTAACCAGGATTTGCATATCCCTGGCAGAGTAGCCCTGATACCCAGCAAGATCGTATCTCTGGTCATGGTATCCCCACAGAGGTCAGCATCGAATCTTGTCAGCAACTTCCAGCTGAGTTGTTGTTCTCTCCGCAGAGGTTTATCAGATCGACAGAATCTATTCCTCAACAAGGATGGTACAGCCTTTCCCCAGCCGGGTCAGAAGGTTGATAATCCCTATAAAGGATCTTGGGTTGAATAAATCCCCAAGCAGAGTTTTAATGGCTCATTTCCCCAGCAGGACGTCATTTAAATATTCTCATCCCCAGCGGAATCGCTGTGACCAGAATTCGTTCCCCCAAACAGATGGAATAATTCCTGGCAGAGTCGTCATTCCCTCATATCTTAAAGTCCAATTTATTTTTGGCAAGCTTGACAATTCGAAGCAGACGGATTGTTCATCCATTCGCCAGCAGAGATATTATCCTTTTAGGAGTCTCCGAGTTTAAATCATTGATTGTGGTTCCTCAGCAGAGTCGGCAGAGATGTCTGGCGCAGAGGCAGAGAGTAATTCGATTTTAAAATTCTAAAAGTCCAACAGTGGATTGGCAAAAGTCCGTCTTCGGGTGGCAAAAGTCCAACAGTGGATTGGCAAAAGTCCGTCTTCGGGTGGCAAAAGTCCAACAGTGGATTGGCAAAAGTCCATCTTCGGGTGGCAAAGCAGCTAAAAGTCCAACAGTGGATTGGCAAAAGTCCGTCTTCGGGTGGCAAAAGTCCAACAGTGGATTGGCAAAAGTCCGTCTTCGGGTGGCAAAAGTCCAACAGTGGATTGGCAAAAGTCCGTCTTCGGGTGGCAAAAGTCCAACAGTGGATTGGCAAAAGTCCGTCTTCGGGTGGCAAAAGTCCAACAGTGGATTGGCAAAAGTCCATCTTCGGGTGGCAAAGCAGCTAAAAGTCCAACAGTGGATTGGCAAAAGTCCGTCTTCGGGTGGCAAAAGTCCAACAGTGGATTGGCAAAAGTCCGTCTTCGGGTGGCAAAAGTCCAACAGTGGATTGGCAAAAGTCCGTCTTCGGGTGGCAAAAGTCCAACAGTGGATTGGCAAAAGTCCGTCTTCGGGTGGCAAAAGTCCAACAGTGGATTGGCAGAAGTCCATCTTCGGGTGGCACGAAGCTGCAAAGTCCACCAGTAGCGTGGCAGGCCAGTAGTCGTCTGGAATTGCATAAAAGACATTATCAAAGTCCACCAGTAGTGTGGCAGGCCAGTAGTCGTCTGGAATTGCATAAAAGACAGTATTAAAGTCCACCATCAGCGTGGCAAGCCAGTAGTCGTCTGGCATCGTTCAAAAGACAGATCTCTCCGACGTTTCATCGAGGATTCAATCCAGCAGTCTCGTTGGGTTTATATCCCTTTTCTTCTTCATCACCCAGAGCAAATTTTTGGTTATTTTTGGTATTCAATCACTATATACCTTGAAAGTCCGAAAGCATTTGCTTTCAGGCATTCAGGTCTACATCGCTTGAATAGGGGCAGCTGTAATACCCCAAAATTTGCTCAAGCTGCCATTCATAGCCATCAAAATTTCGGGTATTCCGATATTTAATCCTCTTGCACCCCGAATGCCCGAATACCTTCGTCATTCACACCTTCGGGTCCAAGAAGATTAAATAGGGGCATCTATCATACCCCAAATTTTGACCACTAAGATTTCCCATCATTGTGAAAATAATCATCACAATATGGAGGAACCATCATACTTCATTAGTCTCCCCAAAGATGGGTGAGCGTTCACTACAATCAAACTAGGGTTTCAAACCCTCTCAGAGCCTTAAGACAGATGATCAATCAAGGAATGACATGATCTTCAACTTGTCTAAACCTCTCAAACATTCACAAAGGATCAAGAGGACTCCCACATCAAGAATTAAGCACAAGAGTGCAACATTTCAAGTGGATCAAGCCTCAAGTTCATCTAATACAAAGTCAACTGACGCAAAAAGTCAAAGTTCGACTTTTGGTCAACTTTGAGCTTCACAAGCCATTACTCAAGAAAATATGATGGATGATTTAATTTGATCAAATTTAAATCAAGAAATCATGCAAAATTGCAAAATTGATCAAATTGAAAGAAACTTAGAAATTTTTTCTAAGTTAAAATCATGTTCAAGTGCACAACTTTTCAAGGTTGTAACTATTGATCCAAGCATCCATTGATTTTGAGTAAGAGCTACTTTTAAAGAGGGTATTTGATACTTCAACATTGTAGAAGGAATCAACTCAAAATATCATAAGGATTGAAAGATATAAGTGATCAAAGTTGGGAATTCTTAATGTCCAATGTTCTGACATTGCATAGGGACATCATTAATATTTTTCCAGCAAGAATGTCTCAACTTCAAGGATATTTTTCTCCATGATCCAAGTTGATTCAACCCAAACCTTGAACATCAAAGCTGACGTACATCATCTCAGCTTTCCAGAAAGTCCTAGAACGTCCATGTAGCATACTAGAGCAGGGAGTTATGGATTTTACAAAAAGGCTTGCTGCAGCTGAATTTTTCATGGGACAGATTTGCGCATTTCTTGTGCCACACGAATTTCCAAGCCTTGTCATCATCTTGGACATATCTGAGGATCAAATCTAAAGGGGACAATCACTGAGCCAAGCCTCCAAAGTCCTTGGAACAAGAAGTAACATGTTATTCCTAAAAATCCCTAAAAGAGGGACAAGACTCCAATTTTGGATTGGAGCATTTAATAGATGCTTAGAGGTCGCATGGACTGACACATTTGCAACTGAAGTCAGTCAAGATTCCTCCAACAAGTAGGGAACCAAAGCTCTGTGCTCTAACCTCTAGTCAATGGCTAGAGGAGACTTGGATTTTCATTGGACAACATTGGTCAAACCTCTGCTGCAGCCACCATTCACTATTGTTGCGAAAACAAACTTGCTCTACTATAAATAGAGCTCATTTGTGCTCAGTTTGAGTACACCAAAGCCATCAAACAGATGCTTTCCTCAAAATCTCTTCTTTCACCTCAAATTTGCCTTCCAAAGCAAGTAATTCTGAGTTTTTGAGCTTGAGAGCTTTTCCATCACAATCAATCACACACACACCTCATATATATCATATGTAAGTTGTGCAAACTATCACAAGTGACCTGTAATCACAAAAGCACAAAGTGTAATACCCCAAAATTTTCTCTCCCTTTTTGTCATCATAGCATGGCATTATCATTTATCATATCATATCCATCTCATTAACATTACATTGCATTTAACATAGAAAAATGAAGCATGGCATCCTTCTTACCATCAGGGCATGTGATCAGGTGGAAGGTGGATAATCAAGGAATCATTCAAAGCACAAAAAGGTCAATCAAGTTGGCTCTAGGCAAGCCAAGAGGTCTCTCATGTCTCATACTATCTCAATTGATCTTCCAAAACCTCAAGGAAGTGAGATTCAATGGGAGATTGAAGCATTACATCTTTCACTATGCAAGAGATTCAAAAACTTAAGGAAAACCCTCAAAAGAGATAGCTCATTGATCCAAAATCATCCTCAAATGGTATATCTCATCATCCTTTAAGAAGATACACAACATACTCTGAAGAATTTGAAATTGGAGACTGCACTTTTACCTCCTAACCAGAGGGGGCCAAAATTAGGGTTTCCATTTAAATCAGGGAATCTTTGCTTTTTTGGGCAAGATTTGATGTCATGGTTTCCTATATGTCCCTAGGTATATGGATGTGGAAGATTGCATCTCAATTGGTTTTAGAAGTGATTCAATTGGAAGAAAGATAAAAAATCAAGGAATTTGGGGCCAAGTCAAATAATCAGAGGAAAAAGTCAACCCTTGACTTTTTAAGGCCAAATTCATGAAATTCATGTTACATATGTCCAATGTACAAAATTTGATCAAGAAACTCCAAAGGAATCATGAAAAAATCAAGATGTGGAAAGTTGCCATTTTTGGATGAAGAAGGGTTACTAAAAATAGCAAGTTTTGGCCATTTTGCATCAGAGTTTGAACCAAGGCCATTCAAATTTGGAGCACCAAATGAAAAATCCACTCTGCCTCAATGAAAGATCTTGTTTTAAGCTTCAAATCCATGTGTAGAACATCTCCATTGGATAAAAATTGAGAGAGTTATAGATGATCAAAGTTGAGGGAAACTTGGGCAAAATGCAAGTCAGCTTGGGCAAGTTTCAGGTCACGCGCATGTCATTTCTACAAACACCTGGTGTGCCAAATGTCCACTCATTTTTCTCATGGTTAAAGGCCTCAAATGAAAAACTTGTCAACATCAAAAATGTTCCTTGTAATGTCTTCTTCAAGTTTCATGTTGGACAAAATTTGATCTGATCAAGGTATGATGGAGAAATAGTGGCCTCAAGTTAGGGTGGTTATGCTGAAATTTTGTGCCATGCCAGCCTTGCCAACCGACCACCTGATGCGCCCATCATCCAGTCTGGTGTGCTTAAGTTTATAGTCATTTTGGAGCATGTTTGAAGTATCATATCAACTCCAATCTCAAACCAAACTTGTTGCATTATACTCCCTCTTTCCAATGAACCCAAAAACTCACCAAACTATTCATTGAGTAGAGAGAAAAACATCACCAAACCTCCCTATGTTTCACTGATACATTGATGGCTTTGCTGCATAACTTGGTTCAGACATCCATCAAACAATTCTTTCCCTTATTTGAGCACACCATGAACATCACATACACTGCTATAGCACGTGCCTTGCATGAAAATGGAAAGAGAAAACTTGCTGAGAAAGTTTTCTAATACACAACCATGCCATTCATTTCACTTTCACCTCACCATTATCCTCACCATAAGTGACCATGAGCTCTTCCACACTAAAACAAAACCTCTCCAACTCGTGTTACTAACTGTCATGACTCATTCTGTTAACTCAAACTCAGTTAACTAACTCAGTTAACTGTAGTTCTAACCATCAACCACCAGGGTCAAATCATAACCACGCCTATATAAACAATTCTAACAGATTTGGAAAGGGGGATTCTCATTGTTTCACTCTCACTCCAAAAGCACTCTCAACTTTCTCTCTGAATTTTCTCTCTACCTGCACGAATTCCTCAAGTTCTTCTTCAACCTTCACAATCAAGCAAGAAGACATCACTGAAGCATGGAATAGCACAGTTGTCTCCAATTTCAGATTCAGATTTCCTCTTATTCTCAAGATCAAATAGCATTTATTTTGCTCAAATTGAAGTTCTAGAAGTTCAAGAACAAGTTCTCACCTCTGGTTTTCTCAAAAATCCAAAGATCTTCAAGTTTCAGGTTCCAAAAGTTCTCAAACTTTGCTTGCACGATTTGATGTTATTTTAACTGGTTGATGTGTTATTTGAGCTTATTAGAAGCTATATGAAACCGGTTAGTTGATAGAGCTCCTTAGGAGTTTAGAACTGAAACTTAGGGCAAATTTCTCTTCTTCGATTCTCTGTATCCATGCTTGATCTTTGAATTTTGTTGTTGGATTTGTGTTCCTCATGAGCTTAGCTTTCGTTTGGTATATGGCTTGTGAATTTCTGGAGAAAATGTGAGTTGCAGGTGGTGGCTGCTGGCCGGAGAAGATGACCGGAGGTCATCTCCGGCCGGTGACTTTAACTGTTAGGGTTTGTGTGCGTTTTAATCTCAGCCGTGTGTTTTTCATGATCGTACGCTCCAAAATGTGACAGCACATTAAAAATCACATGCCACTCACGTGCATTTTTCTGAATTTTATTTAAACCTTGTGTGGCCTGGTACATGGTAAGTGGCATGTGTCCTCACGTGCATGCGTTGATTTTGAGTACTTTGACTTTGGTTTGACTTGGACTTGATCTAATGGTTGTGAGTGAGTCAAGATTGTTGACTGAGGGTTCATGCTTGTTATTGTGTTATGCGCGCTTAATGGACCTATGCAGATTGATAATCACACCCCTCTGTTTGGAAGCCCAATGAATTTGCACTGTCCAATTGCTATGTTCATACCCCCTGCATTTTGCATTTATTTTTCATTTTTTATTTTTTTTGCTACACGTTTCATAATTAATTTTTAAAAATACCAAAACATATTGGAAAATTCTACAAAAATTCATGTGTATTCTTAAAACATTTAGGAAATTTTTCATGATTTTATTTTCTGATTTTATGACCTTTTTGCCCCTGTTCCATAATTTTCTTGGAATTTCCACTTAGATGCATTCTAAGCATGATACATGAATTTGTTTAATTTTGTTCTTGCTCATTACCAACTATTTTGACATGATTCTTTTTGCATTGATTCACTAATACATTGAAGCATGTTAGATGATTTTTGTTTGATTTTTTAGGTCAATTTATCATATGTCTTGATGCCTATATTTGCTCCACTTTGCATGATGTTTCAATTTGACCTAATTGCTTTGTTTGAAGTCATTTTGCTCTGAATTTTTACATGCTATCTTGATGTATGATGCATTTCTGACCTAGGCATTCCAATGATATGCTAGCATAATTTTCATGAATCCATTTGGTCTTTGTTTGATGCATCACATTGGATGTATAATCCATGGCATGTCATTACAACTTTAGTGCATGTTTACATGAATTCTTTTGTGCACATTTGTATGAGCATTTGCATATGTTATGAGCCATTCATATGATATTATAGGTCTTTGACACACATTATAGGTCATCTTTACATGTTCATTTCAATTTGAACTTTGTGCATCATTAACATGTATTGTTTGCCCTTTCTTTTTGAACTTTCATTTCAATTCTTCTTATATTACTTCTTGAATGTCTTGAAGTTACCTCATAAATACTTTTGAGATGTTTATAAACCATTTTCCATTTAGTTTCAATTCTGGTTGTTGATTTACATGTTCCATTTATGCATGTCCTCTTCATTTCTTTCCATCTTTCATCTACCCTTTCTTCTTGTAACATGTTTAAATGCTAATGGATGATGTTTGTTGCCTATTCACTTGCACTTGTATGATGATATTCATTTGTTGACCATATGATGCCCATTCTGGTTGTGGTTCTAGGATTTGTTTTCTCATTTAATTCTTTTGAGTTTTATGATGCATTACATGTTCTTTTACTTCTTATACTTCTTATACATGTTTACTAACCATGTAGGGGCTTTGGTAAGTTTCAATTGAGTGTGGATAAGGAATCCACATTCAACTTCTATCCTTTCTCTTTTACAATTCCATTTTGTGTTTTGTTAAGCACTTATGTGCTTTCTTTTAATAACTCATCACTTTCCCCTTGTGAATTACAATTCATCTTCTACTTTAGAAGTGAATTGTTTAATTCATTCTTTCTTTAGACTTTAGGTTGAAACCTCACAAACTTTAGGATCACTCCCTTAACTAATCAATTAGGATTGAGTCTTAGTCCATATAGATTTTACCTTTACCTTCTCTTGAGTCTTTCATCTTCTCATCTCAAAGAAAATTCAAAACATATAATAAAGGTAGGCATTTATTGCATTTAGGCCTTTCATATAAAGAAAAGATTATAAGGGGTCTTCTCTTGTAATCTTAGAATGTGTAGCATATAGCCCATCTTGGGTCAATGTGTTAAACATTTGATCTTGTATGAGGGACTTAAATGCAATACTTGTTGAAGGTGCAAATAATAAAAAACACTTCTTCACTTCATAATCAACAAAACACTTAATAAACACAAGTATGCTAGTGTGTTTGAACCTTGATAATTGGAACTAAGTGTGAGGGTCTTCTTCACCCTTAGTGTGCTTTCTTACCCATTCCATCTTGGAATGTGAGAAGGTACACATTCCAATGACTAAGATCCAGATACACTGTCGTATGCAAACAAATCCAAAACACTTCCTTCTAAAAGACAAAAAACAAACAATAACGTCTTTCCTTCGGGAATTCTTTTCTCACCTCATTCACTCTTAGCGTACGAACGCGCTTCTACTCGTTCTCTTGCAAGATGGTAACGCACTCGGACCAGCGAGCCTGCAACACCTGAGCTAGAACGTCAGCCGTTCTCTAAAAAACACAAACAATTCATCCCTAGTGAGGGGAACTACGTCGCTCTGATTCTCATGCTCCCGATGAGATACGTAGGCAGTGGGGTAGGGCCCATGCGAGCACTTCTTTTATTTTCCCTACGTTTGTTTCCCGTTCCTTTTCTTTTCTTTCTCCTTTCTTTCTTTCAGTTCCTTTTTCAGTATTCTTTTCTATCACCCTTTGATCGAGACAAGCAAGCGTGGATCCCATCGGGTACGATGGACGTGAGGGGGTGCTAATACCTTCCTCTCGCGTAACCGACTCCCGAACCCAGTTCTCTTGGTCGTAAGACCATGCTTTTCCTTTCTCTCAGGTTTACGCGGTGTTTCCTTTCCCTCTCTTGGGATAAATACACATTGCTGGCGACTCTGTTTCGGTGCCACTTTCGCGTTTGTACTAGGATAAAAATCCCGGGAGCGACACAAAGTCACTTCTCAAAACCTCAAAATGGCACTTTTTTGCATTTTTCAAGCCATGTCTTGATTCAGTCACTTACCAAACCAGATAAAACCTCAAACACACTCCAAATATCATCCTTGAACTATCCCAAATGGTTCCCAACATCTGGAACACCATTTGAGAGAGTTGCTATTTTGGTCACTTTTAACCCCTTTTGCAAGAAAGGGTCAGTTTGTGTTTTTGTTGGCACTAGCTGATTCCAACCATCCTAAAAGCTTCTAAGAGGTCATTTGAGGGTGTCCAAAGCATCAAATCATTTCTGGAACAAAGCACTTGGTAGGTTGCACAAAATCTCCAAAAAAAGAGGTAAAATTCATAACTTGAATTCTTTGAATCATGCTTTCCTTTGATGTCCACATACATGCATCATATTGAACAATTCTTGAAGCAAAAATGTAGTCATTAATGTGTATGTTATGATCCTCCTACTGTTTTCACTTTAACATGTTTATATGTGGAGTTTATGTTGTTTTAAACTTAAGGTGCAGATCTGGTTTTTTGCCTTGTGTATGTTGTACATTAAGTTTCAGTATGTATGAGTAATACCATTGGATTCCTTGCGAAAAATTGGTCAAGATAGGTTCTTACGGATTTCAATTTCGTTAAAAATTGAGAGAGTTATGAATGTTTGAAAATTTGATAAGCAAAGATGTTTAAACTTAAGGTGCAGATCTGGTTTTTTGCCTTGTGTGCGCTGTACATTAAGTTTCAGTATGTATGAGTGACACCATTGGATTCCTTGCAAAAAATTGGTCAAGATAGGCTCTTCCGGATCTTAATTCCGTTAAAAATTGAGAGACTTATGAATGTTTGAAGTTTGATAAAAAGATGTTGAAAATCAAGGTGCAATTCTGGTTTTTGTCTGATGTCGAATGTGATGTTGTGACATCGTCCCTTTTCTCTTATATTCAAAACTCATGAGTGATGTCTCATGAGTGATGTTGTGACATCACATTCCTCTTTTTCTTAGTTTATCTTCAAAACTCAACCAATTCTTTTACATAGCAAAAATCATCATTTTCAAAATCTGTTTTACACACTTCTTATTCATACTCCATAATATTTTAATCCACCAAAAACTCACAAAAAATATTATTATTTGATATATTTTTAATATATTCAAAAATATTATTTTAAATTGTTTTAAATGCTTTTAAAATGATTTCTTTTTCTTGATTTTTAAAACCAAATTAATTTTAAATATTCATGTGGATAAAATACTTTTTCATAATCCTTAATCACTGTTTATAACATGATTAATGATGTTATTTGATATTTTTTATCATTTTTTTACTTGATTTTTCTTTGAAAAATGCCCTTTAAAAAATGAAATTAGGGTTTTTGATTAATTCAACCCTCATCAAACTTTTTCAAACCCTGGGCCTCTAATAGAGTGTAAGACCCAATCCTTTTTTTGACCAAATCATTTTTGGGCCTCAGTGTATTGTATAAGTCCCGATACCGTCAAAAACAAGTGGCGCGACCGTCGCCTTTTCAAAAATAACCTTTTGGGCCTCTCCTTGAGCTATAAGACCTATTCAAAACTTGGGGGACTCTAATAGAGTGTAAGACCCAACCCCCTTTTAACCAAAACCATTTTGGGCCTCACTTATTGTATAAGTCCCTCTGCGTTAAAAGAAAACCTCGGCGCGATCGCCATTTTTAACGAAAAATCATTTGGGCCTACCCTCGTGTTATAAGCCCCACTCTTTTTCTTTAAAACCTTTTTGGGCCTCTTGAGAGAGTGTAAGACTCATCCCTTTGTACAGAAAACCTTTTTGGGCCTCAGTCACTTGTATAAGTCCCTCTGTACAAATTCAAACAGTGCGCTCACTGATAAAACCCTGGGCCTCTCCTTGAGCTGTAAGCCCCAAATCTTTCTTTTTTAAAGCACTTTCTCCTTTGATTTTGAAATATACTGTTGTTTTCAATCTTTCTTTGTTGAACAACTAACCAAACAGCATGGAAGCTCTACAACCGAGTAAGTGGTTATCGCTTTCATTTACCGCTTTCATATACATATAACTGTATTGTGGGGCTGTTTCACTGTAATTCTTCTTTCATAAACTCATATCAACTGTGTAATAATATTATAGATATTTAGAGTTTCCCCGGCAACTACGTCTAGAACTAGGTGATGCCGTTTCGTTTATTCATAGAAATAGACAACTAGATCCCCAATAGGATCACCAGATACAGTCTTCTCTTTGGCTGTCCTCATTAGGAATTGTCAAGAAACTCTACTCCCAGAGTTGAATGTATTCTCCGTGAATGGCATCTTTGAGTTTCTTCCAAATTCTCGAACTTTCCTGGCTTGATCTATTCCTTGTGAATAGCCTGTCTTGAACTTCTCGGGGTTTGGGGACCCACGGGCTTCTTAAAAGCATCGGCCTCCTCTTGGGCATCATACAAGGACCCACAGGCTTCCTAAAAGCAACCCCGCCTCCTCTTGGGCTTAGTACAAGGACCCGCCGGCTTCTTAGAAGTATTCACAGCCTCCTCACAGGCTTCGCATAATGATCTCTTCCTCCGGGAATGATAGCCTCCTCTTGGGCTTCGTACAAGGACCGATCGGCTTCTTAAAAGCTTTCAGTCTCCTCTTGGGCTTCGTACAAATTGTCCCGACGACCTCCTAGAGGTATAGGAACAGAACTTAGTCATCTGCATAGAACAGTCCTTTCATAGAGTCTACTACTGTTTCTCAAAGCATGGTACAAAAGATGAAACTCTAGACTTGGACAGTCTAATCTCCTTGAGTCTTTAAGACATTCTCAAGTGACCCCTTCGTTAAATAGGAAGAAAACCCCTAGACTCGAACAGTCTCAATACCCTTCGGATTTCCCACTTCCTTAAAGAACAGGAATAACCCGGATCCTCGAATCAAAATCCTTGAGTACAGTGTTGCTCATATAAGAACTGATTTTCTCTTTAAATCAACATATTGGACCTGTCACTTAACTGAAACAGTAACCATAGCCTCCTCTTAGGCTTTGTATAATGATCCTTCTCCAGTGAAGTTAGCCACTCTCTTGGGCTTTGTACAATGATCCTCCCCAGCGGAGTCAAACAACGTTTAGCCTCTCTCTCGGGCTTTGTACGAGACACATAAAGAGACTCCCTCGTTGAGTCAAATAGCCTCCATCTCGGGCTTTATACGAGATACAAAAAGGTTCTTATTGAGCCAAACAAATTTTCTCCTCCATCTCGGGCTTTATACGAGATATAAAAAGGTTCTTATTGAGCCAAACAAACTTTCGCCTCCTTCTCGGGCTTCGTACGAGATACAAAAAAACTCTCTTGTTGAGTCAAATAGCCTCCATCTCGGGCTTTATACGAGATACCAAAAGACTCCCTCGTTGAGTCAAAACCTTTTAGCCTCTCTCTCGGGCTTTGTACGAGACACATAATAGCCTCCTATTAGGCTTTGTATAAGAAAACCACTGGTTGATCCAATCAACCTTTTAGCATCAAAATTGTGACTCGTTCACAGTACACAAACATCAACAACTCATTTCCCTTCATCTAATCGCTGTAAGCGGCATGCCTCTGGATTATTTACATCCATGCCACTGTCCCTTTTTTAGCATGAAAAATTGCTAAGGAAAGTTGGCATTGCTCTACACTGAGTTAAAGTGTTCTCCTTCAGGTTGGAACACCCCTATAAAGGAAATTATGGCATTGCCGGATTCACATATCCCGGTTAAATTAATTCTCCTTTATAAACAGTTGTGACATACAACCCCCTCTTTAGAGATGACAAATTCTCTCTAAAGACAACAACTTTCAGCTTCACATCTTGGGCTTTGAACAAGATACAAACCACCTTTCGCTTCACGTCTTGGGCTTTGAACAAGACACCAAAACAACCATTTCCTCCCATAGAATAGGGGGAACTACGAATGCTCTGATTTCCCTGTTTCGAAAAAACGGGAATACGTAGGCATAAGATTGAAAGAAAAATCTTAGCGAGCACACTAAACAAAAACCCAAAATCCCATACTTTCATATATTTGTCCTAACATCCTAACCGATAGCCTAAAACACCCCTCGTCAACAAAATAACCTAGGAGAAACGCCGAATCTTTGTAGCATCTGTAAACCAACAGTTTTGACTGTTTAATCTCAGTATGCAAGCAGGGTTAATTGGAGACATCTATTTCCCTTCCTTCATCAGCTTTAATAGGATAAAAAATGAATCAAACTGTAGTACTAGAGCGATCGTGCTTCGCAACCACATCCAAAAATCACTCTCTACAGTTGGGAGTTATGTTGGTCGGGCTTAGGAGGTAAGAACTCTGTCGTGGCGTATCAGACGAAACAAGGTCTCTGACACAGTTGATCCTTCATTCAGGCGTACCGGGTTAGAAGGAGTACTTTAATTCTGCACTTTGAAGTTCGCTTACTTCTGGAGAAGCGGTTGATGTTCCTTTGATGTTCAACAGTCAAAAGAAATTGCCGACTTTATTTTAAAAGCAGAAAAAGTTTTAACAAGTAAACTCATTTTTGTTTTATTTCAAGAATCGTTAATCATGTTAACAACGTCGTTCTGTAAAGCCAAAATAAATAAGAATTACAAACAAAAGCACAAAGGCTCAAATTTTATTGATAGGATGGAAATCAGCCAAGCGCGTGATTCCAAAGAGTAATTACAAAGTTAGAAAATGGTAATTTACAGGGAAAAGGGGTACATTGAAACATAACAACCACTATCCTTCTGCCAACTTTGAATTCCGGGCATGCTGAGCTTCTGTCGAAGATGACCTTGACTGGAGTTTTCTGATAGATGATGTAACTGCTACTGCTGAGGGATTCGCATCTGTTGAACATAGTTACTTGCCATTATCCCTAATTTTTTCCTGGATTGTACTATGATGTTTCCAATCCACCGGGATGATTTTTTTTCTCTGTCTCTAACTTTTGCCTGGACCACCCTTTCGGGTTTTCAATCCACCGAGACGTTTTTTTTTTAGTTTAGGCGAAGTATTTCTTGACTACATCAACATTTGTGGGGTAGGCAAATTCCTCTCCGTCCATGGTTACAAGTCTCAAGGCACCGCCTGAGAAAGCTTTCGTGATCACATAGGGGCCATCATAATTCGGAGTCCACTTGCCCTGGGAATCAGTGAAAAATGATTGTATCTTCTTGAGCACGAGGTCTCCTTTCCTGAAGACGCGAGGTCGGACCTTTTTGTCGAACGCCTTCTTCATTCTCTGTTGATACAGCTGACCATGGCATAGTGTTGTGATTCGCTTCTCCTCGATCAGATTCAATTCGTCGTGTCGACTTTGACACCATTCAGCTTCTGTAAGCTTAACTTCCATCAACACTCGGATTGGCGGGATCTCTACTTCTATGGGGAGAACTGCCTCCATGCCATATACTAGAGAGAAAGGGGTAGCCCCTGTTGAAGTGCGGACAGATGTTCGATAAACGTGACGAGCAAAGGGCAGCATTTCGTACCAATCTTTGTAGGTTACAACCATCTTCTGAACAATCCTCTTGATGTTCTTATTGGCCGCTTCTACCGCCCCGTTCATCTTGGGTCGGTAGGGAGATGAGTTATGGTGTTCGATCTTGAACTCAGCGCACAACTCTTTCATCATCTTATTGTTCAAGTTAGATCCATTATCAGTAATGATCTGGTTTGGAACACCATAACGGCAGATGATATTGTTTTTGATAAATCGAACCACCACTTGTCGGGTTACATTAGCGTACGACGCTGCTTCGACCCACTTGGTGAAATATTCAATGGCTACTAGGATGAACCGATGTCCGTTTGAAGCCTTAGGTTCGATCAAGCCAATCATGTCGATTCCCCATATCGAGAATGGCCATGGGGAAGAGAGAACTTTGAGATGTGATGGCGGTACATGAATTTTGTCGGAGTATATCTAACATTTGTGACACCTCCTCATGTATTTGTAGCAGTCGGATTCCATGGTCAACCAATAGTACCATGCTCTTAGGATTTTTCTCACCATTGTGTGTCCGTTGGCATGAGTGCCAAAGGATCCTTCATGAATTTCTTTCATAAGCCTTTCTTCTTCTGGTCTGTCGACGCATCGGAGCAAGACCATGTCAAAATTTCTCTTATAGAGAGTGTCACCGCTCAGGAAGAAGCTGCCAGCCAGCCTTCTGAGGGTTTTTCTTTCCTTCCTTAGTGCCCCAGGTGGGTACTCTTGTTTCTGAAGGAAGCATTTGATATCGTGATACCAAGGTTTATCGTCTATGACTGCTTCGATCGTGAAGATGTAAGCGGGCCGTTCAAGGCGCATTATGTCGATCTTAGGTAAGTCGTTCCATTGACCTACACTAATCATAGAAGAGATAATGGCTAATGTATCAACCATGTGATTCTCATCACGAGGGATATGATGAAACTCGACTCTGTTAAAGAAAGGTAACAACCTTCTTGCATAGTCTTTGTAAGGAATCAGACTTGATTGGTATGTGTTCCAATCTCCATTTATCTGATTGATAACCGAGGCTGAATCGCCGTATACGTCCAAGTTTTTGATCCTTAAATCAATCGCTTCTTCGAGACCCATAATACAAGCTTCGTATTTGGCCTCGTTTTTCGTACATTTGAACGTAAGTCGAGCGGTGAAAGGAATGTGGGTACCCTAAGGGGTAATAATGATTACCCCAATTCCGTTTCCATAATGATTAACTGCTCCGTCAAAGATAAGTCCCCATTGGGAACCTGGTTCTGGCCCTTCACTGGGTAGCGGCTCGTCGCAGTCCTTCATTTTTAGATACATGACATCTTCGTCTGGGAAGTCGAACCCGATTGATTCTTGATCATCAATCAGTTGATGAGCCAAATGATCGGCTAAAATACTTCCTTTAACGGCTTTCTGAGCGTGGTACTCTATGTCATATTCTGATAGCAACATCTGCCAATGGACAATCTTTCCCGTGAGAGCAGGTTTTTCAAATACATACTTGATTGGATCCATTTCGGAGATTAACCAAGTAGTGTGACGAATCATGTACTGGCGTAGACGTTTGGCTACCCAAGCCAAAGCGCAACAAGTTTTCTCAAGCATTGTGTACCGAGTTTCACAGTCGGTGAATTTCTTGCTCAGATAGTAAATGGCAGACTCTTTCCGTTTAGTTTCGTCTTGTTGGCCAAGTACACATCCCATTGAGTCCTCTAGAACTGTGAGGTAAATGATCAGTGGTCTTCCTTCCACTGGAGGTGATAGAATCGGAGGATTCAACAGATATTCCTTGATACTGTCGAAGGCGGTTTGGCAATCTTTTGACCAAACGCAATCCTGGTTCTTTTTGAGTAATTCGAAAATCGGCGCTAATTTGGCGGTCATGAGGAATATGAATCTGGAGATGTAGTTCAAACGTCCCAAGAATCCTCTGACTTATTTTTCAGTTTTCGGAGAAGGCATTTCTCGAATGGCCTTGACCTTGTCAGGATCAACCTCAATTCCTTTCTAGATGACGATGAACCCTAGTAATTTCCCTGAACGTACACCGAAGGTGCACTTGTTAGGATTCAAGCGGAGCTTGAATTTTCTTAAACGTTCGAATAATTTTGACAGATGTTCAATGTGCTCACTCTCTATTTTTGATTTTGCAATCATATCATCGACATATACCTCGATTTCTTTGTGTATCATGTCATGAAACAGAGTAGTCACGGCCCTTTGATAGGTTGCCCCGGCGTTCTTCAAACCGAACGGCATTACCTTGTAACAAAAGGTACCCCATGGGATAATGAACGAAGTTTTCTCCATGTCTTTCAGCGCCATTTTGATCTGGTTATAGCCCGAGAATCCGTCCATGAAGGAGAAAACTTTGAACTTTGCTGTACTGTCCACCAGCATGTCAATGTGTGGTAAAGGAAAGTCATCCTTTGGACTAGCCTTGTTCAAGTCTCGGTAGTCGACACACATTCTGACATTTCCGTCCTTTTTGGGAACGGGTACAACGTTGGCTAACCATTGAGGATATTCTGATGTAGCGAGGAAGCCCGTGTCAATCTGTTTCTATACCTCCTCTTTGATTTTGAGGGCCATGTCCGGGTGAGTGCGTCTCAATCTCTGCTTTACTGGCGGACATTCCGATCTTAAAGGTAAGTGATGTTCCACGATGCTGGTATCCAACCCTGGCATGTCCTGATAGGACCAAGCGAATACATCGGGGAATTCTTTGAGAAGCTTTGTCAAACTCTCTTTGGCAGTTGAACTGAACAGTGCCCCAATCCTGATTTCTTTTCTCTCTTTTTCTGAACCCAAGTTTACCGTTTCCAACGGCTCTTTGTGAGGTTCAATTGATCTTTCCTCTTGTCTGAGTAATCGGGAGATCTCTTCTGGAATTTCGTCGTTAACTTCTTCTTCAGCCCCAAATACCGGGAACTCAAAGTCGGGAGAAGGCATCAGATCGTCTGCTTCAACGGGGTTTAAAACAAGCAATCTGCATGACGTGATGATTCGTGTTTAGAAGAGATAGAGAAAATGCGAGTGTGTGTAGTGTATTTATTTTTACTGCTTGTTTTAATTTTTAATTGTTTTTTAGCATTACCATTTTCTGAAAAAGCAAAAAGAGAAAACAACAATTAATGTGGAAATTACAGAACGACGTTATTTTATTAATGAACAAGTCGATCCTTGAAACTACAGCCCTATAAAACAAAACTCTGTCGCTTTGGGCGAAGCGAAGAGGGAAAATTTACAGAAAGCGAGCCCTATCAAAACATTCGTTTCACCTGGGCAGGGTGAAAGGTTAAAGATGGCAATTACTTTGACTGGTGAACGGCCTTCGGAACATCGACAGCAACCCATTGGCGGGGAACTACTCAGTGAATCACAAAGTCTGGCACCTTCCTTGATTTGTCTTCAGAAATGACGCTGATTTCTGGTGGAGCGGGATCATTGGAATCTGTCTCCCAGGCAGAATTATCGTAGGAGGATTCCTCTGTTGTATTTTGCATAGCATTTGTGCTCTCAGCTGTATCTCCCCATCCAATTGGCTGGATGTCTTCGAGCCTGATACGAGTGCTTTCGGGAGCGGTGTATTTGACCATATAGTCGTACTTTCCACTCGGTTGTCCCAAGGTGTCCCATACTTTCCTGGAACTGGAGGGGTCATAGTAGTTGTAGTCAAAATTGTCTTTCATCGGTCAGCTGATTTTCATTGTTCGGCTGACTCTCTTGCCCCAAGTTTCCTGGGTAAGGTTGCCACATTGGCAGACCATCCATTGGGCCATAGTAGTTGTAGTCAAAATTGTCTTTCATCGCAGTATCTTCCTCTAATGAATTTGGTGGAGCACGACATCCTTCCGGATCACAATCCCCGTATATCATTTCGACATCTGACCGTGGTATAAATCTCGGACTCTATCCGGGATAGCAAAATGGTATAGGCACCTCTTCCCGAGACATATAACTGTCCTCGTTAAGGTAGGACTTTCACTCTTCCTCTGTGTCAGAGGGATCTTCCTCATTGATAGCATGGACATCTTGAGGGACTGAGTGAAGAAAACCTCCACTGTGGAAGAAATTATGAATGGGATGAAGACTTTCATTGTTAGCAGCTGTCCGGGTACAGGTTGCAGAAAAACCAAGACCCTTCTTTGTTTTATTGTCAATAGGAATGACAAGCTGTCCCCATCCGGTTGTATTAGTACTCTCGACCGCTTTGATAGCATCTTTGTATGAGGAAATCGAGGTTCCTCATTGGGATTGATTGTCCTTGCCGACCGACAGCGCTTGGAACTGCGTTCCAATAACCTCCTCGGGTTCTACACAAGTAGATGATGATAAGTTACTCACGAGCAAGGTCTGTTCTCCACAAACTGTGACAAGTTGATCGTTCTGAACGAACTTTAGCTTTTGGTGGAGCGTCGAAGTGATCGCTCCAGCCTGATGTATCCAAGGTCTTCCTAATAAACAACTGTATATTTCCCGGATGTCCATGACCTGGAAAGTGACTTGGAAAGTGTGAGGATCGATAGTTATGGGAAGATCAATTTCGCCGATAACTATTTTTCTGGATCCGTCGAACGCTTTGACGACGACCTCGCTGATCCTCATCGGAGGGCCTTTGAATGATAATTGCATCAAAGTGGACTTCGACATAACATTCAGGGCAGACCCTGTGTCTACCAGTACATTGGCTAAAGCATCGTCCTGGCAGTTAACTGTAATGTTGAGCGCCATGTTATGACAGCGACCCTCTTCGGGTAATTCCTCATCACTAAATCCAAATTATTGCAGGAAGTGATGTTAGAGACAATTCTATCGAACTGTCAGATTGTTACATCTTGTTCCACAAAGGCTTGCTCCAAGACTTTCTGTAGAGCCTCCCTGTGGGCTTCTGAACAGAGTAACAGTGATAATATCGAGATCTTTGAAGGAGTCTGTAACAGCTGATCAACAATGTTATATTCACTTCTTTGGATGAGCTTCAGCATCTCATCATCATTTTTTGAAAGGTCGGGATTACTGGATTGACCGACTGATGGATCGGGAGCTTCTATCTGAAGTTCCTTTT
The DNA here is from genome assembly GCA_022829125.1 of Lathyrus tuberosus. NCBI lineage: Eukaryota > Viridiplantae > Streptophyta > Magnoliopsida > Fabales > Fabaceae > Lathyrus > Lathyrus tuberosus. The sequence goes on from JALAZF010000214.1 coordinate 9,841,759, forward strand.
CCTTGTTAGGTTCTCCAACTCCTCGGTTGAAGATTCAACCGCTCCGTGTTACACGACTGATGTCTGCAATATTCCTGACGGAGGGTAATGGAATTTCCTTTCCATTTTCAATTGTCGTTACACCGTATTTGTAAGGGATAGCCTTAGCTGATTCATACGGTAATGGTCCCGACAGATAGATGACTATGGGAACCTTCTGATTTTTTTGACCATCATAAGTAATCTCGATCCGTTCCCGGTTGGGAGCTCTAGATTCATCAAGTAGAGGGATAATGGCAAAAACATCTCTGGTCCTGCGATGACCAGAGATTGTGACAACATCCTCGACTTGATCGGCAAGGTAGTTCGGCGTCCAGTTGATGGGTCCAGAACCCGGATATGGGCGAATCTCTCCACGATCCACCTGACCCTGAAGAGCTGCTCTCACAAGGTAACACCCTTGGTTACTTTCCGAATAGACACTACAATGGTCATAATTGTGTGGTGGCACCTGGCCACGCTCACTTTGAATACAATGTAACCTCACTAGGTTAGCTTCCACAGATCAGACATCCTGACTCTAACGCCGAGTGGGGTTTTTGTTATTGATACTAATTTGCTGAGTATCTTCATCCATGTAGATTGGCATCCACCAATGATTTAACAAGTGTTGAAGTGCCTCCTGGACAGGGGTACAACCTCGATCGTTTTCGCAACCTGCTTTACAGCTTTGATAGTCGTGTGATATTAAGAATCCGAGTCGGACCTGCTCAGCAAGCAACTCTACCAGGTTGGTATTCATCACGCGAATATCAAAGATCTGAACCATGTTGATCTGATAAAGGTTCCTATCATGGTAGTCTTGGATCCATCCAAGATCCATCTGACGCTAGAGGGCCTCCTGTATGAAAGAGCATCCCTGTTTGTTTACCGAGCAAGTCAGACAAGAACTGTAATCGTGTCGCGGCAGATTATGATACTGGCTTTGCCTTGAGTGCATTGCCACCAAGTTGACATTCATTGCACGGATATCGTGGTTCTGAATGATGTTAGAATTCGAGTAGACCATGTTAACTCCACGAACTCGGTGCTCTTGGATCTATCCGAGATCCATTTGTTCCTGTAGAGCTGCTTGCACCACAGAACATCCCTGGTTGTCTTTAGAGCAGATATCACATTGATGATAATTATGAGGTGGCACATGGCCATATCCGCTCTGTCTACAATGCATCTTGACCAGATTGGTCTTCAATAAGAGTACATCGTGAATTTGATAGACATTGTTAAATTCCTTCTCAATCAAGTTGACTGCAGCTTTCTCATGTTGAGGTAGCGGGTTCGTAAGAACATTAGGATTTGTATCCTTGAAGGATAAGAGCCCGCTCGTAACAAGTTTTTGCACGTCGGACTTGAAATTGAGACAATTCTCTATGTTATGCCCTGATCCTCCTTGATGATAAGGGCATGTCTGATCCACCTTAAACCAAAAAGGAGGATTTTTCGGTACTGTAAGAGGAGACTTAGTCTGAATGTGCCCCTTAGCCAGTAGTAATGGAAATAGTTCTGCGTACAACATGGGTAAAGGATCAAACCCTGATGGTCGTGTTGTACGGTTGTTGTTATATGGAGGACGAGCATGCTGAAGAGGCTGTTGTGTCCTTTGCTGATTAGGTTGGCTCTGCGCAACCTGAGGTTGATACGTAGGAATAGGCGCATGATTGATAGCAGGAATTACAGCTGCTACTGGTTGATAACGTCGCCTTTGCTTTCCGAGAGAGATATTCCCAATATCTTGCTCTTTTTTCTTAGGGAGAGCACTACCGTATCATTTTGTACTACTTGATGATCCAGCGTCTTTTGCCAAACCTCATTCTCGGACGGCTTCCTCAAGACGAACTCCCATGCCCACCATCTCGGTGAAATCACTGGGCGCACTGGCAACCATTCTGTCATAGTAAAATGAGCTTAAGGTATTTAAGAAGATCTTTGTCATCTCTTTTTCCTCAAGAGGTGGACAAATTTGAGCGGCAATTTCACGCCATCTCTGAGCGTACTCCTTAAAGGTTTCCTTGTCCTTTTGCGACATCGATCTGAGTTGATCTCTATCGGGTGCCATGTCCAAATTGTATTTGTATTGTTGGACGAAGGCAGTACCAAGATCTCTGAATGTGCTAATCGTAGCACGGTTTAAACCCATGTACCATTTGAGTGCGGCACCGGTTAAACTATCCTGGAAGTAGTGAATCAGTAGGTCCTGATTCTCCGTCTGAGCTGACATCCGCCGAGCGTACATCACCAGATGGCTCTGAGGGCAAGAGTTACCCTTGTACTTTTCAAAGTCGGGCACTTGGAACTTGTTCGGGACTTTCACATTGGGGACCAAGCAGAGATCTGCGGAGTCCTTTCCAAATAGATCCTGACCGCGGATGGCCTGCATTCTTTCTGCATTTCCAAGAACTGTTCCTGGAAATCATCCATTCTATCGAACATAGTTTCCTTTTTACCAGAAGGTATCGGTGGAATTTGTCCTTCCGGGACAGTGTGCACCACAAGGGGTGGTACCGTGACTACGACAGTGAATCTTGGTGTTTCCCGAAGTTTGTAACCTTCAGGAATCTTCAGTATGCCTCTGGCATCTTCGCTTTCTCGAAGTTTGTAACCTTCAGGCCCAGCGGCTTCTGTTGTGATTCCCTGATCTTCAGTGATCGGCGGAACATATCCTTCCGGGATATAGTTAACAGGCATGCCCCAAGGACGATCTTTCGGCATTTGACACCTAGGATCATACTTCTCCACTATGGGCGTTGAGGTGATCTCTGAGATCACAGTCCTTTGTAGCTGAGCTTCTGCCATGTCTTGCATGTCATTACGAAGCTTTCTCATATCCTCTCTCAGAGCGTCGATCTCTTCTTTCAACTCTCTGTTTTCTTCCTCAAGATCATCCATCTTTTTCTGACGATTGGCCAGAGTATTATACAAATGAGACAGTTTGACTCTAGAACCGAGACACAAACGTGAGATTCGTAGGGAAGAAGAATATGAGATGTGAGAATGATGAATGCAATGATTATATTAATTGTTTTTTTTTGTTTAATCAAAATAAACTTCAACAATTAGATTACAAATATCAAACAGTGGGGAAGCCCCTTTTTATTGAAATTCAAAGGATTGCGGAAACGAAAATACAGTAGATTACAAAGTGCAGAAACAGAAACCTAAGCTAATGGGTCCCGAGTCCTCTCTGAAGAGAAATCGGGTGCTGACTCTGGTATTTTCCTTTTCTTTGACCAGGGCTCTTGGGCCGTTGTCGGGTTGTCATTCCTTTGCCAGGTGAAGAAGTGAGCAAATTCCTTTGGTCATCCTGATTATCCACAGCATGTTGCTCTAAAATCTCAATCAGAGCATCCTTATCTTTCAGTATTTGCTGTATTTTGATGCACTCTATGTTGAGCGTGCGGTACTTGTTCTTCCAAGACCTTCTCTCCTTTTGAACTTTGTTGAGAGTAACCTGAAGCTTTTTAGTTTCCGTCATGAAGTACATGTTAGATTCTCTCGGCGGAAGAATTTCGTAACGAGGATAAGGCATTTTTAGCTTGAGAGCTCTAGTTTGTACCCAATGGAGATAAGGCTCCGCCGAGATACAGTCCGGTTTTCCAAGAGACTCTCGTCCTTTCTTATGAACATGCTTCCAATCATGCACTATTTCCATCTTTAGTGCTCTTTCATTTTCTCCTTCCTTGAAGAAAAGACCTTCCAAATGAGCATTCCGTGGGACGTGCCTCATCGGGTATCCAAACTGACGGCGAACCAATATCGGATGATAGTTGATTCCTCCCTTAGTTCCTATAAGGGGTATGTTGGGGAAGTTTCCACAACGATCAATGATTCTGATTTCATCATAGATCCTATTACACCAATCTATATCAGAGTTGGTAAGAGACATGATCTTCTGCGACCAACGTAAGGCACTCTTGCAATCCCAAAAAGCAGCAGACTTAGGCAAATGAGAGATAAACCATTTATAAAGCAGAGGTACACAACATGTGATCTCCCCTCCGCTGTACAAATTCCCTAAATGTATATAATGATACGTATCTGCGAGCAAAGTCGGCACAGGGTTTCCAATGAGAAAAACCTTAATGGAGTTAATATCGACGAAATTATTAATGTTGGGAAACAAAAATAACCCGTAGGTGAGCAAGACAAAGATGCTTTCAAAAGCAGTTACGTTTCCTATACTGGAAAAATACAGGGCTTTCTTTGTCAAGAACTGGGCTGGCAAACCTTGGATGCCACCCTTAGTGGTTATGTGAGTCCTGACCTCGGACTCGTCCAAATGAATTGCTCTTGCAATGATCTAATTCTTTGGAATTTCTTCCAGTCCAGAAAATGGAGCTCTATCTGTAATGTGTAGATCAATCAGATGAGAATACTGCTCCAGCATTGGTGCGAGCTGGTAATTCGGGAATGTGAAACAGTGATAAACCGGATCGTAAAACTAAATGAGCGCATCCATGATTCCCTCAATCACATGGACTCTTAACAGTGGTAGCAGACCTCCGTACTTGGCTCTGAAAGCCTCTTGGTTTGTGATCATCCTCGCCAAACCTCTTAAATCCCCTAGCTTTGGAACCTTGAAGGTGTACGTATGAGTTCTCCTTCTACCGAAATCCATTAGTGCAATCCTTTTCTCTGATATTTGCAATCACAGTCTTAGTTTAATTTGAAAAACAGAGAGACTAGAAGAGAAGATTTTTCTTGTTTTAATGTTTTTTAAATGAATGCATGAATGCAGCACACAAAAACATAGGAAAAACATGGGGTCAAAGGGTCGTTGTCATGAAGTCCAGGCTCTACCCATCCCCAAAGGTTTATACTAGGGTGATTTTTGTACCTGTACTCACTATCATCAGCTCCTCCCAGGAAATTAAAACAACAAGCGGATCGCCAGCGAGTTGTAGAGCAATCTTAGAGTAAGTGCCATTCACCGAGAATAGATCACCAGCCTCAAATGAGGGTAGTATCGCGTAACAACTATTCCCGATAGTTTCTGCACTACAAAAGGGTTTGGCTCCTCAGCTTCTCAGACATCACAATCGGCTCATTTCCTAAGAGAGGTAATGGGTTGCATTGGTCAGCCTCCACTGAGGTTGATGGTCGACCTCGTCGCCATCACTTATCTTAAGTGTATACTCAATCTTTCCACATGTGGCATCACACGCATTCCCATTAGCAGAAAAATAAACATGTATAGCAATTAGGAAAAGCAGTATATATATTTGTCCTAAACATCGTAGACCTTTAATGCTATGAATCCTAAGTTCCTGACAAAAAATGGGTTCCCCGGCGGAAGCCCCAATCTGTGGTATTCACACAAGTGAAGAGAAAAAAAGGTTAGCGGAAGGCCCCACGGTGGGCGCCACTTTTCTGTAGCGAGCGATTTTGGACGCGGTTCTTAAGCGCTACCGCTCTCTGGGTTAGTTTACTACAGGTCGATTCATTTTTTATCCTATTAAAGCTGATGAAGGAAGGGAAATAGATGTCTCCAATTAACCCTGCTTGCATACTGAGTTTAAACAGCGGTCTGTTAGATTACGGATGCAATCAATGTGGTGGGGCCTTTCTTGCGTTATTTTGACAAAATGATAGATTTTTGGCGGGGAACAAGGATTAGGATGTTAGGACTGATGCTTTTTGATGAGAGTATGGGATTTTGGGTTTTTGTTTTGTGTGCTCGCTAAGATCTTTTCTTTCGATCTTATGCCTACGTATTCCCGTTTACCGAAACAGGGAAATCAGAGCGTTCGTAGTTCCTCCTATTCTATGGGAGGAAATGGTTGTTTTGGTGTCTTGTTCAAAGCCCAAGACGTGAAGCTAGAGGTGGTTTGTATCTTGTTCAAAGCCCAAGATGTGAAGCTGAAGGTGTTGACCTTAGAGAATTTGTCATCTCTAAAGGGGGTCTGTTTGTCACGACTGTTGGGTGACTGACTGTAAAGGAGGATTACTTTAACTGGGATACGCGGATCCTAGCAATGCCATAATTTCCTTTATAGGGGGTTTTAACCTGAAGGAGAAGACTTTAACTCAGTTTAGAGCAATGCCATCTTCCCTTAGGAATTTCTCATGCTAAAAGAGGGACAGTGGCATGGATGTAGATGATCCAGAGGCTTGCCGCTTACAGCGATTAGATGAAGGGAAAGAAGTTATTGATGTTTGTGTACTGTGAACGAGGCACAACTTTGATGTTTAAAAGGTTGATTGGGACAACCAGTGGTTTTCTTATATAAAGCCTAAGAGGAGGCTAATATGTGTCTCGTACAAACCCCGAGAGAGAGGCTAAAAGGTTTTGACTCAACGAGGGAATCTTTTGGTATCTCGTATAAAGCCCGAGATGAAGGCTATTTGAATCAACAAGAGAGTTTTTTGTATCTCGTACGAAGCCCGAGATGGAGGCTAAAATTTGTTTGGTTCAATAAGAGCCTTTTTGTATCTCGTATAAATCCCGAGATGGAGGCGAAATGGGTGATTGACTCAACGAGGGAGTCTCTTATGTGTCTCGTACAAAGCCCGAGAGAGAGGCTAAACGTTGTTTAACTCCGCTAGGGAGAATCATTGTATAAAGCCCAAGAGAGAGGCTAACTTCACTGGAGAAGGATCGTTATACAAAGCCTAAGAGGAGGCTATTGTTATTGTTTCAGTTGAGTGACAGGTCCAGTATACTGATTTAAAGAGAAAATTAGTTCTTATATGAGCAACACTGTACTCAAGGATTTGATTCGAGGATCCGGGTTATTCCTGTTCTTTAAGGAAGCGGGAAATCCGAAGGGTATTGAGACTGTCCGAGTCTACGGGTTTTCTTCCTATTTAACGAAGGGGTCACTTGAGAATGTCTTTGAGACTCAAGGGGATTAGACTGTCCAAGTCTAGAGTTTCATCTTTTGTACTATGCTTTGAGAAACAGTAGTAGACTCTTGAAAAGACTGTTCTATGGAGATGATTAAGTTCTGTTCCTATACCTTTAGGAGGTCGTCGGGACAATTTGTACGAAGCCCAAGAGGAGGCTGGAAACTTTTAAGAAGCCGAGAGGTCCTTGTACGAAGCCCAAGAGGAGGCTATCATTCCCGGAGGAAGAATCATTATACGAAGCCTAAGAGGAGGCTGTGAATACTTCTAAGAAACCGACGGGTCCTTGTACAATGCCCAAGAGGAGGCGAGGTTGCTTTTAGGAAGCTTGTGGGTCCTTGTGCGATGCCCATGAGGAGGCCGATGCTTTTAAGAAGCCGATGGGTCTCCAAACCCCGAGAAATTCAAGACATGCCATGCACCTAGAATAGATCAAGCCAGGAAAGTTCGAGAATTTGGAAGAAACTCAAGAGATGCCATTCACGGAGAAAATATCATTTCTGGGGAGTAGAGTTTCTTGACAAGTGCTTTTAAGAAGCCTGTGGGTCCCCAAACCCCGAGAAATTCAAGACATGCCATTCACCGAGAATAGATCAAGCCAGGAAAGTTCGAGAATTTGGAAGAAACTCAAGAGATGCCATTCACGGAGAAAAGATCATCTCTGGGGAATAGAGTTTCTTTGACCACTTCTACAAGGGATATCTATGAAAGGGTTCACAGAGAATGCTGCCTTTCATATCTCCATATTGTTTAACCCCAAAAGGAGGGAAGACTGTCTCTGGTAATCCTATGGGGATCTAGTTTTGACTATTTAAGAGTGATCAACGGGCTTAATGCTAGACGTAGTTGCCGGGTAAACTCTAAATATCTATACTATTATTACACAGCTGATATGAGTTTATGAAAGAAGACTTACAGCGAAACAACCCCACAATACAGTTATATGTATATGAAAGCGGTAAATGAAAGCATATAAACACTTACTCGGATGTAGAGCTTCCATGCTGTTTGATTAGTTGTTCAACAAAGAAAGATTGAAAACAACAGTATATTTCAAAATCAAAGGAGAAAGTGCTTTGAAAGGAAAGATTGGGGCTTACAGCTCAAAGAGAGGCCCGGGGTTTTATCAGTGAGTGCACTGTTTGAATTTGTACAGAGGGACTTATACAAGTGACTGAGGCCCAAAAAGGTTTTCTGTACAAAGGGATGGGTCTTACACTCTCTCAAGAGGCCCAAAAAGTTTTAAAGAAAAAGAGTGGGGCTTATAACACGAGGGTAGGCCCAGATGATTTTTCGTTTAAAATGGCGATCGCGCCGAGATTTTCTTTTAACGCAAAGGGGCTTATACAATATCTGAGGCCCAAAGTTGTTTTTGGTTAAAAGGGGGTTGGGTCTTACACTCTAATAGAGGCCCAAAAGTTTTGAATGGGTCTTATACCTCGAGGAGAGGCCCAGATGGTTTGTTTTTCAACGGATGATGACCGCGTCGAACCTTTTGATGGTATCGGGACTTATACAATGCACTGAGGCCCAAAAATGATTTGGTCAAAAAAAGGATTAGGTCTTACACTCTATTAGAGGCCCAAAGAGTTTTGAAAATGATTTATGAGGGTTGAATTAATCCAAAAACCCTAATTTGTTTTCAAAAAATGTATTTAATTGAATAAAAATTCAATTAAAATGATCAAAATTGTTTAACATATGGAAAACAAATTGTGATCTTGGATTAATGCTTCAAAAATTAAGTATTGGCCTACAAAATAATTAGAAGTCATTAAAAGTTGCAAAATCAAGGTGGAAAAAATATTTTAAATGTTAAAAACAATTAAAACATTAATTCTTTGCAAAAATATCAATTATACAAAATATATGATATTTTTGGGATTTTTTGGGAAAATAAAATATTTTAACATTTTTGTGAATTATTAAAAAAAGAATCAACTCAAAATCATTAAAACTCAGAGAGAAATTAATTTTTGAATCAATTAAATAAAATCACAAAATTCAAATATTCAAATTTTCAAAAGATGGCGCCAAGAACACACCAAGAACACGCGTGTGTTCTGGGTTTGCCCAGATTTACATTTTCTCTCCAATCTCACTGAATACTTAATCATATCAGGCAATCCACATACCAATCAACTCGTTTTAACCTCACGATCATGTCTATGACAATTAATTTCATTTAAATTAAACATATAACAAGAAATCATGAAAAATCCTCAAGAACCCTAATTTCTGCATGAAGGCTAGGATTTTTGATACATGATTCAAACAATGCAATTAATTGAGGGGAAACATTCCATGCATGATTATGAACATATGGCCAAATTATTGTGCAGTAAAAATTGCATGGATCATAGATTTAGAAGAGCGCATGCTTACCACTTGCAGCTGGTGATCGTGATTTGTGTTGGAGGTGTTACAGATGAGTTGTGATGATCTGAACAGCTTCCCTACACCCTACGGAGTATGTTTGAATGCTTGGACTTTATTGAAGTTGGCTGGATCACTTCATGGCATCTCAACTGCAACTTGGTTAAAACCTTGAGCAATTAACTGGTGATTATGAGAAATCAGTGTTCCAGTTGTTGTTTAAGTGTTTGATCAGCTCATATGTGATGTATATGAGGTGTGTGAGTGATTGGTTTGATTGGAAAAGCTCTCAAACTCAAAACCCGATAGTGACTTGCCTTAGAAGGTAAAATTGGAGTGAAAGAAGAGATTTTGAGGAAAGCATCTGTTTGATGGCTTTGGTGTACTCAAGATGATCACAATTGAGCTCTATTTATAGTAGAGCAAGTTTATTTTGGGATCCACAATGAATGGCAACTGCAGCAGAGGTTTGGCCAATGTTGTCCAATGGAAATCCAAGTCTCCTCTAGCCATTGACTAGAGGTTAGGGCACAGGGTTGTGGTTCCCTTGGTCTTGGATAAGTCTTGACTGAATTTAGTTGAGAATGGCTCAGTCCATGCCACCTTGATGCTTCCATTGAATGCTCCAATCCAAAATTGGAGTCTTGTCCCTATTTTGGCAATTCTAGGTTCAACATGCTATTTCTTGTTCCAAAGACTTTGGAGGCTTGGCTCAGTGATTGTCCCCTTTAGATTCAATCCTCAGAGGTGTCTAAGTGGATAGGAGCATTTGGATTTGGCTGATTTTGGAAAATCGACCAAAAGTGCAAAATCTGCCTTGCCTTGACAGATTTCAGCAAGGCAACTTGCCAATGTCATATCTCATGACTCAAATTGAATTTGGTAATGTTCTTGGCCATTTTAAAAAGCCCTTACATGATACAACAACTGTTTGAACATGTTTGGTTTTGATCTCTTTTGAATCCAAGTGAAAAATCTCCCTACATTTGGCAAAAAGTAAGGTAAAATCTGACTTAGTGAAATTTTCACTAAGTGTTGGAACAAAGTGACTTTTCTTGATTTTGATCACACCATAACTCAAAATCCATGAGGAATTTGGACATAGGTCAGTATGAAGCTTTTGTATAGGGCAATGAGATCTACAAATCAAGCTTTGAATGGGGAACAATGGCCTTGTGGTTTAGGAGTTATGATCCTCCAAAGTTGGCACATTAGTGTCACTTTTTCCATAACTTAGAAATTTTTCTAAGTTTTTATGGTTACCCCTTTTACAAGTTATCCCACTTTCTTTGATTTTTCTTGATGAATGATGATTCAAATCATACATTAACATCATTTTAGGGTTAAAAATCCATTTTGGTGAAAAATCTCAAAAAGTCAAAGTTGACTTTTGTGCACAGTTGACTTTTTATCAGATGAATTCCAAACTGTGCAATTCTTCATGAAATCATGTCCTTGACCTAAATCAAACTTGATGGACATGTTCCATGGGTGTCATAGGGTATATTGATTCATGTCCTAGGGCTTGGGAGCATGTCCTGGTCAAAAGTCAAAGTTACAGTTGACTTTTCCCGCGAAACCCTAATTGAGGTGCAGATGAAATTGAGACTTGTTGCTCAAGCTTCTTGGATTAATCCATTGTTCCAAATGGATCAATATAGTTCATTAAAGACCCTCAAACCCTCTCTTGAGGTCTTGGCTCATGATTTGCCCTAAAAGTCAACTTAGGGGTGAATTAGGTCAAGAAACCCTAATTCCTGATTTTTGATGAATGCATCCCCTGAGGTAAAATTTGACTTGATGATTGGGTCCATGAGGTCGCATGAAGTATATTAGGTTATGTTTTGGATCTTTGGCTCATGCCCAGAGGAAAATTTCCCTTTGGAGGCCCTGATCGACCAAAACCCTAATTTGGTGACACTGTCGATCTCGAGGCTTGATCCACCTAGAAGGGAGCATCCTTGTGCTTAATCCTTGAAGTGGAAGTCCTTTTTGATCCTTTGTGGATGTTTGAGAGGTTAGACAAGTTGAAGATCATGTCATTCCTTGATTTATCCTTTGTCTAAGGCTCTGAGAGGGCTTGAAACCCTAAGTTTGATTGTAGCGGATGCTCACCCATCTTTGGGGAGACTGATGAAATATAATGGTTCCCCCATATTGTGATGATGATTTGCACAGTAATGGGAAATCTTAGTGGTCAAAATTTGGGGTATGACACCAAGGAACTGGTCTCAGTTTCTGATATAAACTTCCCCTCGATCCTGGTTTCCTACCAAGGAACTTGTCTCAGTTTCTTTTGTCAATAAACTTTCTTGACAAGGGACGCTGTGTGTAGAGATTTTCCTCAAATTTCTCGCCGAATTTTCCTGGGGAGATGCCATTTGATAGAAAAAGTTTTGTTGTCAGACTTGCTGGGGAACCCAGTCGTCTGAGCTGTAGAGGTACACAAACTTCTTTGTTGGAGATGCCATTTATTGACTCTATCGGGGAAAACGAGTCTCTTGAGAGACTGCTTTCGCTTGGGGATATCGCATCATACTTTTCTCGGAGATATTTTCGGAGAAATGTCATATGATGTGATCCAATTTTGAGGTGCTGATGACTTCATTAACATCGACTCTCCGGAGAGCAAAAATCAATGTGTTGCTGAAAGTATTTAGTTGTGAGGCTTTCTCTGGGGATTTTCCTTAATCCGGGAAAGCGAAGATATCATCTTCAATGGCGAAGAGTGACATTTGTCGAAAGTTTCTCTGGTCTTCTCAGAGGTTCTAGTTATCAAAGTGGTCAAGGGCCAACTCCAATCCAGAAATAAACTGGAGGAGGGAGATAGTGCATACGCAACATTTCCTGACGAGGAAAGAACTGACAACTCGATCGAGAGGACTTTTATCACTAGGGGATAAGACCGACTATAGTGCTAGTAATGGAATATGAATATGAATGTAAATCAATAATGCATGACATATGTATGTTTATGCTGACATAACTGACATGACACACAAGCTGACGGATGAACATGACTGGATACTCGGCCACTGCTGGGACGAAGAAGTACCGTTGGTTCAAGATAGAAATTTTTCCTTGCTTAGGAGAAAGTAGTTCCCGTGGGGAACAACCGTTGGTCGGGCTTAGGAGGTAAGAACTCTGTCGGAGATGTCAGATGGAGTATTCGCATATGACATAACTGATCCTTCATTTAGGCGCACTGGTTTAGAAGGAGTACTTTGATTCTGCACTTTGAAGTTCGCTTACTTCTGGCGAAGCGATCAATGTTCTTTCAATGTTCGACATTCAAAAGAAATTGCCATATTTAGTTTAAAAGCAGAAAAATTTTACAAGTAAATTCATTTTTGTTTTATTTCAAGAACCGTTGATAATGTTAAAATGTCATTCTATAAAGCTAAAACAAATAAGAATTGCAAACAAAAGCACAGGGGCTCAAATTTTATTGATAGGATGGAAATCAGCCAAACGGGTGATTCCATAGAGTATTTACAAAGTTTGAAAATGGTAATTTAAGGGAAAAGGCTACATTGAAACATAACGACCACTATCCTTCTACCGACTTTGAATTAGGGACATCCTGAGCTTCTATCGAAAATGACCGTGATTAGAGTTTTTGTTCTGATGGATGGCATTACCGCTGCTGAGGGACTTGCCCCTATTGAACATAGTTACTTGCCATTATCACTAACTTTTGCCTGGATTGTACTTTGAGATTTCCAATCCACCGAGATGATTTTTGATTATGTCTCTAATTTTTGCCTGGACTGACCTTTCGGGTTTTCAATCCACCGAGACATTTTTTTTTCTTTTTTTTTTAGGCAAAGTATTTCTTGACTACATCAACATTTGTGGGGTAGGTAAATTCCTCTCTGTCCATGGTTGCAAGTCTCAAGGCGCCGCCTGAGAAAGCTTTCTTGACCACATAGGAGCCGTCATAATTCGGAGTCCATTTGCCCCGAGATTCAGTGAGGAATGATTGTATCTTTTTGAGCACAAGGTCTCCTTTCCTGAAGACGCGAGGTCGGACCTTTTTTTCAAACGCCTTCTTCATTCTTTGTTGATACAACTGACCGTGGCATAGTGTCGTTATTTGTTTTTCCTCAATCAGATTTAGTTCTTGTCGACTTTGGCACCATTCAGCCTTTGTTAGCTTAACTTCCATCAATATCCGGATCGATGGGATCTCTACTTCGATGGGGAGCACTGCCTCCATGCCATACACTAGAGAGAAAGGGGTAGCCCCTGTTGAAGTGCGGACAGATGTGCGATAACCGTGAAGAGCAAAGGGTAGCATCTTGTGCCAATCTTTATAGGGTACAACCATCTTTTGAACAATCTTCTTGATGTTCTTGTTACCCGCTTCTACCGCTCCATTCATCTTGGGTCGGTAGGGAGATGAGTTATGGTGTTCGATTTTGAACTCAGTGCACAACTCTTTCATAATCTTATTGTTCAAGTTAGATCCATTATCTATAATGATCTGTCTCAGAACACCATAACGGAAGATGTTATTGTTTTTGATAAATCGGACTACCACTTGTCGGGTTACATTGGCGTACGATGCTGCTTCGACCCATTTGGTGATTTAATCAATGGCTACCAGGATAAACCGATGTCCGTTTGAAGCTTTGGGCTCAATCATGCCAATCATGTTGATTCCCCATATGGAAAAAGGCCATGGGGAAGAGAGAACTTTGAGATGTGTTGGCGGTACATGGATTTTGTCGGAGTATATCTGACGCTTGTGACACCTCCTCATGTACTTGTAGCAGTCAGATTCCATGGTCAACCAGTAGTATCCTGCTCTCATAATTTTTCTCGCCCTTGCGTGTCAGTTGGCATGAGTGCCAAAGGATCCTTCATGAATTTCTTTTATCAGCATGTCTGCTTCTGGTCTGTCTACACATCGGAGCAAGACCATGTCAAAGTTTCTCTTATAGAGTGTATCACCGCTCAGAAAGAAGCTGCCTGCTAGCCTTCTGAGGGTTTTTCTGTCTTTCCTCAGTGCCCCAGGTGTGTACTCTTGTTTCTGAAGGAAGCATTTGATATCGTGATACCAAGGTTTATCATCTATGACTACTTCAATCGTGAAGATGTAAGCGGGGCATTCAAGGCGCATTATGTCGATCTTAGGTAAGTCGTTCCATTGACCTACACTAATCATGGAAGAGAGGGTGGCTAGTGCATCAGCCATGTGATTCTCTTCACGAGGGATATGATGAAACTCGATTCTGATGAAGAATGGTAACAACCTCCTCGCATAGTCTTTGTAAGGAATCAATCCGCATTAGTATGTGTTCCAGTCTCCTTTGATCTGATTGACGACCAAAGCTGAGTCGCCATATACATCCAAGTTCTTGATCCTTAAATCAATTTCTTCGTCGAGACCCATAATACAAGCTTCGTATTCGGTCTCTTAATTTGTACACTTGAATGTAAGTCTGGTAGTGAAAGGAATGTGGGTACCCTGAGGTTGTCGCTCCCGGGATTTTCATCCAAGTACAAATGCAAAAGTGGCATTGAAACAGAGTCGCCAGCAATGTGTATTTATCCCAAGAGAGGGAAACGAAACACCGCGTAAACCTGAGGAGAAGGAAAGAACATGTTCTTGCGACCAAGAGAACTGGATTCGGGAGTCGGTTACGCGAGAGGAAGGTATTAGCACCCCCACGCGTCCATCGTACCCGATGGGATCTACGCTTGCTTGTTTCGATCAAAGGGTGTAGGAAAAGGATACTGGAAAAGGAATGGAAAAGGAAAGGAGAGAGAAAGAGAAACAAATGTAGGGAAAATAAAAGAAGTGCTCGAATGGGCCCTACCCCACTGCCTACGTATCTCATCGGGAACATGAGAATCAGAGCGACGTAGTTCCTCTCACTAGGGATGGATTGTTTGTGTTTTTTAAAGAACGGCTAACGTTTTAGCTCAGGTGTTGCAGGCTCGCTGGTCCGAGTGCGTTACCATCTTGCAAGAGAACGAGAAGGAGCACGTTCGTACGTTGAGAGTGAAAGAGGTGAGGAAAGAATTCCCGAAGGAAAGACGTTGTTGTTTGTTTTTGTCTTTTAGAAAGAAGTGTTTTGTTATTTGTTTGCATATGATAGTGTATCAAAATCTTAATCATTGGAATGCGTACATCCTCACATTCCAAGATGGAATGAGTAAGAAAGCACACTAAGTGTGAAGAAGACCCTCACATTTAGTTCCAATTATTAAGGTTCAAACACATTAGCATACTTGTATTTATTAAGTGTTTTTGTTGATTATGAAATGAAGAAGTGTTTTTCTTTATTTGTACCTTCAACAAGTATTGCATTTAAGTCCCTCATACAAGATCAAATGTTTAACACATTGACCCAAGATGGGCTATATGCTACACATTCTAAGATTATAAGAGAAGACCCCTTATAATCTTTTCTTTATATGAAAGGCCTAAATGCAATAAATGCCTACCTTTATTAGATATTTTGAATTTTCTTTGAGATGAGAAGATGAAAGACTCAAGTGGGAGAAAAAGGTAAAAATCTATGTGAACTAAGACTCAATCCTAATTGATTAGTTAAGGGAGTGATCCTAATGGTTTGTGAGGTTGCAAAACCTAAAGTCTAAAAAAGGAAGGAGCTAAACAATTCACTTCTAAAGTAGAAGATGAATTGCAACTCAAAAGGGAAAGTGATGAGTTAATCAAAGAAAGCACATAAGTGCTTACAAAACACAAGATTGAATTGTAAAAGATGAAAGGAAAGGGGTTTGAATGTGGATTCCTTATCCACACTCAATTTCAACTTACCAAAGCCCCTACATGGTTAGTAAACATGGAAACATGTATAAGAAGTAAAAAGAAACACTTAATGCACATTAAAGTTCACAAGAATAAGATGAAGAATCAAATCCTAATGTCACAACCAGAATGTGAACCATATTGACAACAAGTGAATATCATCATACAAGTTCAAATGAATAAGCAACAATCATCATCCATAGCATTCAAACATGTTACCCTAAGAAAGGATAGATGAAAGATGAAAAGAAATGAAGAGAACATGCATAAATGGAACATGCAAATCCAAGGATCAGAATTGAAACTAAATTAAAAATGGTTTATAAACATCTCAAAGTATTCATGAATCAACATTCAAGACATTCAAGAAGTGGTAGAAGAAGAATTGAAATGAATGTTCAAAAAGAAAGTGCAAACAATACATGTCAAGGGTGCATAAAGTTCAAGTTGAAATGAAAATGTAAAGATGACCTATAATGGGTACCAAAGACCTATAATATCACATGAATAGCTCACAAAATATGCAAATGCTCATACAAATATGCACAAAAGAATTCATGCAAACATGCACCAAAGTTGAAATGATATGACATGGATTATGCTTCAAATGTAATGCATCAAACAAAAATCAAATGAACTTATGAAAATTATGCAAACATGGTATTAGAATTCCTAAGTCAGAAGTAAATCATACATCAAGATAGCATGTCAAAATTCATGGCAAAATGGCTTCAAACAAAGCAATTAGGTCAAGTTGAAACACCATGCAAAGTAGTGCAAAAGATAAACATCAAAACATGTCATAAAATGACCTAAAAAATCAACCAAAAATCATCTAACATGCTTCAATGTATTAGTGAATCAATGCAAAAATAATCAAGTCAAAACAATTTGTAATGAACAAGAACAAAATTCTACAAACCCATGTATCATACTTAGAATGTATACAAATGGAAATTCAAAGAAAATTATGAAACATGGGTAAAAATGTCATAAAATCATGAAATAAAAATATCAAAAATTTCCTAAATGTCTTGATAACACTCATGAATTTGTCTAGAATTTTCTGATGTTGTTTTGTAATTTTAAATATTAAAAAGGAAACGTGCATAAAAATGAAGTAAATGAAATGAAATTGAAATAAGCAAGGAGGTGTATGCAGCAACATTATCACGTTCAAATGGTTTGAGCTTTAAAACACACGGTGCAAATAGCAATGATCCAGTCCAAACATGCGCAATCCACACTATCAATCATGCACTCTCAGTCAACATAAAGTCAAACAATACACACCATTGGATCAAGTCTAGTCAACAAGTCAGTCAAAGTAAACAAATCCAACACATGCGCATGAAGGCACACACACACTACCATGCACTGCACCACATATTAATTAAATGAGATCAGAAATATAACACGTGAGGAGCATGCTTATTTTAATGTGCTGTCACGTTTTGGAGCGTTAGATTAAAAGATCCAATGGCTGTAATTCAAACTGGCACAAACCCTAACAATTAAAGCTACCGGCCGGAGAAGGACCTCCGGTCATCTTCTCCGGCCAACAACCACCACCTGCAAACTTTGGATTCCACAGAAATGCGCGATTCTTAAACCAAAATGAAGCTAAGGTTATGGAGATCAAAGATACGCAATTATTTTTCACATAACAAGCATGTACACAAAGAACAGGGGAGAGGAAGATATGCCCTAAGTTTTGAAACTACGCTTCTAAGAGGCCTATCAACTAGCCGGAGTGAGTAGAGCTTCTAGCAACAAAAACAAGCCAAAATTAATGAAAATCAACTGAAATAAAGTTGAATGATGAAACCTGAAAATGTGGAGAAATTGGAGATGTTGAGAAAACCAGAGAAAAGCTTGATATTCTGAGCTTCACTTGGCCAAATAAAGGCTTTCAAATTTTGAAGAATGATGACGGATATGGATTTGCAGTGTGTTTACTTCAACAATCCAATGCTGCTTCAAGTTCAGTGATGATTGAAGATGAAGCTTGAAGGTGAAATTAGGGGGGAATGATGATGGACTCGTGCAACTCAGAGAGAAAAAGAGAGAGAAGACTTGAAGTGTTTGAGAGGTAGAGTGAAAAATGAAGCTCCAGTTGAAATGTGAGAGTGAAATTCAATTTATATGGGAGCTTAACCACGGTTAACATGAGTTGGTTAATTGAGTTAAGATGGTTTAGGTGAGTCCATCCTAACTAACTGAGTCAAGTTAGTTAAGGGACGAGTTAGCAAGGCTGTGTTATGGTGATGGTGATTCATGGTGAGCTATGGTGGAGATGAGAATGAACTGAAATGGAAAGGCTGTTGTAGCAGAAACTTGTTCAGCAAGTTGTTCTTTCCATTCTCATGTATGGCACGTGCTAGTGTGCATGGTGTAGGTGATATGTGCTTGGTTGAAAGAGGAAAGCTGATGTGATGAAGTGTTTGTGGTGTGTGTGAACCAAAAACTACAACTTCTGATGTGAAGCATGATGAAATCAGTTGAAAATGGTGATATTTACGCATGGATATCTCTCTCTTCAGGCCATGGAAATGGATGATTCTAGTATCATTACAAAGTGTGTACATGATATAACAACTTTGATGTTGAAAAGAAGTGAAAATGAGATTTGCAACATATTGGAAATGTGCTTCAAACATAGGAACTCAAAACTGGCTTGAAATGCTGCATAATGCGCGCGTGTGTGGCATGACCTGGTTGTGACTTAGTCAAATTTCAGTTGCATTGACCATACTTTGAGCCATCATAACTTCTTATCCTTTGATCCAATGAAAAACTCATGAACACCAACTTTGAAGATCTCACATAGAGGAACGACTTTCATGTTGAAAGATTTTTCATTTGAGGCCTCTAACCATGAGTAATTGATCAAAACATTTGGTCCACCACATGTTTGTGAAAATGACTGCGCATGACCTAAGATTTGCCTAAACTGACTTGCATCTTGCCCAAGTTTTCCTCAACTTTGATCATCCATAACTCTCTCAATTCTTATCCAATGGAGATGTTCTGCACATGGATTTGAGTGGAATTTTCATTTGTTGTGGCCGAGTGGAATTTTCATTTGATGTCTCAATTTTGAATGGCTTTGGTTCAAAGTCTGGTGCAAAATGGCCAAAACTTTCCTTATTTAGTAACCCTACTTCTTCCAAAAATGGCAACTTTTCAAATCTTGATTTTTCATGATCCTCTTGGAGTTTCTTGATCAAATTTTGTACATTGGTCACATATAACATGAATTTCATGAATTTGGCCTCAAAAAGTCAAGAGTTGACTTTTTCCCCTGATTATTTGACTTTGCCCCAATTTTTCTGATTTTTTATCTTTCTTCCAATTGAACCACTTCTAAAACCAATTGAGAGGCAATTTTCCACACACATACACTTAAGAACATGTAGAATACCATGACATCAAGTTTTACCTAAAAATCAGAGATAACCTGATTTTATTGGAAACCCTAGTTTTGATACCCTCCTCCTAAGGGAAAAATGTGCAGTCTTCAATTTCAAATTCCTCAGAGTATGTTGTGTATCCTCTTAAAGGATGATGAAATATGCCACTTAAGGGTGATTTTGAACCAATGAACTATCTCTTTTGAGGGTTTCCTTCAGTTTTTGGACCTCTTGCATAGTGAAGAATGTAGTGCTTCAATCTCCTATTGAATCTCACTTTCTTGAGGTTTTGGATGATCAATTGAGATAGTATGAGACATGAAATACCTCTTGGCTTGCCTTGAGACAACTTGTTTGACCTTTTGTGCCTTGAATGATTCTTTGATTGCCCCATCTTTCACCTGATCACATGCCTTGATGGTAAGAGGGATGATATGCTTCATTTTTCTATGTTAAAGATGCAATGCAATGTTAATGAGATGGATATGATATGATATATGATAATGCTATGCTATGATGACAAAAGGGAGAGCAAATTTTGAGGTATTTCAGAGGTGTTATAATGATTGCCCCAATTCCGTTTCCGTAATGATTGACAGCTCCATCAAAGATTACTCCCCACTGGGAACCTGGTTCTGGACCTTCACTGGGTAGTGGTTCATCGCAGTCTTTCATTTTCAAATACATGACATCTTCATCCGGGAAGTCAAAACCGATTGATTCCTGATCGTTGTAATACCCCAAAATTTGCTCTCCTCTTTTGGCATCATAGCATGGCATTATCATTTATCATATCATATCCATCTCATTAGCATTGCATTGCATTTAACATAGAAAAATGAAGCATGGCATCCTTCTTACCATCAGGGCATGTGATCAGGTGGGAGATGGACAATCAAGAGATCATTCAAAGCACAAAAAGGTCAGTCAAGTTGCCTCAAGGCAAGCCAAGAAGCCTTTCATGTCTCATACTATCTCAATTGATCATCCACAACCTCAAGGATAAGAGATACAATGGGAGATTGAAGCATTACATCTTTCACTATGCAAGAGGTTCAAAAAATGAAGGAAAACCCTCAAAAGAGATAGCTCATTGATCCAAAATCATCCTCAAATGGCATATATCATCATCCTTTAAGAGGATACACAACATACTCTGAGGAATTTGAAATTGAAGACTGCACTTTTCCCTCCTAACCAGAGGGGGTCAAGATTAGGGTTTCCAATTAAATCAGGGTATCTCTGATTTTTTGGTCAAAACTTGATGTCATGGTATTCCATATGTCCTTAAGTGTATGGGTGTGGAAAATTACATCTCAATTGGTTTTAGAAGTGGTTCAATTGGAAGAAAGATAAAAAATCAGGAAATTTGGGGCAAAGTCAAATAATCAGAGGAAAAGTCAACTCTTGACTTTTTGAGGCTAAATTCATGAAATTCATGTTATATGTGTCCAATGTGCAAAATTTGATCAAGAAACTCCAAAGGAATCATGAAAAAATCAAGATGTGGAAAGTTGCCATTTTTGGGTGAAGTAGGGTTACTAAAAATAGTAAGTTTTGGCCATTTTGCATCAGAGTTTGAACCAAGGCCATTTAAAATTGAAGCATCAAATGAAAATTCCACCAGGCCACAACAAAAGGTCTTGCTTTAAGCTTCAAATCCATGTGTAGAACATCTCAATTGGATAAATATTGAGGGAGATATGATGGATCAAAGTTGGAAGAAAGTAGGCCAAAACTAGGTCATGACCAAGAATTTTCAGGTCACGCGCGCATCATTTCCTCAAACAGTTGGTGTGCCAAAAGTCAAGCCTAATTTCTCCAAGAAGAAAGCTCCAAATGAGAAAATTTTCAACATCAAAGTTGTTCTTTGTAGTGTCATCTTCAATATTGATGTTGGGAAAATTTTGAATTGATCAAGCTATGAGTGAGTTATAGTGGTCTCAATTTAGTGTGTTCAGACTGAAATTCCATGCACCAAGCTGCCTTGTCAACCGACCAACTGTCTTGCCTACAAACCAGT
Source organism: Lathyrus tuberosus (assembly GCA_022829125.1). Taxonomy (NCBI): domain Eukaryota; kingdom Viridiplantae; phylum Streptophyta; class Magnoliopsida; order Fabales; family Fabaceae; genus Lathyrus; species Lathyrus tuberosus. Next base: position 9,863,237 of record JALAZF010000214.1, read on the forward strand.
CCCAAACCTTGATGTTCCAAGTTGCTTTTCACCAATTTCCAAGCCTCAATTCAATTCAATTTTCACCCCAAACTTGTTCCATGATATCTCCTCTTCCATTTGGCATCAATACCTCTTTGTTTCATTCACAAACTAGAGAGAAATTCTTGGTCAAACCATTAAACCTTGGGCTGCTAAAAATCAGAAAAAAGAATGTTGTTGTTATTGTCATGTTTTAATCCACACGCATACAGTCTGTATTCCTTTCCACTTTTAACCAAACACCTTCCTTACACTAGCCTCATCATGTTGCATCATACATGAGAAGGGAACGAATGAAACTTGCTGAACAAGTTTATACTACATAGCCGTGATATTGCAATGTTACTTTTATCACCACCATAGTTTGTCATGTGCTGCCACCACCATATCATTGCTCTCCCTAACTAACTTGACTCAGTTAGTTAGGGATGACTCACTCAAACCATTGTGACTCAGTTAACCTCACTCAGTTTAACCTTGGTTAACTCACACTATAAAACCAAATCTCACCATACAACACTCATTTTCTCACATTCACTTCAGAATTCTCCTCTCACTCTCTCTGATTTTGCTCATCTTCTTCTCCACGATTTCAACTCCATTGTGCTTCCATTGATCATTGCTTGGTGTGGTTGAATCAAGAGCAACAAGAACAACTCCATTTCTGCAAGTTCAGCATCATTGCAAGCTTCAATATCCTTCATCTATTTACGAATCCATAGCATTTATTTTTCTAAGTTTGAAGATCTAGAAGCTCAGCATATCAAGCTTTTTTCTGGTTTTTTTCTCAACATCTCCAATTGCTCCACATTTTCAGGTTTCATCATTCAACTTTGCTTCAGTTGATTTTCATTAATTTTAGCTTGTTTTTGTTAATTTAAGCTTGATAGAAGCTCTGCTTACTCCGGCTAGTTGATAGGCCTTGTAGAGGCTTAGATCCAAAAGTTAGGGCTTGGTTTGATCCTCTCTGTTCTTTGTGTGCATGCTTGTTGTGTGAAAAATAATTGCGTATCATTGGTCTCCATTATCTCAGCTTCATTTTGGTATGCGTATTGTGTGTTTTGGTGAACATGTGAGTTTGCAGGTGGTGGTTGTTGGCCGGAGAAGGTGACCGGAGGTCATCTCCGGCCGGTGATATTTATTCTAGGGTTTTGTTTGCAGTTTTAATCGTAGCCGTTGATGTGTTCCCATCGTGTGGTGAAAAACGTGACAGCGCATTAAAATAGGCGTGCATGTCACGTGTTTTTATTTCTGATTTCATTTAATCATTGTGTGGTGCAGTGCATGGTATGTAGTGTGTGTCTTCACGCGCGTGTGTTGGATTCAATTACTTTGACTTTGGTGTTGACTTGACTTGATCCAAGGGTGATAATTGCTTGACTTTGGTTTGACTGAAGTGCATGGTTATTAATGTGTACTGCGCGCTTAATGGACCTGGACTGTTTTGCTATCCACACCTCCATTTCTAAAGGCCCAATGATTTTTGAACTCATTTTTACTAGGCATGCACCCCCATTCATTTTTGCATTGCATTTATTTTTCCATTTTTCTACACGTTTGTTTTTTATTTTTAAAAATACTAAATAGTATCATAAAATTCCAAAAAAAATCATGAGTATCATTAAAAAATTTAGAAAATTTTTGATATTTTCATTTCATGATTTTATGACACTTTTGCCCCTGTTGAACAATTTTCTTTGAATTTCCATTTAGATGCATTCTAAGCATGATACATGAATTTGTTTAATTTTTTTCTTGCTCATTACAAACTGTTTTGACATGATTCTTTTTGCATTGATTCACTAATACATTGAAGCATGTTAGATGATTTTTGTTTGATTTTTTAGGTCACTTTATGACATGTTTTGATGCCTATATTTGCACCACTTTGCATGATGTTTCAATTTGACCTAATTGCTTTGTTTGAAGTCATTTTGCTCTGAATTTTTACATGCTATCTTGATGTATGATGCATTTCTGACTTAGGCATTCCAATAATATGCTGGCATAATTTTCATGAATCCATTTGGTTTTTGTTTGATGCATTACATTTGAAGTATAATACATGTCATGTCATTTTAACTTTAGTGCATGTTTGCATGAATTCTTTTGTGCATATTTGTATGAGCATTTGCATATTTGTATGAGTCATTCAAGTGATATTATAGGTCATTGTTGCACATTATAGGTCATCTTCACATGTTCATTTCAACTTGAACTTTGTGCATCCTAACATGTATTGTTTGCACCTTCTTTTTGAATTTTCATCTCACTTCTTCTTCTATTACTTCTTGAATGTCTTGATGGTTGATTCATGGATACTTTTGAGATGTTCATAAACCTTTTTTCATTTAGTTTCAATTCTGGTTGTTGATGTACATGTTCCATTTATGCATGTCCTTTTCATTTCTTTCCATCTTTCATCTATCCCTTCTTCTTGTAACATGTTTAAATGCTAATGGGTGATGATTATTGCTTATTCACTTGCATTTGTATGATGATATTCACTTGTTATCCATATGATGCACATTCTGGTTGTGATATTAGGATTTGATTTTTCATCTTATTCTTTTGAATTTTAATGTTCATTAAGTGCTTTTTGCTTCTTATACATGTTTCCATGTTTACTAACCATGTAGGGGCTTTGGTAAGTTTCAATTGAGTGTGGATAAGGAATCCACATTCAACTTCTATCCTTTCTCTTTTACAATTCCATTTTATGTTTTGTTAAGCATTTATGTGCTTTCTTTTAATAACTCATTACTTTCCCTTTTTGAATTACAATTCATCTTCTACTTTAGAAGTGAATTGTTTAATTCATTCTTTCTTTAGACTTTAGGTTGAAACCTCACGAACCATTAGGATCACTCCCTTTAATCTTCAATTAGGATTGAATCTTAGTCCACATAGGTTTTACCTTTTCTTCTCTCTTGAGTCTCTCTCTTCTCATCTCTTAAAGGAAACTCAAAGCATTTAATAAAGGTAGGCATTTATTGCATTTAGGCCTTTCATATAAAGAAGAGATTATAAAGGGGTCTTCTCTTATAATCTTAGAATGTGTAGCATATAGCCCATCTTGGGTCAATGTGTTAAACATTTGATCTTGTATGAGGGACTTAAATGCAATACTTGTTGGAGGTACAAATAAAAACACTTCTTCATTTCTTAATTAACAAAAACACTTAATAAACACAAGTATGCTAGTGTGTTTGAACCTTGACAATTGGAACTAAGTGTGGGGGTCTTCTTCACTCTTAGTGTGCTTTCTTACCCATTCCATCTTGGAATGTGAGAATGTACACATTCCAATGACTAAGATTTAGATACACTATCATATGCAAACAAATGAAAAACTCTTAAAAGACAAAAACAAACAATAACGTCTTTCCTTCGGGAATTCTTTTCGCATCTCATTCATTCTCAACGCACGAACGCGCTTCTACTCGTTCTCTTGCAAGATGGTAACGCACTCGGACCAGCGAGCCTGCAACACCTGAGCTAGAACGTAAGCCGTTCTCTAAAAAACACAAACAATTCATCCCTAGTGAGGGGAACTACGTCGCTCTGATTCTCATGCTCCCGATGAGATACGTAGGCAGTGGGGTAGGGCCCGTGCGAGCACTTCTTTTATTTTCCCTACATTTGTTTCTCGTTCCTTTTCCAGTTCTCTTTTCGTTCCTTTTCCAGTATTCTTTTCTATCACCCTTTGATCGAGACAAGCAAGCGTGGATCCCATCGGGTACGATGGACGCGAGGGGGTGCTAATACCTTCCTCTCGTGTAACCGACTCCCTTACCCATTCTCTTGGTCGCAAGACCATGCTCTATCCTTTCCTTCAGGTTTATGCGGTGTTTCCTTTCCCTCTCTTGGGATAAATACACATTGCTGGCGACTCTGTTTGGTGCCACTTTCGCGTTTGTACTAGGATGAAAATCCCGGGAGCGACAGCTGGCGACTCTGCTGGGGAACTGGTTGACCTATTGCTGGTCCATCCTAAGCGAGTCAATCCTAGCGCTTGTTTGTTTTTTCATTGGGTGTTTACTGTTGTGCTATATGTTGCTGTTTATTTATTTTACTGCATTTACTGCATTTTAGCATTACATATCATATATTATATTGTGTTGCACTGTTTTGTCTGTTTGGCGGGATGGGATTTCTGAGAGATAAGCCCATTACACAGGCTTGAGTATACACTTAGAATTAGAGTGGAGAGTAGTGGTACCTACGTGCCGTTTGGAGTGCGTTGGGTGTTCACGAAATTCACAGCTAGACGAGGCTATCTTAGGACACGTCGTGGCATGCGCATCTTGCGTATTCCAGGATGTAGATCTAGAGAGCTGTCGACTCTAGTGACCGATCATGAGGACCTTAGGGGAAACATCCCTCTTTAGCGGTGACAATGGCAGACCACATTCTGTGGCAAACCCATTCGCACCCGAGGACCCACTTTGGAACTTGCATAGGATGACTTTTATTTTCTAAGGGGAGTCAGTGGACGACCTCTTTGATTGGCATAGCATTGTATCCTACGGGCTGAATGTGTTATTGCTTCTCAAACCTCCGAAGCTGACAAGCCTTATTTTCTAAGAACCACATGTGAGTATAGGCGGGATGTTTACAGGTTTGCAGGAAACCCAGCCTCCTACCTACCTTACTTGTGATTCTATGATGATTTCAGACATTGTATCCTATGACAGTGATTTAAGTGTTCATCTCAGATATTGCCAGATTCAGTACAGAGACACAGTGCACACAGTTCAATACAGACACAGACACTTGATTACCTGATCACATGCCCTTTTGCATTGCATGATCATATCATAACAGTTATGTTTGTCATTTTCAGGTGCATAATACATTTCTGATTCCAATCCATGGGTTCAACAGAGATCGTTGCCGAGAGAAAGAACAATGTGTCTTACAAGTTTCCAGATCCTGTCTTGGATTCATTGCTCAAAGTTATAGATATGGCTGGTCCGGGTATTCTTGATTGGTTTCAGAAGAGCTACGAGAATTTGGTTGGGATGGTCCGTACAATCACCAAGTATGAACATGATGCTTTGCACACTCTGCTGCAGTTCTACGAGCCTTCGTTGAGGTGCTTTCTTTTTTCAGATTACATTTTGATGCCAACACTGGAAGAATTCTCATTTATTTTGGGAATTCCGATCACGTCGGCAATACCATTCTTCTCTGGTAGTTCTCCCAGCGTAAAAGAAATTGCTGCTGCTTTACAAATGGATCAGGCAGTGATAAAGAGTGGTGTGAGCAGTAAAAATGGAGTTAGCGGATTTCATTTAGAATTTCTGTCTGGACAGGCCCAAGAGGCTGCAAGTGCTAAAAATTGGACGGTTTACAATTCCATTCTGGCTCTCTGCATATATGGCCTAGTTTTCTTTCCCAATCAGCAAGACTTTGTGGATATGCAAGCAACGAGAGTTTTCGTCCTTAAAAATCCAGTCCCTACTTTGTTAGGAGATTTTTATCATTCCGTGCACTATAAGAATGAGAAAAGGAGGGGAGGATCTGTTAGTTGTTGTACTCCACTGCTGAGTCACTGGTTTTTCAAACATTTGCCTCAGACAGGTGCCTTTGTGGAAACCAAAGATGTGGCGAAATGGTCTAAACGATTGATGAGTTTAACTGCTGATAACATTGTATGGTTTGACCACCGGTTATTGAGAACAGAGCTTGTCACAAGATGCGGAAATTTTCCAAATGTGCCTTTGATTGGCAGAAAAGGAGGGATCAATTATAATCCAGTTTTGGCCATCCGACAGTTTGGGTATGCTTCCAGGGATCCTCCTACAGAGCAAGATGTGGAAGAATCTTTATTTTTTACAGGAACTAAAGATGCGAAGGTGGTAGAAGTAGTGAATGCTTGGAAAGATAAGCACAAAATTGGAAAAGCAGTTTTTGGAAAAGGAGATTGTAGATCTTATCCTGAATATGACAGGTGGATTGAGACGAAAGTAAAGGAATTGCTTTTACCCTTTTCAAGGGGACCTCTTTTATGTTCAGTACAGCCAGAACAACCCACTATGGTGGCTATTGAAGAATGTGAGAAGTGGAAGAAAATGGTCAGAGAGTTGCAGATAGAGAATTCTGGAATGAGCAGATGTCTTCAGAAAGCTCTAGCTGACAACAAAGAGTTGGAAAAGAGAGCCTTGAAAGCGGAAAAAACCTTGGCTGACAAAGAGGAAGATTTTGATGACAGAGCTCGGTACTTTCGGAAACTTACTTTGGGAGCAGATGACACTAGTCAGGCTCACAAGATTACAAAAGAGGCTTTAGCCCGAAGCAAGGATTCATTAACTCAACTTCGTCAAGCTTGGGATGAAGTCAGAATTGAAAATGCCGAGTTAAAGGATCAGGCGAAGACTAAAGACGAGGAGCTTAAAAAGGCACATGAGCAGAGGAGAAAGTATCGGGAAAGTCTCGGTAAAAGTCAAGAACAGTTAGAAGAAGCTAGGAGCCAGTTGAAGAATACCAAGAAAGAGCTTGAAGAAGCCATGATAGAAAGAGAGATACTCAAGACGCAAGCTGGCATAAAGAGACACAAAGGAGTGCATGATGACGATGCTCTTATGCTGCATATGGGTTCTTTAACTGAAGCTCTTGAGAAAAGGGATGTCTTGATCAAAGAAATGATTGAAAAGCCGAATCACCAGCGTACCCGTATACTTTTTTAGGAGATCAAATACTCAAGTGATAAGCTGAAGGATGTGGAATTGTCAGATTGATGTTCTTTTCCCTGTATTTTGTTGTTAATGGCTACCATCAGGCTTGTTGATGGATCCATTTTTTTCCTTGTATTGCATTTGCGGTTGAACCTTTCTTAAATGTACTTGAATATTTTGTTGAATGAGTATGAGCAGTTTATTCAGAATTACTCTTTATCAGATAGCCGCACACAAGCACATGACCACGATACGTCTCTTTATATCACGATTTCTGGTCTTCAGATTTCTGTGGTTTGGATTGGAATCAGGGTATAAAAGCACCTAGGAAATGACAAACATGGCACTGCATGGCATTGCATATCATTTTGCATTTTTGTTACTTGCTTTTCAGGTACTCGTTGCAGGGTCTCTAACCTTTATTTGGTTTCAGGCAGTATAGCGGAGAATCATATTCACCGATATTCGACGCGAAGAAATCAAGTAAGAATCATGGATCAAGTGCAAAGTGATTTGGCCGAAATGAGGGCGCGTATGGACCAGTTTATGACCCTCATGACTGGCATGGCGCAAAATCAGGAGAGATTGAGGCTTCTGGTCGAGCGTCCAAACAATGGGCCCGAAGGTGATCAGCATGACAATTCACAGGGACATGGCATCCCTCCTCCCGGTGGCAACCCTCCTCCTGGTGGTAACAATCGGGGTAATGGAAATGGTAGGCATGCTGGTGTTACTCTTGAAGATACTCTGGAAGACCAATTTACTCTGCTGGATGCTGATGTGGGTAATCAAGGTGATCGAAGGTATGAGGAGTTAGCAGAAAAGATCAGGGCCATAGAATGCAAGAACTCTATGGGTATTGATGTTACCAGCTTGGGGCTGGTCTCAGGAGTCAGAATTCCCCCTAAATTCAAGCCTCCCACTTTTGATAAGTATCACGGCAATGCGTGTCCCCAAACGCATCTTCAAGCTTACTTTGGGAAGATTTCAGCCCATACGGATGACGAGAAGCTATGGATGCACTATTTTCAGGACAGCCTGGCTGGGGCGTCCTTGACCTGGTATATGAAGTTGAATAGAGTTGCTGTGAAGAATTGGAAAGATCTGGCAGAAGCGTTCCTGAAGCAATACCAGTATAATATTGACATGGCGCCCAACCGCACTCAATTGCAGGGGTTGTCACAAAATGCCAAGGAGAGTTTCAAAGAATATGCACAGAGGTGGAGGGAAATGGCTGCCCAGGTTCAACCTCCCTTGTCAGACAGAGAAATGGCAGATATGTTCATGGGCACCTTGCAAGGGGCCTATCTTGATAGATTAGCTGCTTGTCCGTCAACTGGATTTGCTGATATTGTGATTGCGGGAGAAAGAATATAAAGTCTGTTAAAGCTTGGAAAAATCCAGGATGTGAGTGGGGCTGGCTCTTCGGGGACGAAGAAACCGTTTGCTAGTAACCAGAAAAGAAGAGAAGGTGATACGAATGTTGTGTTTAGAGGACGAGGCAGAGGGCGTTCTCAAGCTTATTATCAGGTAGATGCTGTAACCATCCCCACACCGTCTGTTCAGAAACAACAACCCCAACAACAAGTTCAACAGCAACAACCTTTTTTTCAGCAAAGATCTAGGCAGAGGGATCGTAAGATGGATCCTCTCCCTATGACTTATGCCGCGCTGTTGCCCCGGCTACTCGAGTTAAAGTTGGTAGAACTCCGTACTATGAAAGCTCCGGTTGCTGGAAACCTGCCACCTAACTTCGATGCTAATGCTCGTTGTGAGTTCCACTCAGGTGCTCAGGGGCACTCCATTGAAAAATGTTGGGCTTTCCATCATAAAGTACAAGATTTGATTGATGCTAAAGCCATCAATTTCTCTCCCGCTCCTAATATTACTCAGCATCCCATGCCTGATCATAGTGCAGCAAATGTGTACGCTATTGAAGATGGGAGGAGATTGAATTTGGTGTTAGACGTTCATCAAGTGAAAACTTCTTTGTTGGTTGTAAAAGATCGTTTATTGAAGGGACAGGTGTTCCCGGGCTGTAATCAAGATTGCTCTGAGTGTATGAATCAGGAGAACGGCTGCGATAAGTTGAAGATGGGTTTACAGAATCTGATCGATGAAGGATGTCTACAGTTCGACAGAGTCGTGAAAGACACTGATGAGATATCAACCGTGACCATCTATTACACTCCCGCTGAGATTCAAATGCCGGTCAATGCAGTTCTCGTGGCGAGTGTTGCGCCAGAAAGACCCAGTCCTGTCACTATCACGGTGCCAGGACCAATTCCGTTCACGTCTACGAAGGCTATCCCATGGCACTATGGGGCAGATGTATATTACGAAGGTAAAAAGCAGGAAGTTGAGTCGTCAGTCAGCCCAAATATTGATAACGTAGGGGGTGTAGGGGGCTTTACAAGGAGTGGAAGGTTGTTCGCTCCCCAAACCTTGAGAAGTGATAAAGAGGCAGAAGCTGCAGCAAAGGCTAAAGGTAAACAGGTGGTTGAAAATGCGCCTACACCTGAAGCAGAGACAAAGATTACTTTTGATAAGGAAATGGAAGAATTTATGAAGATAATCAAGAAAAGCGATTATAAGATTGTGGACCAACTGAATCAGACCCCTTCAAAAATTTCAATCTTGTCACTATTGATGTGCTCTGATGCGCATCGGCAGGCGTTGTTGAAAGTATTGAAGAGTGCATACGTGCCACAAGAAATTACTGTTAATCAGCTCGAGGGCGTAATCTCCAATGTTAATGTTAGCCATGGCTTGGGCTTTACAAGTAGAGATTTGACTGTTGAAGGAAGGAACCACAATAAGGCTTTGCATATCACGATGGAGTGTAAGGGCGCAGTGTTATCTCATGTACTGGTTCATCACTCAATGTCTTGCCCAAGAAGGCATTAATGAAGCTGGAAGTTGATGGTTTGATCTTAAGGCCTAGTGAATTGGTGGTCAGAGCATTCGATGGAACTAGACGATCTGTGTTTGGTGAGGTGGAATTGCCCGTACAAATTGGACCACAGGTATTCAAATCCACGTTCCATGTAATGGACATACAACCTGCATATAGCTGCCTATTGGGACGCCCTTGGATTCACGGAGCCGGGGCTGTTACTTCTACTCTACATCAAAAGCTGAAGTATGAGTTTGAAGGGCAGGTTGTGACGGTGAGTGGGGAAGAAGACATCTTTGTGAGTCACTTGTCCACGTTCAAGTACATTGAAATGGATGGGGAAATTCATGAGATGCTGTGCCAATCATTTGAAGCAGTCAATATTGACGATGCACTTGAGTCTTCTTCTGTACCAGTTGGGGCTGGTACCTCCATTTCATCTTACAAACAAGCTGTCGAAGTCGTCAGGGCAGGTAACGCCCAAGGTTGGGGCAGGCTGATAGAGACCCCAATGAAGGAAGACAAATTTGGTATTGGTTATCATCCCTCTACAACTTCAGATGCGGGGAGCAGGGGACCCATTACTTTCAATAGTGGGGGAATTATCTACACGGACCAGTCTTGTGCAGCCACAGAGGATAGTGTTGACAGTAATTGTGACCTGGACAACTGGGTACGCCCTCATGCTCCGGGACAACAAGTGCAAAACTGGTCCGTTGAAGAAGTCATCCGGGTTACTCTTCAAACAGAGTAATTTTTCTTTGTTTTTTCTAACCATAATGCATGTCAAAATCTTGCGCTCTGCCCAAGGCGTATAGATTCATTTGTAGGGCCACCATGGTTGCATTTGCAATGTTTAATCATTAATAAAGGACGTTTTGCAATCAAATTTTGTTCTCTGTCTTTCAGTTTTTATTTTTGCACAAAAATAAAATGGCAATGTTTCCTTTTCTTTTGTTTTGCTTAAAAATAAATTCTAAAATAAGGCATGAACCCGTTCATGCAGACTTGATCCTCCGGATACTACTGATAACGATTTTGATATGACTATGTATGACTTTGACAATCCGATTTATCAAGCCGAAGAAGGGGATGAGAAAGATTGTGAACTCCCTGAAGAACTGGCCAGATTGTTGAAACAAGAGGAAAGGGTCATCCAGCCTCATCAGGAAACTGTAGACATCATCAATATTGGTACCAAGGACGCCAAAAAAGAGATCAGGATTGGTGCCAGCTTGCAAGTAGATGTGAAGCAAACTTTGACGGAAATGTTGCGCGAGTATGTTGACATCTTCGCCTGGTCGTATCAAGACATGCCGGGGTTGGATACGGATATTGTCGTGCACATGCTGCCATTAAGAGAAGAATGTCTGCCAGTCAAGCAGAAACTTCGTCGGACTCACCCCGACATGGCTTTAAAGATTAAGGAGGAAGTCCAGAAGCAGTGGGATGCTGGGTTTCTTGCTGTGACAAAGTATCCTCCGTGGGTAGCCAACATCGTGCCAGTACCGAAGAAAGATGGAAAAGTGAGAATGTGTGTGGATTATCGAGATCTTAATAAAGCTAGCCCGAAAGATGATTTTCCACTACCTCATATTGATGTGCTGGTCGATAATACAGCTCAGTTTTCAGTGTTCTCATTTATGGACGGTTTCTCCGGGTACAACCAGATCAAGATGGCACCTGAAGATATGGAGAAGACCACGTTCATTACTCCGTGGGGTACATATTGTTATAAAGTAATGCCTTTCGGGTTGAAAAACGCAGGGGCAACGTACCAGCGGGCGATGGTGACATTGTTTCATGACTTGATTCATAAGGAGATCGAATGTTATGTAGATGATATGATTGCCAAGTCGAGAACAGAAGAGGAACATCTGATTAACCTGAAAAAGCTGTTTGAAAGGTTGAGAAAGTTCCGTCTGAGATTAAATCCAAACAAGTGCACGTTTGGGGTACGTTCTGGAAAGTTACTGGGTTTCATTGTGAGCGAAAGAGGAATCGAGGTTGATCCTGCCAAGGTGAAAGCAATACAAGAAATGCCTGAACCGAGAACAGAAAAAGAGGTTCGTGGTTTCTTGGGTAGATTGAACTACATTGCAAGGTTCATATCTCACCTAACAGCCACGTGTGAGCCAATATTTAAATTGTTAAGGAAAGATCAAACGGTCAGGTGGAATGACGATTGCCAATTGGCATTCGATAAGATAAAAGAATACTTGCAGGAACCTCCGATTCTAATGCCTCCAGTTGAAGGGAGACCGCTGATAATGTATCTGACAGTGCTTGAAGGTTCCATGGGTTGTGTTCTCGGTCAACATGACGAGACAGGTAGGAAGGAGCATGCTATTTACTACCTGAGCAAAAAGTTCAATGATTGTGAGTCCCGATACTCAATGCTTGAAAAGACATGCTGTGCGCTTGCATGGGCCGCTAAGCGATTGAGGCAATATATGGTTAGGCACACAACCTTGTTGATTTCAAAAATGGATCCTATCAAGTACATTTTCGAGAAACCAGCATTGACAGGCAGAGTTGCACGGTGGCAAATGGTCTTGACAGAGTATGACATTCAGTACACTTCACAAAAGGCCATCAAAGGAAGTATCTTGCCCGACTATCTTGCGCAACAGCCGATTGATAATTACCAACCCATGAAATTTGACTTCCCTGATGAGGACATCATGTTTCTCAAAGCTAAAGACTGCGAGGAACCACTTCCGGAGGAGGGGCCAGACCCTGAATCCAAATGGAGTCTGATGTTTGATGGGGCTGTCAATATGAATGGGTGCGGAGTTGGAGCAGTTCTTATCACGCCGGAAGGTGTTCATATGCCTTTCACTGCCCGAATAACTTTCGGATGCACCAACAATGAAGCAGAGTACGAAGCTTGTATAATGGGGATCGAGGAGGCGGTTAATCTACGGATTAAAACCCTTGATATATTCGGTGATTCAGCTTTGGTAATCAATCAAGTGAAAGGGAGTTGGTACACGCACCAAGCAAATCTAGTGCCGTATAGAGATTATACAAGGAGATTGCTGACGTTTTTCACAACAGTGAAACTGTACCACATTCCTCGAGATGAGAATAGGTTCACTGATGCCTTGGCCACTTTGTCTTCCATGATCAAAGTGCAAGGATGGAACCATGTACCTAAGATTGAGGTATCCCACCTTGACAGACCAGCATTTTTGTTTGCGGTCGATGCAACGTCTGATGACAAGCCATGGTTTCATGACATTAAGTGTTTCTTGAAAAGTCAAGAGTACCCGCCCGGGGCATCGTCCAAAGACAGGAAGACGTTGAGAAGGTTAGCTGGTAGTTTCTTCTTGAACAAAGATGGCGTGCTGTATAAAAGAAATTTTGACACGGTCCTGCTTAGATGTGTGGATAGACATGAAGCAGACTTGTTGATGATTGAAGTGCACGAAGGCTCTTTCGGTACCCATGCCGGAGGGCATGCAATGGCTAAAAAGTTGTTAAGATCGGGATATTATTGGTTGACTATGGAGTCAGATTATTGCAAATATGCCCGCAAATGCCATAAATGCCAGATCTATGCAGATAAGGTGCATGTGCCTCCAAATCCGTTGAGTATCATGTCGTCGCCTTGGCCGTTTGCCATGTGGGGCATTGATATGATCGGAAAGATTGAGCCTACAGCTTCCAATGGTCATCGTTTCATCTTGGTGGCAATTGATTACTTCACCAAATGGGTTGAACCCGCATCCTATGCCAATGTTACAAAACAAGTGGTCGCTCGTTTCTTAAAACGGGATATCATTTGCCGATATGGAGTTCCCGAAAGAATCATTACTGATAATGGTTCTAATTTGAATAATAAGATGATGGCTGAGTTATGCCGGGACTTCAAAATCGAACATCACAATTCTTCTCCGTACCGCCCAAAGATGAATGGCGCGGTCGAAGCGGCCAACAAAAATATCAAGAAGATTGTGCAGAAGATGGTTGTCACGTACAAAGATTGGCATGAGATGTTACCATTTGCTTTGCATGGGTATCGAACGTCGGTACGCACGTCCACTGGGGCAACCCCATTCTCACTTGTATACGGTATGGAGGCAGTACTACCAGTTGAAGTGGAGATTCCGTCCCTCAGAGTCATGATGGATGTTAAGCTAGATGAGGCTGAATGGGTACGAGCCAGATTTGATCAGTTGAGCCTTATTGAGGAAAAGCGATTGGCGGCTGTATGCCATGGGCAACTATATCAGCGCAGAATGAAGCAGGCATTTGACCAGAAGGTGCGTCCTCGGGTTTATAAAGTCGGAGATGTGGTACTCAAAAGGATCCTTCCTCCCAATACAGATCACAGGGGCAAATGGACTCCTAACTATGAAGGTCCATTCGTGGTTAAACAAGTCTTTTCGGGCGGAGCTTTATTGCTTACAACCATGGATGGCGAAGACTTTTCATCCCCTGTCAACTCGGACGTAGTCAAAAAATACTTCGCCTGAATAGACCCGCTGGATAATAAAAATAAAAAAATCCAGGCAAAAAAGGGCATCCCGGCGAACCAAAAACAGAATAAGGTTCGGGCAAAAATTAGGGATATAATTAAAAAAATTGTACACCCGGTAAGTTGAAAACCCGAAAGGACAACTTAGGCAAAAAAGGGTATCCTGGTGGATCGAAAACCTGAAAGGGCGGTCCACACAAAAGAGGGATTTAAGCGAATGACTATGGTCTGAGTTATCTATCCCCCATTACCGTTTGAACAACTGACGTTCTAAAGGATAGGAATCGGTCTGATCATTCCTCAGAAGGCAAGGTCGGGGAGTTTTGAAGACATACTGGTCATAACAGAATGGAAACTCAGTGGAATTCCGTTTTCACATTGCCATTAGGATAGTTTCTTTTCTCAATTTTCAGCGATCACCTCTTTCCAGGGATTGCTTCCAGATGTAATTGCCTATTCTGGGCTCTCAGTCAATAAATTGAATTTCAATAAAAAGCTTTCTATTTTTGTTTTATTGCTTTGTTTGCAAAAACGTCCTAATTTTTGATAAAACATTGCATTTGAAAACATGGTAGCCTTGCAATAACATGCGCAGAAAAAACATTTGAAATTACTTCGAATGTTGAATACTCCCGGATGGTGGATTCTAGCCACGCAATATTCGGGGCATGTGGGCATATTCTTTTGTTGCAGGTAGCAGGTGCAGATGATTTTAAGCACAAGACCAGCAATAAATCACCCCACGCAAAAGACTGGGGCAATTATGGGTAAGGAGATCGGCGTTCATCGTTCGGTCGACGATTGTTCATAACGGGTCGATCTCAGTGAATTAAGTTCAACTGGGTACCGTTGTATCTTATTAAGTCGATTCTCTCATTCAGTACTTCCAACAGCTACAACCTTTTCTGTGTCGATAATGGTTGCGAATTCCCCAGTAGAGTTTGATGGTCAATCCCCGTTGAAATCACTAGGAGTTTGAAGAGGCTAAATCTTCTGTAAAATTCCCTTATGACATCCTCTTCGGGGACAAATTGTTGGTTTTCTTAAGCATGGGGCATGTTGTTTCCCCAGCATGAAGTGTTGATCACCCCCCAGTAGAGTTTGATGGTCATTATCCCCAGCGAAGTCGCAGGAGTTTGAAGAAGCTAAATCTTCTGTAAAATCCTCTTATGACATCCTCTTCGGGGACAAATTGTTTGGTTCCCCAGCATGAAGTGTTGATCATCCCCAGTAGAGTTTGAGGACAGTTGGTCTTCTGTAAAATCCTCTCAAAAGGCATTCCCCAACACGAGACGCTTTAAAGCAGTTTTCTCCAGCAGAGTTTGTTATAAACTCGTCATCCCCAACGGAATTGTCTAAAGGAAAGCTCGCCTAACATGGGGCATTGTGGTACTTATCCTAAGCTCGACAGTCATATTCTTCAGCAGACTACTGTGGATTTGCTTTGGGTTTCCCCAATAGATCTCTAAGGACTCTTTCCTAGCAAGTTACAGTGGAATGTTCTAACCAGGATTTGCGTATCCCTGGCAGAGTAGCCCTGATCCCCAGCAAGATTGTGTCTCTGGTAATGATCCCCCACAGAGGTCAGCATCGAATCTTGTCAGCAATACTCCCCAGCTGAGTTGTTGTTCTCCCCGCAGAGGTTTATAAGATCGGCAGAATCTATTCCTCAACAAGGATGGCACAGTCTTTCCCCAGCCGGGTCAGAAGGTTGATAACCCCTACAAAGGGTCTTGGATTGGATAGATCCTCAAGCAGAGTTTTTATGACTCTTCCTCCCTAGCAAGACGCCATGCAAAGAAATTCTCATCCCCAGCGGAATCACTGTGACCATAATTCATTCCCCCAGCAGATGAAGTGATTCCTGGTAGATTTATTATTCTTCAAGTCCAATTTATTTTTGGCGAACTTGACAATTCGAAGCAGACGGATTGTTCATTTATTCTCCCACAGAGATACTATCCTCTCAGGAACCTCTAAAGTCAAGTCATTGATCATTGTTCCTCAGCAAAGCCGGCAGAGATATATGACACGGATGCAGAGTGCAATCCGTTATTGGAATATTGCAAAAGTCCAACAGTGGATTGGCAAAAGTCCGTCTTCGGGTGGCAAAAGTCCAATAGTGGATTGGCAAAAGTCCGTCTTCGGGTGGCAAAAGTCCAACAGTGGATTGGCAAAAGTCCGTCTTCGGGTGGCAAAAGTCCAACAGTGGATTGGCAAAAGTCCGTCTTCGGGTGGCAAAAGTCCAACAGTGGATTGGCAAAAGTCCATCTTCGGGTGGCAAAGCAGCTAAAAGTCCAACAGTGGATTGGCGAAAGGTCTATCTAAGGGTGGCAAATTCTTAAAGTCCAACAGTGGATTGGCAAAAGTCCGTCTTCGGGTGGCAAAAGTCCAACAGTGGATTGGCAAAAGTCCGTCTTCGGGTGGCACGAAGCTGCAAAGTCCACCAGTAGTGTGGCAGGCCAGTAGTCGTCTGGGAATTGCATAAAAGACATTATTAAAGTCCACCAGTAGCGTGGCAAGCCAGTAGTCGTCTGGCGTCGTTCAAAAGACGTTATCAAAGTCCACCAGTAGTGTGGCAGGCCAGTAGTCGTCTGGAGTTGCATAAAAGACATTATTAAAGTCCACCAGCAGTGTGGCAAGCCAGTAGTCGTCTGGCGTCGTTCAAAAGACAGATCTCTCCGATGTTTCATCGAAGATTCAATCCAGCAGTCTCGTTGGGTTTATATCCCTTTTCTTCTTCATCATCCAGAGCAAATTTTTGGTTATATTTGGTATTCAATCACTATATACCTTGAAAGTCCGAAAGCAATTGCTTTCAGGCATTCAGGTCTACAGCGCTTGAATAGGGGCAGCTGTAATACCCCAAAATTTGCTCTCCCCTTTTGGCATCATAGCATGGCATTATCATTTATCATATCATATCCATCTCATTAGCATTGCATTGCATTTAACATAGAAAAATGAAGCATGGCATCCTTCTTACCATCAGGGCATGTGATCAGGTGGGAGATGGACAATCAAGAGATCATTCAAAGCACAAAAAGGTCAGTCAAGTTTCCTCAAGGCAAGCCAAGAAGCCTTTCATGTCTCATACTATCTCAATTGATCATCCACAACCTCAAGGATAAGAGATACAATGGGAGATTAAAGCATTACATCTTTCACTATGCAAGAGGTTCAAAAAATGAAGGAAAACCCTCAAAAGAGATAGCTCATTGATCCAAAATCATCCTCAAATGGCATATATCATCATCCTTTAAGAGGATACACAACATACTCTGAGGAATTTGAAATTGAAGACTGCACTTTTCCCTCCTAACCAGAGGGGGTCAAGATTAGGGTTTCCAATTAAATCAGGGTATCTCTGATTTTTTGGTCAAAACTTGATGTCATGGTATTCCATATGTCCTTAAGTGTATGGGTGTGGAAAATTACATCTCAATTGGTTTTAGAAGTGGTTCAATTGGAAGAAAGATAAAAAATCAGGAAATTTGGGGCAAAGTCAAATAATCAGAGGAAAAGTCAACTCTTGACTTTTTGAGGCTAAATTCATGAAATTCATGTTATATGTGTCCAATGTACAAAATTTGATCAAGAAACTCCAAAGGAATCATGAAAAAATCAAGATGTGGAAAGTTGCCATTTTTGGGTGAAGTAGGGTTACTAAAAATAGTAAGTTTTGGCCATTTTGCATCAGAGTTTGAACCAAGGCCATTTAAAATTGAAGCATCAAATGAAAATTCCACCAGGCCACAACAAAAGGTCTTGCTTTAAGCTTCAAATCCATGTGTAGAACATCTCAATTGGATAAATATTGAGGGAGATATGATGGATCAAAGTTGGAAGAAAGTAGGCCAAAACTAGGTCATGACCAAGAATTTTCAGGTCACGCGCGCATCATTTCCTCAAACAGTTGGTGTGCCAAAAGTCAAGCCTAATTTCTCCAAGAAGAAAGCTCCAAATGAGAAAATTTTCAACATCAAAGTTGTTCTTTGTAGTGTCATCTTCAATATTGATGTTGGGAAAATTTTGAATTGATCAAGCTATGAGTGAGTTATAGTGGTCTCAATTTAGTGTGTTCAGACTGAAATTCCATGCACCAAGCTGCCTTGTCAACCGACCAACTGTCTTGCCTACAAACCAGTCCCAAACCTTGATGTTCCAAGTTGCTTTTCACCAATTTCCAAGCCTCAATTCAATTCAATTTTCACCCCAAACTTGTTCCATGATATCTCCTCTTCCATTTGGCATCAATACCTCTTTGTTTCATTCACAAACTAGAGAGAAATTCTTGGTCAAACCATTAAACCTTGGGCTGCTAAAAATCAGAAAAAAGAATGTTGTTGTTATTGTCATGTTTTAATCCACACGCATACAGTCTGTATTACTTTCCACTTTTAACCAAACACCTTCTTTACACTAGCCTCATCATGTTGCATCATACATGAGAAGGGAACGAATGAAACTTGCTGAACAAGTTTATACTACATAGCCGTGATATTGCAATGTTACTTTTATCACCACCATAGTTTGTCATGTGCTGCCACCACCATATCATTGCTCTCCCTAACTAACTTGACTCAGTTAGTTAGGGATGACTCACTCAAACCATTGTGACTCAGTTAACCTCACTCAGTTTAACCTTGGTTAACTCACACTATAAAACCAAATCTCACCATACAACACTCATTTTCTCACATTCACTTCAGAATTCTCCTCTCACTCTCTCTGATTTTGCTCATCTTCTTCTCCACGATTTCAACTCCATTGTGCTTCCATTGATCATTGCTTGGTGTGGTTGAATCAAGAGCAACAAGAACAACTCCATTTCTGCAAGTTCAGCATCATTGCAAGCTTCAATATCCTTCATCTATTTACGAATCCATAACATTTATTTTACTAAGTTTGAAGATCTAGAAGCTCAGCATATCAAGCTTTTTTCTGGTTTTTTTCTCAACATCTCCAATTGCTCCACATTTTCAGGTTTCATCATTCAACTTTGCTTCAGTTGATTTTCATTAATTTTAGCTTATTTTTGTTAATTTAAGCTTGATAGAAGCTCTGCTTACTCCGGCTAGTTGATAGGCCTTGTAGAGGCTTAGATCCAAAAGTTAGGGCTTGGTTTGATCCTCTCTGTTCTTTGTGTGCATGCTTGTTGTGTGAAAAATAATTGCGTATCATTGGTCTCCATTATCTCAGCTTCATTTTGGTATGCGTATTGTGTGTTTTGGTGAACATGTGAGTTTGCCGGTGGTGGTTGTTGGCCGGAGAAGGTGACCGGAGGTCATCTCCGGCCGGTGATATTTATTCTAGGGTTTTGTTTGCAGTTTTAATCGTAGTCGTTGATGTGTTCCCATCGTGTGGTGAAAAATGTGACAGCGCATTAAAATAGGCGTGCATGTCACGTGTTTTTTTTTCTGATTTCATTTAATCATTGTGTGGTGCAGTGCATGGTATGTAGTGTGTGTCTTCACGCGCGTGTGTTGGATTCAATTACTTTGACTTTGGTGTTGACTTGACTTGATCCAAGGGTGATAATTGCTTGACTTTGGTTTGACTGAAGTGCATGGTTATTAATGTGTACTGCGCGCTTAATGGACCTGGACTGTTTTGCTATCCACACCTCCATTTCTAAAGGCCCAATGATTTTTGAACTCATTTTTACTAGGCATGCACCCCCATTCATTTTTGCATTGCAATTATTTTTCCATTTTTCTACACGTTTGTTTTTTATTTTTAAAAATACTAAATAGTATCATAAAATTCCACAAAAATTCATGAGTATCATTAAAACATTTAGAAAATTTTTGATATTTTCATTTCATGATTTTATGACACTTTTGCCCCTGTTGCACAATTTTCTTTGAATTTCCATTTAGATGCATTCTAAGCATGATACATGAATTTGTTTAATTTTGTTCATGCTCATTACAAACTGTTTTGACATGATTCTTTTTGCATTGATTCACTAATACATTGAAGCATGTTAGATGATTTTTGTTTGATTTTTTAGGTCACTTTATGACATGTTTTGATGCCTATATTTGCACCACTTTGCATGATGTTTCAATTTGACCTAATTGCTTTGTTTGAAGTCATTTTGCTCTGAATTTTTACATGCTATCTTGATGTATGATGCATTTCTGACTTAGGCATTCCAATAATATGCTGGCATAATTTTCATGAATCCATTTGGTTTTTGTTTGATGCATTACATTTGAAGTATAATACATGTCATGTCATTTTAACTTTAGTGCATGTTTGCATGAATTCTTTTGTGCATATTTGTATGAGCATTTGCATATTTGTATGAGTCATTCAAGTGATATTATAGGTCATTGTTTCACATTATAGGTCATCTTCACATGTTCATTTCAACTTGAACTTTGTGCATCCTAACATGTATTGTTTGCACCTTCTTTTTGAATTTTCATCTCACTTCTTCTTCTATTACTTCTTGAATGTCTTGATGGTTGATTCATGGATACTTTTGAGATGTTCATAAACCTTTTTTCATTTAGTTTCAATTCTGGTTGTTGATGTACATGTTCCATTTATGCATGTCCTTTTCATTTCTTTCCATCTTTCATCTATCCCTTCTTCTTGTAACATGTTTAAATGCTAATGGGTGATGATTATTGCTTACTCACTTGCATTTGTATGATGATATTCACTTGTTATCCATATGATGCACATTCTGGTTGTGATATTAGGATTTGATTTTTCATCTTATTCTTTTGAATTTTAATGTTCATTAAGTGCTTTTTGCTTCTTATACATGTTTCCATGTTTACTAACCATGTAGGGGCTTTGGTAAGTTTCAATTGAGTGTGGATAAGGAATCCACATTCAACTTCTATCCTTTCTCTTTTACAATTCCATTTTATGTTTTGTTAAGCATTTATGTGCTTTCTTTTAATAACTCATTACTTTCCCTTTTTGAATTACAATTCATCTTCTACTTTAGAAGTGAATTGTTTAATTCATTCTTTCTTTAGACTTTAGGTTGAAACCTCACGAACCATTAGGATCACTCCCTTTAATCTTCAATTAGGATTGAATCTTAGTCCACATAGGTTTTACCTTTTCTTCTCTCTTGAGTCTCTCTCTTCTCATCTCTTAAAGGAAACTCAAAGCATTTAATAAAGGTAGGCATTTATTGCATTTAGGCCTTTCATATAAAGAAGAGATTATAAAGGGGTCTTCTCTTATAATCTTAGAATGTGTAGCATATAGCCCATCTTGGGTCAATGTGTTAAACATTTGATCTTGTATGAGGGACTTAAATGCAATACTTGTTGGAGGTACAAATAAAAACACTTCTTCATTTCTTAATTAACAAAAACACTTAATAAACACAAGTATGCTAGTGTGTTTGAACCTTGACAATTGGAACTAAGTGTGGGGGTCTTCTTCACTCTTAGTGTGCTTTCTTACCCATTCCATCTTGGAATGTGAGAATGTACACATTCCAATGACTAAGATTTAGATACTCTATCATATGCAAACAAATGAAAAACTCTTAAAAGACAAAAACAAACAATAACGTCTTTCCTTCGGGAATTCTTTTCGCATCTCATTCATTCTCAACGCACGAACGCGCTTCTACTCGTTCTCTTGCAAGATGGTAACGCACTCGGACCAGCGAGCCTGCAACACCTGAGCTAGAACGTAAGCCGTTCTCTAAAAAACACAAACAATTCATCCCTAGTGAGGGGAACTACGTCGCTCTGATTCTCATGCTCCCGATGAGATACGTAGGCAGTGGGGTAGGGCCCGTGCGAGCACTTCTTTTATTTTCCCTACATTTGTTTCTCGTTCCTTTTCCAGTTCTCTTTTCGTTCCTTTTCCAGTATTCTTTTCTATCACCCTTTGATCGAGACAAGCAAGCGTGGATCCCATCGGGTACGATGGACGCGAGGGGGTGCTAATACCTTCCTCTCGTGTAACCGACTCCCTTACCCATTCTCTTGGTCGCAAGACCATGCTCTATCCTTTCCTTCAGGTTTATGCGGTGTTTCCTTTCCCTCTCTTGGGATAAATACACATTGCTGGCGACTCTGTTTGGTGCCACTTTCGCGTTTGTACTAGGATGAAAATCCCGGGAGCGACAATCGTCAATCGGTTGATGAGCCAAATGATCGGCCAAAATACTTCCCTTAACGGCTTTTTGAGCGTGGTATTCGATGTCGTATTCTGATAACAACATCTGCCAATGGGCAATCCTTCCCGTGAGAGCAGGTTTTACAAATACATATTTGATTAGATCCATTTTGGAGATCAACCAAGTAGTGTGACGAATCATGTACTGGCGAAGACGTTTGGCTGCCCAGGCCAAAGCGCAGCAAGTTTTCTCAAGCATAGTGTATCGAGTCTCGCATTCGGTGAATTCCTTGCTCAAATAGTAGATGGCAGACTCTTTCCTTTTGGTTTTGTCTTGTTGGCCAAGTACACACCCCATGGAGTCCTCTAGAACTATGAGGTAGATGATTAGTGGTCTTCCTTCCACTGGAGGTGATAGAATTGGCAGATTCAACAGGTATTCCTTAATACTGTCGAAGGCGGTTTGACAGTCTTCTGTCCAAACACAGTCCTGGTTCTTTTTGAGTAATTTGAAGATCGGCGCACATGTCGCGGTTATGAGGAATATGAATCTGGAGATGTAGTTCAGACGTCCCAAGAATCCTCTGACTTGTTTTTCAGTCTTCGGAGAAGGCATTTCTCGAATGGCCTTGACCTTGTTAGGATCAACCTCGATTCCTTTCTGGCTGACGATGAACCCTAAAAGTTTCCCTGAACGAACACCAAATGTGCACTTGTTGGGGTTCAAGCGGAGTTTGTACTTTCTCAGCCGCTCGAACAGTTTTGACAGGTGGGTCACATGCTCCTCTTCTGTCTTAGATTTGGCAATCATGTCATCGACATATACCTCGATTTCTTTGTGTATCATGTCATGAAGTAGAGTAGTCATGGCCCTTTGATAGGTTGCCCCGGCGCTCTTCAAACCGAACGGCATTACCTTGTAACAAAAGGTATCCCATGGGGTAATGAACGAAGTTTTCTCCATGTCTTTCGGCGCCATTTTTATCTGATTATAGCCCGAGAATCCATCCATGAAGGAGAAAACTTTGAACTTTGTTGTACTGTCAACCAACATGTCAATGTGTGGTAAAGGAAAGTCGTCCTTTGGACTAGCCTTGTTTAGATCTCTGTAATCGACACACATTCTGACTTTTCCGTCCTTTTTTGGAACGGGTACTATGTTGGCTAACCATTGAGGATATTCTGATGTGGCGAGGAAACCTGCGTCAATCTGTTTCTGTACCTCCTCTTTGATTTTGATGGCCATGTCCGGGTGAGTCCGGTTCAACCTCTGTTTTACTGGTGGACATTCTGACCGTAACGGTAAATGATGTTCCACGATGCTAGTATCCAACCCTGGCATGTCCTGGTAGGACCAAGCAAACACATTAGGAAATTCTCTAAGAAGCTTTGTCAAACTCTTTTTGGCAGTTGGACTGAGTAGTGCCCCAATCCTGATTTCTTTTCTCTCCTCTTCTGAACCAAGTTGACCGTTTCCAACGACTCTTTATGAGTATCAATGGACCTTTCCTCTTGTCGGAGTAATCAGGAGATCTCTTCTAGAATTTCATTGTCAACTTCTTCTTCAGCCCCTAATACCGGAAACTCAAAGTCGGGAGAAGGCATCGGATCATATGTTTCAACGGGGTTTAAAAAAAGCAATCTGCATGACGTGATGATTTGTGTTTAGAAGAGATAGAGAAAATGCAAGTGTGTGCAGTGTATTTTTCTTTGAAAACTTCTTGTTTTTTTTATTGAGTTGTTTTTTAGGATTACCATTTTCTGAAAAGCGAAAAGAGAAAACAACAATTAATGCGGAAATTACAAAACGACGTTATTTTGTTTATGAATAAGTCGATTCTTGAAACTACAGCCCTATAAAACAAAACTCTGTCGCTTTGGGCGAACCGAAGAGGGAAATTTACAGAAACCGAGCCCTATCAAAACATCCGTTTCACCTGGGCAGGGTGAAAGGTTAAAAAACAGCAATTACTTTTACTTATGAACAATCCTCGGAACATCGACAGCAACCCATTGGCGGCGAACTCCTCGGTGAATCACAAAGTATGGTACTTTCCTTGATTTGTCTTCAGAAATAACGCTGATTTCTAGCGGAGCAGGATCATTGGAACCTGTCTCCTAGGCAGAGTTGTCGTAGGAGGATTCCTCTGTTGTATTTTGCCTAGTATTTGTGCTCTCAGGCAAATCTCCCCATCCAGTTGGCTGGATGTCTTCGAGCCTGATACGAGAGCTTTCAGGAGCAATGTATTTGACCATGAAGTTAAATTTTCCACTTGGTTGTCCTAAGGTGTCCCACACTTCTTTGGAACTGGAGGAGTCATCTCTCTCGATGACGTTGACCTCAGGAAAAGCATAGTTGATGAATTCTAGTCCGGCAAGCTTTGCCAATTCATCGTCGTACTGGATAGGTTCTGAATGACCTGAGTGTTAATCCCATGACATGGTGGGGACGCAGGTATTCTGTTCAATGACGCTCAGCCAATTTTCATTGTTCGGCTGATTCTCTTGCCCCAAGTCTCTTGGGTACGGCTGCCAGATAGGCAGGCCATCCATCAGGCCATAATAGTCGTGGTCAAAGTTGTCTTTCATCAGAGTGTCTTCCTCTAATGAATTTGGTGGAGCACGGCATCCTTCCGGATCATAATCTCCGTATATCATTTCGACATCTGACCTCGGTATAAATCTCGGACTCTGTGCGGGATAGTAAAAGGGCGTAGGCACCCCTTCCTGAGACATATAACCGTCCTCATTGAGATAGGACTTCCATTCCTCATCCGTATCCGAGGAATTTCCCTCGTTGATAGTATGGACTGTTTGAGGCACTGGGTGAAGGAAACCTCCACTGTGGAAGAAGTCCTGAATGGGATGAAGACTTTCATCGTTAGCAGCTGTCTGGGTGTAGGTTGCAGAAAAACCAAGACCCTTCTTTGTTTTGTTATCAGTGAGAATGACAAGTTGTCCCCATCCTTTTGTATTGTTATTTTTTATCACTTCGAGAGCATCTCTTTACGAGGAAATCGAGGTTCCTTTCTCTGATTGATTCTCATTGCTCACCGAAAGTGCTTGGAACTGAGTCCCAACAACCTCCTCTGGTTCTACACAAGTATATAATGACAAGTTGCTCACGAGCAAGGCTTGTTCTCCACAAACCATGACGAGTTGATCGTTCTTGATGAACTTCAGTTTTTGGTACAGCGTCGAAGTGACCGCCCCAGCCTGGTGTATCCACGGTCTTCCTAATAAGTAACTGTATGTTGCCTGGATGTCCATGACCTGGAAAGTAATTAGGAAAGTGTGAGGACCGATAGTTATGGGAAGGTCGTCTTCGCCGATAACTGCTTTCCGAGACTCGTCAAATGCTTTGACGATGACCCCACTACCCCTCATCGGGGGTCTTTTGAATGATAGTCGCATTAGAGTGGACTTCGGCATAACGTTGATGGCCGATCCTGTGTCTACCAGTACGCTGGCTAAAGCATCGTCCTGTCAGTTAAATGTGATATTGAGCGCCATGTTGTGGCTTTTGCCCCCCTCTGGCAAATCCTCATCACTGAATCCTAAGTTGTTACAGGAAGTGATGTTAGAGATGATGCTATCGAACTGTCGTATTGACACGTCCTGTTCCACAAAGGTCTGTTCTAAGACTTTCTGTAGATCCTCTCAATGGGCTTCGGAACTAAGTAAAAGTGATAGCACTGAGATCTTTGACGGAGTTTGTAACAGCTGATCAACAATGTTGTATTCACTCTTTTGGATGAGCTTCAGCATCTCATCATTGTTTTTTGAAAGGTCGGGATAACTGGATTGACCGACTGGTGGATCAGGAGCTTCTGTCTGAAGTTCCTTTTCTTTGTTAGGTTCTCCAACCCCTCGGTTGAAGATTCGACCACTCCGTGTTACTCGACTGATGTCTGAAATATTCACGACATAGGGAAATGGAATTTCCTTTCCATTCTCAATTATTGTTGCACCGTATTTGTAAGGGATCGCCTTAGCTGATTCATACGATAATGGTCCCAGCAGATAAATAACTACAGGAGCCTTCTGATTTTTCTGACTGTCGTAATTAACTTCAATCAGTTCCTTACTAAGAACTTTTGATTCATCCAGTAGACGGATGATGGTACAAACATCCTTGTTCCTCTCAGGGTCAGAGATTACAACCACGTCTCTGATTTGTTCTTCGAAGTAGTTCGGCGTCCAGTCAACGGACCCCGAAGCTAGGTATGGGTGTATCTCTTTGCGATCCAACTGACCTTGAAGGGCTGCTCGCACGAGGAAGCATTCTTGGTTATTTTCCGAACAAACTCTACAACGTTCATAGTTGTGTGGTGGCACCTGGCCACGCCCGCTTTGAATGCAGTGTAACCTCACTAGATCTGTTTCCGTAGATCGGACATCCTGGCTTCGATGCCGAGTAGGGTTCCCATCAACCACACTGATTTGTTGCGTGTCTTCATCCATATAGATTGGAAGCCACCAGTGGTTTAACAAGTGTTGTAAAGTTCTTTGAACAAGAGCGCACCCTTGGTTACTCTGACAACATCATTTACAGTTCTGGTAATCATACGAAGTGAGAAAACCAAGTTGGACATGTCTGGTATGTAACTCCACCAAGCTGGTATTCATCAGACGAATATCAAAGATTTGAATCATGTTGATCTGATAGGGATTCCTATCATGGTAGTCCTGGATCCATCCAAGATCCATCTGACGCTGGAGGGCCTCTTGTACAAAAGAGCATCCCTGTTTGTTTACCGAGCAAGTCAGACAGGAATTATAATCGTGCCGCGGCAGATTATGATACCAGCTTTGCCTTGAGTGCATCGCCACCAAGTTGACATTCATTGTATGGATGTCGTTGTTCTGAATGACGTTGGAATTCATACAGGTCATGTTGACTCCACGAACTCGATGCTCTTGGATCCATCCGAGATCCAATTGTTCCTGTAGAACTGATTGCACCACAAAACATCCCTGATTGTTTTTAGAGCAGATGTTACACTGGTGATAATTATGAGGTGGCACATGGCCATATCCACTCTGTCTACAATGCATCTTGACCAGATTGGCCCTTAACAAGAGTACATCATGAATTTTATAGGTGTTGTTAGACTCTCCCTCTATCAAATTGACTGCAACTTTCTCGTTTTGAGGCAGCGGGTTCGTGAGAACATTCAGATTCGTATCCTTGAAAGATAAGACCCCGCTCCTAACAAGTTTTTGCACATCAGATTTGAAACTGAGACAGTTCTCTATGTTATGCCCTGGTCCCCCTTGATGGTAAAGACACGTCTGATCTGTTTTGAACCAAAAATGCGGACTTTTCGGTACTGTAAGAGGAGACTTAGTTTGGACATGCCCCTTGACCAGTAGTAATGGAAACAGTTCGGCGTACAACATGGGTATAGGGTCAAACCCTGTGGTCGCGTTGTACGGTTGTTGTTGTACTGAGGACGAGCCTGCTGAAGAGGCTGTTGTGTCCTTTGCAAAAATTGTTGTTGATTAGGTTGGCTCTGCGCAACCTAAGGTTAATACGTAGGAACAGGTGTGGGATTGATAGCAGGAGTTACCGCTGCTACTGGTTGATATCGTCGCCTTTGCTTTCCGAGAGAGATATTCCCAATATCCTGCTCTTTTTTCTTAGGGAGAGCACTACTATATCGTTTTGTACTACTTGATGATCCAGCGTCTTTTACTAAACGTCCTTCTCGGACGGCTTCCTCAAGACGAACTCCCATGTCCACCATCTCGGTGAAGTCACTGGGCGCACTGGCGACCATTCTGTCGTAGTAAAATGAGCTTAAGGTCTTTAAGAAGATCTTTGTCATCTCTTTTTCCTCCAGAGGTGGAGAAATCTGAGCGGCAATTTCACGCCATTTTTGAGCGTACTCCTTAAAGGTTTCCTTGTCCTTTTGTGACATTGATCTGAGTTGATCTCTGTCCGGTGCCATGTCCAGATTATACTTGTACTGTTGAACAAAGGCAGCGTCCAGATCTCTAAATGTGCCAATCGTGGCGCGGTTTAAACCCATGTACCATTTTAATGCTGCACCGGTTAAACTATCCTGAAAGTAGTGAATCAGTAGCTCCTGGTTCTTTGTCTGAGCTGACATTCATCGAGCATACATCACCAAGTGGCTCTGAGGGCAAGAGTTACCCTTGTACTTTTCGAAGTCGGGCACTTGGAACTTGTGCGGAACTTTCACATTGAGGACCAAGCAGAGGTCCGCGGCGTCCTTTCCAAATAGATCCTGACCGCGAAGGGCCTGCAGTTCTTTTTGCATCTCCAGGAATTGCTTATGGAATTCATTAATTCTGTCGAACATGTTGTCGTTTCCACCAAAAGGTATCTGTGTAATCTGTCCTTCTGGGACAGTGTGTATAACGGGTGGTGGTATAGTCATTATGGTCGAGACTCTCGGTGTCTCCCGAAGTTTGTAACCTTCAGGAATTGCTGCCATGCCCCTGGCATCTTCGCTTTCCCGAAGTTTGTAACCTTCAGGCCCAGCGGCTCCTGTCGTGGTTCCCTGATCCTCAGTGATCGGCGGAACATATCCTTCCGGGATATAGTTGAGTGGCATGCCCCAGGGGTGATCTTTAGGCATCTTGTACCTAGGATCATACTTCTCCACTATGGGCGTAGATGTGATCTCCGAGATCACAGTCCTTTGTTGTTGCATCTGAGCTTCTACTAGAGCTTGCATGTCATTATGAAGCTTTCTCAGATTCTCTTTCAGATTTTCGATCTCCTCTCTCAACTCTCTGTTCTCTTCCTCGAGATCATCCATCTTTTTCTGACGATTGGCCCGAGTATTGTACGAATGAGACAGTTTGACTCTTGAATCGAGACGCAAACGTGATATTCGTAGGTAAGGAGAACGCATTTATATGAATGATGAATGCAATGATTATTAATTATTTTTGTTTATTCAAAGTAAACTTCGACAATTAGATTGCAAATATCAAACAGTGGGGGAAACCCTATTTTATTGAATTCAAATGATTGCGTAAATGGAAATACAGTAGATTACAAAGTGCTGAAAAAGGAAATCTAAACTAATGGATCCTGAGTCCTCTCTGAAGAGAGCTCACGTGCTGGTTCGAGTGCTTTCCTTTTCTTGGATCGGGGCTCTTGGGCCGTTGTCGGGTTGTTATTCCTTTGCCAAGTGAAAGGAGCGAGCAAATTCCTTTGGTCATCCTGATTCTCTACAGCATGTTGCTCTAGAATCTCAATCAGGGCATCTTTTTCTCTTAACAGTTGCTGTATTTTCTTACATTCCACATTGAGAATACGGTACTTGTTCCTCCAAGACCTCTTCTCCTGCACATTGAGAATACGGTACTTGTTCCTCCAAGACCTCTTCTCCTGCTGAACTTTGCTGAGATTAACCTGAAGTTTTTCCGACTCAGACATGAAATAAAGGGCAGAGTCCCTAAATGGAAGAACTTCCTGACGAGGGTAAGGCATCCTCAGCTTGAGAGCTCTAGTTTGTACCCAGTGGAGATAAAGCTCCACTGAGACACAGTCTGGTTTTCCTAGAGACTCTCGTCCTTTCCTATGAACGTGTTTCCAAGCATGCACTATTTCCGTCTTTAGTGCCTTGTCATTTTCTCCTTCCTTGAAGAAAAGACCTTCCAGATGAGCATTCCGTGGGATGTGCCTCATCGGGTATCCGAATTGACGACGAACGAGAATTGGATGATAGTTGATTCCCCCTTAGTTCCTATAAGGGGTACATTTAGGAAATTTCCACAACGGTCAATGATCCTGATCCTGTCGTAGACTCGATTGTACCAATCGATGTCGGAGTTGGTAAGAGACATGATTCTCTGTGACCAACGTGTAGTATTCTTTTGATCCCAAAATGCAGCAGACTTAGGCAAATGGGAAGTGAACCATTTGTATAGCAGGGGTACACAGCACGTGATCATTCCTCCGCTGTATAAATTCCTTAAGTGTACCGAATGATACGCATATGCGAGTAAGGTCGGTACAGGGTTTCCGATCAGGAAAATCTTAATGGAGTTGATATCTACAAAGTTATCGATGTTGGGAAACAAAAATAACCCGTAGGTGAGCAAAACAAAGATGCTCTCGAAAGAGGATACGTTCCCTATACTAGCAAAGTACAGGGCTTTCTTTGTCAAGAACTGGGCTGGCAAACCTTGGATGCCACCCTTAGTGGTTATTCCTGACTTTTGACTCGTCCAAATAAATTTCTCTTACAATGGTCTGATCCTTTGGAATTTCTTCCAGTCCAGAAAAGGGAGCTTGATCAGTAATATGTAAACCAGTCAGGTGAGAATACTCCTCCAACGTTAGTGCAAGCTGATAATCCGGGAATGTGAAACAGTGATAAACCAGATCGTAGAACTGGATTAGTGTAGACAAGATTCCTTCAATTACATGGACCTTTAACAAGGACAGCAGTCCTCCATACTTAGCTCTGAAAGCCTCGTGGTTGGTGACCATTCTCGCCAGACCTCTTAAATCCTCTAACTTTGGAACCTTGAAGGTGTACTTATGAGTTTTCCTTCTACTGAAATCCATTAGCGCAATCTCCTTTCTCTGATATTTCCAATCATTGTCTCAGTTTAATTTGAAAAAGAGAGACTAGAAGAGAAGATTTTCTTTGATTTAATGTTTTTTAAATGAATGTATGAATGTAGCACATGAAAACGTAGAAAAAACATGGGGTCAAAGGGTCGGTGTCATGAAGTCAAGGCTCTACCCCCCTCCCCCAAAGGTTTATACTGGTGATTTTTTGTACCTGTCTCTCAAAATTATTGATTCCCTTATAGATAACATCAGCGGGCCGGGAACCGTGCTAGGTGATGTATCTTAGAGCAATCTTAAATGAGGGTAGTATCGCGTGACAACTATTTTCGATAGCTTCCGCACTACAAAATGGCTTAAGTCTGCTAAAAACCTCAGCTTCTCATATAACCCAGTCGACCACACTACTTTCAACAACCGAAGTCGTATAGGCAATGTATCTGCAAAGGGAGTCTCCACTGAGTTTGATGGTCGATCGGGGGCTCTTAACTGGAATTCACTCCCAGTAAGATTACCCGCATTGCCATCACCTATCTTAGGTTTATACTCAATCTTTCCACATGCGGCATCACACGTATTCCCATTAGCAGAAAAATAAACACAGATATCAATTAGGAAAAGCAGTATATATATTTATCTTAATCATCCTAGACCTCTAGTCGTATGATCCTATACAGACAATGACTCCCCAACAGAGTCGTCATTTCTGTTACATGAATTTAGGGTTTCAACCAGAGAGATAAGAGGACAAAACCTTGTGTGGCCCCATGGTGGGCGCCATTTTTCTGTAGCGAGCGATTTTGGACGTGGTTCTTAAACACTGTCGCTCTGGGGTACTACAGGTCGGTTCATTTTTTATCCTATTGAAGCTGATGAAGGAAGGGAAATAGATGTCTCTAATTAACTCTGCTTGCATGCTAAGTTTAAACAGCGGTCTGTTAGGTTACAGATGCTATGTGGAAGTGGGGCCTCTCTCTGCTTATTTTGCTAAGAATGAAATGACGTGACTATGTTATTGGTAGGATGTTAGGACTGATGCTTTTCGATTGATGTATGAAGGTACGGGATTTTGGGTTTTTGATTAGTGTGCTCGCTAAGATTTTTCAATCTTATGCCTACGTATTCCCGTTTAACGAAATAGGGAAATCAGAGCGATCGTAGTTCCTCCTATTCTATGGGAGGAAAAAGGTTGTTTTGGTGTCTTGTTCAAAGCCCAAGACGTGAAGCTAAAGGTGGTTTGTATCTTGTTCAAAGCCCAAGATGTGAAGCTGAAGGGTCTATTTGTATCTTGTTCGAAGCCCAAGATATGAAGCTAAAGGGGCTTGACTTTAGAGAGAATTTGTCATCTCTAAGAGGGGATATTTGGTCTGTTTGTCACAACTGTTGGGGTGGCTGATTATAAAGGAGAATTACTTTAACCGGGATATGTGAATCCAGCAATGCCATAATTTCCTTTATAGGGGAATTTTTTACCTGAAGGAGAAGACTTTAACTCAGTGTAGAGCAATGCCATCTTTCCTTAGGAATTTCTCTTGCTAAAAGAGGGACAGTGGCGTGGATGTATATAATCCAGAGGCTTGCCGCTTATAGCAATTAGATGGGGGAAAAGGAGTTGTGATGTTTGTATACTGTGAACGAGGCACAACTTTTGATACTAAAAGGTTGATTGACTCAACCGGGGTTTCCTTATACAAAGCCTAAGAGGAGGCTATTGACCCAACAAGAGAGTGTTCTTATGTGTCTCGTACGAAGCCTGGGAGAGAGGCTAAAAGGGTTGACTCAACAAGAGAGTGCTTTTGTATGTGTCTTGTACGAATCCCAAGACGGAGGCTAAAGGTGTTTGAATCAACAAGAGAGTCTTTTATACTCAACAAGAGAGTGATTTTTATGTGTCTCGTACGAAGCTCGAGAGAGAGGCTGAAAGTGTTTGACTCAACAAGAGAGTCTTTTATACTCAACAAGAGAGTGATTTTTATCTCGTACGAAGCCTGAGATGGAGGCTAAAAGGTGTGACTCAACAAGAGAGTCTTTTATACTCAACAAGAGGGTGTTTTTGTATCTTGTACAAAGCCTGAGATGAAGGCTAAAAGGTTTGCTCCACTGGGGAGAATCATTGTACAAAGCCCAAGAGGAGGCTAGTGTGCTGGTGACTGTTTCAGTTGAGTGACAGGTCCAGTATGTTGGATAAAGAGAAAATCAGTTCTTATATGGGCAATGTTGTACTTTGGGATTGATCAGAGGATCATTGTAACGCCCCAATTTTGATCATTTTATTTAATCGAGTCGATTTAATTATTTTGAGTATTATATTATTTTTACTTATGACTTTGGTGTGATAATATGTTGTTTTGCATTGTTATTATATTTTATCGCGTTTTGGGAACGTTTGCGGGACAATTGAGAGTAAGGGTATTTTAGTCTTTTCCTAATAATTTACTAAGTTAAAAAAGAAAGAAAATAGAAATATAAGGGGAAGAGAGAAAATAGAGAGAAAGAGATAGGAAGAAGGAAAGAGAAGAGAAGGGAAAAAGAGAGAAAAGAAGAAAAAGCTTGGAAATCAAAGAAAAACAACTTCTAGGAATCGATTTAATCGGATAAGGGTGCGAAACTCGATTATTGTATGATTGTGTATGATTATGTATGTGTTTGCTTGGATGTTTCTTGCCTTTCCATGGTTTTGAGTTTTAGGTCGAAAACGATAAAATGATTAGGAATCGATGTTTTTAAGGTCGGAAATCGATATAATTTGCGTGGTATGATTACCAGGTGTTTATGAATCATTCCTGATAATTGTTTTGCTGTTGGAATTGATTTGGAATGAAAAATGAGGTTTTTGGGGGTTTTGGAATAGTGTAACCCGTAACAGCATTTTTCTGGTCCTGGTGCGATTCGCCAGGCGAATTCGGAATTCGCCAGGCGGATTAGGACTCGCCACTCGTTCGCCAGGCAAAGTGCTGGCGAAGGGTGATTCGCCAGGCGAAATCGTAAGTCGCCAGGCGAATTTGGAATGACAGAAATGGGGTAGCTTCTGTAACTCTTGGGGTTTTTCTAATTTGGTGACTCGCCACTAGCTCGCCAGGAGAAGTGCTGGCGAATGGTGATTGGCCAGGCGAAGTGCTGGCGAAAGAGGTTTGGCCAGGCGAAGTGCTGGCGAAAGAGGTTTGGCCAGGCGAATCTGGCTGTTTCTCAATAAATTCTTTTCTTTAAAAATGCATAACTTTTGATCCGTAACTCGGATCGGGACGTTCTTTATATCGTTGGAAATCTTATGAAATGTACTTTCTTATGATGATAATTTTGAAATTGTTAGCCGATTAAATAAAGTTGAGAATTTGGGAATAGTGTCATTTACCGACTTTTGTCGTTTTAAATGTGTATATTGGTTGTGTAACATACAATGTGGCATTGATATTAATGTGTAGGCCTTGTATGATGTGGTGTAATGATAGTGCATGTGATGACATGTTGTGATGATAAAGTGTGGCCGAAAGGCAAATGAATATGATATGTTGTAATTGGTTTCATATGCATGTTTATGATTACATGTATGGGTGGAAATGCATTGCTTACGTGAAGTTCAATGTATGTTAATTGGTGGCCGTATGGCAAGAAAAAAATGCATTGTTTGATTGATTTATAATGCATGAATAAAGATGGTGAAATAATTCATATTGATGAATTCTATGTGATTGTAAGAGATGAATGCATGACAATGTTTGTATACATGTATGCATTATAAGAATGTCATGAATCATTTTGTATGTGAAGCATAATGATTGCATTCTTATGTTGAGGGATTCAAAGAGAATTCCGCTATGACATCGTGTGCCTATGTGAGGACCTAAAGCGATGGTTATAGATGATCGTGTGCCCAGGTGGGGACTTAAAGCGATCGGATCGTGTGCCCAGGTGGGGACCTAAAGCGATCGGGTTGTGTGCCCATGTGGGGACCTAAAGCAATCCATAAACGTCGTGTGCCTAAGTGAGGACCTAAAGCGACGGGTGAACATTGTAGGCCCGACGGGGTGTTACTTGAGTGATCCTCAGTAACGAGCGATGGTTCCAGCAGAGTTCCTGAGTGAACTAGTGATGAGTCGGCACCGCATATGTAATTGCATAGAGTCGTTGCGTCGGTCTCTTGCATTTACATGAATCATGATTGCATTGTTATATGCGGAAAGTCATGATTGATTATCTGTGTGGAAAATGGTGATGTACATTTATGATAAATGTATTGTGCATGTTTGATATGCATTAATAAATGGTTGATTTTATGATTGAGCTTATGATAAGCCTTGGGAAATTGTTGTGCAATGGTGTTGGATGTAGTGAATTGTAATTGATATGTTTTGTGTATGAACGTATGCATTGTATGAGAATAGGTGATTATGTGAATATAATCGGTATATGTTTTATGTGTTGGTATTTGATAATTGTGGTGAGAATACTTGATATGTGTATTTTTATGTTGGTATATATAATTATATGCATTCATATTATAATTGTGTTTCTCACCCTTCTGCTGTTTTATAATGCTCTATGAGGCATTGCAGATTAGTGCTGGAGGTCTTTTTGTGAAGCTTAGGACTTCATTCTTTTGGTCGGTCGGCTCTGATATGTAGCACCGTGTAGCTAGGATGTATATGATTCTTTTGGGATACATTGTACATGTATCTATGGATGAATGTTTATGTAAACATGAATTATGTTGGTGGATAATACTTGATGATATATATGTATATATGTTTGAAATTATTCAATGTCTAGATTTTCCGCTTTTATTCTAGATATTGAGATGTGGGTGTAAGGACGAAGTTCCTCTGTGCAAGTTACCCCACTGTTGCATATCTCTGTTGAGCAGGTGTTGATTGTTTTAATTTCAAGTATAATGTGACATGCTTCTTTTATGCCATGCTTTGTAATTACACTCTGATGAAATTTTTAATATATGCCTAAATGATTAATATGTGTTTATTTGGGGATATAGAAGGGGGTGTTACATTAAGTGGTATCAGAGCCAGTGTTGAGTCAGTTTGTGTCTGTCTTATTGTTGTTGTTGGTTGAACTGTTGTTTAACCGTGTTGTCGTTGTTGAAAATGATCAGAATATGACTGGTAGGAACGACAATATTATTGCTGCTACTATGGAGTCTATGGCTAGAGTTGTGCAAGGTGCAGCGAACGTGAATGCGAATGATGAGTTTAGAAAGAATCAACCGCCGGTCTTCAAGGGAAGATTTGATCCGGATGGTGCTCAGATATGGTTGAAGGAAATTGAAAGGATTTTCCGAGTTATGGGCTGTGCGGAAGAGAACAAGGTAAGGTTAGGAACTCACATGCTGAAGGAAGAAGCCGACGATTGGTGGGTCGGTATGCGTCAAATTCTTGAGATTGATGAGGAGGGAATTACTTGGGATTTGTTTCGTACTGAGTTTCTAAGGAAGTATTACCCTGAACATGTTAAGGGAAAGAAGGAGATGGAATTTCTAGAACTAAAGCAAGGTCGTATGTCCGTTGTGGACTATACTGCGAAGTTTGTGGAATTGGTACAATTTCATCCTCACTATGCGGCGATTACTGCTGAGTTTTCTAGATGTGTGAAGTACGAGAATGGTCTACGCCCTGAGATTAAGCAAGCCATTGGTTATCAGAGGATAAGAAGGTTTCCCGACTTGGTGGAATGTAGTAGAATCTTCGAGGAAGATAGCAAAGCTCGTTCTGCTCACTACAAGAGTATGAATGAGAGAAAAGGGAAACAACAAGCTCGTGGTGGTCCTTATGTGACACCCGTTGATAAGGACAAGCATAAGAGTAACTTTGAGAAGAAGTCGAGTGGAGGGGGTGCTAGTACTCCGAAATGTTTCAAATGTGGAGAGATTGGTCATAAATCATTGGAATGTAGGAAGACTCTTGATAAGTGTTCCAACTGTGGAGGCTTGGGGCATGCTGTCGCCGATTGTAAAAGGAACAGGGTGAAGTGTTACAATTGCGGGGAATCGGGTCACATTAGTACTAATTGTGCTAAGCCGAAACAAGCTCAAGCGGGCGGAAAAGTGTTTGCATTGGCGGGTACGGATACTACCGATGTGAATCGTTAGACTTCAGGTACTTGTCTTATTAATGGTAGGCCTTTAGTTGCTATTGTTATTATCGGAGTGACTCATTCGTTTATTTCACATGAGTGAGTGAAGAGTTTGAATTTGTTGTTTGTTCCTTAGTACCTGATGGGTGTGTGAAACACCGTCAGTACTTTTTGGTTTTCCTGTTCGGTTGTCAGCATGTGTTAGGATGAGATAAGTGGGGGAGAAGCTGGTACTTCTCCGTGTTTCCTCGGGTGTGGAGCGTTAAGTCGGTGTGTTTTGGAATGTGAGATCGTAAGTGTTATTTGGGCAGAGTAGTTTCCGGTTTCAGGAAGGATACAGAGGTAAAATTTATGTCGACTAAGGATTTGTGCCTTAGGTAGTTTTGTGCACGGGATGCAAGAAAGGCTATTATAGTTTAGTGAAGATGGTTTATGCCCCATCATAGTTGTCGGCTGTCTATTGACAAATTGAGGAACTGATCACCCTTAATCTATTGTTGATAGCAGACGGGAATTGTGTTGGATGGGATAGACGTATCTTTTCGGCTTTAATAGTGAAATGGAATACATTGTTCGGAATTAATGAAGGATTATGGATTGATTTTGATGAGTTGATGAAGATTTTCATATTTGAAGACGAGGCAGATTAGAAGTTTTAGTATGTTGGGAAGCGGAGAATTCATGAAAGGATTAGTGCTATTGTGGAGTTGGAATTGGTTACGATTGTGTTGTGTTGGAGTATTGGAGGTATTATCTTTATGGTTCTAGATTCGAAGTGTTTAGTAATCACAAGGATATGGAGTACTATTTTGGTCTGAAGGAATAGAGGGTGAGACAGCGAGGATGGTTAAAATCCATGACGAGTTATGAATTTGGCTCAGATTATCCTATTGGTAAAGTTAATGTAGTGCGTGATGAGTAAGTTGTAAGTTCTTATACATGGTAGTTTTGATGGTTGCGAGTAATCAGAGTGCGCAGCGGAAGCGTGAGGTGGCACATATTGTATTTACGTGTGGGACTTATAAGAGTTCATAGGTTGAACATTGAGAACATGTAGGAATGGTGAGACTATTGGACGTTCCGGAATGGAAGTGTTAAGTGAAAGGTTTAAATTTATTTTGTGGACTACAAGGTAGATGGATGTGTTGGTAATATGTTCGATTGGTGAATCATAGCATAGATATGTGAACAAAGAGGTTGTTCTTGTGGCTATGTAGGAGTTCGTGAACGATGTTGTGTCATGGAACTTCCTGTCCTTGTTTGTGTTGTTGCCTCGTCTCCATTTAATTGGTTCGAGTGCGAGTGGTTAATTCCTGTGTGAGGAATTAGTGTTGTGTTACCTACGGCGATGGTAACGATCTTGTTGTGTTTCGGTTCAAGAGTGAACCTGTAAGTCGTGTTTTTGTATTCTTTGAGTTGCGAGTCGGTCGTCAAGTGCATTGTATGGGCTTTGCATCTTGTCGTTATTGTCATCGTGGTCGTGTTGTCGTGGTTGTTGCTGTTAGCTAGGTGGTTTGTCAGTTGTGTTATTCATGGTGTGCCTTTCATCGGTCTATGTTTGTTTGGTCGGATGCGAGGGTCGTGTTTGGAGTTGTTGGGATCGGTTATATTTTCGAGGATGAAAATTTCAAAGTGGGGGAGAGTTGTAACGCCCCAGTTTTGATCATTTTATTTAATCGAGTCGATTTAATTATTTTGAGTATTATATTATTTTTACTTATGACTTTGGTGTGATAATATGTTGTTTTGCATTGTTATTATATTTTATCGTGTTTTGGGAACGTTTGCGGGACAATTGAGAGTAAGGGTATTTTAGTCTTTTCCTAATAATTTACTAAGTTAAAAAAGAAAGAAAATAGAAATATAAGGGGAAGAGAGAAAATAGAGAGAAAGAGATAGGAAGAAGGAAAGAGAAGAGAAGGGAAAAAGAGAGAAAAGAAGAAAAAGCTTGGAAATCAAAGAAAAACAACTTCTAGGAATCGATTTAATCGAGTAAGGGTGCGAAACTTGATTATTGTATGATTGTGTATGATTATGTATGTGTTTGCTTGGATGTTTCTTGCCTTTCCATGGTTTTGAGTTTTAGGTCGAAAACGATAAAATGATTAGGAATCGATGTTTTTACGGTCGGAAATCGATATAATTTGCGTGGTATGATTACCAGGTGTTTATGAATCATTCCTGATAATTGTTTTGCTGTTGGAATTGATTTGGATTGAAAAATGAGGTTTTTGGGGGTTTTGGAATATTGTAACCCGTAACAGCATTTTTCTGGTCCTGGTGCGATTCGCCAGGCGAATTCGGAATTCGCCAGGCGGATTAGGACTCGCCACTCGTTCGCCAGGCGAAGTGCTGGCGAAGGGTGATTCGCCAGGCGAAATCGTAAGTTGCCAGGCGAATTTGGAATGACAGAAATGGGGTAGCTTCTGTAACTCTTGGGGTTTTTCTAATTTGGTGACTCGCCACTAGCTCGCCAGGCGAAGTGCTGGCGAATGGTGATTGGCCAGGCGAAGTGCTGGCGAAAGAGGTTTGGCCAGGCGAAGTGCTGGCGAAAGAGGTTTGGCCAGGCGAATTCTGAAGTGGCCAGGCGAATCTGGCTGTTTCTCAATAAATTCTTTTCTTTAAAAATGCATAACTTTTGATCCGTAACTCGGATCGGGACGTTCTTTATATCGTTGGAAATCTTATGAAATGTACTTTCTTATGATGATAATTTTGAAATTGTTAGCCGATTAAATAAAGTTGAGAATTTGGGAATAGTGTCATTTACCGACTTTTGTCGTTTTAAATGTGTATATTGGTTGTGTAACATACAATGTGGCATTGATATTAATGTGTAGGCCTTGTATGATGTGGTGTAATGATAGTGCATGTGATGACATGTTGTGATGATAAGGTGTGACCGAAAGGCAAATGAATATGATATGTTGTAATTGGTTTCATATGCATGTTTATGATTACATGTATGGGTGGAAATGCATTGCTTACGTGAAGTTCAATGTATGTTAATTGGTGGCCGTATGGCAAGAAAAAAATGCATTGTTGGATTGATTTATAATGCATGAATAAAGATGGTGAAATAATTCATATTGATGAATTATATGTGATTGTAAGAGATGAATGCATGACAATGTTTGTATACATGTATGCATTATAAGAATGTCATGAATCATTTTGTATGTGAAGCATAATGATTGCATTCTTATGTTGAGGGATTCAAAGAGAATTCTGCTATGACATCGTGTGCCTATGTGAGGACCTAAAGCGATGGTTATAGATGATCGTGTGCCCAGGTGGGGACTTAAAGCGATCGGATTGTGTGCCTAGGTGGGGACCTAAAGCGATCGAGTTGTGTGCCCATGTGGGGACCTAAAGCAATCCATAAACGTCGTGTGCCTAAGTGAGGACCTAAAGCGACGGGTGAACATCGTAGGCCCGACGGGGTGTTACTTGAGTGATCCTCAGTAACGAGCGATGGTTCCAGCAGAGTTCCTGAGTGAACTAGGGATGAGTCGGCACCGTATATGTAATTGCATAGAGTCGTTGCGTCGGTCTCTTGCATTTACATGAATCATGATTGCATTGTTATATGCGGAAAGTCATGATTGATTATCTGTGTGGAAAATGGTGATGTACATTTATGATAAATGTATTATGCATGTTTGATATGCATTAATAAATGGTTGATTTTATGATTGAGCTTATGATAAGCCTTGGGAAATTGTTGTGCAATGGTGTTGGATGTAGTGAATTGTAATTGATATGTTTTGTGTATGAACGTATGCATTGTATGAGAATAGGTGATTATGTGAATATAATCGGTATATGTTTTATGTGTTGGTATTTGATAATTGTGGTGAGAATACTTGATATGTGTATTTTTATGTTGGTATATATAATTATATGCATTTATATTATAATTGTGTTTCTCACCCTTCTGCTGTTTTATAATGCTCTATGAGGCATTGCAGATTAGTGCTGGAGGTATTTTTGTGAAGCTTAGGACTTCATTCTTTTGGTCAGTCGGCTCTGATATGTAGCACCAGGTAGCTAGGATGTATATGATTCTTTTGGGATACATTGTACATGTATCTATGGATGAATGTTTATGTAAACATGAATTATGTTGGTGGATAATACTTGATGATATATATGTATATATGTTTGAAATTATTCAATGTCTAGATTTTCCGCTTTTATTCTAGATATTGAGATGTGGGTGTAAGGACGAAGTTCCTCTGTGCAAGTTACCCCACTGTTGCATATCTCTGTTGAGCAGGTGTTTATTGTTTTAATTTCAAGTATAATGTGACATGCTTCTTTTATGCCATTCTTTGTAATTACACTCTGATGAAATTTTTATTATATGCCTAAATGATTAATATGTGTTTATTTGGGGGTATAGAAGGGGGTGTTACAATCATAGTTATTTCCTGTTCTTTAAGGAAATGGGAAATCCAAAGGGTATTGAGATTGTCCAAGTCTACGGGTGTTTTGAGAAATCGATTCTCGGGTAGTGAATGATTTTTGTATGATGCCCAAGAGAAGGCTGGTACGTTAAGGGATGAAGGTCAACCCATTAACTGGTCTGACACTTGACTCAGAAAGACAGCTCTAGCAAATTGATGACTAGGTTATGTTCCTATACCTGTAGAGGTCTCTGGGTCCTTGTACTAAGCCCAAGAGAAGGCATGAGAGCTTTTAAGAAGCCGAAAGGTCCTTGTACAACGCCCAAGAGGAGGCGGGGATGCTTTTAAGAAGCTTGTGAGTCTCCAAACCCCGAGAAGTTCAAGACATGCCATTCACAGAGAATAGATCAAGCCAGGAAAGTCTGAGAATTTGGAAGAAACTCAAGAGATGCCATTCACGGAGAAAAGATCATCTCTGGGGAGTAGAGTCTCTTTGACGATTTCTAAGGGTGACAGTCTGAGAAAGGGTTCACCGAGAATGCTGCCTTTCACGTCTCCATATTGTTTAACCCCAAGAGAAGGGAAGACTGTGTCTGGTAATCCTATGGGGATCTAGTTTTGTTTGTATTTAAGAGTGACCAACAGGGCTTTACCTAGTGCTAGACGTAGTTGCCAGGGAAAATTCTAAATAACTATACTAGTATTACACAATGGATATATGACGAGTATATAAAAGTTTGTGAAAGAAGACTTACAGTGAGCAGCCCCACAATACAGTTATATATATATATATATATATATATATATATATATATATATATATATATATATATATATATATATATATGAAAGCGGGTAAAGAAAGCGGGTAAACACTTGCTCGGTTTTAGAACTTCCATGTTGTTTGGTTAGTTTGTTCAACAAAGAAAGCTTTGATAACAATATTATATTCAAAATCAAAGGAGAAAGTGCGTTGAAAAGATTGTTGGGGCTTACAGCTCAAGGAGAGGCCCAAGGTTTTATCAGTGATTGCACTGTTGTTTTGTACAGGGACATGTACAAGTGACTGAGGCCCAAAAATGGTTTTTTGTACAAAGGGATGGGTCTTACACTCTCTCAAGAGGCCCAAAGGTTTATTTTTGTACAAGTGGTGGGGCTTACAGCTCAAGGAGAGGCCCAAGAGTTTTGTTTTTAAAAGGCGGCGATCGCGTCGAACTTTTTGATGGTATCGAGACTTACACAATAAAACAGACCCAAATTATTTTGGTTTTCAAAAAGGGTTGGGTCTTACACTCTACTAGAGGCCCAATGATTTTTAAAGAATGGGGCTTATAACACGAGGGTAGGCCCAAAGGGTTTTATTTTTGAACTAGCGATCGCGCCGAGATTTTCTTTTAACGCAGAGGGATTTATACAATATCTGAGGCCCACAATTGTTTT
Organism: Lathyrus tuberosus; assembly: GCA_022829125.1. NCBI lineage: Eukaryota > Viridiplantae > Streptophyta > Magnoliopsida > Fabales > Fabaceae > Lathyrus > Lathyrus tuberosus. The sequence continues at coordinate 9,905,913 of JALAZF010000214.1, forward strand.
GGTTAAAAGGGGATTGGGTCTTACACTCTATTAGACACCCAAAAGATTCTGAATGGGTCTTATAGCTCGGGGAGAGGCCCAAATGGTTTGTTTTAAACGGGCGATGATCGCGCCGAACTTTTGAAATACAACGGGACTTATACAACATTTGAGGCCCAGAATTGTTTGTATTTATAATGGATTGGGTCTTACACTCTATTAGAGGCCCAATGATTTTTGAAAAAGTTTGATGAGGGTTGAATTAATCAAAAACCCTAATTTGTTTTCAAAATGTATTTTAATTGACTAAAAAATTCAATTAAAATTATCAAAATTGTTAAACATGTGGAAAACAAATTGTGATATTGGATTAATGTTTCAAAAATTAGGTTTTGATCCACAAAATGATTGGAAATCACTAAAATTTGAAAAATCAAGAAAGAGAAAATATTTTAAATGTCAAAAACAATTAAAATATTAATTCTTTACAAAAATATCAAGTATATGAAATAAATAATATTTTTGGGAAAATAAAATATTTTAACATTTTTGTGAATTATTACAAAAAGAATCAACTCAAAATCATTAAAACTCAGAGAGAAATTAATTTTTGAATCAATTAAATAAAATCACAAAATTCTAATATTCAAATATTTGAAAAAGGGCACCAAGAACATGGCAAGAACACACGCCCTTCCTCTGTTTCTGCAGATTTGCGTTTTCTATCCAATCTCATTGAATACTTCATTATATCATGCAATCTACATATCAATCTACTCGTTTCAACCTCACGATCATGTCTATGGTCTTTAATTTCATTTATTTTAAACATGGAATAAGAAATCAAAGAGAAACCTCAAGAACCCTAAAATTTGCATGAAGGTTCAGAAATTCCATACACGATTCAAACAATGCAATTGATTGAGGGAAAACACTCCATGCATGATTATGAACATGTGGCCAAATTATTGTGCAGCAAAAAATGCATGGATCATAGAGTTAGAAGGGCTCATGCTTACCTCTTGCAGCTGGTGATCGTGTTTTGTGTTAGAGGTGTTATAGCTTGGTTCCAAGGTTATGGACAGCTTCCCTAGGTGTTATGGAGTGTGTCTGGATGCTTGGAATGAATGGAAATGATCTTGAACTGAAGATGGTATCCCAACAGTAACTTGGTTAAAACCTTGAGCAGTTGGTTGGTGATTCTGAGCAATCAGTGTTCCAGATGTTGTTTAAGTGTTTGGATCACTTCTATATGATGTTTATGAGGTGTGTGTGTGATTGGTTTGGTTGGAATAAATCTCAAACTCAAAACCCGATAGTGACTTGCTTTGGAAGGCAATTTTGGAGTGAAGAAGGAGATTTTGAGGAAAGCGTCTGTTTGATGGCTTTGGTGTACTCAAACTGATCACAAATGAGCTCTATTTATAGTAGAGCAAGTTTGTTTTGGAAGGAATAGTGAATGGCAACTGCTGCATAGGTTTGGCCAATGTTGAGCAATGAGAATCCAAGTCTCCTCTAGCCATTGACTAGAGGTTAGGGCACAGGCTGCTGGTTCCCTTGGTCTTGGATAAGTCTTGACTGAATTCAATTGGAAATGGCTCAGTCTATGCCACCTTGGTGCTTCCATTCAATGCTCCAAAACAAAATTGGAGTCTTGTCCCCTCTTTAGGGACTTCTAGGTTTGGCATGCTACTTTTGGTTCCAAAGACTTGGGAGGCTTGGGATCAGAGTTGGTTCCTCCTTGGTCCCCCCTTGAGGTGTTCAGATGGATAGAGTTGCATGCCCTTTGCAAAATTTGGGCAAATCGAGCAAAACTCCAAAATCTGCCTTGCCATGACCGTTTGCAGCAAGGCATATTGGCATTGTCATATCTCATGGCTCAAGTGGAATTTGATGGAGTTCTTGGCCATTTTGGAAAGCCCTTATATGATACAACAACTGTTTGATCATAATTGGTTTTGATACCTTTTGGATCCAAGTGAAAAATGCCCCTACATTTGGAAAAAAGTGAAGGCAGATTCTTAGTGAAAATTTCACTAAGTGTTGGAAAAAGTGACATTTTCACTTTTTGTGATTTTGATCATTCCATAACTTAAAATCCATGAGGAACTGGAATGAGTTGTGTTTGAAGCTTTTGTAGAGGCCCATGAGAGCTACAAATCCAGCTTTGAATGGGGAAAAATGGTCTTGTGGTTTAGGAGTTATGATCCTCCAAAGTTGGTACCCAAGCCACTTTGTTCCATAACTTAGAAAAATTTCTAAGTTTTTATGGTTACCCCTTTTACAAGTTATCCCACTTTTCTTGATTTTTCTTTATGAATGATGATTCCAATCACACATTAACATCATTTTAGGGATAAGGAACCATAATTGTGAAAAATCTCAAAAAGTTAAAGTTTGACTTTTGTGCACAGTTGACTTTTTATCAGATGAATTCCAAACTGTGCGATCCTCTATGAAATCAAGTCCTTGACCTAAATCAAACTTGATGATTGATTTCATAGGTGTTATAGGGTGTGTTGAATCATGTCCTAGGGTTTGGGAGCATGTCCGGGTCAAAAGTCAAAGATACAGTTGACTTTTCTCGCGAAACCCTAATTGTGGTTCTGATGAAATTGAAACTTGTTGCTCAAGCTTCTTGGACCAATCCATTGTTGTAAATGGATCAATGTTGTGTGTTAGGGACCCTCAAATCATCTCTTGAGGTCTTGGCTCATGATTTGTCCCAAAAGTCAACTTAGGGGTGAATTAGGTCAAGAAACCCTAATTCCTGATTTTTTAAGAATGCATCCCCTGAGGCCAAATTGACTTGATGATTGGGTTTATGATGTCCCATGGAGTATTTTAGGATATGCTTTGAAGCATTGGCTCATGCCCAGAGGAAAATTTCCATCTGGAGGCCCTGGTCGACCAAACCCTAATTTTGGTGACACTGGTGATCTTGAGGCTTAATCCACTTAGAAGGGAGCAGCCTTGTGCTTAATCCTTGGAGTGGGAGTCCTCTTGATCCTTTGTGGATGTTTGAGATGTTTAGACAAGTTGAAGATCATGTCATTCCTTGATTGATCCTTTGTCTAAGAGCTCTGAGAGGGCTTGAAACCCTAAGTCTGATTGTAGTGAATGCTCACCCATCTTTGGGGAGACAAATGGTTCTTCCATATTGTGATGATGATTTTCACAATGATGGGAAATCTTAGTGGTCAAAATTTGGGGTATGACAGATGCCCCTATTTAATCTTCTTGAACCCGAAGGTGTGAATGGCGATGGTATTCGGGCATTCAGGGTGCAAGAGGATTAAATATCGGAATACTTAAAATTTTGATGGTGATTAAGAATGGTAGTTCACGAATCCTTCTTCTTTTGCTAAGCAATGATGCTCAGAACAGGTAAAAACTTCCCCTCGATCCTGGTCTTTGTACCAAGGAACTGGTCTCAGTTTCTGAACTAAACTTCCCCTCGATCCTGTTCTTCTACCAAGGAACTGGTCTCAAATTCTGATATAAACTTCCTCGATCCTGGTTTCCTACTAAGGAACTGGTCTCAGTTTCTTTTGTCAATAAACTTTCTTGACAAGGGACGTTGTGTGTAGCGATTTTCCTCAAACTTTTCGCCGAATTTTCCTAGGGAGATGCCATTTGATAGAAAAAGTTTTGATGTCATACTTTCTGGGGAACCCAGTCGTCTGAGCTGTAGAGGTACACAAACTTCTCTGTTGGAGATGCCATTTGTTGACTCTATCGGGGAAAACGAGTCTCTTGAGAAACTGCTTTCGCTTGGGGATATCGCATCATACTTTTCTCGGAGATCTTTTCGGAGAAATGCCATATGATGTGATCCAATTTTGAGGTGCTGATGACTTCATTAACATCGACTCTCCGGAGAGCAAAAGTCAATGTGTTGTTGAAAGTCTTTAGTTGTGAGGCTTTCTCTGGGGATTTTCCTTAATCCGGGAAAGCGAAGATATCATCTTCAATGGCGAAGAGTGACATTTGTTGAAAGTTTCTCTGGTCTTCTCAGAGGTTCTAGTTATCAAAGTGGTCAAGGGCCAACTCCAATCTAGAAATAAACTGGAGGAGGGAGATAGTGCAGACTCAACATTTCCTGACGAGGAAAGAACTGAAATCGATCGAGAGGACTTTTATCACTAGGGGATAAGACCAACTAGAGTGATAGTGATGCAATATGAATATGAATGTAAATCAATAATGCATGACGTATGTATGTTTATGCTGACATAACTGACACGACACACAAGCTGACGGATGAACATGACTGGATACTCGGCCACTATTGGGACGAAGAAGTACCGTTGGTTCAAGATAGAAATTATGCCTTGCTTAGGAGAAAGTAGTTCCCGCGGGGAACAACCTTTGGTCGGGCTTAGGAGGTAAGAACTCTACCGGAGATGTCAGATGGAGTATTCGCATCTGAGATAACTGATCCTTCGTTTAGGCACACTGGTTTAGAAGGAGTACTTTGATTCTACACTTTGAAGTTCGCTTACTTCTGGCGAAGCGATCGATGTTCGACAGTCAAAAGAAATTGCCATCTTTATTTTAAAAGAAAAAAAATTTTACAAGTAAATTCATTTTTGTTTTATTTCAAGAACCGTTGATCATGTTAAAATGTCGTTCTATAAAGCTAAAACAAATAAGAATTGCAAACAAAAGCACAAAGGGCTCAAATTTTATTGATAGGATGGAAATCAGCCAAACGCGTGATTCCATAGAGTATTTACAAAGTTTGAAAATGGTAATTTAAGGGAAAAGGGCTACATTGAACCTAAAGTAGGTGATCTGGGTCCCAAGGTGTTATTTTGCTCGGTGGAAAGTATCGATTGAGGAACTCCTTTTTCTGATCATTCCATGTAGTGATGGAATTAGACAGCAGAGATTGTATCCACGCTCGGTCCCTGTCTCACAAGGAGAAAAGGAATAGTCGTAATCAAATGGCCTCGGGATCGACGCTATTGCTTTTTAGTGTGTCAACGAATTGAACAAACACCGAGAGATGTAGATTTGGGTCCTCCGTCGGGCTACTGGAGAATTGGTTCTGCCATATGATTTGCAGCAGAGAGGGTTTCAATTTAAAAGTGTTATCCTGGATCTCCAGATTAACAATTCTCGAATGTGGCTTGTCTTGGAAAGGGACGACAATGTCCTGAAGTAGACGGTTGTCGTTATTTTCATCCATGTGGGCATAAAGTTGTTCTAATCAGCATCTAATATGTAACCAACACTCAATTTCGTTGATTGCTTTGACTAATTCCCGGAGCTTCGGTTCTTTTGCATACAACCAACAATAGGGAAAGTAAAATAAAAGCAAAACTTTATGTTAGTCTTAATGGTGTAACAACAAAGTATGATATTGGTGTTATTGCTCCCCGGAAACGATGCTAAAAACATGATGTGGCTGCAAGTGCACGACTTTATCGCGTTTAGTATAAAAAGTATTAATCACACAAAGACTAATCAACAACTACCATTTAATACTACTACAATGTTTATCTAAGGTGATGCGAAATGAGTTTTGTTCACAAAAGAAGAAAATAAGCTGATATTAAATTGAGAATACTAATGAGAGACCATAATGCATCTCTCATCAACCATTGGTACTCACAAAGTCGTTGCTTATATTTATAATGAGAAAACATTTTCTTGTAGAGAAAAGGATCAAGTTGAAGATATAGTCTGCTTTCGCATGACCAATACTGAATTTAAGCTCTGTAATTTAACTGTCCGCTTTTTCGTGTCAAAAGTGTTACAACGTGTAATACCCCGTATTTCCTAAAATGCTCTAAATAATATTAGTTGAGATCAACTGGGTACCAGTGTGTTATAAGAGTTATCTGTTGATATAATTAGAGTAACTGATGAGCTCAGAGTTGATTTAATTAATATTATCTGACTCTGAGTTTTTATTAATCGGTTGGACTTCTACCAAGTTAGTCTTAGTAACTTTCCTAGTTGCTTCCATGTACCTCTCGTTTCTTATTTTGTTGGAAAACTAGCAAGGATAACATTAAAAGAAAAGATAGTAAGAGAAAGAAAAAAGAAAGAAACATAGTAAGAAGAAGTAGAGGGAAGAGGAGAAAGAAGAGAAAAGAGAGAAAGAAGAAGGAAACCCTAGAAGAAGAAGAAGCTTCATTATTCATCATCAAAGCATCTCATCTTCATCATCAATAACTTCTTCATCTTGTTCTAGAGGTGGGTTCTAGATAGACACTCTAAGTTAGGGTTAGTAGATAGATTGGAAACTGTTGAGTTGATGTATTCTTGTTTCCAATACTATGAAATCCATGTGAATGTGTCAATAATCATGTGATTATATTGTTTGTTGCATATTTCTTGTTGGTATTTTGTTGGGATGAGATTGGATGGAAGTGGGGTTGGAGAATCCCTTTGTAACTACAATATTATGTAGGACAGAATCCTGGAAACATAGAGCTCGCACAATAAGCTGAAGGTAAACATGACAGTCTATCATGCTCGCACTGCGAGGCGAAGGCAAGCATTCACCCAAGGCTCGCACAGCGACCACTGAGCCCTTTTGCCACAACCATTGATTTTCCTGCCTCTCCCAGGGCTCACACAGCGAACTCAAAGCGCGGTGACCTCTCCTAGAGCTCGCACTGCGAACCTTGTACTGTTTTTCTTATTTTGTTTACATGCTTGCTTGGTTGTTTTGCATGCACGTTTATGGTTACTATATTTTGTTTACATTGATTATTATGAGTAATATGCAAGTGGATGTATGGATGGTGGATTGATTTAAAATGATGATTATGTGATTAAAAAGGATTAAGAAAAAGTGGCGAAAACCTTATCAAAGTTCAATGGAATGAACTAGTAATGTAACTAGGATATGATAAATGACTTAGATGACGATGCTTGTGCATTTGATGCCTAGGTGTGCATACTTGACAAGTAGTTGTCTTGTGGAGAGGTGAGACATTATATGGAACATGTGTGGGTTTTGTGTTACTTTGAGAATAAGGAATATGTGGCCTTGTGATTGTCGAATACAATCATGCTTGTGTGTGACATCACGTAGTCGGAACAAATCCCTAGAGTTGTGCCATTCCAAGAGTGGAGGCTTATATAGAGAGCTCCTCTAGAATGTATGCACTTGTACCTTGACAAGTTTGATTTCCGGATTACGAGTGGAGCCTACACGTAAAGAGACTTGTGATGGGGTACGACCCATGTCAAGTGGCAATTCATGTGGACTATGATTTCCTTGAATCCGAATCCATTTTGTATGTCAAGGTTTGCAAGGATCCATGAACTGCTCTGAACTCTTAGACGTCAGAGAGGACGGGAAAAGGGGATGCCTTGGTAAGGTTTCCGATTCGTAATAATTTGAGTTGTTGAACTCAAGCAACATGTTTCCATATGGTGTGAAGTTGTGAACTCAAGTCTTGTCCCTTTCTTTTTGACTTGAGTTAGGATTGGTTAGAACCTTGAAAATCTGAGAGAATCCTTAAGATAGGGAACCCACTGGGATTATTATCTCACCCCATGTTGTTGATTATATTTCAGGTGGTGCAGGTTTCGTGAAGGGTAAGGATAAAATTGTTTGATGTCCTTACTTGTCTTAGCATTTTGGATGACATTGTTTTTGTTGTGAATACTCTATTTTGAGATCATTTGATATGGTCTAGTTCTTAGTCTTTTTGGATCATCTTGTGTATATTATACCATGGCTTTTAGTCTTTATATTTTGGCATGTAATGTATACAATGTGCTACTAGGAACTTATTTGTATTTCAGTACCAAACTTGCAAACCTGTATAATATGTATCTTCTAGACATATGTATTTATATATGGGTGTTACAATTGGTATCAGAGTGGGTCGTATCCTTGACCTAGCCATGTAATATTATAAGTTTTTCTTTCTTCTTTATATGTGTGTTGTCGCCATTGTCCTTAATGTTATATTTATAGTATTGAGCATGATCAAATTAATCCTATATGTATGACATAGAGGATCATGGCCGATGGATGCAGAAGACGTGGGAGACCATTGACTCAGATATTTGACTCAAATCCTCTAGGTGGTAGTGAGAATGTCCAATAGCCTTAGTTTGTATAATAGATGCAGCAACAACATAACCAGTTCATGCAACAAATGCTACAACAGCTGAATGGAGGTCCTCATTCTACAGTGGTTCCATAAGAAACTGCAGGTGGGAGTTCCGGGATTTCATCCGCATGAATCCTCCTGAATTTCATGGCGGGCTAGATCATGTGAAAGCTCATGAATGGGTGTCGGGTATGGGGAGAATCTTTCTAATACTTCCTTGTAGTGAGAAGAACAAGGTGGTGTTTGCTTCTAACTTGTTGAAAGGTCCTGCTATGAGATGGTCGAGACACCATTGATTTTTGAAAACTGTGTGTTATCCGTGGATCATTGAATTTTTTAGATTGACCTTATTTGTTTGCCGCTAAAGAAGGTTGATGTAGTCTTGGGAATGGATTGAATTTTTGCTAATTCGGTGTTTATTGGTTGTGAGGAGAAGTTAATCATCATTTAGTCTAGAGAACCTACTCCAAAGGATGTATTGACTACTATTTTAGAAAGTACGGTTGGCATGGTTAATTTCTTGCTTGAGAAGGAAAAGTTTGTTCTTTTGGTTCTCACTAAAGAGGCAAGTAACGACCTAAAGGTTTCGTAAATCCATGTAGTTTGTGATTTTCCAGAAGATTTCCCCGAGGATGTCACTTCTCTCCCTTCGGAGGAGAAGTAGAATTCTCTATTGACCTGGTACCCGGGAAGGATTCCTATGTCTGTTTCTCTGTATTGGATGACACCATTTGAGTTAAGGGAATTGGAGGAACAACTGGAAGAGTTATTGGCTAAGCATTTTGTTTGCCTAGTGTTTCACCCTAGGGAGCTCCTGTTTTTCTAGTAAAGAAGAAGGACGGTGGAATGCGTTTGTGTATTGATTACCACCAGTTGAATAAAGTCACCATCAAGAACAAGTACCCCTTACCCATGGTAGATGATCTATTAGATCAATTGAAAGGAGCATGCGTGTTCTCGAAGATTGATTTACGGTAGGGTTACCATCAAATCCGTGTGAAGAGTTCTGACGTACCAAAGACCGCATTTAGAACCCATTATGGCCATTTTGATTTTTTTGTGATGCCTTTTGGTGTGACGAATGCTCTAGCTATTTTTATGGATTACATGAACCGGATATTCCAACCTTACTTGGACCAATCTTTGGTGATCTTTATTAATGACATTATCATTTATTCCCATATTCCACAAGAGCACGAAGAACATTTAAGATTTTTCCTATCGATATTGTATGAGAGACAACTTTTTGCCAAGTTGAGCAAGTGTGAGTTTTGGATGACGGAAGTAAGATTTCTTGGTCATGCGATATCCCAAGGAGGTGTGGCAGTAGATCCATCAAAAGTCGGAGTGGTGATTAATTGGAAAGACCAAAGAATGCTTCGGAGGTCAGAAGTTTCTTAGGATTGGCAGGTTACTATAGAAGGTTCATCAAAGACTTATCTCAGTTGGCTTTACCAATGACTAGACTTACCTGGAACGAGTTTCCATATAGTTGGGATTCGAGCTTTGAGAAAAGTTTTATGAGTTTGAAGGAAAAGTTGACGACTGCTCCTGTTTTGATTATTCCTGATCCTAACAAGCCGTATGAAGTATTTTATGACGCTTCCAAGAGGGGATTGGGAGGAGTGTTAATGGAGGATGGTCAAGTTGTAGCTTATGCTTCTCGTCAATTGAAGGTTCATGAAGAGAATTATCCAACTCATGATTTGGAGTTAGCGGCTGTTATTTTTATCCTGAAGGTGTGGCGTCATTACTTGTACGAATTACATTTCAAGATGTTCAGTGATCATAATAGTTTAAAGTATTTGTTTGATCAAAAAGAATTAAATATGCGTCAAAGGAGGTGGATGGAGTATTTGAAGGATTTTGACTTTGAATTGAAGTATCATCCAGGTAAAGTGAATAAGGTGGAAGATGCGTTAAGTCGCAAGGAAGTACATAAAGATGAGCTGATGATGTGTGAGCATGCATTGTTGGAGAAGTTTCGAGATCTTAATCTTCAATTTGTTTGGACTCCGGATGGTGTGATAATGGGAAACTTGAACGTTAATTCTACTCTAAGAGATGAAATCCAACAAGGGAAAGTGCTAGATGTGAAGTGTCATACCCCAAATTTTGACCACAATATTTCCCATCATTTTGCAAACCATCACCACAATATGGATGTACCATCATACCTCATCAATCTTCTCAAGGATTATTGAACATACACTACAACCATCAACAGATCCCCAACAGTATCAGAACCTCGTGGCATATGATACTCCAACTCTTCCCTGATTCCCAGAAAGAGTAAAGCCTTTGAATTCCCCAACACAATCTGGATATTCTCCTGGATTATCAATAATCCTCGGCAAGAGATAGCCTCCTCTTAGGCTTCATATAAGAACTCCACCCAGTGGAGTCAGTCAGCCTCAATCTTGGGCTTTGTACAAGACAGATAAAACCCTCCTCAGTAGAGTCAATCTCTTTTCAGCCTCAATCTTGGGCTTTGTACAAGACAGATAAAACCCTCCTCATTAGAGTTAATCTCTTTTCATCCTCAATCTTGGGCTTTGTACAAGACAGATAAAACCCTCCTCAGTAGAGTCAATCTCTTTTCAGCCTCAATCTTGGGCTTTGAACAAGAAAGACATAAAACACCCCTAGTAGAGTCAACCTTTTAGCTTCAACCTTGGGCTTTGATCAAGGCACACAAAAATTAACATCCCTTCAGATGAGACCATGAGTCCACTCTGAAGGAAAATAATTCCTCTATACATCACATCTCAAAACAAACAAACAAAACCTTTTTCCCAGATAATTGTTGTAAGTGGCACACTTGTTGATTTAAAATCCAAGCTGGAGTCCTTCTTTTATCCTGGCTAAAATTCATCTTTCATCTAACAGCTGTAAGTGGCAAGCCTCTCTAGATCCTTAACATCCAAGCCAATATCCCTCTCTTAGCATAAAAGATTCATAAGGAAAAAGTGGCATTGCTCTACACTGAGTTAAAGCTTTCCTCCTTCATGATATCACCCTCATAAAGGAAATTATGGCATTGCTGGATTCATATATCCCAGTTAAAGTTATTTCCCTTATAACTAATTACTCAACTCTTGTGATGAATAGGTGAGATATTCTCCCTTTAGAGATGACAAATTCTCTCTCAATCACCCTTTAGCTTCAATCTTCGGCTTTGAACAAGACACAAATACTCAGCTAGCTTCAATCTTGGGCTTTGAACAAGACACCAACATCTTTCCTCCCATAGAATAGGAGGAAATATGATTGCTCTGATTTCCTAGATATCATTACGGGAATACGTAGGCATAAGATTGCGAAATCTTATCAAATCAAAATCTTTAGGTCCATTACCTTCTTAAAAACAACGAAAAACCTGAAAACAACAAAAATATTCTCTCAACACTCCCAAAGGATAAACTTTCCCAAACCATAGCAGATAAACACCAGAAAGCATTTCGATCAACAGAGAAACATGTAATAAAAAGCCTATGGATAACCATATATACACTAGGTGTTAATAGCTTCCCTTTGTAATACCTGACCCCGAACCCCCAATCTCTTAGCATTTTTTAAAGAAAACATTTGCGTGCAAGGTTAGTTTTAGATATCTTCCCTTTCCTTTCCAGCTTCATAGGATAAATAAGAAATTAGAAAGTAGCACCCAATTCCAAACATTGCAATAAGGTGGTCACGTCACCGACAAAAATCGCAGGCTACAGAAAAATGGCGACTCTGCTGTGGGAGTTTTAGGATTAGAGTTCCTAAGAGGTCTAGGCTTTGCTTTATTTCTCTGTTTATTTATTTTCTCAGTTTTCTGCTATATATATCATTTACTGTTATATTACTTGATACCCGTGTTTAAATTTCTGTTAACTGGGAATGTGATTGATCCGCATGTGGAAAGTTTGAGGGAACATTAAGATAAGTGGTGGCGTCTCCAGGAAAGGATTATAGGATGTTAATCCCGACCAACCTGACCTGGCAGTCCACCGAATCAGTCGAGGTACCCGTGTGGATTCTCTAATGTTAAACGACGGATCTTCGTGAAAGCATAGTGTTCCCAGTATGGTACCCATGACATTGAGGATTTAGTAGACATTTAACCATTTAAACCATTAGGTAGTGCGGTGACTATCGGGAATAGTTGACACGCGATACTACACTCAAAAGAGATTCTTCCTAGGATATTTCAGCTCGCTCGAGTGAATCAGCTTTCTGTTAATATCCCTAAGAGGGGTCAATGATTTTGGGAACCTTTTAGAACTCGTTCTACAGGTACAAAAAATTGACCAATTAGTTCACTCCTTTGGAGATGGGTAGATCCATGGCTCCATGCTCGTGACGATGAACCCCTAAACCCATGTTTCCAAATGTTTTTGTTTGCTGCATTTATGCATTCATGCATTCATTAAAAAACTCTTTTAAAAAACGGTAAAAAATCTTTTTCAAAAGAACTAAAACAATAATTGTAAATATTAGAGAGGTTGCGTTATGGATTTCGAAAGAAGAAAAACGTACAAGTACACCTTCAAGGTTCCAAAACTGGACGACCTAAGGAAATTAGGAAGGATGATTACTAATCCCGAGGCTTTCAGAGCAAAGCACGGAGGACTGTTATCTCTTCTGAAGATCAACATGGTTGAAGGGATCCTGCCTACGCTGATTCAGTTCTACGATCCGGTTTACCACTACTTCACATTCCCAGATTATCAGCTCACACAAACACTGGAAGAGTACTCCCACCTGATTTATTTACCTATCACTGATCGAGATTCATTTTCCTGGACTGGAAGAAATTCCAAAAGAACAAACCATTGCAAGAGCAATCTCTTTGGATGAATTAGAAGTAAGGACTCACATGACCACCAAAGGAGGAATCCAGGGTTTACCAGCTAAATTCGAGGATATCTTTGTCCTGTTCACATATGGATTATTCCTTTTTTCCAACATCAACAACTTCGTCAACACCAATGTTGTTAAGATATTCCTAATTGGTAATCCCGTACCAACCTTGCTCGCGGATGCTTACCATTTTGTACACTTAAGGAATTTGTACAGTGGAGGGATGATCACATGCTGTATACCATTACTCTACAAATGGTTTATTTCCCACTTGCCTAAGTCTGCTACTTTTTAGGATCACTAGAGTAATCTGCGATGGTCGCAGAAGATTATATCTCTTACCAATACAAACATAGATTGGTACAATCGAATTTACGAAGGGATACAAATCATCAACAGATGCGGAAATTTCCCCAATGTACCCCTCATTGGTACTAAAGGAGGGATCAACTATAGTCCAATTCTAGCTTGCCCTCAACTCGGATACCCAATGAAGAATATACCACATAATGCTCATCTGGAAGGTCTTTTCTTCAAGGAACGAGAAAATGACAGGGTACTAAAGAAAGAAATAGTGCATGCCTGGCAACATATTCACAGGAAAGGGAGAGAATCCCTGGGAAGACCAAATTGTTCCTCTTCAGAACCTTATCTCCATTGGGTTCAAACCAGAGTCATCAAACTAAGGATGCCTTATCCCCGTAAAGAAGTTTTTCCCTTAAAGGAATATGTCCTTTATTTCATGTTTGATGCGGAAAAACTCTAGGTCGCTCTCAACAAAGTCCAACGTGAGAAGAACGCTTGGAAGAACAAGTACCAGATCCTTAATTTGGAATGTACCAAGATTTAGGAACTACTAAAGGAGAAGGATGCTCTGATTGAGATATTAGAGCATCATGATATGGAAAGTCAGGAAGAGCGAAGAAATATGCTCCCTCCTTTCACTTGGCAGAGAGTCGTCGACCCAACAACGACTGAAGGAGCCCAATCAAAGAAAAGAAAAGTTTAGGAACCAGCACCTGAGCTCTCCTCAGAGAGGACTCAGGATCCATAGGCCTAATTTTCCTTACAATACTTTGTAAAATACTGCACTTTTCTTTGTAAAATAGTGCAATCTTTCATGTTCAATAAAAGGGTCTCCCCCCGCTGTGTGATATTTGCAATATAATTGTTAACAGTTCTTTTAAACAAAAACTAAAAAATATATCATTTTTCAGTCTTTGCATATCATTCATCATTCTCACATAGGACATCTTTGTCTTTGACTCTCATATATGTGTCACACTCTAGAGTCAAACTGTCTCATTCGTACAATACTCGGGCCAATTGACAAAAGAAAATGGACGATCTCGAGGAAGAGAATAGAGGGCTGAGAGAAGAAATCAATGCTCTGAAGGAGAGTTTGGAGAAACTCCACCATGACATGCAATCCCTGGCAACAACCCATGAGTAACAACATCAAAGGACTGTAATCTCAGAGAGTACATCTAAATCAGCATTTGAGACTCCTGGCAGCCATCCTCAGTACAACATGCCTAAAGGTTTCCCCTGGGGCATGCCTCACAACTTTATACCTGAAGGATACATCCCACCGGTCGCTGAAGACCCAAAAGTCATTACAAGAACAGCCATACCTGAAGGTTATAAACTTCAGGGAAATGAAGATGCAAAGGTTACAACAGAAATTCCTGAAGGATACAAACTTCAAGTCACTGAAGCGCCAAGACTTACCGCTGTAATGACTATACCACAGCCAGTGGTACACACTGTCCCAGAAGGACAGATTCCGCAAGTAATTTCTGGTGGAAACGGAGACGTATATGAAAGTATGAATGAGTTCCAGGAACAATTCGTGGAAATGCAGAAGGAATTGCATGCCATTCGCGGTCAAGACTTTTAAAAATACAAAGGCAACTCTTGCCCTCAAAGTCATTTGGTGATGTACGCTCGAAAAATGTCTACCCAGATAGACAATCAACAACTACTAATGCATTACTTCCAAGAAAGTTTAACCGGTGTCGTGTGACACCCCCAATCTATACCCCGAGTAATTAAAGCGATAACAAAAAAATTAGAGTATAATTAAAACATTCATGGCATAGACGGGAGCGTCACATCAAAGTAATGAATGATAACAACCTGCTCATATAGATATGCAACAATCAGGTAGCAACATAAACAGAGGAACTCAGTTCCTAACACCCACAATTCAGATACAGAATAAAAGCGGAAAATCTGCAACTGAAATCTCATATATAAACATAGAAGTTTATCGGTCTTATACAGAGTCATACATGTAAAATCCAAATATATATATATACACATAATCACATAACAATCTCCCCGACTACCCGGTGCTACATATCAGAGCCGACCGACAAAAGAATGAAGATATAATCTTCACAAAAAGACCTCCAGCATCTAATCTGCAATGCCTCATAGAGCATTCAAAACAGCAGAAGGGTGAGAAACACAATTATAATATAATTGCATACAATTATGTAATAACACGAAATACGCATGCAAAAACATTCTCACCACAACGTACACTATAGTTCAAATACAAAACAAAACAATTCATAATTCATGCATCCATCACAAAGGCATATCAATCATGCTCAATACATTTATCACCAATATATATATATATATCAACTCATCAATCTCATTCACAATTCCCCACACATAATCAATCCATTCACAATTTCCCACACATAATCAATCCATTCATGATTTATGCAAATGCACAGAGACCGACACAACGACTCTATGCATGCGGTACCATTCCATCCATCATTCTCATCATCATTAATACACTAAGGAATTATTGGAATCATCGCTTGTTACTTAGTGTAACTCCCCGTCGGGTCAACGATGTTCCCCGTCGCTTTAGGTCCTCTTGGTATAAGGCTCACGACGTTATGGATCACTTTAGGTCCTCTTTGTATAAGGCTCACGATCCGATCGCTTTAGGTCCTCTTTGTATAAGGCTCACGATCGTCTATAATGTCGCTTTAGGTCCTCTTTGTATAAAGCTCACGACCGTTACAGCAGATTCCCTTTGGAATCGTTTCGTCGCTCACACCCCACAAGGGTACACGACATCACAAGGTGCATATCATGATGCTTGGCATACTAATGACTCATGACAATCAAATGCATATACATATATAACCATGTGAACCATCTCAACATCAATAATCTTGCATTGCAATCAAACCCAAAACAATGCATTTATTTGCCATAAGGCCACAAACCATCATCACAATATTTCATCACATGCATTCACGTCATATAAAAGCACACAAGCTATACGTTATATATCAAAAGCATATCGCATGATAACACGTCAATCGCACACAGTTACGACGGTAAAAGTCGACCAAACGCCACGTTTCCAAATTCCTGACACAATTAAATCTTCCACTAATCCCAAAACCATTTTTTATAAGAAAGAACATCTCATTAGCTTCCTATCGCTTCGAACGGCGGCCAAAACGGACTTACGGTTCGAAAGATATGAATTTTTAAAGTTTTGGATTTTTAAAATTTTGCCTTGGTTAATCGGTTACCACTTTTGGTTAACCGGTTAACCGGAGACTTACAGGGGCTAGAGACATTTTGGTTAATCAGTTAACACATTTGGTTGACCGGTTAACCGTTGAAAACTAACGTGAAACACCAAATTCTCACGTGTTAATCGGTTAACACATTTGCGTTAACCGGTTAACACTGTTGCAGAACCACAAAAACTCTGTTTTAATGGCAGAAAATCCAACCAAAACCCGATTAAATCCCGTAGACTCATTCCAACAATTCCACCCGATTAAATACCCGCCAATAACAATTATACCAGACCTATCCAAACACCATTCAATCAATCACTCCTCAATTCACACCAAATTCATCAATATATATCAAAAACGCAAAAGTTACAAAATCAACCAAATTCAATCAAACAATCATACTAAATCACGGCCTAACATCACTCGACTCCACTACGCGGCTTATTCCAACTTTCGTCCGCGAAAACATCGATTTCTATTCATATTACTCATTTTCAACCTAGAAATGAAAGCTATGGAAAAACAAGTAAACATTCAACCACATACATACATAATCATACACAAGCATAGAATAACCGAGTTTCGCACCCTTACCCGATTAATCGCGCTTGAACGGATGATTTCTTCTTCCATAAGTTTTCCTCTCCTTCTCTTTGCCTTCCTCTTCCTTTCTTTCCTTTCTCTTTCTTTTCTCTCTTTTTCTCTCAAATCTCTATTTATAAAAATATCTAATTTTTCTAAAATATCTAACCCCTCAAAATGACCATTTTACCCCTCAGTTCAAATATCTCGCAAACGCTCTCAAAACGCGATAAAACATAATAATGATGAAAAATAATATATTGTCAAATAAAAGTCAAGAATAAAATAATATAAAAATGAAAATAATTAAATCGACTCGATTAAATAAATTGGACAAAACGGGGCGTTACAATTCTCCCCCACTTAGACATTTTCGTCCTCAAAAATAAAACTGATATGAACAACTCCGAATACGACTCTCGCATCCGACTAACAAACTATCATGCCAGCAAAAGGCACACCACGAATAACACAAACTGACAGACCACCTTGCTAACAGCAGCTACAACAACGACACGACAACGGCGACAACTTCAATGACAAGATGCAAAGCCCATACAATGCACTTGACGACTAACTCACGACTCAAAGAAAACCATGTTACCAACACCCAGGTAACACTCCCCTAATCTCCCACATAGGGATTAACCACGCACACTCGAACCAGCACCATGGAAACGAGGCAACAACAAAGACAAGAACCTAAAGTCCCAAGACACAACATCGTCTCAACAACATCAACAAAACCAGAATACCAAACATAACATCAATACAACAACGTTGTGATTTATCCATCAAACATGTAACTAATACATCCATTTACATATTAGTACATGATTAATATTGAAACCTTCCACCTATCACTTCCATTATAGAACATCCCACGGTCTCATCATTCCTACCGTTTTCCACTGTTCAACCTTTGAACTCTATCAAGTCACACACGCATATACGAACTGTGCCACATCACGCTTCCGATACGCACTCTGATTACTCGTAACCATCAAAACTACCAATTTCACGTCCAAAGTCTAACTCTTTCTCATATTCACCAAAAATCAATGTTCACTTTTAATATACCCAACCTCGCACTCTGCCGTGTTAGCTTACACACCAGACACAAGTCTGTGAACTGCTCAACCAACTCTTATTCTCTGACCCTCAAAAGATCTTCTTCAAATCTTGATACATTTTATTAGTTCCCGGATGTATACTCAAACTACTCCGGTGTCCTTCCTCTAAAATCATCTTCTTTCAATTCCGAATCATCAGGAATACAAATTCTACCACGGAATCTCAAAACACCCTGATCATCCACTTTAAAGTCACCATTCACACCTTTATCTCCAACCGTCATCAAATCAACAAATTTCACATCCAGCCTCTATTTCTCGCTATCGGTCAACAGAAAATCATTAGTGACCTTTAACATACCAAGCCTCACGCTATCAGATGTCAATTCACACACCAAACTCAAATCTCTAAATTCTTCCAAAAGTTCTCACTCTTTAACCATCAAAGCAGACATATGTAAAGACTTTCGACTTAACTCATCAGGCACGGCATTAACTTTACCAATAGGATAATTCGAGCCGAGGTCATAACTAATCAGGAATTCCAACCATCCTCGTTGTCTCATACTATATTATTTCCGACCAAACAGGTACTCAATATTCTTTTGATTACTAAACACTTCGAACTCAAAACCATAAAAATCATACCTACATATTCTCAACACAAAAGTAACCGCAGCCATCTTGAAATCATGAATCCTCAATTGTCGTAAACCATAAGCCACGACTTTACCATCTTGCATTAACACACTAACTAAACTCATCAAGGACGCATCCCAATATTCCATAAACAGTTTATTAGGATCAGGCAGAATCAAAATTGGAGCTGTAGTCAATCTACTTCAGCTCACCAAACCTACTCACCACGAACATCCAAAACAAACGACTCACCCTTTGCAAGTTAATTGAGATAACAGAAGTACTAACTTAGCAAAGTCTTCCATAACCTGCAGTAACATCCAACTAAGGCCAAAAGTTTCTAATCTCCTTAACCGACTTCAGAGTCTCTCATTGTAGAACTGCATCTACTTTAGATAGATCCAGAACAATACCATCATCGGAAATAACATAACCAAGAAAACTAACCTCTTTCAATCAAAATTCTCACTTCAATAATTTAGCAGAAAGCTCCCTCTCTTTCAACCCTTGTAACTCAATCCTCAAATACTCTACATACTCTCCTTCTGATTTTGTAATAGATCAGAATATCCTTAATGAACACCACTCCAAACTTATCCAATTACATATGGAAGATACGATTCATATACTCCACAAACATTTCAGACGCATTACTAACACCGAACAACATCACTGTACCTTGTGTTGCCCAACCAAATCCCCAAAAGATATAAATTCTTAAAGTATTTGCAAAAATTTTCACTGGGTAACCGGTTACTCTGCTACAGAATTGAATAAAACCTATTTTTATGACATAAAACCAAACCAAACCAAACCTCATCCAAACTTGTCCAGACTCACATACAACCTTAACTGCGTAAATAACAACCTATTCCGATGATAACAAACTTAACCAATCACATGAAATCGATCAAAGCCTCAACTCACAAAATTCACCACTCTTATCAAACATTCCAAATAATGGTAATCTCAGTCAAACTCAACCCAACCATTCCAGTCATCTATTCTTGAAAGTGGACACTTATTCTCAATCATTACCTTATTCAACTGTCAGTAATCCATACAAAATTTCTTCTCTTGACCTTCAAATTCCATAAATTCCAACATGTATCAACAACCAACCAAAAAGAACTCTTAATATCAATATTACATCCACACATAAGGGTTTTCTCAAGATTTCCATTAATGCTCTAAAACTCCAAAGTCTCCAAACCTCACCAGAACTCTAAGTTTTGCTTTCCATAGTCTCAATACCATTATACACATCATGCTTGTTATTTCATTCAATCATCCCTCCTTTTTGTTAATAACAATACTGGAGCTCTCCAAGACGACACACTTGGCCTCACAATTCTCCTTTCCAGTAAATCTTCCAACTGCTCTATCAGTCCGGGTACTTCTAATGTTAACATCCAATATTGCATCCGGAACACACCTGGAAATCACGCACAACTGGTAGCCCTTCACAATGGCTTTCTTGTCAATTTCTAGAACATTATCATCACAAACATAACAAACATCTTAATCTCATCTCCTAAGAGTTTTTCTACTTACTTAGCAGATATAAACCTCAACTATTCGCCTTCGTCCAATTTAAATTCACTCTCTACTCTCTGAGAAGGAGCCATTAATAATACCCTATCATTCTCCCTCAGAGACATTCCAACTTGACCAACATACAAAAATCTCAAATCCGCCTCACCTTCAGATATAAAAATCTTCATCGACTCGTCAAAACAATTTGTAAGCACTTTACTTAATTCCAAACAATCTATTGTACCTACCATTCAAGCTGGCAAGACACGTCTATTCCATCCAACACAATTCCCGTCTGCTATCAACAAGAGATTAAGGGTGATCAGTTCCTCAATTTGTCAATAGAGAGTCGACAATCATGATGGGGCATAAACCATCTTTACCAAACTATAATAGCATTTCTTGCATCTTGTGCACAAAACTACCTAAGGCACAAATCCTTAGTTGACATAAACCTTACCTCCGCATTCCCTCCGGAACTGGGGACAACACTGTCCAAACAACACTCACAATCTTGCAATCTACAACACACTGAGCCAATGCTCCACACCTCAAGCAACTTGGAGAAGCACAAGCTTCTCCCCCACTTATCTCATTCTAAATCCTGCAGACAAAGGATTAGAAAAACCAGAAAGTACTGATAGTAATTCACACACATATCACATACTAAGGAACAAACAACATCGACAGTATTCAACTATCACACCAACTGACTCAACAACTTGGCCGGACAGACCGACACGGACTGGCTCTGATACCACTTAATGTGACACCCATAATCTATACTCCGAGTAATTAAAGCGATAACAAAAAAATCAGAGTATAATTAAAACATTCATGGCATAGACGGGAGCGTCACATCAAAGTAATGAATTATAACAACCTGCTCATATAGATATGCAACAATCAGGTAGCAACATAAACAGAGGAACTCAGTTCCTAACACCCACAATTCAGATACAGAATAAAAGCGGAAAATCTACAAGCAAACCTCATATATAAACATAGAAGTTTATCTGTCATATACAGATTCATACATGTAAAATCCAAAAAGATATATATACACATAATCACATAACAATCTCCCCGACTACTCGGTGCTACATATCAGAGCCGACCGACAAAAGAATGAAGACATAATCTTCACAAAAAGACCTCCAGTATCTAATCTGCAATGACTCATAGAGCATTCAAAACAGCAGAAGGGTGAGAAACACAATTATAATATAATTGTATACAATTATGTAATAACACGAAATACGCATGCAAAAACATTCTCACCACAACGTACACTATAGTTCAAATACGAAACAAAATAATTCATAATTCATGCATCCATCACAAAGGCATATCAATCATGCTCAATACATTTATCACCAATATATATATCAACTCATCAATCTCATTCACAATTCCCCACACATAATCAATCCATTCACAATTTCCCACACATAATGAATCCATTCACAATTTCCCATACATAATCAATCCATTCACAATTTCCCACACATAATCAATCCATTCATGATTTATGAAAATGCACAGAGACCGACACAACGACTCTATGCATGCGGTACCATTCCATCCATCATTCTCATCATCATTAATTCACTCAGGAATTATTGGAATCTTCGCTTGTTACTTAGTGTAACTCCCCATCGAGCAAACGATGTTCCCCGTCGCTTTAGGTCCTCTTGGTATAAGGCTCACGACATTTATGGATCGCTTTAGGTCCTCTTTGTATAAGGCTCACGATCCGATCGCTTTAGGTCCTCTTTGTATAAGGCTCACGATCGTCTATAACATCGCTTTAGGTCCTCTTTGTATAAGGCTCACGACCGTTACAGCAGATTCCCTCTGGAATCGTTTCGTCGCTCACACCCCACAAGGGCACACGACATCACAAGGTGCATATCATGATGCTTGGCATACTAATGACTCATGACAATCAAATGCATATACATATATAACCATGTGAACCATCTCAACATCAATAATCATGCATTGCAATCAAACCCAAAACAATGCATTTATTTGCCATAAGGCCACAAACCATCATCACAACATTTCATCATATGCATTGACATCATATATTAGCACACAAGCTATACGTTATATATCAAAAGCATATCACATGATAACACATCAATCGCACACAATTACGACGGTAAAAGTCGACCAAACGCCATGTTTCCAAATTACCGACACAATTAAATCGGCCATTAATTCCAAAACCATTTTTTATAAGAAAGAACATCTCATTAGCTTCCTATCGCTTCGAACGGATGCCAAAACGAACTTACGGTTCGAAAGATATGAATTTTTAAAGTTTTGGATTTTTAAAATTTTGCCTTGGTTAATCGGTTACCACTTTTGGTTAACCAGTTAACCGGAGACTTACAGTGGCTAGAGACATTTTGGTTAATCGGTTAACACATTTGGTTAACCGGTTAACCGTTGAAAACTAACGTGAAACACCAAATTCTCACGTGTTAATCGGTTAACACATTTGCGTTAACCGGTTAACACTGTTGCAGAACCACAAAAACTCTGTTTTAATGGCAGAAAATCCAACCAAAACCCGATTAAATCCTGTAGACTCATTCCAACAATTCCACCCGATTAAATACCCGCCAATAACAATTATACCAGACCTATCCAAACACCATTCAATCAATCACTCCTCAATTCACACCAAATTCATCAATATATATCAAAAACACAAAAGTTACAAAATCAACCCAATTCAATCAAACAATCATACTAAATCACGACCTAACATCACTCGACTCCACTACGCGACTTATTCCGACTTTCGTCCGCGAAAACATTAATTTCTATTCATATTACTTATTTTCAACCTAGAAATGAAAACTATGGAAAAACAAGTAAACATTCAACCACATACATACATAATCATACACAAGCATAGAGTAACCGAGTTTCGCACCCGTACCCGATTAATCACGCTTGAACGGATGATTTCTTCTTCCATAAGTTTTCCTCTCCTTCTTTTTTCCTTCCTCTTCCTTTCTTTCCTTTCTCTTTCTTTTCTCTCCTTTTCTCTCAAATCTCTATTTATAAAAATATCTAATTTTTCTAAAATATCTAACCCCTCAAAATGACCATTTTACCCCTCAACTCAAATATCTCGCAAACGCTCTCAAAACGCGATAAAACATAATAACGATGAAAAATAATATATTGTCAAATAAAAGTCAATAATAAAATAATATAAAAACTAAAATAATTAAATTGACTCGATTAAATAAATTGGACAAAACGGGGCGTTACATGTCGCACTCAAATGGTACATGGGTTTAAACCGCACCAAGATCAGTACTTTCAAAGATCTCGGCGCAGCCTTCATTCAGCAGTATAAATACAACTTGGACATGACACCAGATAGGGGCCAGCTCAAAGCATTGTCACAAAAGGATAAGGAAACCTTCAAAGAATATGCTCAGAGATGGCGTGAAATTGCCACCCAGATCTGTCCTCCTCTTGTGGAAAAGGAAATGACAAATATTTTCATGAAAACATTGAGCTCGTTTTATTACGACCGAATGGTCGCCAGTGCGCCCAGTGACTTCACTGAAATGGTGAACATGGGAGTATGCCTTGAAGAAGCAGTTTGAGAAGGACGATTGGTCAAAGATGCAGAACCATCTAGCAGTACCAAAAGATACGGTAGTGCTTTCCAAAAGAAGAAAGAGCAAGATATCAGTAATATCTCTCTAGGAAAGCAAAGGCGAAGGTATCAACTGGTGGCAGCGGTAACTCCCGCTATCAACCCAGCGCTAGCTCTGACTCATCAACCTCAGGTTGCTCAGAGCCAACCAAATCAATAACAGTATCAGCAAAGGCTGCAACAGCCTCTTCAGCAGGCTCACCCGCAGTGCAATAACAACAATCGTGCAACACAACCATCAAGGTTCGACCTTATACCGATGTTGTACGCAGAGTTATTTCCACTTCTAATGGCTAAGAGGCACGTTCAAACCAGGACTCCTCTTACAATACCAGAAAATCCACCTTTTTGGTTAAAACCAGATCAAACATGCCCTTACCGTCAAGGAGGATTGGGACATAACATTAATAATTGTCTCAGCTTCAAGTCTGATGTACAAAAACTTGTCAGGAACGGGGTTTTATCTTTCAAAGATACAAATCTAAATGTTTAGACGAACCCATTACCGCAACATGAAAAGACTATGGTAAATTTGATAGAAGGGGAGCCTGTCCACAATTGTCAAATTCACAATGTACGTTTACTTGGAACCAACTTGGTAAAGATGCATTGCAAACAGAGCGGGTACGGCCATGTGCCATCTCACAACTATCATCAATTGATATCTGCTCCAAGGACAATCAAGGGTGCATCGTAGTACAAGCAGCTCTTCAAGAGCAAATGGATCTGGACTGGATTCAGGATCACAGGATTCGTGAAGTAAACATGGCTCATGCACATCTCAACATTGTTCAGAACCACGACATCCGTGCAATGAACGTCAATCTAGTGGCTTTGCATTCAAGACAAAGTCAGTATTACAATCTTCTGTGGCACGATTACAGCACTTGTCCGATCTGCTCAACAGACAATCAGGGATGCTCTTTTGTACAAGAGGCCCTCCAACGTCAAATGGATCTCGGATGGATCCAGGACTACCATGAAAGAAGTAACCATCAAGTCAATATGGTTCAAATATTTGACATACGCTTGATAAATACCAGTCTAGTGGAATTACATGCTAAGCAGGTCAGACTTGTTTTTCTGGCTTCAGATGATTATCAAGATTGTAAAGAATGCTGCAAAAACGACCAAGGGTGTGCGCTTGTGCAAAGGACTATTCAACAGCTGTTAGACCACTGGTGGCTTCCGATCTACCAGGATGAAGACACATAACAGATTAACATTGTAACGCCCCGATTTTTATTATTCCCATTTTGTTGAGTCTTTTATTTTAATTGGGTGATAAATTATTTTAATTGTGGATTTGGTATGTTAAATGTTATTTTATCGTTTTGAGAGTTTTTGGGGAAATTATGGTGGAAGGTATTTTAGACATTTCTCAATTAATGATAAATTAGAAATTTAGTAAAATTGTTAGAAAAGTGTTTAAGTGTTGAATTTTATGAGAAAATGAATTAAATTGATTGTGAGTGGAAAAAGAAAGATATAGAAAAGAAATAGAAAGAAAAAGATAGGGAGGAGATAGAAAAGGGAATGAGAGAAAAAAAAAAGGGAGGAGAAAAGAAGAGGAAAAGAGGAAAACTAGGAAAATTCATCAAGATCAATCACAGAGCAAGTTGGAATCCGGGTAAGGGTGTGAAATCTTGTTATCTTAGCAATGTATGTGATTATGTATGATTGTATTATTGATTTTGTTGATTTTCATGAGTTTTGGGGTATAAACCCATTGGTGTAGAAAATGGTAGAAATCGATGTTTTCGCGGATAGAAATCGATATAAATTGGGTTGCATAATCTCCATATGTTTATGAATCATTGCTATGAATTGTTTTGCTGTTGGAAGTGTTTTGGGGGAGAAAATGGAGTTTTGGAGGGTTTTGGAAAGTGAAAACGAAGCAGAATTTCTGCTTCTGGTGTGAAGCGCCGGGCGAAAGGCCCAGAGCGCCGGGCGGTTCGAGTCTACGCCGGGCGAAATTAAGAGGCGCGAGGGTGCCAAGCTACTGGTTTGATTCACGTTTGAGGGGAATTCCTTCGCCCCTCCTTCGCCGGGCGAAGCGAAGGCGGAGATGAAGCGTCGCCGGGCGAAACTCCCCTGTCGCCGGGCGCTTTTGTTCTTTTTCATATAATTTTCCTTTCTTATAACGATTCATAATTCTCGAACCGTAACTCCGATTTAGGCGTTCTTTATACCGTTGGAAAGCTATTGAGTTGAACTTTATGAGTATGATGGTGTGGGAACTGTTGGCCGATTTTATAAGTCAAAAAAGTCAGGAATAGTGTTATTTAGCGACTTTTGCCGCTTTGCATGTGTGTTTGACTGTGAATCATACAATAGTGCTTTGATGTGAATGTATATAGATTGTATGTGATTGTATGAGATGAATGCATGTATATATTGTGAATATGTATGCATTTCAAGAATGTCTTGAGTCATTATCATGTGTAGCATAATGATGTACATTCTTGTGTTGAGGGA
Source organism: Lathyrus tuberosus (assembly GCA_022829125.1). Classification (NCBI taxonomy): domain Eukaryota; kingdom Viridiplantae; phylum Streptophyta; class Magnoliopsida; order Fabales; family Fabaceae; genus Lathyrus; species Lathyrus tuberosus. Next base: position 9,932,392 of record JALAZF010000214.1, read on the forward strand.
TTCTAATGAGAATCTGCTATAACATTGTGAGCCTCTCTTGGTGGAGGTGTGAGCAATCTGGTCGTGAGCCTCTCTCGGTGGAGGTGTGAGCGATGGTTATAGACGATTGTGAGCCTCTCTTGGTGGAGGTGTGAGCAATCGGATTGTGAGCCTCTCTTGGTTGAGGTGTGAGCAATCGGGTCGTGAGCCTCTCTCGGTGGAGGTGTGAGCGATCCATAAACACTGTGAGCCTCTCTTGGTGGAGGTGTGAGCGGTGGGTGAACATCGTAGGCCCGACGGGGAGTTACTTTGGTAACGAGCGATGGTTCCAGCAGAAGTTCCTGAGTGAACTTGAGATGATTGAGTCGGTACCGCATTGCATTTGCATAGAGTCGTGAGTCGGTCTCTATGATTTGCATTTCTCATCTTTAAATGATGCATGGGCGAATAGACATTTGTGTATGTTTATGTGGAATGATAAGGAGTGTGAAAGTATGCCTGATGTGCATGCTTGGTTTTATACATATATGGATACATTGCGATGTATGTAAGTGAGTTGTGATGAATTGTGGTGAGAGTGTGAAATATGTGTAAGTTTATGCTGTTATATATATATAATTATATGCATTGTTATTATGATAATATTTCTCACCCTTCTGCTGTTTTATAATGCTCTATGAGGCATTGCAGAGTAGGTATGCTGGAGGTCTTTTTGTGGAGCGTGTCTTCATTCTTTTGGTCGGTTGGCTCTGATATGTAGCACCGGGTAGCTAGGTTGTATGTTATTCTTTTGTGATACATTTGTACATGTATCTTGTGGATAAATGTTGATGTAAACATGAATTATGTTGGTGAAGTATATATCTCTATATATATATATATATATATATATATATGTTTGAATGTGGTTCAATGTTTAGATTTTCCGCTTTTATTCTAAATATTAAAATGTGGGTGTAAGGACAAAGTTCCTCTGTTGCAAAGTTACCCCACTGTTGCATATCAATGTGATGAGAAGGTGTTGTATGTTTTAATTTCTTAATTGATGTGATATACCTCTTTTATACCATGTTTATAATTATACTCTGACGAAATTTTTAATATGTGCCTAAATGATTATGTGATTATTTGGGGGTATAGAAAGGGGGTGTTACATTAAGTGGTATCAGAGCCAGAGTTGAGTCAGTTGTGTCTGTCTTGTCGTCGTATTGTTTGAATTGTTGTTTAACTTTGTTGTTATTTTTGGGAATGATTAGAATATGGCTGGTAGAAACGACAATGCGATGGCTGCTGCTTTGGAAGCAATGGCTAGGGCGGTGCAAGGTGCGCCGAATGTGAATGCTAACGACGAGTTCAGGAAGAATCAACCACCGGTTTTCAAAGGAAGATTTGATCCCGATGGTGCTCAACTTTGGTTGAAAGAGATTGAAAGGATCTTCAGAGTGATGGACTGTGTGGAAGAGAATAAAGTGAGGCTTGGGTCTCACATGCTGAAGGAAGAAGCCGACGATTGGTGGGTCGGTATGCGTCAAATTCTTGAGGTGGATGATGAAGAGGTAACTTGGGATTTATTTCGTACGGAGTTCTTAAGGAAGTATTACCCTGAAAGTGTGAAAGGGAAGAAGGAGATGGAGTTCCTTGAATTGAAACAAGGTAGTATGTCCGTGGTGGACTATACTGCTATGTTCGTGGAGTTGGTTCAATTCCATCCTCACTATGCTGCAATTACTGTTGAGTTCTCAAAGTGTATTAAATATGAGAATGGTTTGCGTCCTGAGATTAAACAGGCTGTGGGATATCAAAGGATAAGAAGGTTTTCGGATTTGACGGAATGTTGTAGAATCTTCGAAGAAGATAGCAAGGCTCGTTCTACACATTACAAAAGTTTGAATGAGAGGAAGGGGAAGCAACAAGTTAGAAGTGGACCTTATGTGACACCTGTTGATAAGGGCAATCATAGGGGAAACTTTGAGAAGAGATCTGGAGGAGGAGGTTCGGGTCCCATTAGGTGTTACAAATGTGGTGAACTGGGTCATAAATCATTTGAGTGTAGGAAGCCAGTGGTGAAATGTTCTAATTGTGGAGGTACTGGGCATGCTGCTACAGATTGTAGAAGGAATATGGTGAAGTGCTATAATTGTGGAGAAGTTGGTCACATTAGTACTAAGTGTACCAAACCGAAACAAGCTCAAGCGGGCGGAAAGGTGTTTGCATTGGCAGGGACTCAAACTACTAGTGCAGACCGTTTGATTAAAGGTACATGCTTTATTAATAGTACGCCTTTAGTTGCTATTATTGATACGGGAGCGACTCATTCATTTGTTTCGTCTGAGTGCGCAAAGCATTTGAATCTTGTGTTGTCTCTGATGGATGGTAAGATGGTTATTAACACTCCAGCGATGGGGTCAGTAACTACTTCTTTGGTTTGTGTGAGTTGTCCTTTGACCATTTATGGTAAAGACTTCGAGATGGATTTAGTGTGTTTGCCGTTGGAAGGTTTAGACGTAATCTTGGGTATGAATTGGTTGCGATTTAATCGAGTTCATATAGATTGCTATCACAAGTTAGTAAGGTTTCCTTCTATGGAAGATGATGAAGATGAGAGTTTCCTATCCACTAAAGAATTGAAGAAACTTTTAGCGGACGAAGCTCAATTGTTCGGTTTGTTTGCATCATTGTCTGTGGATAGTCAAGTGTCCCTTGATGTGTTTCCAGTTGTTTGTGATTTTTCTGAGGTGTTTCCTGAGGACATTAAGGATGTACCGCCGGAAAGAGAAGTTGAGTTTTCTATTGATCTAGTTCCGGGTACTAGACCGGTTTCGATGGCGCCGTATCGTATGTCAGCATCGGAGTTGGTAGAATTGAAGAAGCAATTGAATGACTTGTTGGACAAGAAATTTGTAAGACCAAGTGTTTCTCCTTGGGGTGCTCCGGTATTGTTGGTAAAGAAAAAGGATGGGAGTATGCGGTTATGCATTGATTATCGACAAATGAACAAGGTGACAATTAAGAACAAGTATCCGCTTCCAAGGATCGATGATTTGTTGGACCAATTGGTTGGTGCGCGTGTTTTTAGCAAGATTGATTTGAGATCGGGATATCACCAGATTCGTGTGAAAGTAGAGGATATTCAGAAGACTGCCTTTAGAACACGGTATGGCCATTACGAATATTCCGTGATGCCATTCGGGGTTTCTAATGTGCCAGGTGTGTTCATGGAATACATGAATCGTATTTTTCATGGAAAGTTGGATCGTTTTGTGGTCGTGTTCATCGACGATATTTTGATTTACTCTAAGTCTCAGGAGGAGCATGAAGAGCATTTGAGAATTGTGTTGCAAATTTTGAAAGAGAAACAATTGTATGCTAAGTTGTCGAAATGTGAATTTTGGTTGTCGGAAGTAAGTTTTCTTGGACATATTATTTCCGGTAATGGTGTTAGCGTTGATCCATCCAAGATTGAGGCGGTGATGCAATGGGAGACTCCTAGATCGGTTACGGAGATTCGAAGCTTTTTAGGATTGGCAGGTTATTATCGGAGGTTTATTGAGGGATTTTCAAAGTTGGCACTTCCGTTAACGCAATTGACTTGTAAGGAAAATGCATTCATTTGGGATATTCATTGTGAAGAGAGTTTCAATGAGCTAAAAAGAAGGTTGACAACGGCTCCGATCTTGATTTTGCCTAATCCTAATGAACCATTTGTTGTGTATTGTGATGCTTCATTGGTTAGTTTAGGTGGTGTTTTGATGCAAGATGGAAAAGTTGTGGCTTATGCTTCAAGACAATTGAGAGTGCATGAAAAGAATTATCCTACGCATGACTTGGAGTTGGCGGCCGTGGTGTTCGTTTTGAAAATTTGGAGACACTATCTTTATGGTGCAAGATTTGAAGTTTTTAGTGATTACAAGAGCTTGAAGTATTTATTTGATCAAAAAGAATTGAACATGAGACAAAGAAGGTGGTTAGAGCTTTTGAAGGATTATGATTTTGGTTTGAATTACCATCCGGGTAAGGCAAATGTAGTGGCCGATGCTTTGAGTCGGAAGTCGTTACATATGTCCGCATTGATGATGAGAGAATGGGAACTTTTGGAGAATTTTAGGGATTTGAGTTTGGTTTGTGAAATGACGCCGAGAAGTGTGAGACTTGGTATGCTACATGTTACGAATGACTTTCTTGTAACCGTGTGTGAAAAGCAAAAGTTGGATTTGAAATTCGTTGATTTGATGATGAATGAGAATGAGGATTTCAAGGTTGATAATTCTGGAGTTTTGAGATTCCGTGGTCGTATTTGTATTCCCGATGATGCGGAGTTGAAAAATATGATATTGGAAGAAGGACACCGAAGTAACTTAAGTATTCATCCGGGAGCGAATAAAATGTTTCAAGATTTGAAGAAACTCTTTTGGTGGTCCGGGTTAAAGAGAGATGTTGCTCAATTTGTGTATGTGTGCTTAACTTGTCAAAAGTCTAAAGTGGAACATCAAAAGCCTAGTGGATTGATGCAACCGTTGGACATTCCGGAGTGGAAATGGGATAGTATATCGATGGATTTTGTTACGGGATTGCCGAATACGCAAAGAGGTCATAATGCTATTTGGGTAATTGTGGATAGGCTTACTAAATCTGCTCACTTCATTCCAATTTATATTAGTTATCCTTTGGAGAGGTTAGCCGAGATTTATGTTCTTGTGGTTGTGAAGTTGCATAGGGTTCCTAAGAGTATTGTATCGGATAGAGATCCTAGATTCACATCGAGGTTTTGGGAAAGTTTACAAAAGGCTTTGGGTTCTAAGCTAAGATTGAGTTCGGCTTATCATCCGCAAACGGACGGTCAAACCGAGAGGACGATTCAATCGATGGAGGATTTATTGCGTGCTTGTGTGCTCGAGCAAGGTGATGCTTGGGATAGTTATTTGGCGTTGATTGAATTCACTTACAATAACAGTTTTCATTCAAGTATAGGTATGGCACCGTTCGAGGCTTTGTATGGTCGTAGATGTCGAACACCTTTGTGTTGGCATGAAACGGGTGAGAGAGCGATAGTTGGACCGGAGATGGTACAACAAACGACGGAGAAAGTGAAGTTTATCCGTGAGAAGATGAAAGCTTCTCAGAGTAGACAAAAGAGTTATCATGACAAGAGAAGAAAAGATCTTGAGTTTCAAGAAGGCGACCATGTGTTTTTGAGAGTTACGCCGATTACGGGTGTGGGTCGTGCTTTGAAGTCAAAGAAGTTGACTTCTCGTTTTATTGGTCCGTATCATATTTCTGCACGAGTTGGTGCTGTGGCTTACCGTGTGGCGTTGCCTCCGAACCTTTCCAATTTGCATGATGTATTCCATGTTTCGCAACTTCGGAAGTATGTTTCGGATCCGTCACATGTTATTCCTATGGACGAGGTTGAAGTGAGAGATAATCTTACGGTGGAAGCTTTGCCGATTAGGATTCTGGATCGTGAAGTTAAGAAGCTCAGAGGCTAGGATATTGCGCTTGTAAAAGTAGCGTGGGGAGGTACTGCAGAAGGTGATATGACTTGGGAACTAGAGAGTAGGATGCGAGAGTCGTATCCGGAGTTGTTTGAATCAGGTAATATTTTCGAGGACGAAAATTTCTAAAGTGGGGAAGAGTTGTAACGCCCCGATTTTGATTATTCCCATTTTGTTGAGTCTTTTATTTTAATTGGGTGATAAATTATTTTAATTGTGGATTTGGTATGTTAAATGTTATTTTATCGTTTTGAGAGTTTTTGGGGAAATTATGGTGGAGGGTATTTTAGACATTTCTCAATTAATGATAAATTAGAAATTTAGTAAAATTGTTAGAAAAGTGTTTAAGTGTTGAATTTTATGAGAAAATGAATTAAATTGATTGTGAGTGGAAAAAGAAAGATATAGAAAAGAAATAGAAAGAAAAAGATAGGGAGGAGATAGAAAAGGGAATGAGAGAAAAAAAAAAGGAAGAGAAAAGAAGAGGAAAAGAGGAAAACTAGGAAAATTCATCAAGATCAATCACAGAGCAAGTTGGAATCCGGGTAAGGGTGTGAAATCTTGTTATCTTAGCAATGTATGTGATTATGTATGATTGTATTGTTGATTTTGTTGATTTTCATGAGTTTTGGGGTATAAACCCATTGGTGTAGAAAATGGTAGAAATCAATGTTTTCGCGGATAGAAATCGATATAAATTGGGTTGCATAATCTCCATATGTTTATGAATCATTGCTATGAATTGTTTTGCTGTTGGAAGTGTTTTGGGGGAGAAAATGGAGTTTTGGAGGGTTTTGGAAAGTGAAAACGAAGCAGAATTTCTGCTTCTGGTGTGAAGCGCCGGGCAAAAGGCCCAGAGCGCCGGGCGGTTCGAGTCTTCGCCGGGCGAAATTAAGAGGCGCGAGGGTGCCAAGCTACTGGTTTGATTCACGTTTGAGGGGAATTCCTTCGCCCCTCCTTCGCCGGGCGAAGCGAAGGCGGAGATGAAGCGTCGCCGGGCGAAACTCCCCTGTCGCCGGGCGCTTTTGTTCTTTTTCATATAATTTTCCTTTCTTATAACGATTCATAATTCTCGAACCGTAACTCCGATTTAGGCGTTCTTTATACCGTTGGAAAGCTATTGAGTTGAACTTTATGAGTATGATGGTGTGGGAACTGTTGGCCGATTTTATAAGTCGGAAAAGTCAGGAATAGTGTTATTTAGCGACTTTTGCCGCTTTGCATGTGTGTTTGACTGTGAATCATACAATAGTGCATTGATGTGAATGTATATAGATTGTATGTGATTGTATGAGATGAATGCATGTATATATTATGAATATGTATGCATTTCAAGAATGTCTTGAGTCATTATCATGTGTAGCATAATGATGTACATTCTTGTGTTGAGGGATTCTAATGAGAATCTGCTATAACATTGTGAGCCTCTCTTGGTGGAGGTGTGAGCAATCTGGTCGTGTGCCTCTCTCGGTGGAGGTGTGAGCAATGGTTATAGACGATTGTGAGCCTCTCTTGGTGGAGGTGTGAGCAATCGGATTGTGAGCCTCTCTTGGTGGAGGTGTGAGCAATCGGGTCGTGAGCCTCTCTCGGTGGAGGTGTGAGCGATCCATAAACACTGTGAGCCTCTCTTGGTGGAGGTGTGAGCGGTGGGTGAACATCGTAGGCCCGACGGGGAGTTACTTTGGTAACGAGCGATGGTTCCAGCAGAAGTTCCTGAGTGAACTTGAGATGATTGAGTCGGTACCGCATTGCATTTGCATAGAGTCGTGAGTCGGTCTCTATGATTTGCATTTCTCATCTTTAAATGATGCATGGGTGAATAGACATTTGTGTATGTTTATGTGGAATGATAAGGAGTGTGAAAGTATGCCTGATGTGCATGCTTGGTTTTATACATATATGGATACATTGCGATGTATGTAAGTGAGTTGTGATGAATTGTGGTGAGAGTGTGAAATATGTGTAAGTTTATGCTGTTATATATATATATAATTATATGCATTGTTATTATGATAATATTTCTCACCCTTCTGCTGTTTTATAATGCTCTATGAGGCATTGCAGAGTAGGTATGCTGGAGGTCTTTTTGTGGAGCGTGTCTTCATTCTTTTGGTCGGTTGGCTCTGATATGTAGCACCGGGTAGCTAGGTTGTATGTTATTCTTTTGTGATACATTTGTACATGTATCTTGTGGATAAATGTTGATGTAAACATGAATTATGTTGGTGAAGTATATATCTCTGTATATATATATATGTTTGAATGTGGTTCAATGTTTAGATTTTCCACTTTTATTCTAAATATTGAAATGTGGGTGTAAGGACAAAGTTCCTCTGTTGCAAAGTTACCCCACTGTTGCATATCAATGTGATGAGCAGGTGTTGTATGTTTTAATTTCATAATTGATGTGACATACCTCTTTTATACCATGTTTATAATTATATTCTGACAAAATTTTTAATATGTGCCTAAATGATTATGTGATTATTTGGGGGTATAGAAAGGGGGTGTTACAAACATGACTGATGGAGATCCTGGTAGACATCAAAGTTGTGATGTCTGCTCAACGGAAATGGACCTAGTAAAGATGCACAGCATACAAAGTGGCTGAAGTCGGATACCACCTCACAATTATGAACGTTGTAGGGTATGATCGGAAAATAACCAAGGATGTTATCTAGTGCGAGCAGCTCTCCAGCACCAGTTAGACCGAAAGGAGATTCAACCATGGTCGAATGCTGAATCGATCAACATGGTACAAGATTACCACCCTGGCCAAAACAAAAACTCTGTCGTAATCTCCGATCATGAGAAAAGCAAAGATGTTTGTGCCATAATTCCTCTACTTTATGAGTTAAGAGCCTCTCTCAGCAATAGAAAGATTCCAAACTTAGAGCTGATCGAGGTGGCCTACGACAGTCAAAAGGCCCAAAAAGCCCCTGTGGTCATCTACTTGCCAGGTCCAATACCGTACAAGTCAGAAAAGGCTATCCCGTTCAAGTATGGTGCAACAACCATAGAAAATGGAAAAGAAACTCCATTACCCTCCATTGTGAACATTGCCGATATCAGTCGAGTAACCCGTAGCGGTTGGATCTTCAACAGAGGAGTTAGAGAGCCTACCAAAGAAAAGGAACCTCAAACGGAAGTTCCTAACCAACAAGTCGGTCAATCCAGCAATACAGAACCTGTAAAGAACAGCGATGAGATGCTATAGCTCATACAGAAAAACGAGTACAACATTATGGATCAATTGCTGCAAACTCCATCTCGGATTTCTGTACTATCTCTCCTGCTTAGTTCAGAAGCTCACAGGGAAGCTCTACAGAAGGTCTTGGAATAGGCATTTGTAGAACAAGATGTGACGGTAGGATAATTTGACAACATCATCTCCAACATCACTTCCTGCAACAATTTGGGATTCAGTGATGAAGAACTGCCGGAAGAAGGCAAGAACCATAATATGGCACTCAATATCACAATCAACTGCCAAGACGATGCTTTAGCTAGCGTACTGGTAGACACGGGTTCAACTTTGAATGTCATGCCAAGATCAACTTTGGTTCGACTTCCTTTTCAAGGAACTCCGATGAGAGGCAGTGAGATCATCGTCAAAGCCTTTGACGGATCCAGAAAAATAGTTATTGGCGAAGTCGATCTTCCCATAACCATTGGTCCTCACACTTTCCAAGTCACTTTCTAGGTCATGGACATCCGAGCAGCATATAGTTGTTTATTAGGAAGACCTTGGATACACGAAGTTGGGGCAGTCACTTCGACACTTCACCAGAAGCTGAAGTTCGTCAAGAATGAAAAATTAGTCACAGTGTGTGGAGAGCAAGCCTTAATCGTGAGCAACTTATCATCATTCTCCTGTGTAGAACTATAGGAGGTTGTTGGAACTCAGTTCCAAGCACTCACGGTGAGCAATGAGAATCAACAAGAAAGAGGGACGTCGATTTCCTCATACAAAGATGCTCTCAAAGTAATAGGGAGTAATGACATAAAAGGATTGGGACAGATTATAACTCCTACTTATAACAAGACAAGAAAAGGTCTTGGTTTCTTTCCGGATTGTACCTAGACTACCAAGAAGGATGAAAGTTTTTGTCCTATTCAGGATTTCTTCCACAGTGGAGGATTCGTCTTCCCAGTATCTCAAGAAGTCCACACCATCGATAGGAATGACTCCTTCGATACAGATGAGGAGTGGAAGTCTTATCTCAACGATGACAGTTATATATCTCAGGGAGAAATGCATATGACATTCTGTTTTCCAAAACAGAGCCCAAGATATATGCCAAGATCAGACGTCAGGATGATCTATGGAGATTGTGATCCTGAAGGATGTCGTTCTCCACCCAACTCATTAGAGGAAGACAATGTGATGAAGGAAAACTTTGACTACGATTATTATGATCCCCTTGATGATTTGCCTATCTGGAAGCTATATAGGGAAGACTTGGGACAAAAGAGTCAGCCAGACAATCAGCTGAGTAGTCTTGAAAGGAATACACCTGCTCCCCCAGAGTCATGGAATCATTACTCAGGACATTCCGAAAATGTCTGACACCATGGTGATGAATTTGTAAAGATTGCAGGACAAGAATTCATTAACTACGTATTTCCTGAGGTCAACGTCATTGAGGAAGATGACTCCTCTATTCCCACAGAAACCTAGGATACCTTGGGACAACCAAGCGGCAAGTACGACTTTCTAGTCAAATACACCGCTCCCGAAAGCTTTCGCGTCAGATACGAGGACATCCAGCCAACTGGATGGGGAGATCCTCTTAAAAGTGAAAACACTATGGAAGATGCGACAGAAGAGTCCTCTTATGATAACATTGCATGGGAAGAAGACTCCAATGATCCTACTCCACCAGAAATCAGTGCCATTTCTGAACACAAACCAAGAAGGGAAGTACCAGACTTTGTGATTCACAGAGGAGTTCGTCGCCATTGGGTTGCAGTCGATGTCCCGAAATTCGTCCATAAGTCGAAGTAATTACCATCTTTGTTTTAACCTTTCACCTTGCCCGAGTGAAATGGATGTTTTATAGGGCTTACTTTTCTGGAAATGTCCCTCTTCGCTTCGTCCAAAGCGACAGAGTTTTGTTTTATAGGGTTGTGTTTCAAGAATCGACAAATCAGGAATAAATAATGTCATTCTAAATTCCCGCATTTATTGTTGTTTTCACTTTTCGTTTTTTAGAAAATGGTAATCCTAAAAACAACCCAAAATAAAAACAAGCGTTTTCAGAAAATACACTGCACACACTCTTGCATTCTCTCTGTTTTTTCTAAAAAAATGAATCATCACGTCATGCAGATTGCTTGTTTTAAACCCCATTGAAACATACGATCCAATGCCTTCTCCCAACTTTAAATTCCCGATATTTGAAGCTGGAGAGAAAGGGGATGAAGAAATTCCAGAAGAGATCTCCCGACTACTAAGACAAAAGGAAAGTTCTATTGAGCCTCACAAAGAGCCGTTGGAAACGGTTAATTTGGGTTCAGAGGAAGAAAAGAAAGAAGTTAAGATTGGGGCACTGCTCAGTCCAACTGTCAGAGAAAGCTTGATAAAACTTCTCAAAGAATTTCCAGATGTGTTTGCTTGGTCCTACCAGGACATGCCAGGGTTGGATACCAGCATCGTGGAACATCACTTACCACTAAAACCAGAATGTCCTCCAGTAAAACAAAGACTGAGAAGTACTCATCCAGATATGGCATCAAGATTAAGGAGGAAGTGCAGAAACATATCGACACAGGTTTCCTCGCCACTGTAGAATATCCTCAATGGTTGGCCAACATAGTGCCAGTTCCGAAAAAGGACAGAAAAGTCAGAATGTGTGTAGACTACAGGCATCTGAACAAAGCAAGTCCAAAGGATGACTTCCCCCTGCCATAAATTGACATACTGGTAGACAACACAACAAAACTTCTCCTTCAAGGATGGATTCTCGGGCTATAATCAAATCAAAATGGCGCTGGATGATATGGAGAAAACTTCATTCATCACCCCAAGGGGCACCTTTTGTTACAAGGTAATGTCTTTCGGTGTGAAGAACGCAGGGGCAACCTATCAAAGGGCCATGACAACTCTGTTTCACGACATGATGCACAAAGAAATTGAAGTGTACTTCGATTACATGATTGCCAAAGCATGTGACACACCGTCGGCCAGAAAGGAATTAAGGTTGATCCTGACAAGGCCATATGACACACCTATCAAAGCTATTCGAGCATCTAAGAAAATACAAACTTTGCTTGAATCCTAATAAGTGCACGTTCGGCGTTTGCTTGGGAAAACTCTTAGGATTCATCGTCAGCCAGAAAGGAATTGAGGTTGATCCTGACAAGGTCAAGGCCATTCAAGAAATGCCTTCGCCGAAGACTGAAAAATAAGTCAGAGGATTTCTGGGATGTCTGAATTACATCTAAAGATCCATATCCCTCATGACCGCGACATGCATGCCGATCTTCAAACTGCTCAGAAAGAATCAAAGTTGCGTATGGACAGAAGACTGCCAAAAAACTTTCGATAGCATCAAAGAATATCTGCTGAATCCACCGATTCTGTCTTCTCCAACGGAAGGAGGACCACTAATCATCTTCTTAACAATCTTGGAAGACTCCATGGGCTGTGTACTTGGCGAACAAGACGAAACAAAAAGAAAAGAGTCTGCCATTTACTACTTAAGCAGGAAGTTCACGGACTATGAAACTCGATACACTATGCTCGAGAAAACTTGCTGCGCTCTGGCTTGGGCAGCCAAATGTCTTCTCCAGTACATGATTTGTCACACTACTTGGTTAATCTCCGAAATGGATCCGATCAAGTACGTCTTTGAAAAGCCTGCTCTCACGGGAAGGATTGCCCGTTGGCAGATGTTGTTATCAGAATACGACATCGAGTACCATGCTCAGAAAGCCGTCAAAGGAAGTATTTTAGCCGATCATTTGGCTTATCAACCGATTGACGATCAGGAATCGGTCAAATTTGACTTCCCAGATGAAGATGTCATGTACTTAAATATGAAAGATTGCGATGAACCACTACCCAGCGAAGGGCCAGAACCAGGTTCCTAATGGGGACTAATTTTCGACGGAGCTATCAACACTTATGGAAATGGAATTGGGGCAATCATCGTAACACCTCAGGGTACCCATATTCCTTTCACTGCCAGATTAACATTCAAATGCACAGACAATGAGGCCGAATACGAAGCTTGTATCATGGGTCTCGAAGAAGAAATTGACTTAAGGATAAAGAATTTGGATGTGTATGAAGACACAGCCCTAGTTATCAATTAGATCAAAGGAGAGTGGAATACATACCAATCAGGATTGATTCCTTACAAAGATTACGCGAAAAGGTTGTTACCATTCTTCAACAGAATCGAGTTTCATCATATCCCTCGTGAAGAAAATCACATGGCTGATACATTAGCCACCCTATCCTCCATGATTAGTGTAGGTCAATGGAACGACATACCTAAGATTGACATAAAGCGCCTTGAGAGACTCGCTTACATCTTCACAATTGAAGTAGTCATAGATGACAAACCCTGGTATCATGATATCAAGTGCTTCCTTCAAAAACAAGAGTACCCACCCGGGGCATCAAGAAAAGATAGGAAGACTCTCAGAAGACTGGCAGGCAACTTCTTCCTGAACGGTAATACACTCTATAAGAGAAACTTCGACATGGTTTTGCTTAGATACACAGATAGACAAGAAGTAAACATGTTAATGAAAGAGATACACGAAGGATCTTTTGGCACTCATGCCAATGGACACACAATGGCAAGAAAAATTCTGAGAGCGGGTTATTATTGGCTGACAATGGAATACGATTGCTACAAGTGCATGAGCAGGTGTCACAAGTGTCAGATATACACTGACAAAATCTATGTACCACCAACGCATCTCAAAGTTCTTTCTTCTCCATGGCCTTTTTCTATATGGGGAATCGACATGATTGGCATGATCGAACCCAAGGCTTCGAACAAACATCGGTTCATCCTGGTAGCCATTGATTACTTCACCAAGTGGGTCGAAGCAGTGTCATACGCCAATGTGACCAAGCAAGTGGTGGTCTAATTTATCAAGAACAATCTCATCTGCCATTATGGTGTTCCAAGCCAGATCATTACGGATAATGGATCTAACTTGAACAACAAGATGATGAAAGAGTTGTGTGCTGAGTTCAAGATCGAACACCATAACTCATCTCCCTACTGACCCAAAATGAATGGAGCGGTAGAAGCGGCTAACAAGAATATCAATAAGATCATTCAGAAGATGATTGTAACATACAAAGACTGGCACTAGATGATACCTTTTGCTCTTCACGGTTATCGCACATTTGTCCGCACTTCAACAGGGGCAACCCCTTTCTCTCTAGTATATGGCATGGAAGAAGTGCTCCCTATAGAAGTAGAGATACCATCAATCAGGGTATTGATGAAAGCCAAGCTAACAAAAGCTGAATGGTGTTAAAGCCGACACGATGAGCTGAACCTAATCGAAGAAAAGAGAATGACAGCTTTATGCCATGGTCAATTATATCAGTAAAGAATGAATAAGGCGTTTGATAAAAAGGTCCGACCCCGTGTCTTCAGGAAAGGAGATCTTGTGCTTGAAAAGATACAAATATTTCTCACTGATTCCAGGGGCAAATGGACTCCGAATTACGATGGCCCTTATGTTGTTAAGAAAGCCTTTTCAGACGGTTCCCTGAGACTCGTAACCATGGATGCAGAGGAGTTTACCTACCCCACAAATCTTGATGTAGTCAAGAAATACTTTGCCTAAATAAAAAAAACAACGTCTCAGTGGATTGAAAACCCGAAAGGGCGGTCCCGGAAAAAATTAGAGACATAAACAATGATCATCCCGATGGATTGAAAACCCGAAAGGGCAATCTAGGCAAAAATTAGGGATACATGGCAAGTAATTATATCCGACAATATTGACTCCTTAGAGGCAATTTCATCTGTCAGGAAAACTTCAGTCAAGGTCACCTTCGGCAGAAGCTCAGAATATCCAGAATTCAATGTTGGTGAGGAAATAGCGGTTGTTATGTTTTAATGTAGCCCCTTTCCCTTTAAATTTCCATTTTCTAAACTTTGTAATGCTCTATGGGATCACGCGCTTGGTTGATTACCATTCTATCAATAAAATTTGAGCCCTGGTGCTTTTGTTTACAATTCTCATTTATTTTGCTTTACAGAATGACATTTTAAATATGATCAACGATTCTTGAAACAAAAATGAATTTACTTTTTTCAAAACGAGAAGTTCAAGTTTTACTTTCGACAAAAAGATGGTAATTTCCTTTTCATTAATGAGCATAGAAAAGCAATATCGACTGCTTATATGGTATTGTTCAAACTTCAAAATGCAGAATCAAAATACTCTTCTTGATTAATACATCTTGAAGGAAGGATCAACTACTTCAGATGGGATGTCCCATCTAACATCCCCGACAGAGTTCTTACCTTTAAAAACCAATTATTGGTTTCTCTCCCCAAATGGGTCCACCTCTGAAAAACAAGAACGGATTTCTATCCCTAACAGGTTTGTACATCCCGAAATCGGATTTAATGCAGGAATCCCTATTTCCGAGCAAAATACTACCTTCAGAACCTCTAGTGATACCCTGTCTCCTAAAGTGCCCGAGTATCCAATTGCGTTCATTCACCAGTCTGTATGTCGCGTCTGTTTTGTCCGTATAAACATACATACATCATGCATGGTTGATTCATATTCATACATATGTTGCATTAATATCACTCTGGTCATTTTCGTCCCCAAGTGATAAATGTCTTCTCACCAATAGATTTGTCAGTTCTTTCCTCGTCCGAAAATGTATTGTCTGAGCAATCTCTACCCAGTTTATTTCTGGATTGAAGACTGTCCTCGACCACTTTGATAACTTAGACTTCTGAAAGGCAAGAAGACATTCAATAGACACCTTTGGAACCTCACTCTTCACCATTGAAGATGATATTTTTGCTTTCCCGAATTAAAGAAAATCCCCAGAGAAAGTGTGACGCCCCCAATCTATACCCCTAATTAACACGCAATTAAAGCGGTAAAAGAAAATTCGAAAATTGATCAGAGTATATTTGAAGCATCATGGCATAGAAAGGGAGGAATCACATCAATTAAAACAAACATACACACAACATGCAACACCTGCTCATAGTGATATGTAACGTGGGGTAACAATCATACAGAGGAAACTTTGTTCCTCACACCCACTTATCAGAAATTAGAATTAAAGCGGAAAGATCTAAAATCTGAACATATATATATATACATGTTTGTCATACATCAAGTATCATATGTACAACCAAAATATATCATCAGATATACAAAACAATCACAAACGGCCACCCTATGCTACCCGGAGTCACATATCAGAGCCGACCGACCAAATAATGAAGATGCAACGCTTCACAAAAGAGTACCTCCAGCAATCTAATCTGCAACGCCTCATAGAGCGTTATAAAATAGCAGAAGGGTGAGAAAAACAACCATAATATAATTGTATAAAATTATATATTAAGGCAAACATTCACAAGTAAACACATTTCTCACCACCGTTGCACCACAATTTCTCATAGATCAAACATAACATAATACGGCACAGTTCTCAAGCATTGACACCACTACACATCAAACATACAACATACACGTAATCACCAACACAATCACACATATTCCATTTCATTAGTCACATTCACAATTCCATGCACAAATGACTCATGATGAATGCAAATGCACATAGATCGACACAACGACTCTATGCACATGCCATGCGGTACCGACTTCCTTTGTCACGTCATGTCACGTCATTAGTCCACTCAGGAACTATTGGAACCATCGCTCGTTACTGAGAATCTCAAGTAACTCCCCGTCGGGCCTACGATTTTCACCCGTCGCTTTAGGTCCTCAGGCATCGCCTCATATTTTCGAGGCACACGACGTTAAGGATTGCTTTAAGTCTCCAAAGGAGCCCACAATCGTCTATACCCATCGCTTTAAGTCCTCAGGCATCGCCTCATATTTTCGAGGCACACGATGGTATAGCATATTCCCTCAGGAATCAAACCGTCTCTCAGGACGTTCCACAATGCACATTATGATGCTTGGCATACAATGACTCATGACCCTCACATTGCATCCATGCACACATTCATAATCATGCATAAATCATCAAATACAACACTTATCATTTCTTGCCTTTTGGCCACAACTTATCCTCACAACAGCATATAAGGCATACATATCCAAAGCACAAACATATAGCATAATACATGACAATTATGCACCATTAAAACGACAAAAGTTGACCATTAACACTATTCACATTTACCGACAAAATAAAATCGGCCAACAAATTCTAAACCATCATAATAATAAAGTACAGCTCAATGGCTTTCCAACGCATCAAACCACGCCTCAAACCGAAACACAGATCAAAAGTTATACAGAAAACAAAATTACACGAACAGCACTGTTCGCTGGGCGAACCTCCCTCGCGAGCATTCGCTAGCTGCTTCGCTAGGCGAACGTCCCTCGCGAGCATTCGCTAGCTCCTTCGCTAGGCGAATGTTCCAGCGAACCAAGTCAGAACCAAACAGAGCCAAAAACACCCAAACTTCGCTAGGCGAACACCCTAGCGAACCTTCGCTCATGCCTTCGCTAGGCGAATGCCCGTAGCGAACCTTCGCTACCCTTCGCTGAATGGTTCGCTAGGCGAACCCGCGAAAATCTCACTCGCTTCCACCTTCGCCCCAGGTTCGCTAGGCGAACCAAGGAAAACCCAACATTTTTCTGCGCTGTTTGAAACCCCAAAAGTGATATTTTCCAACCCAACCCATTTCCAAATCAACATATTTCAATCAAAACCTATTCTAATCATGTCAACAAGCAAACTACCACCTTTACATCGATTTCCAACCGTTAAACCATCGATTCCCACAATCCGACCTAAAATCAAAAGCTATAAAACACCTCCAAAACACACACACACACATACATAACCATACACAAGTATAATATAATCGAGTTTCGCACCCTTACCCGATTTAATTCGATTCTAGAAGTTGATCTTGATGATTTTCACACTTTTTCTCCAATTTTCTCTCTTCTCCTCTTTTCTTCTCTTTTCCCTTCTTTCTTCTTTCTTTCTTTCTATTTTCTCTCTTTCCAATTCTATCTTATTAACTTAATGAAAAATATCTATGAAATGTCCAAAATACCCCCACACTCAAATTTCTCGCAAACGATCCCAAAACGCGATAAAATATGTTCACGACTAAAAATAACACATTTTCACACAAAAGTTGAAATTACAATAAAATAATAATAAAATAATCAAAACGACTCAATTAAATAAAATTGGCAAAACGGGGCGTTACAATTCTCCCCCACTTAGAAATTTTCGTCCTCGAAAATCTTACCTGATACAAACAACTCCGGATACGACTCCCGCATCCTACTCTCCAACTCCCACGTTAAATTTCCCTCAGCAGCGCCTCCCCACGCCACTTTCACAAGTGCAATCTCTTTACCCCTCAACCGCTTCACCTCGCGATCCAAAATACTAACTGGTAATGCCTCGACCGTAAGGTTATCTCTTACCTCAACCTCGTCCATCGGAATCACATGTGAAGGGTCCGGAACATACTTCCGAAGCTGTGAAACATGAAAAACATCATGCAAATTCGACAGATTCGGCGGTAACGCCACACGATACGCTACAGCACCAACTCTCGCAGATATCTGGTAAGGACCAATAAATCGAGAAGTAAGCTTCTTAGATTTCAAAGCACGACCAACACCCGTTACCGGCGTAACTCTCAGAAATACGTGATCACCCTCTTAAAACTCAAGATCCTTCCGTCTTCGATCATGATAACTCTTTTGTCTATCCTGAGAAGCCTTCATTTTCTCACGAATAAACCTTACCTTTTCCGTCGTTTGTTGCACCAATTCCGGTCCAACCACAGAACTCTCACCAGTTTCGTGCCAACACAACGGCATTCGACATCTTCGTCCATACAAAGCCTCAAAAGGTGTCATTCCGATACTAGAATGGAAACTGTTATTATACGTGAACTCAATCAACGCAAGATAACCGTCCCACGTACCACCTTGTTCCAAAACACACGCTCTCAACAAATCTTCCAAAGACTGAATCGTTCTTTCGGTCTGACCATCCGTCTGCGGATGATAAGCCGAACTCAACCTCAATCTCGAACCCAAAGCCTTCTGTAAACTTTCCCAAAATCTATATGTAAACCTAGGATCTCGATCAGAAACAATACTTAAAGGAACCCCATGCAATTTCACCACCACACTGATATAGATCTCAGCTAACCGTTCCAAAGAAAAACTGATGTCAATCGGAATGAAATGCGTCGATTTAGTCAGCCTGTCCACAATCACCCAAATAGCATTATGCCCACGCTGAGTATTCGGCAATCCCGTTACAAAATCCATCGAAATGCTATCCCATTTCCACTCAGGAATATCCAACGGTTGCAACAAACCACTAGGTCTCAAATGTTCCACTTTCGATTTCTGACAAGTCAAACACGCATACACAAACTGAGCCACATCTCTTTTCAAACCAGACCACCAGAAAATCTTCTTCAAATCTTGGTACATCTTATTCGCACCCGGATGAATACTTAAATTACTCCGGTGTCCTTCTTCCAAAATCATACTTTTCAACTCCGCATCATCAGGTATACAAATACGACCACGGAATCTCAAAACACCAAAATTATCAACCTTGAAATCCACATTCTCATTCCTCATCAAATCAACGAATTTCAAATCCAGCTTTTGTTTCCCACTAACCGACATCAAAAATTCATTCGTAACTTTCAACATTCCAAGCCTCACACTAACCGATGTCACTTCACATACCAAACTCAAATCTCTAAACGATTCCAAAAGTTCCAACTCTTTCACCATCAATGCGGACATATGCAACAATTTCCGGCTCAATGCATCGGCTACCACATTAGCTTTACCAGGATGGTAATTTAAGCCAAAGTCGTAGTCTTTCAAGAATTCCAACCATCTTCGCTGTCTCATGTTCAACTCTTTCTGATCAAATAAATATTTCAAGCTTTTATGATCACTAAAGACTTCGAACCTTGCACCATAGAGATAGTGCCTCCAAATCTTCAACACAAAAACTACAGCCGCTAACTCAAGATCATGAGTAGGATAGTTTTTCTCATGAACTCTTAACTGCCTTGAAGCATAAGCTACAACTTTACCTTCCTGCATCAGAACACCACCCAAACCAATTAAAGAAGCATCGCAATACACAACAAATGGTTCATTAGGATTAGGTAAAATAAGAATCGGAGCTGTCGTCAATCTTCTCTTCAGCTCACAAAAACTCTCTTCACATTGAATATCCCAAATGAATGCTTTGCCCTTACAAGTCAACTGCGTCAAAGGAAGAGCAAGCTTAGAAAAACCTTCAATGAACCTCCGGTAATAACCAGCCAAACCCAAAAAGCTTCGAATTTCAGTAACGGATCTAGGTGCCTCCCATTGTAGAACTGCTTCTACTTTAGATGGATCCACAGCAATACCATTACCCGAAATTACGTGCCCAAGAAAACTCACCTCAGACAACCAGAATTCACACTTGGACAATTTGGCAAAAAGCTTCCTTTCCTTCAAAACCTGCAAAACAATACGCAAATGCTCTGCATGTTCTTCCCGAGACTTAGAATAGATTAAAATATCATCAATAAACACCACCACAAAACGATCCAATTGCTCGTGGAAAATCCGATTCATGTATTCCATAAACACACCAGGCGCATTAGAAACCCCGAACGGCATCACCGAATATTCATAATGATCGTAACGTGTTCTAAAGGCCGTCTTCTGAATATCCTCTTCTTTCACCCTTATCTGATGATAACCCGATCTCAAATCAATCTTACTAAATACACAAGCACCAACCAACTGATCCATCAGATCATCAATCCTTGGAAGCGGATACTTGTTCTTAATCGTCACTTTGTTCAACTGGCGATAATCAATACATAATCGCATACTCCCATCTTTCTTTTTCACTAACAAAACTGGAGCACCCCAAGGAGAAACACTTGGCCTCACGAACCTCTTGTCCAACAACTCATTTAACTGCTTTTTCAACTCCACCAATTCAGATGCTGACATTCTATAAGGTGCCATAGAAACAGGTCTAGTACCAGGAACTAGATCAATCGAAAATTCCACCTCTCTCTCTGGCGGCACATCTGAAATATCATCAGGAAACACCTCAGGAAATTCGCACACAACAGGAAACACATCAAGAGAAACCTGACTATCCACAGTCAAAGATGCAAATATTCCAAACAACTGAGCTTCATCCGCCAAAAGTCTTTTCAACTCTTTGGTAGATAAGAAACTCGAGTCTTCGTCTTCCTCAAGAGAAGGAAACCTTACCAGCTTATGATAACAATCAATGTGCACCCGATTGAATTGCAACCAATTCATTCCCAATACCACATCTAATCCTTCCAATAGTAAACACACCAAATCCATCACAAAGTCTTTACCATAAATGGTCAAAGGACAACTCAAACACACTAAAGAAGTAGTTACTGACCCCATCGCTGGAGTATCAATAACCATCTCACCATCCATAAAAGACAACCCAAGATTCAAACGTTCCGCGCACTCATACGAAATAAACGAATGAGTCACTCCAGTATCAATAATAGCAATTAAAGGCGTATTATTAATAAAGCAAGTACCTCTTATCAGACGATCTGCACTTGAAGTCTGAGTTCCCGCCAATGAAAACACTTTGCCACTAGTCTGAGCTTTCTTCTGATTAGGACACTTCGAACTAATGTGACCAGGTTCCCCACAATTATAACACTTCACCACATTCTTCCTTTTACAATCAGCTAAAACATGTCCAATACCACCACAATTAGAACACTTATTCAACTTCTTCCTACATTCATGCTGGCGATGACCCAATTCACCACACCCAAAACACCTAAGAGCATTAGACATACCTCCTCCACTTGACCTTCGATCAAAAGTTCCCCTTTGTTTACCTTTATCAGCCGGTGACACATACGGACCACCACGGAACTGTTGCTTCCCTTTCCTATCACTTACACTTTTATAGTGAGCAGAACGAGCCTTACTATCTTCATCATAAACCCTACAGCATTCCACCAAATTAGCAAACCTTCGAATCCTCTGATAACCAATAGCCTGCTTTATCTCAGGACGCAAGCCACTTTCATACTTTACACACTTTGAAAATTCAGCAGTCGCTTCCACGTAATGAGGATAAAACTGCACAAGTTCCACAAACTTAGCAGTATAGTCAATAACCGACATATTACCTTGTTTTAGCTCTAGAAACTCAATCTCCTTCTTTCCTCGGACATCCTCGGGAAAATACTTCCTTAGAAACTCTCGGCTAAACACCTCCCAAGTAATCTCTTCTTCCTCCTCATCAGCTTCCAACACCTGACGAGTACTGACCCACCAGTCATCAGCCTCTTCGTGTAGCATATGAGTACCTAACCTCACCTTATCATCATCGTCATCACAATCCATTACCCTAAAAATCCTCTCAATCTCTTTCAACCACAACTGCGAACCATCCGGATCATGTTTCCCTTTAAAGACCGGCGGCTTATTCTTTCTAAACTCATCATTTCCTGCAGCATTCGGTGCACCCTGCACAGCTCGTGCCATCGCTTCCATCGCAGCAGCCAAAGCAGCATCATTACGACCAGCCATATTCTGTTCGTCCAAAACAGAAACTATGGTTAAACAACAACTCGCTCAACACAACTCGCCCAATATGCCAGACACAAAGGACACAAACTACACAACTGACACGGACTGGCTCTGATACCACTTAATGTGACGCCCCCAATCTATACCCCCAATTAACACGCAATTAAAGCGGTAAAAGAAAATTCAAAAATTGATCAGAGTATATTTGAAGCATCATGGCATAGAAAGGGAGGAATCACATCAATTAAAACAAACATACACACAACATGCAACACCTGCTCATAGTGATATGTAACGTGGGGTAACAATCATACAGAGGAAACTTTGTTCCTCACACCCACTTATCAGAAATTAGAATTAAAGTGGAAAGATCTAAAATCTGAACATATATATATATATACATGTTTGTCATACATCAAGTATCATATGTACAACCAAAATATATCATCAGATATACAAAACAATCACAAACGGCCACCCTATGCTACCCGGAGTCACATATCAGAGTCGACCGACCAAATAATGAAGACGCAACACTTCACAAAAGAGTACCTCCAGCAATCTAATCTGCAACGCCTCATAGAGCGTTATAAAACAGCAGAAGGGTGAGAAAAACAACCATAATATAATTGTATAAAATTATATATTAACGCAAACATTCACAAGTAAACACATTTCTCACCACCGTTGCACCACAATTTCTCATAGATCAAACATAACATAATACGGCACAGTTCTCAAGCATTGACACCACTACACATCAAACATACAACATACACGTAATCACCAACACAATCACACATATTCCATTTCATTAGTCACATTCACAATTCCATGCACAAATGACTCATGATGAATGCAAATGCACATAGATCGACACAACGACTCTATGCACATGCCATGCGGTACCGACTTCCTTTGTCACGTCATGTCACGTCATTAGTCCACTCAGGAACTATTGGAACCATCGCTCGTTACTGAGAATCTCAAGTAACTCCCCGTCGGGCCTACGATGTTCACCCGTCGCTTTAGGTCCTCAGGCATCGCCTCATATTTTCGAGGCACACGACGTTAAGGATTGCTTTAAGTCTCCAAAGGAGCCCACAATCGTCTATACCCATCGCTTTAAGTCCTCAGGCATCGCCTCATATTTTTGAGGCACACGATGGTATAGCATATTCCCTCAGGAATCAAACCGTCTCTCAGGACGTTCCACAATGCACATTATGATGCTTGGCATACAATGACTCATGACCCTCACATTGCATCCATGCACACATTCATAATCATGCATAAATCATCAAATACAACACTTATCATTTCTTGCCTTTTGGCCACAACTTATCCTCACAACAGCATATAAGGCATACATATCCAAAGCACAAACATATAGCATAATACATGACAATTATGCACCATTAAAACGACAAAAGTTGACCATTAACACTATTCACATTTACCGACAAAATAAAATCGGCCAACAAATTCTAAACCATCATAATAATAAAGTACAGCTCAATGGCTTTCCAACACATCAAACCACGCCTCAAACCGAAACACAGATCAAAAGTTATGCAGAAAACAAAATTACACGAACAGCACTGTTCGCTGGGCGAACCTCCCTCGCGAGCATTCGCTAGCTGCTTCGCTAGGCGAACGTCCCTCGCGAGCATTCGCTAGCTCCTTCGCTAGGCGAATGTTCCAGTGAACCAAGTCAGAACCAAACAGAGCCAAAAACACCCAAACTTCGCTAGGCGAACACCCTAGCGAACCTTCGCTCATGCCTTCGCTAGGCGAATGCCCGTAGCAAACCTTCGCTACCCTTCGCTGAATGGTTCGCTAGGCGAACCCGCGAAAATATCACTCGCTGCCACCTTCGCCCCAGGTTCGCTAGGCGAACCAAGGAAAACCCAACATTTTTCTGCGCTGTTTGAAACCCCAAAAGTGATATTTTCCAACCCAACCCATTTCCAAATCAACATATTTCAATCAAAACCTATTCTAATCATGTCAACAAGCAAACTACCACCTTTACATCGATTTCCAACCGTTAAACCATCGATTCCCACAATCCGACCTAAAATCAAAAGCTATAAAACACCTCCAAAACACACACACACACATTCATAACCATACACAAGTATAATATAATCGAGTTTCGCACCCTTACCCGATTTAATTCGATTCTAGAAGTTGATCTTGATGATTTTCACACTTTTTCTCCAATTTTCTCTCTTCTCCTCTTTTCTTCTCTTTTCCCTTCTTTCTTCTTTCTTTCTTTCTATTTTCTCTCTTTCCAATTCTATCTTATTAGCTTAATGAAAAATATCTATGAAATGTCCAAAATACCCCCACACTCAAATTTCTCGCAAACGATCCCAAAACGCGATAAAATATATTCACGACTAAAAATAACACATTTTCACACAAAAGTTGAAATTACAATAAAATAATAATAAAATAATCAAAACGACTCAATTAAATAAAATTGGCAAAACGGGGCGTTACAGAAAGCCTCTCCACTAAAAAACTCTCGGCAATACGGTGGTTTCTCCCCGAAAAGTTTGATGTCAACTAAGTCATCAGCACCTCAAAATTGGAGTACATCACATGGCATTTCTCCGAAAAGGTCTCGAAGAAAAGTATGATGTAACCTCACCAAACAAAAAGCGGTCTCTCAAGAGACTCGTTTCCCCCCCCCCAAGTAGGTCGACAAATAGCATCTCCCACAGAGAAGTTTGCACACCTCTGCAGTTCAGACAAATGTGTTCCCCTAGCAAGTGTGACATCAAATCTTTCTCCATCAAATGGCATCTCCCCAGTAAAAACTCGGTGAGAAGTTTGATGAAGATCGCTACATATAGCATTCCTTGTCGAGGAAGGAACCCGACAAGAAGAAACTGAGACCAGTTCCATGGCTGAAGACTAGGATCGAGGGGAAGTTTATTTAAGAAGAAACTGAGACCAGTTCTGTGGATGAAGACCAGGATCGAGGGGAAGTTTATTTCTTCAAGAAACTGAGACCAGTTCCATGGCAGAAGACCAGGATCGAGGGGAAGTTTATTTCAATGAAACTGAGACCAATTCTAGGGCAGAAGACTAGGATCGAGGGGAAGTTTATTTAAAAGAAACCAAGACCAGTTCCATGGCTGAAAACCAAGATCGAGGGGAAGTTTCACCTTTTTCTAAGTATATTTACTTAGCAAAAGAAGATGGACGAGCAAATCAGCTACCATTCACAACCACAATCAAAATTTTGGGTATTCCAATATTTAATCCTCTTGTACCCTGAATGTTTGAATATCTTCGCCATTCACACCTTCGGGTCCAAGAAGATTAAATAAGGGCATCTATCATACCCTAAATTTTGACCACAAGAATTCCCATCATTGTGCAAACAATCACCACAATATGGATGTACCATCATACCTTATCAATCTTCTCAAGGATTGTTGAACATACACTACAACCATCAACAGATCCCAAACAGTATCAAAACCTCATGGCATATGATACTCTAACTCTTCCCTGATTCCTAGAAAGAGTAAAGCCTTTGGATTCCCCAACACAATCTGGATCAGCTCCTGGATTCTAAATAATCCTCAGCAAGAGATAGCCTCCTCTTAGGCTTTATATAAGAACTCCCCCCAATGGAGTCAGTCAGCCTCAATCTTGGGCTTTGTACAAGGAAGATAAAACCCTCCACAGTAGAGTCAATCTCTTTTCAACCTCAATCTTGGGCTTTGTACAAGACAGATAAAACCTTTCTCAGTAGAGTCAACCCTTTTTCAACCTCAATCTTAGGCTTTGAACAAGACAGATAAAACCCTCCTCAGTAGATTCAATCTCTTTTCAGCCTCAACCTTGGGCTTTGAACAAGACAAACATAAAACTCCCCTAGTAGAGTCAACCTTTTAGCTTCAACCTTGGGCTTTGATCTAGGCACACAAAAATCAACATCCCCTCAGATGAGACCATGAGTCCACTCTGCAGGAAAATAATTCCTCTATAAATCAAATCTCAAAACAATCAAACAAAACCTTTTTCCCAGATAATTGATGTAAGTGGCACAATTGTTGATCAAAATCAAAGCTGGAGTCCTTCCTTTATCCTGGCTAAAATTCATCTTTCATCTAACAGCTATAAGTGGCAAGCCTCTGGATCCTTAACATCCAAGCCAATGTCCCTCTCTTAGCATGAAAGATTCATAAGGAAAAAGTGGCATTGCTCTACACTGAGTTAAAGCTTTCCTCCTTCATGATATCACCCTCATAAAGGAAATTATGGCATTGCTGGATTCATATATTCCAGTTAAAGTAATTTCCCTTATAACCAATTACTCAACTCTTGTGATGAATAGGTAAGATATTCTCCCTTTAGAGATGATAAATTCTCTCTCAATCATCCTTTAGCTTCAATCTTGGGCTTTGAACAAGACACAAATACTCAGCTAGCTTCAATCTTGGGCTTTAAACAAGACACCAAACATCTTTCCTCCCATATAATAGGAGGAACTACGATTGCTCTTATTTCCCAGATATCTTTATGGGAATACGTAGGCATAAAAGTGAAAAATCTTAGCGAGCACACAAATCAAAAACTTTAGGTCCAGTACCTTCTCAAAAACAACGAAAAACCCGAAAACAACAAAAACATTCTCTCAACACTCCTAAAGGAGAAACTTTCCCAAACCATAGCAGATAAACACCAGAAAGCATTTAAATCAACAGAGAAACATGTAATAAAAAGCCTATGGATAACCATATATACACTGGGTGTTAATAGCTTCCATTTGTATAACCTGACCCCAAACCCCAAATCTCTTAGCATTTGTTAAAGAAAACATTTGCTTGCAAGGTTAGTTTTAGATATCTTCCCTTTCCTTTCCAGCTTCATACGATAAATAAGAAATCAAAAAGTAGCACCCAATTCCAACCATTACGGTAAGGTGGTCGCGTCACCGACAAAAATTGCATGCTACACGAAGTTATAAGAGATATTGGTTACAACCGTTAGAGATTCCAGTGTGCAAATGGGATAGTATTTCGATGGATTTTGCGATTGGGTTACCACGTACACAAGATGGTTATGATTCTATTTGGGTGATTGTAGATTGGTTGACAAAGTCCGCACATTTCTTGGCCGTGAAAACTACTTACAAATCAAGTCATCTTGCAAGGTTGTTTATTTCAGAAATTGAGAGACTTCATAGCATTCCTTTTAGCATAGTGTCTGATAGAGATCCAAAGTTTACTTCAAGGTTTTGGAGAGCTTTACAATAAGCCATGGAGGTTGTGTTTGAGTACGTCAAATCATCCTCAAACAAATGGTCAAAGAGAGCAGACGATACAAACTTTGGAAGACATGTTAAGAGCTTGTGTGCTTGAAAGTAGAGGAAATTGGAAGGAACTTTTATCATTGATTGATTTTGCATAAAACAATAGTTAACACGCGAGTATTGGTATGGCTCCTACGAAGCATTGTACGGAAGGAAATGAAGAACTCCTTTATGTTGGACGGAATTTGGTGAAGAAAGGATTTTAGGACCAGAGATTCTTCAAGAAACCAAGGAAAAGATTAGAATGATTCACGACAAGGTTAAGAAAGCACAAGACCGTCAAAAGACTTATGCCGATAACCGAAGGAGACCTTTGGAATTCGAAGAAGGTGATCATGTATTCTTGAAAGTTACTCCAAGGTTGAGATTGAAAGGACCGTTTAAATCACGGAAATTAAGTCTGAGATACGTAGGACCATATCAGATTTTGAGAGGATTGGTGAAGTAGCTTACAGATTAGCCTTACCACTTTCTCTATCTGAGATGCGTGATGTTTTTCACGTGTCTCAACTCCGAAAGTTTATTCCCGGTCCTCTTCATCCAGTTCTACCAGATACAATTGAGATAGAAGCAGATTTGACTTTTGAACCTCTACTAAGCCGTATTCTAGGAAGCGAAACTTAAGTGTTGAGAAACAAATATATTCCTCTTATTAACGTTCAGTAGGACGAAACATATCTGGGTGATGCTACTTGAGAACTTGAGTCAGAAATGCGGGATGTTTACCCTCACCTTTTTCAAGTTGAGATCAACTGGGTTCCGGTGTGCTCTGAGGGTTATTTGTTGAGATAATTAGAGTAAGTGATGAGCTCGGAGTTTATTTAATTAATATTATCTAACTCTGAAGTTTTATTAATTGGTACATTAGAGATATTTTTGATACCCTTAATTTGGACTTCTACCAAGTTAGTCTTACTAACTCTCCTTGTTCCTTCCATGTGTCTCTTATTTCCTATTTTGTTGGAAAAGTAGTAAGGAGAAGAATAAAAGAAAAGATAGTAAGAGAAAGGAAAAAGAAAGAAACATAGTAAAAAGAAGTAGAGAGAAGACAAGAAAGAAGAGAAAAGGGAGAAAGAAGAAGGAAACCCTAGAAGAAGAAGAAGCTTCATCATTCATCATCAAAGCATTTCATCTTCATCATCAACAAATTCTTCATCTTTTTCTAGAGGTGGGTTTTAGATAGACACTCAAGGTTACCCTAGGTTAGGGTTATTAGATAGATTGGAAAATGTTGAGTTGATGTATTCTTGTTTCCAATACTATGAAATCCATGTGAATGTGTCAATAATCATGTCATTATGTTGTTTATTGCATATTTCTTTTGGTATTTGTTGGGTTGATATTGGATGGAAGTGGGGTTGGAAAACCCTTTTGTAACTACAATATTCTGCACGACAGAATCCTTGAAACACAGAGCTTGCAAAGCGAGCCAGTAGCGAGCTGAAGGCGAACATGACAGTTTGCCATGCTCACACTGCAAGGCAAAGGCGAGCATTCGTCCAGGGCTCACACAATGACCACTTAGCCCTTTTGCCACAACCATTGGTCCGTCCGGCCAGGTGTTAGAGTCGAGTCTGTCCTTAGGATAGAAGTTGTTTGTGTGTTCTGACTGTGTGATGATTGTTGTCCAGTATGGCAGGAAGGAATGATGCTGCTCTTGTTGCTGCTATGCAAGCCATGGCACAAGCTGTAGAGAATGCCAACCAGGGTGGAGGTGCTCAGTTTCGTGACTTAGCGCAGTTTCAGAGCAATAAGCCGCCTACATATAAGGGAGGTATCTTGGATCCAGAGGCTGCACAGAAATGGCTGAAGGCTGTGGAGAAGATCTTCAGGACCATGGGATGTAGTGATGCTCAGAAGGTAGGGTTTGGTACTCATATGCTGGAAGGAGAGGCTGAGGCTTGGTGGGACAACAGTCGCCAGAGATTGGAAGCTGCAGGTACTGAGATTACTTCGGCTGTGTTTCAAGCTGAGTTTCTGGAAAAGTATTTTCCAGAAGACATCCGTAGTGCTAAAGAGGTGGAATTTTTGGAGCTGAAGCGGGGTGACAAGACAGTTGCTGAGTATGCTGCTAAGTTTGAGGAGCTAGTTCAGTATTGTGCTCATTACAATACTGAAGAAGCTATGACTTCGAAGTGTTTGAAATTTGAGAACGGGCTGCGTCCCGAGATCAAATTGGGGATTGCTTGTCAGAAGATAAGAAACTATCCAGAGCTGGTAAGCAGAAGCAGAATTTATGATAATGACAACAGGGCCAGAATTGCTCATTACAAAGCTGTGAATGAGAAGAAAAATAAGCAGATATTTGGAGGAACTCCTTATAGTGCTCCAGCTGATAAGGGGAAACAGAAAACTGATGTGGGAAAGAAGCCAAAAGAGAAGGGAGCAAGTGCTGATACTCTCAAGTGCTTCAAATGTGGTGGCACGGGTCACCGTGCTAACAACTGTCAGACTGAGGTGAAGAAGTGTTTCAAGTGTGGCAAAGCAGGTCATGTTATAGCTGATTGCAAAGCCACTATGCCTACTTGTTATAATTGTGGTGAGAAGGGCCACATCAGCACTCACTGTGAGAAGCCGAAGAAGTCTCAGTCGTCTCAGACTAGTGGGAAGGCGTTTGCCTTGGTGGGAGCCCAATCCACTGAGGAGGAGCATTCCGTCAAAGGTACTTGCTTTATTAATGATGTTCCTTTGATTGCTATCATTGACACGGGTGCAACACACTCGTTTATTTCTATTGACTGTGTGAAGAGATTAGGGATTGTGCCATCTACTCTAGAGCAGAGGATGACGATTGAAACTCCATCTATTGGTTTCGTGGTTACTTCTTTGGTGTGTCTGAAGTGTTCGCTGACCGTGTTTGGTAGAGATTTCAGAGTGGACCTGATTTGTTTGCCACTCGGTAATCTTGATGTTATTTTGGGGATGAACTGGTTGGAGTTCAATCGGGTTTACATTGATTGCTTCAGGAAGACGTTACTGTTTCTTACTCCTGAAGATGAAGCATTAGCAGATTCGCTATCTAGCAAGGAGTTGAAGGCGTTGTTGGAAGATGGAGCGAAGCTGTTTGCAGTATTTACCTCGTTATCTATTGAAAGCAAGACTTCAGTTAATGAATTGCCAGTAGTTAATGAATTTCCTGAAGTGTTTCCAGATGACATCACAGAATTGCCTCCGACAAGAGAAGTTGAGTTCGCTATTGATCTTGTACCGGGTACCAGACCTATCTCTATGGCACCGTACAGGATTTCTGCAACAGAGTTGGCAGAGTTGAAATCTCAGGTCGGGGAATTGCTCGATAAGAAGTTTATAAGACCTAGCGTGTCGCCGTGGAGAGCTCCAGTGTTGTTGGTGAAGAAGAAGGATGGTAGTATGCGTCTGTGCATTGATTACCGTCAGCTGAACAAAGTGACCATTAAGAATAAGTATCCACTTCCGAGGATTGATGACTTAATGGATCAGCTGGTAGGAGCTCGTGTTTTCAGCAAAATTGATCTGAGGTCGGGTTACCATCAGATTAGAGTAAAGGAAGGTGATATTCAGAAGACTGCTTTCAGAACTCGCTATGGACATTACGAATATGCAGTGATGCCTTTCGGAGTGTCGAATGCGCCGGGTGTACTTGTGGAATATATGAATCGTATTTTCCATTCGTATCTGGATCAGTTTATTGTGGTATTTATTGATGATATACTGATTTATTCTAAGTTTGACGAAGAGCATGCAAGTCACTTGAGAATTGCATTGCAGGTGTTGAAGGATAATAAACTGTTTGCAAAGTTCTCGAAGTGTGAATTTTGGTTGAAGACCGTGAGTTTCTTGGGCCATGTGATTTCTGGTGATGGTATAGCAGTGGATCCCTCTAAAGTAAGTGCAGTACTTTAGTGGGAAACTCTGAAGACCGCAACGGAGATTAGAAGCTTTTTGGGTTTGGCAGGTTACTATAGAAGGTTCATTGAAGGGTTTTCTAAATTGGCGTTGCCATTGACTCAGCTAACCAAGAAGAATCAAGCTTTTGTCTGGGATGCTGCTTGTGAGGAAAGTTTTGAGGAACTGAAGAAGAGATTGACTACGGCGCCAGTGTTGATTTTGCCAAGTCCAAATGATTCTTTCGTAGTGTATTGTGACGCGTCTAAGATGGGATTAGGCGGCGTGTTGATTCAAGATGGAAAGGTAGTGGCTTATGCTTCAAGACAATTAAGGGTGCATGAAAGGAACTATCCTACTCATGATCTTGAATTAGCTGCAGTGGTGTTCGTACTAAAGATTTGGAGGCATTATTTGTATGGATCGAGATTTGAAGTGTTTAGTGATCACAAGAGTTTGAAATATTTGTTCGATCAGAAGGAATTAAATATGAGGTAGAGAAGATGGTTAGAATTCTTGAAAGACTATGACTTTAATTTGAGTTACCATCCGGGTAAAGCTAATGTTGTGGCAGATGCTCTGAGTCGGAAGAAAATCCATATGTCTGCGTTAATGGTGAAGGAACTGGAACTGATTGAACAGTTCAGAGATTTGAGCATGGTTTGTGAAACTACACCAGGAAGTATCAGATTGGGTATGCTGAAAGTGAATAATGACTTTTTGGATGTAATTAAGGAAAATCAGAAACTGGATGTGAAATTAGTAGACTTGATGCCTACAGGAGGAGATGATTCCGATTGTGACTTTAAAGTGGATAATGTTGGTGTGCTGAGATTCTGGGGCAGAATTTGTGTGCCGGATAATGAGGAATTGAAAAAGGCAATCTTAGAGGAAATTCATCGGAGTAGCTTGAGTATTCATCCGAGAGCTACAAAGATGTATCACGATTTGAAGAAGTTGTTTTGGTGGTCCGGTATGAAGAGGGACATAGCTCAGTTTGTCTATGCTTGTTTGACGTGTCAGAAGTCAAAAGTGAAGCATCAGAAACCTGCTGGATTGATGCAACCGTTGGAGATTCCTGAGTGGAAATGGGACAGTATTGCGATGGATTTTGTGACCGGTTTGCCGAATTCGGCGAGGGGCTTTGATGTTATTTGGGTGGTGGTGGATCGACTTACGAAGTCTGCACATTTTATACCAATTAACATCAGTTTCCCGTTGTCGAAGCTGGCGGAGATTTATATCAGAATAATTGTGAAGTTGCATGGTGTTCCGTCAAGCATAGTGTCGGATAGAGATCCGAGGTTTACTTCAGAATTTTGGAGGAGTCTGCAGGAAGCCTTGGGGTCTAAGTTGAAGTTGAGCTCGGCTTATCATCCACAGACCGATGGTCAGTCAGAGAGGACCATCCAGTCGTTGGAGGATTTGTTGAGGGCCTGTGTATTGGAAAAAGGTGGTACGTGGGATACTCATTTGCCATTGACCGAGTTCACGTATAATAACAGTCACCATTCTAGCATCGGAATGGCACCTTTTGAAGCTTTGTATGGTAGGAGGTGTAGAACGCCTCTGTGTTGGTATGAAACAGGTGAGAATGTGGTGCTTGGACCAGAAATTGTGCAACATACTACTGAGACAATTGAGATGATCCGTGAAAAGATGAAAGCGTCTCAGAGTAGACAGAAAAGTTACCATGATAATCGGAGGAAAGAATTGGAATTCAGTGAAGGTGATCACGTATTCCTAAGAGTTAACCCAGTGACTGGTGTAGGTCGTGCTTTGAAATCTAAGAAGTTGGATCCTAAGTTTATTGGACCATATCAAATCTTGCAGAGAGTTGCTGCAGTTGCTTATAGAGTGGCATTGCCACTAGAACTTTTGAATTTGCATGACGTGTTTCATGTGTCGCAGCTTCGGAAGTACGTTTCAGATCCGTCTCATGTGATTCAGAGGGACGAAGTTCAGATCAGGGAGAATCTTATCGTAGAGGCGATGTCGTTGAGGATCGAGGATCGTAAGATGAAACAACTCAGAGGAAAGGAGATACCCCTAGTGAGAGTAGCTTGGGAGGTGCTGCAGGAGGCAGTGTGACCTGGGAATTGGAAAGCAGGATGCGAGAGTCGTATCCAGAATTGTTTCCATCAGGTAATTTTAGAGGACGAAAATAATTTAAGTGGAGGAGAGTTGTAACACCCCATTATAATTATTTAGATGTCTTGTATTATTTTAATTGTTGGCTTTGGTTAAGGTGCGTGTTTGAGTGCGTAGGGGGGTGATATTAGTAATATGGAGATATTATTATTATTATTTTAATAGTATATTTCATATTGTTATTATTACTATTAGTATTATTGTTTAGGTTATTATAATTATTATTAAGATTATTTAGTAAAATATGACCTAATATAATTAAGTGAATATTGGGTTAATGGAATTAGTGAGGGTAGTTTGGTAATTGGAGCTTAATTAGTGGAAAATTGGTAAAAGTTAGGATAATCAGAATTTTAGAGATAGAAAGAGAAAAGGCTAAGGAGAGGAAGAGCAAGGGAGTAATAGGGCAAGGATCTTCACCAATTTTCGTAGGAATTAAGCAAGAATCTGAGGTAAGGGGGGAGAAAAGGGTTCAATATTGGTGTTTATTTCATGATCGGGTAGTGGGGAGTCCTTAACCCCGTAGGAAATTGGTGTGAAAACTGTTGAATTGTTGATTGTTGCATATGTATGTTGTAATTCTGAGAATCGTGCATGAACTGATATATATTTCCATGGATTTTTGTGGTTGTTGCTGTTGTATGAATATCCCTTGCAGATCTGTCATTTTGAATTCGATTTGGGGGAAACGAATTGGGATTTTAAGCTCGTAATACCTATAGTAAATCTAGGTACAGGAGAAGAGATGAAAATAGGACCTAAAATCAATGTAGAAACGATTATAGGACTGGTTGGGAGTGAAAGAGTGTAGAAATCGCAGCAGAATGTAGAATAGTGAGGCTTCTGTTGAATCGCGTAACAGATCTGGTGATACGCGTACCATGAAGGGTGATACGCGTATGGGATGGTGTGATAGGCAGAGATACGCGTATGGGAACTAGGTAGTACGCGTAATAGAAAGGCATACGCGTACGGTGTTGGAAATTGGGAATTTCAGTGTGAGGGAGTCTCTGTCCATACGCGTACGCCATAAGGCAATACGCGTATGGATGGGGTCATTGCTGAGGAGATACGCGTATGAGTGGAGTCAATATGCGTATGGGGGGGCGTGATACGCAGTAGTACGTGTATGGTCAGCAGAGCTGTAGAATTTTACCGTTTCGCGAGTTCTTTCCCGTTTTCGCGCCCGACTCGGTTTCCGTCGGTTGGAGAGGTTGGGAATAGGTGCTAGGTGCTGGGAAATAAGATATTGGTGATGAAAATAGTAATTTTAATAATTTTTAATTAATTAATTAATCAATCGAGTATTTGGTGTGTTTGAAGCAAATTGCGTAACAATGGTGTTGATGATACGTATGATGTGATCAGGAGGATCGTGTGCATGTATTTATGTGGTATACATGTTTTATTGTGCATATTGAGTCTTGCATATTCATGGTGATTGGTGGGATGGATCGTTGCCCAGGAGGGGTGTATACGATTCATCCGTACTCCTATGTGGAGAATGGTGGGGATAGATCATTGCCAAGTAGAGGTGTATGTGATCTATTCGGGGTTCGATTGAGTGAACCAATGAGTCGGTACCGCATGCATGGTGTCGTGTCGCATTACATTATTATTTGATGTTATTGATGATATGAGGAAGTAGGTCGTGTTTGATGATTGATGATGCTTGTGTGTGTGTTGACTACCTGTTTATCATGTATTCATTCACCTATAATATTTGAACGTGATTTCTCACCCCTTTGTTGTTGTTGTTGTTGTTGTGTCTGTGCTTCTTCGGAAGTACAGATAATCCAGGTACTTAGCTAACTTGGATATTGGTGTTGCTGATCGAGTCTATAGGAGTGCTCTGATACGTAACACGGGATATTTTGGGGATTTCATTCATTTTGTTATTTGTTATTCTTTTGTTACGTATCTTTATTTTTGGATGAATATTTTGGTGGACCACGATTTTATGTGGGATTTTGGTGTTATTGGCAGATGGTCGTAAATTGAATAAATGAATAAAATTTTCCGCTGTTTATTTCATTTAATAAAGGAGTTTTGATGTTGTTTTTGTAAATGTGGCATCCTACTTTACGTTGGTGTAAAAACTCTGATTATTTCATAGAATATTTTGCTTATTTTAAAATGATCGGGAAAGTGGGGTGTTACATTTACACCATGTTCCAACGGTTACAAGACCACGTTTCCCAGATTTTGCACACATGGAGGACGCCATGCCTAGATGGAAGGCGCCATCTTCACAAAAAGGGAGACCAGTCAAGGACGGTTGGAGAATGAAGCCATGACCAGATATTTTCTCTCCCACGATTTTGAAGACTCAACTTGACATCCAAGGCATTGTTTCATTGTAAATAGGACTTAGTTTTTCATTTTCTAGCATCCACTCTTAGTTGCAGCATAAACCATAGACTTACTGTGTTAAAGCGATAATTCGTCACATCAGGGAATTATCTCACCATTGTTGTGAGCGAGTGTGGAGCATCATAGCGTAGAAGTTTGAATCTTGCAATTATTTTCTTTACAAGTCTTGTACCAGATTCAAGTCTCCAATTTGGAGCAAGTTTTTTAATTCAATTTTGCAGTTTTATTATTTATTTCTCGCACTGCTTTACATTTGTTTATTTCTCGCATCGCCTTTACTTTGATTTATTTCCTGCACTGCCTTTAATTCATTTACTTTATCGCTCTGCTTTATTTTCTTTATTTCCCACATCGCTTTACTTTGATTTATTTTATCGCAAAAGATTCTATTTCAAAAACCGAACTTTAGCGTGTCGTTCTTGTTATTCTTTTTCAAAATAAATTGCACACTTAACACGTGTTTTCACTAAATGAATTATTCTGATAATCAATTATATGATATGTTGTTTACCGTAGTCATGTCCAGCTAAATCCCCAGTGCTGGAATGTGAGGATCGTCGTTTCGACGATACTCCGTATGTTGTATCTATAGGAATGCTTTAAGGGCTGTTTTGGTTTTCATACAATTTTTCTATGGTTTATTTGATCGGATATTACGAAAGTAGATCCGTGATTTCGTCAGGTAAGATCAAAAGTCGTCTGACATTTAAGATAAAAATTGGTTAGTTTTTTATTAAGAAAAATATCGGAAGCACATTGTTAATCAATTAGGAAGGTTTAATATTATTAGAAAGTGATTTTAAAACTACTTTCGGACGTGTTCATAGGTTTAAGATCTGGTTGGCCGAGCATATTTCGGAAACCCTTTTATGTTAAAAGTTTCCAATCAAAAGCACTTTTTAACTGAGTCTTAGAGGTAGTTACATAAAAAAAAAGGATTTTTCACTTTAACGCAATACGCGACCGGTGCAGCGTGAGCGGCTAGTATAGATTAGAGGTCAAATCTGGTTCCGATTACGCTAACGCGATGGTTCCTTTTTAATTAACTCATTTTCAAGGAAGAAAATATTTCCTCATAAGTAATTCTATTTAGACACAATAGAGTATTGTTTGATCGATGTGAATTGTATTCCAGTATTGTTTCTCTGAATTTATTCTATCTTCATTGTTTCAGTTTTTCGTGCACTTTATAATCCTATTTGTTTAGCCTAAAATAGACCACTATAACGATAGTTACAGATAGCTTGGCATTGGTCTCTGTGGGAATGATAATATTTTATATTACTCTGACATACTCCGTATACTTGTGAAAGCACAGACGATCAATCTAAAAAGCACCAGTGGTACGTGTCACTTATAGGCGTGGCAAGAAAACCCGGGCCCGCCCGGACCCGACCCAAAATTAACGGGGGAAGCCTGATTTGATTGGGTGCGGGTGCGGGGAAAACCCGGTTTGTAATTGCGGGTGCGGGTGTCCCGCCCCCG
Organism: Lathyrus tuberosus; assembly: GCA_022829125.1. Lineage (NCBI taxonomy): Eukaryota > Viridiplantae > Streptophyta > Magnoliopsida > Fabales > Fabaceae > Lathyrus > Lathyrus tuberosus. The sequence goes on from JALAZF010000214.1 coordinate 9,969,904, forward strand.
CCCGGCCTTATGGTATTTACTTTAATACCCATATTTAAATTATTTTATTACACATTTATTCACTTTTGGAGAAGTAATTAAAAATTCTCATTAGTCATTTCTCACCATTCACTCAAACCCTCATCTTTAGAAATAAGTTTATTATTAAAACGATCAAGTTTAAAAAAATATATTATTTTTTATTATTATTTAAAAGAAATCATTTTTTTGCGGGTGCGGACAAACCCGTTTCCATCAGGGGCGGGTCTGGGTGGTAAATTTTCACCCCTGACTAGGTTTGGGGGCGGGGTGGGTCTGTAACAGGGAGGCGGGTGCGGGTGCGAGGCTAACTAAACCCGCCCCCGCCCCACCCTGTTGCCATGCCTAGTCACTTACTTAGAAAGTCAATTATCTCATGGCATATCAAGAAACAAGCAAGTGTAGTTTGTCCACAGATGAGAAAGAATACATTGTTGAGTGTAGCTATTGCACACAAATTTTCTAAATGAAACACCAGCTAAGTGATTACATAGTTAATCTTGGTGTTATCCTGATAAAATTAAAAAAACTTTAGCACCATAAACCTCATGAAGAATCTGGTATATCAATCTCGAATGAAACACATTGAGGTTAGACATCATTTTATCAAGGACCATGTTGAAAAAAGGGATTGCGTAATTGATTATGTGTCTTCATATAATTAACTTACATATATTTTTACCAAATCGATTCTTAAAGAAAAATTCTTTTTCATAAGAATTGAGTTAGGGATATTGAATGAATCACACATAGATCAATACCTGTGAAATGTTTCTTCTCCTTTTTTTCTTCCATTTCTCTATGTGAATTAAATGATTTATGTGCTTGCTTGTGTTTATGTTTTCGTGTTTTTGATAATTCCAAAAGGGTAGAAGTACACTCTCAAGGGGAGTAAGGTATACTCTATATATTTGTTAGGGGAGTTTAATCACTCTAATCTATCACCTTGTTTCTTTGTTTTTCAACATCCTTGATGCTGACCAAGTGACTCTAAGCACAAAAATGGGTGAATTGTGGTATTTAAAATTTTGTGATTAATCAAAAAGTTTTATTACTTGAAACAACAATTTGTGTTAGTATGATAATATCATAGAGAAAAACACAACAAAATGGAAGGAACTGTAAATAGTAGAAAATACAGTGTTACAAAATAAATAGCGATAATTAGAGAAATGGCACAAAAATTTTTAGAGGTACGGCCGAATGTTAGCCTAGTCCTCTCCCCAAGAATAGCTCCATGAGATTTTTAATAATTGTCGCCACATGAAAAATACAGAGTCGCCATCGAACTTTATTTATTCTAGAGGAAAGAGAAAATATCAATAAAACCCCAAATGGTGAAGAAAATGGTCGTCGCAACCAAATTTGGGTTCGAAAGTCGGTTATGCAAGGGGAAGATATTAGAACCCCTCACATCCATTGTACTCAACGGAAACCTTTTTTATTGTTCTTTGCATGGATGGGTGTTGTTATCTAAAGGTTACTTGCGAAAAGGGAAAAAAGTTTTAAATTAGTGTGCTCGCCAAAATTTCGTAATCATGTGCCTACGTATTCTCATAGTGCAATAAGAAAGTCAGAGTTCCATAGTTCGAGGTAGAAATTAAGTTTTTGTTGGTTTTTTAGTGGAAAATGTCAATGTTCGCCTCCTAGCAGTTAAACGTTGCTATTATGCTCGCGTTTCGGAGACTTAAGAGTTGTTTGTATTGCGGTAGAACCAAAGTAACATGCCCTTTGTGAAAACGTTTTTGGGAATGCCCTAAGGCGGAAAATGAATTTAATAAGTTGTGATTGATTTTAAGTTTGAGAAAGATAGTCTTGATTTGAATTGCACTAAAGTCTATGAACGAAGGCGAATACTTTGAATAATTGGGGCCTACATCCCTTATTCAAAGATACTCAGAACAAGGATAAGAATAATCCATCTCACTCCTTAAGGCTCATAGCGTACAATTCTAATCATATTTTTAAGTTTTTTTGAATTTATTTGCAAAAAGATTTTATTCTTGAATAAGCAAAGAAAAAGAAAAGTCTCAATAGTGATCAAGGTCTCGATGTATAGAATCTTCAAGATCTTGGAAAGGGAGTCTTAAACTTGAGTGATCCAATGCAGTGCAAGTACCAGAGTATAACCCAATCATGTGACCAAGAGATTTATGGTCACTTGAATGAATATGGGAAGCATGCTAATTATTCAAAGTAATTAATTGATTCAAGAATAAACTTGATCACCTAATCAAAATGGGTGAACATGTTAAAACAAACATTAAGCACATGGAAATGTAAAAAATCAACATGGCTTTAAAATTAAAATTAATCATGCTAGAACCTAATTTCAAATGAATTTTCATGAAGAATTAAAGAAAATCAAACACTAAATCCAGTTAAATTCTAAAAGAGAAACTATTCTAATTAACCAACTTCATGCATTTTCTATTAATTTATTATGAATTAAAATATGCATGGTCATGAATTAAAACAATGTTGAAAAAAAACCAAAAGAATTTTAAAAAAAATAAGAATTAATGGAATAACAAGTAATTCTGCAGGGGTGCATAAATCAATGGGTGTGCAGCCTGGAAACAGAGGCTTTGGGCCTAACAAATAAGGCCCAAACACAAGTTATTGTTGGTGGATTCAGCAAGAGGTATGCCTAAGCAAAACAAGGGTGTACGACATAAAACCATGGGCTTGTGGCACTTAGGCCCACACAAAATGCAAGGAAATGAGGAGAAAATTCAGAAACACAATTTCATCTCCTCTACACATCATGTTCATGTTATCTCCCTCAAGAGCACCTCCATCGGATTCTTTCTCCGCCGCGCCGGAGGCGGCGGAGTTGGCCGAAATCACCAAACAACACCACTAAACTACTCTATTCAACATACTTTTTCTTAATCTCTCATCAATTCAAACCAAAGATTGAACAAATCCTCACATTGGAGCAGAGAAGCTATGAACCCTAACTATGAAAACTGAAATTAAATGGAGGAGGAGAGGAATCAACCCAATCCACCTTGGGGCTTTGATTTCCCACAGCAAGAGCTACATTTCGGTATCAAAAGTTTAGCAAATAGAGGTGAAAGATAAATTCACCGTCCTACAAGATGGAGGATTGTCTTGGAAATTATTGCAATATAAAGATAACAAAAATGAAGAAAACCATAGGTATGCTACTTTGATCCTTTCAATCTTCTTCTTCTGCACTACACTTCCTTTTTTTCTTGAAATAATTCTGAAAATTATGAACTGGTTGTTGTTGTTGTTGTTAATGTTTATGTGAGTGTGAGATTAGTGTAGAGTGTAGGAGGCTTTCCTCAAATGGTGACAAACTTCAAGGTGAAGCTTGCTTCAATGGTGGTAGAGAGCTTTGGTGAGGTGGCGGAGGTTGGAGAAGATGAATTGGGAGAGTGAATTCTGAATTTGCAGTGAGAATGAGTCTAACTCTGCAGAAAATGGTTCCAGTTGTAAGATTGAAGAAAACATGAGTTTATATAAATGAATTTCCTAATTGTTTTGGTCAGTTTTTCTGGACAGCTTTGTTAGAGGTTAGGGTAGCAGTTAGTGTTAATGGATTCCAAGAGGAAATTGGTTACAGGAATTAACAGTGTTAGTGAGTTGTTAAATTGTTAGTCGGAATTGTTATTAAAGTGTTAAATGCAAGGACTGTTATGGAATTTGGTTTAGCTTGATGTTAGGATTGGAATGAGTAAGTGTAGTTCAAGTATTGATGAATGTTATGGTAGGAATGTTTCGTTGAAGGTATAAATGATGTTTATTTATGCCTTAAATTCATGTGCATTGAATTGGTTATTATGTGCACTGTTATTAGAGTTTAAGTAATGAACATGGCACTACAATTATGAAACAGAAGTTGTTTTTAGCTATTGGTACAGGTGTAACCGGTTACCAAATATTGGGTAACCGGTTACCAACCTGAAAACATGTGTTTTTAGGGGTTTCTTGAGGCTGTAACACAAGTGTAACCGGTTACCTGATTCTAGCCAACTGTTTACCAACTCGATATTCTTCCTCTGGATGTTGCTAAAAAGCAGGTGTAATCGGTTACCATGTTTTAGGTAATCGGTTACCATAACGAAAACATGGCTTTTTATTATGTTGGATGGTATGAACAACAGGTGTAACTGTTTACACCAGTTTAGGTAACAGGATACCAATATGAAAACTTGGAATTTTGTTGCTATGTTATGATGTGTTAGCTTATGTGAATGGATCTTAATTGTGCCTTGTGTATGGCATGGTTTTGTAGGATTAGCACATGGTGGGAACAACATTTGGGTAAGTCATGAAGAAACTTGAAGATTTGGGAATTCGAACATGGAAGACTCCTGAAGGGATGAAACAAGTATGGTTTATGATAGTTATTTGACTTTGGTCAACCGTTAGACCAAAAAAGTCAACTATAGGTCAAATAATGTAAAATTGTGTAATTTTGGCTTTGGACTTCTTGTAATGGAATGTTGAGTGTTTTTGTAATAAAAAGGCCTTCTTGCAATGAATTATATCATGTACTTTGAGAAAAAAGTTTCCCTCTAAATCTTGGTTTGAATATTTGAACTTGCTCGTTAGTGAACTTGAATGAACCTTGATTTTGAAGGAATGAATCTTGATTTCTTTGACTTGACTCTGAATTGTAAAGCCTTGTCTCAAATCTGTACCAAATGACCAATGAAATAGTGTAGGAAAAATTCCACAAAGAGATTAGCCAATCATACTTGTAATCCACAATTAGATCCCCAATCAAATGTAGTTTACATGATCCACCAATATCACCGACCAATATTAAGGTCCCAAAGCTTTCATACCAAGAGAAATAATCATCACCAATCAAATGTAGCACCATGATACAATAGGCTTAGGTCTCCAGAACACCATAAAGAGGATCCTAGCCTAAGGAGTTTGCCAAGTTACTTGTCATAAATCAAATACATGTGCCATGAACAACAACCTTTTAATTTATGATGCTTATGAATGAATACAATCATGAATGAATAATCTATATATATATGAGTATGCGGATGAAGTGAGGATCAAAGGTTAGATGAAAAGTGGAGAGAATGTAGGGCGAATCTTGGGGTATGACAATAATAACTTGAACTTTTACAAGTTATGCCCATGAGCCTTCATTATAAGAGAGACAAGAGATGTTACGCGGGTTGATCCCCCAACCAAACAAGAGCTTTTATCGGGATGAGCAAATTACCTGATTAGAGATTTTACCGACTAATCTCAATAATCAAACAGAATTTTTACCGGGCTATGTTTTGGAAGTAAACACATATTTTCATAGGTTTATCTCTAGAAAAAAACACAAAAACCTATAAGATAGTCGCACTCTTGAATCAAACAAACAAGCGTGGCACCAACACAAAACTTTCTTCACAAGTAGCTTTCTCTCACAAGGCACTAATGCAACTTTTGGTGAACGAAAATTATTTAAGAGAGAGAAGGAGAGTACTAAAATACAATGGGATAAGAGAAATCTAAATTTTAGTGTAGTTTCAAATGAGGAGAAACCTCCTTTATATATGAGAAAATATGACTCAAAAAGGAAACAAATACATGCGTCAAATTAATGGAATAATCAATTAGCATAATCGATTATTACAAGAGAATAATATATTAATCAATTAGCGTAAATGGAAGGTTTTGATTTCTAATCAATGTTGGCTGATATCAATGGATCCTGATTATGTGTGTTTGTGTGTCTGTGTGTGTGCGCGTGTGTGCATGTGCGTGTGTGTTTGTGTGTATGTGTGTATGTGTGTGTGTGTGTGTTTATTTGTGTGTGTGTGTGTGTGTGTGTGTGTGTGAGTGTGTGTATGCGTGCGTGTGCGCGTGCATGTGAGATGCCTTAGTGGCTTAGGAGTTACTCTCCTAATTTTACAAGACCCTGGTCACTCAGATAGACACGACCATGTAAACTCTCAGATTTCCTCTCTTTCACAACTCTGAAACTTTAAGATCTCTTTCCAAATACACCAATCATATAAGAAATTCACTGGAGATTTAAATCTATTACTTGATGAGGCTTGAAATATCCTTAAGTTTAGACACCGTTATCAGAGAGTTGGAAATTTAATTACCACCAACTTTAATAGACATCCGTGTTGTTATCATCAAAACACTAAAACAATCAACAAAATAGGGATCATTGGCTTAACAACAGCTGTATTAGCTTTATACATGCAAACAAATAGATTCACTTTTGAGAGATGTGTTCTCATAATAAAAAATGTGGAGAATATGGATCTATATTCTTGCAGGTACTGCAGTATATGATGTCTTGATCCATTGAGTGATTATGGTGGTTTTGATGATGACTCTAATGTTCGGTGGAGTTATGATGGTTGATCCTTTGCCTGACCATATTGATCTATGGTGATGGCTTTCCTCATGTATTTGATGGTGTTTCTCATCCTAAAGTTATCTCAAGTCTCATCGGGGAGAATATTCAAGATTCCAGTGATGTGCTAAAATCAAAGATAATGTAACAAGGATCTTGAAGCGTCAAATTTGTGAAAGAAAATGTGAAACCTCTGCAGGTCGGTTATGCGCTTGGTATAGTCTTTGAGTGACCAGAGTATTGTAAAATTGTTAGAGTAACTCATAAGTTACTAAGTCAAATTTCACCCACACATCTATTTTTAAGGCCTTTCTCTTTTTAATAAAATCATTGGAAAATGTTTTTGCATATAGCTAATTGATTACAATCTTAAATAATCCCTTATGAGTGAAAATTACACTAAATAATTGATTATCTAATAGGTCTAGTAGATAATCTCAATTGTAATGCCTCATAACCGATTATTAGGGTTGATAGTCAATTAGCAACAACGCAATTTGAAAACTTTCCATTTTTCACTACATAATCGATAATCCTTATGGCATAATCGATTATGAGCATTAAAAATCCCAAGGATCATTTTCATTTTTGAGCTACATTTTATCTTATATAAGGATGGCTCCTGCTCACTATTTCACACTCTTGAATTCAATTTTAGATCATTCTTCTCTCATTTAAACCTCTTTCTCTTTAATTCTTTTTATCACTAAAAGTTTCCTAAGTTCCTTTATGAGCGAATTACATTTGTGAAGTTTTAGTTGTAATTATGTTCATATATTTTATCAAGAGTGTCATTCTCTTAAATTTTTTTAGTTCGCCAAACCTCGTTCTTGGTTTGTGAGCTTAGCCTGTGAAAAGCTCTACTTGTTTTAAGGGATCAGCCTAGCAAAAGTTCAAAACATTTTATTGGTGGAACTCTCAAGAAATTTGTTTCTTTAGGAGATGAGTAGGTCAAGAGATCAGTCAAACCTCTATGAGAATGTCATTTTTATGTGAGAACATGAGAATGAATCTGAACCATTAGATTTAAAATAAATGGGTGAGATTATGTGTCATTTTTATTTTCTCTCTCCTCCATTATTAAAATAAATGAATTAACTTAAAATATTATATTTTTGACAATTAAAATTATCTCTCCTCTCACCCATTTATTTTAAATCTAATGGTTCAGATTCATTCTGGCTCATGTTCTCCTCTCACTCATATATATTTACTGGCTCATCTCAAGAATTCTATCAACGTACTTTAACAAATATGAACTACTTTGGGGATATCAAGCGTCGGGCATATTATCTTCGCTTAGGTAAGCATGGTAGAAAGATTTATAATTTTAATGATCCTGATGAATTTGGTGATGATCCAGAGGAAGATCACATGGATGATGAGCAGCTTATAGATGCTTCTCATGATGTTGATGAGGGAGATGTTACTATGCAAGATGCTCATCATGGAGTTGATCATAGTGTTGGTTTTGGTACTAGTTCTACTGATACCTCCTCTATGATGACAATGCTTAAGAATATGCAAATGAAGCAAGATGAGAGGTATGCGGAGGAGTGCAAATGGAGGGAAACTTTTGAAGCCGCACAAATGGAGCAGTTCCGTCTGATGCAATAACATATATGTCTACTCAAGATTCCAACTTTAAGGCCTTTTCCTCATTTGTTACAGAGATTCTGGTGTCGTTGCGAACTAATATGAATGAAAATCATGTTGATGTTATGGCTAGGATTAATCACATGATTGCGGCTCAAGAATAGAATTCCAGCCATTATGATCGGTTTTACCGTGAGATGTGTAATTTCTTGGACTCCCACTATCGGAATGAAGGACAAGAATGGTATAGGGGAGAAATACCTATATCTAAGAGAGGTGGAAGACGCTGAATGATTATGTTGTTGTGATGTGTTTCATTGAGTCTTGAGTCTTCGTGTTCTTTGTCTCTTGATTCATGTTTGGATTCTTCATGCATTTTCATTTTGTGTGGTTTGTTGTTTGCCTTTGCTTATGTATGAACAATATTTCTAATATGGTTGAATGGTTGTACTATGTATTTGACTTAGATAACTATTACGAATATTCATATGCTTATTAAACTTGTGTGTTTACATATATATTGTATATGAGTGCACCACTTATCTTTTCAAATTGACTCTGTATAGTATGTTGTATATGTGTAATGTGTATCTATGTGATACTACTAATAGATTGCTTGTCACTTTTTGATGTTATCAAAGGGGGGGGGGGGGGGGGGGGGGGGGGGGATAATATGGAAAGATATAATGCACACATTCATATGGAGCTTCTTCATGTATCAAAAAATGTATCTGTAAGCTCCTAATTTCGACGATTGACATTGGATTTAGAGTATTAGTCAAAGAAACGGAATTTTTGAGAAGTTTTGGAAGACTTCGACTGGAATGGTATTCCTAGAAATTCTAGTCAAAAGCATCCTTGTGTCATACCCCAAATTTGTCCTACCTGTACATTGGTTTTCATCTGTACATCCACCCACTGACAATTATTCAGAAAAATCCAAAAAAATATGTTGTCTTCAACTTCATCTCTCTTTTATTTCTTATCCATTTTCATTTCAAGTCATGTATATCTTTCAACCATTTTTTTTATCCTTCATCCGGTTAAATATCCATTTCTACTTTCCTTTTTTTTTTCTCTATCCATTTATTCATTTAAATTCAATTTATCCACAGAAGATCCATTTTCCATCCGATTATCCACTTCAAAATTCAATTCAAATAAAAAGTCCATTTTCTATCCACTTTATTAATTTCCAAAATATCCATTCACTAACTAATATCCCATTACAAATATCCATTTCAACTTATGTCCATCCAAATTCCTTTCTATTATTCACATTTTTTTTCAAACCCATATCCATTTAATTATCCATTTTATACATTTCAAAACCATTATCCATATTTTAGTCCATTATCCATATATTTCCTAACCTATATATATAATTTTCCATTCATATCCATTTTATTTTCATTTTTATCACCATTTCACTATCAAAAATTATAAAAGTATTCCAAAGACCATTATACATTTTTTTTAATTTTATTTTTGCCATAAAACAAAAAAATCAAAGCCCATTCATAGGCCCATTACACCAACGAAAAAAAAGGATAAAACTTGTCAAACCATGACATATTACAACGCACCACCATCTGTACCAAAAAGCAACTCACAATAAACCATGATACAATTACTACATGATTCACAATAGACACATCTCGCTGCCAAATATTCACTGTAGTCACAAAGACCAAAACCTCTTCAACCTGCAGCAAAACCTCACACGACGCAACACAAATTTCAAGCCACGACGCATAAACTGTTACACAACAACCTTTGCAAATAATACCCCTGAAAGCCACGTCACAACATAATCAAATAAAGGCACAAACCTTTTGAAATACAACTTGTACGACAATCTTACGGATACGATGCAATTCAAATCACAGCAACAAAATTTCCAGCTGGCCAGTCACAATTCTTCCTCTTTAGCCCTCAAGCTTCTCCTATAAAATCAACCTTGTTTTCATTCACCGGGCAAGCTAAAAAAATAGCCAACATAGCTGCAGAATAACAATTCACCACCAAGCTCTAAACACACCAACAGTAACAAGAACTCTTTCACTTTGTAAATAACCATCAACCATAAACCATGCTCAGAACCCCGTAAACACCTGCATATTTGATCACGTCAACACCATACACAACAGGGACCAGATACTTTCCCTCCAATAACTCAACCATTCCTCCGACCGCCTCATTCATACAAACACACGACCAACTATTTCATCTCCTCAAAACCCACAAATCCGCCGTGACCTTCATCGTCTCAACCTCAAACCCAACCATCACCTCCTTCAACCTAATCCTTCTGCACAACCATAGCCTTCTTCAACCCATCTTCAACCGAAACCCCTTCTCACAACAGATCCAGAACTGAAACAAAAACTAAAATTTCCTTAATCAACATCATAGCCTTCCTTTGAAATCTTCCCCATTTGTCAAATCACCCAAACTCATAACAACGATCAAACCCAGAAACGAAAGGAGGAAGGAGAAGTAGAGAAGATCGAACCGAAACAAAAAGAATCAACACAAACCTGAGCAAATCGAAGAGAGGTTGAAGGAACCCGGATCGAGAGTGGAAACGGAAACAAAACGAGAAAGGTTGGATTTGAAATCTTGCTTCTTCTTGGTGATTGGTGCGAAGCTATGATGAGAAAGGAAACTCTATGAGCGAGTTGTTAAGAAAAATGACGAATTGACTTTGTTGCTAGCATTTTACCGGTGCTTTTTTTTTTGTTTTAATTTTGTTTTAAAATGAAGCTTTAGCCGTGTATAGTGAGATGATGGGCTTCTAAGCCCATATGATTCTCACCCATTCATTTTCATCCTCCCTGTTTCATACGTTACACCCCCCTCCCTCTTTTTTTTTTTTTAACTAAACCAATTTGTTTAAAAAACCTTTTTAATCTTTTATTTTCTAAACTTTAAAGTTATTAATATGTTTAGTTTATATAGCTCTATTTTATTTTGTTTTAGGGGCCAATGATATGACTCAATTCATAATTTAATCAAACCGATTAAATTTCGATTTATTTGAGGCCTACTTATTTATTTATTTTTATTTCAATTTATTCACTATTTTTACATTTATTTTGGGTCAATGAAAACCAAACATCGACGATTTCTCGATTTCTCGACTTACTCTCGATAAAGGTGAAACCTTTATTATTTTTCATGTCATTTTCAATTTTATTTTATTTCTATCATTTTTGTTTCATTTAAATTTATTTTGGGGTCAATGAAAACCAAATATTGATCGATTTATCGATTTCTCGATTAAATCTCGATAAAGGTGAGACCTTTATTTTATTTTTCTTATCATTTTCGATTTTATTTCATTTTCATTATTTTTTCCATTATTCTTATTCATTTTGGGTCAATGAAAACCAAATATCGATCGATTTATCGATTTCTCGATTAAATCTCGATAAAGGTGAGACCTTTGTTCGTTTTCCTATTTATTTCGATTTTATTTCATTTCTATTCATTTTTATTATGTTTATTCATTTTGGTTCCATGAAAACTAAATATCGATTTATTTATCGATTTCTCGATTAAATCTCGATAAAGGTGAGACCTTTATGCTTTGTATTCGTATTTTCGATTTAATTTCTTATTTGTCACTTTATATTCTTTTATTTGTCTTTTGGTCAATGAAAGTCAAAAGTCGTCGATTATCAATTTATCGATTAAATCCGATTAATACGAGACCAACTTTAATTTTATGTCAATACTATATCTTGTCCATTTTATCTTGATTATTATCTTGCTCATATTCAGACTATTCATATTATTCATATTCGTATTTATTTATCTAACCATTTTTTCATTTGTATAAACTCTTAATCAAAACAATCTAACAAATATCGAAACCCTAAAAACAATAAATTGATGGACTGTTGATTATGATCATCCACTTGCTCGACGCTTGCTCAAGGTTTAGTTTAGGACACCTCGCACACACACGGCTTTCTCTTGGGCTACCTTACAACGAGACCCCTTTATTTCATGTCAACACTTGTATTTTACATGTACCCCTCTCCCATTCCGATGTACGCATTTACTATTATTTTGATTGTGGTTTGTTTACTAGGAGCACCCCTAGGGACTAGCATAGGCAACCCATTTTCAAACTAATACTCGATTCGTCGTCGAGCCATTTTCAAACAAACCTCTTTTCAAACCAAACCCTCGATTCGTCGTCGAGTCATCTTCAAATCAAACTCTTTTCGCAAATAAACCCTTGATCCAACGTCAAGCGGATTTTCATAATCAAACTCCAAAAACAATTAATAATTATCACAACTCTTTTAATGTGAAAAATGGGGGTTCAAGTCTTTGATCTCTCTTCAATTGTTTGGGTGCGAGTTCTCTTACTCGTGTGTAAACAATTGACGCCTCTTCTTTTAAACAAAATTCAAAATAACCAAGCGCATACAATAAACCCTTGATCCCACGTCAAGCAGACTTTCATAATCAAACCTCAAAACGACTAACAGCTATCGTAATTCTTTTTCAAGGTGAAAAATGGGGGTTCAAGTCTTTGATCTCTCTTCGATTGTTTGGGTGCGAGTTCTCTTACTCGTGTGTGAGTAATTGGCGCCTCTTTTAAAATCAACCAATTCCCTTGTTTCGTGGGCGTACCACGAACTACGACTGCTCTGATTCTTTATTCTCGTCCGAGTGAAGATACGTAGGCACAAGATTGCGATGATCTTGGCGAGCACATTACCATCTTTTTCCCCGTTTTCACGCTTTTTCTTTTTCCCCCGCCTGCGTCCACACTACCATCTTTTTCCGTCAAACCCCGTAGTCGAACTACGATTGCTCTGATTCCTCATTCTCGTCCGAATGAGCATACGTAGGCCCGAGATCGCGATGATCTTGCCGAGCACCCTATCCTAAAACTACCCATTTCCCCTTAGTATCTTTTCCTTTGTCTTTACCTTTCCGCATTTATTTTTGAGAAGAAAACAGACAAACTTAGCTAACGAGTATCGCGATTCGAATCAAGAGGTTCCCGTTGAGTACAATGGACGTGAGGGGGTGCGCGTACCTTCCCCTCACATAACCGACTCCCGAACCCAGAATGTGGTTGCGACGACCATGTTCTTATCCATCCTCTTTAAAGGTTTTCTCGATATTTTCCTTTCCCTCTTTCGGGATAAATAAAGTTCGGTGGCGACTTTGTCGAACTGTTTTCCGCGCCTTTCACGCGAGGGTCGTGTCTTCGATGAATTTTCGAGGTGCGACAGCTGGCGACTCTGCTGGGGATATTTGCTCCATGCAAGAGAGAGTTAAGCCTATCTTGATTCGAATCGCTAACTCTGTAGCTTTGTTTATCTTTTTCTTCTCATTCGCTTATTTACTTGCTTTCCTATTTCTTTATCTGTGTTACCTTTTGTAACATTGTTGGGTTGTTTTGACATTGGGAACTTTGTGAGATGGCTCTACACCTGAGTCTGAGTATAACCCTAGGATTAGGATGGTGGTTGTGTAGTGTAGGCTTGCGTGGTCTCTTCCGCATGAGTTGAAGCGAAGACCCCGCTTGGAGTAGATTCCCTTGGAGATATTATTGTTGTGGTGAATCTTTGCCATGGCGGTAATACTTTCGAGATGGGTCGTCGATCCCAAGGACCATTAACCCAATTTACCCATGGTGGTTGGTAGCGTTAATTCTATGTGAGTTAATGCAAATGCCCCAATCAGATGAGATCCCTCGAACATATTACTTCCTGACAGTAATATTTTCGACCTCGATATAGGATTCTGAGAACCCTATTTATAACCCGTGTGTCGATGGTTGTGTAGTGGGCGCCTCCGAGGAATCTTTCTCGTGGGGAAGAAACGAAGACCTCACCTAGACGAGATTATTTTGAGGATATTATAGTCGGATGTCTCTTCGTCTTGGTTATAATGTTTTCGAAATATATCCATAACTCTAGGCACCTACCCGTTTTAGAAACCTACCTATGGGTTTTCTTGATCCTAGTTGTGGTTCTTGACCCGTTTCTCCGGCCAACCGCAGAATTGTTTGAAGCTATAATCTGCGATCCTGGATCTTGCATCTTGCATTGCATCTCATGTCATTGCATTGCATTGCATCTGTTATGCATCTTGCATTTCATTTCAACCTCAGAATCTCACTTCAACTTCCTTCCTTCTCCAGTAAATCAAGCTGATTCCTCGACACCAGTACGTAACTCGAGCTAACACTAGACGAATGATGGAGCAGATTCAACAAGAGCAAGCTGCCTTCAGAGAAGAATTGGACTCTATGATGGGAAAGATCGACCAGATTCTCGAAGCCATCATGATGGCCAGAAAAGAAGAAGAACTGCGTGAAGCCGCTGCTGCCAACAACAATGCACAGGTTCAAGCATCTACCTCAAGGCTCTCAGTTCCTGTTCCCAATCCAATTAATTATGGGATACCAATGAACTTCACTCTGGCCGCTGAAGGAGCCACATCTCAACCACTTCCAACATCTGGAGTTACTGTTGGAGCTATTTCGCAAGCCCAACCTGTTGTCGCTCAGATTCTTTTCCCCCATACTGAAGAAAATCTGATAGATCAGTATGATGAGGTCCAAAACTATCATGCTGCTATCCCACTTGCCAATCCTACTGCTGCTCGGGATTCTGAAGCCATGAAGATCTGCCGTGATCTAGCTGAAAAACTCCGAGTCATGGAGGGATGCAACTCAACTTCTTTGAATGCTCTGGATATGTGCTTGGTGCCAGATGTCGTCATTCCTCCCAAGTTCAAGGTGCAGGAATTCCCAAAGTACAAAGGTCTCAGTTGTCCCCACATGCATCTAAGGATGTACTGCCGCAAGATGGCTGCCCATGCCAAAGACGAAAAACTGATGATCGATTGCTTCCAAGACAGCTTGTCTGGGGCATCTCTTGAGTGGTATATGCAGTTGGAGCGTAGCAATGTGCGCACTTGGGATGATCTAGCTGATGCATTTGTCAAGCAATACAAATACAACACTGACCTTGCTCCGAATCGTACTCAACTTCAGAGTATGACTCAAAAGGACAACGAATCCTTTAAGGAGTACGCGTAACGTTGGAGAGAGCTAGCTGCAAGGGTGCATCCACCTCTGGTTGACCGTGAACTGATTGACATCTTTCTGGGTACCTTGCAAGGTCAATACTATGAGAAGCTGATTGGTAATGTTTCTGCCGGATTCTCTGATTTGGTGATTATCGGTGAGAGAATTGAAGAAGGTCTAAAAAGTGGAAAGATCCAAGGAGGATCTAGCAGTCAGTCTTAAGCCAATAAGCCCTTCAATGGATACAAAAAGAAAGAGGGCGAAACAAATGTTGTCTCTGTTCAGAAAGGGCAAGCTCAACAAGCTCCCGCTCCAATGCCTTATCAAATGCCATACTTCCAGTATCCATATATTGCTGCTGCGCAATACGCTCCAATGCCTTATCAGCCAACAGTTCAAGCTGTTCAAGCTCCAATACCTCAGCAATAGGCTCCTCAGAAATAGTCCTACAATCAGCAAGGGTATCAGTATCCTCCTCAACATCAACAACAGAGAGCTGCTCAACAACGTCAGCCTAATCAACAAAGGACAAGGAGGCCAGATAGAGACTTTGATCGTCTGCCGACGACATATGCTTAGATATTTTCTCAATTGATGGAGAAGAAGGCAATCGCTCTAAGGGACCTAGCTCCTCCAACTATCATTCCCCCAGATTATGATGCTAATGCTCATTGCGAGTTTCATAAGGGTGCTCCAGGGCATACGATTGAGGATTGCAGAGCTTTCAAACACAAGGTTCAGGACATGATTGACTCAAAGTTTCTCACGTTCAATGGGAGGGCTCCGAACATCATCAAAAACCCTCAGCCACCGCCAAACTAGTGTCAGCATCAAGTCAAGTCAAGTCAAGTCAAGTTTCCCCGAAGAAGGCAGTCATGTTGCCATCCCATCATTTACATTCTTGTATTTTGCTTATGTTTGTTTAAGTACTGTATGCTTTGAACATTTCCGTTTGTATTTGGTTTTCTTAATGTATTGACAATGCATGTTTTGAATCAGTTGTGTCGTATTCACTCATTTTTTTCCTTTTACTGCAAATCACAGACACATTTATTTTCACTTCACTCTCTTTATCAACTGTCACTTAGCAATGATTGGAGGGAGGATGATGACAACGAAATACCCATAATTGCAAAATGTATGCTTTCAGATAGAATTCTGGCCAAGGATGTACAGGCATTGCTTCAATTCCCCAAACACTGGAGAGACAAGGAGTTAATCCTTAGTAAACCACTTCGAGCCTAGAAGTAGTAGTTTCCTTCGGATATTCAAACCCTTACACTTAACCAGGGGCAGGGTAGTGTTCAGTCAAATCACAAAGCAAGATTCCACAAGACATGACAGTTGTTCATTAATAACCTATGACCTGGCAGTCACAACCCTCCAATGAAATCAACAACAAAAAAATCAAAAGCCCGCTAAGTCAATCACCTCAAAGGAGACTTAGGCTACCCTGATGGACTCGAAAAGCAAAATCAGTTCATGTAAAAGATAGGGATTAAAAACAAAAGAGGTCGTCAAATCCTCAACAAAAACAAAATAAAATCCAGTGACCACCAAATCAAAATCCAAAAGGTCACTGACATCCATCAAAAACAAAATAAGGTGACTGCCATGTCGAGTAAACCTTGGATTATCACTCTTACACCGTCAACCCTTTTGGAATACCAACATGTGCAGAATTAACTGAACGTAGGACTGGAGATCATCACGAAGAAGGGGCGGGTACAAATCATACTTTGAGCCTAATATCCCTTGTTTCATAAACCGTAAACCAGACCACGTTACAACCCTCGAAAAACCTAATTGAGGCGAGGTTTATTCTGAAAGTATACTATTGTAAGGTTGCGTAAACTGACTCCCCGTATTTGCTAATCTTCAACATTGGTGTCATTCTCCTTGCTATATCCTTTACACCATCAAAATCAGCACAACGTCTGGGCTAACGGTCCATTCGTCTCTCACTATCACGACACTCCAATAAACGACTCTTTTTTAAAACTTGCATGAGCATCACATTAAGATTACCATTTGTGAATGTGCAATTTTAATTGCAAATCAGTGCTAGACATCAAAGTAATTCCAACAAGGGGCAATCAAAGAGGAACTTGAACTTTCAACGGCGTCGACCTGAATCAAGACTCCCTCAAAACCCTCAGGTTAGGTCAAACCCTTCAACAGCTCAATCAGAGACAAGCCACCTCGAAGCACATCAAAGTTCGCCTTCCAAAGATTAGACTGCTTCAGAACCAGGGTAATCAGGGGCAGACCATTACCATATTCAGACTGAGGCAAGATCCATTGCAGCATGCAGATCCCTTTGTATCTTCAAGTTGGTTAAGCAAGCAACCCTGACTATCAAGCAGAGTTGTGGACCTCTCAGGAGTGAACCCATAATTCATCAACCAGTCATCAAACTCAGGCATCAAGAGCATCTTCATCTGCTTCAATCATGGCGTCTTCAACAAACTGAGTGTCGAGGAAATCAAATCCCTCCCACCGCCCAAAAGTCCAATCCGCATTGGCAACTACCAAAGTCCACCATGCTGGCACCCTCCGAACATATCCAATCACCCGTTTGCAATCATATGCATCACATTCAACATCATATGCACCATATGCATACCCCAAAACTCAATCATACTTCCCCAGCGCTTGAATCTCCGCTCGTCAGCATTTGCATTGCACATCATTACAAAATCAAGCATTCATACGCATAGTCAAGATCCAGGATCAATCTCGAGACCGCAAGATGATCTTCAGCCCAGGCAGGGGTATCTTCATCAAATCTGTGGACGTTCTTCACAAAGTTATTCCAAGAAGATCTTTAGCCCAGGCAGGGGCATCTTCATCAAGATTCGTGGGCGTTCCCCATGAAGTCGTGTCAACCTTTTGTTGACCAAGCTCAAGACGAGATTTCAAAGCAATCTTCAGCCCAATCAGGGGCATCTCCTTCAAGTCCATGGGCGTTCCTCATGAAGTTCTTCAACCTTTTGTTGATAAAGCTGTCATCTTCAAGCAAGTCAGTGTGCATTCCTCATTGAGTTGTGTTCCTCAATCTTTTGTTGCTGAGGTCGTCATCCTCATCCCAACCAATAAACATTCCTCCGAGTCAGTGGGCGTTCCTCATTGAATCTTTTCTTCAAGTCAAACTACGACTGCCCTAATTCTTTATTCTTGTCCGAGTAAAGATACGTAGGCACAAGATTGCGTAGATCTTGGTGGGTTACCTTCTCCATTTTTCACTGTTTCCCTTTCCTTTTCGTGGGCTTTCCTCATTGAATTCTTTACTTCAACCTTTTGTTGATGTCTCCAAATAAATCTCATCACATCCCCAGCAAACTTGACCTTTTGTTAATTACCTTACTATCATCCTTTTGGTGATAGTCGAAACCATGTCAATTCAACCTTCATCCTTTTGATGTTGGTCCTCATGAATAAGAAGTTCCTATCATCCTTTTGGTGGTAGTAGCTTATTTTGATCCGTCATCCTTTTGGAGTCGCCGATCCATAAACCCTTGGTCTGTGTGTCATCCTTTTGGTGAGTGATAGCCTTTGTGTGTGTTCCCTATTATCCTTTTGGTAGTAGCAGGATGTGTTGTGTGCCATACTATCCTTTTGGTAGTAGCAGGTTGTGTGTGTGTGCCATATTATCCTTTTGGTAGTAGCAGGTTGTGTGTGTGTGCCATACTATCCTTTTGGTAGTAGCAGGCTGTGTTGTGTGCCATATTATCCTTTTGGTAATAGCAGGTTGTGTTATGTGCCATACTATCCTTTTGGTAGTAGCAGACTGTGTTGTGTGCCATACTATCCTTTTGGTAGTAGCAGGTTATGTGTGTGCCCTATTATCCTTTTGGTAGTAGCGGGTTGTGTGCGTGCCCTATTATCCTTTTGGTAGTAGCAGGCTGTGTGTGTGTGCCCTATTACCCTTTTGGTAGTAGCAGGTTGTGTGTGTGTGCCCTATTATCCTCTTGGTAATAGAAGGCGTTGACCTCATTTCCATCCTTTTGGTGGAAGGGTCTGTGTGCGTGTGTTTTCCCTATTATCCTTTTGGTAATAGCAGGCGTTGACCTCATTTTCATCCTTTTGGTGGAAGGGTCTGTGTGTGTGTTTGCCCTATTATCCTTTTGGTAATAGCAGGAGTTGACCTCATTTTCATCCTTTTGGTGGAAGGGTCTGTGTGTGTGTGTGTTCACTATCATCCTTTTGGTGATAGGTCTGTCATCCTTTTGGTGTCAGATTTCTTGTATTCCAACTTCTCAATCATTTTCTTTCTTTTGGACAAATTTGTGGTCTTTTTATACCTAATTGACTTATACCCCGATAGAACGAACACCGTGGCAGTTCATCTAACTCGGTCTAAGCCAATTAGCTAGGGGCATCTGTCATACCCCAAATTTGTCCTACCTGTACATTGGTTTTCATCTGTACATCCACCCACTGACAATTATTCAGAAAAATCCAAAAAAATATGTTGTCTTCAACTTCATCTCTCTTTTATTTCTTATCCATTTTCATTTCAAGTCATGTATATCTTTCAACCATATTTTTTATCCTTCATCCGGTTAAATATCCATTTCTACTTTCCTTTTTTTTCTCTATCCATTTATTCATTTAAATTTAATTTATCCACAGAAGATCCATTTTCCATCCGATTATCCACTTCAAAATTCAATTCAAATAAAAAGTCCATTTTCTATCCACTTTATTAATTTCCAAAATATCCATTCACTAACTAATATCCCATTACAAATATCCATTTCAACTTATGTCCATCCAAATTCCTTTCTATTATTCACATTTTTTTTTCAAACCCATGTCCATTTCATTATCCATTTTATACATTTCAAAACCATTATCCATATTTTAGTCCATTATCCATATATTTCCTAACCTATATATATAATTTTCCATTCATATCCATTTTATTTTCATTTTTATCACCATTTCACTATCAAAAATTACAAAAGTATTCCAAAGACCATTATACATTTTTTTTAATTTTATTTTTGCCATAAAACAAAAAAAATCAAAGCCCATTCATAGGCCCATTACACCAACAAAAAAAAGGATAAAACTTGCCAAACCATGACATATTACAACGCACCACCATCTGTACCAAAAAGCAACTCACAATAAACCATGATACAATTACTACATGATTCACAATAGACACATCTCGCTGCCAAATATTCACTGTAGTCACAAAGACCAAAACCTCTTTAACCTGCAGCAAAACCTCACACGACGCAACACAAATTTCAAGCCACGACGCATAAACCGTTACACAACAACCTTTGCAAATAATACCCCTGAAAGCCACGTCACAGCATAATCAAATAAAGGCACAAACCTTTTGAAATACAACTTGTACGACAAGCTTACGGATACGATGCAATTTAAATCGCAGCAACAAAATTTCCAGCTGGCCAGTCACAATTCTTCCCATTTAGCCCTCAAGCTTCTCCTATAAAATCAACCTTGTTTTCATTCACCGGGCAAGCTAAAAAAATAGCCAACATAGCTGCAGAATAACAATTCACCACCAAGCTCTAAACACACCAACAGTAACAAGAACTCTTTCACTTTATAAACAACCATCAACCTTAAGCTATGCTCAGAACCCCGTAAACACCTGCATATTTGATCACGTCAACACCATACACAACAGGGACCAGATACTTTCCCTCCAATAACTCAACCATTCCTCCGACCGCCTCATTCATACAAAGACACGACCAACTATTTCATCTCCTCAAAACCCACAAATCCGTCGTGACCTTCATCGTCTCAACCTCAAACCCAACCACAACCTCCTTCAACCTAATCCTTCTGCACAACCATAGCCTTCTTCAACCCATCTTCAACCGAAACCCCTTCTCACAACAGATCCAGAACTAAAAAAAAACTAAAATTTCCTTCATCAACATCATAGCCTTCCTTCAAAATCTTCCCCATTTTTCAAATCACCCAAACTCATAACAACGATCAAACCCAGAAACGAAAGGAGGAAGGAGAAGTAGAGAAGATCAAACCGAAACAAAAAGAATCAACACAAACCTGAGCAAATCGAAGTGAGGTTGAACGAACCCAGATCGGAATTGGAAACGAAAACAAAACGAGAAAGGTTGGACTTGAAATCTTGCTTCTTCTTGGTGATTGGTCCGAAGCGATGATGAGAAAGGAAACTCTCTGAGCGAGTTGTTAAGAAAAATGACGAATTGACTTTGTTGCTAGCATTTTACCAGTGCTTTTTTTTGGGTTTTAATTTTGTTTTAAAATGAAGCTTTAGCCGTGTATAGTGAGATGATGGGCTTCTAAGCCCATATGATTCTCACCCATTCATTTTCATCCTCCCTGTTTCATACGTTACACCCCCCTCCCTCTTTTTTTTTTTTAACTAAACCAATTTGTTTAAAAAACCTTTTTAATCTTTTATTTTCTAAACTTTAAAGTTATTAATATGTTTAGTTTAGATAGCTCTATTTTATTTTGTTTTAGGGGCCAATGATATGACTCAATTCATAATTTAATCAAACCGATTAAATTTCGATTTATTTGAGGCCTACTTATTTATTTGTTTTTATTTCAATTTATTCACTATTTTTACATTCATTTTGGGTCAATGAAAACCAAATATCGACGATTTGTCGATTTCCCGACTTAATCTCGATAAAGGTGAGACCTTTATTATTTTTCATGTCATTTTCAATTTTGTTTTATTTCTATCATTTTTGTTTCATTTACATTTATTTTGGGGTCAATGAAAACCAAATATCGATCGATTTATCGATTTCTCGATTAAATCTCGATAAAGGTGAGATCTTTATTTTTTTTTCTTATCATTTTCGATTTTATTTCATTTTCGTTATTTTTGTCCATTATTCTTATTCATTTTGGGTCAATGAAAACCAAATATCGATCGATTTATCGATTTCTCGATTAAATCTCGATAGAGGTGAGACCTTTGCTCGTTTTCCTATTTATTTCGATTTTATTTCATTTCTATTCATTTTTATTATGTTTATTCATTTTGGGTCCATGAAAACTAAATATCGATTGATTTATCGATTCCTCGATTAAATCTCGATAAAGGTGAGACCTTTATGCTTTGTATTCGTATTTTCGATTTAATTTCTTATTTGTCACTTTATATTCTTTCATTTCTCTTTTGGTTAATGAAAGTCAAAAGTCGTCGATTATCAATTTATCGATTAAATCCGATTAAGACGAGACCAACTTTAATTTTAAGTCAATACTATATATTGTCCATTTTATCTTGATTATTATCTTGCTCATATTCATACTATTCATATTATTCATATTATTCATATCCGTATTTATTTATCTAACCATTTTTTCATTTGTATATACTCTTAATCAAAACAATCTAACAAATATCGAAACCCTAAAAACAATAAATTGATGGACTGTTGATTATGATCATCCACTTGCTCGACGCTTACTCAAGGTTTAGTTTAGGACACCTCATACACACGGCTTTCTCTTGGGCTACCTTACAACGAGACCCCTTTATTTCATGTCAACACTTGTATTTTACATGTACCCCTCTCCCATTCCGATGTATGCATTTACTATTGCTTTGATTGTGGTTTGTTTACTAGGAGCACCACTAGGGACTAGCATAGGCAACCCATTTTAAAACTAATACTCGATTCGTCGTCGAGCCATTTTCAAACAAACCTCTTTTCAAACCAAACCCTCGATACGTCGTCGAGTCATCTTCAAATCAAACTCTTTTCGCAAATAAACCCTTGATCCAACGTCAAGCGGATTTTCATAATCAAACTCCAAAAACAATTAATAATTATCACAATTCTTTTAAGGTGAAAAATGGGGGTTCAAGTCTTTGATCTCTCTTCGATTGTTTGGGTGCGAGTTCTCTTACTCGTGTGTAAACAATTGACGCCTCTTCTTTTAAACAAAATTCAAAATAACCAAGCGCATACAATAAACCCTTGATCCCACGTCAAGCGGACTTTCATAATCAAACCTCAAAACGACTAACAACTATCTTAATTCTTTTTCAAGGTGAAAAATGGGGGTTCAAGTCTTTGATCTCTCTTCGATTGTTTGGGTGCGAGTTCTCTTACTCGTGTGTGAGCAATTGGCGCCTCTTTTAAAATCAACCAATTCCCTTGTTTCGTGGGCGTACCATGAACTACGACTGCTCTGATTCTTTATTCTCGTCCGAGTGAAGATACGTAGGCACAAGATTGCGATGATCTTGGCGAGCACATTACCATCCTTTTCCCTGTTTTCACGCTTTTTCTTTTTCCCCCGTCTGCGTCCACACTACCATCTTTTTCTGTCAAACCCCGTAGTCGAACTACGATTGCTCTGATTCCTCATTCTCATCCGAATGAGCATACGTAGGCCCGAGATCGCGATGATCTTGCCGAGCACCCTATCCTAAAACCACCCATTTCCCCTTAGTATCTTTTCCTTTATCTTTACCTTTCCGCATTTATTTTTGAGAAGAAAACAGACAAACTTAGCTAACGAGTATCGCGATTCGAATCAAGAGGTTCCCGTTGAGTACAACGGACGTGACGGGGTGCGCGTACCTTCCCCTCACGTAATCGACTCCCGAACCCAGAATGTGGTTGCAACGACCATGTTCTTATCCATCCTCTTTAAAGGTTTTCTCAATATTTTCCTTTCCCTCTTTCGGGATAAATAAAGTTTTGTGGCGACTCTGTCGAACCGTTTTCCGCGCCTTTCGCGCGAGGGTCGTGTCTTCGATGAATTTTTGAGGTGTGACACCTTGTACAAGAGAGACATATTTTATGGACTTAGAAATATTTTTAACAATTTTGGAAATATGGTTCGACAGATGCCTTGCTGATGACTTTTTATTCAAGATTTGAATTCAAATAAGGGAGGGAACTTTGTTTTTATCCATTTGATGGAAGGAGACACGTGGAGCACATTTGAAGGACAAAGACATGCAGAATGGCATTTGTCTCACTCTAATTAGTAGGTCGTTAGGGGTAGTTATTTTCGACTATCATAAATAGCAAGTCTTAGTGTTAGGATTTCCGTGTGTTCAAGTTTGTACAAATTCCTTAATTACTCAAAGTACCCGTGTGTAGAGAAACGAGTGTGTGAAGAAATGATGTTTTATGTAACACCATCTTTCTTATTCAATGCAATTCAGTTAATCTTTGCCCATAAATTTATCTTTTATCTTTTACTTTTTCAAGTTATTTTCCAATGCACTTTTAATCATTTCCCTGCATTACTTTTCCTTTAGTATTGTCGAAGTAAACCTTTTTCTAAATCATGGATACTGTCGAAGTGTTCATCCTTTTCCAAATATCATTTTGAATTATTTAGCACATGTCCTAGGATTTTGTATGGTCGATCTTGCGAGTTATCCAATTTCTTATTGCTTTGGTAGACCAGAGCTTGTTTGCTAATTTTCACAGTAAATAAATTGGCTCGTCCAATGGGATGGTGCTAAGTAATTCGTGAAGACAATTTTCTCTATTTTCAAAAATTTATAATTCTGCATTCAATTATCTTTTCTCTTTAGAAAACTTCGTTGTATGTTATTAAGAAGTGGTAAAGTAGCCACCACTAATGAAGATAAACCAAGGAGAAAATACACGAGGAAAATGGCAAGTACAAACCAGCCAAATAATTTGAACCCTCAGCCTAATAGTTCAAATCCTCAAACAACGCTCAATATTAATGTAGAACAACCCCCAGGATCTTCGACTGGGGGACCAACGGTTTCAGCTCCTGTTTTTGAGACCATGCCATCCATGGCGAGTTTGATCCCTACACATTCAATTGCCCATACTCAACCTATTTTAAATTATGTCGGATCAAGGGGACCACCAAGGACTCCCCCACCAGTTGGGAATTCTAGTTTCCAACCATTTGTTCCCCATGGATTTTCTATGTCTTTACCTAGTCGAGACCCGCCTTATGGGATGCCAACTTTGATGATGGAAAACTTACAGAATGCTCCCCCAGTATTTACAGAACCCATAGTGACTTCGCCACTACAAGGGTCAGGATCTGGGATTAATATGGGTCGAAATAACCAATCCTTAGGAATAGGATATTCAACCCAAATGCCAAACTTGACAAATAGTACTGCAATATACTTAAGACAATAGATGGACGAAAGTAATCATCAAATGGTCCAATGTCCCAAACTATAGGAGAAATCTTTCAGCCTCTTATTCAGAATACTACCCAGACTAATCAGCAAATGGCAGCACAGATGACGCGCCTTGCAGATTTCTTTGGTGTACCAAACCCTCCTCGACATCCACCAAGTGAATATATGGTAGAAAACCAAGGGGCAGTTTTCGAAGAGGACCCTACTATTAACCAAATCCAACAAAACCCAAGAAATATACCCCAAGCGAATTTAGCAAACTAGGGAGTAGTCGAACCCCCTGGGAATCAACCACATGTTCCTGCAGGAGAAGAACCAATAGTAGTTTTGGTAAATAGAAACCAAAACGCTGACAATGTTGTACAACAGGTTCGACGTAATGACGTGGCATCAGATAATAATTTGGCAGCCATGGCCGAAAGGATTATGGTGCGGAATGGAGTAAACTTTGGTCTTCGAAGGCCAAATTACACATCACCATTGTTAGAGTATATCCTTTAGTCAGGATTACACCCTAGGACGAAGGTCCCCAAATTCACCAAGTTTTCTAGGGACACCACCGAATCTACTATCGAACATGTGCCTAGGTATTTGATAGAAGTCAGAGAGATTTTGAATAATGAGAACCTTAGGGTAAAATACTTCCCAAGTTGTCTTACGAAGAATGCCTTCATATGGTTCACAACGTTGCCACCGAATTCGATTCATAATTGGACCCAGTTGGAACTTTTATTTCATGAGCAGTTCTATATGGGACAAACTAAGATCAGTCTAAAGGAGTTGGCTAGTATAAAAAGGAAATTAATTGAGCCAATAGATGATTATTTGAACAGATTCTGACTGCTCAAGGCTAGATGTTTTACACAAGTACCAGAACATGAATTGGTCGAAATGGCCGCTGGAGGCCTGGATTATTCCATTAGGAAGAAACTAGATACCCAATACTTGAGAGATATGGCCCAAATGGCTGACAGGGTTCGACAATTAGAATGCCTGAAAGAAGAGAAGGCTAGGGTAAATAAGAATAAAAGAATAGACTACGTCAAATTCAATGAAGAAGATGAAAGACCTTGTAATGAGTCATTGGGTTTCGACGAAAGCGAGATTGATCTTGCTGAATTAAAACAAGACCCAACTTACTCTTGTAAGGTTTTGGCCCCTTTGAACAGAAAGAACCCTGTCGAAGCAGAAAAAAGCGATAAATTCCCTAAGAAAACTTACACTTTCGACGTTACCAAATGTGACGAAATTTGGATTTGTTAGTTAAGGATGGTCAAATGATAGTGCCTCCTGGTGCTAAAATGCCTCCTTTAGAACAAAGGAAAAAGAGAGGTTTTTGTAAGTATCACAATTTCTTGGGTCATAAAACTTCTCAATGTTTTCTTCTCAGGGATCTTGTTCAAAATGCTATCCAGGAAGAAAGACTGAAATTTGGAGACAAGTCGAAGAGCCAGATGAATATCGACTTTGATCATTTGCAAGTTATTGACGCTCATTATATAGAGCCAACTGAAGTCAACACGGTCGAGATTACTGAAGATTTCGACAACACTGTCAACATGGTCGAGATTACTGAAGATCTCGACAACACTGTCAACATGGTCGAAGTCACTGAGGACTTCAACAATGGATCTGTTATGGTCAGGATCACTGAAGATCTCGACCAGGAGTTTATGAAAAGTTTTGCCAGTGGGGTTGCTCAAAGCTTCACCAAAGAAACTACTGATGGTTTTGATTTAGGGGTCACTCAAGACTCTAATGGAGGGATTACTGAGGACTCCAATTTAATGATGATAACGAAAGAAACTGCTAATGGTTTCATTCGAATGGACAAGGCTGCTAAAGGCCTTCAAATGAAACTACACAATTTGGGCATCACTGATGATGTCAATATAGATATCAACATGGTGGAAATCTCACAAGACACCCCCATGGAAGTCGACGAGTAGCGTCGACAAGAAGAACATAACAGAGTGGCTTACCCTAAACAAGAGGAGACGTTGATGGATTTCCTCCATAGGTGCCAGAGGAAAAAATCAGAAGTAATGTTGTGTCGTAGATGCAGCGCTGTGTTCGATAAAAAGGCAGCCCAAAACCTTGAAGGGTCTAGGAAAGCCAAACAAAGACGTGAAGAGAGAGCCCCTCATGGCCAACGAGGCTCCGACCTGAAGAGATCTTCTTCGAAGCAGGAACAGGCTAAGCCAAGGGTCCCAGGTGCAAGACCCACCACTTTCAAGCCATTTGCAGAAATTTCTAATGGAAAGTGGACAAGACCCAGCGAAAACAAAGGAAAAACCACCAGAAATGGCAGAGCTTCAACGTAGATAAAGGCTCATCAATGGCATACCGCAGAGAATTCCAGACTTCGAAGTAGTCGGCCTACATATGAGAAAACTATAAGGGAAAGAATCACATGTCCAAATCATAATGGAGAAGAGAACAGAGACAAAGAAAGGCTCAGAGAGAGGCTGGGACGAAGGCTGAATCAAGTACCGACCTACCGACTGATAAGACGGATAGGGAGGAACCAAAGCCTGTCGAAAAGATGCCAGTGGAGAGAAAGTTATTTTCTACACAGGACCAAGAGGCCAAAGAAAAGCATGATCGAGCAGTGGCTGAGGATGAAATGCTTACTGACAATTTCGACTCAGGTTCGGAGCAGTCTTTGGATATCATAGTGAATGTGGTATCGGTGTTCCCCAGGGAATTTGACCAAATAACTGAGGTCGAAAAGGTGGATAATAATACTGAAATCGAAATGGCCGCACATAAACCTATGTGCTATTATGTGATGAACAACAGTTGTGTCGAGGAACAAAATACGTTCTTCGAACGCCTAGACGAGGCAATGAAAAGTCATTTGAAGCCTCTATTCATTACAGGTAAGGTCAAAGACGTTCCTGTTAATAAAATCTTAGTAGATTGTGGCGCAACTGTGAACCTAATGCCACATTTCATGTTGTGGAAAATTGGGAAGTTCGACACCGATACCAAGCCCCATAATATGGTACTCTCCAACTATGAAGGAAAGGTGGGTACTACTTTGGGGGTGATTCAGGTTGATTTGACCATAGGTAGTATTACAAGATCGACCATGTTTATGGTTGTCGAAACGAAAGCCAATTATAATCTGTTACTTGGCCGTGAATGGATACATGGGGTCAGGGTTGTGCCTTCATCCATGCATCTAAGAATTACTATATGGCGCCCAGACAGCATTGTGGAAAACATTGAAGCAAATCAAGGTTATTTTAAGTCTGCAATTAATCATGTCGACAGACGCCATTTCGAAAAGCACTTGGCTAACATAGCTCCATGCAACCCAGCCAACTTTGCATTTACTTCAGTTGACAACGCATACTGTTCGTTATACTTGCATCCTACAAATGGCTTTTAATGGGATCGTGAGGTCGTAGGAGAAGATGACCTTGCATATGAAGGGACGTACGGAGTCGACCCTACAAGATGGGGAAGCGAATTCGGCAATGATGCCTGAGTTCGAAGCACTTAAAAGGATTTCGGCTTACATAGCCGAAAACAAACTACAAACAGCCTTGGAGGCTGAAGTGAAACATATGGCTGTCGAAGCCAACAAAAGATTAAAACAAGAAGGTCTTGGTAAGGACTTCGATCCAGAACCACTGGATAAGGTTCAGGATGAAGTACAAATCCAGAGACTCGACGCCATCTACGATGACGAGCCTTTGGGTTTTGAGAAGGATCCGTTGGAAGCCAACATTAAAATGCTAGCGCAAGATCCTCTGGAATAGATCGACTTGGGAGAGGGGCAACGAAAAGGCCAACATATATTAGTACCAATATCAACCCACGACTCAAGTTCGAAGTGATCCAGTTGTTAAAAGAGTTTAAAGACTGCTTTGCATGGGATTACAACGAGATGCCTGGCTTAAGAAGAGATCTGGTCAAATTGAAGCTGCCAATTAAGTCTGGAAAGAAGCCAATCAAGCAGGATCCAAGGCGGTTTGCACCGACAATTCTATCGAAGATCAAGGAGGAGGTCGAAAGACTTCTTCATTGCAAATTCATTCGAACAGCCAGGTATGTCGAATGGTTAACAAATATTGTATCTGTTATTAAAAAGAATGGTACTTTGAGGGTCTGGATAGATTTTAGAGATTTAAATGCTGAGACCCCAAAGGACAAATACTCAATGCATGTGGCAGAAATGCTAGTTGATTCTTCCGCTAGCCATGAATACCTTAGTATGCTCGTTGGGTATTATGGATATAACCAAATATTCATTGTTGAGGAGGATTTCCCAAAAATGGCGTTTCAATGCCCTGGGGTCTTAGGTACCTATGAGTGGGTAGTCATGCCTTTTGGTCTAAAAAATGTTGGGGAAACATACCAAAGAGCGATGAATTCTATCTTCCATGATTATATAGAGACTTTTATGCAAATTTATATTGACGATATTTTCGTAAAGTCTGTCTCAGGGAAGAATCACATTGACCATCTTCGACAATCTTTCAAAAGGATGAGAAGTCATGGTCTAAAAATGAATCCTCTCAAATGTGGTTTTTGTGTGTAGGCGGGGGATTTCTTAGGCTTTGTGGTCCACAAGAAAGGAATCAAAATAAAGTAGAATAAGACCAAGGCCATTATGGAAGCGAAAGCGCCATCAATATAGAAGGAATTACAGACACTGCTGGGAAAGATCAATTTCTTAAGGAGATTCGTCTCGAACCTTAGCGGAAAAACTCAAGCCTTCTCATCTCTGCTTCGACTAACAATGAAGGATTCGAATGGGGGCAACCTCATCAAGAAGATTTCGACAAGATCAAGGAGTACTTGAGTCATCCTCCAATTCTAGCACCGCATTGTAGAAATAGGAGCATGATACTGTACATATCTGCGTCAGACAAAACTTTAGGGA